>CM041751.1:14072500-15430000 GCA_023373885.1 Hestina assimilis | reverse complement strand
AGCCAGCGTATGGGAACCAATTGTAGAAAAAGCCTATGCCACAAAAAGACTCAACAAAATCACCAGAATATTCGCTCTAAAAATAAGCAAATCATACAGAACAGTATCCCTAAATTCAGCAACCACGCTAGCGAGCATCCTTCCTCTCGACATGAGAGTGAAAGAGGCAGCAGAAATATATAGAATTAAAAAAGGCCAAGAAATAGATATTTTAGCCGGACGACCAGTTGAACAAAGAGCCTCTCCATTTGATCTTCCTCACCCTTCGTTAAGAAAACAAATAGAGTTCGAAAGAATAGCATCCAATGATGAAATAGACAAAATAAATAACTACTGGCCATCCATTTTTACAGACGGTAGCAAAATAGAAGGAAAAGTAGGAGGAGCACTAACATGGTGGGAAGATAATAGAGAAATAGAATACAGGAATTTCAAACTGGAGGATCAATGTTCCGTGTTCCAAGCCGAACTGTCGGCTATATCACGTGCACTAGATCTAATAAACCAAAAGAAAAAGAAAATCACTAGTACAAATATCCTATCAGATTCAGAATCAGCACTTCTTAGCATAAAAGACCCTAACAACTTACACCCAATAGTAGTAAATATCAGGAAATCGTTAGAGAAAATTACAGAAGCTGGAGCAGAAATCAAATTCTACTGGATTAAAGCGCACGTTGGTATAGCCGGCAATGAAAGGGCAGACGAACTAGCCAAAGTAGCAGCCCTCAAAAAGAAGACAGCTGCTATTTACGACGCGGTTCCTATCTCGACAATAAAGTGGATGCTTAGAGAAAAGACGATAGAAGCATGGCAAAATAGATACAGCTCCGAAAAAGGTGGAGCACTAACAAAGAAGTTCTTACCTGACATACGAATCGCGTACAAGACTCTGAAAAAGACCAAAATAACCAATGCAATTTCTCAAATTTTGACAGGCCATGGAGGCATAGCACAATATCTTCATAGATTTAAGATAAAGGACAACCCATACTGTGACTGTGACGATACAAGTGAAGAAACCATCATCCACGTTTTGTGCGAATGCCCCAAATTTGGAAAAATAAGACAAGAAACCGAAATAAGAGTAAATAACGACATCAAGGAACAAAATCTAGCAAATATACTGAATGACGCAAAATCTGTAAATAAATTTCTAGAATTCGCATTACACATAATGAAAAAAGTAAATGAGAGAAATAAAAACTAACTTAATATTACGCAATCATTGATTATCAAATATAAAAAAAAAAAAAAAAAAAAAAAAAAAAAAAAAAAAAAAAAAAAATCGATTAATTATGTATGACTATCCATTATTATAAACATATATTTAGTATGCACGACAGTAAAAGTCACATTATAGAAAAATGAAAATGTACTAGAAAAACCATAAAAAAAAAAAAAAAAAAAAAAAAAAAAAAAAAAAAAAAAAAAAAATTATATATATATATCTTCTAAACTTATATATTTAGTATGTAGGACCGATAAAAGGACTTACTAAAGGAATATTAAAATATACAGGAAAAACTTAGTACAACAATTGCAATGTAAATACCTAGGACAAAAATATTAAATAGAATAAAAGTTGTCGCAAAATAAATAGCGACAGGAACGAAATAGAGCTTTATAGATGGATTAGCAGTACACGCTACCCACACCTATAAAAAAAAAAAAAAAAAAAAAAAAAACCTAACCTAACCTAACCTAACCTAACCTAACCTAACCTAACCTAACCTAACCTAACCTAACCTAACCTAACCTAACCTAACCTAACCTAACCTAACCTAACCTAACCTAACCTAACCTAACCTTTTTTTTTTTTTTTTTTTTTTTTTTTTTTTTTTTACTTGGGGAAATGCATTTTACGCACCCCCGCGCCGGGACAGATGGTAAAAAGTGGCGCGGGGAGTGTGGGACTCGAGGCCATGTGCAATGGTCTTTAGAAGACCTGGCCCCCATACCCAAACTAAAACCCCAAGGTCCCGTCTAGCGCCATAGTGGGACGTCACGGGATCGCTTGCGCATTCAACCGCGACGCCCCGGCGCTTGCCCCGAGGGGCCCTCCGGGGCGGCAACTTACTGCCGCCATAAATACTTATTATTACATATATTACATAAATAAAATATATATACCCCCCGACGCTTACGCGCCTAGACCTTACGGTCCCCGCCTGGGGCGGCAACATAGTGCCGCCATATATACATAAAATACATACTAATACATATATAAAGATATAAATATACCAACCCCTGGCGCTTACGCGCCCAGGCCTTACGGCCTCCGCCTGGGCCGGCTTCGGGAAGTTTATTGGAAAATAAACCCACGAAGCCGGCGAAAACCCCGATATATACATACAACTATACATATATACAAAAATATTTACACATATATACAGCTCCCCCTAGCGCATACGCGCTTAGGCCTTGCGGCCTCCGCCTGGGCCGACTTCCTGAGAAAACCCAGGAAGTCGGCAAACCCCAATATACAAATATATACATAAATATTTACACCACCAAACCTCCGGCCGACTTCCCGGGCAAGCCCAGGAAGTCGGTAATTATATACATATGTACACTCCCACTCTACTCCTGCCGCGAAAACGCGGCTGGGCCTTACGGCCCCCACCGGCCGACTCCCGAGTCGCCTGCAAACTCGGGAAGTCGGTACACCCTGTTGGCTTCACCGGGTAGCCGACGGTGCCCCTCTAAGCACCGTCGACTATTACTCCTGGCTACTGAGCCCCCGGCACGACAAGCCCAGGGTACCGCAGGGATGACATCTGCGGTTGGGGGAACCTAACCTAACCTAACCTAACCTAACCTAACCTAACCTAACCTAACCTAACCTAACCTAACCTAACCTAACCTAACCTAACCTAACCTAACCTAACCTAACCTAACCTAACCTAACCTAACCTAACCTAACCTAACCTAACCTAACCTAACCTAACCTAACCTAACCTAACCTAACCTAACCTAACCTAACCTAACCTAACCTAACCTAACCTAACCTAACCTAACCTAACCTAACCTAACCTAACCCAACCTAACCTAACCTAACCCAACCTAACCTAACCTAACCTAACCCAACCTAACCTAACCTAACCTAACCTAACCTAACCTAACCTAACCTAACCTAACCTAACCTAACCTAACCTAACCTAACCTAACCTAACCTAACCTAACCTAACCTAACCTAACCTAACCTAACCTAACCCAACCTAACCTAACCCAACCTAACCTAACCTAACCTAACCTAACCTAACCTAACCCAACCCAACCTAACCTAACCTAACCTAACCTAACCTAACCTAACCTAACCTAACCTAACCTAACCTAACCTAACCCAACCTAACCTAACCTAACCTAACCTAACCTAACCTAACCTAACCTAACCTAACCTAACCTAACCTAACCTAACCTAACCTAACCTAACCTAACCTAACCTTTTTTTTTTTTTTTTTTTTTTTTTTTAACGCAGAGAAATGCATTTACGCACACCACTCGACTAGTGTACTCCGAGGAGTACACTAGGGAGTGGTAGTGTGGGACTCGACCACCTGTGAAGCAGGCGGTAATACCCACTAAAACTCTGCGGAACCCTCATCGCCTTTGTGAGACGTCATGGGGTCGCTTGCGCAAACTACCATGACGCCTCGGCGGAAAGGCCCGCCTATGCGGGCCACCGTCGCCGAAAGGGTACCCCGGGTATCGCAGGGCACCCTTTCCCGCCCCGATGGCGTGCGGAGGGACTACTGTCCCTCCGCCGTAGCTCCTCTAGGGTGGAGGAAGCAGGCGCGCAAAGCCGCGCCTCCTGCCTCCAGGTCTCCTTCTCCGAAGAGGGTCCGCCTGGGCATCACCCTCGCGAACCCTCTCCGCGGTCTCCTTCAGCGAGACTACTGCCTCGCAGAAGGAGACCATGGCCGACCAGGACCTCTCGTCGCGGAGCATGGCCCCCACCACGCTCGGCAACGAGAGGTCTCCACCCACTACCGCCATCAGGGCGTGGCGCTGGGGAGCCCAAGCGGCGCATTCTGCCAGAGTGTGATGCGCAGCGTCCACGGACGCGTCACACTCGTGGCACCGGGGCGACACTTCCCGACGCGCAACCTGACACAGGTACTTACCGAAGCAACCATGCCCGGTAAGCACCTGCGTCAGCCTGAACGTCAGGACACCGTGCCGCCTCTTGACCCAGCGATCAAGGTGGGGGCGGACTGCCTCCACCGTCGCCAGGCCCGCCGCCGGGCTCTCCAGTTGAGCCCTCCAGCGCTGGATCAGAGCCTCGTCTGCTAGGCGTCTGATCCGAGCGACTCCCTCCCTCGCTGGACGTTCTCCGACCGCCCGCTCAAGCGCCCGAAACCGGTACATCTCGGCGAGCACCTCCGCCTGGAGTTCCCAGGGCGGATCGCTCGCCAAGACCGTCGCCGCCGCGTACGACACCGTACGGTACCCCCGTATCGCCCTCACCGCCAGGACCCGCTGCGCGCGGCGCAAGTGGGCCCTGTTGACTACGGAGAGGGCGTCTATCCAAACAGGAGCACCGTACATTGCCATGGACCTCACGATACCGGCATAAAGACGCCGGCACGGAGATCCAGGGCCCCCGACGTTCGGCAGAAGCCTGCCGAGGGCCGCGGCGGCGCCTAGCAGTTTCGGCGCGAGCTGGGCGAAGTGGGCGCGGAACGTCCAGCTACCGTCCAGGGTTAGGCCCAGATATTTCATCTGGGCCCGAACCTCCACCATCCTCCCCTGGACGCGCAAGCAGGCGTTGCGGGGGGTAGTCCTGCGTGGGCCACGAAACAGGAGGGCCTCCGTCTTGGATACGGAGACCCTCAGGCCCAGCAACCCCATTCGGTCGACGACCAGGTTGGTGCCGACTGTGGCTACTCGTGCCGCCTCTTCGTAGTTCCTCCCCCGGGCTGTAACGAGGGTGTCATCGGCATATGCGATGACACCCATCCCGGGGAGGAGCGGACACCGAAGTAGCCAGTCGAAACCGATGTTCCACAGGACCGGGCCGAGAACGGACCCCTGTGGAACACCGCAGCCGACATGTCGTCGACCAACCACCCCATCTACCCCCATCCACAACACCTGCCTGTCCTGCAGGTAGGCGTCCAACACGAGCCGGAGATAGAGAGGCACCTCGTGATAACGAAGCGCCTCTCGTAAAGTCTCATACGGCAACGTGTTGAACGCGTTGGCCACATCCAATGAGACGGCTAAAAGCACGTCTCCCTCCTCCACTGCGGCCAACGACCGGACCTTCAGGGCGTTCAGGGCGTCCACCGTTGACCGGCCCGCCCTGAACCCGTACTGAGCCGCTGAAAGGCCCGGTCCTACCTCCTCGATATGGTGAGTGAGACGGGCCGAGAGAATTCTCTCGAAGAGCTTGCCCATCTCACTCAGCATAACTATTGGCCTGTATGCCGAAGGCGAGTCCAGAGGACGACCCGCCTTGGGCAACAGGCACAATATTCCTTCTTTCCAAGGCTTCGGGAATTGCCCACTCTGAAGACATGAGTTGAGCAGCCCCCGAAGCCTTCCTCCAAGACGGTCCATGGCGAGGCTCAACACACGCCCTGGAATGCCGTCGGGACCCGGAGCCGTCCGTTTGGCCCTGAGCCTCTCCAAGGCTAGCTCAAATTCCCCCTCAGTGATGGGGGGAATCTCCTGGTCTCCCTCATGAAGCGAGGGAGGGGCCATCACTGGAGGGATGTGCCTGGACGGCTCGGGGAACAGATCACTCACCAACCGCGAGAGGACGTCGGGAGACAAAGTCTCCGTGACCGGGGCGCCGTGCGCGCGGAGTTTATTCCGCGCGCTACGATAAGGGCGCCCCCACGGATTCTGGTCCAGACCCACGATTAACTCCTCGTGCGCAGCTTCCTTGGCCAACGTGATGGCGAGCTGCAGTGCCTTCTTAGCCATCCTGTAGGCCTGTTGCAGCTCGCCCTCAGTTACAGGGTCGCGATTTGCCCTTCTGCGGCAGCGCAGAAAGGCCCTCCGCGCCCCATTGCTGGTCACCCGAAGTTGTGCGATTTCGGGTGACCACCAGTACACAGCTTTGCGCCTAGGGCGCCTTCGCGACCTCGGCATGGCCGCATCACATATCCTTGTCATGGAGTCGTGCATGCGGCCAGCCAGAACCTCGACGTTGAGCCCTCCTCGCTCCCTGGGAGCACCAATCCTCCAAGATAGCCGCCTCCTCAGCCATCTCTTTGTCGAGCCGGCTGAGTACCCACCTTGGGAAACTTCGAGCGGGCACATTCGGGTGGACCATCTGCGTCGAGCTCGTGGAGACCTCAAAACGAACATATAAATGGTCCGAAAGGGTCTCCACGTCCTCCTCTACTCTCCAGGTATTCACGTTGCGTGCGGTAGCGGGGGTGGCGAACGTTACATCCACCACGGACCCCCCCTGCCCCCGCACACACGTGAATGCCGTCCCCACGTTAAGTAGGGACAGCCCGGAGAGTATGGACCATACTTCGACAGCCTCACCTCGGCAATCCGCAGTGGGGTTCCCCACGCCCGGGATTTTGCATTAAGGTCGCCGAGGACGATGACTTCCCTCGGTGCCTGGCGGCCTACCGCAGCTCTTACCGAGTCAAGGAAGTCCTCGAACTCGGCCAGGCTGCGGTTGGGGGAGAAGTATACTCCCACGAGCACATACTTCCCCCACTTTGTCACAACCAGTCCCGGTCCCCTCTCAATAATCGAGAGGGGAGGGCCGGTACTGCATCCGGACACTATGGCCACGGAGCCCCCAACGTCACCCACCCAGTTAGGCTGAGAGGGGACGAAGTAGGGCTCGCAGGCCACCGCCAGGTCAATCTCCCACTCGGCAATGGACTGCATGAGCAGGTCCTGCGCTCGTGCCGAGTGGTTGACATTCGCCTGGAGGAAACTTTTGAGGTGTACTGGCATTATACTTCCATCAAAGTTTCCTCCTGGGCCTGGCGGCTACTGCTGGGGACGGCATTGGTCCGTGGAGCCGTCCTTCCTTGCGTGGTGGGTGGGGCACAATCTTTGCCCCCCATCACGTGCCCCGATGGGCGTCCCGCGTCTGTGCAGACTGCACAATGCGGTGTCCTACGGCACTCCCTCATGAAGTGCCCCTCACCACCGCATCGGTAGCATAGGTGCCCTCTTGCCACCCTTGACGGGCACATCGCCACGGTATGACCAAGCCCCATGCACCGGTAGCAGCGCATGGCACGCTGCTCGAGCACCTGCACCTTCGCCGAGGACCAGCCGACCAATAGCCGGCCGGCCTCAGCCAGGAGCTTAGCCGTCGCAAGCGGGCACCTCACTACAGTCATGCCCATCCGTCTGATTCCCTCGGAGATCTGGCCGACACTCACCGACGCCACGGAGCATTTACCGACGCGAGCGATGGCCTCGGCCACCATCTCCGAGGTTATGGAATCGTCCAACCCCGTCAGCCTCAATGACCCCTTGGCTGATGGCAGGGTCACCGTGGCCACACCGTCCAGGGTCTGGCGCATCTTATCAGCCAGACCATCAGCTGCCTCCTGGGTAGTGCCCACCGGAAGCTCGATAAGGCGGCCATCTGTTGCAGATCGGCGGATAGACAGGCCGGGCCCGATCCCCAACTGTGACAGAACCACGTTCTGCTGGACCTTCGTGAGTATTTGGGCGAAGGATACTCCCTCCTTCACCGCCGCAGGCAGTAAACTAATAGCAATCGCTATAGTTTTGTGTGCGGCGGGAAGCTTCGGTTTAGCCGAAGTCGCTGCAGCAGCTTGCTGGGGCGGACCGGCAGAACCAGAGGGGGGCGAAGATCTTTTGCCCCTGCCCTTACCCTTCTTGACTACCGTAGTCCAGCTATCCTCCTCATTGGAGCGACTTGGACCAGGTGTTGCAGCAGTTACTGCCGACTCAGCGACAGCAGAGGACTGCGCCGTCTCCTTCGGGCGAATGGGGCCTTTCTTCGTCTTCGGGGTGCCCTTCGAAGACGAGGGCAGCAAAACTGGCGATGAAGGCCTGGTCACCACTGCCGGTGAAGGGCTAGGCACTGCCAAGGCCGTGGAAGCCACCACAGGTCCTCTGGCGCCCGCCGCCAAAGGAGGGCGAAGGTTTCTTGCCGGTAAGAGACGCTCTTCTATTCCGGCAAGTTTGGCATCTATCATGACCCCGATAGATGTCAAAAGTGAGGCCCTCATTTCCTCCAGACCAGCCTCCGGTGCTTCGCACCTAGTGCCCTTCCTCATCTCCGAGAATTGTTGGCGATGTGCCTTCAATTCCCCTTTGAGGTTCTCCACCTCATTGCGCAGACGCCGATTATCGGCCGCCACCTTTCGCAGCTCCTCCGTAGTGGTCCTGTCCGCAAGGGTTTCAACCACTTCTTGCAGAGCCGATGCCGCCAGCTTGAGCTTGCGAACCATCGGGCCTTGGAGATTACCAGATTTTCTCGCAACCTCCAAGACCATCGCAATGTGGCTACCGGCGTGAGTGCGTAGCTCTTCAGCATCCAGCAACACTGCGTCCCTAGCATTGGCTTCAGAGCCCGACGCCTCGTCCAGAAGGACAGAGTCCTTGGGGGCCTCCTTACGGAAGGCTCTCGCCGAAAGGGCCTTTTCGAAGGCCTTTTCTTTGGCTTCCGCCTCCGCCTCTCTTAGCATCGCACGAGCACGAGAGATGCCCGTGCTACCCCTCTTGCCTCTACGAGCCTTTTGGGCTCTCGCCGAAACGTTAGCCTCCGTTTCGGTTTCGGATCCTGATGGGCTCCCCAAAGGGGGCACAGGATGAACCCTCTTGCGTCCGATGGACACATCAGTCTCGGCACTGGCGTCCGAGTCCATAGCGGACCCTCACGTCAACACCAAAACAACATACACAAACAAAAAGACCAATCAAAAAGCAAAAATCAAAACCAACAGACAAAGCCAGGCGAAATCATAAGTATCGGGAATCGGAATCCTTAATCAAGCAGAAAGTCGTCAAGAAAACCAAAATCACAATACCGAAAAACACCAAAGCACCCGTAAAGTTGTGCCTTTACCAATTTTTTCAACCTAACCTAACCTAACCTAACCTAACCTAACCTAACCTAACCTAACCTAACCTAACCTAACCTAACCTAACCTAACCTAACCTAACCTAACCTAACCTAACCTAACCTAACCTAACCTAACCTAACCTAACCTAACCTAACCTAACCTAACCTAACCTAACCTAACCTAACCTAACCTAACCTAACCTAACCTAACCTAACCTAACCTAACCTAACCTAACCTAACCTAACCTAACCTAACCTAACCTAACCTAACCTAACCTAACCTAACCTAACCTAACCTAACCCAACCTAACCTAACCTAACCTAACCTAACCTAACCTAACCTAACCTAACCTAACCTAACCTAACCTAACCTAACCTAACCTAATCCCAACCTAACCTAACCTAACCTAACCTAACCTAACCTAACCTAACCTAACCTAACCTAACCTAACCTAACCTAACCTAACCTAACCTAACCTAACCTAACCTAACCTAACCTAACCTAACCTAACCTAACCTAATCCCAACCTAACCTAACCTAACCTAACCTAACCTAACCTAACCCAATCCCAACCTAACCTAACCTAACCTAACCTAACCTAACCTAACCTAACCTAACCTAACCTAACCTAACCTAACCTAACCTAACCTAACCTAACCTAACCTAACCTAACCTAACCTAACCTAACCTAACCTAACCTAACCTAACCTAACCTAACCTAACCTAACCTAACCTAACCTAACCTAACCCAACCTAACCTAACCTAACCTAACCTAACCTAACCTAACCTAACCTAACCTAACCTAACCTAACCTAACCTAACCTAACCTAACCTAACCTAACCTAACCTAACCTAACCTAACCTAACCTAACCTAACCTAACCTAACCTAACCTAACCTAACCTAACCTAACCTAACCTAACCTAACCTAACCTAACCTAACCTTTTTTTTTTTTTTTTTTTTTTTTAACGTCGGAAAATGCTGTTACGCATCCCCTCGCGCGCCGTGTGATGACAAAGTGCGAGGGGTATGTGGGACTCCCGGGAGGTTGGTCTCTCCGTCCTACCCACTAAAAACCGACGGGCGCCTTCCTTTCGCTTGCAACAGGCCGGGATCAGCTGAGCCTTGCTCCAATGCCATTGTTGCAGCGATTGCCGCGTTGCGTCTTAAAGCGGCTCTCCTCCGTGTACATGTTATACACATTCTCATGTCCGGAAAAAAGTCATATCCAGGTTTTACGGGGGAAGCCGCGCATAATTGCGACGGCGTCGCCCCGGTCGTCTTATCCTTTGCGGAGCGGCGTTGGGATCGGTCTCCTTCAGCCGCTCCGCGTTCTCTTTGTCCGATATGACGGCCTCGCAGAACGCTTTGAAGGCGTTCCACGGGCCGTCCGTGTCGCTTCCCACAATCGTACGAAGTACGTTGGGGAGCGACAAGTTATGTCCCAAAACCGTTGCAAGGGCCGACCTAGGGCCGACCCAAGCCGGGCACTCCTCCACCGTGTGTTGCGCGGTATCGAGGGCGCTTCCACACTCATGACATTCGGGAGTCGCTTCCCTCCCGGCGACACGGTGAAGATACTTTCCGAAGCATCCGTGTCCGGAAAGCACTTGCACGAGCCGGTATGAGAGCGACCCCCATCTTCTTTCCACCCATTTTTCGAGAACCGGGCAGATGGCGTCCAAGGTCCAACGACCGACATTCCGGCTCTCGAGTTCTTCCTTCCATTGGGCGATGATTTCCGTTCGGCTGTTCTCCCGCCATCCTTTTATGACATCCGGAGGCGGGTCGAAGCCACGCCTTCTAGATGCCGTTTTTCTCCAGTAAATTTCCGCCAAGGCAGCCGCTTCTAAATGCCAGGGCATGAGACCGGCGATGGCGCACACTGCGTCGTAGGAAACAGTGCGGTACGCCCTCGCTACCCTGATTGCAACTATGCGTTGCGACTGCCTTAGCGTCGCTCTATTGATGTTACAGAGCTTGTCGGCCCAGATGGGGCAGCCGTACAGGGCTCTAGACTTCACGATTCCCGCAAAGAGGCGGCGACACCCTCCGCTCGGCCCGCCAACGTTCGGCATGATACGGCTTAAAGCCATAGCCGTGGCGGTGAGCTTGGGGCCCAGTGCCGCAAAGTGGGCCTTAAATGACCATCTGGGGTCTAAGACTAAACCGAGATATTTGAGTGTGGTCCCGATAGGAATCGGGACCCCACCGACAACGATTCTTGTTCCTGGCGGGGGAGCCTTCCTCGGTCCGTGGAAGCAGATGGCCTCGGACTTATCGAGAGCTACTCGTAGCCCGAGGCACCTGATGCGCGAAACCACTTGCGCCACCCCCGCCGTCGCCAGCAGACACGCCTCCCTAAAAGTCCGGCCTCTAGCCGTGACCAGTGTGTCATCGGCGTAACAAATTAGACCGACGCCTCTCAGCAACGTGCCACGCAATACACGGTCGTATCCAATATTCCACAGGAGTGGCCCTAAGACCGACCCCTGTGGAACGCCATAGCTGACTCTGTGCCGTGTCCAACCTTCCCGACTCGGATAGATGATAGTCCGGTCGGAAAGGTATGCTCCTATCACCCGGCGGAGGTATGCAGGGATGCCGTGGTGCCGGAGTCCACTCATGATTGCCTCCCATGGGATAGTGTTAAAGGCGTTCGCTATATCGAGCGAAACTGCCAAGACCACACCTCCCTGCGATGTCGACTCCTCGCAGACGTCCCTCAGCCTCGCGACAGCGTCGATGGTAGACCTTGCGGTCCGGAAACCGAACTGTGTGTCGGATAGATCCGGACCGACTGTCGCGAGGTGCTGCTTGATGCGGGCAGCGATGATGCGCTCGAAGAGCTTGCCCGCTTCGTCCAATAATACGATGGGCCTAAATGCCGAGGGGGATTCCGGCGGCTTCCCAGCCTTTCGCAGGAGGATAAGCTGCCCAACTTTCCACTGCGCAGGGAAGTTTCCGCTCTGAAAGAGCTCGGAGATTAGCTCCCGGAACCTCTCGTCTAATCCATGTTTAAGGGCGAGCCACCAGACTCGGCCGTGAAGGCCATCAGGCCCTGGGGCAGTTGTTTTGCCCTGGAGCTTCTGTGCGGCGTCCCTTATCTCCGCGAGTGTCACCTCCGGTGCACTTGTCTCTCTGGAGGCCGGCTCTCCCCGCCAACTGGTGGAAGTGTTGGGATGAGGGAACAGCGTCGAAACGACTGTTTCGAGGAAAGCCGGCTCCATGGAGGAAGTGAGAGGTGGGGCCCAGGGGCGAAGTTTACTCATTACGAGTTTATACGGTCGCCCCCAGGGATCGAGCTCCAAGGTGTTCAGGAGCTCCTCCCACGCTCTTTCCTTCGACGCGCCAATCTCTTTTCTGAGAGCGGCCTTCGCGGTCTGGTAATCCGCGTAGAGGCCGCTTTCTACGTCCAGGTCTCGGGAAGAGGGATTTCTTCTTCGGTAGCGGGTATACCGGCGGCGGGCTGTCACACAGGCCGCTCGGAGCTGGGCCAGTTCGGGCGACCACCAGTGTACCCGGTCACGGGGCGGAAGTGGACGGACACGCGGCATCGCGACGTCACTGATGTGTGACATCGCTTCAGCGAACCATTCCACCTCGCTTTGTTCCGTCGCGTTGGAAGGCTTGGGGCACCAGGCCTGTACCAGTGCCGCCTCGACGAGTGCGTCCTTATCCAGGTTTTTTCGCGACCATCTCGGGCCTACTTCTCGAGGTGGTCGCGCGAGGCTACCTGAAACTGGGGCGGACCGAGGGAGATCGACCATAAACCGGATATACCGATGGTCGGATAGAGTCTCCACCTCGGTCAGAACCTCCCAGTTCTCGATACGGCGTGATAGAACGGGGCTTGCGAACGTTACGTCCACGATGGAACCGCCTAGCATGCGCACACAGGTGTTCTCGGACCCTCGGTTGACAGGGACCAAGTTGTGCGCAGCGAGCCACTCGACCAGTAGGTCGCCTCTTAGGTCTGACTCCCTGCATCCCCACAACGTGGATTTGGCGTTCAGATCTCCCGCCACTATTACCTCCAGAGGGCTGCACCATCGCACGAGTGTACTCACCTCCGAGAGGTAACGTTCGAACTCGTCGAGGGGGCGGTTGGGGGAAAAATATGTCCCCACCACGGCCCGTCCGTCCAGTTTGACGGCTACGCATCCGTTGCCACGACGCGTTGCACCGATGTAAAGCGGAGAGCCGACATTGGCCGAGACGGCGATGGCGACAAGGTTGTCATTATCGCCGACCCAGTCATTCCTATCCGGAACCAAGTACGGCTCCGCCACTACTGCAACATTGATGGACCACTGCGCCAGACTCTGGAACAAAAGATCCTGGGCCCTGGCACAGTGATTCAAATTTGTTTGTAGAATCTGTAGGGCCATATTAAACACTTACAGCCTCATCGGTCTCCATTCTTGCCCCGTTCGGCTGGGGCTGTGTCTTTGTAGGTGACACCCTTCTGGACACCTTACGTTTGGGGGCCGAACACGATGTTCCTCCCAAACGGTGGTCCGATTTCTTGCCCAGTGCGGCACACACGCTGCACTGGGGCTTATTCCTGCAATCGGCCGCCTTGTGGTCTGGTTGCCCACACCTCAGGCACAGGTGGCTGCGGTCTTCGGCCGAGCAGCGGCTGGCGACGTGGCCGCCTTCGAGGCACCTGTAACATCTGAGGTCACGAGGCTTTTGTATCGCCACGTGAGCGACTACCCATCCTATGAGTAATCTGCCTTCGGAGATCTTTTTGCGGCTGTGATCGGGCAGGTCACCCAGGCCGCGAACAGACCTCTTCTGTCTGGATGGACTCCGCTGACCCTGACCTGTTCAAGCGGACACTCGCCCTTTGTAGAGACCGCCCGCCTGACGTCTTCGGCGGTCACGGAATCATCCAGACCAGAGATTCGAACGCCTGTAGATTTGAAAGGTCTGGCGACCTTGACGCCGTTCCTACCTAGCGCTTCGCTAAGCTTCTCTGCCAGCGAGTCTGCGACGGCGTCCTTGCCGGTCCCGGGGATCTGCAGAATCGCAGCCCCCGTAACCGCACGGCGGTACTTAATTGCCTCAATGCCCAGACCACTTATGTCGACCTTCTCCTTGGCCTCCCTCATGATCTGGGCATAGGTCAGTCCTTGGCCTTTCCCCTCTTCGGTCACCGTTATGACGACAGCTGCGGACCGGGGTGCCTTGAGTTTCGGCCTCGCCTTTTGCTTGGCCTCTGACTGTTTACCCGGCCGTGACCTTGGTCGTGCCTCGCCTTTCGTCTTCTTTTTTTGCGCTTCAAGCGCACGCGCTGTTGTCGGACGCGATTCCGCATTTGGTCTCCCTTTGCGTCCCTTCCTGGTCACCTTCACCCAGGCGCTTTCTTCCGCCTCAGGATTCGGCGGCCGAGAAGGGAGGCTTTCTTGCGTGGGAGCAACTGAGTCTGGCTTAGTGGCCGGCGTGGATGGGGCCACTTCAGTTACTCTCTTCTTCTTCTTTTTCTTTTTCTTCCCTGTATCCTGTCCGGGTGTGGCCTCTGCTCTTCTTATCACGGCCGCAGTATCCGGGATGGTCGTGGGAGCCGCAGAGGTGTTCCTGCTGCTCTCGACTGCCCTAGTCTTCTTCGTATCCGCCGCAAGTGGGGGTCGAAGTCGCGGCGCGGGATTTAGCCGCGGCTCCAGACCCTCTATTTGGGCGTTAACGCGAGTCCCGACTGCTCTCATAATTCGGGCCTCGAGTTCCTCTACGTCGAGCGTCTTCGCCGCCCGAGTTTCCTTTGTGAGCTCCTTCATCTGGTGCTGAAGGTCGCTCACCTGGCGGCGAAGGCGCTCGTTATCCTCGCGCAGCGCCCGCGTTTCCCCAGTGAGGGTTTGTTGCGCGAGCACTATAGAGTCCTCTTTAATGGACTCTGCGGCTTCCTTAAGGGCGCGCACAAATGTCCCCTTGAGATTAGAGGAACCTTTGGCCACCCTTGTCACGACATCTAAACTGGCCTCGATCCTTTTTAAAATACTGGCCGCTGTGTCCTCTCCTGTTTTCGAACCACCTGGAGCTTCCACCGAACCAACCATTAGCGGTGTCTCCGATCGGGTTCTGCGAGCCTCTGCGACCGATTCTAGGAGCTCAGTCTCGGCGCGAGTCTTCATCTCGTCCTGAACGGCTTTGAGGTACGCCTTCTTCGCTTCTGCGAGACCGACGTACTCTCCTGTGGTCGGCGGCCGACCTCTTCCTTTTTGTTTTAGTTTAGGAGCGCTCGAGGTGGGAACATCTGTTGCGCTGTCCCCACTATCGCTCTCCCTGCCTCTCTTGCGGCCACTGCTCCAAAGCCGGCCAGGAGTCCCCTGATCCAGCGACTCGAGAGAGCCGACGCGTGTGGACGACACACTGCGCCATATGTCCGAGTCAGCGTCGGACATTCGCCGTTCTGCCTCTGTGAGGGTGTTGGTTTTTCCCTCTGTATTGGGTGCCGGCATCGACATGCGAGCCAGTACCACCTGCAACTGTCTTCCTTCGGAAGCTGTTGCACTACTCGCCATCGAGATTGTCGAGCCGTCGGACTCGTTACCTCCTTCTTCTCCTGCCCTCGACGGTCGGGGCGTGGTCCGGCGCATAAAGCGCCCACGCCCGTCCCGGACGCCTCTCGTGTGCGGTCGTGCACCCCCCTGACCGCCGTTTGTGTGTTCGTCTTCCGCTCGCCAGCGGGAATGCGTTCCACAGGTGTGGTGTGGGCGGGTTCCGCCTCCACTACCTGAGAACGAATGCAATTGTTGCCCCCCCAGAATTCGAGGGGCAGCCGGAGCAAGCCGAAGCCAGCTCCGGGAGGGATTCTCCGGCAATGCCGGTACCCTCCTGGGGTAGTTTATTTTCACAAATTGCACTATTCATATTTGGTTTTTTCCTTTTTAGGTGAGGTCCTCCGCTAATGACCGGACACCCTCCGGCCATTCATCCCATCGGCGCGGGAGACCTTTGGATTAGGGTGATTTTTTATCGAGGTTTTCTTCCTCTTCGCCACCTCTGGCAACTCCTCCACTGGTCGACGTGAAGTCGACGAACCCTGTTGGCTTCACCGGGTAGCCGAAGGTGTGAAGCACCTTCGACTATTAGTCCCGGCTACTGAGCCCCCCCGGCACGGCAAGCCCAGGGTACCGCAGGGATGGACGTCTGCGGTTGGGGGGAACCTAACCTAACCTAACCTAACCTAACCTAACCTAACCTAACCTAACCTAACCTAACCTAACCTTTTTTTTTTTTTTTTTTTTTTTTTTTGTTTTCGCAGAGAAATGCATTTACGCACACCACTCGACTAGTGTACTCCGAGGAGTACACTAGGGAGTGGTAGTGTGAGACTCGACCACCTGTGAAGCAGGCGGTAATACCCACTAAAACTCTGCGGAACCCTCATCGTTTTGTGAGACGTCATGGGGTCGCTTGCGCAAACTACCATGACGTCTCGGCGGAAAGGCCCGCCTATGCGGGCCACCGTCGCCGAAAGGTTACCCCGGGTATCGCAGGGCACCCTTTCCCGCCCCGATGGCGTGCGGAGGGACTAATACTGTCCCTCCGCCGTAGCTCCTCTAGGGTGGAGGAAGCAGGCGCGCAAAGCCGCGCCTCCTGCCTCCAGGTCTCCTTCTCCGGAGAAGGTCCGCCTGGGCATCACCCTCGCGAACCCTCTCCGCGGCCTCCTTCAGCGAGATGACTGCCTCGCAGAAGGAGACCATGGCCGACCAGGACCTCTCGTCGCGGAGCATGGCCCCCACCACACTCGGCAACGAGAGGTCTCCACCCACTACCGCCATCAGGGCGTGGCGCTGGGGAGCCCAAGCGGCGCATTCCACCAGAGTGTGATGCGCTGTGTCCACGGACGCATCACACTCCTGGCACCGGGGCGACACTTCCCGACGCGCAACCTGAAACAGGTACTTACCGAAGCAACCATGCCCGGTAAGCACCTGCGTCAGCCTGAACGTCAGGACTCCGTGCCGCCTCTTGACCCAGCGATCGAGGTGGGGGCGGATTGCCTCCACCGTCGCCAGGCCCGCCGCCGGACTCTCCAGTCGATCCCTCCAGCGCCGGATCAGGGCCTCGTCTGCTAGGCGCCTGACCCGAGCGACTCCCTCCCTCACTGGACGCTCCCCTTCTTCCCGCTCAAGCGCCCGAAACCGGTAGACCTCGGCGAGCACCTCCGCCTGGAGTTCCCAGGGCGGATCGCTCGCCAAGGCCGTCGCCGCCGTGTATGAGACCGTACGGTACCCCCGTATCGCCCTCACCGCCAGGACCCTCTGCGCGCGGCGCAATTGGGCCCTGTTTTCTGCGGAGAGGGCGTCTACCCAAACGGGGGCACCGTACATGGCCATGGACCTCACGATGCCGGCATAGAGACGCCGGCACGGAGATCCAGGGCCCCGACGTTCGGCAGAAGCCTGCCGAGGGCCGCGGCGGCGCTCAACAGTTTCGGCGCGAGCTGGGCGAAGTGGACACGGAACGTCCAGCTACCGTCCAGGGTTAGGCCCAGATATTTCATCTGGGCCCGAACCTCCACCATCCTCCCCTGGACGCGCAGGCAGGCGTTGCGGGGGGCAGCCCTGCGTGGGCCACGGAACAGGAGGGCCTCCGTCTTGGATACGGAGACCCTCAGGCCCAGCATCCCCATTCGGTCGACGACCAAGTTGGTGCCGACTGTGGCCACTCGTGCCGCCTCTTCGTAGTTCCTCCCCCGGGCTGTGACGAGGGTGTCATCGGCATATGCGATGACACCCATCCCGGGGAGGAGCGGACACCGAAGTAGCCAGTCGAAACCGAGGTTCCACAGGACCGGGCCCAGAACGGACCCCTGTGGAACCCCGCAGCCGACACGTCGTCGACCGACCATCCCATCTGCCCCCGTCCACAACACCTGCCTGTCCTGGAGGTAGGCGTCCAACACGCGCCGGAGATAGAGAGGCACCTCGTGATACCGAAGTGCCTCTCGTGTAGTCTCAAACGGCAGCGTGTTGAAGGCGTTGGCCACATCCAACGAGACGGCAAGAAGCACGCCTCCCTCCTCCACTGCGGCCAACGACCGGACCTTCAGGGCGTTCAGGGCGTCCACCGTTGACCGGCCCGCCCTGAACCCGTACTGAGCCACTGAAAGGCCCGGTCCTACCTCTTCAATATGCTGAGTGAGACGGGCCGAGAGAATTCTCTCGAAGAGCTTGCCCATCTCACTCAGCATAACAATCGGCCTGTATGCCGAAGGCGAGTCCAGAGGACGACCCGCCTTGGGCAACAGGCACAATATTCCCTCCTTCCACGGCTTCGGAAATTGCCCACTCTGCAGACACGAGTTGAACAATCTCCGAAGCCTTCCCCCGAGACGGTCCAGGGCGATGCACAGAACTCGCCCTGGAATACCGTCCGGACCTGGAGCCGTCCGTTTGGCCCTGAGCTTGTCCAGGGCCAGTTCAAATTCCCCTCGGTGATGGGGGAATCTCCTCCTCTTCCTCGATTGACGAGGGAGGAGCCATCACCGGAGGGTGATGCACGGACGGCTCGGGGAACAAAGCCCCCACCAGATTCAGGAGGCTGTCAGGAGCCATGGTCTCCGTGACCGGGGCGCCATGCGCACGGAGTTTGTTCCGCGCGCTTAAGTATGGGCGCCCCCACGGATTCCGGTCCAGGCCCACGAGCAGTTCCTCGTGGGCCGCCTCCTTGGCCTGTTTAATGGCGAGCTGCAGGGCCTTCTTCGCCGCCCTGTAGGTCGCCTGCAGCCCGCTCTCGACCTCAGTGTCCGGGCTGTGCCTCCTGCGGCAGCGCAAATATGCGCGCCGCGCTGTATTGCTGGTCACCCGAAGCTGCGCTATTTCGGGTGACCACCAATAAACCTGTTTGCGCCTGTGTCGCCTCCGGGACCTTGGCATGGCCGCATCGCAAATCCTCGTAACGGAGTCGCGCATGCGGCCAGCCTGGTCCTCGACGGATCCCACCTCATTCCCCCGGGAGCTCCACTCTTCCACGATGGCCGCCTCCTTGGCCAGCTCTTCGTCGAGCCGGCCCAACGCCCACCTCGGCAAACTCCGAGGGGGCCCCCTGGGGCGAGCCACCCGCATCGGATTGGTGGAGACCTCGAATCGGACGTATAAATGGTCCGATAGGGTCTCCACATCCTCCTCTACTCTCCAGTTTCTCACGATGCGTGCGGTCGCAGGGGTGGCGAACGTTACGTCCACCACAGACCCCCCCTGACGCCGCACGCACGTAAAAGCTGTCCCCACATTGAGTAGGGACAGCCCGGAGAGTAGGGCCCACACCTCGACTGCCTCCCCTCGGCAGTCCGTGGCGGGGTTACCCCACGCCTGGGACTTGGCGTTCAGGTCGCCGAGCACGATGACTTCGCTCGGCGCCTGTCTACCTACCGCAGCACGGACCGAGTCGAGAAAGTCCTCGAACTCGGCCAGGCTGCGGTTGGGGGAGAAGTATACACCAGCAATAGTATACCTCCCCCACTTCGCCACGACAAGTCCCGGCTCCCTCTCGACTACCGAGAGGGGTGGGCCGATGCTGCTCCCGGTCACAAGGGCCACGGAGCCCTCGACGTCACCCGCCCAGTTCGGCTGGGGCGGGACGTAATAGGGCTCACAGGCCGCCGCCAGATCGATCTCCCACTCGGCAATGGATTGGAGCAGCAAATCCTGCGCCCTTGCCGAGTGGTTGACGTTCGCCTGGAGGAAACGTGTCAGGTGTGCTGGCATTATTGTTCCATGACAGTTTCCTCCTGGGCCTGGCGGCTACTGCTGGGGACGGCTCCGGTCCGAGGAGCCCTAATTCCCTTCGTCGCGGGTGGGGAGCAATCTCTCCCACCCATCACGTGCCCAGAGGGGCGCCCTGCGTCTGCGCAGACCGCACAACGTGGCGGCCTGCTGCAGTTCCTGGCGAAGTGGCCTTCACCACCACACCGGTAGCAGAGCAGGCCCCTCTCCACTTTCGACGGGCACGTGGGTGATGTGTGCCCGATGCCCATACAGCGGAAGCAGCGCAGAGGGCGCTGCTCCAACACCTGTATCTTGGCCGAAGACCAGCCGACGAGAAGCCGGCCAGCCTCGGCCAAGAGTTTGGCTGCCGCTAAGGGGCACCGGACAACAGCCACGCCCATCCGCCTGACACCCTCGGTGATGTCCCCGACCTTTACGGCTTCTACTGGGCAGCCGCAGGTCTGGGCGATCGCCTCGGCAACACCTTGCGGTGTCACCGAGTCGTCAAGCCCGGTAAGCCGTAGGGTACCTTTCTCCGAAGGCAGGGACACCGTGGCCATTTCGCCTAGAATCTGGCGCATTTTTGCCTCCAGGGCCTCGGCTGCCTCCTGCGATGTCCCAGCAGGGAGCTCCAGCATTCGCCCATCAGTTGCAGATCGGCGAATGGACACGCCCGGTCCGATCCCCAACGGAGCCAACACCACCTCCCTTTGCAGCTTGGTGATAACCTGCGCAAAGGTTACACCCCTTCTCTCTGCCGCTGGCAGAAGACTAATAGCAATGGCTATTGTCTTATGCGCGGCAGGGAGCTTCGGCTTCGGCGGTGTCGACTTCTTGGGGGCCGGAGTCGGTTGGGCCGACGAAGTAGAGGCTGCAGGAGGGGAGGATTTCTTCCCCTTCCCTTTGCCCTTAGCGACCACCGTGGCCCATGTACCCTCTTCCTCTCCTTCCACAGGACGGCTAGGGCCCGCGACTGGAGCCACTGGGGGCACCACAGGCTCAGCGACTGCCGGGACTGGCGCCATCTCCTTCTGGCGCCGTCCTTCTCTCCTGGGTGCTACCGTGGGAACAAACACGGGCGACTCGGACCGGCGGGCAGACGAAGCCGAGGTCGGTTTCTCCCCAGGGCGTCGAGCATCCGCAGCCAAAGCGGGGCGGGAGTTCCTCGCCGGTAGGAGGCGGTCTTCTATCCCGGCAAACTTAGCGTCGATCAGGGTTCCAATCGACGCTAAGAGGGATGCCCGCATCTCCTCCATTCCGACCTCCGGGGTAGCCGCACTCCTCGCTGTTCTCCTCGCCTCCGAGAACTGCTGGCGATGCGCCTTCAGCTCCCCCTTCAGGTTTTCCACCTCATTGCGGAGGCGTCTATTATCGGAGGCCAACCGACGGATTTCCTCCGTGGTAGACCTCTCCGCAAAGGTCTCCACGATTTCGGTCAAAGAAGCTGCCGCCAACTTCAGCTTCTTGACCATCGGGCCCTGAAGATGGCCCGACTTCCTTGCGACCTCCAACACCATCGCAACGCTCCCCTCGGCTTGTGCACGCAGCTCCTCTGCGTTGCATTGGGCCGCGGGGGCTACAGAGGCAGCCATATCCGCCGCACGATCAGAGGTCCGAGGAGCCTCCTTCAGAAAAGCCCTTGCACCAAGGGCCTTGTTGAAGGCTTGCTCCTCCGCCTCCCTCTCCAAACTGCGCAACTCCTCCCGTGCGCGGGCGATGCCCGTACCGCCCTGATTCCCTCGGCGGGTCTTCCGAGCACGAGCCGACATTCTCGCCTCGGTCTCAGTTTCAGAGCCCCCAGAGCTCCCCAAAGGGGGCACAGGGTGCACCCTCTTCCGCGCCCCAACCGACGAATCGGTTTCCGCGCTCGCGTCTGAGTCCATCACTCAGACGCACGCATCAACAGCACAAATCCAGAACAAAACAAATCCAAACGTGTGCAAAACAGACAAATCCGTAAAACAAAGCCAAGTATAAATCGTCAAAGCATCAATCCAAATCCAGTAAAGCAAGCCAAGTCGTAAAAGAAAACCAAAACGCATATGAAAACACCGAAACAACCCCAAAACCAAAAAACAACCTCAAAAATGTGGAACGCTTCACGATTTTGCGTGTCATCCTTGCGCAGGGGCCATGCTAATCTTCTCTGTATCGTTCCAATTTTAGTATATGTACTGCCGAAGCGAGTACAAAAACTACTGTGTAGTAAGGATACGAACTCAGGATGCCGCGTTACATACGGAGCCTCTGAACCACTACGCTGTCGACTACTGTAACCTAACCTAACCTAACCTAACCTAACCTAACCTAACCTAACCTAACCTAACCTAACCTAACCTAACCTAACCTAACCTTTTTTTTTTTTTTTTTATGTCGGAAAATGCTGTTACGCATGCCCTCGCGCGCCATGTGATGATAAAGTGCGAGGGGTATGTGGGGCTCCCGAGGTTGGTCAACCTAACCTACTTTCCCTAACCTTACCTAAACTAACCTAAACCCAACCTAACCTAAACCCGACCTAACCTAAACTGACCAACCTAATTTTCCGGCCTACCCACTAAAAACCGACGGGCGCCTTCTTATCGCATGCAACAGGCCGGGATCAGCTGAGCCTTACTCCAATGCCTTGTTGCAGCGATTGCCGCGTTACGTTAAACAGCGGCTCTCCTCAGTGTACATTGTACACATTCTCATATCCGGTGTAAATATGTCAAATCCGGGTGTCACGGGGCAAGCCGCGCATAATTGCGACGGCGTCGCCCCGGTCGTCTTATCCTTTGCGGAGCGGCGTTGGGATCGGTCTCCTTCAGCCGCTCCGCGTTCTCCTTGTCCGATATGACGGCCTCGCAGAACGCTTTGAAGGCGTTCCACGGGCCGTCCGTGTCGCCTCCCACAATCGTACGAAGTACGTTGGGGAGCGACAAGTCCTGTCCAAAAACCGTTGCAAGGGTCGACCTAGGGCCGACCCAAGCCGGGCACTCCTCCACCGTGTGTTGCGCGGTATCGATGGCGCCTCCACACTCATGACATTCGGGAGTCGCTTCCATCCCGGCGATGCGGTGAAGATACTTTCCGAAGCATCCGTGTCCGGAAAGCACCTGCACAAGCCGGTATGAGAGCGACCCCCATCTTCTTTCAACCCATTTCTCAAGAACTGGGCAGATGGCGTCTAAGGTCCAACGACCGACATTCCGATTCCGACCCAGTTCTTCCTTCCATCGAGCGATGGTTAGCAAACGGCTGTTTTTTCGCCATTCTTTTATGACCTCCGGAGGCGGGTCGAAGCCACGCCTCCTAGATGCCGTCTTTCGCCAATAAATTTCGGCCAAGGCAGCCGCTTCTAAATGCCAGGGCGCGAGACCGGCGATGACACACACTGCATCGTACGACACAGTGCGATACGCCTTCGCTACCCTGATGGCAACTATGCGTTGCGACTGCCTTAGCGTCGCTTTATTGCTGTTGCAGAGCCTGTCGGCCCAGATGGGGCAGCCGTACAGGGCTCTGGACTTAACAATTCCCGCAAATAGGCGGCGACACCCTCCGCTCGGCCCGCCAACGTTCGGCATGATACGGCTTAAAGCCATAGCCGTGGCGGTGAGCTTGGGGGCTAGTGCCACAAAGTGGGCCTTGAAAGACCATCTGGGGTCTAGGACGAGTCCGAGATATTTGAGTGTGGTCCCAATAGGAATCGGGACCCCACCGACAACGATTCTTGCCCCGGGCGGGGGAGCCTTCCTCGGTCCGTGGAAGCAGATGGCCTCGGACTTATCGAGAGCTACTCGTAGCCCGAGGCACCTGATGCGCGAAACCACTTGCGCCACCCCCGCCGTCGCCAGCAGACACGCCTCCCTAAATGTCCGGCCTCTAGCCGTGACCAGTGTGTCATCGGCGTAGCAAATTAGGTTGACGCCCCTTAATAATGCGCCACGCAAGACACGGTCATATCCGATATTCCACAGGAGTGGTCCTAAGACCGACCCCTGCGGAACGCCACAGCCCACTGTGTGCCGTGTCCAACCTTCCCGACTCGGAAAGATGATAGCCCGGTCAGAAAGGTACGATCCTATCACCAGACGGAGGTATTCTGGAATGCCGTGGTGCCGGAGTCCACTCATTATTGCCTCCCACGGGATGGTGTTAAAGGCGTTGGCAATGTCGAGTGAAACTGCCAAGACCACCCCTCCCTGCGATGTCGATTCCTCGCAGACGTCCCTCAGCCTCGCGACAGCGTCGATGGTAGACCTTGCGGTCCGGAAACCGAACTGCGTGTCGGATAGATCCGGACCGACTGCCGCGAGGTGCTGCTTGATGCGGGCAGCTATGATGCGCTCATAGAGCTTGCCCGCTTCGTCTAACAACACAATTGGCCTATAGGCCGAGGGGGAATCCGGCGGCTTCCCAGCCTTTCGCAACAGGATGAGTTGCCCCACTTTCCACTGCGCAGGGAAGATTCCGCTCTGAAAGAGCTCGGAGATTAACTCCCGGAATCTCTCGTCTAATCCGGATTTAAGGGCGAGCCACCAGACTCGGCCGTGAAGGCCGTCAGGCCCTGGGGCAGTTGTTTTGCCCTGGAGTTTTTGTGCGGCGACCCCGATCTCCGCGAGTGTCACCTCCGGTGCACTTGTCTCTCTGGAGACCGGCTCTCCCCGCCAACTGGTGGAAGTGTTGGAAGGAGGGAACAGCGTCGAAACGACTGTCTCGAGGAAAGCCGGCTCCATGGACGAAGTCAGAGGTGGGGCCCAGGGGCGAAGCTTACTCATTACGAGTTTATACGGTCGCCCCCAGGGATCGAGCTCCAAGGTGTTCAGGAGCTCCTCCCACGCTCTTTCCTTCGACGCGCCAATCTCCTTTCTGAGAGCGGCCTTCGCGGTCTGGTAATCCGCGTAGAGGCCGCTTTCTACGTCTGGGTCTCGGGAAGAGGGATTTCTTCTTCGGTAGCGGGTATACCGGCGGCGGGCTGTCACACAAGCCGCTCGGAGCTGAGCCAGTTCGGGCGACCACCAGTGAACCCGGTCACGGGGCGGAAGTGGACGGACGCGTGGCATCGCGACGTCACTGATGTGTGACATCGCTTCAGCGAACCAATCCACCTCGCTCTGTGCCGTCGCGTTGGAAGGCTTGGGGCACCAGGCCTGTACCAATGCCGCTTCGATGAGCGCGTCCCTCTGGAGGTTTTTTCGAGACCATCTCGGGCCTACTTCTCGAGGTGGTCGCGCGAGGCTCCGCGAAACTGGGGCGGACCGAGGGAGATCGACCATGAACCGGATATACCGATGGTCGGACAGAGTCTCCACCTCGGTCAGAACCTCCCAGTTCTCGATACGGCGCGATAGGACGGGGCTTGCGAACGTTACGTCCACGATGGAACCGCCTAGCATGCGCACACAGGTGTTCTCGGACCCTCGGTTGAGAGGGACCAAGTTGTGCGCAGCGAGCCACTCGACCAGGAGGTCGCCTCTAAGGTCCGACTCCCTGGATCCCCACAGCGTGGATTTGGCGTTCAGATCCCCCGCCACTATTACCTCCAGAGGGCTGCACCATCGAACGAGTGAACTCACCTCCGAGAGGTAAAGTTCGAACTCGTCGAGGGGGCGGTTGGGGGAAAAATATGTCCCCACCACGGCCAGTCCGTCAATTTTGACGGCTACGCATCCGTTTCCGCGACGTGTTGCACCGATGTTTAGTGGCGAGCCGACATTGGCCGGGACGGCGATGGCGACAAGGTTGTCATTATCACCGACCCAGTTATTCCTATCCGGAACCAAGTACGGCTCCGCCACTATTGCAACATTGATCGACCACTGCGCCAGGCTCTGAAACAGAAGATCCTGGGCCCTGGCACAGTGATTCAAATTCGTCTGTAGAATTTGTAGGGCCATATTAAACAATTACGGCCTCGTCGGTCTCCATTCTTGCCCCGTTCGGCTGGGGCAGTGCCTTTGTAGGTGACACTCTTCTGGACACCTTTCGTTTGGGGGCCGAACACGATGTTCCTCCCAAACGGTGTGTCGATTTCTTCCCCAGTGCGGCACACACGCTGCACTGGGGCTTATTCCTGCAATCGGCCGCCTTGTGGCCTGGTTGCCCACACCTCAGGCACAGGTGGCTACGGTCTTCCGCTGAGCAGCGGCTGGCGACGTGGCCGCCTTCGAGGCACCTGTAACACCTGAGGTCGCGGGGCTTTTGTATCGCCACGTGAGCGACTACCCATCCTATGAGTAACCTGCCTTCGGAGATCTTTTTGCGGCTGTGATCGGGCAGGTCACCCAGGCCGCGAACAGACCTCTTCTGTCTGGATGGACTCCGCTGACCCTGACCTGTTCAAGCGGACACTCGCCCTTTGTAGAGACCGCCCGCCTGACGTCTTCGGCGGTCACGGAGTCATCCAGACCAGAGATTTGAACGCCTGTAGATTTGAAAGGTCTGGCGACCTTGACGCCGTTCCTACCTAGCGCTTCGCTAAGCTTCTCTGCCAGCGAGTCTGCGACGGCATCCTTGCCAGTCCCGGGGATCTGCAGAATCGCAGCCCCCGTGACCGCACGGCGATACTTAACTGCCTCGATGCCCAGACCACTGAGGTCGACCTTCTCCTTGGCCTCCCTCATGATCTGGGCATAGGTCAGTCCCTGGCCTTTCCCTCTTCGGTCACCGTTATAACGACGGCTGCGGACCGGGGCCTTGAGTTTCGGCTTCGCCTTTTGCTTGGCCTCGGACTGCTTACTCGGCCGTGACCTTGGTCGTGCCTCACCTTTCGACTTCTTCTTTTGCGCTTGGAGCGCACGCGATGTCGTCGGTAGCGATTTTCCCGCTTGTGGTTTCTCCTTGCGTCCCTTCCTGGCCACCTTCACCCAGGCGCTTTCTTCCGCCTCAGGATTCGGCGGCCGAGAAGGGAGGCTTTCTTGCGTAGGAGCAACTGAATCTGGCTTAGTGGCCAGCGGGGATGGGGCCACTTCAGTAACTCTCTTCTTCTTCTTTTTCTTTTTCTTCCCCTCAGTATCCGGGATGGTCACAGGAGCCGCAGAGATGTTCTTTCTGCTCTCTTCTTTTCTGGTATCCGCCGCAAGTGGGGGTCGAAGTCGCGGCGCGGGATTTAGCCGCGGCTCCAGCCCTTCTATTTGGGCGTTAACGCGAGTCCCGACTGCTCTCAGAATTCGGGCCTCGAGTTCCTCCACGTCGAGCGTCTTCGCCGCCCGAGTTTCCTTTGTAAGCTCCTTCATTTGTTGCTGAAGGTCACTCACCTGCCGGCGAAGGCGCTCGTTGTCTTCGCGCAGTGCTCGCGTTTCCCCAGTGAGGGTTTGTTGCGCGAGCACTATAGAGTCTTCTTTGATGGACTCTGCGGCTTCCTTTAGGGCGCGAACAAATGTCCCCTTGAGGTTAGAGGAACCTTTGGCCACCCTTATCACGACATCTAAACTTGCCTCGATCCTTTGTAGAATATTGGTCGCTGTGTCCTTTCCTGTTTTAGAACCACCTGGAGCCTCCACCGAACCAACCATTAGCGGTATCTCCGAACGGGTTCTGCGAGCCTCTGCGACCGATTCTATGAGCTCAGCCTCGGCGCGAGTCTTCATCTCGTCTTCAACGGCTTTAAGGTACGCCTTCTTCGCCTCTGCGAGACCGACGTATTCGCCTGTGGTCGGCGGCCGACCTCTCCCTTTGACTTTCTGTTTTGGAGCGCTCGAGGTGGGAACATCTGTTGCACTGTCCCCACTATCACTCTTCCTGCATCTCTTACGCCCATTGCTCCAAAGCCGGCCAGGAGTCCCCTGATCCAGGGACTCGAGAGAGCCGACTCGTGTGGACGACACACTGCGCCATGTGTCCGAGTCAGCGTCGGACATTCGTCTTTCTCCATCTGTGCGAGTGTTGTTTCCCGCTGTGGTGGGTACCGGCATCGGCATGCGAGCCAGTACCACCTGCAACTGTCTTCCTGTGGAAGCTGTTGCGCTACTCGCCATCGAGATTGTCGAGCCGTCGGACTCGTTACCTCCTTCTTCTCCTGCCCTCGACGGTCGGGGCGTGGTCCGACGCGTAAAGCGCCCACGCCCGTCCCGGACGCCTCTCGAGTGCGGTCGTGCACCCCCCTGACCGCTGTTGGTACGTTCGTCTTCCGCTCGCCAGCGGAAATGCGTTCTACAGGTGTGGTGTGGGCGGGTTCCGCCTCCACAACCTGAGAGCGAATGCAATTGTTGCCCCCCCAGAATTCGAGGGGCAGCCGGAGCAAGCCGAAGCCAGCTCCGGGAGGGATTCTCCGGCTATGCCGGTACCCTCCTGGGGTAGTTTATTTTTACAAATTGCACTTTTCATATTTGGTTTTTTCCTTTTTAGGGTGAGGTCCTCCGCTAATGACCGGACACCCTCCGGCCATTCATCCCATCGGCGCGGGAGACCTTGGGATTAGGGTGATTTTTACCGAGGTTTTCTTCCTCGTCGCCACCTCTGGCAACTCCTCCACTGGTCGACGTGAAGTCGACGAACCCTGTTGGCTTCACCGGGTAGCCGAAGGTGTGAAGCACCTTCGACTATTGGCCCCGGCTACTGAGCCCCCCGGCACGGCAAGCCCAGGGTACCGCAGGGATGGACGTCTGCGGTTGGGGGGAACCTAACCTAACCTTTTTTTTTTTTTTTTTATGTCGGAAAATGCTGTTACGCATGCCCTCGCGCGCCATTTGATGATAAAGTGCGAGGGGTATGTGGGGCTCCCGAGGTTGGTCAACCTAACCTACTTACCCTAACCTAACCTTACCTAAACTAACCTAAACCCAACCTAACCTAAACCCGACCTAACCTAAACTGACCAACCTAATTTTCCGGCCTACCCACTAAAAACCGACGGGCGCCTTCTTATCGCATGCAACAGGCCGGGATCAGCTGAGCCTTACTCCAATGCCTTGTTGCAGCGATTGCCGCGTTACGTTAAACAGCGGCTCTCCTCAGTGTACATTGTACACATTCTCATATCCGGTGTAAATATGTCAAATCCGGGTGTCACGGGCCAAGCCGCGCATAATTGCGACGGCGTCGCCCCGGTCGTCTTATCCTTTGCGGAGCGGCGTTGGGATCGGTCTCCTTCAGCCGCTCCGCGTTCTCCTTGTCCGATATGACGGCCTCGCAGAACGCTTTGAAGGCGTTCCACGGGCCGTCCGTGTCGCCTCCCACAATCGTACGAAGTACGTTGGGGAGCGACAAGTCCTGTCCAAAAACCGTTGCAAGGGTCGACCTAGGGCCGACCCAAGCCGGGCACTCCTCCACCGTGTGTTGCGCGGTATCGATGGCGCCTCCACACTCATGACATTCGGGAGTCGCTTCCATCCCGGCGATGCGGTGAAGATACTTTCCGAAGCATCCGTGTCCGGAAAGCACCTGCACAAGCCGGTATGAGAGCGACCCCCATCTTCTTTCAACCCATTTCTCAAGAACTGGGCAGATGGCGTCTAAGGTCCAACGACCGACATTCCGATTCCGACCCAGTTCTTCCTTCCATCGAGCGATGGTTAGCAAACGGCTGTTTTTTCGCCATTCTTTTATGACCTCCGGAGGCGGGTCGAAGCCACGCCTCCTAGATGCCGTCTTTCGCCAATAAATTTCGGCCAAGGCAGCCGCTTCTAAATGCCAGGGCGCGAGACCGGCGATGACACACACTGCATCGTACGACACAGTGCGATACGCCTTCGCTACCCTGATGGCAACTATGCGTTGCGACTGCCTTAGCGTCGCTTTATTGCTGTTGCAGAGCCTGTCGGCCCAGATGGGGCAGCCGTACAGGGCTCTGGACTTAACAATTCCCGCAAATAGGCGGCGACACCCTCCGCTCGGCCCGCCAACGTTCGGCATGATACGGCTTAAAGCCATAGCCGTGGCGGTGAGCTTGGGGGCTAGTGCCACAAAGTGGGCCTTGAAAGACCATCTGGGGTCTAGGACGAGTCCGAGATATTTGAGTGTGGTCCCAATAGGAATCGGGACCCCACCGACAACGATTCTTGCCCCGGGCGGGGGAGCCTTCCTCGGTCCGTGGAAGCAGATGGCCTCGGACTTATCGAGAGCTACTCGTAGCCCGAGGCACCTGATGCGCGAAACCACTTGCGCCACCCCCGCCGTCGCCAGCAGACACGCCTCCCTAAATGTCCGGCCTCTAGCCGTGACCAGTGTGTCATCGGCGTAGCAAATTAGGTTGACGCCCCTTAATAATGCGCCACGCAAGACACGGTCATATCCGATATTCCACAGGAGTGGTCCTAAGACCGACCCCTGCGGAACGCCACAGCCCACTGTGTGCCGTGTCCAACCTTCCCGACTCGGAAAGATGATAGCCCGGTCAGAAAGGTACGATCCTATCACCAGACGGAGGTATTCTGGAATGCCGTGGTGCCGGAGTCCACTCATTATTGCCTCCCACGGGATGGTGTTAAAGGCGTTGGCAATGTCGAGTGAAACTGCCAAGACCACCCCTCCCTGCGATGTCGATTCCTCGCAGACGTCCCTCAGCCTCGCGACAGCGTCGATGGTAGACCTTGCGGTCCGGAAACCGAACTGCGTGTCGGATAGATCCGGACCGACTGCCGCGAGGTGCTGCTTGATGCGGGCAGCTATGATGCGCTCATAGAGCTTGCCCGCTTCGTCTAACAACACAATTGGCCTATAGGCCGAGGGGGAATCCGGCGGCTTCCCAGCCTTTCGCAACAGGATGAGTTGCCCCACTTTCCACTGCGCAGGGAAGATTCCGCTCTGAAAGAGCTCGGAGATTAACTCCCGGAATCTCTCGTCTAATCCGGATTTAAGGGCGAGCCACCAGACTCGGCCGTGAAGGCCGTCAGGCCCTGGGGCAGTTGTTTTGCCCTGGAGTTTTTGTGCGGCGACCCCGATCTCCGCGAGTGTCACCTCCGGTGCACTTGTCTCTCTGGAGACCGGCTCTCCCCGCCAACTGGTGGAAGTGTTGGAAGGAGGGAACAGCGTCGAAACGACTGTCTCGAGGAAAGCCGGCTCCATGGACGAAGTCAGAGGTGGGGCCCAGGGGCGAAGCTTACTCATTACGAGTTTATACGGTCGCCCCAGGATCGAGCTCCAAGGTGTTCAGGAGCTCCTCCCACGCTCTTTCCTTCGACGCGCCAATCTCCTTTCTGAGAGCGGCCTTCGCGGTCTGGTAATCCGCGTAGAGGCCGCTTTCTACGTCTGGGTCTCGGGAAGAGGGATTTCTTCTTCGGTAGCGGGTATACCGGCGGCGGGCTGTCACACAAGCCGCTCGGAGCTGAGCCAGTTCGGGCGACCACCAGTGAACCCGGTCACGGGGCGGAAGTGGACGGACGCGTGGCATCGCGACGTCACTGATGTGTGACATCGCTTCAGCGAACCAATCCACCTCGCTCTGTGCCGTCGCGTTGGAAGGCTTGGGGCACCAGGCCTGTACCAATGCCGCTTCGATGAGCGCGTCCCTCTGGAGGTTTTTTCGAGACCATCTCGGGCCTACTTCTCGAGGTGGTCGCGCGAGGCTCCGCGAAACTGGGGCGGACCGAGGGAGATCGACCATGAACCGGATATACCGATGGTCGGACAGAGTCTCCACCTCGGTCAGAACCTCCCAGTTCTCGATACGGCGCGATAGGACGGGGCTTGCGAACGTTACGTCCACGATGGAACCGCCTAGCATGCGCACACAGGTGTTCTCGGACCCTCGGTTGAGAGGGACCAAGTTGTGCGCAGCGAGCCACTCGACCAGGAGGTCGCCTCTAAGGTCCGACTCCCTGGATCCCCACAGCGTGGATTTGGCGTTCAGATCCCCCGCCACTATTACCTCCAGAGGGCTGCACCATCGAACGAGTGAACTCACCTCCGAGAGGTAAAGTTCGAACTCGTCGAGGGGGCGGTTGGGGGAAAAATATGTCCCCACCACGGCCAGTCCGTCAATTTTGACGGCTACGCATCCGTTTCCGCGACGTGTTGCACCGATGTTTAGTGGCGAGCCGACATTGGCCGGGACGGCGATGGCGACAAGGTTGTCATTATCACCGACCCAGTTATTCCTATCCGGAACCAAGTACGGCTCCGCCACTATTGCAACATTGATCGACCACTGCGCCAGGCTCTGAAACAGAAGATCCTGGGCCCTGGCACAGTGATTCAAATTCGTCTGTAGAATTTGTAGGGCCATATTAAACAATTACGGCCTCGTCGGTCTCCATTCTTGCCCCGTTCGGCTGGGGCAGTGCCTTTGTAGGTGACACTCTTCTGGACACCTTTCGTTTGGGGGCCGAACACGATGTTCCTCCCAAACGGTGTGTCGATTTCTTCCCCAGTGCGGCACACACGCTGCACTGGGGCTTATTCCTGCAATCGGCCGCCTTGTGGCCTGGTTGCCCACACCTCAGGCACAGGTGGCTACGGTCTTCCGCTGAGCAGCGGCTGGCGACGTGGCCGCCTTCGAGGCACCTGTAACACCTGAGGTCGCGGGGCTTTTGTATCGCCACGTGAGCGACTACCCATCCTATGAGTAACCTGCCTTCGGAGATCTTTTTGCGGCTGTGATCGGGCAGGTCACCCAGGCCGCGAACAGACCTCTTCTGTCTGGATGGACTCCGCTGACCCTGACCTGTTCAAGCGGACACTCGCCCTTTGTAGAGACCGCCCGCCTGACGTCTTCGGCGGTCACGGAGTCATCCAGACCAGAGATTTGAACGCCTGTAGATTTGAAAGGTCTGGCGACCTTGACGCCGTTCCTACCTAGCGCTTCGCTAAGCTTCTCTGCCAGCGAGTCTGCGACGGCATCCTTGCCAGTCCCGGGGATCTGCAGAATCGCAGCCCCCGTGACCGCACGGCGATACTTAACTGCCTCGATGCCCAGACCACTGAGGTCGACCTTCTCCTTGGCCTCCCTCATGATCTGGGCATAGGTCAGTCCCTGGCCTTTCCCTCTTCGGTCACCGTTATAACGACGGCTGCGGACCGGGGGCCTTGAGTTTCGGCTTCGCCTTTGCTTGGCCTCGGACTGCTTACTCGGCCGTGACCTTGGTCGTGCCTCACCTTTCGACTTCTTCTTTTGCGCTTGGAGCGCACGCGATGTCGTCGGTAGCGATTTTCCCGCTTGTGGTTTCTCCTTGCGTCCCTTCCTGGCCACCTTCACCCAGGCGCTTTCTTCCGCCTCAGGATTCGGCGGCCGAGAAGGGAGGCTTTCTTGCGTAGGAGCAACTGAATCTGGCTTAGTGGCCGGCGGGGATGGGGCCACTTCAGTAACTCTCTTCTTCTTCTTTTTCTTTTTCTTCCCCTCAGTATCCGGGATGGTCACAGGAGCCGCAGAGATGTTCTTTCTGCTCTCTTCTTTTCTGGTATCCGCCGCAAGTGGGGGTCGAAGTCGCGGCGCGGGATTTAGCCGCGGCTCCAGCCCTTCTATTTGGGCGTTAACGCGAGTCCCGACTGCTCTCAGAATTCGGGCCTCGAGTTCCTCCACGTCGAGCGTCTTCGCCGCCCGAGTTTCCTTTGTAAGCTCCTTCATTTGTTGCTGAAGGTCACTCACCTGCCGGCGAAGGCGCTCGTTGTCTTCGCGCAGTGCTCGCGTTTCCCCAGTGAGGGTTTGTTGCGCGAGCACTATAGAGTCTTCTTTGATGGACTCTGCGGCTTCCTTTAGGGCGCGAACAAATGTCCCCTTGAGGTTAGAGGAACCTTTGGCCACCCTTATCACGACATCTAAACTTGCCTCGATCCTTTGTAGAATATTGGTCGCTGTGTCCTTTCCTGTTTTAGAACCACCTGGAGCCTCCACCGAACCAACCATTAGCGGTATCTCCGAACGGGTTCTGCGAGCCTCTGCGACCGATTCTATGAGCTCAGCCTCGGCGCGAGTCTTCATCTCGTCTTCAACGGCTTTAAGGTACGCCTTCTTCGCCTCTGCGAGACCGACGTATTCGCCTGTGGTCGGCGGCCGACCTCTCCCTTTGACTTTCTGTTTTGGAGCGCTCGAGGTGGGAACATCTGTTGCACTGTCCCCACTATCACTCTTCCTGCATCTCTTACGCCCATTGCTCCAAAGCCGGCCAGGAGTCCCCTGATCCAGGGACTCGAGAGAGCCGACTCGTGTGGACGACACACTGCGCCATGTGTCCGAGTCAGCGTCGGACATTCGTCTTTCTCCATCTGTGCGAGTGTTGTTTCCCGCTGTGGTGGGTACCGGCATCGGCATGCGAGCCAGTACCACCTGCAACTGTCTTCCTGTGGAAGCTGTTGCGCTACTCGCCATCGAGATTGTCGAGCCGTCGGACTCGTTACCTCCTTCTTCTCCTGCCCTCGACGGTCGGGGCGTGGTCCGACGCGTAAAGCGCCCACGCCCGTCCCGGACGCCTCTCGAGTGCGGTCGTGCACCCCCCTGACCGCTGTTGGTACGTTCGTCTTCCGCTCGCCAGCGGAAATGCGTTCTACAGGTGTGGTGTGGGCGGGTTCCGCCTCCACAACCTGAGAGCGAATGCAATTGTTGCCCCCCCAGAATTCGAGGGGCAGCCGGAGCAAGCCGAAGCCAGCTCCGGGAGGGATTCTCCGGCTATGCCGGTACCCTCCTGGGGTAGTTTATTTTTACAAATTGCACTTTTCATATTTGGTTTTTCCTTTTTAGGGTGAGGTCCTCCGCTAATGACCGGACACCCTCCGGCCATTCATCCCATCGGCGCGGGAGACCTTGGGATTAGGGTGATTTTTACCGAGGTTTTCTTCCTCGTCGCCACCTCTGGCAACTCCTCCACTGGTCGACGTGAAGTCGACGAACCCTGTTGGCTTCACCGGGGAGCCGAAGGTGTGAAGCACCTTCGACTATTGGCCCTGGCTACTGAGCCCCCGGCACGGCAAGCCCAGGGTACCGCAGGGATGGACGTCTGCGGTTGGGGGGGAACCTAACCTTTTTTTTTTTTTTTTTTTTTTTTTTTTTAACGTCGGAAAATGCTGTTACGCATCCCCTCGCGCGCCGTGTGATGACAAAGTGCGAGGGGTATGTGGGACTCCCGGGAGGTTGGTCTCTCCGTCCTACCCACTAAAAACCGACGGGCGCCTTCCTTTCGCTTGCAACAGGCCGGGATCAGCTGAGCCTTGCTCCAATGCCATTGTTGCAGCGATTGCCGCGTTGCGTCTTAAAGCGGCTCTCCTCAGTGTACATGTTATACACATTCTCATGTCCGGAAAAAAGTCAAATCCAGGTGTTACGGGGGAAGCCGCGCATAATTGCGACGGCGTCGCCCCGGTCGTCTTATCCTTTGCGGAGCGGCGTTGGGATCGGTCTCCTTCAGCCGCTCCGCGTTCTCCTTGTCCGAGATGACGGCCTCGCAGAACGCTTTGAAGGCGTTCCACGGGCCGTCCGTGTCGCCTCCCACAATCGTACGAAGTACGTTGGGGAGCGACAAGTCATGTCCAAAAACCGTTGCAAGGGCCGACCTAGGGCCGACCCAAGCCGGGCACTCCTCCACCGTGTGTTGCGCGGTATCGAGGGCGCTTCCACACTCGTGACATTCGGGAGTCGCTTCCCTCCCGGCGACACGGTGAAGATACTTTCCGAAGCATCCGTGTCCGGAAAGCACTTGCACAAGCCGGTATGAGAGCGACCCCCATCTTCTTTCCACCCATTTTTCGAGAACCGGGCAGATGGCGTCTAAGGTCCAACGACCGACATTCCGGCTCTCGAGTTCGTCCTTCCACTGGGCGATGATTTCCGAACGGCTGTTCTCCCGCCATCCTTTTATGACCTCCGGAGGCGGGTCGAAGCCACGCCTCCGGGATGCCGTTTTCCTCCAGTAAATTTCCGCCAAGGCAGTCGCTTCTAAATGCCAGGGCGCGAGACCGGCGATGGCGCACACTGCGTCGTACGAAACAGTGCGGTACGCCCTCGCTACCCTGATGGCAACTATGCGTTGCGACTGCCTTAGCGTCGCTCTGTTGCTGTTGCAGAGCCGGTCGGCCCAGATAGGGCAACCGTACAAGGCCTTCGACTTTACGATGCCCGCAAAGAGGCGGCGACACCCCCGCTCGGCCCACCAACGTTCGGCATGATACGGCTTAAAGCCATGGCCGTGGCGGCCAGCTTGGGGGCCAGTGCCGCAAAGTGGGCCTTGAAAGTCCATCTGGGGTCTAAGACTAGCCCCAGGTATTTAAGTGTGGTCCCGATAGGTATCGGGACCCCACCGACAACGATTCTCGTCCCAGGCGGAGGAGCCTTCCTCGGTCCGTGGAAGCAGATGGCCTCGGACTTATCGAGAGCTACTCGTAGCCCGAGGCACCTGATGCGCGAAACCACTTGTGCCACGCCCGCCGTCGCCAGCAGGCACGCCTCTCTAAATGTCCGGCCTCTAGCCGTGACCAGTGTGTCATCGGCGTAACAAATTAGGCCGACGCCCCTCAGCAACGTGCCACGCAAGACACGGTCGTATCCAATATTCCACAGGAGTGGCCCTAAGACCGACCCCTGTGGAACGCCACAGCCGACTCTGTGCCGTGTCCAACCTTCCCGACTCGGATAGATGATAGTCCGGTCGGAAAGGTATGCTCCTATCACCCGGCGGAGGTATGCTGGAATGCCGTGGTGCCGGAGTCCACTCATTATTGCCTCCCATGGTATGGTATTAAAGGCGTTCGCTATATCGAGCGAAACTGCCAAGACCACACCTCCCTGCGATGTCGACTCCTCGCAGACGTCCCTCAGCCTCGCGACAGCGTCGATGGTAGACCTTGCGGTCCGGAAACCGAACTGTGTGTCGGATAGATCCGGACCGACTGTCGCGAGGTGGTGCTTGATGCGGGCAGCTATAATGCGCTCGAAGAGCTTGCCCGCTTCATCTAATAACACAATGGGCCTAAAGGCCGAGGGGAATCCGGCGGCTTCCTGCCTTTTGCAATAAGATGAGCTGCCCCACTTTCCACTGCGCAGGGAATATTCCGCTCTGAAAGAGCTCGGAGATCAACTCCCTGAACCTCTCCTCTAACCCGTTTTTGAGGGCGAGCCACCAGACTCGGCCGTGAAGGCCATCAGGCCCTGGGGCAGTTGTTTTGCCCTGGAGCTTCTGTGCGGCGTCCCTTATTTCCGCTAGTGTCACCTCCGGTGCACTTGTCTCTCTGGAGGCCGGCTCTCCCCGCCAACTGGTGGAAGTGTTGGGAGGAGGGAACAGCGTCGAAACGACTGTTTCGAGGAAAGCCGGCTCCATGGACGAAGTGAGAGGTGGGGCCCAGGGCGGGGGAACCTAACCTAACCTTTTTTTTTTTTTTTTTTTTTATGTCGGAAAATGCTGTTACGCATGCCCTCGCGCGCCATGTGATGATAAAGTGCGAGGGGTATGTGGGGCTCCCGAGGTTGGTCAACCTAACCTACTTACCCTAACCTTACCTAAACTAACCTAAACCCAACCTAACCTAAACCCGACCTAACCTAAACTGACCAACCTAATTTTCCGGCCTACCCACTAAAAACCGACGGGCGCCTTCTTATCGCATGCAACAGGCCGGGATCAGCTGAGCCTTACTCCAATGCCTTGTTGCAGCGATTGCCGCGTTACGTTAAACAGCGGCTCTCCTCAGTGTACATTGTACACATTCTCATATCCGGTGTAAATATGTCAAATCCGGGTGTCACGGGGCAAGCCGCGCATAATTGCGACGGCGTCGCCCCGGTCGTCTTATCCTTTGCGGAGCGGCGTTGGGATCGGTCTCCTTCAGCCGCTCCGCGTTCTCCTTGTCCGATATGACGGCCTCGCAGAACGCTTTGAAGGCATTCCACGGGCCGTCCGTGTCGCCTCCCACAATCGTACGAAGTACGTTGGGGAGCGACAAGTCCTGTCTAAAAACCGTTGCAAGGGTCGACCTAGGGCCGACCCAAGCCGGGCACTCCTCCACCGTGTGTTGCGCGGTATCGAGGGCGCCTCCACACTCATGACATTCGGGAGTCGCTTCCTCCCGGCGGTGCGGTGAAGATACTTTCCGAAGCATCCGTGTCCGGAAAGCACCTGCACCAGCCGGTATGAGAGCGACCCCCATCTTCTTTCAACCCATTTCTCAAGAACTGGGCAGATGGCGTCTAAGGTCCAACGACCGACATTCCGATTCTGACCCAGTTCTTCCTTCCATCGAGCGATGGTTTCCAAACGGCTGTTTTTTCGCCATTCTTTTATGACCTCCGGAGGCGGATCGAAGCCACGCCTCCTGGATGCCGTCTTTCGCCAATAAATTTCGGCCAAGGCAGCCGCTTCTAAATGCCAGGGCGCGAGACCGGCGATGACACACACTGCATCGTACGACACAGTGCGATACGCCCTCGCTACCCTGATGGCCACTATGCGTTGCGACTGCCTAAGCGTCGCTCTGTTACTGTTGCAGAGCCTGTCGGCCCAGATGGGGCAGCCGTACAGGGCTCTGGACTTAACAATTCCCGCAAAGAGGCGGCGACACCCTCCGCTCGGCCCGCCAACGTTCGGCATGATACGGCTTAAAGCCATAGCCGTGGCGGTGAGCTTGGGGGCTAGTGCCGCAAAGTGGGCCTTGAAAGACCATCTGGGGTCTAGGACGAGTCCGAGATATTTGAGTGTGGTCCCAATAGAAATCGGGACCCCACCGACAACGATTCTTGCCCCGGGCGGGGGAGCCTTCCTCGGCCCGTGGAAGCAGATGGCCTCGGACTTATCGAGAGCTACTCGTAGCCCGAGGCACCTGATGCGCGAAACCACTTGCGCCACCCCCGCCGTCGCCAGCAGACACGCCTCCCTAAATGTCCGGCCTCTAGCCGTGACCAGTGTGTCATCGGCGTAGCAAATTAGGTTGACGCCCCTCAGTAATGCGCCACGCAGGACACGGTCATATCCGACATTCCACAGGAGTGGTCCTAAGACCGACCCCTGCGGAACGCCACAGCCCACTGTGTGCCGTGTCCAACCTTCCCGACTCGGAAAGATGATAGCCCGGTCAGAAAGGTACGATCCTATCACCCGACGGAGGTATTCTGGAATGCCGTGGTGCCGGAGTCCACTCATTATTGCCTGCCACGGGATGGTGTTAAAGGCGTTGGCAATGTCGAGCGAAACTGCCAAGACCACCCCTCCCTGCGATGTCGATTCCTCGCAGACGTCCCTCAGCCTCGCGACAGCGTCGATGGTAGACCTTGCGGTCCGGAAACCGAACTGTGTGTCAGATAGATCCGGACCGACTGTCGCGAGGTGCTGCTTGATGCGGGCAGCTATGATGCGCTCATAGAGCTTGCCCGCTTCGTCTAACAACACAATTGGCCTATAGGCCGAGGGGGAATCCGGCGGCTTCCCTGCCTTTCGCAACAGGATGAGTTGCCCCACTTTCCACTGCGCAGGGAAGATTCCGCTCTGAAAGAGCTCGGAGATTAACTCCCGGAATCTCTCGTCTAATCCGGATTTAAGGGCGAGCCACCAGACTCGGCCGTGAAGGCCGTCAGGCCCTGGGGCAGTTGTTTTGCCCTGGAGTTTTTGTGCGGCGACCCCGATCTCTGCGAGTGTCACCTCCGGTGCACTTGTCTCTCTGGAGACCGGCTCTCCCCGCCAACTGGTGGAAATGTTGGAAGAAGGGAACAGCGTCGAAACGACTGTCTCGAGGAAAGCCGGCTCCATGGACGAAGTCAGAGGTGGGGCCCAGGGGCGAAGCTTACTCATTACGAGTTTATACGGTCGCCCCCAGGGATCGAGCTCCAAGGTGTTCAGGAGCTCCTCCCACGCTCTTTCCTTCGACGCGCCAATCTCCTTTCTGAGAGCGGCCTTCGCGGTCTGGTAATCCGCGTAGAGGCCGCTTTCTACGTCTGGGTCTCGGGAAGAGGGATTTCTTCTTCGGTAGCGGGTATACCGGCGGCGGGCTGTCACACAAGCTGCTCGGAGCTGAGCCAGTTCGGGCGACCACCAGTGAACCCGGTCACGGGGCGGAAGTGGACGGACGCGTGGCATCGCGACGTCACTGATGTGTGACATCGCTTCAGCGAACCAATCCACCTCGCTCTGTGCCGTCGCGTTGGAAGGCTTGGGGCACCAGGCCTGTACCAATGCCGCTTCGATGAGCGCGTCCCTCTGGAGGCTTTTTCGAGACCATCTCGGGCCTACTTCGCGAGGTGGTCGCGCGAGGCTCCGCGAAACTGGGGCGGACCGAGGGAGATCGACCATGAACCGGATATACCGATGGTCGGACAGAGTCTCCACCTCGGTCAGAACCTCCCAGTTCACGATACGGCGCGATAGGACGGGGCTTGCGAACGCCACATCCACGATGGAACCGCCTAGCATACGCACACAGGTGTTCTCGGACCCTCGGTTGAGAGTGACCAAGTTGTGCGCAGCGAGCCACTCGACCAGGAGGTCGCCTCTCAGGTCCGACTCCCTGGATCCCCACAGCGTGGACTTGGCGTTCAAATCCCCCGCCACTATTACCTCCAGAGGGCTGCACCATCGAACGAGTGCACTCACCTCCGAGAGGTAAAGTTCGAACTCGTCGAGGGGGCGGTTGGGGGAAAAATATGTCCCCACCACGGCCAGTCCGTCAATTTTGACGGCGACGCATCCGTTTCCGCGACGCGTTGCACCGATGTTTAGTGGCGAGCCGACATTGGCCGGGACGGCGATGGCGACAAGGTTGTCATTATCACCGACCCAGTTATTCCTATCCGGAACCAAGTACGGCTCCGCCACTATTGCAACATTGATGGACCACTGCGCCAGGCTCTGAAACAGAAGATCCTGGGCCCTGGCACAGTGATTCAAATTTGTTTGTAGTATTCGTAGGGCCATATTAAACACTTACGGCCTCCTCGGTCTCCATTCTCTCCCCGTTCGGCTGGGGCTGTGTCTTTGTAGGTGACACTCTTCTGGACACCTTTCGTTTGGGGGCCGAACACGATGTTCCTCCCAAACGGTGTGTCGATTTCTTCCCCAGTGCGGCACACACGCTGCACTGGGGCTTATTCCTGCAATCGGCCGCCTTGTGGCCTGGTTGCCCACACCTCAGGCACAGGTGGCTACGGTCTTCCGCTGAGCAGCGGCTGGCGACGTGGCCGCCTTCGAGGCACCTGTAACACCTGAGCTCGCGGGGCTTTTGTATCGCCACGTGAGCGACTACCCATCCTATGAGTAACCTGCCTTCGGAGATCTTTTTGCGGCTGTGATCGGGCAGGTCACCCAGGCCGCGAACAGACCTCTTCTATCCGGATGGACTCCGCTGACCCTGACCTGTTCAAGCGGACACTCGCCCTTTGTAGAGACCGCCCGCCTGACGTCTTCGGCGGTCACGGAGTCATCCAGACCAGAGATACGAACGCTTGATGATTTGAAAGGTCTGGCGACCTTGACGCCGTTTTTGCCTAACGCTTCGCTAAGCTTCTCCGCCAGGGAGTCCGCTGCGACATCCTTGCCGGCCCCGGGGATCTGCAAAATTGCCGCCCCCGTGACCGCACGGCGGTACTTCACTGCCTCTATGCCCAGACCACTGAGGTCGACCTTCTCCTTGGCCTCCCTCATGATCTGGGCATAGGTTAGTCCCTGGCCTTTCCCCTCTTCGGTCACCGTTATAACGACGGCTGCGGACCGGGGGGCCTTGAGTTTCGGCCTCGCCTTTTGCTTGGCCTCGGACTGCTTACTCGGCCGTGACCTTGGTCGTGCCTCGCCTTTCGACTTCTTCTTTTGCGCTTGAAGCGCCCTCGATGTCTTCGGTAGCGATTTTTCCGCTTGTGGTTTCTCCTTGCGTCTCTTCCTAGCCACCTTCACCCAGGCGCTTTCTTCCGCCTCAGGATTCGGTGGCCGAGAAGGGAGACTTTCTGCTGTTGGCACAACTGAGAGTGGTCCAGTAGCCGATGTGGATGGGGCCACTTCAGTCGCTCGCTTCGTCTTGTTCTTTCTCCTTCTACCATTCTCTCCAGGCGTGAGCTTTGCTTTTTCTGGGATGGTCGTGGGAGCCGCAGAGATATTCCTGCTGTTCTCGACTGCCCTGGCTCTCTCCGTATCCGCCGCAAGTGAGGGTCGAAGTCGCGGCGCGGGATTTAGCCGCGGCTCCAGCCCCTCTATTTGGGCGTTAACGCGAGTCCCGACTGCTCTCAGAATTCGGGCCTCGAGTTCCTCCACGTCGAGCGTCTTCGCCGCCCGAGTTTCCTTTGTCAGCTCCTTCATTTGTTGCTGAAGGTCACTCACCTGCCGGCGAAGGCGCTCGTTGTCTTCGCGCAGTGCTCGCGTTTCCCCAGTGAGGGTTTGTTGCGCGAGCACTATAGAGTCTTCTTTGATGCACTCTGCGGCTTCCTTTAGGGCGCGAACAAATGTCCCCTTGAGGTTAGATGAACCTTTGGCCACCCTTATCACGATATCTAAACTGGCCTCGATCCTTTTTAGAATACTGGTCGCTGTGTCCTTTCCTGTGTTAGAACCACCTGGAGCCTCCACCGAACCAACCATTAGCGGTGTCTCCGATCGGGTTCTGCGAGCCTCTGCGACCGATTCTAGGAGCTCAGCCTCGGCGCGAGTCTTCATCTCGTCTTCAACGGCTTTAAGGTACGCCTTCTTCGCCTCTGCGAGACCGACGTATTCGCCTGTGGTCGGCGGCCGACCTCTCCCTTTGAGTTTCTGTTTTGGAGCGCTCGAGGTGGGAACATCTGTTGCACTGTCCCCACTATCACTCTTCCTGCATCTCTTACGCCCATTGCTCCAAAGCCGGCCAGGAGTCCCATGATCCAGGGACTCGAGAGAGCCGACTCGTGTGGACGACACACTGCGCCATGTGTCCGAGTCAGCGTCGGACATTCGTCTTTCTCCATCTGTGCGGGTGTTGTTTCCTGCTGTAGTGGGTGCCGGCATCGGCATGCGAGCCAGTACCACCTGCAACTGTCTTCCTGTTGAAGCTGTTGCGCTACTCGCCATCGAGATTGTCGAGCCGTCGGATTCGTTACCTCCTTCTTCTCCTGCCCTCGGTCGGGGCGTGGTCCGACGCATAAAGCGCCCACGCCCGTCCCGGACGCCTCTCGAGTGCGGTCGTGCACCCCCCTGACCGCTGTTGGTACGTTCGTCTTCCGCTCGCCAGCGGAAATGCGTTCTACAGGTGTGGTGTGGGCGGGTTCCGCCTCCACAACCTGAGAGCGAATGCAATTGTTGCCCCCCCAGAATTCGAGGGGCAGCCGGAGCAAGCCGAAGCCAGCTCCGGGAGGGATTCTCCGGCTATGCCGGTACCCTCCTGGGGTAGTTTATTTTTACAAATTGCACTTTTCATATTTGGTTTTTCCTTTTTAGGGTGAGGTCCTCCGCTAATGACCGGACACCCTCCGGCCATTCATCCCATCGGCGCGGGAGACCTTGGGATTAGGGTGATTTTTTATCGAGGTTTTCTTCCTCTTCGCCACCTCTGGCAACTCCTCCACTGGTCGACGTGAAGTCGACGAACCCTGTTGGCTTCACCGGGTAGCCGAAGGTGTGAAGCACCTTCGACTATTACTCCCGGCTACTGAGCCCCCCCGGCACGGCAAGCCCAGGGTACCGCAGGGATGGACGTCTGCGGTTGGGGGGAACCTAACCTAACCTTTTTTTTTTTTTTTTTTTTTTTTTTTTTTTTTTTTTTTTTACTTGGAGAAATGCAGTTACGCACTCGAGCGCCGGGACGGGTGCAATGGCGCAAGAGGTGTGTGGACTCGGAGCCGGGCTCCCTTACCCACTAAAACTCCAAGGTCCCATCTGGCGCCATAGTGGGACGTCGCGGGATCACCGAAGCATTCAACCGCGACGCCCCGGCGCTTGCCCCGAAGGGCCCGTCTGGGGCGGCAACATAGTGCCGCCATACATACATATAATTACATACTAATACATATATACTATATCAATACACTTTGGTGCGCGAACGCACCCAGGCCTTTCGGCCCCCGTCTGGGGCGGCAACATACTGCCGCCATATATACATAGAATACATATAATACATATATAAAATACGCCAAGGCCTTTCGGCCTCCGCCTGACCGGGGCTGAAGGCCCCGGTTAAACACCACCGGTGTCGCAGGAGCCGCTCGCAGTCCATTCTGATAATCAGAAAAGTACCGGAGCGACCCATACGACACCACCCTCCTAGGCGCGGTCTAGCGTAAAACGCCCCACGCCCGAACCGTCTGACCCTGTTAGCTTCACCGGGCAGTCGAAGGTGCCACCTGCACAATCGACTCCCGGCTACTGAGCCCCCGGCACGACAAGCCCAGGGTACCGCAGAGTTTGACCTCTGCGGTTGGGGGAACCTAACCTAACCTAACCTAACCTAACCTAACCTAACCTAACCTAACCTAACCTTTTTTTTTTTTTTTTTTTTTTTTTAACGCAGAGAAATGCATTTACGCACACCACTCGCCTAGCGTGTTCCGAAGAGCACGCTAGCGAGTGGTAGTGTGGGACTCGACCACCTGTGAAGCAGGTGGTAATACCCACTAAAACTCTGCGAATACCTCTGAGCCATATTTGGAACGCCACGGGGTCGCTCGCGCATTCAACCATGGCGTCCCGGCGTAAGGCCTCTTAGGGCCACCAGCTGACAAGGGGGGCCTTGAGGAGACGTGTGAGGAGCACTAGTGCTCCATCACAGTCACCTCCTGGGCCTGTCGACTGATAGCGGCTCCGGTTCTTTGAGCCGTCGCACTCCTTGTGGTGGGTGGAGAACAATTTTTCCCGCCCATAACGTGCTCAGAGGGGCACCCTGCATCCGCGCAGACCATGCATCGCATTGGTCTGCTGCAGCCACGCGCAAGGTGACCTTCGCCACCGCAGCGATAGCAAACAGTGCCCCTCTCGACCTCTGATGGGCATCTTGGCCTTGTATGGCCGATGCCCATGCATCGGAAGCACCTAAGAGGGCGCTTCCCCATCACTTTTACCTTGGCCGAAGACAACCTAACCTAACCTTTTTTTTTTTTTTTTTTTTGTTGACGCAGAGAAATGCATTTACGCACACCACTCGTCTAGCGTGTTCCGAAGAGCACGCTAGCGAGTGGTAGTGTGGGACTCGACCACCTGTGAAGCAGATGGTAATACCCACTAAAACTCTGCGAATCCGTCTACGCCATAATGGGACGTCATGGGACCGCTTTCGCATACTACCATGACGCCCCGGCGGAAAGGCCTGCTTTTGCGGGCCACCAACTTCAAAACGGCTTTGAGGAGACGTGTGAGAGCCCTAGTGCTCCATCACAGTCTCCTCCTGCGCCTGACGGCTGTGTACTGCTCCAGGTCTAGGAGCCGTTACGCCTTTCGTGACTGGTGGAGAGCAGCTCCTCCCACCCATCAAATGCTCCGAAGGGCACCCTGCGTCTGCGCATGCCGCACATCGCAGCGGTCCGCTGCAGCTGCGCGCAAAGTGTCCCTCACCACCACAACGGAAACAAAGGTGGCCCCTTTCCACCCTTGATGGGCAGGTTGGCTTGGTATGGCCAATGCCCATGCACCGGTAACATCTTAAGGGGCGTTTGTCCATTATCTGGACTTTGGCCGAGGACCAGCCGACTAAGAGCCGACCAGCCTCGACCAAAAGCTTGGCCGCCGCAAGCGGGCATCTTATAATTGCGGCCCCAATCTGTCTTGTGCTCTCGGTTACCTCGCCGACTCGAACCGAATCGACTGGACAGCCACAGGTACGTGCCACCGCCTCGGCCACTCCCTCTGCGGTCACCGAATCATCCAATCCGGTTAACCGCAAGGTGCTCTTAGCCGAAGGCAGCGACACTGTCACCATTCCTTCCAGGATCCGGCTCATTCTGCCAGCCAATGCCTCCGCTGCCTCCTGGGAGGTCCCAGACGGCAGCTCCAGCATGCGACCATCAGTCGCCGACCGCCGGATAGAGATGGCCGGGCCTATCCCAAGCTCGGACAGAACCACCTCCTTCTGCACCTTTGTGAGTGCCTGCGCAAAGGTTGCTCCCTGTTTCTCCGCCGCCGGCAACAAGTTCATAGCAATTGCTATGTTCTTGTGCACGGCGGGGAGTTTCGCCTTTGATGGCACCGCCTTAGAAGGTGTAGCCCTGACAGGAGCCTCCCGCCTAGTAGGCTCCACAGGAGGGGAAGACTTTTTCCCCTTGCCCTTCCTTCGGACGACGGTAGCCCAACTCTCCCCAGAAGGCCCTGCTACAGGTTCCACTGGTTCTGGAGCAGGGACGGGTTGGGAAGAGATGGTGGTGTCCGGCACCGTCGCTTGGTCAGCAGAGGGGGGAGCAGGCGCCGCTGCACGCTTCCTTCTCTTAGCCCTCGAGGCCGTCACCTTTTTTGGGGTCGGGGTTGGTGTCCTGACCGGCAAAGGGACCGACAGGGGCACGTCGGACGCCACAGGAGGGCGCCTCACGTCCGCTGCGAGGGGAGGACGAATACTAGTCACCGGCAAGAGGCGGTCCTCAATGCCGGCGAACTTTGCGTCGATCATCCCCCCGATCGACGAAAGAAGAGATGCCCTTAGCTCCTCCAAGGGCATCTCCGGGGCCACGACTGTCGCAGCCTGCCTTGCTTCGTAGAGCCGTTGGCGGTATGCCTCGAGCTCTTCGTTTAGGCCCTCCAACTCTTCTTTTAGCCTCCGGTTCTCCGAGGCTATCCGGCGTACCTCTTCGGAGACGGATCGCCTCGCCAGGGACTCTACAATTTCCTGGAGGGAATCCGCCGCCGACTTCAGCCTCTTGATCATAACGCCCTGGAGATGGCCGGACTTGCGAGCAACCTCACGCACCTCAGAGCAACACCGGTCCGCCATCAATTTGAGCTCCTGCGGTGAGCATCTTGAGACGTCTCGAGGAGCCTCAGACGTCTGTTTATCCGAAGCCTTCTGGCTGGCCTCCTTGTGGGCGACCCTAGCCTGGAGCGCCTTCTCAAAGGCTTGCTCTTCGGCTTCGCCCACCAACTTTCTCAGCTCAGCACGGGCATGGGTAATACCCGTGCTGCCACCTTTGCCCCGACCGGCCTTCCGGTTACGAGCCGAAACGCCCACCTCCGTCTCGGTGTCCGAGCCCGCTGGGCTCCCCAAGGGAGGCAGTGGGTTGGCCCGCTTCCGGCAGCCGGCCGAGGCATCGGTTTCATCGTCTGAGTCAAGCATGACTCAGTCCGACAGAAAACACAAAACAAAGGACCACACAGCAAAAAGTAATTACGACCGCCTAAGGGATAGTTGTTAGTTTCGTGGGTAAGCCCGGAACTCCGTTACGGTTCGTTGGACTTACACCACTACTCACAGGGGCACCACGGGAAGGTCACTATCCAAACCCCCCAACCTAACCTAACCTAACCTAACCTAACCTAACCTAACCTAACCTAACCTAACCTTTTTTTTTTTTTTTTTTTTTTTTTTTTGACGCAGAGAAATGCATTTACGCACACCACTCCGCCTAGCGTGTTCCTAAGAGCACGCTAGCGAGTGGTAGTGTGGACTCGACCACCTGTGAAGCAGGTGGTAATACCCACTAAAACTCTGCAAATCCGTCTACGCCATAATGGGACGTCATGGGACCGCTTTCGCATACAACCATGACGCCCCGGCGGAAAGGCCTGCCTTTGCGGACCACCGTCTAAGGGAAGCCGAGAGGGGTCGTGTGAGGGGCTAATGCTCCATCACAGTCCCCCTGGGCCTGGCGGCTAGGGACGGCACTTGATTGAGGAGCCGTCACGCCCTTTGAGGTTGGAGGGGAACATTTGGTCCCACCCATCAGATGCTCGGAGGGGCGCCCCGCATCTGCGCAGACCGCACAACGAAGGGGTCTACTGCAGTTTCTCGCGTGGTGGCTTTCGCCACCACAGCGGAAGCAGAGGTGGCCCCTCTCCACCTTCGATGGACACGTCGGCCTGGTGTGGCCGGTGCCCATGCACCGAAAGCACCTTAGCGGGCGCTTCTCCAGGACCTGGACCTTGGCCGAGGACCAGCCGACATGAAGCCGACCAGCCTCGACCAGTAGTTTGGCTGCCGTAAGGGGGCACCTTACTACAGCCGCACCCATCCGCCCCGGGCCCTCCGTGATATCACCAACCCTCACCAATTCGGCTGGACAGCCACAGGTACGGGCAACCGCCTCGGCCACTCCCTCTGCGGTTACCGAGTCATCTAGACCGATAAGCCGCAGGGTGCTCTTAGCCGAGGGCAGGGAGACCGCAACCACATTGGTAAGGATTTGGCGCATCTTCTCCGCCAAAGCTTCAGCAGCCCCATGGGTGGTCCCAGCGGGCAACTCCAGCATACGGCCATCGGTCGCAGACCGCCGGATGGACATGCCTGGACCTATACCCAGCTCAGAGAGTACCACCTCGCTCTGAACCCTTGAGAGAGCCTGAGCAAAGGTGACACCCTGTTTCTCCGCCGCCGGCAACAAGTTCATAGCAATCGCTATTCTCTTGTGCGCGGCGGGGAGTTTCGGCTTTGGCACCACAGCTTTAGGCGGTCTAGCCACTACTGGAGCTACCCGACTGGTAGGCTCCGCAGGAGGGGAAGATTTTTTCCCCTTGCTCTTGCCTCGTCTCACGACGGTAGACCAGCCCTCTCCAGAAGGCCCTGCCACAGGTTCGGCTGGTTCTGGGGCAGGGAGGACCGATTCTGGAGAGGTTATGGCAACCGACGCCGTCTCTTGAACAGCGGGCGGGGGGGCAGGCGCCGCTGTACCCTTGGCTTTCTTTGTCCTAGGGCCCGTCCTCTTTGAAGAAGAGGTCCTGGCCGGCAAAGGGGCTGACGGGGGCACGTCTGACGCCACAAGAGGGCGTCTCACATCTGCTGCGAGGGGAGGACGAGCACTCCTCGCCGGCAAGAGGCGATCCTCAATACCGGCGAACTTTGCGTCAATCAACCCCCCGATTGACGCAAGAAGAGATGCTCGTAACTCCTCGAGAGGCATCTCAGGGGCCACGACTGGCACGACGGGCGCACGCCTCGCCTCAAAGAGTCGTTGGCGGTACGCCTCCAACTCCTCCTTAAGGCTCCCCATCTCATCTCGTAGCCTCCGGTTCTCCGAAGCCATTCGGCGCATCTCATCGGAGACGGACCTTCTCGCCAGGGAATCCACGATCTCCTGGAGAGAGTCCGCCGCCAACTTGAGTCTCCGCACCATCGGGCCCTGGAGGTGACCAGACTTGCGAGCAACCTCCCGCACTTCGGTCACACTCCGGTCAGCCATCAAACGAAGCTCCTCTGGAGCACACCTCGAAATGTCCCGGGGAGCCTCGGATCTCGGGCTCTCACCAACGGGAACAGGCTTCTGAGGGGCCTCTTTGCGGAAGACCCTCTTTTCGAGGGCCTTCTCAAAAGCACGCTCTTCGGCCTCCCTCATCGCCTCACTCAGCTCAGCCCGAGCACGAGTAATACCCGTGCTCGTGCCTGCGCCACCACCACCTTTGCCCCGGCGGGCCTTCTGGGTTCGAGCCGAAACCCCTGCCTCCGTCTCGGTATCCGAGCATGTGCTCCCCAAGGGAGGCACAGGGTTTACCCTTTTTCGGCGCCCAGCCGAAGCGTCCGTCTCATCATCCGAATCTAGCATCACGGAAAGCACAACGTAAAGAAAAACACCGAAAATTAACAATCGCCTACGGGATAGTCGTCAGTTTCGTGGGTAAGCCCGGAACTCCGTTACGGTTCGTTGGACTTACACCACTACTCACAGGGGGCACCACGGGAAGGTCACTATCCAAACCCCCAACCTAACCTAACCTAACCTAACCTAACCTAAACCCTAGACCCTCAGCAGCTGCAGGATACGGTTTCGGCGCTTTTTCCTGCTCGAGAATCGGAGGCGGCACTGCCTGCCCGAAATCTAGCTTCGGATGAGGCTGGTGCTGAGGCTCCGTCGGTCTCCGATGGGGAATATGATACCATCCTGGAAAGGCTCCGCGGAAAGAAAACCGCCCCAGGGCCGGATGGTGTCCATGCTCGCACGCTGGTGATAGCACTGGAAGCTGCACTGGGTTCCCTCTACAGGGCACTCCTGAACTCGTGCCTAAGTTCGGGGCAGTTTCCAGCATGCTGGAAGGAGGGCAGGCTGGTGCTTGCGCGGAAGAGTGGCCGGTCCGACGATTCGCCGTCGGCTTTTCGGCCCATAGTGCTGCTGGACGAGGCAGGGAAGTGCTTCGAGCGAGTGGTGGCTTCCCGCATCACAAAGCACTTGAGCACTGTGGGCCCAGATCTGGCAGACTGCCAGTATGGATTCAGAGAGGGCCGCTCCACCATCGACGCCATAATGAGCGTGAAGGCCCTCTCCGCCGAGTCGACCTCACGGGGTGGCGCAGTCGTGGCGGTGTCTCTAGACATCGCCAACGCATTTAACACGCTCCCGTTCCGGTGCATCCTGGACGGACTAGAATCCCACAGGGTGCCCAGGTATCTGCAGCGGGTGGTTGCGGACTACCTGCGGGAGCGTGTTGTCCTATATCAAAATAGGGCGGGTGTCCTTATCAGGCATCCAGTGAGTCAGGGAGTTCCACAGGGGTCGGTTCTTGGCCCGCTCCTGTGGAACATCGGTTATGATGTGGTGCTTCGTGGTGCACTCCTTCGCGGGCTCTACCTGGTGTGCTACGCTGACGACACTCTGGTAGTTGCCCGCGGAGACTCATTCAGAGACGCGGCGATTCTGGCCACCGCTGGAACAGCTCAGGTGGTGGCCAGAATCAGAAGATTGGGCTTGAGCGTGGCGCTGGATAAAACCAGCGCCGTGTGTTTTCACGGGCCGCGCAGGAGGCCTCCTCCCGACTCTCACATCACTGTCGGGGGAGTGCGGATCGATGTGAAGCCCCACTTGAAATATCTGGGTCTCACAATTGACGCTCGATGGACCTTCGGAGAGCACTTCCGGCGGATGGGACCCAAGCTGGTGCAAGCAGCGGCGGGTCTCGCCCGCCTGCTCCCGAACGTCGGAGGACCGGGGTCGACGTGTCGGCGCCTTTACGCCGGCGTGGTGGCGTCGATGGCGCTGTATGGCGCACCAGTGTGGGTCGGTGCCCTAAACGCCAGTAACAGGGCTCTGCTGAGGCGCCCTCAGCGAGTCATGGCGATCAGGGCAATCCGAGGGTACCGCACCATCGGGTTCGAGGCAGCTTGTGCCTTAGCAGGCACCCCCCCTTGGGAGCTTCAGGCGGAACTCTCCGCCTCATTGTATAGAAAGAGGTGTGAGGCGCGCAGCGCCGGAAGAGGGTTCCGCCCCAGTGACCTGGAGCGGTGGAGGAGGAGGGGCACAGAAGAGCTGCTGACAGAGTGGTCGCAAGCGCTCCTTGAGCCGACGGCTGGACATTGGGCTATTGCCGGCATCCAGCCGTCGCTCCGGAAATGGGTCGAGCGAAAATGGGGCTCCCTGACGTTCCACCTGACGCAAGTGCTATCAGGACACGGGTGCTTCGACAGGTACCTGCACACTATTGTGTGCAGAGAGTCGAGCCCCGTGTGCCGGTCGTGTGACTGGGGGGTGGACGACACCGCCCAGCACACCTTGGAAGAATGTCCAGCATGGACGATGGAGAGGTTACGGCTTGTTGCCGTAGTTGGTACGGACCTCACATTGCCCACTACCATCCGGGCAATGTTGGATAGTAGGAGTGCGTGGACGGCGGTCTCGGAGTTTTGCGAGGCCGTCATGTCCCGTAAAAGAGAGGCCCAACGCCTTAGAGACGACGATCCCCTGGCGGAGGCGTCGCGGCGTTGGAGGACCGGGCAGCGTAGGAGGTGGTGGCACCGAGCTGCGCTGCCGTAGTGGGTGGCCTGCGGACGAATGTCGCTGGGGCGACAGGAGTCCGCATTGCACAGGCCCCCGCGAGGATGAGAGCGAGCCTTATGGGTTTCTGCTCGCTCTCATGCCCAACAGGGCGAGAAGGGTCTGCGTCCAGTCTTGACGCAGACAACGCTGCGACGGTCAGACGGGGCCAGGTGCTCAGCACGAATGCCCCCGGCCGTCGCCCGGCGTAGAGATGAAACCTGGTGGAGTTTTAGTGAGTAGGAGTCTCACATAACCCCGGCAGCCCCAGCTCCGGGGTATCCATGAGGATTTCTCCACCTTAAAAAAAAAAAAAAAAAAACCTAACCTAACCTAACCTAACCTAACCTTTTTTTTTTTTTTTTTTTTTTTTTTTTTTTACTTGGAGAAATGCAGTTACGCACTCGAGCGCCGGGACGGGTGCAATGGCGCCGGAGGCCCCCTACCCACTAAAACTCCAAGGTCCCATCTTGCGCCATAGTGGGACGTCGCGGGATCGCCGAAGCATACCACCGCGACGCCCCGGCGCTTGCCCCGAGGGGCCCACCGGTGGCGGCAACTTACTGCCGCCATACATACATAATAATACATACTAGTACTTACATAAAAATACATAACTCCGCGCGCGAACGCGCCAGGCCTTTCGGCCTCCACCTTGGGCGGCACCATACTGCCGCCATACATACATACTAATACATACTATACATATATAAAACACTCCACGGCGCTTTCGCGCCCCTCCGACCAGGACCAAAAGGCCCCGGCAAACCCAACCAAGGGAGCCCTGGGTCCTAGGGCTCCCCCCGAGACTAACTTTTTAATGAGGTTGTTTCCCTCTACGACCGACCGTCGTTATTTTTAAAGAGGTTTTCTTCCTCTACCGCCCGACCGGGGCTGAAGGCCCCAGCTGAGCACACCTCCGGTGTCGCAGGAGCCGCTCGCAGTCCATTCTGATAAGCAGAAAAGTACCGGAGCGACCCATACGACACCACCCTCCTAGGCGCGGTCTGACGTAAAACGCCCCACGCCCGAACCGTCCGACCCTGTTAGCTTCACCGGGCAGTCGAAGGTGCCACCTGCACAATCGACTCCCGGCTACTGAGCCCCCGGCACGACAAGCCCAGGGTACCGCAGAGTTTGACCTCTGCGGTTGGGGGGGCAACCTAACCTAACCTAACCTAACCTAACCTAACCTTGTATATATTATTATTGTATAATATAATATATATATTTTTTATTAAGTGGGAAAAGGAATTAATTATATAATATTGTTATTGTGTCTTCTAAATTCTGTGAATTTTTTATTCATTATCGTTATTAATTACTTAAATAGAATAAAACTAATAGAAAATATAGAAAAAAGAGATATAAAAAAATAAAAAAAAAAAAAAAAAAAAAAAAAAAAAAAATAATAATAATAATAATAATAGTTAATGTACGTTTTTAATCACTGTCACTTATCTTCTGAAATAATATTAAATTTTTACACATCCGACAAAAATAAATAAATTATATTTATAAATAATAATAATAATTTCATAAATAAACGTTGCACACTCAACGGCCCCCATTAGGATAGTAATATCCGGGGTCCGGAAACATTCACAATGACAAGGACAAATACACCCAGACCGGAAAATATGCTTGCATGGTCTATGCAAACATAATATTATGCTCCGAGCGGGAATCGAACCCGCGACCGCGACGAACACGTGTTTAAGGCAGGTTCCTGCTGCGCCACAACATCGTCAATACGATTACAATTTACATTAACTTTTTTTTTTGTATATAGATACCTTTTTTCTGTATAATTTATTTGTTTTATTATATTTAAGTAATCAATAACGAAAATGAATAAATAATTAATTGACTTTAGAAGAAATAATAAGTTTATTATATACTTAATTCCGTTTTCTCACTATATAAAAAGTCTATTTAAATAAGACGAAATCAATATTTTTGTCTAACATTTTGTCCATGCTTGTACCAGCAGAAGCGATTCAACTTAAATTTAAGGAACTATAATACAAAATATAAATAGACAAAAGTTTCATCAAAATCGGTTCAGTAGTCTCGTCTTTAAATTTATATATATAGGAAAGATCGATAGGTAGCTATGTCATACGAGTGAACGAAATTGCGTATTTTACATTGCCCTTTTTTTCGGAATGTGTATTGCTGTTGCTACTGGCCTTGACAACGTCACCGAGCGGGGAGGGCTCAAATTTGAAAGTTATTGTGAAAATATTCAATAAAGGAAATAAAGGCGTCACCATGGCTTTTTTTTGTGAGGGCACGCGGGGGCAGGCAGTGCCCCCAAATGAAATTTCAAAAATAGAATTGATCTAACATTTATGTCCATGACTGTTTTGGTTCAATTTATTTTCCGCGAGCTGTAATCATAGGCATAGCCAGCATTCGGCCTAAGGGAGAACAGAACTTAAATTAAAGGTGCAGAGAGGGGCACAATGACTATATTCTTCAATAGTTATTATTTAAATAGAACATTTTTTCAAAACACAGTGGCAAGGGGGCTTGTAAAAAAATATAGACTTCCAACTTTCGAGAATTAGCATGCCCCAAAAACAAGTGACAAAAAGGCCTCATTCGTCATCGCCGTCAACACAAAGTGATGAGAGCTTCATAACTACAATATGTATGTATGTATTTATGGCACACTTGGCGGACAGGCGAGACGTCACGACCTGCTTCCAGAATAGCTCGGGAGCCGAGGGGACACACACACGGCGGCGCCGACGCACGCGCCGGTAGGGAGGCGCCGTGCGCTATCACGCTATGAGAGCGAGACGAGTTTTATAGACAGTGATAATTCTACGTTTTGTCTTTTATAATAACGTCTATTAGTTATTGGCTTGTTTTATTTATAATAATAATAATAATAATAGCCTTTAATTTCTGCAGATATTGTATATATAGATTTTAAAGTGCGTTGTTAAAACTATTATTTAAAAAAAAATCAATGTGTGTGTAACTGCCCGTGTTCGGGAATCGTGTGCCTCTACCACTTGCGCCACTATGACACCGAGGAAACGTTGTAGCGTTACAATATTGTTATTGCTAACATTAATACCCAACTGCGTCACTCAAAAACTGCAAATAGGTAAGAAAGCTTAAATCAAATTTACTTAATTGAAGGATTGCTAGAAAATCTAATTGTAGATTTTTAAATGATATTTGTGTTTAGATTAGATTAGAATGCTGATATTTAACGATGATTATTATGATGATCACTGCCAGGCGTGGTGGTGTCCTCGCCGCAGACAGCCGCGAAGCTGGCGGCAGCCGTGGACGCGGCGCTGAGCGACAATGATGAAGCGTTGCCGGCGAACATCGCGGCGGTCGAGCCCGAGGAGACTCTCGCTGAGCCTGGCCATATTTGTTTACAAGTGAGAATATTACTCTCTTAGTACTGATCAGGAGGTCCTTCTCTAATATAAACCACTTGTGCAGGCGAGTGAGGGCGTGACGGCCGCCGTGGGCAGCAGCGCAGGCGCGGCCGCGGCGGCGCGCGCCGGCCTGGCCCTGCTGCTAGTCGAGCCGGCGCCGGAGTATCAACAATTTACTTCAGCACTCGAACTTTACCCGCACTCCGATGTTATCGCTCAGGTACCTAATATTAAATCATCAATGTCTTAATGTACTCACTTTACGTACGGATACTTAACATTAAAAATAAATAAAATGGGAATGTCCGTTTCGATAGTAAACTGTTAAAAACCCAACAAATTTGAATAGGTATTTTTTGCAATACCAATCATAATATAATTTTTTGTTATGTAAACTTTGGTAGAAACTGCGTAAGTGTAGTAAGACTGAAAATATGAATACTTGGCAAGCTCGTTATCAAAGCACATAAAACTCCACCTACCTCTACTCACGGACATCAAGAAACTGTGGACACATACAAACATTACTTTCACACTAACACAAATACTCACTGGACACTCATACACAAAGCAGTACTTACCTACACAAATACAAAATCACTGAGGACGACACATGCCCATGTGATGGAGCTACCTCGCAGACACTCAAGCACCCTTTGGAGGACTGTCCACGGTTTGGTGTATTGCGACATAATCCTGTCAGGACCTCAGAGCTTCGCCTTATAACATCAAAGCCGTGATGGAGAAACAAGTATATCCGGACTCATTCATCCACTTATCAAATCATTTTTTTTTTCATATTCTTGTCATTATTAGTATTGTATATATGTTTACCTAATTTCATATTGCTAAAATAAATAGCATGTAAAAAATAATACAAAAATTTAATAGTTGTACTCCACTACTATTGTAACCCCATTTGTATCACCTTTTCATCACATCATCCCATTAATCTCCTCAGCGTGTGGACATCCGGGTTTTTATGTATCAAATCGCATATCACCTAGTTCATACGCTGATCTGCGCCAATCAATGTAACCCCATTCATTATTATTTCATTTAGGTCAATAATTATACGTATGTATATCTGAATATGCAAATAAACAAAATAATAATAAAAAAAGTGTAGTAAGACTAAAAGTTTCTTCCGATTAGGTACTTATATGAATATAATTCAGCAATGTGATAGTTAGGCGTGCGCGGCGCTGTGCGAGTCGAAGGGCTGGCAGGAGGCCGTGGTGCTGCACGAGGGCAGCGCGCGAGTGGCGCCGCTTCTCGCGCCCGACACCGACACCCTCGCGTTGCGCGCGCGGCAGCTGCCTCCGCCACACGACGACAATGCGCTCAGGTACTTATAAGTGTAATTGTGTTCTACACGTTAGTTGACGCGAATTTCATCGCAAATAAACTCTGTGCTATTATAAAGGCACAGTCGCACATGTATAGAAAACTTAACACTAGTCAAATATACACACTGTAATAAGTAAATCATAACCGAATTTACGATTGTAACATAGAAAGTGTAATAAGGAAACACCGACGACCTTATAAACAGAAACGATAATAATTAATCACTATCGACTGTTTGATTTCTCAATAAAATAAAAATATAATGTAAATGTTGATATTTAGATTATAGTCTAAGAACCCCTTTAATTTTGATCACACTTACGAAATACACAGCCATTAAATATTTTACAGTAGTTAATGTGTAAAAGAAAAATAAATAAAAACATTCATTACTGTAATAAATAAGCAAACATACATACTATGACAACGTATCTTATTATATAAAGAAATACAATATATAAATAAGTATAAAATATAACTAACTAGGTGATTACTGTTACGGTAAATGCAATTATTGGTAGCAACTATTTCTTTTTTTAGAAATCTACTTCTGGTACTCAAAAAGTGGCACATCGTTAACTTCATAGTGTGGTGTGAAGCCGAGTGTACCGTCCGAGTACTGGACGCGGCGCAACGCGTGGGGTTGCTAGACGAGCGACACTCGTACTTGCTGTCTGCACTAGACCTCCACACTCAGTCACTGGAGGACTACAGTTACGGCGGTGCAAATATTACAGGTTTAGTAATAAGCAACTATTTTTCATGTGGTACTTATATTAAAATCTTTCAAAGTTAGTTGCTAGTTCCATGATGACTATACTAATATTTACAGGTCTACGTATCTTCAATCCAGAATCAAATTCGAAGAATTTGTCCCATGCCATGGCTGCCTGGCAACAAGACTATGCTCGTCGATTAGGTTATGAAAAAGTAGCAGACGAAATTATTGAGGTACCTCGCTGACCTTTTCCGTACGGATAAAAAATATTAAAATGGTATACATTTGGAATGTCAGAGGCGCTCTCAGTTGACAACGCAGCGCTGCCGTGGTAGCAGGCGCTGTTATTAATGTATCTTATGGTATCATTTTCACTATTAAGAACGCCTGCCACGTGTGCTGATCGTATAAAAAAAATTCTCCCCAGCTTCCTAACTATTTCTTACTACTTTCTAGTAATAATCCAAATATCTTATAAAGCATAATATTAGTGAATTTAATTTGAGAATCGTTTGTTAAGGTCGGTTAAAAGTATATGGAAACGTTTTAAAGATTGCAGAAAATCCACCCACCGCGGTGCTCCTGTCTTACGACGCAGCCAAAATAGTAGAGACAGCAATGAATCATCTCCAGCTACCGGAGGACGCACCCGGCTCCTGCGAACACGGGACGGCCTCTTTTCACGCTGACACGCTCCTAAACTATTTGCGTTCGGTAAGAGTTTTTCTTGTCGAACGTAGACCTGCGCCAGCTCGCAATTAGTAATTCGTCGCTGTAATGTAGGAGAAGTGGGACGGCGTGAGCGGGCCGCTGGTGTGGCAGGCGGACGGCGAGCGGCACGAGGTGCGGCTGCAGGTGACGGAGCTGCAGCGCGGCGGGCGGCTGGCGCCCGTGGCCGCGTGGGCGCCGCACACCGGCCTGGCGTGGGCCGCGCGCCCGCCCGCGCCGCCGCCGCCGCGCGACCGCATGGAGAACCGCACCTTCACCGTGCTCATCGCCATGGTACCGTACACTGGAGCCGCACTGAATGTAGCCAATGTTCAATGGCTGCTCACCTTTGTTTATTATATGATAGTTTATAAAAGACGTAAGTGTCGATTCAAATACATAGAAATATAATAATAGTTTTGTGATTACAGAATAATCCATACATAATGAGGCAGCAATCTTCCGATCGTCTCTCTGGCAACGACCGCTACGAAGGTGAGATTAATCGTTGAACTTAAAACCAAGATCAAAATTATTTTTATTCAAGTAAACTTTAAAAAAGTACTTTTGAATAGTCAAACGCTACCTTATTGAACGTTTCCCCTTCATGTGCTAATCAGTAAGCTTTCCTGGTTTCCTGCGCAGGTTTCTGCATCGAGTTGATTGATAGATTATCGAAGTTCCTGCGTTTTAACTACACGTTCGTGGAGCAAGCGGACGGCTCTTACGGCACTCGCAACAAGACCACGAACCAGTGGAACGGGATGATTCGGCGCCTCATGGATGATGAAGTACTTGTTCTATCATTTACCCGATTCGTTGGTTGTTCTAGGACCGGCCAATACATAAGCGCCAGCTTTCTATCAACATTATGTAGTTTATGCATTATGTACGAGTTGCAATTCGTGTAATATGTTAAAATTTCCTAGCCGTTCTTGGACGGCCATTACGGTTGATATTTACAATTACTTTTTTTATATAAGAGAGATGATGACAAAAACAATTTCGATAGAATATAGATTTCGCGGTGACCGACCTGACGATAACTGCGGAGCGCGAGGAGGCGGTGGACTTCACCACGCCGTTCATGAACCTCGGCATAAGTATTCTCTTCCGCAAGCCGAAGCCGCCGGAGCCCGCGCTGCTTGCCTTCCTCTTGCCTTTCTCTCACGGGGTAATCGTTCTTATTTATTATGTCTATCTTAATAATTCATTTGTAAACTTTCAGGTCAATAGTTTTTGTGTCAGAATTATATAATTAAATAATTGGCCTGTTTTATTTATGCTAACTATGGCAAAGGTACAAAGTACATATGAAATTTGAGGACATTGGACAGGGATGTGTTTCGGTGGGGGTGTGATTTTTTGTACAGTTATTATTATAATAAATGCAGTGATAGAGACAGCGACGAGCCAATTATTACGTGCAATCATTGCAAGTTTTGTACTGAAAACGATAAAATGAACTAAACACGTTGTCCATCGGCTTCAGGTATGGCTGTGCTTGGGCCTTGCCTACATAGGCACGTCGCTGGTGCTGTACGTGGTGGGGCGGCTCTGCCCCGAGGAGTGGCAGAACCCGTACCCCTGCGTGGAGGAGCCACCCGCGCTCGAGAACCAGTTCACGCTCGCCAACGCACTCTGGTTCAACCTCGGCTCTATTCTCCTGCAGGGCTCAGAAATAGCGCCCGTGTTAGTCTACTTTGTATTGACGCTATGTAATGTAATCTATATATTCATATCGCTTGTCTGCTCCATGTCGCTGTTTGCCGCAGCGCTTACGGCACGCGGGCGGTGGCGAGCGTGTGGTGGATGTTCGCGCTGGTGATCACGAGCTCGTACACGGCCAACCTCGCCACGCTGCTCGCCACCAAGACGTCCACGGTGCTCATCAGCAACGTGCGCGACCTCGCCAACAACGAGTACGGCATCACCTACGGCGCCAAGGAAGGCGGGTCGACTTACACGTTCTTTGAGGTTCCTATCATTCACTATATACGAGATTATGATCATACGTCTTATACATATAGTAATATGAGAAACATATATCTCTGTTACAGCTCTCCACTAATAAGTTTTACAAAGATATGTACGAGAAAATGAAAGAGCAGGAGATGCCTAAGAGTAACGAGGAAGGAATAAAAAAGTAATAGACAAGTGTGGAAACTCATCTCAAATTAACTATATATTGTTTTTAATACAATAACAGTAATAAATTTATTTATTTCCACAAACGTAGATATTTTTCAGCAGTAGTAGAGCCACGCTCCTCCCTACCCTACCCGCTCATAGGAAATCGGTGCTAACGTTTTGTGCGATGAGTGACAGCGCCGGAGGCCCAATCTCCCACCCCCTCTGTTCCCTTTTCTTCTATAATTTGAGTTGCCACCGTATGCTTATTTACCAGCCTTCTTGAAATCAAAAATAAATTACGAAACTAATTACTATATTAATTATATAATAATATATGTAATAATTTTTATAGATTCTAATAACCATAACAGTAATGAAAATATTGAAATAGGATAGTAGAATTTGAGTATTTATATAAATTAAACTTCTTATGAAATAAATTATAATGAGTACAGTCTGAACATTCTTAGGAAAAATCAGTTCGATTCAATCTCAATTAATAAATACTATTTACTTTAATTTATATAATATTCATTGTCATTTATTTACAGTAACAATTGTGTGACTAATTGTAATGGTGTCCATTTTAGTTTTATTTTTACCTCTGAAATTTGAATGAAACTTGGTAGGCCGGAGGTACATTAAAGGAGTTGCACAATTTTCACAGATCATAATAAGTTTCTGCAAACCACACACAGATGAACTCAACAGAAACATATCCTCAGCATTGCTAATGTTGTTTAAAATAAAATGGAAACTTTCAAAATTACAGAGTAATGGAAGAAAACTTCGCATTTTTCGCCGAATCTACGACAATAGAGTATACGATAGAGCGAAACTGCGAACTAACAAGAGTTAGTATTCTTACAACACGAATTACAGTTTCAATAAATAAACACTTGCTTACACGTAGCTACTGTCCTCAGGTGGGGGACCTTCTGGACAGCAAGGGATACGGGATCGCAATGAAAAAAGGTAAGATCGGGTTCTTCCTCATTGATGTGAGTAAAGGTGTACAAAGTGACATCTCAAACTAACAATTCGTAATATTTTACTACTGTATTGTATTAGTAGTAGACTAGTAGTCAAATTACGAGCGATAAAGTACTACAAAAACTCGCCAAGTGAGCGACAAAAAAATCATTTAAATTTATTTTCACTTCGTCGAACACAAGATACAGCTCGCTTCCACAGCTTCCGAGTCTACCATCAGGTCCAGTCGTGGCTTGGTCATAATTGTTTTTGATTCTACGACTAAAAGTTACTTGATAAAAGTTGTAGATAAAATCTTATTTGCAACAAAAAACCTTAACAAATTTTTTGTGAGACCTATATATACATAGGTCTTCGAATAGAAACCATAAATATCATTAGAGCCCCTTTTTCCAAGATGGCGGCCTTTTTTCCAAAAGTTCCAACCCCACATACTTGGATTTAACTTTATCTAAAAAATGAAATTGCGTCCTATGGCAAATTAATTTAAAAAAAAAATTAATGCATGCTCAACCCAAAAAATGCAACATTTCAATGGACTAGACACCTTTTACCTATTTAGCAAAATCTACACTTCGCTTCGAAATTACACCTGAGAAGTCTAAAAAGATGAAGCAAAAGCAGGAATTTAATTTTTCGGGTTCCGTACCCAAAGCCTGCACTGTCGGTCCGTCCGTCGTCGTTCTCGGGATGTATCTCATAAACTGTACTTTAACCTAACCGTACATACATAGATGTCATTTTTATAGATTATGTATTTTTGGCCGCAAATTTATAACAAATAATAATTAATTTCAACTTTATTAGAAACTTGATATTTTATTATAACGCGGTGCGGAACCCTTTATATTGGGCGCAGAATAGTGTGTGTGCACTTGCCATGAGCTTCAATGGAATACCTTTGATGCTATAAGCCTATCTATTGTGTTTAATTTTTAGATCATTAATACATCGAAAGTATACATTACTTACTATTGCATATTGCATCACCTTCTCTGTCACGCATACTTTGAAGATCCGCCCCTTCAAAGCCTGCAGAGGGCTCCGCTACAAACCTGTAAAACTGAAGGCCGTGCAGGCCTGCACACCTGCAGACTAGGATAAATGCATAGTGTCAAAATAAAGTATCATTGATTTTACTTTAGCATTATATTTAAAAACATATTTTTATTGGTTTTGGCAAGGCTTATCAAAGACGAGCTTCTGCCAGCGGCTTCGCCCGCATGAATAACGACTTTAATACAAACTTTGTACCTTTATTTCACCGCTTCAGTTGAGGAATTTCAGAAAATGTTAAAAAAGATCTTAATCATTCGCCAAAAAACAGAGTTTCATGCTTTTATAACATCCTTTTCACCTATTTGATTACCTGTGAGTTGGATTCCGAAAGTTGAAACATTGTTTCTTTATGCTCGTTTAGGTTTTGAAAATAACACCTGTGAAAAAAATCAGAGCAGAATTAATTCAAGTTTCGGCTAAACGCTAAACGTTAATATGCCATGTATCGGATTGAGTTTTCAAACATGTGTCAAAATAATGTGCAATTTAAATCAAAAAAACTTACGAGTATTGATATAAACTTCGAAGCAAACTTTTTATCCCTTTTTAACAACGTAATGATGTGAGTCAGGATGAATTTAAATAAAATAAATAAATAATAAATAAATAAACGTTGCACACTCAACGATCACTACAATAAGAAACAGATCTTCCATAAATTGCGTTAAAAAAGGGTTATGCAAAATTTGAATATCCCACGTCATACAAAGAACAAGTTTCAGGTCCCTACGATGAGTGGTTTAGGCTGTGCATTGATCCGTCAGTCATTCAGGACAAAGCCTTTTATATATATAGAAGATAGATAAGTAATGCTTTTTCTGTACAGTTCAGAGAAGCTTTTTTTTCTTTCGTCTTGCCATTTCATCACAGTGCAAGCTCCGTGTGAATGCTGATATCGTAGGGAGAGACATCGGATATGATATTACTTTATACAATTATCGCCCGTCTTATTGCCTCTATTTTTGTGCAGTAAATAATTTCACAAAGCAAAGTATTTTCGCGTACTTTATTGTTCTCGTAAAGTATAGAGTACAATTGCCCGTAATAACGTACAATTCTTTATTATAAAGTACGGGTGGAAACCCGATTGCAGACCCTCTTTCACGCTTTTATTTCTCTCTCATCGCAGCGCTATTGTATACTGATACTTTGTCACTAAATTGTAATACTATATATAATAACAAAACATATTTAGCTTTAAAATTAACAAGGAATTATTGAAGAAGACTTTAACTTTTCCGCAAACTCATTAAACGCAAACAGTGGGATTTCATCTTATTAGATTTAACCACTGTGCCGTTGTAGTTATATAATTTGTGAAGACTCGTAGTTATAATAAACTCTCCAGTGGAATGTAGTGGAATCTTTTTATTCAGGAAGTACACGAGTATATATAAAAAAAAATCAAAATGTAAACAGTCAATAGGAAAATAGAAAACAAAATCAAATATAAAATTACAAAATAAATTCCCAATTAAAAATTCTACATTAATACGCGGGCCTCTGATAGGTGGCGTCCTGCGCCCCGCACTCCGCTGCCTGAAGCGGGAGGGACGCGCGCGAATTAATATATAACCGCTGCGACCCGGCGTCGCCTTAGAATGGTCGAGCGCTGAGTACCGTGAGGTCGTGTTGTCGCGTTCAGTTCCCGCGTCGCATATTGTTCGAAGTAGTCTGCCTGAAGATTCTTATCGGAAGCTTGAAGGAAGAAAAAAATGTAGATCTTCTTGTCTGCATATTAAAAACAACGTGTTGTGTACAATTATTTCCTAATAACTGCATGTAAGTGATGCTCCTACATTAGATAAGTTAACTTTTCGAGGATCAGGTGTAATCCGTCTCCGGCTCGTGAGAGGTTGGTGGTTGTACTCACGTATATCAATGTGACGATAGACTCGCAGTACCGGCACTTGATGAACCTCGCGCTGCTGAACCTGCAGGAGGCGGGCGTGCTGCGCGAGATGAAACACCGCTGGTGGAAGGAGATGCACGGTGGCGGCGCCTGCCAGGTACACACACTTTAGAGACGTAGTGGCTTCCAAAACTACCGCTTCGTTTATAAGGTGTCGCCAATTTTTAATTATGATAATTAAACAAATATGAGATATTCTTCCATATTTTATATAATTACAGGTCTCTTAAACAATATACTAACATCTGGAGCGTTTTCTTTGATTCGATTTTGCACGTATTGAACATTATTACATCAATGTTTATGTAGTATTTATCAAGTTATAATAAATATAGTATAAGTAATTATTTTTTTATTCCTTATCAGTTTACATTTGAAAATTACTATAAAAAAGTTAATGCTCCCAATATAAAATTGCGTAGGTATAACAAAAATAATCTAATACAGAATTGTTTTTTTTCATACAGCCATCTGATGACTTCGAAAGTGAGGAGCTCTCCATAAGCAATTTTATGGGACTATTCCTAGTGCTGGTGATTGGTTGCGCCCTGGGCGTCGTGGTGTCGTGCTGCGACCTCGCGTGGACGGCGTGGCGCCACCCGCGGGACCCCAGCCGCTCCTTCGGGGCCAGCTTCTGGTCCGAGCTACGATTTGTATTTCAATTTGAGAAGTCGGTGAAACCAGTGCGAGGCGCACTCACGCCCGCGCCCAGCTCACACTCCTCGGGCGCCGCTTCCTCGCCGTCCGCGCGCTCCGACCTCAGCGGCGGGAGCGGGCCCGGTGCCGACCCCGAGGAGGGCGAGGAGAGCCAGGAGGACCGCGACGACGACGCTAAGGGTGCTTCGCGGCGCCTTCGCTCGTCTTCGCTTCGCTCGGGCCGAGCGAGTGCGCGCCGCTCCTCCATGCACGCGGCCAGCATACGCCTCACGCGACACACCGCCGCCACACCGACGCCGCGCTAAACTCATCCTGACGCACGTTCATACAATAATAAATAATTATTTATTTATACAAATAAAATATTTAGAATTATTTTTGAACCTTACACTTAAATATTGTCTATAATTTATTATATATCTACAATATATTAGAATTTTCTGTTGGAAGATAAAATTTAATATAATATTATTATGATCAAGCACGTAGTTGTAATACTATCAGTTCAGAGACAACAACTTCTAACTAAACTTTAAGATATTTAACTATGAGTAAAGAGCAGTTTATAAAGGGTCTTAAGATAACTAGGGGAGACCGAGAAGAGTTGTGACAGAGGTAAGTTGTGACAAGTTAGATTTTTCGAAAACTGACCATTAGCGAGCAGTCATAGAGCACGTTATATAGCATTTTAAACACGTCGCACATGGAATACGTACATATGAAGTTGGCTCCAAAAAAATTGCTAAAACTAAGTTTTTACCGGAAGATTTGATATACGTTAATAAGTATTATACTCACGTATTGGCACATTGTGTTATATTTTCTAATGTATGTCAGTTTCCCAAGTTTTAAACCACTTATTGTTTCTTTGGTTTCGCCGAATAGTTGGAAGTTATAAAATGTTTTTTCGATATGAAGCACGAGTTTTGCTTCTAGGAGAATTGTGACAGCTTGTCACAACTTACCTCTGTTGCTTTTGATTTCAACTTTAATGTTTTATTCGTTCAGAATGCTTAGTGTAAATGTTATAAAGCCCAATATTTGCTTCTCTTGCATAACCATTCGTATGACTGGTTCACATATGGTTTTGAAAAACATAGAATTTCGCAGAGAGAATGTTAAAATTTTGCATACATTCAAGTGCGGGGACACTGAAGTCATGGTTATCAATTCAGCTCCATCAAATAAATAAATAAACGCTACACACTCAACGGCCATTAGGATAGTGATATCCTGTGTCGTGGGTCCGGAAACATTCACAATGACAAGGACAAATACACCCAGACCGGAAAATATGCTTGCATGGTCAATACAAACATATTATGTTCCGAGCGGGAATCGAACCCGCGACCTGTGGCGTTTACGGCAGGTTCGCTACCGCTGCGCCACAACGTCGTCACATCAAGGTTATCAATTCAGGTTGTGAAATCGGAATGCGCTTAATTGCTAAGAAAGTCATGTCAGTCTATGATATCCCGTCGATGACAAAAAGCGCTTTTGATGTACAGATCACACCAACGAATATTATCACTGGTTTTGCTGCAACTAGAAGTAAAACAGATATATTTGGAAATGCTGACTTCTTTCAAAGCGTAGTGTGTGCTCGTATTTTAGCCAACCCAGTGAGCCAAAATAGAGTCGATTTAAAAGAAGAAGCCAAGATCAGAACTAAGAGGCAGCATTCGAACAACGCAAGACCTCATTCATGCCAGTGACTAAAAGAACAATGATGCAGAAGATATTTATTTTTTTGTGTTGTCTTGAACCTTTTACTAACAGCAACATAGGAGAAATGGGTCGAATGCATCGAAAGCCAGGGATTGTAACATGAAGTATGTTCTAGAAGAGTCTTACATTTGTCACCATTGCTTTTTGGAATATATTTTAGAAGAAACTTAATTTTAATTTGATTGGTCTAATCTAGATAGAGCTTATATAAGAGCCTTTTATTATTATTATTGTTATAATGCAATTAATATTTCTTAAGGTGTTAAAATTTTGGATTATATTTCTTAAATTGTTAAATTTATACAATGTTGGACCAAAGAATAAATTTTAAAGTGAATTGTCGATTATTGAACTGTGTATTTTTAATAAATATATATATTATTAATTTCTCGAATAATTGTATTAGTTCAATTTCCAAAAAGAATATTTAATTTGTAAATAGTCGATTAAAATATATTTGTCACAACTTACCTTGACCCTAGTCACAACTTACCTCGGTAATAGGAGAATTGTGACACGGGGAATTGTTTTGAGTTTTGTTGATTTTCTCAGAAGTCTTAGTGATTTTACTTAATTTTGTAATGTTTTTAGATAGAGGATAGAATAAGCTACGTACAGTTATGAAGCCCATTATAGGGCCTGTTTTTACGGATCTATACTTCTTAAAGTAAAAATTGTCACATTTCTCCTCGGTCTCCCCTACTAATTATTATTTGATTTGATCCTTAATACTCTTTTTAAGGATGTCCTCAACCTTTATAGTAGTGAGGCGTGTTTATCGTAAAGTTCAATTTAAGGGTTATTAAATATATCAAACAGGCTTACAGCGCCCTACGAATGCATTATAATAGCTCAAATTAGACCCCCCCCGCGTTGGGTCTCAGTACGTTGTCAAGGCCAGTAGGGCCAACACACATCCAAAAAATCATTAATGTAACGCTTTTAGGCTGCTAGTAGTGGCTGCCCCGATGCAGCAGCGCTTCACCATTGTTAGTGAAGGCTTGTATGAATGACTTTCAAGCAAGCATACGGAAAAAGTTAGTTTCAATTTTTAAGTGTATTCGTGGCAGAAGCAATGGCATAGTGAAGGTAATCGCAGACCGTTTTGATTTCCCCTTTCAATATAACTAGGTCAGGGTTATCACCGGTCAAAGGCCATCCATAAATTGCGCCACACGTCAAGGGGGAGAAAAATATACTTTAATAATTTATGAACTGCTGTTTTGATTTAATAATTTATCGATTTAAAATTGCAAAACTATGCGACGTCACACTGACGACAGGGAGTCGCAGAGATGTGACCAGCTGTGACAAAGAGGGGGAAGGGCTACAAAAATCATGAAATTTGTGTGACGTAATTTATGGGCGGCCTCTCAAGTTGTAATTTAAAATTTTAATGATCCCTTTTTAAAGACTCTTTTCTTTATTTTACTTTAATTTATATTTATTTTAACATAAAAATTATTTAATTTTATTTCATTTTATCTGATATACGAATCTTCATAAAATACATCCACTGTATATTAATATAATGTATGTATTTTTTTTGTTGGCCCAGTGGATAGAAAACGTAGACTTTAACCGAAGGTCGCGGGTTCAAATCCGTGCAAGCACCTCTGAATTTTCAAGTGCTTAATTTGTGTTTCGAATTTATCTTGTGCTAACGATGAAGGAAGACATCGTGAGGAAACGTACATGTCTTGGTAGAAATTCTGAGACATGTTGCTATATCTGCCAACTCGCAGTGGAGCAGTGTGGTGGATTAAGCTCTAAATCTGTCTCCTTAAGAGAAGGCCTTAGGAGAGAAGGCCTTTGCCCAGCGATGAGACACTTACAGGCTGTTACTTTACTTTCTTTTATGTATTTTTACTCTGAAATAAATTATCATAAACTCGCCAAGTAGAGCACAGCCGTAACACTCTTCTCGAAGCGTCTAACGGCACGTTTGACCCCACGATTTGATTTTCTTGATGTAGAGAATCCACTAAAACCAGTGAATATACCTAACATAAAAATAATAAAACCTTATACTTTAGGAATTATCGCCATATCGCTAGCAAAAATTCTACAACTTGGTCTCTCACATAGGTATAGATCAATATAATTCTAAGCTAAGTACCAAACTTCTAATGTTGAATGTGGTTAGCGTACGAGTATATGTGGTAGGTGGCTGTGTAACAAATAAGTTGCAAGATATTGCTTTGCCTAAGAATGTCAAATGTCGATCGCATCGGACGCTGTTAGGAATGAAGTGGCGGTGACGTCACGTCTGGCGGAGGCTGCGCGCGGCGCCGGCGGCGCGCAGGCGCGAGCGTATCGACTGCGCGGAGGGCGACGGCTCGCCAGCGGAGCGCGGAGCACGCAGCGCGGCAGTCGGGCGCCAGCCGCCGCTCGTCCGCAATGGAGGTGCCGCCGCAGACCGCGCCGCCCAGCGCCCGCCCTCTCGTCAACCCCGACGAATATGGCGAAGTCGATACCTCCAGGTGCGCGTTTCTTCTCTCAACTATATGTCTATCTTCAAGATCACGAAACCCACCTTGACGACACACTACTTTAACTTCAACTTTAAGTAGATATTATAACGAAACGGCACAGAAATAACCATTTATTAAAATTAAAGATACATGAGAACTATTGATTCGTAGATATAAAATAATTTATATTAAGGTATACCGATATAATATATATCGTGGTACTTAATATCGATATTATATATAGTTTCGTTGATTGATTGGCGTTTAAATTACAGAATTTACTAGAGATATAAAAAATAAAATGTGTTTAATGATGTAGGTACATTGTTAACTAAAAATTAATTTCTCAATTTAAATTGTGTGGGAAATACAGAAAGTTACAATAGAATTGTCATTTTGTGTAATTTTTGTAGTATTGATTTAGACTTTACATGTTCGTCAGTGTGAGTCTTACAGGCGTGGCCTTGGCCAGGGTATATTATCTTCTGTACCTGGGATATGTACTTAACTACAAAATGTCTCACGTTGTGGTATCTATATATGTTATCCATTTGGTATAGTTTTCTGCGACTTGGCAATGTGAAGGTCGAGCTCTTGCAATTTTAAGCATTCGATACTAATAGCACAGAGTTTTTTTATTTGTTTTGCAAAAGTATTAGCAAATGAAATCTTCGTTAACGTCTTTACGGTTTTCAACACATCATAATAATAAGGATCGCATCGACCCCCGCAAGGCCACCGGGGTACCTGATACAGTAGGGAAAGCTGTAGTATCTTTTATAAAAATGGTGCTGCAATAAATTTACATCCCTTTTAGCTTTTGGAAATATAGCGTAAATCTTGCTATCGAAAAACATGAAAATTGCTAATAAATCAAACTACGACTACATTATGGGATGGAAGTAAATATAATATATAATGTTTTAGATACCCAGCGCCCAAGGAAGCGACGCACAAGGTGCGCGGCCGAAGCGACGTGATCGAGCTCATCTGCGGCCCGGGGACCGTAGACCCCGAGCTGTTGACTGTCAAGACTTTTTATTTTTTCTTCTACTCGGCATTTGGCTCGCTCTTCCCTCTGATGGGTGTATACTTCAAGCAGATGGGCATGAATGCAGGTCAATGCGGCTTGCTAATCGGAACGAGACCTTTCGTGGAGTTTCTGTCAGCGCCATTTTGGGGGGGGCTAGCGGATCGATGGCAAAAGGGAAGAACGCTGCTTCTTGCCTCACTGAGCGCCTGGATAGTGTTCACGCTGCCTCTGAGCTGGGTGCAGCCGGCGGCGGTGTCGTGCGTGCAACCGGTTAACGACAGCGTCTACCGGCTGGTGTCGCCGCGCTACGACGACGACTGGCCGACTACGCCGCGACATTTCCACCTGCCCTCGGCCGGCCGCGAGGGCTCACCTCTACCCGTCTCGGACGCCGAGAATTATAATCCGGACACAAACGCGAATTGGGTCACTCCCCTGCACTCCTACATCGTGTACAGCACGCCCGACATTCAGAAAACTTTCTTCCTGCTACTACTCCTCGTCGTCATCGGTGAATTCTTTAGTGCTCCGGCTATCACTTTAGCTGACTCTGCCGTCATAACTTTGCTCGGAGAGGATGCCGATAGGTAAGATTATTTAACATGATACGTTTCATATCCACGTAAAATATAATGTGACTATAATTAACTACGAATTTAATTTGTCCAAAACTCCCTTTAAAATTGGACCAGCTGTTTTAGAAATTAGACGCAACAAACAGATAGACAGACATGTTTTTTTTATTTATTTAAGTACCGTATTTAGTAAAAGCTGTTAATGTGGAAATGCAAACACACACTTAAATTTTATTTATTTGTATAGATAAAAATGTATAATCAACTCAATCAATTTTGAACATTTCGGCGATCGACGACCCAAACATTTAATAAGTATATAAGACGTAGGCGTGTACGACCAGGTACGGCCACCAGCGGATGTTCGGCTCGCTGGGCTGGGGTCTGGCGATGTTCTTCGTGGGCATCGCGCTGGACCACAGCACAGCGTTCAGCACGCATCCCTGTGGCGGTCCTCAGCGATATGAAAAGAATTACACCATTTGTTTTGCTACTTTCTCCGTGCTCATGGGCGCTGCACTCATAACTGCAACTCAGGTTCATAAACTAACTATTGGTTATCGTAAACGGTGAAAAATAAGCATACGGCTCCCCTAATGGCAAGCGGTAATCGTAGCCTATAGACGTTAGCAACACCAGAAGTACCACAAGTGCGTTGATGATCCAGGGAAAGTAGAAGGTTTGTACCTCCGGCGTTCATGTACTCATCGAACCAATGACAACAGTATAAATACAAACACGCTTCACATCGCTGTTCAGTGTGTCAATTACTTCAGTCCTCGAGCCAGCCCATTCATGCCGCAGAAAGAAAGACTTACTACTCATATAACTACTGTTAGCAATCTCTCGAGCAATATGAACCAAAAGCAAATTAATCTCAATTTAGATTCCATATAAACTTTCATTGGTTTTATCTGACGTACAAGGTTTATATACACAAGCATATTAAACATTTAGAAATGTATAATATAATGTTACTTATACCTCTAAATGAATTATTAGATCAAGTTTAAATACGAAACAATAACGGTGGAAGCCCCCGGCGGCGCGCCCCGAGCCCACTCACGAGGAGCGCCTGCAGCAGCAGCTGGCGGAGCAGCTGCAGCTGCCGGGGCTGGACACGAGCGCGCCCGCGCCGCGACAGCCCGCCCTCGAGCATGCTAAGGTACGCGCACTTACAATCACATAGGCACATGTAAGACACGACATTAACCGAACTCATTAAATATTATACTTTTTTTGTTAAAAGAGCTCTGCTCATTTTCCCTCAGTTATATTTTAAGAGATACATAAGTTTTTCTCATAACTTTGTTTTTCATATCAGTTTTAATATTTACTATGAAATTACCAACTTATTTTTCTGTCGATTTTAATTCGTTAATATTTAAAGCCCCTAAGACATGTCATCATGACGCTGCGGAACCCTTTAGATTCTTTACTCCAAGTGCTAATAATTTTACACGTCACCTTGTCTGTGAAGGTATTCGCACAAACCACGCGCGAGATGCCGGAGTGGGTAACGGTGCTGAAGCAGTTCCAAAACGTGAAGGCGGCCTCCTTCCTCTTGGTTGCCTGGTTCATGGGCTTTGGTATAGGACTCATCTTCACGTTCCTTTTCTGGCATTTACAGGTACTTTTTTTCTTTACTTGCTATACTAAAATTATGTCAACATATTTTTAAAAAGGCAACTTTTCCAAAACGCATAGTTTGTCATTTCTTTATTAATTACATCACTCGAAATTAAAACTATCCTGATTTATAAATGTTTCGCAGGACATCGGTGGATCCCCTACACTTTTCGGCGTCGCGTCCGTCATCAACCACATCTCCGAAATCTTTGCCTACTTCTTCAGCTTCAAACTAATTACCCAGATGGGACATGTCAAAGTAATTAAAATAAAAAAAATAAAGCTCAAGTTCCGAATGAATATCATAATAATAACAACACTAATAATAAATAATACAAACAACACAGCTTAAAGTTACTGTTAACAGGTGCTGTGCCTGGGCCTGGCGGGTAACGTAGTTCGATTCCTGTACATCTCTTGGCTGACGCAGCCCTGGTGGGTCTTGCCCTTCGAGTTCGTGCAGGGTGTAACTCACGCAGCCGTGTGGGCCGCATGTTGCTCCTACATCGCTCATGGCTCTCCCCCCAACCTGCGCTCCTCTGCGCAGGGCGTCTTGCAAGGTGATCTAGTTTAATATTGAGCGTGAACATGTTACTTGAACGTGCTGCGATTTACCGGTTATATTTTTAACTATGCGCCACGATGCGACCGCAGGCCTTCATCACGGACTGGGCCGCGGCTGCGGTGCGGTGCTGGGCGGCATCGCCGTCGCGAAGTGGGGCACGACACGTACCTTCGCGGGCTACGGGCTGCTGTGCGGTGTCGCCCTCGCCGCCTTCGCTTTCGTGAACTTCCGCGACGGCGACACGGAGCCGACGGGCGCGGGCGCGGCTCCGGACGAGGAGGCGCGCGCCGTGGCCGAGGCGGGCGTGCTGGCGCCGCACGGCGTGCCCTCCAACCCGCTGCCGCGCGCGCTCTCCTCCACGCGCCTCGCCGACCTCGCGCACCACGACAACTACGGCGCCACGCAGGTGAGCCGCTCCCCGCCGCCGCCGTCTCGGCGCACGGCGACACCGCTACAATAACCCGCACGCGTCTCACCGTCCGTGCCTGTTCCAGAGCTACAGCGGCGCGGAGAGCCTGAGCGTGCCGGGCGCCGCCCCGCCGCCGCGACCCGCCAACCCCTTCCTGTCGGAGCCCGCCTACCGATAGACACGCCCTGCTATCGACAGACCAGGCTCTATTTCCAACAGTATTACTGGCCTCTCCACGTTTGTATTCCTAGGACACCGATGTACTTTGTTACTTGACCACAGATTATTCTGAGTAACAGTCTAGTCAACTCTAGTCTGACTTATATAACGACGGTTTAAATATCAATTACGTCTTCTAATATAATGGATTTCTAGATGTTGTCTCGTTGTTAGAGTTTAATTATTTTGGGATATTATAATGTAAGCACACATTGACAACTATGTAAATAAATAACAGAGATGCTCTGAGCTCTAAAAGTAGTCTGAAAATACTAGAGTACCTATTTTAAACAATAATTAGCTATTGTACCTTAAATGTAGCGCATCCTGAAAGATATTCTGGGCTCGTTTTTCAAAGCAATGGTTTCTAGAGCACACCGTCTCAAGAAAAGATGTCGGCCTGGCGGGGGCACTGCTGTAGATCCTGATCCATTATCAGGATGATTCGAATTGTGAATGAAATTGAAATTAATGATGCCAATTGTTTAATTTTAATATATTTTGACAGAAAGCTCTTGCAAACTGCAACGAATATTTTATAAAAGTAGTATAATCTGTTAGTAAAATTTATACTTACCATAAAATCACATTCGCTCACTACGTGTTTAATTCAACGTTATTTTTATAATAACAATAATACATAGATATTTTGAAAGAAAGAATTTATTTATTCTTATATTATTTATAATTTTGCGCAAATCATAATTGAATACCGAATGAAGACACCGTGTGACCTATGGCTAACTTCGTTCCGTTGCGTGGGTGTTGAGTTTAAGAAGGGGCACCAATTGGGCCGGTCTATAGTAGACAGTAAGTCCATGTACAAATCTCTGTAATTTACATTTCGAGCGTCGTTCAGTTCCGCGATCAATTGGAAGGAAAGGTCAAATTGGCCTCTAATAAGCTTGGTGTGCTCAGCAAGGCGAGGCACTACTTCACGTCGGCCCATCGCCTAAAGCTGTACAAGGCGCAAATTCGACCGCACGGGGGGTACTGCTCTCACCTCTGGGCGGGAGCTCCCTAGTACCAGGTACTTCCAATTGACCGCATCCAACGTAGAGCAGCTCGAATTGTCGACGATCAAGCCCTTTCCGATCGGCTCGATCCTTTGGCACTGCGTAGAGATGTCGGATCACTCTGCATCTTCTATCGCATATATCACGAGGAATGTTCTGAGGAATTGTTTGGATTGATCCCGCCGGTAGAATTTCACCATCGGACATCGCGACAAAACTAAATTCCATCCATACCACCTCGATGTCTGGAAATCCACAACAGCGCGATTTAGAAGACATTTTCTTCCTCGCACAACCACTCTGTGGAATCAACTTCCGCCGGCGGTCTTCCCGAACCGATACGACTTGGGAACCTTCAAGATAAGAGCGTATTCTTTCCTTAAACGTCGGCAACGCACCTGCATGCCTTATGGTGTTGCAGAAGTTCAAGGGCGGCGGTGATCGCTTAACATCAGGTGAGCCTCCTGCCCGTTTTCCCCTCTTACATAAAAAAAAATACATACTGGCTAAACCCAGCTACGCTTCGCTGTGGCTGGGATAAATTTTCCCGCTTCCTGTGAGAGTTTCAGGATAGAAAGTTTACAAAGACGGACAAAAAGGCAACGACCTATCCTACCTACCTATAAAGTCTATCCCTGTACGAGTTCATCCATAACGCATTTAGGACTACGTAAGTCATCTTTGAATGTAAAATTAACATCTATGTATGTATAAATCTTAATGTGATGTCTATAGTTTGTATTCGTTAATTGTATAAAAATTAAATATAAAAATGTTAGCTTTTACCAGCTTATCAATGTGTGCGTAGAATCTGTGTATGAGTATGTGTGGAATCTGTAAAGCGCGCATCACGTGCTTGATCAATTAAATCTAAATAGCTCAAACCTGGGTAACTAGTAACTCTTGCGATCATAACTGATAACTGGGTATATTATATAAGAACATTTTAAGGCTATTTAAAAAAATACTACATATACAAATAAGCTACAACATATTATGATTAGGAATAAAGACGCTGTAAGTTCCAATGATCACAAACAATTAATAAACAACTCGCGTCGAACCCAGTTAGCCGCACGCGATTCCTGAGTTCACTCTCGTAGGTAAATTGGTGTTAGTTTCCATTCTATGTATTTGCCGTTGCTACTTTAATATAATATAAGACATGAGTGTTTTGTATTGTTGTGTAAATGTACAAGTTTATAATTACGAGTTCATATCATGGTGTGATGAGTTAGATGCACGCGCAAGTGTTGGCGGACCCGGCGCGCCCGGACCGGCCCGACAGGGGCGACGTGCGCGCGCCGGGCCGGAACCGCAGGCTCTATATTTTTGTTGATAGTGTAGACGTTTAATCGGATAATCATAAAACTATATGTATACATTTGTTGTAAAATTACTCTTAGCGATGTGAGCGCGGCACAGTTATATATTTTTGCACAGCGCCGAGGCGGCGCGGTCGCGGCTATGCGCGCGCGCTGTCCGGCTGTCCGGCGATCTTCAATTTCAAATATATAATATATTATGATAATAAATGTTGAACTTATTCAAATTTCGTTTTATTTAAATCCTATATATTCCACTTCCTACAACCTGCTCTCATTTATTTGTAGAATAATAAATTACGAACATTTAAATGAAAATACATCAAAATATATATATTTGGTCTGTTGAAATATTACATATTTTTAAGTTTAGCGTACAAAAGTCCGGGGACTTAATTTTGGTTTTGGGTGTCAAGGTAATGTTGAGCTAAATCCAAGTTATGAATGACCACCTTCTTGAAAAAGCAGTGAAAATAATTTATACTTCACAATGCTTTTATTAACATAGACCTGCAGAGTCTCTATGCATGGACAAATTTATTTGAATTTTAATTAAAAAGTGATGAGACGTGGTGTAGTAGATTTAGATTGTCTAAAATGGAATTGAAATAGGTAATTTAAAAAATACAGTTTACAATAAGAGAATAAGTCAGAATTATTCTTCAAAAATATATTATTTTATCAGTCAGAAGGCACGGGAGACAGGCGGCTTCGAGAACGGCAACGACTGCACGACGCAGAATGTTAGCGCGATGGCAGTCACCTGCAGCCCCGCCAGCACTACGCTCGACCACAACGCGACGTGCAAGTTCTTCATTGCGTTCATCTTCGTCTCCTGACAATGATTTCAATGAAAATAGTTTTTGATAATAGATCATGAGATACTGATAGTACTTAAACAAGTTCCGTGTTGGGGTGTATTAGAAGAGGTATGGGACAAGTTCTCAGTTTGATTCAAATACCTACTCAAAAATTGGTTTCAGCTTTCGGGCCATTGGGTTATTGCCGTACTCACTCCTAGCGCAAGCTGCGAGCTTATTTGGAGGGAAAATATATTTGTAGTGACTTGAAAAAAAGCATTGCTAATATTCTTAAAAACAATTCTTGAGGCACCTTTATTTAATGCTACGGGGGGGTCAAAAGTGCTTTGAGTCGCTTCGCAAATAGATATTACGGCTGTACTCTTTGCTCGACTTGGTGTGGGCACTGCCGTTGTCCCTGAATACTAATAAATCAACAATAAGCCATCATTATTATAGTAATATCCTAATTAATCGAGGCTCCGGAATCACACACAAAGACAAGCAAAACCACCCAACCACGTATGCTTGGATGGTCAATACCGACAAATACTCCCAGAAAGAATCGATCCTGAAAACCACTTCACCACAACTGTGGTCAAACTTACCTCAATTAAGGCCGGTATGTCCTCTTCACCGAAATATTCGAATAAGGATTCGATATTACTCAGCAGCCGCAGCAGGTGCCGCGGTATATCGGACTCCTTCGAAGCGAGCCAGCGCAGCACGCGCCACAGCAGCCAGCCGAGGTAGGCCGCCTCGCTGGCCATCAGTGCTGCCATCATCGCCGCATACTGACAACACACAAACATATGTTATTTTACATTGTCTGCTTCTATACAAATTCGTCAGAAGACAGCAAAGAGACTATCTTTAATAATGGTGTCTATGCTCATAATTGTTATTATGTATGTGTATACATACATAATTACAATTATAGAAAAAGTCACAGGAAAGAAAAGCAATCTATAAACCAAATATTGAACCGATTTTGATATCTGTGATACCAATGATTATCATGAAGAATCTACTATTCTAAACAAGGCCATATGAATGATTTGGAGATGTTTTTTTGTTGCTAGGAAGGGTATGCTTTTCGTTTGGTCCCATTTAAATTTCGAAAAAGACCTCCTAAGAGTTCCAAAATTAAAGGATGAAATTGTTAATAATGTGTTTTTACCTCATAACTTCTTTATTTATGAACCGATTTTTAAAATTATTAGAAAAGATACACTTTCGAGTCGATCTAACAGAAATGTCATCACAATCGGTTCACTAATTTGTTTTATGAAGCAGAATAGTTGGATGAACATGTCACCGAAGTGAACGAAATTGCGTATCCTGCTTTCCCGTCTTCTGTTGTAAAAAATATTTATTTTTAGCTGTTTAATTTTGACGTCGGTATTTTTCGTATTTTAGATCGCCAATGCAATGTTAAAAATAGGTTGAGATTGGTATAGTCGGGAGGTCGATATTATTCGGTCTTAACTAGATAGAATCACCGACCGTAAAGAGGGTAGCTCGTTTGACGGCCAATCGTCGCAGACGAAGTGCGAACAACAGCCAGAATGTTATCGCGATGCTCGCGCCCGCCAGCACCGGCAGCATCACGAGCGCCGAACGATACTCGCGAGGCAGAAAGACCCGAAGCGGCAGGAACGCGCTCGGGTCCCACGCCAGGCGCGCGCTCGTCGCCAGCGCCGCGCCGCCGTACAACTACAAGCACAATCATTTCTCACATAGACGACAGAACATACCGAGCACAGTTGTTATATCTGAAGGTTACGGCGCATATAACGCATATGGTTGACAATGCATTTTTAACCGATTTCAAAAATCGGAGCAGATTCTATGTTTGGCTGTAGGTTTTTTTGTATTTTTTTATCTTTGTATCCCATTGTAATTTGGTCGGGATCTGAAGATGGGATCTTCGAAATATCGATGGATCTTTGCATGTTTTTTAATTTTTTGAATAATTAACCTGGGTAATATTGTACCATAAGTAGCAGGTTGACCGGCACGATGAGGGCCGGCGCGGCGCGCACCAGCTGACCGCTGCAGTCACATTGCGTTACTTTGCTTCGAGCACTCACACTGAAGCCGTTCAACTTATGGCTAAAACTAATAATATCACCTATTTTACTATTCATTTATTGACAAATTGTGACCTTCGTTACTTGACTACTCTCGCGCTTTATATACATAACTCGAAAGTGAGCCCACAGCTTATATGGGAAAAGTATTAAATTTTAAATAATAGAGCTACTAAGTACCTAATTGCAAAGCAATGCCAATAAATATGCAATTTTCCTTGTATGAAATAATCCAACTTATTAATATCAAAACCACAATTATTTCGATATTTCCAATATTATGATAATGACTCATCCTGGGTTTTGTAATTAAGTACTCGCTAGAAAAGTAATAAAAGCTCGACAAAAATGTAAATATATGCGCTACTAACAGCAAGCAATATGCAAGAACATTGTTATTAATAGAAAAAGCAAAGGTCAACTATATAATCTATATATTTAAAAGGCTTTATATGACCTAGATATTAGTGTAACGACAACACGCGTACTTCTACGATGGCGCAAGCTAAAATCTGTGACACCATCGTGGTACACGAGTTCCTCGCCTTCGTGCAGAACATGCTGGATGTAATAGATTAACTCTCCATGGGGCAAATCTGCATGTCCAGCTATAAGGAGGAAATACGGGACGCTAAGAAAAAACTTTGCGAGACTGTTAAGAACCATAAGGCTCGGTATGAGATTAAGAGATGGGAGAGGTAAACGTAATCTGCAGGACATCTTTCGGGTGTTTAAGGAAACGGACCGGGACGATGTTCCTACGTGGCGAGAGATCTGTGTAAGTTACCATCCGTGACGTTTGACCATTTTGGAGTTACTAGCCTACTTAAACAGATTACATCGCTGAAAACAGAACGAACAGTCGAAGACCTGAAGAAAGAAGTTTCTTCACTACGAAGTGACAGCACTGCGTCGGTAATTTCGAAGAGTCAGAGTCCATTGTGCAACGACAACATGGACAACATCTTCATGGCGCGGTAGTACATTTTTCGCCTTTCAGCGAAAATGCATCGCCGAGGAATGAATCCGAAGGAACCGTAACGCAAATGTGTCTCGCAGGGACAAACAGTTAAAACCTCCACCGCCTGCTACGAAAACTACAGTAAGCGGGGAGAAAAAGTTAAGGCACTCTGTGGATATTGAGGGCTTTGTCTTAGTTCAAAGGAAAAACCTAGCACGAGGTAACCGCAATAAGCGCGGTACCGGTCCTACGGCAGATGAATTTCGAGCTGCACCGGCCACCATGCTTCTGTATTTCTCCCGAGTGGACCAACAGACATCGGGGGAAAAGATCCTGGAATACATCGCTATGAAGAGCCAAAATGTAATAGGTGCTGGAGAACGGGCGGTATCGAAGCTGCAGCGGTTAGATTCGAGCCATATCTCCTCCAAATTAAAGCTCAGCACAAATCCATGTTCTTGGAAATATAGAGAAGCAAAGACTAAAAGTTCCCATAAATAGTGATAAGTGTAGTGTGAAATTTATACTAATGTTATATTGTATTTTATATATGAATAATATGTATGTTAGTTCGTAAGGTATTTAATGTAATAATCTATAAGTGTATGTATTTTATCTTTGGGGCTTGATGCCTTATATCTATAAAGAATTAAATAAATAAATATCAACGCTCAGTCTAAGCTTATATTTTATTCTGATTATTTTTGCACAGGTGTTGTTTTTAAAAAGTAAACGAGCACTAACAATATTTTTTTTTTGGAATTTAACCCTTAAGAAGGCGAAAAGGGTTTAAAAGTTGAAACAGTTTAAATATCGGGTGACTGGCACGCTTGAAACTTCAATAGAAGCTTGGAACTTTGTTTTTTGGTGAACGATTAAAGATAAACAAACACGTGTTGTAAAAAACTCTGAAATTCCATAACGACAACGTTTGTATTAAAGTCGTAATTTACGCGAGCGAAGCCGCTGGCAGCAGCTAGTTGTAATATAAGCGTCGGCTAGTAACGTACTTAGTAGGTACTGTACCGAATTCACTTCTTGTTAAATAGTGAACTCTCACTCAAAGACCATGTTTGAACTTAATTTAAAATAATTATCAGTCAATTGCGTTGTGGACCAGGCACAGTCGAAACTAAAGGGTTCCGCAGCTTCATGGTGAAGAATCTTAAGAGCTTTAAAAATAATAACCAATTAAAAGTGACCGCAAAATAAGTTGGTAATTTCATAGTAATTATTAAAAGTAATATGAAAAACAAATTTATGGGAACAACTTATATATCTCTTAAATTTGTAGACCTATCTTCTTCAAACTAAATGTGGATGAAAGTTCATATGATATTCTACAAGCTCAATTTTTTCCAGAATTTTAAATCGCATAGTTCAAAAGATAGAGGGGGGGGACGCGATTTTTACGACTTTAGGAGCTAATATCTCAACAACTACTGGCTTAATGAAAAAACTCAAAATCAAACCTCCTTATCATTTTAAAAGAACTATCCAAAGATATCTCACACGTTGCCATACGTTGAAATTTTTTTTCAATCCTCAGTTACATGTATGGACTGCTACCCTTAATTCATATATATATTAAGATTTTATTACAAAATACTTGTGCGGTTAATGGAATACACCTAATTAGTAAATTTCGTATAGATAGAGTCAATGGTCTCCGAGTAAGATGACTGTGACATACGGACGGACGGACGGACAGACGGACAGACGGACAGACGGACAGACGGGCAGACGGACAGACGGACAGATGAACAGACGGACAGACGGACGGACGGACAGACGGACATGACGAAACTATAAGGGTTCCGTTTTTGCCATTTGGCTACGGAACCCTAAAAGAAACAAAAAGAATCAACACATATATAGTGAATGAAATCAAAAAACAAATAATTAAACTAAATACCTAACCTATATCTATTTTTCTAACCACACACAATAAACTAAATACAATCAAGGCCATATAAATAAATCCTAATCAGCAAACATTGTGGCGTCCCAAAAATGTGTGTCATTCTGCATAGATTACTTGACTTGAGTTCACCTAATACTGATATTTTTTTAAATACATATTTTTATTAGTTTTCTATTTAAATTCCAAACGTTCTTCTTATTAATACCCTTCACTAGACTTAGTCCGTTGGGAACTTAGCCGGTTTTTTTTATAAAGAATGAGATATCTTGTCATTGGATGACAGGGGAAAAGTGATCGAATGAAGAATGATAAAATATGTTCTTTTGAGTATAATTAAACTATTGATTACAATAATAAGAATAAATAGACTTTTTTTGATAATATAATAATTCTGCAAAATAACTTGGTTCGAAATAAATAAATGTTTATTTTCAAAAACCCTTAAAAATGAGTCACCGAGAGCAGTCTTTGATACGTAATCAGAAACAGTTACTCGTATCTATCAGATAATAGGAGATATGTGCTGGCAGCTCATTCGTTATGTTTACGTCGACTGATAATTGTGATAATAAATGCCTTGAAATACAACAATGGTACACGGCAGTACCAGGTAATTCGTGAATATGAAAATAATACAAATTTGCGTATCTATATAATTTATATATAATTTACGTATCTATATTTTCATCTTCTTATTTGTTTAGAGTTTTAAATCGAGCTTTCGGATAGTTTGAGTGCTTGTGATTCAACATGGGCTGGCTGGCACGCGCCGTGCCCACTGCGTTCCTGCACGCCAATCTCTTACTCATGGTGCGTATTTTCGTGTGTTGTACATTTGGAAATACAACGGTGGCAAATAAAATAATTAACTGAATTAGTGTATTACTTAGTGTATTGACTGTTCATTAGCTCACAAGCCGCAACAGAAAGAGGATCTTCAGGCAAGTCTCTTTACAGCTAACTCACAAGTCGATGATTGTGGCACGCTGCCACCTTGCCTGATATCAAAATCAGACAGCGTGCGGTGCGCGCTGTGCTACAATCATTCGACGAGCGGAAAGCTAGTGGACCTGATGACATACCGGTTTTATTATTAAAGCGATGCGCGGCGGAGTTGTCTCCCGTGTTTACGCGCCTATATCAACTTTTCATCGGGACGTGTTCCGGGAGCTTGGAGAGAGGCTAATGTGCAGCCAAAAAAAGGTGATCGTTCCGACCCGGCTACTTACCGTCCGATAGCTATTACCTCAATTATGTGCAAAGTTATGGAACGGATCATAACTAACCAGCGGATCCATTACATAGAAGATCACTGTCTTATTAATGACCGACAGTATGGGTTTCGACCAAAGCGGTCCACGGGCGATCTTCTAGCGTAAGTGACGCATCTTTGGGGTGAGGCTATTGACGGGTACGGTGAATCGTTGGCCATCAGCCTAGATATCACCAAAGCTTTTGACAAGGTTTGGCACAAAGTTCTTCTGTCCAAGCCTTCTGCATACGGTCTGTCAGCTCAGCTCTGCGCCTGGGTGGCTAGTTTCCTGCACAAGCGTAGTCTGCGAGTTGTTCTGGAAGGATGCGCTTCTCAAACATATGCAGTGAACGCCGGTGTACCCCAGGGCTCTGTGCTGTCCCCTACACTGTTTCTTCTGCATATCAATGATATGCTTCCTCTTGGAAACATACATTGCTATGCGGACGACAGTACTGTTCACATAGGATATCACGGGCATGCAGCCGCTGGGCGAACAGACATCTTGTCATTGGAATCAATCAGAGGTGCTGATAATCTGATTGATTTCATCACCAAAAAGTCTCCATGTTCGTCTCATCCTTTCCTCTCTGGCACTACGTTGTCGATGCAAAGCAGTATCGCTATGCTCGGAATGGAGCTAGGCTGCGATCGATCACATCGAAGCCGTTATTAAAACGGCCTTACGTAAACTCGGTGTCCTGAACCTGGATAGGTTGCAGCGACGAGCGATTCGCATCATTGGCGATGAAGGGGTCTCCAACACCCTCGAATCTCTTCACCTGCGTCGTGAGATTGTCGCCCTAAGCGCCTTCTACCCAATGTATCACGGCGAGTGTCCATACAAGAACTACGCGTGCCGGTCTCCGATGTCACCGTCTAACTGTGATATCAATTGCTTCGCTAACAAATAAAGTATATTCCCCCGTCCCTTTACTATTATTTAACAGTGTCAAATATAGCAGTATTTAGCAGTGTCATATATATAGTGCAGTTATAGCAAACATCTAAAAATCTATAAAAAATGACTGCGCTGCTAAATAAAAATGATTTAAAAGTAAAACATACTTCATTAAGATTTTGCAATTTGTTCTTCATTTGTGCTTATTGTTGTATGAAATACAGACAAATCATATCATAATAAATAATAGTCTGTATATCCAACAGCTATTTGCGGGCGCGATCTTCTCATCTGCTGCGCGCCTGAAGTGGGACCCGAGCGCGTACATCGCTGCGCGGGAGCTGTTCCCGCTGGAGTACCGCACGGCGGCCGTGATGCTGCCGGCCGCTGCAGTCGCGATCACGCTGCTGGCGCAACTCGCCCTCGCCGCGCTGCGCTGCCGCCGCCTCGGCACGCGCGGTGTACTGCTAATAACGGTATTTGCTGTTCTTTGTTGCACTTTTAAGGATATGAATAGGGATATGAAATGCCGTGTATTCTGAATTTGCAGTACTACAATACAAACTTATAAACATTTATACATATAGCTAATATAATTATCTGCTTTATCCGCCACCATGCACACTGCCACTACGCTACTGGGACACAATGGCCCTGGTCATCGATACAATCGGATCAACGTCCAATGAATGTTTTATTTGATGATTTACTTGACATATTAAACAGTACGCGACAATCACGCTGGTCGTGGTGTGGTGCGAGGCGGCGTGGGGCGCGTGGGCCTGGTGGCGCGTGCGGCGCTGGCTGCGCGGCCAGCAGGCGACCGAGATACGTCACGCGCTGCAGCTCAGCGACCATCTGCATCCGCTACTCGAACACCTCGCGCACTATCATCCGCTGCCCGAGAAAGTCAACCAACTCATGGAGGTACACGGAATCCTTTTGACCGGAGTCTATGAATGACACTAGTTAAATATTAACTTTCTAGCATTGACAGACACGAAAGGACTATATTAATACATTAGACTACTTAACAAAAATATTGAATCCACCGAATAATCTTTAGAATCCAGTGTATATTATATAATTTTCAAAATAAGCCTAAATACGCACGGTCGCAGGAAGCTGAAAAGGATCTGCCCAGTAACGTGTATGTGTTGGCGTGTGCGAGTGGCGCGATGGTGGCGCTGCAGGCGCTAGCGGCCGGGCTGGCGCTGCTGTGCGCGCGCTCCTCGGGCCGGCGCCGCGCGCACGTGCGGGACGCGCTCCAGCTGAGCACCGCCACCGTCACCACCCCGCTCAGGTACGCCGCTATATACTGATGATGACTAACAATACGGGTCAAAACTTCTGTCGAACTAAATAAATAAACTATTCAAATAATAATCGTCGTCGCCATAAACACAAGTAATAGTTAAGAATGTAAATGTAATATCTGTATAAATGTATTTACTAGTACGAGGCGAGGCGACATCGAGAAGGCTCCCCTCCGAGCCGTGTACAAGAACGGAAGACTCATGATGTTGCCACGAGAGGAGCGATACGCGACGTGACCGGCTCGTAGTGAGGAGATCGCTCTTCAAAGACTGAATGTGATTTAGCGCAATTTATTAGTATATAATTATATTGTAGTAGTTATTGTAATTTATTAATTAGTAAAAAATTAAGTATTATGTATTTAGTTTAAAGCTTAGTTTATCAATGGTGTAGTATAAGTTCCGGAAGCCTCCACAAAATAATTATGTAGTGTATATAACTATTTCAATTATGGATGGTGGTTGCTACTTATTAGATATAGTATGTTCTTATGTCTATGATGAGGAAGCACCGATCAAAGATTACTATACTTACTTATTTTTAACTCGCGTATAAATCGCGAAAATTCTTATACTTTGAAAGTTCTTTATTCTCTACTCTTATAATTAAAAATTAGAAATGAAATGAACTAATAAAAGCCAACTTTAAAAAAAATATCACTTTATTGCTTCAAAGTCTTAAGGCTTAATCTTAACAATATCGTCCGAACAACGCGGCGTTCCCTTATTGTCTAGTTCCTGAGTGAGAGCCTCCGGTCAAGTATTGTCTACAGAACACAGCGCTACGCTTCGCCTGCCGTCCGCTTCCGGATCAGTCTCACAAACATTCTGCCGACCGATCACTTAAGGCCAGTGTATTAGATTAGTTTATTTTGAGTTTTGCGAGTAAAGTGTCATAAACTACAATTACCTGTTAAAAACATTAAGGGAAGTATAGAAATATATTTTGAAGAATCATAATTTTACCTAGATGTTTTACTAATAAACAATATATACAATTCAATGGTCTTTTAATGATCGACGGCAGTTGTGATTCATTCTCAATTCCTTTCAAACCCATCGCTATTAAAAGTTTTTATAAAAATATCATTTTTAAAATTTGAAAAAAAAAATCATATTACAATTAAAAATAACAAAAAATTCATTATTAAACACACAGTTGACTTTTATCTAGCGATGGCGAGATTTTTCCACGTCTTTAATGATCCGAAATTAAAATAAAAGATTACACGAGTATTACATTTTCTCGATGGAACAGGGGAACGACTGACCCACGGGACAGCAGACTGACAAACACCATCTTGGACTTAAAGCTATTTGGCACCAGGTATCATCTCGAAAACCGTTACGGAATGGAAGTTAATTCAACTAATTACATGTATAATAATTGGTATAATATTTCTAAACTATGAACGTTGATATTGTTTTGAGGTGATATATATATATATTATCAATGTTGTATAACATTACTATATTAGGTAAATCACAGAAATTATGGAATTACAACGAACGCAGGCCGTATCGCTTAAATCAAAACAAATGATAAAACGAAGATAAAATCTGGTAGTTTGGTACGTTTATACGAATATTAACAGCAAATGAAGTTAGGTATAAAGATTAGTTACAAACAAACTGCAGCGACCATAAATGTGAAATTAAGTTTAATCGCTGGTAAATTAAGGTTAATGTTCATCAAAAGTTGTTAACGATACAAATACATAACTGCGACTGTAACAAAGATTTAAGCAATGTAATTAAATGAGTATGAAACAGCGAATCGACCTGCAGTTCCCAATCCTAAGCAGTACTACGAGACCAAACGTTCCACGCAGAGGTCGCGGAGGGTTTAGCACCAAACGTGTCCCTCAACGATCTCACTACAATTCAATCAAATATAAAAAATAAATTATAAAGTACCGAGGTATACTCCTAATCATGAACTACTTTTGAACACGGAGAACGGCAAGTATTACTCTCTTTGATATGGTGTGCTTTACGCTAATCCTTATAACCTATATAGATATTCTTATCTTATCTATAATAACAATTATCTTATTATTAAAAAAATATGGCAGTCTGTTTAGTAGCTAAAAATACACCATCGACCCCGCGGCCGACGAGATATTACGACACCGCCATCGCCATTAACAAACAATAGACTATCCGCCCGCCCAGCGCGAGCGCGCGGTAGGTTCGTTGTAGGTATATCATATCTTCACACAAAAATTTCGCCAAGTTTCACAATATTTAAAGTACAGTTCGATGATAATCTTTTTTTAGAACAATTTGAACTGTTAAAGTTCTGGTTCACTCCACTTTATTGGTACGTATTAGTAGGTACGTAATATAATTTTTTATCGTCTCGTGAGAATTACCTAATGGGAAATATCACTTCGTGTTTATTGCAAAAAATATATTACTTAAAAAAAAAAGTATATTTATATAAAAAAATAAAAACTAAAACTTAATAAGACTCCTGATATTCGATTAATTATATAAAAAAGTCGAAATAGTAATGGAACAATTCGAAACAATTACTAAATATTTTGAAATCGTTTTAAAATACAGCACGATACGTATATTACACTATACGTATATCGTTCGGCTACACATCGGCCCGCAGGATGAGCAGCGCGGCGGTCGCGGCGGGCGCGGGGGGCGCGGAGGGCGCGCGGGGCGCGAGGCGCGTGGCCGCGAACTGCGCGTGCACGGCGTCCCAGCGCGCCTCGCGCGACAGCGCCCGCCCCGCCTGGCTTCTCTGCGGCGCCGACCTTTCGTCCTGAACAAATTGTTCATTCAGTTAATCTATTTCTATCACAAGCTACTAAAAAACTTTAAAGCATTTTACCTGAAAATGTTATTAATTATTATTATAGCTTGAATGTCCCCGACATGTCCTGAATAACATTTGATGTTATTCAATATAATAAAAATTAATATAAATTTTCATTTCTTTTTTGCACACTGTACAAAGTTCCAGCTGTGACGTCACAATATTGCGACAGGCCGGTTCTATTCTCATTTTAATCGCAATGTAAAGTTTATTGCTGATACTTCTCCGTTATCCGTAGAATTTACGTTCGGAATCAAGTTTTTGTAAACTTACCCCTTACTATTTATATTTATACACTTGAAAGAGAAAAATAAACTAATTTTTTATATGAGTTATCCAAGCTCTAGTTACTTAGGTACCTACTCAAAAAGCTTGCACCCCAATTCTTAGGTTTCCTTTACTTTTATGATATTGCTATGTAACAATAAAAAAACTGTGTATCTAACGATAGGTGTTATAAAAATATATATACCTGCTAGAAAATTTTATCGAGTATGGTGTACATGCGGAGGTTGGCCTTCTTCCGCCAGCCGGGCGGCGGCTCGCGCGCGTCGCTGTCGCTGTCGTCGTCGCAGGCGGCGCGCTTCTCGCACGCGCACGCGCCGCGCCGCTCCGCCGCGCGCTCGCCCGCGGACCGCTCGTCCTCCGAGCGGCGCGCGAGCCGACGCGCCATCACGAATGCCGCTATCTATACACATTGTGTTAACTGTTAACGCTATAGTTATAGTTAGCTAGTGAAGCAGCGTCAACGAAACGTTAACGAAAGATGAGACCTCGGGGCGGGGAAGCTAATTTTTTAAAACGTGTGTTACTTTTGTAATCGGTGTTTTGCAACTGACCTTTACGGCATCCCGCAACCCGCTTCGTATAATAATTATTAAAGTCTTATAATTATATATCTGAATTCTGAGGTGCTCCGTCTTTGGCTATCAAATAAAGGATCTAATGTAAAGTAACACAAAAGCAATAAGCGGTGATGCTATTAAAAATGGAGCAAACACCGGCTCGCTATCGAGCTAGTGCAGTACACGTCTAGGACTCAGCACAGTATTGCATCACCTGCAGTATCATGCCGAAAACGCCGAACACGATGATCACGAATGCATTGTTCGGCGCCTCTCGCTCTACCTCCTGAAAGAAGATTTAATGGCTAAATGATTCTCATCTTCGATATTAAACCGACGTAAGAAGAAAAACAATATTAAATTAACTCGTTGACATCTATTAAAATTTGTCCTAACAGGAACGCATATTGCATTCGTAAATATAGGAATGCTTAAAATGATAACATATTACTTAGTTATGTAATAATAGCATCTGCCAGCGACATGTTTCGTGCTGACCTTAGAATAGGCTCCAGTGAGAAATGGATCATTTGTTAGTAATAATGTTCTACAAGACACATCTATTCCGAATAAGTCCTGTAGCATGTGTTTTTAATTTTGATGTAAATATTTTTCCGGGAATTAATCTTTTATGTTAATCCAGATAATATAAGCTATATGCGTGTCAAATTTCATCCAAACCCGTTCAGCCGTTTTTGTGTGATTCAGTTACAAACATCCAACATTCAAAACATACTTTTACTAAGTATCACATTTATTATATTATTAGTAGGATTCTTGCAGATCTTGGTAATTTGAAAAGGACAAAACACATAAAATTCAAAATTTCGTCACATAATAAATATAAACCGATATAATTATATAATATTGATGACGTAGGATATTATGCCCGCCCGCCGCGTACTCAGTGCGATAGTGGACGGCATTGACCTTCGTCACATGTACTATGGGAACATGTTTTGGTGTCTTGTGAGTTGTGCGGATGTAATAAAGTAATATTCATCGATATCAAAACAATTACTCCACTTTTAGATATAATATGGCAATGAAATTTAAGTACTTATAGGTACTTCTTTAAATAAAAAATATCGTCGACAATCCTGATTATTTGCAACTTTTGATAGGTACATAGTTTGACTGCATTTTTTAATTCACAAATTGACTGAATATTTTTTGATTTCTATGAATATAACATAAAATTAAATCGTTTCCTAATGTTTTAATAATATTTTTTACAAATCGGCGGCAAGACTGGCAAAAAACAACGGGGTTTTAAATTATAATAACGTAATATTCCAGCTGCATTTTTTTCTATTATAACAGTTTTATGTTTGTAGTAGGTCACACCGCCTGACAACGATCGACGCTTCACGCTAGCATTGTGTCGATCAATTTAGTCAATTGTAGCATTAATGAGATGTCAAAAGATCGAATTCATTCAATAAAAGGCAATAAAGTCGTCTACGGCATATTACGTCGATATTTATAGCGCTTTCGGATGTAGTGCTTATAATAGAAATCTTAGATGGCACACGCGACGATTCCGGTAATCGCTGGTATTCCTTCAGAAATTAGATTTCTTATTTTTTTGTCTGATGGCAAGCGACGCAAGGGATAGAGGGGAAGGGATGAAAAGCAAAAAGAAAGGAAACAACGGGGGTGGGAGAATGGGCCTGCGGCGCTCCCACTTCTCGCAAGGAACGCAAAAGTACTGTTACTTTACGCCGATTTTCTATGAGAGGGTAGTATGATACTTGACCACTCGGTATGGCTTACATTTGAATAAAAAATCATCTAAATTTCTCGGGAAAGTGCGATATGGTGTAACAAAACCACAAAAATACAGAGCAATAAAATATTTTAGTACAAAAATCTTTTCAAGTATAACGAATGGTGGTGGCGAACACGAGCGCTCAGTGTAAATTATGAAATGTTGTTACAAGGGTGTTGCCGACTGTGACAGGGTAATGTAGGCCACCAGCGCCTCCTATCTCTCTACTCGTTACGGATGCTATTTCACACGGATATTCTATAAGATTGACATCCCCATCAAGCCGGCAGACTCAATACGGCAAGGTTTGCGAAGTAGGACTACCTCTATCATATCATAGAGGGGTCTCGCGACGTCGCGGTACCGCTCGACGGCGAGCAGCGCGGGCTTGATGTCGTGCAGCAGGTCGATCCCGTGGCGCGCGAGCTCGGCCTCGGGCGCGCTGCGCCACCACGTCGCCAGCGACGTCACCATCCACGCGCCGTACGCCACCTCGCTCACCGCCAGGCAGGCCACGCCCACTGAGTACTGAAAGAAAGAAAGAACAAGTTTATTCGAAACACAGCAGAGTACAATTTAAAACAAAAAAAATACAAATATAAAAAAAACTAATAATAATAAAAATGAACGAAAAAATAACAAAAGATATAAAATAATTAAAAAAAAAAAAAATAGTAAAAAATATACTGCAAGCACATACACCAAAAAACATTACATTTATATTGTATCTGTTTGCGCCTGTTGATTTTATAATAGTAAGTACGCATGTCATTAAAGAACATGCAAAATTGACTTTAATTTCTTCATCGTAATCAAGATTTAAATATCTTGGACACACACACACACACACATGAAACTTCTTAACAAATTAAATATTATAAAATTTTATACTAATATTATGCTTAATATAACAAATATAAATAGTTAAATATTCCTGAGCATAAAATAAGAAATCTTAGAAATAAAATCGTTACAATATATTTAAAAAAATAAAACGATAAGTATACTACTTTGTGATATAAAATAAACTTGTTACACATGTGGAACAATTATATTTTAAATCAAAAACATATTGTGTTTCTTCCGAGCCGTATGTACATACTCTTATACAAAATGCAATCTAAGCTCTTACGTATTTGGAACACCGAACCAATATTATGTATCATTATTTATTATTTTATTTTGTCTTTCGTCGTTTGGCAACGGTCATTTCAAGCAGACGCAATAAACAATAGTTAAACGTTTCGGTTGTGGTGGTCGTGCTGGTTTGAGCCTCGTCGGTTGCGGGTTCGACTGGTTATTGGTTCGCCCTTTGGGTTGCGGGGGCAGATGGTATTCGCTCTGTGTAAAACCTAGTAATCCGTTAAACCATGACAAGAGTATAAGCAGACCCTGGGTAAATACCGATAATAATACTAGAAAGAAGAAGATCTCTTCATTTCATTCATAATCCTTAAATAAATATGCAAGCAAGTACACTTTAGTTTCGTTTTTCGACTTATGATCCTGTCAAAAGCCAATTATTCGAAAGACGATTTCCTAAATGTTAAAAATAAGGACCAAAGCTTGTTGTTATAATCAGCAGTCGTTCTCCTTAGCAAAAATGAGCCTTAACAATTGCTTCCATAGCGACCGAACTGTTGCCTCGGGCTTGGGCAGCTGTCTCGGCAGCAATCGTCGCCGTGGCCAGAAAACCGTTGTCGTGAGCAAATATTCCCATTTTAGCGGTTAATAACTTAATATCGACAATGCAATCTTTGCTTTAGGTATTTACATTCTGTATATTTTCTAAATAAACTCGATAAGAAGAACAGACAGATAGGAATGTCAGACAAATCTACACTATATTTATAGATTTCTTTTCGATTCTTGTTTGGTTTCGTTTTCTTATCGACTGTAAGGGGCTATCAAATTCAAATAAATAAGAAAAAAATTAAACTAAAATGTAACTATAATAAAGTGAAAAGTCGTTTATTTAGCAACATAAATCTGTATCACTTTGAACCTTATAAAAGTTAATGAAAAATTAAGACCGAGGTCTGGACACAATGAATCAGAATTTCAGAACTGTAAACAGCCCGCAACGGATCGTGTTCAGAGCAGAGCAACTATAACGGGATTTGATTGCTTTTTGTGACCGACAGAAACGTTTGCTTTGAGAAACAAAAAGTAAACTAAATTCTCGTCTAAGTATTTGTCGACATTATAAGATTCTAACGAATCTGGACTTTGTAGAAAAAGTTTTTAAATTATAAGTTAAGTAATTATAATATATATTATTTCATGTTATGTATCATATATACTCGTATTAATCATATTTCTTTAGATATTCTCTTCGCATACGGCCCGTTTGATGCTAGATAGTTTAAAGGCTCTGACAGCTGGCGCTGTAAGTCAGCGAAGATATTCTTTTCTTTCTGTAGATACAAATTGTTTTAGAATTTATGTCTTAAATTTTCTAAAATACCCTACTCCCACTTCAGCTTTCGCTTATAATTAATTACTCTAAGTAATTGGTGCCAATCCGCTAACTATCGTCTGATAAGATTTAGAGGTATTACTTGGCTTAAACTGAGAGCTCGCGTATAATATTATACTAGAAAGGGGTTGATTGATCTTACGATATGCAGGCAGGTCCGCGCGGAGCGGTGCGCGGCGGCGGCGGCGATGTACACGAGCACGGCGAGCCACAGGCCGGCGCCCAGCACGTAGGCGGCGGACACGCGGTACTGCGCCGCGCACAGGAAGCGGAACCACGTGTACGTGCTGGGGTCCCACGCCAGCCGCGCCGCCGTCGCCAGAAGCGCGCCGCTGTACATCTGCAACACCAGTCATTCTACATTATACTATGACCTTCTAATGTTCCCAACTTTGAACTGATTCATCTGGTTCATCAATTTAATTACTTTTTATCCTAATTTAATTATTATTTATCCCCAAAGTTTTAGTCAGAAAACTACCCAGCAATATAATAGAGAAGCAACGCAGAAGCATACCCTGCGTAACAGAATGTATCGACCAAACGACAAAAATATCGCGTATCTCATACACAAAAAAAAATTAAAGATTTTTTGAGGAAAACATCATCAAAGTAATTGCTTCCCAGATTAGTACTTCATATTATGGTATAGCAACGTCCCTAAATGAAGGTATTTTTTTTTCTTTCTTTAAGCATAATTATACAATGTAATATCAAATATTTATTTCATTTATCAAAAAATAAAGTATCTAACGATATAGAAATAAAATACTTAAAGCGTAACCGTTTGCTGTACCTATACTAATGATGCTGACCCCACATTCCTGTAAACCGAGAGAGCAAGTCAATAATAGCGAACAGTCACCGTTTGTTAAGAACAGACAGCGATAGAAGGCGACCTCAGCGAGTGTGACGTCACTGCAAACAATGTTGCCTAATTCTAAAATAATTAGGTTATAGATAACGGAAAGTAATTCCAACGTCCAGCGGCGAGCATCCACCGTTAAAGTCACGTTTTGCGTTACTTCTTTCTTACACGGCTACTGTATCATCACCCAAAAGTGCAAAAGTGTTGCGAAATTATAACGATCAACTTAGGAGGAAAGAAAAAGCGAAACAAATTATTTTTTCTTTCGAATTTAAGGAAATGGTCATGCGTGACTTTTCCAATGCAACTTTAGAAGTATTTTTACTGCCAAGAGTCTTACTTTAATAAAACGTACTGATTTTAAGTTGTTTAGTTTAATGATTTACCATAAGTGGTCTGGCAATACAAATGAGTGAATCGCAGTCAATATCACAAGAATGCCTAAATGCAAGTTATTTAGCCGTCAGTTCAGCCGAGGTTAGCGGCCCTGAGGCTTCATTATTCCACCTACAAAGTCTTCTCTTGTGCTCTCCGAGTCGATCGTTTTATTGACTTTATCATTATCGCATTTATTATACAAAGACTTCATAGAGGTACTGTATGCTTTCATATCATTCAAATGATTCATTATTTCATTTAAACTCGGTAGTTATTAACGAAGGTTTGAATTTAGTTATAATATATATATAGTCAGTTGTGTTAAGTATTTTGCGAAAATGAATAACAGATTAGTTTAGCAGATCCGAACTGTAGAACACGAAGAGAGAACTTCAAAGTTTAAGCGTCGCACCGCATTAAGCATTTCGAGAGAACGCGGTTTTATTGCGTTTTCAGCGGATGTAGGCTTCAAATATATTAGTTATGGTCGTTCTTGGAACGTTGTCAGTACGTCTAGATTTTTCATATGTATACGCAGTACAGAGAAAGGAAGCTAGAACGAAGCCTAGTAAAACTCCGTCACTACAGGAAAATCCTACGATACAGCTTGTTGAGTAAGCTAGATTGTATGGGTTTGAGAATTGCTTATCCTTAAATTTAAAGCTGCAGAACAATATTCTTCTTCGAATAAGTGCATTATAATATAATTTGAGTGGAGTGGAGAGACTTGTTAATTTTCAAGCGAACGGGTCAGGAGTGGCACGTCTGCTAAATAGAATAATCAACGACACAAATCAATCACCATTGTTTATTTTTTACACTGATAGTTATAAAATAACGACATGCAAGCAATAATAATGATGAACACTGCACAATTATAATAATTGATCTACCTGCACCGTTGTTTTTCTTCGGACCTCGTGTCACTTATATTTTCTTTGTTTCAATTGTAAAAACATGCGCCAGCACACAGCATGAGTGTATTAGAGTATTTACTTGTTCTGTAACTATAATAATAATAATTGTACTGACCTTACGATAACGCACAACGCAACACATTAATCACGTCAAAACATTATAAATTTGCATTTAACGCTTTAATGTTCGTATGAAATTATAATATAAACTTTCATTTAACTGTGTCCGACAAGCAAAAGATTCAAAACAATATTTTAGATATACGTTAGTAGGAAATGGGAATTGATTGTTTGTTTTATTAATATTGTAGCTTTACCTAACTTCAATTTTATACTGTATAACTTTGTGATGAGTGACTTTTTCGACTAAATGCATGTAGCATTTAATCGAAAAATACAGTTTTTTTTTTTTGCTTCCATCCAATTAGACTGATTTTACAAAAGGAATCTACAGAAGGCTACTTGCTAGACAAATACCTCGTGGAATCGGGGTTGACACATTCTGTAACAGCCGTTGAGCCTATGTATTTTGAGGGGTCATAGAACCAATTCAGTCGTCATATTCTACTAGTACTATATTCTATAATAAATTTGAATCAGTCTTTCAAATATGCTGAATACAAAACTCAATATTAACCAAGAAAACACGCAGCCGAAAATCGGAAATCATGCATTAACAAATTAGTAGGTTACAAAATATATAGATTATAATAAATATCATAAGTCTCCTGTGATAAATGGATCAAAATATACTATCATACTTAAAGTGTATAAATTTAAAACAAACCTATATGCCTTTGCATTATATCAAAACTATAAACATTTGATTAATGATATCCAACTAGAAAACAATGAACCTTTGACGAAATACGTTTAAATAACTTAGGCCTTGTAATATTTTGGTATATCTGTATTATGAAGACATCATCGACAAAAGGTCGTCATTGTCACACAGATATATTTATGTTCCTATTGTAAAGTTAATATCCAAGGCTTCTTGGGCGGAATGGATCTTACACTAATGATTTTCAGGATAAAAATTTAAATAAAATAAAAATAATGTTAATAAGGACTACTTTGGACTACTTTTCCAAGACCTCCTTGAAATAGTTTGGGAATTTATAATTTATATGTACATTGATCAGAGCAATAGGATACGATAGTGACTGATGATAAGGTTTACAAGGTCGGATGCTATAACAATTTATTACAACAATTAGCTATGTGAAGCTAGCAACTGATTGAACAATAATTAATTTTCATGACTTACTTCCATTCGATTATACTGAATTAATTACCGCATTAGTAACATTTTTTAGATCGTTTGTTTCTCAAAAGGGTAAGAGGTATAGACGGTAAATTTCTGAACTTACGAAAGAATGTACTTTGTAATGATTTGAATTCTCACTTGTACCTCAATAAAACCAACGAAAAAGCCGGGGGTTACTAACACACACACACATAGGCACAAGCACAACCCAGACCAGAAAGCATGCCCATATGGTAAATACAAATGTATGGCCCGAGACCATCGCACCACCACCAGTACTAGAACACGGCGGCTTTCACAAGCACAGAACAAGAAACTCCTGTTGAACTCACAGAACTCTGGAATAAAAAGAAGCAAGTATCCAAAACTAGAAAGTGTTAAGTTATGAATTGTTTTTTTGGCTTGGCCGACTTGGAAACCATTTAATAAGACATGATAGTTTTCCTACACCAGACATATTACATGTATGTCTATGTATGTATGTATTTAAGTTTTTTTTTCATTAAATTTTCTGCTTATTAATACATATTATCTTTTAATTTACGTTTTTTCCAACGTGTGTTGATAGGGCGTACTCGTAGGTTTATTATGACTATCACTTCGGCAAAAAAATATGTTCTTAATTAAAATGAACTAGCTGCACCCGCAGCTCCACTCTCGTAGTGTACCGGTTTTCATTATCGCACAGAGTCTTAATTCTTTTTCTAAAATAAAAGTAGCCTAAGCTACTCTTTGTAACATCAGCTATCTGCTAGTGAATGTCCCGTTACAATCGGAGATTAACCGAAGCAGACAGCCAGACAAATACCTATTTTAAAACATTGATATTTTTATGTAAGAACTCTATATTTTCATATGCACTTAGTGAAAATCTGTTATTTTGAAATGACAAACAGATATTCCCATTTTATTTATTTGTACAGATTAACTCATACTTAATTTATAAGTATTGACAATCGATACCTATCTATATGTATCTACGAACATACTAGATAATATGAGTGTACTAGATAATTATTCTGCTCAAAGAGAACAACTTGTGACAACGAGTTGCGGTCATTGAACTCCAAACTATCAGGTATTTAAAAAAACCGAGCACAACGAGATGTTACTTCAGAAGAAACGAAATATCGCTAATCATCGATTGATTAACATTTAAGGTGCCTAAATTATTAGACTTACATTCGTTAGGTGATAGCCAGGCGGTTACGCCCAGCGTCCGCGGCGACCGGGACGCGGCCAGGAGATACGTACGTCGAACATCCAATTTTTTACAATTACAGACGCTGCAGCTGCAAGAAGCGGCGGTCATTCACCTGTGTCACGACATTACGACCGAACGAGCCGACGAACCACTATTCTACTACGATATAACGACACATCGCAGAAGTTATAAAGAACATTTAATGAATACGACTTTCTTGATGTAATTACAGATGCGAAAAACTAGGGTTGCCAACCGTAATATAATAAATAGTATTGTACTATATTTCGGGTCTGCATACTACATCTATACTGTTGAAGAAATGTATGATACGCAAAGATACTATATTTTCAACTACATTAACTTAAAATTACCTAGTCTCTCAAAAAAAAAATGTACCTTTTGACTTATATTAATTTAAAAATTTAATATTAAAAAGGTTGCGGTTTAAATTTTGTTTTTCTTTATCTAAAATACTATTTTTATTAAAGTGTACTATATTTTTTGGGCTTATTCTGGAAAATACTACATTTTGGCAAATAAATGTTGGCAATTGTAGCTTAAACCTATTTAGTTAGCTTAGCTAATAATGCTTAATATGTCTTCGGTTTCCTTATCATTTTATCTTTAAAATAGCATAACCTTAATCAATAGGATATAATAACAATTTGACAAATGTTTCCTTTTAATGAAATTAAATAACAATTTAACTTTTATTTTTTAAACAGACTAAAATCTAATTTCGAAAACATTGGCGAGCTCAATTCCGTTAAAATACAATAAAGAAGGCATCTATCATGGCACCCGCTCTCTTCGACAATAATTATTATTAGTAAAATGTATAACGCGCGAAAATAATTTGTTCGGTATCTTCGAATCACAATAACAAGTCGAGGTCGTTGACGTGTCGTAATAAAATTAGTTGTAAATGATATCGTGATTTAGTTGTAAACGGTTGTGTATTAGCTGATTGTCGAAGCCGTCCAACTGATGAATCCCCAAAAGATTATCATTATTTATATCGAAATAGAACAATTAAATATTACTCCGGTCACGAGTAAATACGATTCGCAAAAGTCGAGGAGTTCAAGCTTTAAGCCGAGCATTGAAATAAAACAAGCATTGAAATAAAACATAATTATTATATTTTTCCGTAATTTAAGCACTTCCCTTTAAACTCCATCATCAATTTACAAATTGATTGATCAACTTGTCCCCGTTTGCAGTACCTTTACTAACATTAAAGTAATATTTATATTATAATAGTCATTATAGAGCTTGTTTTTAGCTTTTTAGGAATTATTATTAATGTAGTTGGGTTTTTTGTTTCATTTAATAATTTATTTTATTTTAAACTTTTTAGTTATATAATTAATAATTGATTAGGTATATATATATATATATATATATATATATATATATATATATATATATATATTCAAGGACAAGACCTGAATTACTTATAAACGCGAAGTCTAAGCCCTTCACCCTAAAAAGCTATTTTTTTGGTGTTGTTTTTAAAACGTAAACGGGCACTAAGAAAGTATTTTTTGAAATTCAACCCTCAAGGGGTTAAAAAGGAGTTAAAAGTTTTGTTGGATCATCATCATTTTTTAAATTAAAATCATGTAACATTGTTTTTTGGGAACTATTAACACATTTCCTTCAATCCTGCCCCTGAAGGTGTAAAGCTTTATATGAAAAAGAAAGGATTTGTTCCTCCAAATTTAACGCAGTGAAGCCGTGGGCAGAAGCTATTTATAAGTAATATAACTTAGCTCTCTGCACTATGCAGGTCTAACTAGAATGTCCATTATATTTTTGGCAAGTTCTTCTTCTTCTTCAAGCTTGTAACTTTTTTCGAGCTGGCATCTGCCCGCGACTTCGTCCGCGGTGACTTTAGAATTGGCTCTAGAGACAAATGAACCATTTATAAGTAAATAATCACTACATAGTATAAAACAAAGTCGCTGTCTCTGTCCCTATGTATGCTTAAATCTTTAAAACTACCCAACGGATTTTGATGCGGTTTTTTTAATAGATAGAGTGATTGAAGAGAAAGGTTTATATGTATTATAACATCCATTAAATATTGGAGAAAAAAAACTGTTATTTTTGAGGTTTCTAATGTGATGTCGTGAATAATTACATTTAACGCATGCGAGCCACGGACAGTAATGTATAAATCAAAACTACTGGATCGATTTAAATCATTTTTTTAGTGAATGACATAGGCTATATATTTTATACCCATGCGAAGCCGGAGCGGGCCGCTATTATTTCATAAGACAAAGATAAAAAAAGTTCTGTAGAGTGTTTTTTGATAATCCCATGAGAACCTAACATTTTTAGGAATAAAAAGTATTTTATGTCTTAATCCAGGTAACAATCTTTGTATGTACTAAGTTACATTCCAATCCGTTAAATCATTAATGAGATGTGTGATTGAGTAACAAGCATCTAAACATTTTTGCAGTACGTTTTTTTGATAATGCCGAGGAACCTAACATTTTTTCTGGTATCAAATGTGTTAATTCATGGTGTGCTAATTTAATATAAGCTCTCTGTATGCTAAATTTCATCCAAATTCGATCAGCAGCTTTTGCGTGAAAAGGCTAAACTACTTTCTTACTCCTCTCTCATACTTGGCTCACGTTGTCATCAAGATTGCAATAACTATTGATGGAGTGAACGCATTTTTACGAAACAAAACTGAATGTTACTCGAAAATACGCTTTATCATTTCTTTGCTGACTTTGAAGTTGAAAATTGCAGTTTTGCGGCATTGCGTCAGAGGATAAGGAGTGCGGAGAGCCGACAAACAGGCAGACATTTGCAAAAAATATAAATATATGATATTTCATCATTTAGTTTTTAGTTCCGAGTAACATTTTTTATAAGAATCTGAGATGTAGGTATAGACACTTAAAATTTATATTTTTCTTACATTAAGCAAATTACATGACTAGGAATCGAAAAATACTTTTATTATAATATATTGTGCTTATTCCTATATTTTACTAACAAAATTTTTCTACTTAATTGTACAATACATTGAATAGCATTATATACTATAATAGTTTGCGTTTTAGAAGTTTAATTATTTTATTAATCTACCTATTTATATAACTATACCGTAGTTTTTATTTATAGAAAATGCTTTAATTAATTATTCTAGACATTGGGAGTGGAATTGGCAATCACTGGCCAAAAAAATCAAACTTCAATCATCGATATCTCGAAAACTAAGTAGTATATCGAAAAATTTTATTTTTACTTTTCGTCTTATTTTATCGAGTTCTACAAGGAAACATCATCAGATTTTAGCTCTGAGCGAACTGTGATATTCCGCTTTGAATATCTTTGCTTCTGCGGAACCCATGTTAAAATAATGTAGCCTATGTCACTCTCACAACTGAGACGAATCTAATGATACCCTATAAGTCGATGTACGTCCAAGGGTTTAGCCTGTAGAGCGTCACAATAGAATAGAATATATTAGATATCAAATTTCCTTAAAATAAGTTGCTAATGCATTAATGTCCCAAAATAAATACTTTTTATTATTTATTATAAAAAATTGACTACCAACAAATAATTATATGTCGATTCTTTGTCATAGTGACATTGTTGAAATCTGCGCACGCGGTAAATTAAATATAATGATAAATAAATTCTGATCAAGAAGTTTGTATGGGAAAATAAAGTTGTTGTGTTTCCTTTTTTTCTGACTGACCAATTCAATCGAAACAAAAAAACCAAATCTGTTCATAAATGTCCGAGTTCTGATGTAAAAACAAAAAAGTACTATACAACCGAATTGAGAACCGCCACCTTTTGTGGTGAAACAGGACACAACGTTGTATGTGTTTCTTTATGTCTTGACGTTGGCTGTTTACCAACTTATAGCATGCGGTCCGCCTGATGTTAAGCAGGCACCTTAACCTGATAACGCGCGCGATACTTCAAGGAGTATCATAAACGTGGATGGTAGATCCGAGAGATAGGAGGGAAGGGGACAGAGCGGTAGATTGGGCCTCCGGCGCTCTCACTCATCGCACGAAACGTTACTATATCATGCCGATTGGTGCCTATTTTCTGTGACAGAGTAGTACTTCCCTGGTCGAGTCGGCCCATTTGTGCGGGGAGGAGCATGGCTCTACAAGGAACTACTAAATAGTGCAGTACAAAACAGATATAAAAGCGACAGAGCCTGGATCAAACTTATTGCCATCTTATTCATACATTGCACAAAGTCACAAACTATTTCCTAATACCGAAAAGTGGGCAAAGTATTTTGAGGCTTATATCAATCTCATAGAGTATAGAGACAGTTGCAGTTATTTTACTTAGCCCATTGTTGACACAGCCAATGATAAACGATATCAATGCTTACGTCACGTCGAGCTTAGAAGTGTAAAGGCTGTGCATGATGGAGGATGTAACAAATGCAAATAGTTACGTCACGGCAAATTTTCAGACTGATTGGCCTCGAATATTAAATTTAAATAAAATTAAATTCAAGTTTATTGTAAGTTAAGAAAATTCTTTTTTTGTATGTAAGTAACTGCTTTATGTGTCTCGATCAGGATCAGCGCCCACCGATTTTACCTTCCTTAAGTGATCGGCGTTTGTTGAGAGATCAGATATTTCTTTTCGAATTGATACATTACGATTTTGATTCTCCCTAACTGTTAAGTCGATTAAGATTCAGATGCCCTGCAGTAATTACACGATCTCAGAACCTTTTTGATTTACCTCTCATAAGAACTAAATACACTCAAAACACCTTTATTTTCCGTGCTTGCAAATCTTGTAACAATAAATTCAGAACTATTGATTTGTTTTCTAGAACACTTGTTAAATGTAAAAATGAAATGATGGAATGTTTTATTCTTTAGATATTTAGTTCGATTCGATATTTTATTGCGATATTACTATTATCTGAACCCTAACTATTTTATTTTTTTTGTTACCTGCATTGTATTCTATTGTATGTGCATGATTTACTGTGGAAACTTTACTGGTTTTTGTAATATTTTACTGTTCCTATATATTGTATCATAAAACTGTTTGTTTTCCTAATAAATAAAATAAAAAATAAACTGTTGGCTCTACTTGGCTTAATCACTCTTAGTGGCGTAACCAGGCGGGGGCGTGAAAAAGAACAACCCTGATAGAGGCTCAAAATTGAAGCTAGGTTACCTTTAGTGTCTCCCGCGAGACCAGACTACGGATGAATGGATGCAGTACTCGGAGTACATTCTATTCATCCGTTCATTATATTACCCGAAGACGGTGTGAGCGCCTCGCGACATGCGAATCAAGACGGTATTATGAGCGTGTACATATCGCTCGTTAAATTCAAAGCTACCGCAAATCAAAATTACACTTTTTCAGGAGAGCCAATCAAAAAATGAAAAAATATTTTTGCCTACTACTTTCTTATTTTACATCAAATATATGCACATTATACATCTGACGACGAGAGACGTATTTTTAAGCAGCATTAAATGATTTAAGTGGTTCTACAATAAACTGATTGCTGGAAGAGATATAGAAGCATATACGGTACTTTTGAATATAAAAAATATGTAATAAAACAACCGCAAGTCAAAAAGTCAAAACCAAAAGTTGTGTTTTTCTATCAAAAAAGTTAAGGAATTGAATTAAAATTTCCATGATATTTATATATAAATAATAATAAAAATTTAGTAGTATAAATAAAATGCTATATAAAACTTTAAAAGAAATGAAGATTCGTTGGATAGAATTCATATGGGCCCGAGTTCGTGTTTTTGAGATGGTTCAAGCTGATAATGATTATTATGTTATTCTTTTTTTTTTTTTGATCTGGACAACGTTGGGGCTACTTTGGTATTTTTAACAACAGTTCTAATTATTTTATCAAAAATTGAAATGATATTCATGAAAATATTATGAAATATGGCACTTTTGAAGTCATTTTTAAAATATGGTGGTTTAGATTATATTTCGAACGTTTAAAACGAGAATTCCAAACTAACTGTTGTGTTATTTTTGTACTTTACAATGCGAAATCAATGGGTGTCTTTGTTAAATATAAAAATATGAAGGTTTAAGATTGTATTTTTGCAATAAAAGCATTTTTGATTTGTGGCACTTTTGAATTTAACGAGCGATATGTGCTGTGTATAGTGTGTTAAATATAAGTTGAACCTTGCGCAGTAACAGGTTTTTGGGTCTCAACCGTATGTGGTATGAAGGGGGCCGCGTAACTGTAGCAACGCGGCGACGCTAGATCCCGATTAGTAAGTACACTCGCTCTCGGTTCTTTAAAAATAAATTATTAAATATTAAATTAAAATATAATTTATTTTTGTCAGATGTGTAAACTTTTAATTTTATTTGAGAAGATAAGGTGTCATCCCAATAAGTGACAGTGATTAAAAACTTACATTAACTATTATTATTTTTTATATACCTTTTTCTATACTATCTATTTATTTTATTCTAAGTAATTGATAACGATAATGAATAAATAATTAATCGAATTTCGAAGAAACAATAACTATATTATATACTTAATTCCGTTTTCCCACTTTATAAAAATCTATTTAAATAAAATGAAATCCATATTTTTGTCTAACATTTTTGTCCATCATTGTACCTGCGCAGAAGCGGCCATTTTGGTTCATTTTAAATTAATGGAACTATACGAGGCTTCGTCTAACGTAACCCTATCGTCAGAGTCCTGTAGGACGCGCTTTGGACTGTCTGTATAAATATTTAATATGCGGGTAGTTTGTTAAAAAAATACTTTTACGATATGCGCTTCAAATGTTCTGGGATCGAATCGAATAAATCTATGCAGATGTACGTTGTACACTTACCATGGACGTCCCAAGACCATGCGTGAGAAACGGTATTTAATTATTTGTATTTGATTAATTGTTCTCGCTTGGACATGCGAAAAAACAAATTATTTTTCTCACACTTTGTACGTCACCACATTTGTAGGAGATATTTTACTCCGTCTGCCGAACACCATAAAAAGTTACACCATTTTAGTAAAGTACCTACCAGTCAACAGTTTTATAGATTAGATAAAGAATCGTCAGCATCTCTGATCACAAGAGCATACAAAACGGAAACGGTAACATAAGAACCTGGTAACAAGACAATGTAACCTCCCGGCGCTCGCACATCTCCACTACATGCCACGGCTGGCACGGTTGGCACGCTGCCCGCACCCGCTCCCTACACAATGCCTCTTGATACATTTCTCTACCGATATTATTGGTCGTAACACTAGAGACAACCTTTTTTATGTCATACTTAATCCATTTTGTTCACATTTTTGTCAAAGTTATTTGCAAAATGGAAATTCTTTACGTTCATCATAGATTTTGATGTAATTAATGTTCTACTATTTGACAATATTTTATATTATAATCTGAATCGACTTTATCTTTAATCTGTAACGTGTAGTATGTTTGAAACCTAAAAATTTTAGTAATACATATTTGTTGTTAATTGTTAAATATCCAAATCGGTAACCCTTCTCAACTTGTTGCTTTCCCGCCGAAGCGGTCCTCTACGTTTACACGAACGATTACACGAATACACGTCCCGTCCCACAATCCTCACGTGCAAAATCTTATGAAATACAATTCGTATTTTTGAAGCGAAGCATGATATAATCTGCTGCAACAATTATTTTAAGTTGGATTAGAGGAATGTTTTTCCTACAAAAAGTTAAAGATTAGTGAACTATTGGCTCTTGTACCTACTATCCGTAGAGTTTAATATAAAGTGGTATATAAATATGTATAATATTGCATTTTCTACGTAGGTATTCGGAAATTAAATTTATTTGTTGTAAGTAAAAAACAATTTTAATTTTGGAATATCCTTTAAAAACTTCGCCCACATCTGTCCCATATTTATATGGTTCCCAGCGACTTAATTTGGGTGCACCGATCTCTAAAATGTCGATCAATTTGATCGATCACACCAGGCGCAGGCCGCCGGCCGCGTCCATGCAGTGTCGTCCGCAGAAGATATTATGATTCCACATTCTCACGTGCTCGGTGCTCGTGCGGGCGACGATTAGTTGTTTATAAACCTGTACTTATACATAAAAGAAATGTTACTACTTTTCATAGATTTTAAAAACACTTTTATTTACTTTAAAATATTAAAAATAAATTGTACATTGCAAGAAATATATTCTATTTATTTTCTAAAACGGTTTGTCTTATTGATCAATATTGTAGGGCGGTAGGTATAAAATTTAATTATATTTATTATTATGAATGACGCAAACTAACAATATTAAAGAGGCAATACTCAATACAGCATTTAAACAATATTCGTCATGCGGTATTTTCCTCTTTGTTTTTCTTCATAACAAGTTGAACTACTGAGAAGATGACTCGCGCGAAATTACTAAATATTGTATTATCTGTTCCAATACAAGTTGAACAAACCAGCAATTCAATAACACCAGCAAAATTGTTTTAAATTTTGCTTTTCATGATGCACTTACATATTAAAATAATAATTTATGTTTCAAACCAACTTCAAAAAGAGAGCGAAGGAGGGTAAATAAAATTATTTGACTTTATTATGATTATTAATTTTTGTGTAAACGGGTTTACTTTCAAGGTCCCAGGACCCATTGCAATCTGGTCCAGGTCCTGGAGAAATCGAGGAAACTCTTCAAATTTTATAGGCACACCTGTTGAGATTCATGTATTTTTTAAAGTAACTTGTAAGGTAACTTTGTAAAATAACATTCTGTAATCACCATTTGATGAATTAGGACTGATGATGATAACCACAACTGGCCACAAGAAATATATTTATAAATAAAAATATCTGTGATTGCGATACCATTAGACCTGTGGCTGAGAGCGCCGTTGTGCTCTGAGCACAGATGTCCATGTGGAAAGAAGGTAGATTTCTGATGACATGGCCTCGCCTGCCGAAGGCTTTCGGTAGACTTTAGCGCCACTGCTCTCTAAATTTCAAGGTTCATTTTTCACCCAAAGAAACGGGATTGCGATTCAGCGGGGAATGCGAAATGCAACTAGCGTTCTTGTTCTACCGAGGAAGATCCTCGGGAATATTATTTGTACCATTGTAATTATTTAAAAATACATTTAGTATGTAATAAATATGCTGTAATTTTGGTTGTAAATAAACTTTAAAAAAATATAATGGAAATGTAACTCGATATTATTATAGGTACCTATAAATAGTATGATACAAAATATTACGAGTACTGCAACAACAACAAATACCGAAGTAACATACAGATAGCGTTATTACTAACAGAATTACATCTAACCTACGTACATAGTTTATCTGTAAACCGGGGCGTATTACAGTTATTAATTCAACGCTACAAAAGTACGATTATTATTAATTTTATTTGATTTATTGGACCTAATGTTCATGTTATTAAGAAAGTCCCACAAGACCATGTAACTGGTTTGACTACAAAATCAATAATTCTATTTAGAACGAAATACTACCAATTGAAGTCTGACACCGTTGTGGCGTGGTGGTAGCGAGTCTGCTTTTAGCGTTGATGGTTGCTAGTTCGATTCCCGCTCTGTCTCGGTCTGGGCGTTTGTCTTTGTGGGTCTCCCCTCCGTGCCACGGAGAGCACTTTAAGCTGATGAGAATGTGAATGGACAGTGACAACTTTAGTGAACAAACGAAACAGACAGCGAAGTAAGCGCTAGACAGAGTCACTATTCCTTGTGTGTTTTAATATTTAAATGTAATTGGGTCTATGCTCTTATTATTTATTAAGCATTAAAAAACTAACCTATCAAAAAAAAACTTGAAAATACAAGCGCTTTTTTTATAAAAATGATAGATCTATTATACATATCATTGTCGCCAGAGGTCGAAGGTCGACAAACGATGTATTTGCATATTTTATCCGACTTCGAACGTTCCGAGTATATGAGGTAAGCAATAACTATAGCGATAACTTCGAAAGCAATAGTGATTTTTGTATTTCAAATAATATCTACATAGGATTCTCGTAACGTCTCTTCTCATCTTCCAAGCGTGGAACTCAAGGCTGCTAATCATTATTTCATAAACGAGTCGTATTTAAGGGCGCGTTTACGTATTTGACGAAAAATAGATGTATTTCGATCTAATTTCCGACAAAATCAAAGTAAATTAAATGGAACTTTTAATTACTATGAATAGATCAAGCTTTTATCTTTAATAACGCTGTAAAAAATATGAAATTTTCTTATTATTTTTTATAGTAAAACCGATTTTTCGGAGCCTCTTCACACCAAATTAACGATATCGAGCTGAGTTTAGGTAGCCTTTAAACTATTTCTTACGTGATATCAATTTAAAAAAATACACTCTAATAGTAAGACATGTTCAACTCAAACCCTAGGAAGAGATATTTATAATAATACGACACATTAGCTCAGAAAAAATAAATATCAAATGTATCTTTTTCACATATTTTGCTTCTAAAGTTGTACCTTAAGCTGTTGCATTAAGGCCTATTTTTTTTGATGACTGCCATGATTTATTGTTCAAAATTTTCTAGTAAAATATTAGTCGGCGCTGAGACGCCTTCGTGAGTGGACGCTATGTCGCTTGTAAGCAGGAGGTTATATTAAATAAGATCGCTAAAATATAAAATTATATAGAAAAATTGACTATAACTACAACTCTTGATACTTTATTTTAAGGATAATTTGATAAATATTTTCTTTTTTTAGAGATTAAAAATTCTAATTCGTCTTATACTTATTGCTCAGACCTTAATCCCTGACTGCTAGTGGAAGTCTCGGATGATTGTATTTTTTTTTGCCGTGTTTGGGCTCGTTACTATGAGACCTTAACACCGAACTAGTTAGAGTGATCTGAAGGTCTACTTCGATGACTGATACAGGATCTGCAGCACGAGTAGGGTTATGTGTGCCGTGTTTGGGCTCTGTTTGTTAGGTACGGTGAGACCTTACGTCCGAACTTGTTGGAGTGATCTGAAGGTCTACTTCGATGACTGCTACAGGATCTGCAGCATGAGTAGGGTTATGTGTACCGTGTTTGGGCTCTATTTGTTAGGTACGGTGAGACCTTACCTCCGAACTTGTTGGAGTGACCTGAAGGTGTACTCCGATGGCTGATACAGGATCTGCAGCACGAGTAGGGTTATGTGTGCCGTGTTTGGGCTCTATTTGTTAGGTACGGTGAGACCTTACGTCCGAACTTGTTGGAGTGATCTGAAGGTCTACTTCGATGACTGCAACAGGATCTGCAGTATGAGTAGGGTTATGTGTGCCGTGTTTGGGCTCTATTTGTTAGGTATGGTGAGACCTTACGTCCGAACTGGTTGGAGTGATCTGAAGGTCTACTTCGATGACTGATACAGGATCTGCAGCACGAGTAGGGTTATGTGTGCCGTGTTTGGGCTCTATTTGTTAGGTACGGTGAGACCTTACCTCCAGACTTGTTGGAGTAACCTGAAGGTTTACTCCGATGATCGATACAGGATCTACAGCACGAATAGGGTTATGTGTGCCGTGTTTGGGCTCTATTTGTTAGGTATGGTGAGACCTTACGTCCGAACTGGTTGGAGTGATCTGAAGGTCTACTTCGATGACTGATACAGGATCTGCAGCACGAGTAGGGTTATGTGTGCCGTGTTTGGGCTCTATTTGTTAGGTACGGTGAGACCTTACGTCCGAACTTGTTGGAGTGATCTGAAGGTCTACTTCGATGACTGGTCTCACCGTATCTAACAAATGAAGCCCAAACACGGGACACATAACCCTACCATCTGCAGATCCTGTAGCAGTCATCGAAGTAGACATTCAGATCACTCAACAAGTTCGAACGTAGTCTCACCGTATCTAACAAATAGAGGCCCAAACACGGCACACATAACCCTACCTCATACTGCGGATCCTGTGGCGGTCATCGAAGTGGACCTTCGGATCACTCGAACAAGTTCGGATGTAAGGTCTCACCATGTACTAACAAAAGTCCAAAGCTACGGGACACATAAACCTACCATGCTGCAGATCCTGTAGCAGTCATCGAAATGAACCTTCAGATCACTCGAACAAGTTCGGACGTAAGGTCTCACCGTACCAACAAATAGAGCCCAAACACGGTACACAAACCCTACTCATACTGCAGATCCTGTAGCAGTCATCGAAGTAGACGCTTTAGATCACTGGAACAAGTTCGAACGTAAGGTCTCACCGTACCTAACAAATAGAGCCTAAACACGGTACACATAACCCTACTCATGCTGCAGATCCTGTATCGATCATCGAAGTAGACCTTCAGATCACTCAATAATTCGGATGGTAAGGTCTCATTGTAACTTCCTAAACGATCACAAGCACGGCACACATATCCCTACTCATCTTGCAGTTACAGTAGCAGTCGTCGAAAAACATCATCAGGTAACTCCATCATGCTCAGGGGTAGTATCTTATTAATTTTTTTTTATTGACGACAATAAAAAAATATTCATATAAAACATTTTTATTACCTATAAATAACCTTTAAATAAAAATAATACAAATAAGGAAAAAAATAGTTTTTACAATATTTATGTACACAAAGTATACAAAACAAATATGACTATTTATTACTTACTGACATTACAACGTATAAAATATACCCACAAAAAATTAAACATTTTAAAAGTCTCAAAATTAGTTTACCGTTCATTATTCCCGCCGATCACGGTCGTGCGCTTGTGTGATCGTTTCGTGTGAATGTAGTGGTGCGATTCGCTACCTATCTATTTTGCAAACGCGTCCTTAAGAATGTCATCCGTATCCACTGTGCTCGGAAGTTATATGAAGGTCTTATTTTTTGTAATGTCGAACGAAGTAATTGTTGTAATATGTAAACAATGGAAACACGCAGCCCGAGGTGACTTCTCTTTTTTATTGCATTTGAATACATTCGATTTATTGGCTGATGTCGCCAGTACTCAGTGCATCCTGTGCTTACACCTTGACACACTTATGTACGTCTGACACAAGACGCTAATTGTAAACTGTTCATAAGAGATACAATACTTTCCCATTAGTGATTGTTAGCAATACATTGACCGGAAATCCATGCATGTATCGATGTAATGTGTAGATGTACCGCCTCATTCGGAGTTCCAGAGAATGAGAGGGACCATCGTCTCGCGTCACGCCACCTACTTGCCATCCTAATGTCAGAGTTGACACGTGAGCTTCTGGCTTGAATTATAATCGACCATTATCAACTTGCTGAGACCCGACTGTGTCCTCCGAAGCACAAAGACGATTACTTAAAATAACGTACTAATCATTTACCACCTAGTGAGACTCTCATCACATGAGAGCTTAACAGTATTTTATGTACCTTTTTCGAAATTTTCATAAACACTTGCGAACTATAACCGTATACTTTGTATGTCAATTGTAATTTAAGCGGAAAGTGTCACATATTGACTCTTAAAATGACTTGAACATTACTTGTTAAGTTGTTATATTATTTCGGCTAAATCGTCTATACTTTTATACCTCCATCAATATCTGTAAGAGTGCAAAAGCGTATGCTCCCGCATGCCGCCCGCGCCGTCGACTCCGTCGCTGTGACCACAGGACCACGCGGTCTCACTGAATACGAACTGGGTCAGCCGTTGACACGCGGCCATACAGTGTTTAAATATTCATTACTTTATGTATATATTTAGAGAATCGATTTTAATTTAATTCATTGAAATGTGTCATTAGTAGGCATTTTTTTCTTTTGTTGGTCACTTAATAATTTCCCCATGAGGAATCCGCAGATTATCTGACAATATTGAGGTGATGCGATAATAAAGTCTTCAGTAAGCAAGTAGGTGCTGAGAGCTAGGTTACCGATTAGTCTGTATTGTTAGACCCGTGATCCGTTACCACTGTAACACTCTCGTCTCTCGAACATTTTAAATTTCTCTACTTTTATTACTTATGAAAAGAGCTTCAGAAAGTCCTGTTTTCAACTTCATGATCGCATAAAAAAAATTATAATTTAAAATAAATTTAAAGAAAATTTTAAACACTATAAAATAACTTATATTTCAACTTTTTATACAATCTATTTTGTATTAAATTTGTACAACTCCCTTACTTCTAGCGGAAGTTTAATCACGACAGTAATAAATAAGGATCGTCAGTACCGTGTTTGTTGTTAAAGTCAACAACTCGTTCATGGCATTCCAAAGCATATAAGTAATCTATATCGCGGTATTCACACGATTTATTTAAATAGAGATACATTAAGTTCAATGTATTTCCGATTAATTAGCATTTCGGTGTTGAGTTATTTAGAACGCGTAAATTTTATTGAGATTTTACGACGTTGTGGCCCAGCGGTAGCGAACCTGCCTTAAACGCGGGTTTGATTCCCGCTCGGAGCATAGTATGTTTGTATTGACCATGCAAGCATGTTTTCCGGTCTGGGAAAAACTAAAGGAAAAATTAAAATATAAATCTGTTTTCCTATTTTCATTAATATAAAAATATATATATTTTCGTCAAATAACATAGTGTCTTGGCTATCCCCATCTCTTAGAAAGTTTCTCCCATCGTTCATGTATCTATGTGACTCATAGCATAGTTAGTTTGAGCTGAAGCATAAATAATAATATAAAGCATATAATTGGTGCTAGACCAATAAATGAAAAAGTTTAAATCCTCTCATTTTCGCGACTCGGCGCGTACACGGACCCATTATAGCATCTTGCATCCCAAGTTTCGCTACTTTAACCAATTTCTAGCATTCGTTGTCAGCGATAGGTACAGAGAACAACCATATCCCTATATTCCTTTTTACTGTAGGTACCTACTGCTCCCGTGGGATATAAGGGTAACTTTCAGAATATCGTCTAAAGTAATAATTCGGCCTACTGTCAGGAATAAAGTGCACAGAATTCCTGGAACTCAAACAGAATCTGCGCTTGAAACCGATGAACGATCATAATTCTAAAGTCCCTGCAGACGAAGCCGCGAGCAGCTGCAAGTGATTCATAAAAGAATATTGTATCTAAACTGACCTTGCGGTTAGAGCTATTCTCTATTAATACCTTATTTACACATAATATTACATAAACCAGGGTAAATACAAGTTTCGAATTCCAGACGTTCACTCGGCATTCTAGTTCTATTTACTATATACACGTTATTATATGCCCGTAGCTGTGTGTATAAAACATAACAATGAATAGAACAATAAAAATATTTTATTCTTTTTTATTTATAAATATATTTGTGTCTTTTTGACGGCCGTTGTGGCGTACTGGTAGCGAGCCTTCTTTGAGCCTCGACGGTCGCGGTTTCGATTTCCCCTCGTGTCGCTGTGTTTGTTATAAATGTTTGTTTCACGTTTGAGCACGTTAATCTGCCGGCCGGCTGTTATCATAACAGCTGATAATAATCGTTAACTCTTGATAGGTAATTTAATGATAGGCAATGAATTTCTGCTTAACCCTTAGGGTTGCGCAGGTTAGATCACTCTGTGTAAAAACTAGTACCGTGCTAAATGCGGCCAAGAGTAATAAGGAGACTCTGTGAAAAATACCGGAATGCTAAGAAGAAAAAGAAGAAGAAATATTTGTGTCTTTTTGGCCCGATATCATATAAAATAGTACTGAAAGGATTATAAGCACATAATAAATATAAATAATTAATTTAAGATTAGCCACAGCTTTTTGAACAATAACTTATTGCTGAAATGCGCACAAAAGCGGCTATACTTATATCGGAAGCGGCTCAGCGGCTACCTCCGAGCGTCAGTTGACACTAAGAGCCTTCTCACAAAAGCGTGATCGTTTGCTTGTCAGCACTGTAGAGGGCGGAAAACAAATCTCAACCATGAAAAGAATGATGCTTTGGTTATAAAGATATATAATCATCTTCACAGTACCGTGCGTAAAGTGTGTGTGAAACGGCTATTATACTGTATACCGGTCGCAAATCAACCTTGAGACAGATTCTCTCACGTTTCAAAGGGTTAAATTGATCGCCGATGAAGCGTTAAAGCGTGTCGTCTGTCGCAGCAATACGTTTATGCAGCGTTTTCTAGAGGTTATCAAAACAAGCTTAAGTTACATGCACTCGATTTTTTGGTTCTGTAACCAAATGTCAAGAAGGAATCCTTATAATTTACAATCATTAATCTGGCCGTACATCCGTATATCATACTCGAAGAAGAATATATAGATAGGTATAAGGATGACATTCCAACCCCCACACAAAAATCTGATGATAGAAAAATAAATGTTTAGTGCAAATGAGGAGGATATCGTTACATTATTAAATAGTCGGTGAGGTTATACGCTTTTTATGTCGTATGGCATTCTGAACTCGACAGCTACACCTGGAGTCGGGATAGTGAGACCAAGCCGTGAAAGGACACACAGGCCACAATGACATCGAAAAGGTCCCCCAGATATGGTTGGAAAGCGATCAAAAATTAAAAACAAGGTCCTCATTATTTAAAAATCCGACAGTATTTAGAAAACCCGTGTACAGTTTTCTAAGTTCGTACTTCCAACGCCTAATATATCTTTTCCTCGAATAATGGAGCATGACGGGCTGACGGCTATTACTCATGTTACTGCTGCTAATCTCTGTAGTGTGGATGGGAAGTGATAGATAAGAACACATGCGGATAGCACGATATAACAAATTAATACAATGTTTGTCTTTCTGAAAATTGACCGGTTTAAAATACGTTTAAATTACGTTATCGGTTTTTTACTTGTTGCTATATCATTGATATACCACCAATGAATTATTGAAAGGTTAATAACATTTCAAGTGAACTTAACAGTTTATAAGCATATATATAAGCTCCAAAAAATGAGTAACAGATTTGTTGGTTGTAATTAACTGACATCGTTAACAAAGTCAATTAATTAGTTCACTCATAATTTGTAAAGTGTTTCCAAATTAATTAATTTAATTTAATTTTTCTAGTTTTTTTTCTAGCAGATAGCTCGTTAATATAATGTTAATAATATGTTAAACATATTCATAATATTGTGGACAAGCTGTATTTTACCGCAACAAACTAAAATTAAATTAATAAAACCCATTAAATAATGTTCAAGTAAAAAATAAAACATTTACATGTAGATAGGCTTCCTACGTATGTTGCACAAATCAAGCTGTAGGTTTAATACGACTACGTTTACTTACACATTTATTAATAATTGAAAAGTAAACGACGTTGAATTTAAGATGCGCATCGCAATGTACCTTTCTCGGTATATTAGACATTTCTTATGGCGTGTCCCTGATGCTAATCACGTTCTGTGAGGTCACTATCAAGGACGAAGCTCGCCTTACACGGAAAGCATTTTAGCAAAACCAGAACATGCATTTTATTTACATTGACGTACAAGAGAACTTTACCAACTTTTTATGTCTTGAATGTAGTCAATGTATGCATTTTTTTTAATAGCTCCAGCCCGCCGCTTTTGTTAATTTGAACATATAAATATTCTTCACAATTTGAAGTTTCTTATTTTGCGACAAAAAGTAGCGACGGCTATAGGCAAATTAGTTGCCCCATCCATGGACCCATCTATATTTAAACATTAGCGGTTCACATACCTACAGCTAAACTCAATTTAGCATTTATAATATTTTATATTAGTTCAGATTTTAGGATTAGAACAAGATACTGTGCTAAAATGTCCATTTTGTAAAATATTATTAGTACCTACATAATACATGTATACATATTAATATTTACACATAAATAATTATATGGATATAAATAAAAGCAATAAATACGACATGCAACGGTGTTACGTACGAAAACATTGAACCATACATACCTAATCATTTAACGGAATTTATAACATAAGAACAAACTGGTCATATCGATACCGGTTTGAATTGAAGCTTATTTATTTTACACGTGCATATTTGATAAATTAGCTCTGCTCGCTATTAGTGTCGACCTCAGGGATCATCTGACCTAGAACGGTGTTAAGTCATCGACCAATGTCTGGCCGATTTATTGCTCACTGAATTAATAGATAAGATAATACTACGGATTTGAACTATTTTTTATTGGTAAGTAGATATAAGAGATTTTAATTATATCGTATAATACAATAAATTACATTTTTTGCAAAAAAAAAAACAAAATTAAAAAGCAGTCAAACATAAAAGAAAAATACAGTTGTAGTGACTTATATGGATAATATTTATGTTTTTCTTACGATTAGCCCGATGTTTGTTGTAAATTTCAATTCGTAACAAGCACGAATTGCTTAATGCAGACACATGAATCATATTTACTCGGTAACGCTTATTAGCCCACCCAAAAGCACTTGAACACAAAATGCTGTGCGAGCAATATTAGTCATCTACCACTGACTATCGGATAGAAACTTGGTTTGGAAATGAATGAAATTAGAGAACGGTGGCAGATCAAATAGTAAGATTGTGAGGTAGGTATTTGGGTCACGAATTACGCGCCTAAATAGAAGTGCAGTGCGCTGTTCGCTGTTGTTCTGATGTTTTGTTGCGTGAGTGCAAGGTGCAGGTAGCACGGCGACGCGACCGTAAAAGCCCTTACGAAGGGAACTTTTGAATGAACGCATTCTTTTCTTGCGACTAAGGTATGTATTTTTTCATACCTTCCTTTATTCCGTAATAATTATTCTTCTAATTTGTTAGACAAAACAGTGTCAAATATTCGAAGATAACTTTATAATTTTTTAAAAGTATTTATTTTGAACTGTAAGCTTCGTGGATTTGTATCTGAAATTGACGGTTAATTTTCTTATGTAAATCTTTAATATGGTCTATTTTCAGAGTTACGAAGCAAAAGTATAGTCCCAAAGGAAAATAATAAACCTCAAAAAATATATAAATTAGTAAGTTTTAATTCATGTTTTGGTTCTTATATGTGGAGCTTACCGCGAAGGCGATATTGATGAATATGAAGATCTTGTCGGCAGTGCAGAGTCCACGGCCGCACCCCATAGCGCGTGCTGGAAGGGCGCTGGCGGTGGCAGCTGGCAGCTGGTCGTGGTCACCGTCACCGAGGCACACGCACAGTCAAGGCACGACACAACATCGGGAGACGAGGGCGACGCGCAACGCGTATATCTCGCAGCGCGCCTGGTAAGGCACTGTGGGGCGTGTGGGGCGTGGGGCGCGACGGGCCGACGGCGGCGGGCGAGCGGGTGGCGCACCCCGCCGCCCGTACCGACACCGCCGTCAGCCGTGTCTTGACGCACTACCACTAAACAAACCGGGATCCGGAATGAACTTCCAAAAGCTTAACAGAAACTTTTGTAAGTTTTTAAGCCAAAAAACACTGTGTGATATAAAGTGGGTCCGATATCAGAAAGTGCTTCAAGATTCAAATTTAAATTTTGAACTCATATTATTGACAACAAAAATAAGTTTAAATTTTATACAAAATATTTTCCGAGCATTGTTAGCAGATGCTAGTAAATGAAACAGAAGAGGTAATGAAACTGTAAGAGTTCCGTGTTAGACTCCGGAATCCTCATTTGGCGTAGTGCACAAACAAAAAATAAAAAAGCCAACACCACAAGCAAATCAAAAATGGCGGTGCTGTGGACGGACGCGGATCGTATTCATTATTACCTACAAAAGTCTATAGGCTACAATAACCGTTATCATCAAACCGCATGCGGATCGTACGCTTTTTACCCGGCTGCCGTAATATTGCCGGATGGGTAATGTTTTTTGCCACCTTCTTGGTGGTACAAAAGAGTTACTTCACACAGCGACGCGTTCCAACGTAGGGCCGTTACCAGCTCTTATTCATATTTTTAACGAAACTGATTTGGGAATATCAAAGTAATGAAATAATCAAAAATTTACCTTAGGAAGAATCTTCGACTTACTGAAAAAATGAATGAGTCTCCGCAGCTACCTTTGAGCTTCGCTAGCGACTAACGAGTAACGAGGCGAGACGAGCCTTTCATAAACATACAGCCGCTGAAAGTAAAGCTTTTAATTGCTTCAAATATAAATGCCGAGAGTTTAGCAAACCGATGAAAAGCGTAGTTTATTAATAGAGGTACGAATAGGCTGTTATATTAATAATATAACTAGCCATGCCCGTGTCATTTACACAATTATTAATTATTGTATATCATTTTGACGAATTGTCTTTCGAATATAAATGTCTTGGTTTGCGAGTAGCCTGCACTGCACGTACACCGCCGAATACTACTAGGAACAAATAATATTTAAAAACACATTTTAATAAAAATATAATAATTAAATTATTAAAACTACCGTGAGACATAATTAACTTAATGTAAAATTTAAACGGCTGAGTGCGAGACGGGTTGCGACCACGAACGTAGCCCAGTCACCCTGATGAAGGACCTCCGATGAGTCCGAAACTAGTCGGTACTTACACCGATTGAACGTGAGTGTTAGCCGTTTAAATTTTACATTAAAAATATAATAGTTTATTTTAAAAGATTTCGATTCGCTACACTCTATCTTCACTCACTTTATATTTTAAATACTTTTAGTTGTCCTTAAAAAGACCTTTAACAAAGAGCGACGCTGTTTCCTATACCAAACTGACGAAGACGTCTATAAAACAGTTCTTTTCAAAGCTATCTACGTTCATCTATTCCGAACGATGAAGTAGAAAATAAAGATAAATAAAAGATGTGTTGCGTACAATTATTTCCTAATAACTGCATGTAGTACTGGTACAGGCCTTTAAAATTTTTTTTTTTTTTGTAATAGCGGTCAAGTGCGTGGTCGACCACTCTCAGTGGAAACTAAAGGGTTCCGCAGCTTGATAATGAAGAATATTTAGGAATTAAAAGTGACTGCAAATATAAATTTGTAATTTCATAGTAATTATTATATTATACAGTATAGTTAATATGAAAAAAAACAAAGTTATGGGAAAAACTTATATGTCTTTGAAATTTCTTAAAGTATTTTCTTTAAAATAGCTATCGTTGAAAGTTCTTTTGATGTTCTACAACCTCAGTTACATAGACTGCTACCTCTCATTTTTAAATATTATTTCACTACAAAACCCTGTAACGGTTTATAAAATATACGTCTTTATTTTAATACGAATTTTAAATTTCGTATAGATAGAGCCAATAGAACCCGAGTAAAATGACTGTGAGATACGGACGCGATGGACAGACTGACATGACGAAACTAAAAGGGTTTTTGCCATTTGGCTAAGGAACCCTAAAAAAGGGACTCTCAAAGGAACATTAACATTATACTGAACTCTACAGAGATATTAAATTGCCTATCTACTTAAAAAAATACTGAAGTAACAAATTTTGGAAATAATATAAGAAAAGCGGAAAATATTTATTGTTATAAGATAACTAATGTATCTTTATTTTGTATTAACTCATATTTCAAGGAAATATTTGTTTAACCAAATAGCCTCGAAAATTTGAATGTATTCAAATCCAGGATTAGCTCGGGGACCACAAGATGTGGGTAGGTAGGTTCTTCTTTTCTATAAACTTGTAACGATGGCAACAAATATAAAAACATTGTAACACGACTTATCGCGATAAGCACCTTTAATTAATATACAACATACAACACATAAAATTCTATTTATAAAATTATTTGTTTTAACAGCTTTAAATTTTTAACAAAAATATTATTTGTCACAACGTATTTACAAGTCAATACTAACTATATTTACAAATAATTAAAACTGTACAAATCATGTCCACAGCCTCCTACTATACCAGCATTCTTGCCACCATTTACCAATGGTTCCTGCACGAACTAATAGATAGAGAGGTTGTGTTGTGAACTTCCGAGATTCTCACTTATCGAACGAAATGCAACAGATCAACAAACAAATAAACAAATGATGCTATCCCACGTCGATGTTCTGTGAGAAGACTGTAATTCCCTGGCTGGCTATTCATTCTAAAAACAACAAGGCTCTTCTACTTCTTATACAACATGTCGGCAACACGGCTAGCAGCGTGGCAAATAAATGAAGTCATCGAGCGAAACAGTCGCAGTCGGCGACACGGACACCGCACAATGCTCGAATCGCGCCGAGCGATAAACTCCGCCCACAAATGGACGCGACCGGAGTCGGCAAGACGGCACCGCAGGCTACCATGTCCTGTCAAACGCCAGGCCCCGCCCACTAGTCATAACATAGTTATATTGAAAGTTTTTGTATTTGTATAAAAGTAAAATGTTAAGTAGATAAATATATAATAGATAAAGATATAAAGGAAAAGGAAAGAATTATATTAAATATTATATAACATTTTAGAATATTTCGGATAGCGTAACACGTATGAATATCTATCATTTGTAATGTAGGAGGCATAATTATTGTATAAATAAATCAAATTATGTTAAGAAATGAATGAATAAGGTAGATAGTAAGTCGTACACAGTTACAAAAATGTATGTTTTCGCTCGCTTGTTGATTACTGGATGATTGTTATGTTATTAATTATATGTTATTTGATAGGTTAGTTTCTAAGGAATCTAACGATGTATAATATGTGTAGATATGATTGAAATAAATGAAAGAAAAATGGTCTAAGAAGGTCGGCTCATAGTAAAAATGAGAGTCGAGAGCGGTCGATTTTGCGCGGCTCTCGTTAAGGTATTGCCGAACTCAGTAGCCCGAGCCCTCAAATTCGACCTAGGTGTGCTCTTTCGACGAATACAACCGAGTATTATACGGAGACACCCGAAGCGAGCCGACCTTCGAAGATTATTCGAAGTTGAAACGGAGTCAGTTGTTTAATTTACACTGAGCTGCAGGAACAGGAGCAGAACGACCGGCGCTCACGATATTATCGTCTGCCCATTCGCGGAAGGGTCACGGAGGGAGAGGAGTGTCGGTGTTGGACCATCACTTACACCGCTCCCCGAGTGACTGGCACGCCGCAACAGCTGGTCCTTCGAGAAGCCGGATCCTGCGAAGAACATCGAAGATGCCCATCACCAGATCAGCGAAGAACGTACGAGTACGATCGCCGTCGATACAAGCATCGACAGAGGGTGTGCCCAGCGATCGCACTGAACAAAGGAAGACGTCTACGGAGATGGGATCAAGAACTGGCTCACAGACAACGAGCTCGGCTGCTACGATTAGCTCAGGTGCTACGACAAGCACGGGTACCACGACGAGCACGGGTGCTACAACTAGCACGGAAGCTACGGACGCTACAAGAACGACATCGACATCAGAAGCTACAACCTTGGCTTCTGGAGCAACAGCTGCATCAAATACGAAGACTGCTACGACATCTGGATCGAAGAATGATACATCAACGGCAACAGCTGAACAGGAACGCAGAAAGGCCGCATCGCAAATGACACTAGTACCTGTTGGGAGGAGTCACCGCTCGACGAGCTCCGCAGCGCGACGAAGACAACTGAAGGCTAAAGAAGAGCTGGCGCGCTTCGAATTTGAACAAGCTCTCAGTAGCGGCTAAACTCGCCCGGATCTCGGTTGGAATTAACCCAAGGCGAATCGGACGATGACTCGTTGAAGAAGATGACACCGAAGACAGGACTACACACATTAACAACTGGATCCAGACTTCTATCATTGAAGATGAAGGAGCAGCCAAGGATGCGCCGCTAGCATTGAAACCACAAGAAGAGCAAACGGGTCCATCGAAGTTAACGTACTTGCCGAAGCACTGAAGAAGGCAATCGGAACGAGAGAGGGTCCAGCACCACCACCGAAATACCTTCATGAACTACCATTCTTCGATGGGAATAGCAGCGAGTGGATAGCGTTCAAAGTCGTGTATGAAGATACAGCACCGATGTTCACAGGGTCTCAGAACATGGCGAGATTGAGAAAGGCCATCAAAGGAAACGCCAGAGAGGCAATCAAAAGTCTTCTTTACTCTGAAGCGTCGCCTGACGAAGTAATACAAGCACTTCGCAGGAGGTACGGCAGACCAGACGCCCTGGTTCTAACGGAACTAGAGAAGATAAAAGCACTGTCGAGAACTACTGAGAATCCCAGAGACATATGCATCTTTGCGAGTCAAATAAACAATAGCGTCGCTGCAATAAAAGGCCTGAAGAAACAACAATACCTTCACTCACCGGAAATGGTGAAACAGATCGTCGATAAGCTCCCATCAATACTTCGATTTAAATGGTAATGATGTCACATCGAAGACGGAAGGCTGTGACTACTCAAACCTGGAGCTGGTTTCGAAGTTCCTTAACGAAGAAGCAGACAAATGCGGAGTCTTCGCGATACCCGAAGACAGAGGTTTGAGGAGGACGAACCTGCGTCACACGACCTACTCAACAACCGAGAGACAACCCGCTTCGAGTTTCACGAGAGAGAAAGTCTGCCCGCACTGCCAAGGCGAACATGTACTCTACGAATGCCAGCCATTTCGGAAGATGTCAGTGCAAGATCGATGGGAAACAACGAAGAAATATCGCCTCTGTTTTAAATGTCTCCAAAACAGGCACAGGAAGGACAATTGTAAGAAACCTCCGTGCAAGATCTGCAAGAGATGGCACCATAGCCTCCTGCACAACGAAAACAAGTCAACTGAGGGACTCGTGGAGGAAAGGCCAGCAGAAGAAAAGAATGTAACCCATGGAGTGGCAACCAACATAGCCTCTCCAGTAAACACTGTTAGCTCACCTAGGGCTTACTTGAAGATACTTCCGGTGGAAGTCTACGGACCTAAGGGGTCCGAGAAGATACTCGCGCTTCTCGACGAGGGGTCAACCGTATCTCTCCTGGATGCTCAGACCGCAGCGAAGATTGGAGCCAAAGGAGAGGAAGGACAGCTTATCCTGCAAACGGTCGGCGGAAAGCTATTGAAGAAGAACGACTCCCAGACGATTAATCTGAAGATAAAGGGCGAGCACGAGTATAGAAAGAAGACCCTTCGCAGAGTGCGGACCATAGACGAATTGAAGCTATCACCGCAGACGTTAGACCGGGAGAGACTAAATAACTGTCTCCACTTGAAGAAGATAGAGAATGTCCTGCAATACGAAGCCGAAGCACCGAAGCTCCTGATCGGACAAGACAATTGGGAGTTGATTGTCTCTAGAAAAACGAAGAAGGGAAAACCTGGACAACCAGTTGCTTCACTGACAGGCTTAGGCTGGGTGCTGCACGGGTTCGACTCAAGGGGTGTCAATGAAGTCAATTTCATCAATTCCTGCTTACACGCAATCTCAAAAGAAGACAAGATGCACGAAATCATCAAAGAACACTTTTCCATCGAAGCTCTGGGGGTACAGCCGAAGAGACCTACCAACGATTTGGAAGGGAGGGCAATTGACATGCTCGAAAAGACCTGCCACAGATTACCGAATGGACGATTCGAGGTGGGCCTCCTGTGGAAGAATGAAGACGAGCGGATGCCAGAGAGCTACGCGTCTGCTGAGAGACGACTAAGAGGCATCGAGAAGAAGATGGAAAAGACCTCAACTGAAGATAGAATACCATAGGCAGATACAGCATTTGATAAACAATGAATACGCCGAAGAAGCAGCGAGAGAAAGCGAGTCCAACAGGAAATGGTTCCTACCTCACTTTGCAGTAACTCATCCTACGAAGAAAAAGATCAGAATCGTGTTCGACGCAGCAGTCAAATCACAGGGGAAAAGTCTGAACGACGCTCTCTTACCGGGTCCAGACCTTTACAATCGCTCTTTCGGGGTACTATTGCGGTTTCGACAAGGACCTTAGCCGTCGCAGCCGACATCAAAGAGATGTTTCTGCAGATCAGAATACGGCCGGAAGATAGAGACAGCCTGCGATTCCTATGGAGGAACGACCAAGATAAACCAATCAAGGTATACAGAATGACTTCTGTTATATTCGGAGCATCCTCTTCACCAAGCACCGCCATCTTCGTCAAGAATAAGAACGCAGCCGACTTCGCTCTGGAGTATGCAGAGGCCGCGAAGGCGATAGATAGAAATCATTACATGGATGACTATCTGCACAGCTTCCACTCTGAAAGTCAGCTGCAAAAGATAACCTCAGAAGTCGACTTCATCCACAAGAAGGCCGGCTTCGAGCTGCGAGGATGGGCTAGCAACAAACCCCACCTCATCGAATCCAAAGAAGGCGAGCAAAGAGCGGAAGTGAGTCTGGGAAGCGAGAACGAAGAGAAAACGCTTGGATTACGGTGGCTAACGGAAAGAGACAGCCTGGGATTCAGAACCAACTTGCGCAACACGCCGGAAGAGGTCATCACAGACCTAAGAAAACCGACGAAGAGAGAAGTGACCAGTGCAGTAATGTCAACCTTCGATCCTCTCGGGCTAGCATCGCCTGTTCTCATACAAGGAAAGAGGCTCCTGCAGGCGATATGGAGAAATGGAACTGGTGGGACGACGCCGTGGAAGACGACGACTTCGATACATGGAAATCCTATAGAAAGAACTTAGAACTCCTGAAGGATCTTCACATCTCTCGATGTATAGCTCCACATAGCACTGAGGGGGAGCTTCACGTGTTCACGGATGCGAGTGAAACGGCATTCGCGGCAGCAGTCTACTGGCGCACCAGGAATGAAGACGGCTCACACTACACGAGCTTGATAGCAGGAAAGGCTCGCGTCTCTCCGCTAAAGCCGGTCTCCATCCCAAGGCTCGAACTGCAAGCAGCACTCCTCGGTAGCAGATTAGCTCGATCTGTAATACACGAGTTAGATCTAGAAGTGAAGAACAAGACCTACTGGACGGATTCTAGCGTCGTATTGTCCTGGATCAAATCAGACCCTCGAACCTTTAAAACGTTCGTGGCACATCGATTGGCTGAAATTGAAGAACAGACGAAGCCACAGGAATGGAGATGGGTCTCCACGTCGCAAAACCCATCAGATGACACCACACGCAAGGTTCCTGACAACTTCACCAGGGAACACAGATGGTTCACGGGTCCCGAGTTCCTTAAGAAAGAAGAAAGTCACTGGCCTGCCCCGGAGAAGTTTCAGAAAAGAAAAGACTGGTGAAGAAAGAACGGTCGCAACTACAGCCGTCGTAACTATGATCAGCGATACGTCACTACCAGATGCAAGCCGGTTTTCCAGTTACAAAAGGCTCTGGCGAGCCACAGCAAGGGTTCTGCAATTCATCGAATTATGCAGAGTAAAGAAGAATCCAGTCTACATATCCAGACGTCTCGAGAAAGAAGATCCCACATATAAAACAATAAATAAGAATAAAGAAAAGCCAATGCAGTCACGGACCTACGCAGATACGCCGGTGACGACGTTTCTTCCGATTGAAGCGGACCTATTGAAGCGCGCAGAGAAATTGTTGCTTCAAAGGCTAAGAAGAAAGCTTCCATGAAGACATCCGACGTATAAAGAAAGGCAAGGCATTGGAGAACAGCAGCAAGCTAAAGAAGCTCGACGTAGAAATAAAAGATGGACTGCTACGCCTCAGAGGAAGAATCAATGCAGTAGAGGGAATACCGATAAGTTACAAGAATCCGATTATACTGCACAGTAAGAACGAGATCACGAGGCTTTTGATCGACGAGTATCATAAGAAGTTCAACCATGGGAACCACGCTACTGTTATGAACGAGATGAGACAGCGTTTCCTCGTCCTGGGATTAAGATCTGCAGTCCGAACGATACAACATCGGTGCCAGTGGTGCAGAGTCAGAAAAGCGAAACCCGAAGATATACCGATGGGCGATCTACCTGCAGAGAGACTTCGGCACGGTGCACCACCCTTCACGTGCACTGGAGTCGACTACTTCGGCCCTATGAGCGTGACGGTGGCAAGAAGACACGAAAAGCGATGGGGAGCATTGTTCACCTGCTTGACAACACGAGCAGTACACATCGAGTTGGTCTCATCGCTATCGACTGACTCAATGATCATGGCACTCCGAAGATTCGCAGCAAGAAGAGGAATGCCGCAGACCATCTACAGCGACAACGGCACTAACTTCGTCGGGGCTAACAGAGAGCTGAAGGAAGCCATGCTCGCTCTCAAAGAAGAAGAATTGACCGCGGAAGCCGAGAAGATCGACGTACGCTGGAAGTTCATCCCAGCCGGAGCACCTAGTATGGGGGCTCATGGAGAGACTGGTTCGATCCGTCAAGACTGCGCTGAACGCGACACTCAAGGAGAGGCATCCGCGTGAAGAGGTTCTGCTCACGCTGTTATTAGAAGCCGAGCACATGGTCAACTCGCGACCGCTGACCAACCTGACAGATAACCAAGAAGAAGAAGCATTAACGCCGAACCATTTTCTCATAGGGAGGTCTTGCGGAGCAACAAGGATCGGAGTCTTCACCGATCACGAGTTCAAAGGAAAAGAAACTTGGAAGACGGCGCAGAGACTGAGCGACCACTTCTGGCAACGATGGCTACGCGAATATCTGCCCACCTTACTACCGAGAAGAACCGACGGGAGGACCGGCGCTACGGATCTGCGCATAGGTGACGTCGTGCTCATCGTAGACTCCACTCTACCGCGCTACACATGGCCGCGGGGAAAAATCGCGAATGTATATCCGGGACCAGATGGGCGGACCAGGGTCGTCGATGTCGAGACCCGAGGAGGGGTATTGAGAAGACCCAGTTCAAGAGTCGTGGTATTGGTGCCGAGCGAGTTGCCGAACCAGAAGATGGGTGCTGCGCACGAGGGGGAGACTGTCGGCAACACGGCTAGCAGCGTGGCAAATAAATGAAGTCATCGAGCGAAACAGTCGCAGTCGGCGACACGGACACCGCACAATGCTCGAATCGCGCCGAGCGATAAACTCCGCCCACAAATGGACGCGACCGGAGTCGGCAAGACGGGCACCCGCAGGCTACCATGTCCTGTCAAACGCTAGGCCCCGCCCACTAGTCATAACATAGTTATATTGAAAGTTTTGTATTTGTATAAAAGTAAAATGTTAAGTAGATAAATATATAATAGATAAAGATATAAAGGAAAAGGAAAGAATTATATTAAATATTATATAACATTTTAGAATATTTCGGATAGCGTAACACGTATGAATATCTATCATTTGTAATGTAGGAGGCATAATTATTGTATAAATAAATCAAATTATGTTAAGAAATGAATGAATAAGGTAGATAGTAAGTCGTACACAGTTACAAAAATGTATGTTTTCGCTCGCTTGTTGATTACTGGATGATTGTTATGTTATTAATTATATGTTATTTGATAGGTTAGTTTCTAAGGAATCTAACGATGTATAATATGTGTAGATATGATTGAAATAAATGAAAGAAAAATGGTCTAAGAAGGTCGGCTCATAGTAAAAATGAGAGTCGAGAGCGGTCGATTTTGCGCGGCTCTCGTTAAGGTATTGCCGAACTCAGTAGCCCGAGCCCTCAAATTCGACCTAGGTGTGCTCTTTCGACGAATACAACCGAGTATTATACGGAGACATTCGAAGCGAGCCGACCTTCGAAGATTATTCGAAGTTGAAACGGAGTCAGTTGTTTAATTTACACTGAGCTGCAGGAACAGGGAGCAGACGACCGGCGCTCACGATATTATCGTCTGCCCATTCGCGGAAGGGTCACGGAGGGAGAGGAGTGTCGGTGTTGGACCATCACTTACACCGCTCCCCGAGTGACTGGCACGCCGCAACACAACATGTCTAACGTTGTTTGAACCCTTTAACTTTTGAATTTCGAAAATAAATATACGATTTTGTTCTTCATTATAATCTAAAAGTATCGTGACACAGAATAATAAAATGCACGATAACACGTAAAAGGAACAGAGGAGCACGCCTCCTCGTACAGGCTTATACATATCGATACCTATTGTTTCCCTTATAAAAGTACAAATATGACATCCTCTGTAATCTAAACAGCACGTAGATATTTGTATTAAGATACAACGCAGAGTACAATATAGATCGCGACCTAGTAAATGCCCTTGATCAAAATTGATCTTTTTATTGCAGTCACGAAAACTGTCTCAGAAGACGCCGATAGTAGAGAATTCAATGACTGCTAGGCGATTATATTTGTGTTTGTTATTTACTTATTTATATTTGTATAAATTTCGGTGTTTTATTTATGAAACTCCATTCCTATTGCAACGTTTTATCATAATAATTCCGTTATGTCTCAACTAGAGGCCGCAATATATGACGATAAACGCTTCAAACAAAACAAACACTCAACGGCCTTGTCGATGTGACATCCGATCTTCAGCTGTATTAGAGTTGTTATTTAACTCCAATTACCGATAGTTATATTGTCGACGGCATTTAGTCGATTGCCAAACCAACGATATATTGATTGTGGTTAATAAGCCATTTGCCGGCGTCCATTAGTCGGTCGCAGTCACAGTGAGCACCGCGCGGGTTCGTCGTCTACAATAAGTTCAATTGCCGGCTCGGTCTGCGGTCAGCTCGGGGCAATTACAAAACAACCAGACGTTTCGTTTCATATAACGTCTTTCTTCTTCGTCTTCGTCGCATTTTCAAAGAACTATCGGCGAATCGGAAACTCATTGAAAATTTTGGGTTAAAAATAGCCCATTAAGATTTTACTCATACAAAACCAAGAATTGTAGCTATTTTATGAACATCATTATTCATCATTATTCATCATCTTTAAAGGCGTCGGGATGTGACGACCCCATCGCCCGCTGTTGGGATAACCTCTGTCACAACAGAGATTATTCCACCAGTGCAATCAGTCACACTGGTGGTAGGTCTTTTGTTGCAAGAGGCCGGCTAGGTAGGTACCACCGCAGTGTCCAATATTCTGCCGCCAAATAGTAGTGCTTAGGCACTACTGTGTTCCGGTTTGAAGGGCATTGTACGCTAGTGAAATTACTGGGCGAACGAGATTTAAGAACTAATATCTCGAGGTTGGCAACGCGTGAGTGGCACCTACTAATGGTGCTGCAAGCGCTCATAGGTTGCGGCAGCCACTTACCATCAGGTGGGCCGTATGCTTGTTTGCCAACTTCTAAAATATAAAAAAATAAAAATCATTCGATACTTTTATAGTAATTATACGCTATACCGTTATAATTAAATTGAATTAAGAAAAACGTGAATTCCAATTATAATAATTAATATTTACGTTCGCGACAAATTCTTCAAAGTTTTTTTTTAATAATAAATAAATAAACGCCGCACACTCAACGGCCCCCATTAGGGTAGTGATATCCTATGTCGCGGGTGCGGAAGCACATACAAGGACACGGACAAATACACCCAGACCGGACAATGTGTTTGCATGGTCAATACAAACATATTATGCTCCGAGTGGTAATTGAACCCGCGACCTCTGGCGTTTAAGGCAGGTTCGCTACCGCTGCGCCACAACATCGTCAAAAGCTTTCATGCCATATAATAATCTAATCTAGTACAAAAAAATAGTGCGTTGAGTCCCTCCGCGCGGAAGAAGTGAAACTTCGAAACTACAAAAATGAGGAAATGAAAATAGGAACGGGTAAAAATTTATTTTTAGTGGAAGCATATTGTTTCTTTTAGACAAACTTTATTAACATTGCTTACAATTCACACTTGATCGCATCATCCGACTCACTCTCTTTCTCTCCCCTACTTTCAACCTTCGTGTATCTTTCTTTCTCTCTCCCTCGTGCGTTAAACGATTACGATCTGATTTAATTTATAAACATAAACAGTTAACATTCCCCGACGAAGTCCTAAGCTGTGGGCCGGCATCCCAGGCCGCCAGGCGACACCCCCAGGACGGTCGGTCGGTCGGGTTTTTTTACGAAAATTATTTTGAAGAAGATACAGTTAGTAATTGTCGAGATATACTTAGAAGTTTTTCCATATCATTCTCTATATCTATTGACAAAGAAACAGCGTCAATAAGAGTTATTTAGTATCTATAACATTCATTTGGATTCTTATAAATAATAATCAACCTATCCGCTGTGCTTCAGGAGACAGTAATTGAAACAATTTGTAAGATGAGTAATCCCCTTGAGATTGCGAAGAGCGAGTTCTCTATTACAAGCGCGGCTGTAAGTAATATAATTCTGTCGATGTGTACGCCAATAACGGTACAGATAATGTTCGACGGACTTGCTACTAATACAAAGATACTGTTGTTATTTTAATCGATCACTGGAAAAGAAGAGGTTACGTAATCTATATGTTTAAAGCTATTCAAAAAATCTTTACTTTTTCAGCATTAAGCACACCCAGAATATTACTTGGAAGGAACAGCCAATATTTCGATCTATCGTTATTAATTCACTTTTATCTAATAGATACAGTAGTAGTAGAGTCGTGATTCTCCCGCCTCAAATGGGCCAACTCTACTGGGAAAGTACTACCCTCTCACAGAAAATCGGCGTAAAGTAAGAGTATTGTTTCGTGCGATGACTGAGAGCACCGGAGGCCTCGACTCACACACTCTCTGCTCCCCCTCCTTTTCTTTTCTTATCCTTTAAAAATACCTATGTATTATATAAAAAGAAATAAAAATAAAAGAAGACAAAACAGACACGCAAACATGCATGCATTTTTTACACATACATATATATAGCAACCAGTAAAATTATAATAATAATAAAATAAAGAGACATGCATGCGAATAAACATACAAACAAAAATGCATGTGTCTGTCACTTTATTACCACTTCGCGGCCGACTACTAATGCTAAAAATACAGGAAAAATTTTGAGGTAAATGCGCGGCCGAAAGTACTAATGACATAATGTGTCATGTATAAAGGTAAAAAAAACATTGAGGCGATAAAAAAAACAGACATAAAAATAGTAAAAATTAAAATAAAAGAAGTCTTGCGCGGCTGGCTATACATAATCCAACATGCTAGACACATGAAAAATTTGTGGCAATATAATAATAGTTTCACTTTAATAAAACATAACTTTGAAATTAATCTTCGAGGCAATGTATAGAAACCGTTATTTTAAGCCAAGATCGCGAGCCCGAAAGCGGACACATCTGTTTTTCAGTTTTGGTTCGAATTATCGTGCTTTACGATGTATATTATGTTATAAATAAATATTATTATGATGTTATAAAAATAATATTTATGCAGAGTTGAAACTATTAGGTACCTACATAATACTTGAATGTTAGAAGGACCGTAACTTAAACATTAATAGATATAATAATTTTTCGTCGTTAATCTCGTTCGTCTGTATTTTAGCAGGTATACGATCCCATTTTTATGTACGACGCGATAAACGGGCAAGAGGCTCATCTGATGTTAAGCGATCACCGCCACCCATGAACATCTGCAACACCAGAGAGCATGCAGGTGCGTTGCCGACCTTTAAGGAAATAATATGCTCTTCTATCTCTTGAAGATACCCAGGTCGTATCGGTTCGGAAAGATCGCCGGAGGAAGTTGATTCAAAAGAGTAGTTGTGCGAGAAAGAAAATGTCTTTTCCCCTTAATGCCAGTAAAGCGCATCGCTCGCATAAGCATTTTAATGTTATGCTGCGTCGTTTGTCGCGAGTCGCGTTACGGCGTTGCGTCAGTGCAACGCAAATGTGTTTTTGATTCCTTCACAATGTGTCAGCGTTATCATTTTTACGTAACAATATAAATGTTTATATTATGGAGACGGACGTGAACACACGGAATTCAAATGAATCAAATGTTAGGTAAAGTTGACACTTCTTCCGTTGTTACATTCAACTGTTTCCTAGTTCGTATATTACCGTCGTCGTCACAAGACGTTAATGATTCTGTAGTCTGTATATTACAATTCAGAGGATTGACAATAAATCTAAATTTTAGATTTAAAGAACTTACATTTGTGCTTACAAATCACAATCGAACTCCCAAGACATAAGAATCATGTTGCCTAGTCACATGGTAGAGGATCACTAATACTAGTAGCAAACCTTCTTATCGCATTTAATTTATAGGACTCGTAGAAGAAAATATGAGGAAATTAATAACTCCAAATTATATATATATATATAGACGGAATTATATATACAGTGGTGTGAAAAAATATAGACTCATAACTCAATATAAAGCAAATATATATATATATTACAATCATTATTATAGATGAATAATGCAAAGAAAGTGTATTCTTATTAGATATAAACGTTTCATATTTTTTTACTTTTAAGGAAATAATTAAGAAATTTCCTATCCCAATGAACAAAAGCTGTGAAAAATTATAAACTCAGAGTCGATTATTTATTCAATAATGTGTCCATTTACCCTTATTTTTAATCACTTCAATTAGTCTATCAGGTATACTATCAACCAACTTTTTAGGACAGCAGGTGAAATTTCAGCCCACGATGATAGAATTCTTTGTTTAAGTTGTGGAGTATTATTAATTGGCGGTTTCTCTGGGTCATAAACTTTTCTTGCTAAGATTCCCCAAACATTTTCAATCGGGTTTAGATCTGGACTACACGCTGGCCATTCCATTACTGAAACACCGAAGTCGTGAAACCATTGTTTTGTAGACGCGGCACCATGAATTGGGGCATTGTCTTGTTGAAATACTATATTTTCGTCTTCAGTCAAAGTTATGAATGGTAAAAGATAATCGTATAATAGGCTCTGATAATTAGCAGCATTCATACGACCTTTACAAAAAGTTAATTCTGTTTTTAAACGTCCAGTCATACCGGCCCAGATCATGACTGATCCACCACCATGAGCTCTCTGTGACATTATTTTTCTGTCAAATCTTAAATCATGCCAATATTTACATCCATCACGACCACCAAAGTTGAACTTTTTTTCATCACTGAAAATAACATGTTGCCATAAATCAACTTTTTAAATATATTTTCTGCAAAATTAAGTCTATTTACGATATGGTGTGGTTTTAAAACTGGTTTAGGAAGTAGTTTTTGATATTTAAACCGTCCGGAATCGGCTGCCCATTTTCTTATGAGACTAGAATCACAGTCTAAATTAAATCTGCGTACCAATGTTGATGACGATGCTCCGGTCACCGATAGTTCTCTTAAAACAGCGCGTTTTACGGTGGGAGGAAATTTTGCTGGTCGGCCGGGACGCTTCTTTCGACCATAATTTTCAACACCCAACTTTAAAAAGTTTTGTGATCTACAAATGGTATCTGCTATTTGTCTTTGAGTTTTACCGCAGCTTCTTAAATCGATAATTCGCTGTTTTTCAATATCAGTTAGTTTTTTTTTTTTTTTTTTAAGTTGGCAAACAAGCATACGGCCCACCTGATGGTAAGTGGCTGCCGCAGCCTATGAGCGCTTGCAGCACCATTAGTAGGTGCCACTCGCGCGTTGCCAACCTCGAGATATTAGTTTTCGCCCAGTAATTTCACTAGCGTACAATGCCCTTCAAACCGGAACACAGTAGTGCCTAAGCACTACTATTTGGCGGCAGAATATTGGACACTGTGGTGGTACCTACCTAGCCGGCCTCTTGCAACAAAAGACCTACCACCAGTGTGACTTTACACTCGTTTAGTTTACCACGAGGCATATAAAATAAATATAATAGTTAATCAAATTAACTTCAATTACTCGTCACGTATTACGTACGTCGTGAACTTCAAAAATAAATATTAGAATAACGATATCTCTCAGTTAGCACGCTTTGAACGCACCTGAGTTTATAATTATTCACAACTGAATGGACTGACTTCGTTCGTAAACCTCACGCATCTTTATGCGGATTGGTCGGCAGGCGAAACTTCAGGGTCATATAACTACGCTTACGTGGTGCTAACAATTGACTATTTTGGAAATAAGTTTGTTTATTTAAATTGCTGAAAAGATGAAATAATACTGAGTCTATATTTTTTCACACCACTGTATATTATTTTTTGATTTATCTCCCCGAAACTTCCTGCATAGGTACTAAATCTGATGAAAATCGTTGGAGCCGTCTCCGAGATTCAGATTATATATACAAGAATTGCTCGTTTAATTAAAGTTATTTTAGTAGGATTTTCTTATTAAATCTTTTAAGTGTGGTGGATTTTGAGGATATTCCATTAAAATCGACTGAAAATTACGAAATTTTACACCAATAAGATGTAACAATTTTTAATATAATCATTTCAGCCCAAAATAATATCTATGAAAATATTAATTATTAGCACAGTTCTACTCTTATAATTTTAAATATTAAACAAATCACACTCAATTCAATTAACTAAATTGGGGAAAACATGTTATAAATTAATAAAACATCTATTTTATAAATACATTTATTAGTGTTCATAATAATTTGTGACAAAGTCAAAATACGCTACATGGCACTGCGACTGCGAGGGCACCGCGATGGTTGCGACTTGCGACTAGCGGGTAGCGACTGTTTGCACTCCGCGGAACATAATCGGCTAATGACTGTTGTATTGTGAAACAAGTTACAACGAACGGGTCAATCGGTAACTTAGTCATTTTATTTAAACCTGACAAAAAAATCATTGATGCTTTATTGCGAAGCCTAGTTAATAGATGTATGTAGGTCATAAGTATATATTTAATGCACTTTCATTGTTTCTAGTTAACTTGTGTGGAACGATTGTAACGACTAACTTAAGTTATTCGCTTGTAGAGACACATGCACAGCGCAACTTGACTCCAGATGCTGTCAGCACATCAGGTGGCTGGGCGAATTTGAATAAGTATGATTCTATTATAATTCTTTAGTGTTGTACGAACTCGCGAATGTAATGTACACAGGCAATAAACAAATTATTAGAATTGAGTGGTTTCACTACACCCACTCGTATAACGAACAACTCCAAACGCAGTTTCATGGCAATTACGCTATAATATACGGATCCCGGATTGACCCGGAATGTGATATCAAGTCTCTCGATGCAATGATTTTTTTTCTAGTTGTGTCGTACTATTTGAACAGGACTCATCTATAAATTCTTTATTCTTGTATTTAGGTCCAAATCAAACCAAAATTAATCATAATCAATTTAGATTATATTCTGTATTTACAAATGCTAGATTCGCAAACATCGCAGTGCTCTTCCCTAATAACATAAAGGAATAATAAATTAAATAATATATGAATAGACATCACACAAACTTATTTCTAAAGACAAATCTTTTTAGTTTTCGTAGTAATTGTTATTTTCTGTCATTATTTTTAACTACAGTTTTATTTTTGTAATGAAAATATAATTATACAAAGTATTTTCTTATTTCTAATTTGTTACCAAATATTCTCTTTGTTCACGTTCCGTTAAGAAAATTAAAATGTACACGAACTTATTACGAATCCTTCAATGATCTTCAATCTTTCACAAAGATGATGCTTTTTAAATTCGTTTATTTTACTTAAATATGAAATCTATTTTGTTTATAGTCATTGAAAAAAATTGTTTAAGTTAAAAAGAAAAAACACGAAACGGAATAAGATCCTAAAATTCTGTCTCAATGGATTACAAATTTAACTTTATAAAAATTGTTAGTCTTAATATCTTAACGGAATACAAAAAACACATGGACGTCGAAATAAAACCTGCAGCTCAAACTTTTCGAACGACAGATATAAAACTTAGAAACTTAACTTTATAAATTACTTACTATATACCGTGTATTAAAATTAATAACACAATTACCAAAAATTTGTACCGAGGCGCGGCCGCTGACGTCACGGCTGGAGTCTGGACACTCGCTCAGTAATGAACACATCAATTGTTTCAAACCAATTAAAAAAAAATCTCTTTTAAATGGAAATAAAGTTTACTGACCCGGACAGTACACAGTACATTGAACAGAACCTATTAAGAAAACTCAAAATTAGATTTTTTAGAAAACAATTTAAAAATAATGATCCAGCATTACACTTCATATCTGGCTCGCCGCTTCACCCACAGATCAAAGAAACAAGAGAGATTTGTTTATTAGACCAAATCGTTCGCGTTGCGTGTCCCCACATTTCTCTCACATTAAGTAATCCTGTAAAGATATTTGTTAAAACTATTATAATAAAAAAATTATCGATTTATCAATATATTTCTTTCACAGGCCCATCCCTAGGCGCCACTGGAATCCCCCCTGCGTTCGCCCCCTACCTTACGAAAGCTACCTCGTCACTTTGAGCCGTGGTTTCAGCTGTACGATGGGAGGCCGTCAGCGGCCGCTAGAGGCTATGATAACTAAATAATTCAGTCTCAACGTAAGGCATACAAACGGCAGCAGTCTTCGTGTCACTCACCTCACGAACTCGACCCAGTACCGGCGATTGTGACATTTCTAATTTTTTTGTTATATTCCAGTAATATTACCGTGTTCAAGTTGCAATTGTAAATGTTCGACAAAAGTTATAATAATTAGGCAAAATTGGTATATTGTAATGAAATCAGATAAAAAAAGAAATTTGAAATCATCCAACAAATTCACTTAAAAATTCACTTCTAGTTTAATCTGTACCCGGATCATCTAAAGGTAGCTAACCAACATCTAATTTAAGTACACATTGTGAAATTATATAGTCTCGGCCTATTAGTTCTGGTACTAATTGGGCAAAAGATAAATGAAGTTGTATCAAAACTAGCGCTATATCAGGTACTGCTGAAAAGTAAAAAATATCAAGAAATGTGTATAGATATTAATATCAATGATTATTTGAAACTTTTCATAAAATAATAACAAATACGCCGCCGCCGACAGCGGGCACTTACAACTAAACACGTTTTGGTTAAGACTTAACATTGACTTAAATCTAACATTAATCATTCACATCTAATAAATACATATAAGAGACATTTTAATTATATTGTAAACAATATTTTTGTAACATTCATTTCGAAGTATTACAACTATTCTTTTATAAGTAGATATATTTTAGTATCAAGACTTCTCAACAAAAAGTTTTATACAAATACAATAATCTTGTATGAAATATAAATAAATAAACGACGAGATAGAGTTTTACTTTTTAAATCTAATTAGCCATTGTGACGCGCACAGCGCAGCCGCCACTAGCCGCCACTAGCCGCCTTGGTTCAGTAAATGCAAACGTTCAGCGAACACGAACACAGATCAGACCATCGAGAGGATATTCTTATCTTCAATACAACGCTACCGCTCATACAACTGTTACGGGTAATAAGAGGTGCCACGAATATTGTCCATTACGGTAAATAATAAAATAACAAAATTAATCAACAAAAGTACTCAAATACTTTAAAAGTAAGTGCTATTCGCAAAAATTGCGCTTTTTTTTCATACATAGAAGGGATTAAGGCGCCCAGAAGAAATAGTGACCAAGGAATGCTGTGACCATACACTTACTATATACAATAAACAGGACGTTCCATAGAGACAAAGTGTCCATAGACTCGCTGGTGGCTCCTCCGTAAATAGAACGTCAAGGAAGTTAGTCACATGTTAACTTAACTCGATTGCGTGGCGAGAGGGCATTGAGAGGGCCTTCTTACTGACTAAATATAAGTATGGAAGGGCCTGGCTACAGTGTACAGCGAGTCTGGCTGTCACTCTTCACTCGTTCCCCACGGGTCGCCCAGACGACTATTCGCGGCACCTCTCCCCCATATGAGATTACGGCTGCTCATTGAAACATTCAACCTTAATTTAAATTTGTACAAAAAAATGAGATAAATTGATATTTCCTATCAATATGGTTCAGTCTTGTAAAAAAAGTTTAAAATAGGAACGAAAGTAAATGCAACGATAAATTAAACAGTCTTAGCCTATATAGAGTAACTAGTACGGTGGTGTGTGGTGTGTGGTGGGGATCAGTACGGTCAACTACATCATGACTAGCGTATGCAATACACAACGTGTACTGAATACGATATTTCTCGAGTGCACGAGCCGAGAGCCGCGAGTGCTCTCTATGCACACGACAGCTTCTATCCTAAGAGTTATACCTTACATAGACCTGGACACCGAGGTCTCGCATCGGTTTACTTCATACGACATAAAATAATCTCAGCGTTAATATTATAATCTGAGTGAAGAATTGAATTCGGTTTTGTATTAAATTACTATGATTTATTTATGATGATATATTTTTTGGTCCATCGAGACGGATTAATCAACAATGTACGTTCTTTTGTATATTTATCAATAATGTCCTTAAGTAGACACGTATAGGTGTATATTATTCAGGATACTATACACGTACGTCGCTGAGTTCCCAATTGTAAGTGAAGAGACGTTTCTTACTGGCTGCCGTTCAGTAAAGCTTTTGTCGCTAGCGATGTACAACTGGTTATCTGTAATTAATAAGATATTGCAATTTTTTAAATGACATAACATATCGTTAAGAGATCTATTTAAAATCCATGACTCGGAAGTAGAAGTCGTTTTCCTGACGTTGATTTACCGAGCTTTCGTAGCCTTTTTTTAGTGAACACTTCACGTTCGTTTATGGTCGTGCGAGCGGGACCGCAAACGTAACCCTCTTACCCTGATGAAGGACCTCCGATGGGTCCGAAACTAATGGGACCTAAACCGAGTGAACGTGAGTTTTAGTCGTTAAATTTTCATTTAATGAAATAATGTGTTACAATAGTTTTAATAATTTAATCGATAGATTACACTTCACTTCTGGGAATTTATTGCAGCCCTCACTGTACTAGATTTCCTGAGAGCGTGCAGGCGGAACGATAGATGAGCTGTACCTGTCGCGCGTCGCCTACGCCTTGTACCGCTGCGCGGGGCGCGCGCGCAGGCACAGCGCCAGCGCCAGCAGCAGCGCGGCGGCGTGCGCGGCCAGCAGCGCGGCGCCCGCCAGCAGCGGCGCGCGCCGCGCGCTGCAGCGCCGCCAGCACGCGCGCGCCGCACGCCGCCGCGTGCAGCCCCGCGCCGCCGCGCCCCGTGGCCGGCAGCGCGCGCGCCGCCTCGCACGCCGCCGCGTCCGCCGTGCTGCAGCACGACGCGGGCACGCGGTACACGGCGGCGGGCGCGCGCACGCCCAGCTCCAGCGCGCCCTCCGCGCCGCCCGCGCGCGCCCACCGCGCCTGCTGCCAGTCGCGCGCGCTCTCCGCGCCGCAGCACTGCAACTGCGCGACCCAGGGCAGTCAGTGGAGCGCTACCGGGTACCTCTCGTACGTATTACGCGTGTTGTAAACAAACGCCTCCACGTCCCTCTGTGCTCGTGTGTATAAAACACTGATTTGAAACCATTCTTAAGCGAGCAACGAAGACATAGATCACACTTTTTGCCGACAAAAATAATAATTCAGATAAATCTAATACCTTTAAACGAGCAATTCTTATTTATATATAATTGGGATCTCGAAAACGGCTCCACCGATTATCATGAAATTTGCTATGCAGGGGTTTTCGGGGGCGATAAATCGATCTAGCTAGGATTTATTTTTAGAAAATGTGGTTTTATTCGTATTTGCAGCCTGTTGTTGACACGCCATCTATTATCAATAAAATAAATTAAAAATGTCAAAACATGTCGAAAAATAATATGAATAAAAAATATTTAGGTAGGATTAAATAAATATATTAAGAAGGTTTAAAATTAATAAAATATAATTTAGTGTAAAAAAAATACTACTAGCTACGCCATCTGTTCGATAATATGTGTAACACTGTAAATATTGTTGAATCGTTTTTAGAGTTCTGTAGCCAAATGGCAAAAACGGAACTCTTATAATTTCGTGATGTCCGTCTGAGTTTATCTGTATAAATTTAGTAAATCGGTGTATTATATGAACCACTACATGATTTTATAATGAAATCCTAAAATATATAAAAATTAAGGGTAGCAGTTCATACATGTAACTGAGGATTGAAAAAAATTCATCGTATAGCTAAGTGTGAGATATCTTTGGATAGGTTTTTCAGAACGATAGGGAGGTTTGATTTTGACTTTTTTATTAAGTCAGTAGTTGTTGAGATATTAGCTCCTAAAGTCATAATAATTGTGCCCCTTGTAAGTTTTCAACTATGGGATTTAAAATTCTGGAAAAATTGGATGATGGATTGAGGTTGTAGAACATAAAATGAAATTTCAACCACATTTGTTTTGAAGAAGTTCTACAAATTTTAGAGATATGCAAGCTGTTCCAATAGCTTTGGCATACTATAGAAATTATATTACTTTTAATTAAATTATTTATTACTTATTACATTAACAACTTATTTTTTGCGGTCGATTTTAATTCGTTATTATTTTTTCTTTCTTCACCATTAAGCTTCGGAACCCTTTGTTTCACAGCGCACTCGACCGACAACGCGTTGCTATGGCAACAAGGATTTATTGAATTGAATCGAATGACAAACATTTTTACAATGACAGTTGATGTTTTCTTTAATTTATTATAGGTCACTGATTGACAGGGATGCGACCATTAGAATTTAACAAAATACTCAACAATCCCAATTTTTGCGGATATAATATGTTGTCGAAATCATTATTTTTATGTTTTATTGTCCAGGTAAGGTTTCAGTCTAGCGTACCCTTAACGACTTGAATACCAACCAGGTACTACAAAATAATACGAAACAAAAATTAATGAAAGATCTAAATCCTGTGGGCACTTTAAAATACACTAAGTATATAGTACATATATTTCGAGCAAAGCAATTTAATACAACTCACCCCGTGCTGTATGGCGTCCAGTATCTGCGTGCGCGCCGGCAGCACGCCGTAGTCGTGCAGCAGCGTGTAGCGCAGCCGCTCGCGCAGCGCCTGCGGGCGCACGTCGCGTCAGCACTACACGCGACAGAGACTGCCGAGGCACATTCGGCCACCGAACTAGCTAACGACAGTCATGTTCGCGTCCAACCCTCACAAATGTCACGTCAATAACAAACAAGTCGTGTCACGTGGTTGACTACATTTTCAATTAAAATAAAGGCGGCTTTAATATCAAGAATTAAATTCTCTTGTACAGTTAACGATATTATTAAATGCATTGTGCCAGTTTAACATAGGCACGGAGTGAGAGTCTCATCCGTGCGCTGACCTGTTTGAGCAGGGGCGCGTGCGCGGCGCCCCACCAGGCGGCGGCGCCCTCGGCCACCGCGCTCAGCGCCAGCAGCGCGAACGCGCCCGCCAGCAGCGACGCCGACCCGCGCACCGCACCTGACGCACAACCTTATTGTACCATGCCGACAATCAAAACAATCCAGTGTCTCCTCGCCCGTACCTGCTATGGCTGCTATCGCCCCAAACGTTAGGACGGCCGCCCAAACGGCGAGCGCGCACAGTCCCGCGCGGCCAGAACTAGTCTCCGTAGCGCGCCCGTCCCACAGCGCCCACCCGGCGAACCCGCAAACACCCACACCCACAATCTGCAACATTATTTATTACTGTTACGTAAATATTTAATTCGAAACATAATTGATTAAAACAGAATATAATAAAATAGAAAAAAGATAATAAATAAAAACACTACACACTCAATGGCCCACTCAGGGGTCCAGAAACACACATATTGACAAGCGCAAACACACCAGGACTGGAACACATACCTGTATGGTCAATACAAATATCGCCCCTAGCGGGTATCAAACTCTCGTCCTGTGGGGTTTTAGACTGATTTGCTACCACTATGCCACAACGGTGTCAGATCAATCAGATAAATCATAAGTGACTTTGATACAGCAGAAATTTTCTGATTGAGTGAATATCTAATTGAGTGTTCTGCTCATCTATATTAAAGTTATTTAAAAATATCTGATGGGTTTAAAATCCTCCTAAAATCCAATTAAAATCATAGAGCAATAACTAGTGGAAGTAATACCTTTATAATATTAAAGTGAAGAGAGTTTATGTTAACTACATTAAGCAAGAAAAGTTTGTTTATGATAAGAGTCTGGTTCCGGCATCTGGTTTAGATAAATCATACTCTTTCCTGTTATGGTGCAACTTTTGATTGTTTTGTAATCAAATTATTGTTTGTAACATAAAGATATTCAAACTAAAAATATTGTATATAAGTAAAAACAAATAAAATATTTAAAATATATTTAAATAAATATATTTGTTTGACAATTAGATTATTAAAACAATCTGACTTATTTACTACTATATTAAGTTAGTAAGTGATAATTACAAGTCATTTTTATGTGCTAATTCTGGATAAAAATTATTTACTATTGTCAGTTAACTTTTAATTCGAAGCTTTATTATAGTATTTATTTATTTATTTATGTACCAAAAACAGCAGTACAGTAAAAAATACAAGTATCACACAAGTGTACAACGGATAACTTATCTCTAACAAGAGACCTCTGCCAGAAACCTTAGGAACATTAGAGAATATTTACATTGTTGTGCAGGTACAAGGAAAGAAAAGAAATGATAGATACATACTTAAATATACTAAAATATATACAATACATACACAAATATTATATAAATAATTAAATATATATACGGTTACATTGATAAAGACAAATAGTATTTTCTTAATCTACGTTTGAATGCAGTGCAGCTTGGGTTGTTCTGAAAGATATTGTCTGGTAAAGAATTCCACAGACGTGCAGCCATTACGGTAAAAGATTTGGCAAAGAAGACTGTGTTGTACCGTGGGACCTCCAGAGGTTTTAACTTAACACAAGAACGAACGGGTCTTACTCTGGTTTAACATGTGTGGAAATTTTCTCTGAGATACCCTGGCGAGTAGGTCTTTAGTACTTTGAAGAGTAGTGTAAGTATATGCATATTCCGGCGAAGTCGAATAGGGAGCAATTTTAGCTATCGACGATAATCGGAAATGTGATCGAATTTGCGCAATCCGTAAATAAAACGAATGCATACATTTTGAAGTCTATCTAATTTGTCGAGCAGCTCTTCATTCGCATCAAGATAGCAAGCGTCAGCATAGTCAATGATAGGAACAAGAAGAGATTGGGCTAGAAGGATTTTAGTTTGAAGAGGAAGGAAATTTTGAAGGCGCTTAAGAGAGTGTAGAGAAAAGTGAACACGCTTACTAATTTCATTCACGTGAGCCTTCCAAGAAAGGCTACTATTCCATGAAAGGATACTATTGGCTAAAGGCAATATATAGTATTGTGATTATTATTGGAACATGTTATTCTTTAAATTGCCCAAATCACACAAAAACCTCTTTTAGAATCTACATACATAGTAATAGAAACAGAAAGAGATTTTGATATAAATACACCACCATTGTTAGAATCCTGTCGCCATGTTAGAGACCAAGTTGTTCTTTACAGGATTCTGAACAATAAAATCGATTCACCATTACTTCTTAATAAAAAAATTAATTTAAATGCCAGAGGATAAGTGCAAGAAAATGTTCATTATTCCCTTTTGTCAAGAACTAAATTTTGTGCAAATAATTTTATTACACGTTCTTGTAGTAAATATAATAATAACTTTTCTGACCTTGATATATTTAACCATAGTCTTATCAAATTCAAAAAAACTATCTTGGCAAAATGTTGCTGATTTTGTTTTGCTTAGTTCCTTAAATTTGTATTTAGTTAGCGTAATAATTTTTAATTTTCCACATTTTAAGTGTATATGAATTTGTTGGTATTTAGCTTTGTTTTTTTTATTTATATTTGTGTTATTAATAAGTGGAAACTTTATTGGTTAGTTCTTTATTATTGTAAGTTAGCAATTAAGAAATAGTACACTGTTTGTTTCCCTTGAAAATAAAATAAATAAATAAATAAATTTACTACTTTTATCAAAAATAACAACTATAAATTGTCTCTACTCTCTAGATCTGAGAGTTTTTGAATACCGAAATTTCTTAGCCAGCTTGTAAGAATATGAGTATAAATGAATATGTAGTGATTACGAAGAAAAGAACTGTCATATACTAAATTATATAAACCCGAAAAACTAACTACCTTAAACTGTCAATGTATATTGCAGCATACTAAAAAAATATAAACTAAATGATGTTTAATTACAAACTTTGCATTGTGAGCAGTATGACACCATTGTGGTGTTGTGAATGGCCAGTCTGCCTTTAGCCTAGACGGTTGCAGGTTCGATTCCCTCTCGGGTTTGCATTAATCTTACAAATATCTGTTTCGGTCTGGGCGTTTGAACTTGTGGGTCTCCCCACCGTGCCTCGGAGAGCACGTTAAGCTGTCGGTCCCGGTTGTTATCACATAACATCTGGTAATAATCGTTAACCCTCGATAACTAAATTGCTCTTATCCAATGAGTTACTGGTTCGCCATAAGGGTTACGGAGGTCAGATGGCAATCGCTCTGTGCAAAAACTAGTAATCTATCAAACTCGAACAAGAGTAATAAGCAGATCCTGCATAAATACTCGTATAACACCGGGAAAAATGCTAGGATGAAGAAGTAGTACAACACAATTAAATACGATTCTTACCAGAAATAAAATGTTGAATATAATCAGCAAACACTTCATCAACGAATAGCAACGAGACAAACCCATCTTCAACTTGTGTAAATCGTGATGCTTCAAAACTCTTGGCAAAAATAATGGAAATTTGCTTATGAAATTACAGATCTATATACCAATAAAAAATCAAATATTTTGTGTCTTAATTAGACACAGCATTTAATTTTACAGTCAAATCTGCTCATATTTATATTCTCAATTTTGTAAACACTCCTCCCATTTTCGTCGCAGATAAATAATATATAAACTATAAAGTAAAAAGTAAAAAGAGTTCCATGTAAAGTCTATGGCTTATATAAAACAATATAATTGTAATTATTATTTTGTTTTCATAATTAAGAGATAATTTTAAAATTGCGACTTAATCAAATAAAAAACAATTAAATACGACTTAGTTAATCCTTAAACTCAGTTATTTGAATTAATAGCATAGACAAACACTTGAGAAGCAAATTCAAGTGTACACAGATAATTAATGCAGATAAGCCGCGAACAGGAACAAGCGTTTGACAGCGAACATTGGAACATGGATTGTTTCCTTCGAAAACATAAATAAATGGGCACCGTTGATATTACGTTATTCCTAATCACACATTTTTATGTTTGTAAGATGGACGCCGATGGAAGGGAAAGGCGAAGGTATATATCTTAAACACGCAGTGTCCAAAGTTTCTCTGAATTTACTACTTTCGCAATAAATTTTTGCAAATCAAAATAGCGCCAAATGACATTAAGTTTCGCGCCACTGCTATAAGTTAGTGGTTGTTGTGCCCGCGACGCCTCTCAGTTATGTTATCAATGGAAACACATTGTTTTCAGAAATATATCTCGGCGAGAGAAACGGTGGAGCATGAATTCTCAAAGGCTGGAGGAAATAGTGGCGGAGCTGATGAGACCCATCAGCGACCACCGTCACAGCTTCGACACGGACCTCAGCGCGGTGAGTCTCGGGGTCCCGGCTAAAGGCCGTCCCGCCACTTTTACGCGATTGACAGAAACGTTTTCAATACAAAATTTGTTATTTGATATGCAATGCGAATCGCCCAAAATGAAATATTTTATACATTTTCTAAATTGTATTCTGGATGCTTACTCGTATAGAAATAAACAAGCTATAGAAAACAAGATGTCAGTGTTAATAAACATGTAGATTTTCTAAAAATGTGTAAACAAATCGTACTATCATTGATATTGTATATTAGTATTAAAAAATTAGCAACTGAAACTTCTTAATCTTTATTATCTATCCTTATTGTACAAGAACCTATCATTAATGAGTTCTACTGAAATTTTAATAAATAATTGGTATTATTTCACTTTCTTGTTGATTCACTTGCCATATAATTCTTATTGAATAAAACTCAACAACAGAACATATAAGTATAATTAAAAAAATTATATAATAATATGAATTTTTTATGGAAAATAAACAAATATTCTAAAATTATTTTGGAGTAGTGTATGTAGTATTAATTTTGGAGTAGTGTATAAATGATTTGGAAATATATTACAGTATCAACATTTATTTTAATAATGAAACATTTCTTTATTAATTCATACAAATAAATAAAATGGAAGTGTCTGTTTGTAATGTTAAAAAACAGCTATTTTACTGAATGCATATGAAAGTATACACAGCGCTTTTAACAAAAAAACAGTTTTTAAAATTATTGCCTGCTTTTCTGTATGTTTGTTCATGCTAATGTCCGTAACAGCTTGACCAATTTTAACAAAAAATAATAAGGCTTCCTGAAATAAAAAAAAACAATAGTTCTGAAGACTACACGAGTGGAGCCTTGGGTAAATAACAATTAGAAAGGAAATGCAGTCAAATTAAGTTTCTAATATGAAATAGTATTTGATGATGATAATGGTGATTTTTAAGCTCTTGGCAAAATTAAAATCAAATATATATATTCAACATAAAAAGCATAAGACTTAGTAGTTGAGTGTGGTGAGACTCTACAATCGGTTTCAAAATTAAACCTCTACACTCAGAAGAACTGACAAAAAAAAACAAAACTCAGGGGATGTTTGATTTCATAATATAAAATATATATATATTGTGTCTGCATGTGTTTCTATTGTGCTGGCATCATCAACATATTGGGTTATATTATATACGAAATATGCAGTTTGTATACTTATTTTTGTGAAAATAAGTAAAATAACTTATATAAATCAGAAATTGACCAATACATAAAAAATATTCATATTTGACATTCAAATGACATTCGTGTGGGTTGACATGGTATTGCTTATTCACGTCCATTATATAATATGCTAAATTATGAAGTAATATTATTAATTTTTAAAAAGGTCACTACATATCTTCTATGTTACTACTAACATTGCCTGTTATAAAGGTTTATTTATGCACATTGTTAAATATTAAACTGTAAAAACTTACATACAATTTCGCTTCTGCATTATATGAAAAAGAGTACCCACAGAAAAGCAGAAGCAGAAATAGAAGCAGGACTTAGAATTAATTTTCTTTTAAAAGAGAAGGTTTTTTTTTATACTTAATGTACATTAAATATTTTGTCTCCACACCAATGTCACACACCTTTTTGTATAATAGTATTTCTTTATTTGGTAGGTAATGAAATTGTCATGGCTGTGTGGTATAATTACTAACTCTACAGTTCTAGAAGGTCTCCTGGACGTGCGCATTAAACTGTTGCACACACTGTGCAATTCGATGTGATGCTAGAACACAAACTAAAAAGAGACATATAGTGATACGTCTCCTGTCAATTTTATCATCATCAAAGCACGGATAACGAAGTACTCATGGTATCTCTGCCCACATAATGTTTTTAAATGTCCAACTAAATCTGAATGTAATGGAAGATGTTGATAAACAATACCCTAGTAGTAGCTTGTCTCGCCGCTATGTCTGCCTTCTCAGTACCCACCCATGATACCAACTTGTGACCATATCCATTGCATACTTGTAATAATAGTTATTAGAATGACATTTAAGAATGGCATCTAAAATAGATATAGGTATCAGAACAATTTATAATGTTGACTATATTTATTATCTATTATGGATGTGTCAGTGTTGCTAACCCATATATCTAAAGAAAAACTAGAATATCGACGTCTTTAAATGTTTTGTGGATATCTACTAAGATGGGGAGTCTTATATTTCTCCAATATCGCATATGGCATTGATTATATAGATCTTCTATAATATTCACCGTTACATCCATGTTTTTTTAATTTACACTGATTTATGACACAAAAATATGTACATACAAAATAGTTTAATTAACGCATTTATATGAGTTAAATTTATCATGGCTCTAATTTAATTGTATTGATTTCTTTTTATAAATCTTAATTGGACTGCTTAGGAAGTCGTAAATTTACTGAATGTCCTATAATCTTTGGCTTATTTGTGTTCTGTTTTCCCATATGAAAGTGGTGTTGTTCAAATGAAGCAGCAGATTTGATTTATTAATAAACCACACCAAAGAAATAAAAACATTGTCTTGAATCAAATACTATTACTATATTCTTATCCTCTTAATTAAGAATCTCAGTCTACTGTACTTTTTGTATAATTAATAATGCTTAGATCCAATATTTGTATGCCTATTGATGCCAGCACAATAGAAACACATGCAGACACAATATATATATATATATATTGTTTATCAACATCTTCCATTACATTCAGATTTAGTTGGACATTTAAAAACATTATGTGGGCAGAGATACCATGAGTACTTCGTTATCCGTGCTTTGATGATGATAAAATTGACAGGAGACGTATCACTATATGTCTCTTTTTAGATTGTGTTCTAGCATCACATCGAATTGCACAGTGTGTGCAACAGTTTAATGCGCACGTCCAGGAGACCTTCTAGAACTGTAGAGTTAGTAATTATACCACACAGCCATGACAATTTCATTACCTACCAAATAAAGAAATACTATTATACAAAAAGGTGTGTGACATTGGTGTGGAGACAAAATATTTAATGTACATTAAGTATAAAAAAAAACCTTCTCTTTTAAAAGAAAATTAATTCTAAGTCCTGCTTCTATTTCTGCTTCTGCTTTTCTGTGGGTACTCTTTTTCATATAATGCAGAAGCGAAATTGTATGTAAGTTTTTACAGTTTAATATTTAACAATGTGCATAAATAAACCTTTATAACAGGCAATGTTAGTAGTAACATAGAAGATATGTAGTGACCTTTTTAAAAATTAATAATATTACTTCATAATTTAGCATATTATATAATGGACGTGAATAAGCAATACCATGTCAACCCACACGAATGTCATTTGAATGTCAAATATGAATATTTTTTATGTATTGGTCAATTTCTGATTTATATAAGTTATTTTACTTATTTTCACAAAAAATAAGTATACAAACTGCATATTTCGTATATAATATAACCCAAAATGTTTAAAAATACATAAATTGCATGATTGAAAAAATTACTTTTTTACAAGTTTTAAAGCTTTAAACCCTACAAATATTAAAGAAAAATGTTCTTCAGCCATTTACCAACACTTCTGCATATATCTCAGTTTTTTCGATTTTGTGGGTTGACATGGTATTGCTTATTTGCGTCCATATGTCGTCATCATACGAAATAACAATGTAAGTCAAATGTTTTTGGTCGTCATTTGAATCGCAATAAGTGTTAATGGTAAACCCCCTGATGAAACATTTAGTCGGCAGAACAGCGTCCTTTTTCCAATGTTTTTCCTGATTACTTTGTGTTAGCAGAAAGAGTTCCAAAATACTTTATATTGACTGCTAAACCTAGAGCTATAACTTTTATACCAAAAAAGTAACAATCTGCAGACAAATCATTGAATAGTTATAAAATCCATAAAAAATCGTATTTGGAAGTATAAAAATAATATAAGTGTCAATTGTTTGACCAAACCAAAGAGACCATGATTATGGCAAAATTTCGTAGTATGGACGGATAAACTTATTGAATTCTTGAAACTGTGCTGCATAATTTAACTTTTACAATAGTTTCTAGAAGTTTAAGAGAGATATATTCCTCCATAGTTTCTACAAGATTAGGAGTTACACAATTTAGATATGAAATCTTCATTAAAAATTATAAAGTATTTTATTATTTATGTGTATAAATGAAGAAAATTCCTGACTAACGGCCTTACCCAATTATAAATAATAACTAAACGCATATTTTTTTAAAGTGATATGTATTTTCATTTATACACAATTTTATTTGAAAGTTGTTCAATTTGATAAGAAATATCTATGCAAAGTATTACGTCAGGTTAGGTGATTATAATTGGTCCAAGTTGCCTATCTTGATCCAGTCCCTGGCCATTGCAGTTGTTGGAGGAGTACCTGACGGAGGCGGGCTTGCACGCGCTGGACGCGGGCGAGGGGCGGGGGCGGGGCGGGCGCTGCGGCTGCGGCCGTCCCGAACTTCGTGGAGCTGGCCCTGCTGCTGCAGCAGTCGGCCAGCATCTACAGCAGGAAGGTCGACTTCCTCTACCAGCATGTGCTTAACGTCAGCGAGTCGCTGCACAACAACACACTGTGAGTCGCGTTTGAACATCAACATGAGGGGAATAGTGCTTAAGCCAGAATCGCTACCACATATTTGTTGATCAGTTATTCATAAATATATGGTTCCCTATTTTACTATATAAAAATATCTAAAAGCTAATTGTTACATATTAATATTTTTAATTATAGATTTTCATAATAAATTTGGACTCTGCTGTGATTAACACTTGGGACCAATCCCGGAATGTATATGAAGAACAAAAATATCATCTAAGATTTTAACTCGTGATTATTTATTATATTTTCTTAAGTTATTGTCGAAACAGGAAAAACGTAAAATAACATGTAACAAAGACGACAACAACGCGCGGACGTATTAAGTTCTTTATGAATTTTTCAGCAGCCTCCGACCTCCCCGTGTGTATTATTAGCATACAGCCTTGAATATGTATCCGCGGTGTGAGCTATCTGCACCGCAAAATGCTGATCAATTTAAAACTAACAACCCGCCGCTTCACGAGCGTACATTTATTAACTTCAATTGTTTGTTAATATAAAACCTTATCTATAATGCTGTTGTCACAGTTCTTACTTGCTTGTGAATGACCTAGACTAATTTACTCAATTTAAATATATAATTATGTGTTTTTATGTACAATTTGTAATTTAAAAAGTGCATTTGATCGCTTAAATAAACGACTGTCTTACGAAAAATAATGTGTTTTGAAATCACACATTATTCAATTTTATTTAAACAATTCAATGAAGTAAACAATCAAATATTTGTCGCGGCTGATAAAAGTAAAGTTAATATTATCATTGGAACAAAGAAGAAAAAATGAGGAAATGTTTTTTCAATTACTGACATTCAACCTTGGTCTCTCATTTATTTGCAAATGCTTTGCTAAGCGTTGCTAAGCAACCGACAATATTTATATTTTGAGGATATTGTATAAATAAATAAATATGTATGTATAAATTACATACGTATACTTAGTGAGCTTTACATATTAAGCGGGCCCTCAGTTTGCTGGATACTACTGTGATGAGATATAAAAAAGGTAGTTTATTATAAAATTTGGTTCTTAAATGAGATCCAGCAATATTAAGAGTCCTAAGCATTTTTATCGGAAAAATATTCCTCAGCTATTAAAATGCTTTATTTATAAGTTTATGTTTTATGTAGATTTGAAACTTGTTTATTCGCACTTCCAATAAGCAATCTGGAATTTTGTTCAAAATGCGAATACCTAACTTAAAAGAACTACCAAAATTTTAAAGCTCCTTAAAAGAACTAAAGAATATTACTATCAACAAAATGTACATTACTGTTTTTGCTAAAAGACTTGAAATTATTCCTAATATATTAGAGGTTAGAATTAATAAATTCTGACACCGCAGTCATTACACCTATATCGTTAAAAACATCTCTTAGAGAGGCTCGCATATACTTATATTATAAATAGCCCGATTTACCCTTCTTTGAAGAATAAAAATAGTATTAATGCCAGTCGCCTTTCTCAGAAGAAACATACCGTATGGCATAATATTATGAAAATACACGATAAATAAAAAATATAAATTGTAATCTAGATAAAAAAAAAACAGTTTTGTGTTTTTGCTAGTAAACTGGACATAATTTACGACCAATAGACTAATGATAATTAATTAATTATTTTGAAGTAATAATAATTTGTACTTATTTAGTTTGACATTGATTTATTATAATTATAAATAACTTTTTCATTTATTATAATCATAAATTTTTATAAATTGCTTTTATTTTACCGAAATAAAAATCTTACTAAATTTAAATTAATTTTGGGAACACTAAAAAGGTACAGTGAATTTACTTATGAATAATAATAAATACAAATAGGTATTGAGTGAGCGTCGTGTCCCCCCGCAGGTCCCCGCCGGCGAGCCCGGGCGGGGCGGGCGAGGCCGGCGCGGCGGGCGCGGAGCGCGGCGCGGGCGGGGCGGGCGCGGCGGGCGCGCGGCGGCGGCGGCGCGGCTCGGCGCGCGAGCAGTTCGCGGAGCTGGCGCTGGAGGCGAGCGCGGCGGCGCGTCGCGAGCCCGCCGCGCCGCGCCCGCCGCCCACGCTGCCGCGCCTCTACGTCGACCTGGAGCCGCGCGTGCTGGCCGACTGCGACGCGCCGCTCTTCGACTACGGCGGGGAGCCCATCGGCCTGATGCAGGACTTCCACGTCAACTGGAGGCTGCAGGTGATCGACACCATACATACATACGATAGTTCGGCCTGGAAAGTCGGCGTTGAAAGCACATATATTTTTATAATATTTGTCACTGATGACATTTATGGCGTCGCTAGGAAGGTCTGCTGGTGGAGGAGCTGGCGGGCGGCGGCGCGTACGAGTCGTCGCTGCGCGCGCTGCCGCTGACGGAGCTGCAGGCGGCCATCGTGGCCGCCGCGCCGCCCTCCCCCGCGCCGCCCTGCTGCAGCCCGCCCGCGTCGCCGCTCCCCGCCTCCGACACCCCGCCCCCGCGCCGCCCGCGCCCTCCGCCGAGCGCGCGCCCGACAGGAGGGGGAGGAAGAGGCGCAGCGAGGTGGACCCCGAGAACACGGACGGCGCCTTCCTGGTGCATATGAGTAAAAGTAAGCACGATAGATACATTTTTAACATAAGCCCAAAAGTTCTCAGAGCTCAAAAGTTGGCCAGTACCAACTTCGTCATTCTTTAAGACCTAAAATAGTTGGCTGGTGTGAAACAACTTCATTATAGTTTAATGCCTAATAAATCATAGTTTTAAGCCTTTAATTTAGTCTGTAACGACGGGGCCCCGCAGAAATACTAGAAATTAATATCGGGTTGGTGTCGCTTTAAGGACGCGTTTGCAAAATAGATAGCTACCGAATCGCAAAACTACATTCACACGAATCGATCACACAACGCACGACTGTGATCGGCGGGAATAATGAACGGTAAACTAATTTTGAGACTTGAAATGTTTAATTTATTTTTTTTATATTTTAAACGTTGTAATAGTTTTAATATTTGTATACTTTATACTTTGTGTAAGAGTACATAAATATTGTAAAAACTATTTGTTTTCGATATTTTTATTATTTTTACTTAAAGGTTATTTATTTTAAGGTAATAATAATAATGTATATTTTCTTTATTATTGTCAATAAAAAATCAATAATAAGATAGTACCCCTGAGCTTGATGGAGTTATAGTTCCTTAAATGTAACTTGAACCAAAATGGCCGCTTCTGCGCAGGTACAATAATGGACAAAAATGTTAGACAAAAATATTGATTTCGGCTTATTTAAATAGTTTTTTAATCAAGTGGGAAAACGGAATTAAGTATATAATATACTTATTATTTCTTCTAAATTCAATTAACTATTTATTCATTTTTGTTATTAATTACTTAAATAGAATAAAATAAATAAATAGTATAGAAAAAAGGTATCTATATACAAAAAAAGGTAATGTACATTTTTAATCACTGTCACTTATTGGGATGACGCCTTATCTTCTCAAATAAAACTAAATATTTAAAAATCGGACAAAAATAAATTATATTTAAATTTAATATTTAATAATGTATTTTTAAAGAACTAAAACAACCGTGAGCGAGTGTACTAATCGGGAGTAGCGTCGCCGCGTTGCTAGAGCTCCGCGGCCCCCTTCATACCGCACACGGTTGAGACCCACGAACGTGTTACTGCGCAGGGTTCAAGTTACATTTAATAGATTATACTTGATGATGTTTTTCTACGATTGCTACTGGAACTGCAAAATGAGTAGGACTATGTATTCCGTGCTTGTGCTCCATTTGTAAGTTACAATGAGACCTTAGCTTTGTTGGGGTGACCTGAAGGTGAACTTCAATGACTGATACAGGAACTGCAGCGTGAGTAGGGCTCTATGTGCCGTGATTGGGTTCGTTTGGTTTGGTACGATGAAACCTTACCTTCGAACTTGTTGGGAGTGACCTGAAGGTGTACTTCGATGACGGATACAGGATCTGCGGCATGAGTTGGGCTATGTCTACCGTGGTTTGCCCAAACACGACATACGCTACTCATGCTGTATGCATGTGTTCAGGTCACCCCAACAAGTTCGGTGGCAAGGTCTCATAGTAACTTACAAAACAAGCTCAAACACGGCGGACATAGCATTTCTCTAGCTGCAGATCCTGTATCCGTCATCGAAGTACATCTTCAGGTCACCCCAACAAGTTTGGTGGCAAGGTTTCATAGTAAATTACAAAACAATATTAAAACTCATCCTGTGACATTGAAATGACATTGAATGTGTTGTAAATCAAATGAACTAGCATTAGCATCTCCAATGTTAGAGCTAGTATAATATTTTCATGAAGATCGTTAGAGACAGTTTGGTGTCGTGGAATCAATGTCTACTTTTTATGAATATTAAACAGTCACAGTCGATCGTTCCGTGTTCAAACCCAACTTGGACCACATATTTAAATTGTACTTTTTCTGATATTTCTATTTTCTGTTCACAATCAAGTTTGCTTGTTGTAAGTTAACGAAAGGTGTGAAAGCTTCTAATAGCATTACCTGTACTAAATGTGGACAACACTATCACATTCAGTGCTTGTACCCCACCGACAATAAGAGTAATCAAGATTTCGATAAAACATTGTGGATTTGTCCTGAGTGCACATTATCTCAACCACGTATTCTTAACAAGGATGGCACACCCGTTCGTAGCAACGAATTTGTTAATCTACGTAGAGGAACATCAAAAGCGGTATCGCTTTCGCCAGAACTTAATAATGAAAATTTTTTGGATAATAGTACTTCTTCGATTTTGAAAATGGTAAAATCTATAATCTCAACGGAATTTGCAAGTTTGAAGACTTAACTCTATGCATCTATTGCCCCCCTAAATGAAGAATTGAAAGCTTTAAGACAGGATTGTTCCAGTATTAAGGATAGTATTAATTTTATAAATTGCAAATTTGAAGAATTTAATACCAGAATATCACATTGTGAGGCCGAAGTAAAACTGCTCACTAATAAATGCTCTGAATACGGAAATATCAAATCTAGTTTGGAATCAATTAAGTTAAGAACAATACCCGTGAACAGTGGGCTCGAAGGTCGAATGTAGAGATTTACGGGATCCCCGAAAAGAAGAACGAAAACCTATTATCCGTCTTAGAGACTATATGTAATAAAGCAGATTTTAAGCTTAATTTGAACACAGAAATAGATTTCATTACCAGAGTGGCTTCTAAAAACAATGATAATAAAAGGCCTAAACCTGTTATTGTACGCTTCTTATGCAGATGTAAAAGATGACTTCTTAACTCAAATTAGGAAATTAAAATTTAGATGCAGCGACATTGGCTACACGAGTACCAATTCAATATTCTTTAATGAGCACCTTACTAGCGCTAATAAATCATTGCTTCAAGAAGTTAAAAAAGCAGCTAAAGAGAAAGGTTATGAATTCGTGTGGGTCAAAAATTGTTGCATAATCGTTCGCCGTACAAGCACTAGTCCAGCTTTGCATATAATTACGCCTAGTGATTTAAAAAAAATAGTTTAAGCATTATACCTATATCAATTATGTCAATTTTATATTTTAACACATTTATTGTCCACTACTTAATTTTATTTATATTTGTCATTTGCATACGTGTAATTATTTTTTTCGATATATTATGAGATCATTGTGGCGCTGGGGAATATTTCTGATAGAAGTTGGGTATTCTTTGTATTTAACAAATGTTAAATTGGAATCGCCGAGTAATATTTACCTTAATTTTACGTACTTGATTTTAATTGGGATTTTTATGTACTTAGTGTTATGTATTAGATTAGTTTATTTATTTAAATTATGAATGACGGACTTTCAATTATTTACCAAAACGTACGGGGATTACGTACTAAAACTAATATATTTTTCAGAAATATGATTCAGGTGGATTGTGACATAATTTGCTTGACCGAGACCTGGTTGCACGAAAGTGTCTATAATGGAATTGTTTGATTCGCGGTATGCCGTTTACCGAAGCGACCGTGATTATAAATCCCGAGGTAACAACATGGGTGGCGGGGTCCTTATTGCAACTAAATCCTCTTTAACAGTTTGCTCTTTCTCTCCCATATCTCTATCACATCCGGCTGCCGAGGTAATAAAAGTGTCAATTTTACTAGGCTCTTTACCTATTGATAAATGTCTACATATTTATTGCTGTTATATTCCACACGGTAGTTTCCAGTATCAGATTTTTTTTTTTTTTTTTTTATGTTGGAAGTTGGCAAACAAGCATACGGCCCACCTGATGGTAAGTGGATGCCGTAGCCTATGAGCGCTTGCAGCACCATTAGTAGGTGCCACTCACGCGTTGCCAACCTCGAGATATTAGTTCTTAAATCTCGTTCGCCCAGTAATTTCACTAGCGTACAATGCCCTTCAAACCGGAACACAGTAGTGCCTAAGCACTACTATTTGGCGGCAGAATATTGGACACTGCGGTGGTACCTACCTAGCCGGCCTCTTGCAACAAAAGACCTACCACCAGTGTGACTGATTGCACTGGTGGAATAATCTCTGCTGTGACAGAGGTTATCCCAACAGTGGGCGATGGGGTCGTCACGGCCCGACGCCGACAATGAATGTGAATTCTATGAGATCGTCTCTAATGACTATATTTGTCACCCTAGTGACAAATTCCTACTTCTTGGTGATTTTAATATTTCGGGAGGCATGTGGTCGGGGTGTAGTGGGGGTATGAATCTTTTAAATTATTTAGACGAGGACTTGCTGATAAATGCATTGTATAATTTCCTTAATTTTACAAGTTTCACACAATTCAATTGTATTCCGAATTATAACGATAGGTTTCTTGACTTGGTTATAGGGAACTGTGAATGCTTAGTAAAGAGAAGTTCTATGCCGCTTGTGGTAGAAGATCTCCATCACCCAACTTTGGAAATATGGATAGAAAATTTACTCTCTACCCAAAAATCAATTATAACAGCACCTCGTACAATACGACTATTCCGTAATGCTAATTATGATGCAATCAATGAAGCCTTGTCTCATGTCGATTGGGATGATATTCTTAGTAACTGTGATATTTCTGCTGCTGTGGATACATTCTATCAGGTTATTAATGCGTTTATTTCTAACTTCGTTCCAGTCAAAATTGTTAAAGGTAGTAATGTGTATCCTTTTTGGTACTCACCTGCTTTAATCAAAATTATTTCTGAAAAATTAAAGTATCATCGCAAATGGAAAATTTACGGTAGGGTTGCAGACTATGAAACTTTTAAAATTTTACGGATGCGGCAGAAACAAATGCAAGTGAAATGTTATGAAAAGTATATTTATGATTCCGAATGAAAAATACGATGCAATAGCAAATACTTTTGATCTTTTGTCAAGTCGAAAAAATCATCGGTCAGTATTCCAAATAATATATGTTTTATGGATCGTAAAGCTAAGGAAGGGAAAGAGATTTGCTCGCTCTTTAATGATTATTTTAAATCTGTTTTTGAATCTCATGATTCTACAATCAGGCTAAGCTATTCACCAAATAATAAAAGCGGTAGTTTGGATATTGGCTCCACAGAAATGACACTAGATATTGTTAAAAAATACTTAAATAAATTAGATATCAATAAAGGATCCGGACCGGATGAGATACCTCCTATATTTTTGAAGTTTTGTAGTAAATCTATCGCTTATCCCATTTTTCTTTTATTCAGCAAATCTCTACAGTCCGGTAAATTGCCGCGTTTATGGAAGCAGTCCTATGTGGTACCTATTTTCAAATCCGGTGATAAGCATAACGTTCAGAACTATAGACCAATATCTAAATTATGTACTATTGCAAAACTGTTTGAGAAAATTATTTACGACAGTATCTTTCCCTTCTTTAGACATATGATCATGGATCAACAACATGGCTTCGTTGACAAAAGATCTTGCGAAACTAACATTTGTGAGTTTATTGATCGTGTTGCCATTGCAATGGATGGAGGTTACCAGGTGGACGTCGTGTATACTGACTACTCTAAGGCCTTTGATAAAATTTCGCACAAACTTTTAATATATAAACTAGAAGAAGTTGGTATACACGGCGACCTACTTCGTTGGTTTTCATCATATCATTATTTATTCTAACCTCTTATATATTAGGAATAATTTAAAGTCTTTTAGCAAAAATAGCAATGTACATTCAATTAACACTAGAAACAAAAATAAACTTTGTAATCCTAGCTTTCGTCAGCGTAAAGTCAGTAATTCTTTTAAGGGGCTAGGTATTCGCATTTTCAACAAAATTCCAGATTGCTTATTAGAACTGCCAATAAGCAAGTTCCAAATGTATATAAAAATAAACTTATCAATAAAGTCTATTATTCGTTAGATGAATATTTTTCCGATAAAAATGCTTGGGACTCTTAATATTGCGGGATCTCATTCAAAAACCAAATTTTATATGAAAAAATACAATTGTAAAAAACATATATTTGAAAAGAGTAACTGTCGAGTTTCTTGTCGGTTCTTCTCGATAGAATCAACCTTCCGAACCGTCGGTAGCGTTTGACTATTCAAAAATACTTTTTAAAAGTCTACTTTAATAAAAATAATTTTGATTTATCTAGACAATAGAAGTCAAGCCGTTGCAATTAAGGGTTATTGTTCCTCGTTTGTTCCTGTGTCCTCTGGAGTGCCTCAGGGATCACATCTCGAGCCCTTATTATTTAATCTTTATATAAATGATATCGCTAATATATTCGATCACTCTTCTACACTTTTATATGCCGATGATATGAAAATATTTAAAATAATTAGCAAACCGTCTGACTGTATGCTCTTACAAAGTGACCTTAACAAACTTTGTCAATATTGTCAGGACAATCTTTTAGACTTAAACATAAAAAAATGTTGTGTCATCACTTTTTCTCGAAAAACGAGGCCTTTCATTTTTGAATATAAATTGAATGTTGACATTATTAATCGTGTGACGGAGATAAGGGACCTGGTAATATTTATTGACAGTAAATTAACATTTAAACAACATATAAATCATATAAGCGCTAAAGCGTACCGTATGCTTGGCTTCATTTTACGAGTTAGCAAAGATTTTAAAAACTACTCTACGTTAATCCTTGTGTACAACTGTTTCGTCCGTTCTATATGGGAATATGGTTCTATAGTCTGGAACCCGCAATATAAGACCTATATTGAAAGTTTAGAAAATCTACAAGATAAGTTCCTCAAGCATGTAAGTTTTATGTGTTTCAAATCTAAACTTATTCCACCTACACTGCTTTCTTTAAGTGATCGGCGACTGTTGAGAGATCAAATGTTTCTGTTTAAATTGATCCAATACCAAATTGATTCCCCATATCTACTGGGCAGATTATATTTTAGATGTCCCACAATAATCACTATTTCATGTACATATAATATTATATTTTAGCGATCTTATTTAATATAACCTCCCGCTTACAAGCGACATAGCGTCCACTCACGAAGGCGTCTCAGCGCCGACTAATATTTTACTAGAAAATTTTGAACAATAAATCTTGGCAGTCATCAAACAAAATAGGCCTTAATGCAACAGCTTAAGGTACAACTTTAGAAGCAAAATATGTGAAAAAGATACATTTGATATTTATTTTTTCTGAGCTAATGTGTGGTATTATTATAAATATCTTTTGAAGGGTTTGAGTTGAACATATCTTACTACTAGAGGTATTTTTTTAAAATCAATATCACGTAAGAAATAGTTTTTAAGACTTCCTAAACTCAGCTCGATATCGTTAATTTGGAGTGAAGAGGCTCCGGAAAATCGGTTTTACTATAAAAAATAATAAGAAAATTTCATATTTTTTATATTATTATTAAAGATAAAGGCCCGATCAATTCATAGCCATTAATAGTTCCATTTAATTTTCTTTGATTTTGTCGGAAGTTACACCGAAAAACATCTATTTTTCATCAAATACTTAAACGCGCCCTTAATCGAAATTTGAACGCTCCTAATTTTATTCGATAAATCGAATGGCACCGTGGAAGCTAAAAAACAAGTTAAAAGTTCATGATCGACCAATGAAACCCCGGTCCGCTGACGAGGCGCGCTTCGTTGCAGAGCTGCGGCCGCGGCTGGAGGAGGAGGAGGAGGAGGAGTTCAGCGTGCCGCGCCCGTGGCTGCAGCGCGTGGTGCGCGAGCGCGCCGCCGCCGTGCGCCGCGCGCGCTCCCTGCAGCGCGCGCCCTCGCCCGGTACGCGCCCCCGCGCCCCGCGCCCCGCGCCCCGCGCCCCGCGCGCCCCTCCCTCCGCTACACGTGCGACCGCGATACTGATCATGTTTTTAATTATAATTTCAGAATTTCGCGGCTTCGATATTTCGGATTCAGCAGATGTGGGAGGTTAGTGAACGTAAATGTTTATAGTGTAGAATTATATTATATTATAGTCCGTGGTGATCGTAGAATTGGCTCCAATGAGAAATGAATTATATATAACTAACTAATGTTACGTTACAACTAAATAGTAGGACACGTCTATACCGAATTTTTAATTATATACATCCTGAAGCCTGTTTTTTGATATCCCGGGGTAAAAAGTATCCTATGTCTCAATTCAGATAATAATGTATGTCCGTGTCAAATTTCATTCAAATTCGTTGCGTCTTTTTTGCGTCCAAATATCGAAACTTTGACATACGTCGTCGGGGCCGAGTGGAGTACAGAGTAGTATACGACCCGGGACGCGCAGGCTTCGTGGGCTGGAGCCCGGACGAGGGCGCGGAGGCCACGCGCAACGCGGGCGCGGCGGCGCGGCGCCTCGACGACAGCGACGACGACGGCTTCTTCGAGCAGAGCTCGCCGGGCGAGTCGGACGCCTCCGCCGACTGCTCGTGGCGCGAGCGCGTGACGGCGCGCGCGGCGGCGCTGGAGGCGCGCGGCGTGGACGTGCGCGGCGCGGCGGCGGCGGTGCTGCGCGCGGCGCTGCGCCCGCCCGCGCCCGCGCCCGCCGCGCGCGTGCTGGCGGCCGCGGCGGACGCGCACGACGTGTCGCGGCTGTTCCTGGCCACGCTGTTCCTGGCCGGCGCGGGCAACGTGGAGATCGTGCCCGGCCCGCCGCTGTCGCTGGCGTCGTTCGCGGTGCGCGTGCTGTCGACGGACGAGCGGCTGTACGGCGCGGCGGCGGACGCCGGCGCGCGCCCCGCCGGTCGGGTCACGTTCGACGTGTGAACGTATCCGAGTGCGCCCCCGTACGTGTAGACGGTGTAAATAGTTCGAGCGCGGAGTCTACTTTGTGTTTTCTAGATGTTGTCACTTCTAATTTAATTACTATCTTCTAAGAATTAACTCTACTTTTTGTATAAAGATGTCGACGGGACTACAAAACCATATTTAAGTACAGGCTATGATCATAATGTATATTTTGTTATCGCGTGAGTGTGAAATTACAATAGTAGCATTTGTGTAGAGCTGACATGTTAAATTATGTTTTAACGTATTATTTTAATTTAGCAAAATTTATTACATTTTGTTTTAATAATCATGTGATTTTTTTCAAAAATTAAATAAATAGTACATAGTATACTATACCGCACTTGTATAACATAATAACCAATTGTAAAATATAATTATTTTTGTAAATATAGTGTATAGACAGTTTATTGTAAACTCGAATGTGTTCTAATAATTCTAAAATTAATGATTCCAAATTTAGAATTAAGTTAATTGTATTTGCTGTAAGCTATTGAATTGATTATAAAAATTGACTTGTATGATAGGGCCTGAATGACATTTATCGGCATGTAGCTGCAGGGCTCCGACCCTACTCGCTGCTGCCTATGAAACGAGAGTTGACGCATCTTCATACATACAAGCTATTGTCTATATATAGTAGAGAGAGCTGATCGACGCTGATGTCTGTAGTCCAGGCACAATGATACCTCGGAACAGAGAATACGGTCGCAGGGCAGGTTGTCAGCGTGCAGCAAGTAGTGAGCGTTTCCGGGTACAGGGTGCGCATTATACGTAAGATGTTAATCTTGCACATTCTCTATTCTAAGGTTCACATTTTACCAAATAAACCGTTCGTTACATGCTCAATTACTATACCTTGTCACTTTACGAAAGTCTCACTTTATGTCTAAGGTTTGATATCTCATGCTTGCGGGCCTCGAGTTTTGAGTTACAGCTATAAGACCGACAGCTCCAGCGATGGTCACAGGTTCGATTCTGACGAACTCCTAAGTCAACCAGTCATTTTTTTTAGTTAAATCTCTGATATAGATATAAAAATAATATAGCAAGACTTTCTTACTGTAATATAGTATATGGATGCGTATATGAATATATAGTATTATCAGTGTGTCTGTGTGTCGTCAGCGCAGGGGAGCCACTCCCCCCGGGACCAGTGCACTCCCATTGCAAATATAACTTCCTATTTTTTTTATATTATCGAAACTTCCACCTTAACTTTAGGTAATTTATTTAATATGTAATAATTTGTATATTTTACGAAAAAAAATACCGTCCCTTTTGACAATTAGTAAAGTAAGTATTATAAATATTTTATACAAAAAAAAATATCTTCTACACGTGAAATTATCTTACAAATTATATCTCCAAAGTTTTAACAATGGTTATAATAATACTTAATTAATTATAAAAATTGTAACGCACAAAATATTTTTCTTATATATTTGTCAACAATGTAAAACAACGCTTTTACTATATTTCTATGTAAAGTGAATGTCCGCGCCGTAGCCCGCTGCCCACAGGGAATGCAGCAATGCACTACCCGCATTAATAAGCCATGGAGTTCCGATACTTCGGTTTGTACATGGTTTAAGTAAAATGCATGCATTGATCTCCTGTAACAAAGCCTTTCTTCTTCCTAGCATTTATCCCAGTATATATATATTTTTGCTCAGGGTCTGTTTGTTAAAATCCATCCTAAAGTGCTAACCAATAACTCATCGGATAAGAGCAATTTACTATCAAGAGTTAACGTGTATTATGATAACAACCGGGGCAGACAGCTTAACGTGTTCTCCGAGGCTAGGTGGGGAGACCCACAAGGACAGACGGCCAAACCGAGACAGATATTTATTAGATAAATACAAATCAATACAAGTCCGCCCCGAGCGAGAATCTAACCCTCGACCGTTGAGACCAAAGTCAGGCTCGCTACCAGCACGCCACAACGGTCGTCATCCTGTACAGCCTTTGCGCTTGTATGCAAAAGCTTATTTTAAACGTAAAGTCGTTAGTCATAACATATGACCCTCCCCCGACCCCGTGTCCTACTCCTTGTAAGATCTGAATATGTAAAACGACATTTAATGTGGAATTCAAATTGTTGTGCCTTCGACGTTTCGAATGTGAGAGTGCACTGATCCAACTTGCAAAATAATTAATTATCGTTAATGAAGGGCTATGAGCGCCTGTTTTAATATTCTTAATGTGAGTGTATATATAAGAGTACTGGCGTAATTGGCCAGAATATAAATAATTGTTATTTTATTTATAAAATTAAATATATTATAAATGTGTTTTTATTTTATTTATTTATTTCTTCTCTTCTTCTTTAATTCGAATATGAATGGCGTAAAACTGGCAGATTTATATCCGACCAGCAGTCATCCGACCAGTTATGATCGGACAAAACAGATAAACCATAAATTTACGCATTGTCTCCAAAACTCGGTGGTAGTTATAACTAAAATTAACGCCATTTAGGCCATACCATGACATTATAAATCCCTTTTTTCATTTCGACTGAAGGACTTTCTTTCCAAGGCTAAGAACATTTGTAATTCACGCAACTTATGTTGAACTATGACCTTGAATACGCAGTAACACATTTTTGGGTCTCAATCGACATTAGGAATGAACGACTTAGGGCGCGCGTAACTATAGTATAACTCTCTCAATATAAATTGAACCATGCGCAGTAACACATTTTTGGGTCTCAGCCGGATGTGAAATGAAGGGGGCCGCGTAGCTATAGCAACGCGGTGACGCTCGACCCTTTTGGTACACTCGCTCATGGTTGTTTTAGTTGTTTAAAAATAAAGAGAAAAGTAGTGATACTTTTAAACTCAAATTATTAGTTCTACGATACAAAAGATAATTAGATTTTGAGCTTTATCATTTAATGTTGAAACCTTTCACATAAAAATGCATAGCAACATAACTTCCATCTAGGACAGTCATAATAAAGTTTATAATCATAGGCTCTAATAATAGGAACTAGAATGCATAATATGTTAATGCTGTATTACAATTACACTAAACAATCTACTGAAATTGATATTTTAATATCAGCTTCTCGCAGCTTCGGCAGAAAAGTATTGAAATTATTCATTTTAAAATAATCAATGTATATAATATCTTTACAGTGTCTATTATTTTATTTAGTTAATTGCTCTATTTGTTGTTATTCTCGAATTGTATTCATTTTATTTTGAATTTTATTGATATGTATCATTATATTTTAATTAAATTGAGCTATTAAATCATTAGATTTAAAAATTAATTAACATTAACCCTCATGCAATTCTTCTTTATGTTCTTATCCTTAAATTGAATGTGATTTTGAACCAGCTGTTGGTTATCGCAAAAAATAAAGAAAAAATAAATTATTTCTGTATTCATTATTTTAATATAATTATTATGTATGATTAGTAAGCTACTTTTGTTTGGTTATCAGTATGAAGTTAGCCACGAGTCCTGTTCTATTCTTATTTGAAACGCACTGTAATATATTGAATTAATACGTAATTGTCATTATTAATTTAATAGTTATAATAATAGTGGTTATGTGGTAAGTGGTTTATCGTGCTGACATTATATATTTGAAAAAAAAAACATTGTAAACATTAAGCAATATAAAAAATATAATTATTACTTATTATATACATAATTATATTATCAGAAAATAACCTCTTAATTTATTCCTTTGCCCTTTTTTTTAAAAAAAAGGGGATGGTAGTTCTAAATCAATTGGAGGGAAAGCTAAAATGTCAGTTTGAGCTCGATACACTTGGTTAGGTCGTGAACCATTTTATTCCTTTATAAATTACGAACATCTCAGCAACTGATTATTAGAATGCCCGTTCATGTAACTAAGTTCTATAAGCTTTCCTTCACTGTCAGAGCTACTAAATTGTGGAATGCATTACCTCTGAACGTTCGACAAGCAAAATCGTTACACATCTTTAAAAAGTTAGTAAAAGATTTATATTTGACTGAAAATAACTAAGACGACATTATATATATAACTATATTTATTTTATTTTATTGTTTATGTTATATATTTATTACATATGCGTAATTGAACATAATAGATACATATTCAATTATTATTGTGTAGTTATTTGTATGTATGTTTATGTATAATTATTTACACCACACCACGGCATACCCTCTCTTCTATCTCATGGTTGTCTGAAAGAGATCGCTATTAAGCGATAAGACCGCAAATTGTACATTTGATTATAGTTTGTATTACTTTTTGTTGTGGTGTACAATAAAGTATGAAAATGAAATAAATAAATTGTTATTTACTAGTTACGTGCCAGAAAGGCCAATAATTATATCCGCTCACCGATTTATTTGAAAACGATTATTTGTAATGAACAAATATTAAAATTGTTACTTTTGAAAAGTCTACTCACTTCTGATTCCTAAAAAAAAAAAATATATAAATTGATTGATAATGAAGTTTTCACTTCTGTCGTGCGGTCTTTTTACCCTTTGATACATGACAAATGTCATTGTCACTTTTGCTTAAACGCGCGAGATTATTCGGTTTGGATTCGCATTTCAGATAAACGCATAAATAAAAAAATCCAGATGACTTATCCATCATCTGTGAAAAGTTTAAGATTTATGAAAAGTTCCTCTATTGGAAATATACCATACAGAAAAGTCATCATTACAGTAAGATTATTTCATGGCGTTGAAACATTTAGAATTGTTGTGACGTATTTTTATTGAAATAAAATGATTATCATATTCATAAGTATTATGAATACCTATGCAATGAATGCAGAAAGAACTGTGCTTCGAAAGAATAGTGAGTCATAGTAGACTCAGTTGATAAAATATTTACAAAAACTACTTTGAAACTTGATTCCCTACATCAGAATTGTCGTGTACGTGTCACAAGTTTACAGTTTTTGAAATTATATTTAGATGAATAATTGACTACAAAAAAACTATGAAAAACTTGGTAAACTATCGATCTTTAGATCTTTTAGATAAAACTTTGATGTTGAATGAATAAAATATGGAAAAATGGTAAAAAAAGTACGAGTAGGTCAAATTACAAGGTCCTGATTTATATTATTTTTTATGTGAAATGTAATTATATTTTTGTTGAATTGTAGTGAATATTGATTATGAATAAATAGTTATCAGTTTCAGATAAACATTTATGGTAGTTTTCATATAAATAAAGCAAAAAAAATGTTATCAAAACATTGCATTTTTACGAAAATTTAGGTTACGTTATATTGACATGTAGTGCCGGACACTATTGTCGATAAACAATTTATTTTCGTACAGGATTTTCTTCTGTATTTATAAATAAAATTGTTTATATAAAATTTGGTTTTCTTTATTTTTCTTCGTATGTCAATTCTTATTTTCTCAAAATAACATTATTTTTTGTTTGGAATTATTATAATTAGAATTATTTATTATGCACATAAACATGCCTGTTGTATTACATATAAAATATTTATTTTATTCTATTTTAGATATATATTACAAACAAAAGTTAACTACTCATTGACATTGCCACCGATGTCAGTTTTACAATCTTCTTATTCTTTGTTAGACCATCCAGCGAACTATAGCGGTGCTAAGATTCTAAAATGCACGTTCTCCTCCAAGTCTGTCCGAAATCCCGAAATCCCTAGTCTTTGCCTGGTGAAACAAAATTTTTTAACGATGACGACTCATTTAGTCGTGCAAACGTCTTATGCAAATTGCAAACAGTTTCGAAACGACAGAGTCGGCAAGGCCAAGTGCTTTGCTGACAATAGGCCAATAGAACCCGAGCGCCTATTTAAGGTGAACACGAAGTTGAAAGCATATAAGATAAGTCTCCATAGCTCCTGAGGGCGAACCATAAATCCTCACCACTGTAGAGGAGGTCGAATCGATAATCAAAGGCCTTCACGATAAAAAAATTCCAGGTCCTGATCCCATCACCAATAAGATTTTGAAAAGGCTCCTGATTCAAATTTTGAATCTCCTAATTCTTATTTTCAATGCTCTACTATCAGAATGCTCATTTCCTGATCAGTGAAAATAGGCCATAGTTTCGGTAGTATATTCACAAACCCAGTAAGCCAAGGAATCAACCCGCGAGTTATCGTTTGATCAGCATACTCTCTCTCGGGAAAGTCTACAAATATCCTGCTAGCAAGAATCAAAAACATGATGATTTTAGTGGTAATAGATGAACAGTTTCGTTTTTGTAAAAATCATTTCTGCGTTAACCAGGTCCACCGCATAACGGAGCACATTTTAAAGGGCGTCATCCGTGCGCGAACAAATACGACTGGGACTCTCTTCTTTGACGTCATTAAGGCTTTCAATAAATTCTGGCACACTGGCTTAACTTTTGAGCTTTATTGCCTAGGATTGCCAGATAGACTCATCATACGAGACTACTTATCAACTCGAACTTTTCGTTATCGAGTAGAAGGCATTCTGTCTTGCCCTCGTCTTATAAGGGATGGAGTCCCACAAGGTTCCGTTTTAGCTCCATTTCTATATTCATTATATATAAACGACATACCTAGACAGACCTACAATATCTATCCCTCACTCTTCGCGGACGTCTGTATCTGCTTCCGCTTTAACCAAGTGTCTCCAATCCGCAGCCGATGCCCAAGGCAAATGGTTTAAAATTTTGGAAGATTGAATTCAATCCAGAGAAAAGCGTAGGAAGCCTATTCAACAAACCTCGCATTAGAACTTACTGGCGATCCGGTCCACCTGGAGTCATCACTTTATTTGACCGTTCCATCCCGCAGAAAGATAAAATGACAACTGATTATCGCTTGAAGATCATATCCACATGGTACGCAATAAAGCAGCTTTCGTTCTGGGCAGACTGTTTGCGATGTTGGGCAGAAGGAGTAAATTGTCCTTATGTAGCAGCATCACCTACGTGCAGTTATAGGAAATAATTGTACGCTACACATCTTTTATTTATCTTTATTTTCTACGTCATCGTTCGGAATAGATGAACGTAGATAGCTCTGAAAAGAACTGTTTTTATATGCCTTCATTATAAGGCGTGGTTGGTATGCGAAAGAGCGTCGCTCTGAAAAGAGCGTTTTTAAGATGCAGATCCGAAGATCTACAGTTTCTTCTTTCTTCAAGCTTCCAATAAGAATCTTCACACAATACTACTTCAAGCAATACGCGACGCGGGAACCGAACACGGACAAGACGACCTCGCTGCACTCGGCGCTCGACGATTCTAAGGCGACGCCGGGTCGCAGCGGTCAATTATATTAATTCGCGCGCGTCCCTCCCGCGCGCCCCTCCCGCTTCAGACAGCGGCGTGCGGGAAGCAGGACGCCACCTATGAGAAGCCCGCGTATTAAAGTAGCCATTTTTATTGGAATTTTATTTTATAATTTTATATTTTATTTTGTTTACTGTTTTCTCATTGGTTGTTTACATTTTGATTTTTTGTATATATACTCGTGTACTTTCTGAATAAATTATTCCACTACATTCCACCGGAGAGTTTACTTACTACGAGTCCTCAACAAATAATTAACCACAACAGTACACTGGTACACTGGTTAAAGTGGTTAAAGTGGTGACCCCGAGGAACAGAAGCATACCGGATAGGAACCAGGCTCCGAAGCACCCTTCTGAGAAAAAACCTCTCCCTACGTGGAATCTCTGCCAGACTGCTAATAGAAACTTTCTATTACACGCTGCCGTGACGAATCTCTGCTCGAACACCGCTACGCTGCTTGACGAATCTACCCGGAAAATGGAGGAAAGCCAAGCACCAGCCACGTTCAATAACCAGACCGTCACACAATACCTCACCGACGTCCTACGTACTTTAAAAGCAGAACTCGCAGAACTGAAAGCAAGACCGACGCATAACCCACACCAGCGACACTCACATTCTCATCACAGAAGCCCATCGCATCGTCATTCCCGGTCTCATACTTCATCTTCATCTGCACACTCATCACTCTGCTACTACCACCGTCGATTCAGCAACGCAGCAACACGCTGTACAACCCCTTGCAGCTTCAAGAAACAGTCATCACAACACAAACAACAATTGGCAGAAACGGAATCATTCGGCGTTCATAACAAGTCCTACCGCCTGTTCGTCAAGGACAAAAGGACATGCTACTCTTTCTTGGTAGACACGGGAGCTAATATATCCGTCTTACCTCGAAAACCAGGCCAGAAAGCAACGCCGCTACCATTCAAACTGTACGCCGCAAACAACACAACAATATCTACCTACGGCGAGAAAACACTCGAACTGGATCTCAACTTACGACGTCCATACAAATGGAAATTTATAGTCGCTGATGTCTCAAAACCGATACTAGGAGCCGATTTCTTAAACCACCATCAACTTATCGTAGACGTTAAAAATCGAAGATTAATTGATGCTGTCACAAATCTCAACGTTAAAGCTCCGATGATGTCAACTAACATCCCTACAGTCCGCAGTATCGACATACATAGCACATACCGACATCCTAGCGAATTTCCCGGAATCACACGTCTCACCGCAATGCAACTCAGAACCGAAGATCCACGTCAGACACTACATAGAAACAGAAGGTCAACCTATACACCGCCGTTCTCGTCCTATACCGCCGCATCGCTACGAAACAGTCAAAAAGAATTTGAAAACATGATGCAACAAGGACTCTGCAGACCCAGCAAAAGCCCATGGTCATCACCACTGCATATAGTACCCAAGAAGAACGGGGATATACGAGTGTGTGGTGACTATCGCAGGCTCAACGCGATAACAAAGCCCGATCGCTACCCAGTACCACGAGTCAAAGACTTCACTCATCACTTATCAGAAAAAAGAATATTTTCAACTATCGATCTCAACCGCGCATATCAACAAATCAACGTAAGAAACGAAGACATAGAAAAAACCGCTATCATTACTCCATTCGGTTTATTCGAGTTCCCGCGCATGTGTCCCGGTTTGAAAAACGCCGGACAAACATTTCAGCGCTACATACACGAAGTACTCCGTGGACTCGACTACGTATTCCCATTCATCGACGATGTACTTATCGCCTCATCAGACGAAGCCGAACACCGCGAACATCTCAAATGTGTTTTAAAACGTCTGGAAGAAAACGGTATCACTATTAACCCAGCCAAATGCAACCTAGGTCAGCCGGAAGTCAAATTTCTCGGCTACATCGTTTCCCACGCAGGAATCAAACCGCCACTCGAGAAGGTCAAGGCTATCACTGAGTACACAAAACCGAAAACCATTGAAGAATTAAGACGTTTCCTCGGTATGTTAAATTTCTACCGCGATCACATACCTAACGCCGCGACGCTACAAGCTCCATTAAACGCATACCTACACAACGTCAAGAAGCGAGATAAAACAATCATCGAGTGGACCAACGAAGCACAGCAAGCATTCGAGGCATGTAAAGCCAGCATCACAAACGCAGCTTTACTCGCCCACCCTTCACACCAAGCCACCCTCGCAATCTTCAGTGACGCCTCAGACACAGCAGCTGGTGCCGTCCTACAACAGTATATCAACAATACATGGCAACCATTAGGATACTTCTCAAAGAAATTCTCAGACGCGCAACAAAAATATTCAACATACGATCGTGAATTATTAGCTATTTATATGGCAGTAAAACACTTTCGAAAAATATTTGAAGGACGTGAACTCATCATATTCACGGATCATAAACCGCTTACATTCGCTATGAACAAGATTACTACATCAAACGAAACTCCGCGCAGAACGCGACAATTATTAGTCATTAGCGAATTTACTACCGACATACGTCACGTAAGCGGCAAACAAAACACAGTTGCCGACGCTCTCAGCCGCATAGAAACAAGCGACATCGCAACAAGATCCGCGGAATCGAGCCACATAGCGACAATAACTTGTCCTTCACCGATCGATTACGAAGAAATCGCCCGCGCGCAAGACAAAGACAGCACTATACATCAATTACGTCATCAAAATAATTTATCCTTCAAGAAGATCAACATACCTAACACAAACATCGAATTATACTGCGAAACATCAACTTCATACATAAGACCGTATATACCTATCGAATACCGAAGAAAAATTTTTAACAGCATACATAATATTAGTCATCCCGGAACAAGAACTACTCGGAAATTAATAACAAAAAAATACTTTTGGCCTTCAATGAATACCGATATAGGTCAGTGGACTAAAACTTGTTTATCGTGTCAAAAAAGTAAAATACTACGTCACACGCACAGCAAGATCGCAACATTCCCGCCAACCGAACGTTTTCAACATATACATATCGATATAGTCGGACCGTTACCTACAACTGCGCAAGGACATCGCTACATAGTAACAATGATCGATCGTCACACGAAATGGCCCGAAGCGATCCCGATCATTGACATATCCGCAGAAACAGTCGCCGACTCCATATACACGCACTGGATTACTCGTTTTGGATGCCCCGCTACGATAACGACCGATCAAGGACGACAGTTCGAGAGTAACCTATTCATTCATCTAACAAAAATACTCGGTATAGAAAAAATACGTACTACGCCCTACCATCCGCAAAGTAACGGAATCGTAGAACGTTGGCATCGTTCATTGAAGACTGCATTACGAGCGAAACTATCAAATACAAATTCATGGATGAATGAACTCCCAACCGTACTACTAGGACTACGAGCCGCCTTACGCACCGACACCGGCGTAAGCGCCGCCGAACTTACCTACGGATTCAACTTGCGACTGCCTAGCGACTTCTTCGACGCAAATACTCCCGCTACTTCATCAATGGACTACAGTTACGTCGAAAAACTACGCGCGAACATAGCAAAGAACAAGCCGAAGCCAATGAACACACACCGAAACAATAAACACATATTCGTACATGAAGACCTACACACATGCACGCACGTATTTATTAGAATCGACGCAGCAAAGTCAACTTTAAAAGCACCATATGAAGGTCCATATCGAGTTGTAAAACGAACGGATAAAGTTTTTACAATTCAATTACCCGATCGTCAAACAAACATATCAATCGACCGATTGAAACCTGCATATGTACTTCAAGATACCGATTACCTTTTACCTTCAGAACCAGTTACCAAGATTACCATACCTTACCAACCAGAAACCATTACCAAGAAAACCACATTACCAGAGCAAGCGAACAACATGACGTCACAACCTAATCTCAAGCAAACACGATTAGGCCGTACCATCAAGTTGCCGGTACGTTTCACTTGAGGGGGATTACTGTAGCAGCATCACCTACGTGCAGTTATAGGAAATAATTGTACGCTACACATCTTTTATTTATCTTTATTTTCTACGTCATCGTTCGGAATAGATGAACGTAGATAGCTCTGAAAAGAACTGTTTTTATATGCCTTCATTATAAGGCGTGGTTGGTATGCGAAAGAGCGTCGCTCTGAAAAGAGCGTTTTTAAGATGCAGATCCGAAGATCTACAGTTTCTTCTTTCTTCAAGCTTCCAATAAGAATCTTCACACAATACTACTTCAAGCAATACGCGACGCGGGAACCGAACACGGACAAGACGACCTCGCTGCACTCGGCGCTCGACGATTCTAAGGCGACGCCGGGTCGCAGCGGTCAATTATATTAATTCGCGCGCGTCCCTCCCGCGCGCCCTTCCCGCTTCAGACAGCGGCGTGCGGGGAGCAGGACGCCACCTATGAGAAGCCCGCGTATTAAAGTAGCCATTTTTATTGGAATTTTATTTTATAATTTTATATTTTATTTTGTTTACTGTTTTCTCATTGGTTGTTTACATTTTGATTTTTTGTATATATACTCGTGTACTTTCTGAATAAATTATTCCACTACATTCCACCGGAGAGTTTACTTACTACGAGTCCTCAACAAATAATTAACCACAACAGTACACTGGTACACTGGTTAAAGTGGTTAAACTTATAAATATAAATAAATAAGGTCACATTGTACAAAGTCTGCGTACACCCTGGTTTTTCGCATCTACATGCCCGAAAAACATTTCTTACGAATGTCCTCGCGCTGCCCATGTAAGGTGCAAGTCTCCATAAAGGTTTTAAAATCGATTCGATTCGAAGCGTTTATCGCAAACCTATTTCAATCAAACTATCTCCCATCCCGATCCTCTGCCTAGACAGGATAGTATTTATACAGAACTTAATAAATATAAACAGAAAATGAATTAAAACAGAGTTGACAAACCAACTAGATACAGACACGCACACAACACCGCCTTCACTGGCGAGGACGGGGTCCATCGTCTTCGCAGATGAAGTCAAAGTTTCTTTCTTGTTTCGCACACCTGCGAGTGAGTCCATCGATTAGTTTGCGCCTTCATTTCCGACGACGTCCATTGATTTAGTTCAATCTCACAGGAGGCAACCTATGGACGAAATCAACTTTAAGCCCCCACCCGGTAACGCTGTCAAGGCCAGTAAGGCCAACAGCAATATACAATCAGATAAAAAGGGATATGAAGGCAAGACTCCGAACACATTTTAATCGATGGACTCACCCGACGACGTAAGTGAGTCGCAGATGTGTGAAAGAAGAGACTTCGACTTCATTTGTAAAGACGATTTTAAAATTTATTCGATCTGCCCAACATAGCATACATTTTTCTCAGAACGAATGTTGCTTTTTTATGCGAATATGAGCTTCAAACGGTAGTCTATGGTCAACTAGATACTTGGTTTTTGCTGCTTTGCCAGATTATTTCGGATCATGACCTGTAGATAGAGGCGAGTTAGAAGAGAAGACAACTCAGGCGCACATGACCACAAGGCAATGCCAGTCAGGCCCATTACCTTTTTTTTTATTCATATATGGGTAAGCTCTTGACTTCAATCGAGGGAGAAGGTCTACGTTGGAGCGAGCTAACTCATGAGAAGCCTATGTACTAATACAGACGCTGGAAGAACATTCCAATCCCTGGCCGTGCGCCTTATGAATGAGGAACGAAAGCGCATAGTTCGAATATTGGGTATATCGACCAGATATGTAGAAGAACGGCGATGGCAGTATAAGTGTATGGAGCTCATCGGCACACTCCCTGAAGTAGAGTCTATAGAACACTGACAAGCAAGCGACTTTACGACGGTGCGGCAGGCTGGTATTTAGCTGAACCATCCCACAGGTGGGTACAGTACTCCATGCAGGGCCGGACTTGAGCTTTATATAGTGTCAGAAGCTGTCTAGGCGTGAAGTACTGCGTCACCTTGTTGAGAATGCCCAGGTTTTTGGCCGCTGATTTGAGCCTTGGACTTGGCTGACGCCAAAATTGAGGTTAGCACTCAATTCCATGCCAGGAAGTTTAATGCGGCCGGTGAATTCTATAGACACCACGGTAGGATTCAGCTCGAAAGGACTTCTTTTTGCGGAAAACAGACAAACCTGCATTTTGGAGATGTAAAAACCGACCAGATTATCGTCACCCCCCTGGGAGACTCGGCTTAAGATCACATTCGTCTGCTCCACCTCTCTTAAGGATCGTACTGTGTCCCCGTCGTCTCTTGCACTAGAAAGGTATCTCACCGTTACTGTGCTGTCATCAGCGTATCCGACTATGCCTGGCACGAGCAAATCGTTAATATGTAGTAAGAAAAGAATAACAGAGAGAATTGACCCCTAAAAACTCCAGCATTAATAGCCAAAAGGTCAGAAGAGCAGCTATCTATGACTACTCTGATCGACCGCTCACTCAGGATGTGACGACCTCATCGCCTGCTGTTAGGATAACTTCTGTCACAGCAGAGATTATTCCACCAGTGCAATCAGTCACACTGGTGGTAGGTCTTTTCTTGCAAGAAATCGGCTAGGTAGGTTCCACCACAGTGTCAAATATTCTGCCGCCAAATAATAGTGCTTAGGCATTACTGTGTTCCGGTTTGAAGGGCACTGTACGCTAGTGAAATTCCTTGGCAGAGGAGATTTAATAACTAATATCTCGACGTTACATAGCGTTATTCAGATCTAGAGTGCTGAGTATTTGGAATATCTCTTTTTCCGAATATGTATCTCTTATATTGCAGAGTCACAACTAGGTAGCAAAAGGTAGGCAGTTACCAGCGGCATCTAATTGGTAATTCTTCGCAACTAGAAATGCAAATAGTTCTGCTTTCTTTCTTTTGGCGGTGTGAGCTAATGAACCATCTGACTTTTGCAATAGCGGTAAAGGAGACCAAAAGAAAAGGGACGAGTAAGATGGGTAAGACGGTTGTCTAGCTCCAATGCGGCTGATATGATTGAAGCGGGCCTACGGAGGGCACATTTGTCAGACTTGGCAAAACTATTAAAGAGTCTTTTCAGTATCAAGACATTCGACGCATTGCGGGCTCGAGCATCCACACACTTCTGGTAGGCTAAGTGCTTACGTGCTTCGGCACTATCAAGCTCGAGAGTTGAACCAAGGGGACGCTTTCGCATAGAGTAAGCCATCAGAATATATAACGACAAATTCCATAGCCTTTAATATCCTTCAGAAACACTATCTGCGCAGCACGCTGGGTCTTTGAAGAGAATCATATTTGCTGCCAAGGGTTAGAGACACAAAGAAATGAAGCATCTCATCCAACTCGGCTGACTTGTGTCAACATTTGCTCGAGTTCAGGTGGCGAGTAAGCAGACACAGATTTCACCAGATAGCGGTCGTAGCTACTTAACCTCGCCAACTGGATGCGGTCAGCCAGCGGAATACCGTGTTTAGGATCCTGCTAGCCTCCGCGAAATAGTCACATTTAATCCTAGTAAATGTGTCTAAATGAAAAACATTGTTATAAAAATCCTTTTTTTTATTTACTATTATAATTATAATTCTCATAATCTGTACATATAACAAAAATATAAATTTCGTAGAATTTATTAAGTAATCGTATACTAGTCATGTTTTAAAAACTGTTTGATTTTTTTTTGATTTTCTTAGTACATTGCTATTGCTTTGGCAATTGCGACTCAAGCATCTAGTCAATACCAGCATGAGTTGTTGCAATTGGAGGTGGCTAAATAAATTCTGATAGCGTTCCCATTTACTTGATTTACAATTATTGTCTGTATGATGCTGTCATCCTAGGTAGAACAGTTATAAAAAGCCGGCAGCTAAACTGGCTCCGGTTTAAAAAAATCTTCCTTACTGAAAGAAGAAGAAGAAGAAAGAAAATCGAAAATCACTTAAACTTAAGGTCTTGGCCTTCCTACAGCCGGCCACCCCTTACGATTTCCAACGGTGTCATCTAAACAAATGTTTTCCAGCAGGGTCTCGTCTTCTACGGAAATTCACAGCCCGAAGTCCGAATACAGAAGTCTTAAATAGAAAGAAAGAATTAATATAAAAAAAAAACAAAAGAAATATATAACATATAAGATATAACAAAAAGTTATAGAAAAAAACCCTTTTGAATAATGTCGGTAAGAAAATATAATGGTTTGTGTCCTCATTTTGATCAATTCAAGTATGATTAGGCGTTATTCGTCAAAATTTCTTCTTGAAATAAATAAATTAATGTAATTAGCACGTCCTTATTACACGAGTTAGTTTTTTCAAACTTACTATATTATGGCTAAAGTGGTGAATGCGACCTTCTCTTCATCCGTACCATAGCGCTGCCGCAGTTATTTCCGAATCGAATGGCGCAGCTAGTCATTACAAGCGTAGGGTAAATGGGTTCTCCAAAACCAAAAAAGATAAGCTTAAATTTGTAATGCGTAAGGAAGACAAGTAGACCGTCGGGCATTTTGTTCTGCAAACAGTATATAAAATGCTATACTAAAAATAAAACCATGCTAAAATTTTAAAATAATAGCTAATCATTAATGGCTTTTAGTAGTAGGAGAGCTATGCTTGTCCCATCATAAATTGGGCCGGCTCGACAGAGGGAGTACGACCCTCTCACAGAAAATCAGGCGTTAGGTAATAAGAGAACTGTTTTGTTTCGTGCGATGAGTGAGAGCGCCGTAGGCTCAATCTCCCACCAGTCCCACATTTTTTCCTTCTCATTTCCTACTCTCCCTTAGGTTTGCAACGCATATATTCTACTTTAAGTTTATTATGTTCATAGGTTGCGGTGAATGCTTCGAATCCACTCGAGTAAAAAAATTCATTTATGAGTACCTTATACATATCTAGTCAATGTTATAGGTATATAAATATGTGGCGTCCTCTTCGTCCATGTCGTAATCACAGATACGGTATACGGTATAGCAGCGGGAGAACAGTAGTTCTCCCTCCTAATCTTCGCCATACAAACAATACGACCGACATTTGTATTCTTATAAATATATTTATAAAAAAAGACAAAAAGAAAAAGAATTATAATCCATTATTATTATTCTATATATATATATATTTGATAATGAATCATGATCATGGATGATGATTAGATAAATTACAAAACAAATAATGGTCTATAAAATAATGAAATAATATATTATATCGATATCGATAAAATTTCCACCCGCCCTGTAGAATTTATTCTGTGAACAACTAAACAAAATGTTTCCAGCTGTCAATATATAATGATATACTATTATGAGACAAAACACTATAAAAATAAAGCATATAATTCTATATTGAAATTTGAATGACAGCAAGCCAATTGTTGGTAAATATGTACAACAAAATACTGAAGTTTTCCGTATTTTTTGTTGAATGATTTCTTCTTTTTTTCGGGGACAAGCATAGTTATTTGTTTATGTAAATACTGTAATTGCGTCTATGTAGAGTATTTGAAACGCATATAATTGAATTTGTAGAAGAAATACTTGAAAATAACGTATAAGTGCTATTCATATTCGAGCTTGAAAATTTTGATAAATACGATAAAAGATAAAAGTCCAGTTATAGAAATAGCTTTATCGTTTCTAGAGCAACATAAAAAACACTAGTTTTTGGACGAAAATGCACTTACCGTCAATAAAAATGCTTACAAAAACGGAGATTACAACTTTCTGTTTCATAAAACTAAGTGACATTTGCCAACTCGTTTTTATCGCGGTAAAAGACGATATTACTTTTTAAGCTTTCTGTGTAGCGTACAATTTAATATATTTTATTGTAAACAATAAAATTTCGAAAAATTGAGTCACTTATACACCGAAAAATAATATTTAAAGTTAGGCGGGGTAATGAGACTATTTCTGTCAAAATCGCAAACTGACGGCCAGCCGGCTGCTCAATCTGAATCCTCGATAGGTTAAGAACACCCTCAATTTTTTTTGTAGATCATCTTTCAACGCAAAAAATATTCAAAAACGTTAAGACACTAATAAAATGAGGAAATAGCATGTCCATAATTAGAAAACAAAAATATTTTGTGTATTCAATCTTTATATACAGTGCGCACTTCACTCAGGTTTCAGTCAACAATAGCTAAGTTTTCATTCTATTCTCTCTTGCTAATTTGCTACTCTAGCGCCATTATGAAGTTGTGAACCTCTTATTTACTGCTTCCACCGGACAATTTTGTAGTCATATGAGATTTCTTTGATTCTTCTGTCTCCATGCGCTCAATTTAAAAAACTGTCAAAAATTAAATTCCATTTAGCGATGCGACGAGTTGGATTTTTTTTGACTCGAGCTACTCGAGTTGGTATAGCCTTGAACTCGAATCGCAACTCGAGTTGACTCGACTCGGTGACTGACTCGCACCGTATCCAAGGCCTAAGCAGTAAACGAGTTGTATGAATGGACGAGTTGAATCACGCGCGTGACTTGTTAGGTATATAGCAACTCGAATCGACTCGGTGTTTTCAAATTTGTTACAACAATGTAGCGTAGCGACGTAATTAAAATTATCATTCAGGCTCCCAGGAATACAGGTGTAAATAACTAAATATGTTATAAAAATAGTAATATAGGTATATGCAATTAAAAATACTTAATTATTATTGCAAAATTTTTATATTTTATACTTACTTATTATTTTTAACAAAGAACTCTCACGCTACACTTCTTTTATTAGGTGCCATTATAAAATTTAAAAAAGAAATATAGACACTGGTCAGTATAAATAACGCGGGCTAGCTTACTAATAAACAATAACATTTACGATTTAATATTCAAAAGCAAATTGAACTACGCGCGCGAGTAACAACTACTAGGCTTGGGCATTTAAAGTTTTAAACGAAAAGTTAAAATTTAAAAAAGTCTACTTATCAAAATAATTACCAGTGCAATCAAGTGCGTCGTGGTCCATGCATAGTGAAAATTAAGAGTTCCGCAGTTTGGTGTTAAAAAATTTTAAAGACTTAAAAATAATAATGAATTTATATCTAACGCAAAATAAGGTGATTTTAATACAAACTCTGAACCCCCTTTTACAAACTTTGAATGTCATATTTATTTATATCGAATCAACAGCCTAAAAAAATAAGTTTCAAGTTTCTAGCTCTAAAATAACGATAACTTTCATACAGCTTAACAACCCATTACAGCCTTTTTTCTCATTAAATAGTAGCCTATTTCGTATAGGAGCTCTAGACTATCTGTGTAACAAATTTCATTTAAATCGGTTCAATAGTTTTTGCCATTTGGCTACGATACCCTAAAAAGCACACAAGTATGCTTTTATTAGTGTAGTTGATTTCGTTTGAACTTGACAGCCACTATGGTTGAAAAATAGTCCTATTTGTAATAGTTATAAGACACAATTTAAAAACGTTTAAGTATAAAAATAACATCTAAAATCATAATTGCGTATGACAAGTTTACGAAGTATTTGTTTTAATAATGTTTTCATCAGGTACACTTAGTACTTGATGACTGGTTGGTTTATTGTTTAGCTAACTTTTATTGATTTTTTAACATAACATTAGCATGTTTTTCGTAGGCAACCATAGAGTTTGGATTTTCGACTTATTATTATTATTATTTATTTCATTGAATATACCTATTTAAAAAATTGACTATGGGCCATATGTTTATCTTATAAACATATGGCCCATAGTCTTCGAGTAAAATGACTGTGATGGACGGATACGGATGGGAAGACAGACATAACGAGCATTTAACAATGATAATTATAAGGGTTCCTTTTTGCCACTTGGCTACGGAACCCTAAAAAGACAGCACAACATTGCATGTTTTCTCAATAATCATAAATATTTAATGTCCAATTTTAAACAAAGTTGTAACGATGAAGAAACTTCAACGACTAGCTAACTTTTATATAAAAAAAGCATTTCAATTGATATCTCTTTTAAAGGCACACTTAGAAAAATACGCGATGTCATAAAAAATATTAAACGTAACGGCTACGCATTCATTTCATTCAACTCGAATCGGAGATGCTCAGCCAACTCGGTAGTCGCTAACTCGGCCATTTCTGACTCGACGCCGCCAACAATACAAGGCATGCGTCATACAACCCGAGTCGCGAATCACCGAGTCACGACCCGACCGCGCGAGCTGCGAACTCGCTCTGAACGTGGAGTAGGCGAATTGAGTATTTGATATTGTAGTGATCCGAGTTGGTTCGAGTTATTTAAAACTGGACTCGAGTTGACTCGTTTATTATTTGATTCGAGCTACTCGGGTCAAGTAACTCGAATCGCACATCGCTAATTCCATTGAAATGACAAATGACAACTTAGAATGACGTACTGTTTAATTGTATTGAATATAAATAACATTTGTGCCGGTAATTCGATTAGTTTGCAGTTAATTCGTTGAACGAAAAGGAATAACTGGGACGTTAATACGTCTTATCAATTGTGATCGTGTAGAAGAACAGACGCCTACTGAGTAGTAGTACGTACTAATAACATTAATCGTTATTATAATATAATCATTTTGTAACTATAATTAGACTACATGAACTATAATTTTTTTGCAGATTGCGGCCGTGACTTGCATTTATAATGAGGGAAATTTTAATTTTTTTTCTGGTTCTTGCCGCTACATATGCGGCAGAGTTTTCGAGGTGAGAATGAATTTTTCAAATTTACTAGAAATTAAAGTCTGTGGTGGTTTTTTACAACGCATTTACTTATTGTTATTCTTTGTGTTCAGGATTCCCCTCTACCGCATGAAATCAGTGCGCAAGCATTTCCATGAAGTGGGTACTGAGTTACACATGGCTCGGGTTAGGTATGCAGCTACCGGACCTGCACCAGAGCCACTCTCAAACTACTTAGACGTATGTATATCTTCCTGCATAGTCATTTAATAAATTGGTTAGTCTGCTCGTCATTAAACAGAAACAATTTTTCTACTGTGCCTAATAATTGGGGGCCTCCTGTTATCATTTATGTACTTAATATAGAAAATTGAATGGTGATTATCATCAATTTTATGAAAGATTATTAAAATTCCTTCCTGTTGATATTGTAGCTCATAATAACTTTGACAAATAGTTTTAAAAAGAGACTAGGTACAAAAGTGTTCATAATGTACAAATAGTCGACAATCAAGTTCATAATAACGTCTGTTGGCTGGAGCATTGTTTACACACACACTGATAACCTCCCAGTTATCGGTGGATGAATGTTTGTCATTACAAGACTCAACTGTGCCTGTGGAAGCTAATTATCTTGATAAATATATAAATAATTTTAATATTTCATTTTGCTGTCAGTAAATAACCATAAAATTTAATATTAACATTTTCTGTATTCCATTTCTAGGAAAATATTTTCTTTATTAATTATTTTCATCAAAAACCTCATTTATATTTTTTAGAAATGCCATTCTCTTTAATTTATCATTATTTTCTTTTCATATTTATTTATGGGAAAAAAGTCCGTATCAATCTTATCACATATTACAAGTGAATTCTGTAAGTTTGTATCGAGATACCTTTGCGCTTATAATTTTTTATTAATGCATAATAAAACTGGGTATGCTTAAAAAACTTTAAAGTGTTAACATATAAATTAATTATATTAAATACATATTATAATATAGAGTAGTGATATGTAATGACTATCGAATCTAAGAAATGACATTAGGCTCGCGGGGCGGCGAAGGTATCGGCGACATTAACAACAACTGAATTTAGAAGAGGCTCCTTTTATTGAAGACTATTAAAAATAAGAAATTATTTTAAAAAAGTATTAGTGTATTCTCTGGTTAAAAGAGTGGTTCATATAAACTTTGAGAAGGGATACAGCAGTTAAACATTACTTATGTTATATTCAAATGAATAAGTAGATCTGCAAACAATGAACTTGCTCAGACGAAGCGTCACATATTTATCGTTAAAGCTAGTATTAATTATTGTAGAGCATTACTGTGTAGCGATACTGACGCTCGCTGCTCCACTGCCGTGTCATTTAAACGCTGGAGAAGTATATATATTACTGAAATACTGTAGTACGATTCTTTGGTGAAAAATATGTCCAAATTACGAAATACTAATTTTTTTTATGTTAGAAGTTGGCAAGTTTTTTTATGTTACTAAGTTGCCTCGCAAACATACGGCCTACCTGATGGTAAGCGGCTGCCGCAGCCTATGAGCGCTTGCAGCGCCATTAGTAGGCGCCACTCACGCGTTGCCAACGAGAGATATTAGTTTTTAAATCTCCTCTGCCCAGTAATTTCACTAGCCTACAGTGCCCTTCAAACCGGAACATATATCGATAAATGACTGATTTTCATAAAAAAATCTATAGATATCTTTCATTTTTAATTAGTAATTAATAATATACAAGCTTGTTTACGATATGCACAAAGTGATTGATACTGTCCGCTGCAGTGTATTTCACTTTTATAGTTATATGTACACATAACTTATGAGTGTTTGTACCAGGCGCAATATTACGGGCCGATCTCCATCGGCAACCCGCCTCAGACCTTCAAAGTGGTGTTCGACACGGGCTCCTCCAACCTGTGGGTGCCGTCCAAGAAATGCCACTACACCAATATTGCCTGCTGTAAGTGTAGAGTTACGTTTTTATTTATCTTCCTTCGTAGCATCTGAGCTAGACAGCTCTTTGCAATTCACAGAGATTGTTCATATTTACATTATTATATTTGTTATTGAATGATATAGTATTAAAAACACTATTATTGATTTACTAACTCGTAATAACAATTTTGCGATCGATTTTTGAATAATAAATCAGAGAACTTGCACAATTTAATTTCGAATGTATCATAAAGATTTAAGCCCTACTTAAGATGTCGATAAGGGAGTTCCTCACAAACCACTTGCTGGCTAGATGACGATGTCACTCGTTATAACAAACTGTCATGGCGTCGAAATATTTTTAGTCCCTAATTGAACTTTTAAATTATTTTATTTATTAATTTACACCGCGTCAAAGGAGAATCTTTGAACCAGAAAAATAAATCCTAATAACAAATTGAACCATTTTTGATTGCTTTTTAAACGGCTTGAATATAATTAGTATAATTTTAGTGTATATTTGGACACAAGTAAGCAATACCATGTCAACCCATACGAATGTAATTTCGAGAAAAACGCGTTTGAAAATTTTTAACAACTTGCTTTATATGAATTTTTTATGTATTGGTCAAGTTTTTGGCAATTTCAGATTTATGTAAGTTATTTTACTTATTTTTTTTACAAAAATAAGTATACACACTGCATATTTCGTATATAATATAACCCAAAACGTTAAACATAATATATAAATTGCATGGTTAAAAAATGGCTTTTTTAGAAGTTTTAAAGCTTAAAACCCTATAAATGTTCTTCAGCCATTTACCAACACTTCTGCATATATAACTCCGTTTTTTTTTTTAATTTTGTGGGTTGACATGGTATTGCTTATTTGCGTCCATTTTATTTTTTGTTTAAATATTTGTTTGTGTTTATTTGTGTAACGCGTGCGCGCCGCAGTGCTGCACAACAAGTACGACAGCAGCAAGTCGCAGTCGTACCGCGAGAACGGCACGCAGTTCGCCATCCACTACGGCTCGGGCAGCCTGTCCGGCTTCCTGTCCGCCGACGACGTGCGCGTGGGCGCGCTGGCCGTGCGCGCGCAGACCTTCGCGGAGGCGCTGGCGGAGCCCGGGCTCGCCTTCGTGGCCGCCAAGTTCGACGGCATCCTCGGCATGGCCTTCCCCAGGTGCTCGCCCTCTCGCCCATTTCTTTTCGTGTACTCGTGTATATTTCTTTTTATTCTTTTTAAATTCGTTTATTCAGAGGTGTTTTACTAGACAAATTAGGAACGAAGTATAAGGTACTCATTTTAAAGTTTTAAGATTATTTGCATTACCAATCTTAGACCGGAATATAGTACGAACGAGCTTAGTAATCTTACAGTAGTACGATGTGTATCGTTTGATATCTCGCATTGATAATAAGAGGCTTTAGCACTGTGGCCGCTCTGCGGTCGAATCGAATCGTGCGCAATTATTGGTTAAATCCAATGGCGCGTGCTCATTGGCTAAATCAAATAGCGCACTTCCGCAGCTTCCTGGAACACTCTTTAGATGACATCGCTTGCACAGATTGTAGGAAAATGAGAGGAGTTGTGTTACCCATTTAAAAGGAATTTATATAGAACTAGCGGACTCGGCAGACGTTGTTCTGCCACAAAAATGAAAAAAAAGTGGGACCCAATAGTAGCATTCCCTACTAAGTCCAATTGTTAATCTAAACCGTTTTCGAATCCACCAGAGTACACACAAAAAAATATCAATACCAGTCCAGCTGTTTAGGAGGAGTTCGGTGACATACTCACACGTACGGAAGAATTATATATGTAAGCGTGTCCTATAAATATTTTTATGTTGCTGCGATATTGAATAGATGTGTTAACTGATACAGTATCGCGGTGGACGGCGTGACGCCCGTGTTCGACAACATGGTGGCGCAGGGCCTCGTGCAGCCCGTCTTCTCCTTCTACCTCAACAGGTAAGAGCGGGCCGGCCGGGGAGGGCGGGGTCCGGCTGGCGGGCGCTGTAGCGTGCTGTGCGCAGGGACCCGGCGGCGGCGCAGGGCGGCGAGATCATCCTGGGCGGCTCCGACCCGGCGCACTACCGCGGCGACTTCACGCGCGTGCCCGTCTCGCGCGACACCTACTGGCAGTTCCACATGGACCGCGTCGAGCTCAACGGGACCGCCTTCTGCGCCCGCGTGAGTGCCTCCAGCGGTACAGCCGCCCGGTAGCTCGTCGAGCGGGCACTAATGTGGGGTTCGGGCCGCGCAGGGCTGCGAGGCGATCGCGGACACGGGCACGTCGCTGATCGGCGGGCCGCTGGCGGAGATGGAGGCGCTGAACCGCGCGCTCGGCGCCACGCCCGTCGCCTTCGGCCAGTTCGCGCTGGACTGCGCGCTGCTGCCGCGCCTGCCGCCCGTGTCCTTCTCCATCGGCGGCGCCGCCTTCGAGCTGCAGGGCGCCGACTACGTGCTGCGGGTGAGGGCCGGCGGCTGCGGCGCCACGCGCCCGCGCGAGCGCTGACCACTGTGTGTTGTTCTGTGTGCAGGTGTCGCAGTTCGGCAAGACGGTGTGCCTGTCGGGCTTCATGGGCCTCGACATCCCGCCGCCCAACGGGCCCCTGTGGATCCTGGGCGACGTGTTCATCGGCAAGTACTACACCGAGTTCGACGTCAAGAACAAGGTCATCGGCTTCGCCGAAGCCGTCTAGTGGGGCCGCGAGTCGATCGCGTGCGGTGGGAGGGTTGACATTGAAAATTAATAATATTTGTTATCATCACCGGAGGCCAAAGTTGTAAATGACCGCGACGCCGACGGCGTCAGCTCCTCTCTCCGCTGTAATCTCTCACGTAATACAATAATGCCTATTTACTATCAGGAAAATGTACTCCATGCTTAAAGTAACTTTTAGATGATATGAGCTGTAGTGAGACGCCGCTTTGTAATAGAGTAGAGACCGTTTGTAGAGCTGCGGTGCAGCGATGTTGTGACTAATGACAAATGTGACTGTAAAAAACCAAAGACAAATATAATACTGTTTTTGATTTTAACTTTTAATTAATACAAAACCGATGCTATCTACACTATAAACTGTAACACAACTAGCTCTCTGCGTTTTAATTCTTATCTATAGCAATATTAATGTAATTTTGCACTTTTTTTTTAATACATACCTTCAAAACATATTGTACGTTTTATTTACAATATCCAATCTCATTTTCAAATAAATCTTGACAGAACTAAATAAGTCGTTATTGCGATTTAAAAACTATATTATTTTATTTATTTAAATAAAATGTGTTTAAGTAAAATACAATATCCGTACATAAATTATAATTACAATAATCTGCTGAACGTCTGCTGTGCCGTGTCGCACTACGCTGCGCTGCGCTGTGTCGCACTGCGCTGCGCCATGTCGCACGCCGCTGCGCTGCGCTGTGTCACACTACGCTGTGCTACGCTGCGCCGTGTCACACTACGCTGTGCTGCGCTGCGCCGTGTCACACTACGCTGTGCTGCGCTGCGCCGTGTCGCACGCCGCTACGCTGCGCAACGCTGTGTTCCACTACGAAGCGTCAATTTTATGTTTTTTCCTGAACTTCTTGACGTAGGCTTCTACGAGCGCTTGAATCTTCGTCGGGTTGATCTCGCCTGACTTGTTGTGACAAATCTGAAATAAAGTTTTATCACATTTATTGGAACCGTATTCTTTGAGATTACACGTCTCCTATTATTACACACGTATTAAATATCTCGAACCAGTGAGATTATTAGTTCCCGTGGTGTGTGTGTTAAAGACTGATAAAGGAATATAGAATACAACTTCTTCAATTATAAACAGATCTATACAAATATGATATGAATGTTACGAAGGTAGCACCTGAGAAAAGAAAGCTTGTCAAAATTTCTTTCAACTAACAAATATTAAAACGGAAAAGACAAAAAATGTGTAACTATCGTCATATTATAACTCTCTCAATATAAATTCAACCATGCTCAGTAACACATTTTTGTGACCCAAAAATGTAGGGGACCGCGTAGCTATAGCAACGCGGCGAAGCTAGACCCGATTAGGACACTCGCTCACGGTTGTTTCAGTTGTTTAAAAATAAATTATTATTGTCAGGTGTGTAAACATTTACTTTTATTTCAAGATAAGGTGTCATCCCAATAAGTGACAGTGATTAAAAATGTACATTAGCTATTTTTTATAATATTTAAAGGTATATATATATATATATATATATATATATATATATATATATATATATACCTTTTTTGTATACTATTTATTAGTTTTATTCTATTTAAGTAATTAATATGAAGCAGATGCGGCCATTTTGGGTCACTTTAAATTGAAAGAACTTTACGAATAGGTGTCAATTTAGAAAAAAAAAATAGATTCAAGTTTCTAATAAGCTGTCGAATTTTTTAAAAGAAAAGAAATTTCTAATATCATAAGATAATAATCGTTACCTATATTATATGTAAATTATATCTCTCGCTCTTATCCAGTGAGTTACTGGTTCGCCCTTAGGGTTATGAAGGTCAGATGTCAATGTCTCAGTGTAAAAACTAATAGCCTGTCAAATTCGAATAAGAGTAATAAGCATAGCCTTTGTAAATACAAGTACATACATATGTCATGTCCATAAGGTTTAATTGCTCTTATTTATGTTTATATCTGCACTGCGACTACGTCTGTGTAGTGGCGTGCAGTGGCAGTTTCAATTGCATTACATGCACCCAAAAGGCTTACTTAAAATACCCAAAAATAATAGTATTTTTAAAAATTTGTTAAGGAATATTTATTATGTTGCCGCGGTACCTTCGGCACGGCGCGCCGCAGGATGTCCTTGTACTCGTCCTTGGTGACGCGCTTCTTGTTGTAGTGCGGCTTCAGCACCAGCTTCACCTCCTCCACCACGCGCTCCTGCCGGTTCAGCTTCTTCAGGAACTGCGCACGACGGGAACACCATTATGTACATTTTCTGACTAAAAGTTCTATTTATTTCATACGAAATTCTTATATTCGGGGATAATGCGGGCAACAATAAACTTTTTTTGAAGATGAGGGACCATGCAATCGTCGACAAGAAATTAATTTGCAATAAATAAATATATATTTATAACGAAACTAATGAATCACTCACTTTGCTCTTGACTTGCATCTCGACCGCGGAGCTCGGTAAGTCGTCCAAGATTTTCAGATTTTCTTCGTCTATTTTAACTCCCACCTGAGTTTTACCTGCGAATCGAACGAAACGTGTAAAACAAATGGTACATGATCGGTTAGGCGAGCTCGCCAGCCGACGCGCCGCGCTCACCTCTCTTGCGGTCGAGCCGCACGGGCACCTTGGAGGGCGCGCGCGCGCGTCGCGGCGGCGGCTCGAACAGCTCGCCGAAGTCGCTGGAGCCCGGCGAGTAGGGCGACGCGCCGCCCTCCGACGGCGGCCGCGGCAGCCGCAGCGCCTGCATCGGCTTCACCGGGTTCGACTTGATGGGCGACGGCTTGCCCGGGAACAGCTTGGCCGGCGCGCGCGTCGGCGACGGCAGCACGATGCGCGGCGCCGGCGCCGGCGCCTCCTCCGCCGCCTCGGGCGACGCGTCGCGCGTCGACTGCAGCAGCGCCAGCACCTTCTCCACCGGCGTCAGCGGCCGCCGGTCCAGCACCTCGTCCGCCGACAGGTTGCTGCGCTGCGCCGCCTCCAGCGTGATGAGCGCCGGCGGCGGCGAGGGCGCGGCCGCGGGCGCGCCGCCCTCCGCCGGCGACGCGGACGGCGAGCGCGTCGGCTCGAACGGGTCGTACGCGTCCGGCGAGTGCGCGGACGAGTCCGCCGCGTCCGCTTCCTCGGCGGGGCCCTCGGCCGGCGCCGCCTCGACGGGCTCCGGCGCGGACGGCGTGGGCGGGGTCTTGGGCCCCAGCGAGGGCGGCGCGGGCTCCGGCGCCGGCTCCGGCGCGGCCGGTTGGGGCGCACTCGGCTCGCCACCATCTCGTTCGCCGTGGTCGCTGTCGCTGAGGACGATCACGTTCTTCGGCGACGGCGTCAACTCGCGGAAGGGCGACCGATCCAGGTCGATGATCGCAACCGGTTTGACTACGTCCGTGTCCGGCGCGGCGGCGGCGCGTCGCCGGCGTCGGCGATCCCGGCGGGACTCTCGGCGCCGTCGGCGATCGCCCTCCTCCCCGCGCTCCTGCTCCTTGAAGCTGACGCTCACGAGAATGTTGTCGCCGGACGTGAATACCTCCTTCGAGGGCCCGACGGCGTCGCGGAGTCGCCGACGCAGGCGATCCGGGTCGCGACGGCGGCGCTCGCGACGGTCGAGTTCGTCGTCCGACCGTATCGGCGGTCGAGGCTCGGGCTCCGGCTCGGGCGGCGGAGTTCGCGGTGACGGCGGTCGCGACATCGGCGACGGCGGCTCCGGCTCGACCTGGCGACTCGCGCTGCGCCTCCGCTTGCGTTCGGGGGAGGCGTCCGGGGCGCGGCGAGCGGAGCGCGTGCGCTTCTTCTTCTTGTTGAGGCGACGAGGCGGGCTGCCGCCGGCGGAGCGGCGCCCCGCGGCCCGGGAGCCCGAGCGGCGACGCTTGCGGCGCGGGGCGCTGGGGCGGCGGCGCGGGGACACGCGGGGCGTGCCCGAGCGACGTCTGGGGGAGGAAGCGGACCGACGCAGCCGCGTCGGGGAGGCGCGCGTGCGCGACGGGGACCGGCCTCGGACGAGACTGACACGCCGGGAGATGGATTTGCGTCTCGGCGGGGACCTCCTGCTTCGGGACAGGGAACGGCGCAGCGGCGACGCCGATCTTCGAATTCTGGAGGGGGAGCGTCTAGCCCTCGAAATTGAGCGTCTGCTTCTCGAAACGGAACGACGACCTTTCGAGAGCGATCGTCGGATGCGGGAGGGCGAGCGCGACCGGCGCCGGCGCGGCGTGGAGCGGCGCGGGCGCGCGGGGGAGGGGGAGCGGCGCGGGCGCGCGGGCGAGGGGAGGGGAGCGGCGCGCGGGCGAGGGCGAGCGCGCGGGCGGCGACGGCGAGGGCGAGCGGCCGCGCGGAGACACGTCTCGCCCGAAGGCGTCCTTTTGCTTCCTTCGCTTTTCGGAGACTACGGTGCGAACGTCGTATCTTTCCAGATCTTTTCTTTTCTCCTTGCGCCTGCGCTGGCGGCTTTCGTTCGCGTCTCCGGAGTCTCGACGCTCTCTCTCTCTTCTGCTTTCGTTTTTATCTCGCTCTCTGTAGTTTCTCTCCTTTCCGTTTTTGCTGAGTTTTTTAAAGGAGATTTCGCTTTTCTTCTTGCTTTTGCTTTTTTCCTTTGTCTCTTTCTTCGAGTCTTTCTTCTTTTTCTTTTTTGCTCCGTCGTCCCGCGTTATCGTCTTCTTTGCCTCTTTTTTCTTATCGGCTATCTCACCCTCCTCGCTCTCGACGGGAACTCTAGGCGGGGAAACGCGCGAAGCTTCTGACGGTGCTCGCTCATTCTCCGAGAACATTTCGTTTCCTTCGTCTTCGGATATCATTTCAGTATCCAGTCCTTCTAAGCCTTTGTCTTTTTCTGTTTCGAAAGACGCATCCTTGCTAGATTTGTTTTCATCGAGACAAGGCGTATAGCTTCGTTCGTCTTCCGTTTCACTAATTGATTCAGTCATTTTCTCCACATTGTCATCAGCTCTGGGCTCATTGCTTGGTGAATGTGCGGAGACACTTCTAGGAACGTCCGTTTCTACGTCACTGTTATCTTCGTAAACAGACTCTCCCTTTTGCTCTGCGGTATCTTCTATTTTTTCTTCCGGCGTATCGAAACACTTTTCTGAATTTAAATTTTCACATTTATCACTAGTTTCGTTTTTGCATAAATCTTCTTTATTATCGTTTACAATACAGTCAGTTGTTTCATTTTGAATAATCTCTTGTTCTTCTGAAGTATTCTCATTGTCTTCGAAGCTTTTCATAACCGGACTCAAAGATGCCGCTTTTTCCCATTTAGTTTTCCTTGATTCAACTTGATTATCACTTTTTTCTGGCGTTACATGACATTTTTTTGGGCTCATGATTGTGTTATTACAATCTAATATCTCTTCAGAAATTTCTGTTGTAGATTCAGTTTTTTCATCCAATGCAACCTCTTGCACGCTTTCCTCGTCGTCATAAAGAGTTACTTGTCTCTTAATTAAGGATGGTGTGTTTAGTTTTATTTTAATAGGATTTCGTGTATTCGTGGTTATCGGACATCTCTTTGACACCTTTTCTTTATACTCCTCTTCAGATTTCTTTTTATCATCAGTATCGTAGTTACTGAATAAGGGTTTATTTGAAGTTCTGCTGATATCATTCTTCTTTTCAATAATTGCAGCATCAAGCATCGCTACGGGTGACGTTGAAGGAGGTGTTTCGTCGTCCTCTTGAACTAAATCCTCAAGGTTATCCTGAGGTTGCTCTTTCGGCATCTCATCGGGCAAGCTATTAGTATTATTGGCTATGTGAACACTAGTCGCCGAATAGATTGAGAAATTAGGACAATCCCCATCTGAATCATCGTCGCTTCGATCATTACGACATTCTGCATTTGAAGGCACAATTAAATTTCTATGTTCCTTGAGAACTTGTCTGACCGCAGTGTCCAGTATATTGGGAGGCACGTTCATGGAGCTAGTGTCTAAGCCAGCCAAGATACTGTGCATAGCGGGGGGAGGCGGCAGAGCGGGCGGCGCCGGAGGAGCGGGAGGGGCTGCGGGTGCGGGGCCAAGGGTCGAGGGAATTGGCGTTCTAGCAGCCGTAGGTAGAATTACTTTGTCCTCATCCCCACTGTCATCGTCGTGAGTGGGTTCGGTAGGGTCATATTTCTCAGTATCGATAACGAGCCCCGAATCGCTCTTTTCATCTTCTGATTTTTCCACTTCGGAAGTTTTTTGAAAGTTGAAGACGGGCGCCTCTGTCATAGGTCGGTACGGTTGTGGTTCCAGTGGCGGCTGGTATGCTTGTAGTTGAGCCTTCTCCTGGCGGGGCGCTTCCATCCCAGGAAAAGTATCAGAACTCATATTTGCATTCGTCGTCGATATTTGACCCATTCTCATATCTACAGGATTTTCAAATCCACCAAATGAATGCCGAGACTGTGCGGGAGGCAAATCGTGGCGCGGAGTGGGCGCCGGTGGGCCGCCGCCGGCGTAGGGTTGCCAGGAAGGCCCCAAGCTATACCGACCTTGATTTTGATCATTTGGTCTTTGGTGATTTGAATAATTGGTGCCTCTATTATTATCCAAGGGCCTTCTAGATCTATCAAAATAGTTATCGTCAGTGTGCGCAAATTGCTGTTGCCTCCTTGGGAAGTTGTCGTAGTAGTCTGTGTCCTCACGACGCATGTTATACGAGTTTCCTTGTCTGCTTTGGTAGCCTCCCCCGTAATTATTTTCATAATTACCGCCCCTGTTAAAGTTATTAGAATTTTGTTCTCGATGATAATTTCCGCGATATCCACCGCCCCAGCCGCCGCCACGGTTTTGACCGGGGTATGAAGGCACTTTTCTGACAGTCTCGTTTGCTTTAGATAAATCAATTTTCTCATCATTTTTTGAATCTACGTCATTTTTCTTTTGCTGGTTTTGCTGCTGTTTTTGGATTTTATAATCAATCTTACCATTTACAGAAACAGATATAATTGAATTTTTTGAATGCAGTAAAGTTTGACTTTCCAATATATTAGACAAGATATCTGGTGCAGATGATGCATGAGGCGGAGAAGGCGCTGTCACCATTTTTCTCCTAGCCTGAAAATGTAATAAAAATTGTTACGCATAACTTGTTCAATTGACCATTTACTCTTTTGAAAAAAAAAGATATACCTGTCTATAGGCACTGAGAATATTTGATGTAGACCTAGTGGCCACTGCTGTAGATGCTTCTTCAGAGATAGCATCATTTTCATCAGAGAAATATTCTAACTGATAAGGATTTCCTAATATGCTTAACGAAGGAATACCCGCCCTGTGGCGCCGGATAGACAATTCTACAACACCTCCGCTGACATGTGACACCTGTGCGGTGTCAACTCTTTGCTCAGCCTTCAGCGTGGCTAGCTTGGCGCGCACGCTGGCGCGCACGTACGACCGCCGAGCAGCCGTCCGTGGTTGGCGTTTCTTTACCTGAAAATATATAAACTTTGTAGCTACCTACAAAGCCCATAAATACATATTTCATGGAAAAATAGCATTTACTTCCTAAGAAGAGATAGGTAGATATAGATTTTATTAAGAGGAGCTATCGGAAAATTATCTTAAAAGTAATTTTGCTCATATGAGTTTCATTTAATTTTGTTTGATCTTTGATTGATCACCGTTAGATTTTATAACAAATTCAAACACTTACCCTACTCTTTTTAACTTTCTTTTTAACTCTTTTTGTTATTGGAAATTTGCCATTTTCTTGCACCTCATATTCTACAATAACTGTTTTTGTCCTTCTTCTTTTATATTTTCTGCGTTTTGTTACTGCGGGACGTCGATTGGTGCTTGTTTGTGTAACTCTTGAGCTTCTAGATGATGTAGGTAATTCATTTATGTTAACACTATGCCCACGACGACCACTCGAAGTTGATGGTTGATCAGATCGACTAACATTCCTATTTGACCTCCGTACATTTCTTTGCTGCCTCAATCGCACAGACCTCGGTCCAAGAGGCAGATCTATATCGTTAATTCCATCAAATAGGTCTTCTACTTCAGAAAGGTTGATATCACCCAAGATGTCAACTTCACTGTTTTGAGATGATTGGCAACTTGGACAAAACCACTGGTCTTATGGAACCTACAACACACAATTTATGTTTATTTATAAAATAAGAAATCTATTAGTGATTTCTTATTGTATGGCTGTCCAAGCAAAATGCACAAATGATAACTATGAAGCAGCAGGTTAACAAAATGAGAAAGAATTACCTCAGACAATGGAGGGGAAAGGCACTGCATGTGGTATCCAAGGTCACAACCATCGCATAGTAGCATGTGATGTTCATTATCCGTACCACCACATATCTAGAAGAAAAAAAAAATTATAAGCATCCAAATATAAAAATAAATGACTTCTTAATACAGTCATGAATACAATCAATACCCTTTAACCATGATTAAAACTATAAAATCAAAATTATTTTTATTTAAGTAGACTTTTAAAAAGTACTTTTGAATCATCAAGCTCAACCACCTCAATAGACCTAAGATTAAGATAAATGCAACAAAAACGTTTGCTCTCATAAAATCTGATATTAACTAAAGTTTAGTTAAGTGCCATGACATAAATTTGATTGTACTGTTCATAAATGTAATTTAAAATAGTTGAGGTAAGAAGATTATAAATGTAATTGGTTTATTATCCTACAATAAACAAAAATGCTGGTTTATAATGATATCAATGATATGGAAATATATATCAATTAATAGTAGCAAACCCGGCACACTTGTAATTTAGTCTAATATCTACAATATCAAGTATTTTAATATTTAATTTTATTAAAATACTTGATATTAGGCATTTTAATATTTAATGATATTACATATTAAGCATTTTAATATCATTAAATAATAAAATACTTGATATTGTTATGAAAATTGGGTAGCCGTTTCTCAGGGTCTCACTCTGAAATCCTTCTCCAGATATGAAAATAAATTTAGCATATTTTGGATAAAATTATCTTATTTTTTAAGTTTGAAAAAGTCACACAGTAAAAAATAATAAGGTTGGATATGATGTTTTGGATTTCATTGTAGATCAACATTTGGACACAAATTTTATATATTAAGCTAAACTCAATATAATAATAAATATTAAAAGTTGTAACTTTTTGTTGTAAGAATTTTTGAGCTTTTGAATGTTTGAAAGAATGTCTTAAAATAATAATATTAATAAATATTATTAAAATAATGATAATAATAAATATTTTGTAAAAATTTAAAGCTGACACACATTTATTTATTATTGTATTTTAAGTGTCTAGTGTGTATATATCTATTTTTTTTTTATTTGAGTAAACTTACACAGTGAAGTATTATTATAATTTCACTAATAATATAATTCTCTAAAAGTTATTTACCTGACAAGCCGTGAGCTCTATAAATTCCAATAATACATCAGATGACCGTCTCTCCAACACCTTGACAGATTCTGTCCTCAGCACTCGACCACCGAGACAAGCTCTCACTACTATAGAATTAAATGTCATTCTATCCACAGGACAAGTGTTTACATTTTTTGACCACTCTGTAATGCAATCCAAACAGAATACATGCTCACAGTTCTCTGGGATCCCTACTTCCTGTTCTTTGAAACGCAGAAGACATATTGAGCACTTGTCGGAATTTCCTTCTGAACTATCAGATGCAAAGCCGGATGTCGGTTTTGATGCTGAAGTAACAGGCTTTGCTTCCACATCTGTCGTCCAACCGGAACTGTCACTCTCATCATCCGAGTCACGAAGTTTGGGCAACGTACGACTACGACGAGTTCCAGCGCGAATCACTGAACTCCCACTACTGTCACTTTCGTCGTCGTCGCTGATTACCTGAAAATTGGCAAAAAAAAAAAAAACAGCTGCGTAAATTTGTTCGTTCTTGTTTATATATAAGATGTGAAAACTTTTAAAATATTCACTCTCAATCTCTTTCTACTGGGCCCCGCCATGCCCACGCTATGGTCGCTGTCAGAGTCTGATGACGACAAAACCGTCACTTTCTTGATCTTACGCTTCGGCCGTGGCGGAGAATCATCGCTTCCTTCTTCACTCATCATAAGATGTAAACAGCGCGTACCAGTGCCTCAGAGTCAGACACGACACGAAGCAATCCGTAACGCAAAGGTGTAAATGACCTTTGCGTATCAAAGTTTACAACATCTGAGAGGTAACTTATGGTATACATTCAGTTTTTTACTGTAATTGATTCATAAAAACTGCGCAATTACATACGAATAGAGCTTATGCGTTACTAAAAATTATTTTTATTATTTTGACAGCAAGCCGCTCTCAAAAGTATAGCGGCCATTTTCATTCCGACAGATTTCATAAATTCTTCACAGATTGTTGTAAACAGTCTGTTGAAATTTCACCGAGAAAAAACGATCTATTGAGACATGGGCTTTTCTAATGGCCTCTGACACTTCTTCATTCGTTTCACTCTTTACGCTATCTGTCTCGCTCTCTTAATATAAATAATATTTATTTTAATTTTTATCTTCAGTACTGAGTAAAGTAATCACAATCAGTTCAATTCTCCATCTTGTTTTTGCTGACTTGCTGTTGTTATGAAATATAAATTGTGTTCTACTAGTTTGTGATAAAAATAAGAGTTATTATGTGTCCATATGTGTCTTTTAATTGCTATTTATTTATTATATAATATATTATTACGTTTGTAATGTAAAATAAACAAACATGGTTAATGGAAAATGAGAAACATGTAGGCTTGAGACGTAAAGAAAAGATTTTCAAGAAGGTATTTTATGAAATAATGTGATTAATGATTATTTCACATTTTAATTGAAAAAAGTTCGGTAAGTTTTCTGTATACAAAATATCATTATGCCCTAACCTAACCTATCTAAGAAAATAATGAGGTAGCTCTATTACATATTTCATTATTATTTAATTCATTGAAGATTTTATTATTTAACGAAAATCACAAAACTCATAATAACTTAATTTTTATATAGGTATTAGACATCTTAAATTTGTGACCTGGCATTATGAATTATTAATTAAATTCAAAGGCTTATCAAAAACATAAATTTAAAAGTTATCTTAAATAAAATCCTTTGCTTTGTTATATACATATTGAACATCATCTCTGGATAACATATAAGTTTCAAATAGTTCTAATATTACATTAATTACTTACATTAATTTTACTGAACTAATATTATTAAAACATAAAATACTTATAAATTGTAATAGTAATTTATTATATTATGATATATGTGTCTGTATAGTAGATGATTTTTTAATAAAAACAACATCTTTTTAGGAAAACGCTGCAACCGTAGAAAAAAGGTTTAACTATAAAAATACAATAATCAATGCTTTTTTTCCAGATGCAGAGAGTGCACCAAAATAAGTTAATGTGTATTAAACATTTTAAAGACTGATTTTTAAAAAAGAGTGCTAAACCATATCTGTTACTCAATGCTCCACCATAATCAGATATCAAAGGGTTACAGATGAGATTATGGCAGAATTGCCAATTTATATTATACCTAAATCTCTTTGAATTAAACATATAGTTTCTTGAATTTAAAGAAAGGCTATATATAACAAAAAGGTGAACATTTATTTGAAAATACCTTCTATACTTTGATATAACTTTCATATTAAACATTTATAATTAAATAATTTCCCTTTTGATATGTAACCAAATTTGACAAATAAAGATATAATAAGAATATGTAAGATATATAATAAGCAAATTATGATACAACTGTTCGACTTTTTTTCTGTTAATTTTGTTAGTCTTCACTCCAGTCATGATAAAAAAGAAGAGGTATCAAAGGTTTACAGAGAAAAATATATAATAATGTATCATATGTAGTTCCTCTTTTTATTATTTACAGTAAGGTGTTTTATAACATTTTTCCCTTTTCTTTCAGATTCCAGAAATCAATGGATAAAAGAGAGTTTCAATTAGATCTCATGATATATACACATTTGTATAAATATAATCGCAAAATATTTTGTTGTAATCCATATCAATTCTTAGTTATCTTGAGACTATTGTTACATTTTCGTCTAATTCTATTTTAATAAAATTATGGTTTGATTCGATTCGATTCGATTTATTTATCAACATAACAATTTGTTACTGATTTTGGTTTAGTGGTAAATTGAAAACAAAATAACAACCTAAATTTTTATACACATTAACCACTACCAAAAATCAGTAATAAATAATAATCCAGTAACCCTAAAATACAATAACAGCGGAGGGGACATCACTATCGATGTATTATTTATCGATATATTTTATCGACATAGCACGTCACTAGTCTGCTATATTATAATGTTGGTAGAATTGAATGTTTTTTTAATAGTTGGTAAGAGAGCGTTCCACAAGAATTTATATTTTACTATGGTCACCTCAATCTATGGGAGTTAAGTCTCTTACTTATATGCTCTGTGGTTGTAAAGTTATAAAGCATGATGTAATTTGAAAATAAAAAGAACAACCAAAGGTCGATGCTGTAAATAATAAATTATCAATCCATAAAATCAATATATTTTGTTTTATTCAAACCTTATATATAAATATATTATGTTATAAAGATAGCTAAAAGAATATATGAATATTATTGGTACAAATATAAATTATTTAACGATAATTTATGAATTGGATTGTATCTTGTAATCATGTATAGTTTCATTACCAAATACCTAGGTATATTTAATTAAATTGTAAATAGTAGTAGTAGTTTTGGAATAAAACAATTTTTTAAAGGCTCTTAAATGACTATATCCATATTATATATATAATAATAAATAATAATAATAAACGCTGCACACTCAACGGCCCCCATTAGGATAGTAATACCCTGTGTCGGGGGTCCGGAAACATTCACAATGACAAGGACAAATACACCCCGACCGGAAAATATGCTTGCATGGTCAATACAAACATATTATGCTCCAAGCGGGAATCGAACCCGCGACCTGTGGCGTTTAAGGCAGGTTCGCTACCACTGCGCCACAACGTCGTCAAATATATAGGTTTTTCATAATAGGATAGTATTATTTTACTCAAAACCCAAACATTATAAAAGAAGAATACTGTCGTCATAAAGACCGTTTTTAATATGAGTAAGATATGAGCAATTAGCAATTGTTGGTTTATTAATTATATAGATGAATTTTCAACTAAAATTCTCAACGCTTTAGAGGACAGATAAAAATCAGACAGATAGTAATGTAGTTAGCTTGATATTCATAATTATTATAGTCGATAAATTAAGTCAGAGCACTAAATTAACAACGGTCATTTTTTAATAACGCGCCTAAATAAGTATAACTTCAAAAAATGTTACAATGAACCGAATATTATTAATTTTTTTCTTTCGTAACGCTTCTTGTAACTAAATAAAGTGGTAGTAATTAACTAACTCATTAAAAATTATCATCACAAATGACTCCATTATGATCAATCTTACTTACGGTGCGATAGATCTTACATATGTGCTACAAAAACCTTTAATATCATTGGTCTACTTCCCAGCCCTACTTCATTTTTAGGGTTCCGTAGCCACATGACAAAAACCGGAACCCTTATAATTTCGTCATGTCCGTTTGTCTGTTCGTCTGTCCATCCGTCCATCTAATTATCCATCCTAAAATATATAAAAATTATGGGTAGCACAAAAAATTTCAACTTATGACAACGTGTGAGGTATTTTTGGATTGGTCTTTCAAAATGAGAGGATTAATTTTAATTTTTTTGATTAACTCAGTAGTTGTTGGGATATTAGCTCCTAAAGTCATAAAATTTGTTTCCCCCTTCGAACTTTCAACCACATTCATGTTTAAGAAGATAGGTCTACAAATTGTATATACAAGCTTTTTCCATAACTTTGTTTTTCATATTACTTTTAATGGTTTTATGAAATTACCAACTTATTTTTGCGGTCGATTTTAATTCGTTATTATTTGAAGTGCTTAAGATTTTTCATCATCACGCTGCGGAACACTTTAGTTTCTACTGTGCGTGATCCACAGCGCACTTGACTGCTAATTATTTATAATCTTCAAGACATTGGATTTTCAATCCATATTTCTCAATCCATATTTCTCTCTATAACTATGTCATAAACTCTCTAAGTATATTTATAGTTATTCTGTGGAATATGGATGCATGAACGACCGTAGATTTAGTATAAATCTATGCCTTTTATACTGAATCTATGTGAACGACACAATCACACAACTCTATAAAAAGTAAAAAATAGTTTGTGGTTGATTGATATACATGAATTTTTAAGTGTATTTGAAATTTTTATTTAATTTTCTCTTGGAGAAAATTTTGTTCTTTTATGCTTTTGGAAAATGACCGCAGAGAACGAAAGAGAGATATATCACAAATTAGAAGCCATGAAAGAGATCAGGTATGTATTTCAGTAATGAATAAAATGAATTGAATAGCTTTCGCAGTTCGCACCTGTAGGCTCGATCAATAAACACTTGACACCGATTGTTTTTACTTTTATCTTGTAAATACATGTTAAAGCATTTAAGATTAGTTATATGATATTTCAAAAAGAATCGACAAATATATAACGTCGTTTTGGGACAATTTTTACAGTGCAATATTTTATATTATCGCCAGTTTGTTGTGATTTCAAAATCTTTATACATTATGAATATTCTGTAAGATTTTTTTCATCAATCTTTTATTATAATAACCATTAAAAAAGATAGTAATTTGATTTTATGAATATTAAATAACATTATATTAATCAACTAACCCCTATTAATGAATACAAATCAGCCAAAATCAAACAAATAGAAATATTGACCTAATGCTTACACATTATCCGTCCTTAATTAACATTAGCAGAACAATTGTTTTTTTTTTTAAATTCTGTATAGAAAGCTGCTTTCCATAAAAGCATCAACTATTATTAAACTTATGTTCACAACTGATTTGAATTACGTAAACTAAATTATTACAGAAATAAGACCATCACACTGGAACGTTTGAAGAGGAGCATACTAAATGAGGTTCGTAGTGGAGATCAAGAGGGGCGATGCCTGGCTCAGTACAAGCGAGAGATGGAACTACTGCAGCAAGAGAAAATGAGTCATGTGGAGGAGCTGCGACAAATACATGCAGATATTAATGCTGTTAGTATTATACATTTAGTTATCACAAATTCACAAAAAAAGCAGTAATATTATTAAATAACTATCACATAAATGTAGAATATTATCATTCAGTATAGCAGTATACACTGATAGAGAATTAATATTCAGTCACAGTTTCAATAACATATTTGATTCTTAATGTACTTAATTAATATTTTATGACAGTTATGACTATTAAATTAGATATATTGAGTATACAGGCATGTTTTCCAGTCTGGGTGTGTTTGTCCTTGTGTATGTTCCCGGACCACGACACAGGATATAAGTGCCCTAATGAGGGCCATTTAGTGTGTACCTTTTATTTATCTTTAAAGTTTCAGTTGTCAAAAAATATGTGAAATAAAAAATAATATTAAGTAGCTTATTATTTGTACTTATAGCTCCAAAATTCTAGTCGAATTAGATTGTTCCAGAAATAGCGAAGTAGTGTAAACACCAGGTGGGAACTAACAATGTTTATTTTAACTAGCAAAGCTATTGTGAGAGCAATTGTAACTCCTCGCTTTGTTTATTTTCTTTGTCAGTCGCTCGCTCAGACTTCCACAGTTTTTGTTTTATCCATTCTGAAAGAAATTTAGTAGGAATTTATGTTTTATTTTATCTTTTGTAGAGATTTTTAAGAATTAGTTAATTAATCTTTATATTGGTGATATATTTATTCCTTGGTCCATAGGTTACAAATACAAATACAAATAGTTTTATTGTAAAAAGAAAAATGAATTACAATTTGTATACCTACGTTAAACATTATTAAAGGGTATGTAGTGCGGTTAATACAAACAGTGATAATATTAGAAATTAAACAAAATTTTTTGCTTGCTACCCTCGGCATCAACTAGATACTACAACGCCTCAACATCATAGGAAAAGGAGTGTTAATTAGTGAGTCATACGGGTCGTTATAGCGTATGTGGTAGACCCATAGCAAGCGGTAAGTAAAATTAACCACTAAAACTGAGAACTAAAATTATTTTACAATTTCAAGAGTAAGTATTATAATATTATCATATATTTTTAGAAGTATACAATGCACTAGTACCTAAACTAGGCTGAGCCTGTGCTATAGGTACTAGTTCCTTCCGAATGTCTTAAGAATATTGAAATGCAACAATTTTGTATATAAAGGAAAGCGTAGGTATTAAGTTAATTTCTTATCAGTTATGTTATTTACTTAAGAGGTAACAGGTTCTGTACTGCCCTTTTATATGTATATATCTATGGATGTGTGATTGTGTGTGTTTGTGTGTGTGTGTGTGTGTGTGTGTGTGTCTGTCTGTGTGTGTGTGTGTGTGTTTGGTGTATGAATGTGACACTATACGCATGTGGATGCGGGTGTGTTTACGTGTATTTAATTTGATAAAATAAATATATATATCTATATCTACATTATATATATATACATACATATCTACATTACATGTATATATATATATATTAAAGTAAAAATATTAATAAATAATTTAAATTTTTTTTTTTTTTTTTTTTTTTATGGCTCTTTTATTTTAGGATAACAAACAGATTTTCAACTTGATCATATGTTAGCGACTTTAGCCAATTAATCATTTTGTGCTTGCAGGTGTAAAAATTTAAGGGATATATGTTTAAGATTTTGTTTATTTTATTGTATAAGAACGGGCCGATATAGCACTGGAACCTTTTGATAAAAGAAGTTTTAAAACTTAACATGGGGCATACTCTATAGTTTCTTCGCGTTATTGTCTGTGATGAATTAAACGAGAGTTTTTTGTGCTGTTCAAGGATAGTTTGTAAAATAAACATTTGTCTGACACTAAGAACATCACATTGAGAGTATAACTCACGTGTAGGAAAAGTATATGGTTTAAAAGTCATGACTTTTAGCAAGGCACGTTGTGCTCGTTCAACCAACAGCATATTCGTTTTATTAGCACCGCCCCATGGCACAAGACAATAGGCTAGTATCGATTGTGCTAACGCATAATAGACAGTTTTCATAACTTTTGAATCCGCAACATGGCGTAGTGATTTAAATATATAAATCAATTTCCGAGTTCTTTCGGATATTAACTCAATATGTGGTTTCCATGTTAGAGATTGATCTAGTAGCACACCGAGATATTTAATAGTACTTAATCTTTCTAGCTCAGTACACTGACAAGGTTGAGAGATATCTTGACACGTGTGTAATTTTATTTTAAAACTGTTTTCAGGTAATGTGCTTTTAGTTTTAGTGAATGTTATTAATTTAGTTTTTGTGTCATTCAGTGATAATATGTTTGTTTGTAACCATCTATTAGCAGTGCGGAGCCCTTCTTCCGCTTTAACTTTAACATCATTCCATGTCTTACCATAGTATATCATAGCTGTATCGTCAGCAAAACTGAATATTCTACAGTTTACTATCTTAAGATTGCAAAGGGAGTTAATATAAATAAGGAAAAGGGTGGGACCAATCACACTGCCCTGTGGTACGCCGTAAGTTACATTTTCCTCACTAGAAGTCAGGTTACCAACTTTAACTCTTTGGACTCTGTGGGATAAGTAGCTGGTGAATAGCTGAAGGATTGTGCCACGAATGCCAAGTTTTTCCATTTTGTACAGAAGGAGTTGAATAGAAACGGTATCAAATGCCTTCGCGAGGTCCAGAAATATGCCAATACATTTATCTTTGTTATCCAGGTGCTGGGCAATAAAATTAGACATATCAGTAACAGCATCGGCTGTTGATATACCGGTTCTGAATCCATACTGGTTTTGCGATAGCATTTGTTCTTTTTTAAGGAAATACAACAATCTTTTGTTCATAATCTTTTCTACAATTTTTGACAAAGCCGGTAAAACTGATATAGGGCGATAATTATGGACACAGTCTTTTCTGCCTGTTTTGTGAATAGGGTGAATGATTGAAATTTTGAAAATATTTGGAAAGACACCAGTGTCCAGGCACAAGTTAGTTATATGTGTTATGGAAGGAACAATATATTTGATAGCCCGTTTGAGTAAGATGTTGGATATGCCGTCCCAACCAGTTGCACTATCATTTTTAAGGCTACGAATAATAGTCGTCACTTCATCTTCTGAGGTTCCGAGAAAGACAATGGAGTTAGCTGGATTTGGTACTTCATTGTAGTTAAATTGATCATCAGTACGTGCCAGAGAGCTGAAAGGTATTCTGTCTGCTAATTTTTTAGCTACCTGGGAGAAAAAGTTGTTGAAATAGTCTACGGATTTTTGCGGGGTATCAGCTACTCTTAATAGGTCAGTCGGTATAGATTTTTGTGTATTAATGTGTGCAATATTTTTAACTGTTTTCCAGAGTTTTTTAGGATTCTTAGAGTGCTTCTTAAGTTCAGATTGTTCATGTATTCTTTTAAGTCGCTTTAATAGATCATTACAGTGATTCTTGTAACGTTTATATGTGATGTTCAATATTTCATTGTTAGGATTAGACTTGCACTTAAGGTGCATGCGGTCTCGGTTCTGAATGCAGCGGACGAGTCCTGGAGTTATCCATGGCTTATGACATTGGTATTTTTTGGGAATTATGACTTTGATTGTATGCTTCATAAGGTAAGTAGAGAGAAGATTTACTAATCGCTCGGCAGCGCAGTTAGCATTATTTGTTTTTAAAATAGGATCAAAATCAGCGTTTTTTATATCAGCTAGTAATGCTTCATAATCTATTTTGCTTTTCGTAACTATCTCTTTGGTGGTAAACTTACAATTAGTATTCAAACAAGTTAAAACTGCAGAGTGATCAGTTAAAGGAGCTTTTAAAATGAGAGTAATAATTGGAGACTTTGCTTTAACCATTGAATGGTCTAGACAATTTTCGCCTCTGGTAGGTTGTACATGACTTTGCAAAATTCCATGAGAGCTGAGTAAATTTAAATATTCGGCTGACTTACTGTCGTCATTATTGATTTTAATATCGATGTTAATGTCTCCCATAATTATTATATTTTGGTAAGATTTATATTGCGTAAGTAGTTTGTCTAGAGAGTCAATAAATCCCGAAGCATTTCAGTACGATGGAGATCTATAGATGGCTATTATGAGAGTGTTCTGGTTCAGCTTTATACATAGTACAGTAGCATCTACAAAAGGAGGCTCCTCAATTTTTAACTCTAATCCGTGTTTAGCATACAGTACAAGACCGTCATTCTGATTTTTGTTATTTTTTGTATGGTAGGTATTATAGTTAGTAAGGGTAGGATATACCGTTGTTTTGTTATTCCATGTTTCTGTAAGTATATATAAGTCGCACGTGACGCCAATTCTAGTAAGCAGTACTTTAAAGTCATTAATATTGCGATTAATACTCCTAATATTTTGGGTTAATATTTTTAAAGATTTAGCGAAAGTATTTTTAGTAATTATTGTTTTACAATCTTCGGGTTGACACAGATAAGATTTACCCACAGAAAGGTCGTCAATTTCGTCCGTTGTTTTTGTGATATTATTATCGTTAGTCATAGTATTGAATTTTGTAATAGAATAACCATGAAAATCTCAGTGATCGGCTATAGCAAGCAAGGAAGCGCATACACAAGAAGATAATGATAAAACTAATGTAAGTTTGTAGATGTAGTGAAGTGTGTGTAAGTGTAATAAGTGGTATGTGGCAAATTATTTCTAAGAATAGACTATAAATACTAATAATAAATACGAGTAAGTTAGATGATACAAAAAATATTAAACAGATTACCAAAGTTATGTTTATGCCGTGCAGAAAAGATAGTCATTGTGGATTACGCAAATTGGAGAGGTCTGCTTCTTCTTTAATTTCAATATAGGTATATAATTTCTGATAGGGCTGTCATGGGTAGTTAAATAGTAAAATAAACCAATTTTTATTTTTTTAATAAATGTAATTTATATTAGGTGACCGAAATATATTTTTTTAATCTAATATGATCACAGTTTACACTTTATGTTTTAGTAAGGTTAGTATTTTAAATGTTATAGTTTTGTAACACACTCGTATATCGAGTTTTTAATAATTATATAATATATGTAAGTAAATGTAATTTTTTATTATGAATCTATTGTATTTAAAAAACAAGTAAAATAAGTCTTTACTATAATAATATAATAAAGAAGAGATTGTTTGTTTGAATGCACAACTACAGGTTGCATTTGAAAAATTGTTTTGGTATCTTCTATATGTATTCTATATCTGTTCCTGAGGAAGGTTATACGCTTTATCATTACGAATACGACCTTTAGTAGCAGTAGTATGCTATGCGGTGGAACACGGCGGTCTCGCTCGACAGAATTGGAAATGAGCTTTAATGAGAACAGGAGAACCGTGTATAGCTATGAGATGTTCAGATGGAAATATAATAAAGCGGAAGGGTTGTTTATTTGTTTAGCTGAACAATAATTATGTAGACTACGGGAGCTAAACCTCGGGACCAGCTAGTATATGAATAAAATCATGCAGAATAACCCGGCGTTTGTAATTATAGCATAGAAATTGGCATTCACAATATATCTTTTCTAATGCAGTTAAAGGTCTGTAATAATTTATCTTAGAATATTATGTTTTCAATGTTCCAGATGGAGACAGTGATAAAGCAGACGGAGGAGAGCATGTCCCGCAAGCTCAGCAACGCGTCTCGGCTGCACGAGGACTATCGGCCTCTGAAGACCGAGGTGGACCTCCTCCGGCGCCAGTGTCTGGGGCTGGACCGCCTGCCCGACCTGCACGAAGAAGAGGGCAGCCCCATCACACCTGAGTGAGCACTCTCTTACAATAACTCGTCAGCTATTCAGAACAGTGAATTAATGTTCACTGGGCCTGAATACCTATTGCTATTGTTATCGTTCCAAACAGACCGCCAAACCGGTTGGTTAGCTTAGGTACGTCTAATTTTCACTGTAACATAACATCTCTGGCGGCGAATATTTAACCGGTAAAACCACACGTAGATTGTTACCCGAACTGGCATATTCGTGACGTCTCTATTCCACAACCGACGGGATCATTAGTTAGACAGAGAGGAATATCAACTTGTAGATGCGTATCGTTTTCGTTTGATTTGCTCTCATTGCAAATATTTGTTCTACTATGAGCTGCACCTGTAGAGTGGCAGTTCGGTTGCGGTTGTTATCATTTAGTATCTGTTACTAAGTATCGTGTATGTAAATATATAAATATTGGTAATGTACTGTTGTCTAATGAGTTGGTGGCTCACTGGTGGTAGGCCTAGGCTAAGAGGCAGGCTAGATAGGTACTGCCGCAGTTGAAGATATTTCACCGGAAAGCGGTATGACACTGTAGCTAGCGAAATTACTGGGCATAGGTGATTTAAGAACATATGATATGCTATATCTTTCGTTGGCAACACGTGAGTGATACCTACAAATGAATGGTGTTGCAACCGCTTATAGGCTATGACGACCGCTTACCATCATGTGGGTCGTATGCTTGGTTGGTAGTCGTAACTTGGTAACATATAAAAGCAAGAGTTGCTCATTGTTTTTAGCAGGCTCGGTTTGGTTACAACTAATAAGTGAGTGCTAGTATTATGCAGACCCAGACAGTGAACCGACCGGGCGGTATTGTATAATGGTTGTCCGTTGCCGGTCGCGCAGCCGCTTCCCGGCGCCGGCGCGGGGCGGCGCGGCGGGCGCGGCGGGCGCGGGGGCGCGGGGGCGCGGCGGGCGCGCTGGGCGCGTTCCTGGCGCCGGCGCCGCGCAAGCCGCCGCCGCCGCCGCCCGCGTTCAGGTCTGCTCTCGACCGAGATTTCCTTACCGTCTCGCTGAGGTTCGATCGTGTTTTTTATGTTGCACACCCGCCCCTCCCCACCCCCTCCTCGAGCCGCTGCCGGAATATTGCTTTGTCATCCGTAACTTACATCCTGTGCTTTAATATATTTTTTGTTACTTTATGAACCATCTACTGAACGTATATGAAATGAAATATATTTTGAACACTTGATGTTAGTAATGACGTGTGTGTACCGTGCGGATGTAGACAGCAGCCGCCGCCCATGAAGTCGTGCCTGTCGTGCCACCAGCAGATCCACCGCAACGCGCCGATCTGTCCGCTGTGCAAGGCGAAGAGTCGCTCGCGGAACCCCAAGAAGCCCAAGAAGAAGTAGTCGCGACCCGCCGCGGACGGGCGCAGCAGCTCGTAGCAGCACCGGGGGCACGTCAATGATCCGGCTTTTAAACTTATATTGATAAACTTTAATTTAATGCGTTACAAAGGGCTTCATCATATTTATTAACATCAGTAATATTGCATTAGAACATGTTTTTTATACGCTCGCCTCAAACAAACGATAATTTCTTCAATAAAACTCGAAATACTTAAGCAAGTGAATAGGTATAATGACAATGAATTGCTAGCGAGAAGCGTGCGATAGTAAACCGTCGTTCTCTCGTCTCTGGTCAGCAATAATAGTAAAAAACATACACGTTTTTGTGAATTAATGATTTAAATATGATTGTCCTTTAGCAAGATCTTCTCATTCCATCAGCTCTGTGTTGGTACATAGATAGACGTCTCCGTGGGTGTATATATTAGTATAGTATAATGTGTTAAGTCGGTGTTAATTTAAGCATAATTAGGAATATAATGTTAACCTTAAGGCATTGTTTACATTGGCAGACTCAATGCTGTGTTCGGCTTTAACCGTTGCAGCGGTACCTATAGTACAGTGTGACGTCACGGGTCGGGCCGCGGCGTGGGAGGGTCTCGCGTGGGAAGCTTGATCCACTGCGCTTATCTCGGCTTTGTTTTTGCTCATATAAATCGACCTTTCTAATCGATTATATAAACCAATTTATCTCAAGTTTTTAAAATTTTACAGCCGTTAAAGTTCCTATGGAGGTACAAAATAAAATGGAAAACTTATTTAATTATGATTTAAATATATAATGTATCGTTATTCTTACTTATTTTTATAATAATTTAAAGGAGTATATTCTATATGAAATCCTATAAATATATTAATATTTTATTTTCTTTCCTGTCGGTGTCAATGTTTGTTTGAGGGATGAATTAAACTTCTGCCAATCAGACATCGTATATTGTATCCCATTAACAAAATACAAATAATAAAGTTCTTTAATATGACGTGGCGCCGCCGCCGCCGCCGGGATATACTCCGCCCTTGAAAGATCTAACTTTCAAATATCAATCTCTTCCACTGACAATCGTGTGACGTAATGGTTGGCTCTGCGGATGGTTCCTTTAGACGTGTAAGCATCTGTCGTCGGCTCCCCTGTGAAGGCTAGTAATTCGCCCCGGCCGCCAACGTTGGGGAGGAAGATTTTGCTCCTTTAGTATTACCATGTCCCCGATCTTCGGCTCGGTGGTTTTTGATATCCATTTTATACACATACGCTGCTGTAGCTCCGCTATGAATTCTTTACTCCATCGGTCCCAGAAATGGAGTCGCAATTTCTCAATCAGGTGATATTGGGGTCTCCAGTCGCTGCAAGAGATGCGCGCCCTCTGGTTGCCAAATTCAATAATGCAGGATGTTCAATGTATTGGAAGCCGAGAACAGACTTACGCCGCCGTACGACTTGCGCCGCGGAGATGGGCGAGTTGCTCACCTGGACCCCGTCCCGTAGTAATGGCTCTCTAAGCCGTTAGGTTATATTTGAACACGTCATCAAGTAATAACTACCCTTGTAACATTTTCACATGAACTTAATATTAGTCGATTGTCGATTGTAACTTGTATTCACTTGTACGTTATGAGTCTGTGTTGGTGTCGCTGTAGTGTCCTTTACCTTTTTTAGTTTTTACACAAAAAAGAGACCCGCTCTCCCACCTCCTCTGTTCCTTTTCTTTATCTTCCTGTTCGTTCCTTCCTCTCTATCCCTTGGGCTGCCATCGCGCATGTGATACTTAAGAGTATGGCACGTGGCGGACAGTATACTTGTTTGCCAACCGTCATGAAATGAAAAAAGGAGACACATTTTTACTTGCAACTTAAAATTTAATTTATAATCAATATTAATTCTAAGAAATTGCAACCATTAGTTGATGGAGTCTATGAATGTAAACTTTGCTAGAAGGATCTAAAAAAACTGTGCCAAATTATAAGTGTAAATATTAGTGTAAGTGGTACTCGTACTTAGTTAATTATCAATAAGACTGGTTGGAGTCAGCTATACAGCGTATGTTTCTGTAAGTGTAATGTAACATTAACAATTAACGGACGTAAAAAGTTGTTAACAAAGGATGTTTGTTTGCTGTTCTTTAGTGTGAAATACGCAAGTGTACTATTTTATAGACTGTTTTATCTATTCAAAGTAAACTCTTCACGAAAACGAAAGATATTTTCATTTTATGGAGCCTCAAAGACGGCTCTGGAGCTAACTGTGAAATTCTTAACGTTTGTTATATGTCATTTGAAGATCACAAATATTACCTTTAGTTTATTATTATAAATACTTTATCATATTAATTGGTTTTGAGTTAATAATAAAAGATAATAAAGTTCAATGCCCGATCAACGTTGTCTCTAGAACTTTCTTTCGTTCGTTCGGCTTCCCTAAATTATTCAGTCTCACAATTAAACATTATTGTAATATTCAGTGTTGAAACGATGAGCTGACCGTCTCAGCTGTCCCAATTTTTCGTAGAGCACGCGAGTATTTCGCTAAAAGTAGAAGTGTTTATTTCGGCAGGAATAGACTACTAACTGGTTGTCTTGTCACAGACGGCAAGGCGCGGGGAAGCTTCTGGTGCTGCCGTCATACACTGTAGACAGTTAAATCGAAAGTAATTAAAAAAAAAGATAAAATCCTTGTACTTATTAACATTTTTTTTTAATTATTTGTTTTGCGCTCGGAGCGCTGCCTCCATCTCCGATGACGTCTTTAGCCGGTTCGGCTTCGCAGGAGGCACCCTAAGAACGGAATCAAATTTGACCCCCCGTGAGGGCTGCCCCTTTATCACGGCTGAGTCTCTGTACTCGGCCCCTGCCCGGTGACGCTGTCAAGGCCAGTAGGGCCAACAGCAAGACATATTCCGAAAAAAAAAAAAATTGTTTTGGGAACTTGGATATAGGAAGATGTTAAATAAAAAAAAACATCGTTTCTTTGGTTTATTTCCAACTTCTTCAGGTTATAAAATTGTAATTTAAATGTAACGGAGGAAACATCCTTGCTATTTTTGTAACCTTAACAATATTATCTAACGTCTCGGGAACTTGGACAAATTTCGCGAGACAAATATATAAAACAAAAAATTGTGAGAATTACAGCGGAAACTCGCATTAATATTTCGCTTGTTAAATTCAAAGCTATCGCAAATCAAAAGTACACTTTTTTCAGGAGAGCCAAATAAAAAAAGAAAAAATATTTTTGCCTACTACTTTTTTATTTTACATCAAATATATGCACATTATACATCTGTAGACGTATTTTTAAGCAGCATTAAATGATTTAAGTGGTTCTACAATAAACTGATTGCTGGAAGAGATATAAGCATATACGGTACTTTTGAATATAAAAATATGTAATAAAACAACCGCAAGTCAAAAAGTCAAAACCAAAAGTCGTGTTTTTCTATAAAAAAATTAAGGAATTGAATTAAAATTTCCATGATATTAATAGTATAAATTAAATGCTATATAAAACTTTAAAAGAAATGAAGATTCGTTGGATAGAATTCATATGGGCCCGACTTCGTGTTTTTGAGATGGTTCAAGCTGATAATGATTATTATGTTATTCTTTTTTTTCATTGATCTGTTGTCCAGATTTAATTATTTTACAATACAATTTTTACAAGACAATAGTTCTAATTATTTTATCAAAAATTGAAAAATGGCAATTTCGAGCGTTTAAAACGAAAATTCCAAACTAACGGTTGTGTTATTTTTGTACTTTACAATGCGAAATCAATGGGTGTCTTTGCTAAATATAAAAATATGAAGGTTTAAGATTGTATTTTTGCAATAAAAGCATTTTTGTTTTATTTTTGATTTGTGGCACTTTTGAATTTAACGAGCGATTTGGTTTAATTCACCTGAAAGTAGTTTCCCTCGAGGGCGGTAGCCGCATTCGTCCGCCCACTGGGAGGCCGCGACCTCGAGCGTGAGACAAAGGTGTTGAGCTGTTCATCACATTAATATGCAATAAATAGTCTCGTATACATTATACAATTTTTCGGGTCAATAAAAATTCCTTAATATAAAAATTTATCTTATTCTTGGGGAAAAGGAAAGATACTATGAAAATTAAAGTTATATAAGCTATTTTTAAGCTATACAACGAATGCCAATTTTCGTTTTTAAGTTTTATTATTTTTTTAGAATCTTTCCTCAGACAGTTTAAAAGCTAGAACAGCGGCCCATGTACCTACAATATATAAGAAACACTTGGTAGCTAAAAGTAAACGGGTTTATAAAGACGAGCTCAAACTCGCGGGTACACCGCCTCCGAGGCGATGCCGCAGAGGTTGTTCCTGTTGCGCGCCCATCTAACGTAGCCCTCTTCGCCCCACTCTGGGCCATAAGAATTTTTCACGAGCCAGTAATCGATGCCATTTTTATTTGTGCCATATCCCACCACCAACATCTGCGATAATATATAAATCAATTAAGCTTTAGGGTGGACAGATGCGAAATAACGCACACGATATGTGATATATAATGTTGATATTTTTGAAGGGAAAACTTCTTTAGCCGCGTCGAGGGGGTATTGCTGCGTCCATTAAAAAATCGCATACGAATGGACAGGGATTTACGATTTACGGACAAATAGCTTCATTGTTATTGGAAGTGGGCGTATGATTATATACAACCCAACACTGATGAGTTAATTGACGTTTATATCTGTGAAGGTTCTTCATCGGTGCTGTCAAATCTTATGAATATGTCTCCCTTTCGTCTTTATGGACGTTTTTGGGCTGTATCAGATGCCTTGCATACCCTAAATACAATAACAAATGTTGTTATGTAAGCTCAACAGCCTTCGATTCGATCCTCATTTTTGCAGGTGCAATACTAGTGTGTCGCAGCATGTCTTTCGTCATGTAATGTAGCCAACATTGTTGAGATATTTCCTAAACATCATTCGTAACGTCCGAAACGTGTTTTTCACTGCCCTATAATCTTTCACAGATAAATTATAGAACATATTTTCACAAATGAAATGGGCTTCTGATACTAATATGACGCAGTTGGCTTTTATCGTTAACAAGGCATGCCCACCAGGTACGCTCTTAACAACGAAATACATATTCTATAAATGGAGACTATGCACTATCTAACGATATATAAGTTACCTCGGGACTCGTCAGCGCATCCCGCTAGACGAGATGCGCTAATGATACATGTTTTCCCTTCCGTCACCAGTGCACAGCCGCCGCCTATTTTTTAATCCTCACTAGTTATTGCCCGCGGCTGCTCGCGTGTGCAGCAGTTTTAGAAATAAATGATTCCCAATACAAACATACTCGGGCAACCTTTCAAATGTATTATATTTGAATGTTATATTTATAAGAATGTTTACAACAACACAATAAATGATATAAAATTAGTCAGTTTAGAGATCACTAACGAATCAATTTTGGAACTGAACTTCAAACAGAATAGTGTCCGTTACTGGTTGTCATTATCTTTTTTGTTGTTCGTTAGCTCTTATTATCATCTCTTACATTAAACAATATCGTAAACTATTGTATATTTAATGTAAAAGGGTTCCGTTTAGAAGTAGTACTTGCAGTATTACTGTTTTGACCATGAAAGGGCCAGCTCGACCCGCCGTACTGTTAGCCTCACACATACGGCGCTGGCTGCGCTCACTGATCGGTAAGCGGTGGGTTAAGCAACTTAAGGCACGGTCAGTAGTGACTGACGTCCAGTGGGACGGGTGATCGTATCTCAACTGAGCGTTTCCGTGCTTCGGATGGCACGTAAAAAGTCTGTCCCGGCTATTATCAATTTGAGTTGAAAAGTCAAGTCAGGCCGTATAGGCCATACGGGCGACCTGGACAACTCTGACACTAGGTTGGCCACTAACCACTCGATAAGAATAAATAAATAAACGCTACACATTCAACGGCTCCCATTAGGGTAGTCATACCCTGTGCTTGAGGTCCGGAAACATAAAATGACAAGAACAAACACCCAGACCGGAAAACATGCCGGTATGGTCAATACAAACATCTGCTCCGAGCGGGAATTGAACCCGCTACCCTTATGGCAGGTTCGCTAAAGCTGTGCCGCGAGGTCGTCAAAAGATGTTTGCTGCCTTCGGCTTTAAGCTTTAATTAAGCGTTGGACGTTAGTTTGTGTCGGGTCGCTTACCGCGTGGTTAATTAGACCGTCGCAGTTTTTCCCGAAGTAAACGCCTTTGGAATAGAGTCGGAACTCATCCTCGACGTGTACGGCGACAGAGATGGGCCCGAGCGTGGCCACGGCCTTCATCAGCTCGTATTCATTGCCGTCGGGGAGCAGATGGTAGCCCAAATCTTCTGCGCCTTTGCTGCGTGGATTGTACCTGTGCACGATAACACAATAAGTATAAATGGACGCAAATATGCAATACCATGTCAACCCACACGAATTTCATTTCGAGAAAAACTCGTTTGAAAATTTTGAGCAACTTGCTTTATATGATTTTTTTATGTATTGGTCAAGTTTTTGGCAATTTCAAGCATGTATGTAAGTTATTTTACTTATTTTCACATAAAATAAGCATGCAAACTGCATATTTCGTATATAATATAACCCAAAACATTTAATATATACATGAATTGCATGATTAAAAAATGACTTTTGTAGAAGTTTAAAATGCTATAAATATTAAAGAAAAATGTTCTTCAGCCATTTACCAACACTTCTGCATATATAACTCAGTTTTTCAATTTTGTGGATTGACATGGTATTGCTTATTTGCGTCCAAATAAGCCTCAATAGCTCAACGGTAGAAGTGCCGACTTCGCTCCGTTAACGCGAGAGTCGCGGGTTCGATCCTGACCCCCTTGGGCTATTGTCGTACCCTCTCCTAGCGCAGGCTTCGAGCTTATTTGGATGGGCAATAAGAATACTAGTAACGTCTTTAAAACTGAAAAGCAAACAATATATTTGTATAACACAATAAAAAAATTCTAAAACACGACAAAGTAAAAGAGAATAACAGAATGGAAGAAGACGTGCGGTGCCGACCGCACTTGGCGTATGGTAGGGGCAGGAACTCCTGATGATGATCGCAGGCGGCCTCCGAAAGGAGAAAACGCCAGTACGTATTTCACAGGTTGCTCTACTCTCATTTGGTTGTCTAACTATTATTATTATTTATATAAATATAAAATAAATGTTTTTTTCAGTAGTGAAAAAAAATACGAATGAAGGACTTTCCCAATTAAATTGTGCACTTTTGTATATAGAATATAAAGGACCTGCATTTATTCTTTACGCCCTCATAGGGGTAGGCGTTCTCGATGTCAATGCCTTTGTTCTTCTTTATGTAGTTGAAGGCAGTGGTCATGTCGCCTCCCTTGCAGCCATAGTTCTCCGAGTCGCAGTCCACCAGGTTCTGCTTCGACAGAGGCACAAGAGAGCCGCTCATGCGAAAGTGCTGGCCTTCGAGAGAGCCTGTCTGATTGGAGGAACATTCGTTTATTAGAGATAAATCTGCGTTACACTACCCACCTAGACTTGTATGACTCAACTGAACTGTAATAAAAAAAAATTTAAATATTATTTTATTTAAGATTCGACGATATTGTGGCGCAAACTTTTTTGTTTTTACTTGGGGAAATGCAGTAACGCACTCGAGCAATGCAGCATCAGGACCATGGGTGTAACGTCGCAGGAGGTGTGAGGATTCGGAGCCGGGCTCCCTAGCCACTAACCTACCTTAAGTGCCGCAGGTCGCGGGTTCGGTTCCCGCTCGGAGCAGATGTTTGTATTTACCGTACAGGCATGTTTTCCGGTCTGGGTGTGGACCGGACCCCCGATACAGGATATCACTATCGTAACGGGGGCCATTGAGTGTGTAGCGCTGCTTTAATCACAAAGGTTTGGTACCTACCTATTGTTCGTATATGTGGACGAGAAGCCGGGGTTAACACACAAACAAAATAACTTATTTGTTTTAAATAGTTTATTCGTCTTCAAGAGCAGAATCGAAACTACTAGAAACTAGTTGACTATTTTACAATTAACGCCTTTTATACTAGTTATCGTAAATCATAAGTTTTTTTTTCTATTTTTACAAATAATAGAAAAATTGCAAGATTGCCAGTTTCAGAACTAAGCTTAATATTTAAAAATTAAATTTCATAAATTTACATGAATGTAACTTGAACTTGAACAAAATGGCCGCTTCTGCGCAGGTACAATAAGGGACAAAAATGTTAGACAAAAATATTGGTTTCATCTTATTTAAATCGATTCTTTATAAAGTGGGAAAACGGAATTAAGTGTATAATATAGTTATTATTTCTTCTAAATTCAATTAATTATTTATTTATTAGAGTTTTTAATTACTTAAATAGAATAAAACAAATAAATTGTATAGAAAAAAGTACCTATAGGTATATAAAAAAAAAGTTAATTTACATTATTAATAGTGAGGCAGACTTCTTCGTATCTTCCGCACTATTATTCAGAGAATTAGTTATATTATTTTCTTTTAAAAAATAACTATAAACGTCAAATACCCTCTTTCTCTCCCGTCTCCTTAAAGTTGATTGTGGTCGAGGTGTATCTTGAAATAAATGTTAACACACTTGACAAAACTAATTTATATTTTAATTTAATTTTTAATAATTTATTATTAATGAACTAAAACAAACGCGAGCGAGTGTACTAAACGCGGCCCCCTTCATACCGCATACGATTGACACTCAAAAACGTGTTACTGCGCAGGGTTCAACTTACATTTAACAGACTATACTACTTTATACAAATTATAATTACCTTAAAATTATATTGTAATTTAAAAGTTTATCAACAGATGGCGCAACAAAACTTACATAATTGTGGATAGAAAAGTAAATATTTAATCGTTTAAACTCTATTAAAATGCCAATAGATAGCGTTTTGTCTTTGCGCCTATATATACATTAGTGATTAGATTGTAATATAATTTGTGCTGAACGCGTGATGGACTCGCACTGGGGTCTGGGAACATGAAAAGTAACATTATTTAACAGACTAGAAACAGTTTGAAATGGTTGTACAATATTACTTGGATATAATAACAAGCTTTTCTGGCGTCTTTGCACGCGTGTTGGTGATTCTCTTGCGTGACTTTGTAAACACTGCACACTCAACGCACGCACACACCGTTAGGATAGTACCTTATATGTATCGCGTGTCGGGGTCCGGAAACACACACAAACCCGAGCACCGAAACAAAAGTCTGTATGGTAAATAAAACCATCTGTCCTGAGTGGAAATGGAATCTGCGACCTTTGGCGCTTAAGGCAAGTTCGACACAACTGCGCCGCGACGGTCGTTCGTAAACTTATTATTTATTATTGAGATTTATTTTCTTATCAGTGAAGTTACTTTAGATATTACAAGTTACAACAGATTGCTGGTCTAAATGGAGTAAATTAAACCAATTGACCGGAAACTAAATAATGCCTCTCAATGACATATAACAAAAAGAACTGTTATTTCCGCAGCACTAGGGAAAATAACGGTCAGCTGCGAAAATTTCCAGATTTTTTAAAAATAGTAGTAGTAAGTAATAAAATCCTAAAAATACATGAAAAAAGTCCAAAATTAATTTTATAAATTAACATAACCAGTGTTTTAATTTAATCTCGAAGCTTTTACACGACTTAAAATAAAATAGATAACTTGGGTAACTAAGTATATTTTGTTTCAAAATAGTCACACGAGTCCGCACTATGCAATCTTTATTTCAAGTTTTGAACTTTTCCACAATTAAAATAATATCAATGAGCAGGCACAAATCTTAGTAATGTTCTATGAAAATTTCACAACAATGATTACTAAATACAAAAAAAATGATCGTGAAGTAACTTACAGCGCTGAAAGCCCAGCACGAGCGGCACTTGCCCTGATCTTTGACTGGGGTGACGGCGCCCAGCGTTCGCCAGTCGACGTCGTCGGGGGGTGTCACGTTCCCCAGAGAGATGTATGTCGCTTCGCGCTCCTCGTTGCTTCTGTAAAGTATCGCGTGTTTTTATATGTTCTAGGGAAATTGTAAATTTCTCAAATTTATTTATTAATAATAAAAATTACTCTTTATTGGTTACATTATTAGGTACTACAGTTAAATTATACAATAAATACAGTATACCAAAATTAATAAAATTCAGAATATTACAGGACATTGTTCTACACTCTAGGTAGGTCTGTAATAAAGCAATAGGACATTATGAGAAATACACAACGTTGATTTTCAGCTTGCTACTATTGTTAACGCCACCTGACACATTTTACAATTAAAAAAATAATTAGTAACGAATACAATTTTTTAAATCATTTCACAAAAGGAGGAGGTAAATGGGACCAAATTGCTAGGGTACTATTTTTGAAATGCTTGTTTCGGTGGTGAGAGATTACTGTTACCATAAAACCTACTTGGTCATTCATAAACCGATTTAGAATTTGTAATCAATCAACTTCCGCCGGCGGTCTTCCCGAACCGATACGACTTGGGAACCTTCAAGAGAAGAGCGTATTCTTTCCTTAAAGGTCGGCAACGCGCCTGCATGCCTTCTGGTGTTGCAGATGTTCATGGGCGGCGGTAATTGCTTAACATCAGGTAAGCCTCCTGCCCGTTTGCCCCCTCTTACATAAAAAAAAAAAAAAAAACAAAATGCACCCACACTAGTTATACTTCATCCTTATTCAATTAATCAATCAATATTCAATTAATAGTCTTAAAGTTATTTCGAGTAGCGAAAACGAGTCAAAATTATTAAAAAATAGCGGACTTTATTATTAACTCTGTAAAAAAGTAATAGCTATGATTACTATGTGTTGATTAGGTGCCCAACTCACATAAATGACTATTTTCTTCATTATTTACTAGTTTTAGGCCTAATCTTATGTTACTACTACTAGTTTGAATTGAAAATTTATTTTTGTGCTGAATAGCCCATTTATCGACGAAAGCTATTGGCTATATAATGTATAACACCACGCTACTGCCAATAGGAGCGGAGCATCGATGAAGAATGTGGCAAAATAGAATAAAATATTAGCTTTTGTTTGCATCCGGTGGGTGGTTTGTTCTATAACATCAGACTACGTCACAGTAACCATAAATGCAGGTGAAATCGCGGGCACAGCTAGTGTATTATATTCTTGCATTTTTTAGTATTTATCAAGGTCCAGAGTGGAAAGGTGGAGTCGAGTCCTACTTCTCTACACTCATTCTTCTAACACTTCATGATAGTATAAGCGATGTTACAAAATATTTACGGAGAAAATTTGAATAATGATACAATATAGGCATAATTATTATTATCAGTAAGGATTGCGCAAGCATATTATGGAATTTTGTTATTTTTTCCTTATAATATATAACTATATTTGATTATTTTATTTATTTTCCTTAAAACTATTTATTTTAGGTTGTTGATAATAATTAATTGGACCAATTTAAACAAAAACGACATCCGACTTCCCTGGACTGCCAAGTTAGTCATCACAAAAGTGTGTGAATGTTTACTAAAAATTAATGAAATATAAAGATTTCATAATAAACAAAATCAAAAACTAGAACTACCATATATATATATATATATATATATATATATATATATATATATATATAAGAAAAATACCACCCCATAACCTCCACTTATACGCATCATGTATGGCCTGATATTGCAAATACATCATCAGCATTTACTAGCCGAGGGTTTCGTGAAAATGCAAACAAATAAACGCAGTTCCGCTAGCGAAGACAACGCTGTGCGTATCTGTGCTGTGCACAGGACATTGCGATGATCTGTCGGGTTTTCGTGTTTATATCTGTTAAATACTTCTAGCTGGTATTTAACAGACCATATCTTGGTCTACAATTTGGAAAGAATTTGTGGCGACTCAGCGTTGTAGACATTGGCCGTGTCGACGTCCATATTTGTGATACATTGCGATCATTAAACCTAGTGGACTTTGTACAGCACTGATTATGAGTAGCCACAGTTCCAGTACAATATTTGTGTCAAATAGATAGTCTGTTCTTATCGATAACTTGGCTAAAGTCAAATTATTTAAGGAAGCAATTTTACAGACAATGTGATGGCGAGACGATGAAGACTTGAAGAGTTATATAGATGACCGAACTTGCATTTTTTTAGCAAATTGTGTTATTTGAAAAGTAATGGTTATTTTACAAAAGAAGGAACTTGAAAAAAGGGAAAAAGTAATCGGTCTCGAGATACTGAAGGAGCTGTTTCCAAGATTGCTTGTTTATAGGTATTAGATAATGAAAACGATGTTGAGCCCAGAGCCGGGGTGTAATTAAACCACAAACTATAATATGTTCATTAAACTGGTGGTAGGTCTTTTGTTGCAAGAGGCCGGCTAGGTAGGTACCACCGCAGTGTCAAATATTCTGCCGCCAAATAGTAGTGACTAGGCATTACTGTGTTCCGGTTCGAAGGGCACTCTACGCTAGTGAAATTACTGGGCAGACGAGGTTTAAGAACCAATATCTCGAGGTTGGCAACGCGTGAGTGGCACCTACTAATGGTGCTGCAAGAGCTCATAGGCTACGGCAACCACTTACCATCAGGTGGGTCGTATGCTTCTTTACCAACTTTTAACATAAAGAAAAAAAAATCTATAAAAGTCATATCCGTAGACGCTGTGGCGCAGCGGTAGTGAACCTGCCTTAAGCGTCACAGGTCGTGGGTACGATTCCCGCCCGGAGTGGATGTTTGTATTGATCACACAGGCATGTGTTACAGTATGGTGTTTGACCTTGTCTTTATGTATGTTTCCGGAACAAGATATCACTATCCCAATGGACGCATTTGAGTGTGAAGCGCTTTTTTGTTTTAATATTTATATAAAATTATTTACATACCAGCATCTGCTGTACCAACTTCGTTCGCCATAATATTAATAATTACTTGTTGCGAGGGATGTATCCGCACACGGTGTCCGTGAACTCGTGGTACATCATGTCAGCGAACTTGTTGACGGCGAGGCGGTAGTACTCCTCGCCGCGCTCGAAGCGCTGGTTGTGCCGAGCCACCTTCGCCTTGTTTTCTGCAAAGATCTTCATGCGCAGTTGCTCCTCTGTCTCGGTCTCGTATGTTTTTTTGTGTTCGAGCTGATAATGATAAGCATAACAACTTTTATGCAATCACGTCTTCATTAAGTTTTGTATGTGACTAAGTTGGCAAGCAAGCATACGGCCTACCTGATGGTAAGCGGTTGCCGTAGCTTATGAGCGCGCGCAACACCATTAGTAGGTGTCCCTCGCGCGTTGCCAACCTCGAGATATTAGTTCTGAAATCTCCTTTGCCCAGTAATATCACTAGTTCTCAATTCAGTTGTATTTTTTTATGTTCGGTTCTGAGGTGTTCCCTCAGACCTCCGACAGTTCTTAAATTGATTGGATTTGGATTTTTGCCTAGACAAATGACTAGGCAATGGAGACTTAACAACAAATTCTCGAGGCTAGCAAAGCAAATAATGGTTTTGCAATGGTTGAGTGATTTTAAAAAATTAAGAAAAATGTATTTCTTTTTTAGCGTAGTAGAACACGCCTGTTATCCGCGTAAAACATTACATAATATATAGTGTCTATTATTTTTTATACATTTTTTGGTTCAATACAACGCTTGGATCTATGGTAGGAGAGACGTCAGCCACTAGAAAGTCGACGGATGGTCGTCGTGTGTACGAATATGTATATGAGCCTGTGAGGTGAGTTACCTTGAAAGCGTTCCATTCCTCTTGGAAGACGCCGCTGTAGTCGCTGACGTCGAAGAACGAAAGAGGTGAGGCGCCGACCGCTGCCACAGCCACCAGCAATAGTAAGAAATTCTTCATTGATTTGTCTACAAAAGGATTTTTTTTTATGTTACAAGTTGGCAAACAAGCATACGGCCCACCTGACGGTAAGTGGTTGCCGTAGCCTATGAGCGCTTGCAGCACCATTAGTAGGCGCCACTCACGCGTTGCCAACCTCGAGATATTAGTTCTTAAATCTCCTCTGCCCAGTAATTTCACTAGCGTACAGTGCCCTTCAAACCGGAACACAGTAATGCCTAAGCACTACTATTTGCCGGCAGAATATTGGACACTGCGGTGGTACCTACCTAGCCGGCCTCTTGCAACAAAAGATCTACCACCAGTGTGACTGATTGCACTGGTGGAATAATCTCTGCTGTGACAGAGGTTATCCCAATAGCGGGCGATGGGGTCGTCACATCCCGACGCCGATAAAATTGATTGGATATGTAATTGAAAAACCAATTCGAAATAACGAGAACGAGACTCTAATGATATGACAGCTAAAATTTCTTGTTTTTTTTGGCGTCTCACCGATGGGAAATGTATTTGCTTATCTCTTCGAAATATTATTAACATCCTAATTATCGTGAATCAATATTATTTTAACAAAATAAAAACGACACCTCAACAACTGCTGTTAAGAATATAATATCTTGTCTTCACCATTAAGTCTCAGTTTCCACTATTTCTGGTATGACTACAAACAAAACGGACTTATAATATTACCTTTTTTGCAATAAAAATTCTAGTATTTTAATAAATCTAATAACAAATCACTTGTATGAATCTGGCTAGGTGCTGGAAATAATGGAACTATATGGATGCAAACGACAGAACTACCTAACAATAACAACTTAATAATTCAATTGTGAATACTCTACATATATATAGGTTATATATTTATCCTCAATCAAAATAATATTGCATTGTTATATTTAAGGTACAAATTTATTGTAGCCGGAAAATTAAGTAATGGTAATCCCGATCTGTGATTAATCGTTTTCGCAACTCAATTTTGTATATATTTAATTCGTATCATTAATTATACTGTCGATATAAGGTAACGTTTTGTATTAAATTGTTAAAATAACATAATCGTAACATGGTTTTCACGTTAATATATTTGCTATACTTATCTCTACGAATGCTACATACTAACATTATCTGCAGAATATATTATATATATATATGTTAAATCTGTAAGTTAATATGTTAGAAGACTTCAGTTCTAGTAGCAACATTTTGGCTAACTTCGCAAAATCCATGATAGCATCTCGTCGGATTTGGATTATTTGCGTATAACGTAATCAAAATCCACTGAGTGCTATATTTTCAAGAATTGTATCGTTATTCAAATCGCAATTTTTACGACTCATAGATTAAAACGATTAGTGATAGACTTTATTTATTTGTGTATTAATGAAATAAATAATTATCATATAATCAATTGTAATCATATTCATATGAAATTATTGTAAATGAAATTAATTTATTAATGAAACATTGAAATTGTGACGAAAGAGGTACGTACGAGGCCGATTTTAAAACGTTTTGACCATTTCTAGTCATGATTAATGTATCAGCGTATCATTCGTTAGTCTCATTAATCGAGAGCGGCTGGACCAAAAAAACGGAATATTTAAAAAAATAATAATAGAACTATAATTTTATTTTCCGCGAAGCTGCGGACACAGCTGGTATAATTCGGGTCAATTTTTTGAACTATCGACTCAGATGTTTACACAAGCTCGGAAAGAATTCTAGTCTACTTCCTGGCTTTAAGTATGATAAAAATAGAGATTGCTATTACGATTCTAAAAGAGTGCACTCTAAGGTGTGTTCAAGCAAATACAATTTAAGTTCATTGTAATGTATTCTTGCCAATCTAGAATTATCAAATTCCTGGAAAGGTTGTGGTATATATGGTTAAGGATCATTGACCTTTTCTCGTCTTACAGCTTATGTATGTTACGATGCGTCTGACATGTCCGTCTCGAATAAAAGTCCCTAAAAAAAATTAATAACACTAACAATAGCAAAAAATTGTAACAATGATTTACCTTAAAATAATATAAGGATGTTTAATGTTTGTATAATGTTGGCCCAAATGGAATTTTTGTTTTCATATATAGGCATGGTGGCAAGAATGCGCGCTGATTACGGTTTTCCAATTCCCCTTGGAGATGATGTATAAAATTAAATTGTTAAAGTAAAATTAACAATTTATTGTTGTAAGAATGTTTTTTTAATTTTTAGTTAAAAAGAAAACCGACTTTAAAACTAGAAAGCTGATCCGAATCTTATAATGGGATCCCGGAGAAATCGAGAGAATTCGTAAAATTTTATAGGCACATCTACTGCGATTGGGGTACTTTAGCTTGGGCACTGTGCATTGTGCATGGGCATGAAGTTGAACAGCTGATAATGACCAAAAATGGCACCCGGACTAATCAATATTAATAAATATTTAACGTTTTACTATTTATTTAATTGAGTGCCTTTGGTGCCCACCTCAGCACCTGTGATCATTATCAGTAATTCAACGTGGCAAAACGACGTGGTGGTTTTCTGGAGCCCACTTGCAAGTTAGGTACTTTAAAAAAATATCCAAATCATAGTAGGTGTACCTATATCACTTAAAGTGTTTCCTAATTTAGAAATCCTTCTTTTTTTGGAGTCGGTTAAAAACTGCGGTGACCTGTGATCATTCACTTTCATTCACTTCACTACTTAGTATAAAACAAAGTCGCTTTCTCTGTCCCTATGTATGCTTAAATCTTTAAAACCACGCAACGGATTTTGATGCGGTTTTTTAATAGATAGAGTGATTGAAGAGGATGGTTTATATGTATAATAACATCCATTAAATAATGGAAAAAAAAATCATCAAAACTACTGGATCGATTTTAATATTTTTTTCAGTGAATGACATGACTTATATGTTATACCCGTGCGAAGCCGGAGCGGGCCGCTAGTAATATAAATATAATAGAAAAAGATTATAATAGAAAAAGATATATAAGATGAAGGGGTTGATAAAAAATATGTATTCTACTGTTTTATGGTGGCGGCCATCCTTAGATTTAGAATGTTGTTATGGTGTACTGTCAGGGTTGGGCAGTATTTGAATTACTTGTAATTAAAATACGTAATTGAAATGAAAACACGTATTTGGTATTTGTATTTCAATTACTTCCTTAACATGTAATTTGTAATTTGTATTTCAAATATTTGACCCTTCAAAATACATTGTTACATTAAAATACATTTAACACAAGTTTGTGCTAATTAGGAAGCATGTTTTCTTTAGCAGTTTTTATTCACTCTCCAACAAGAGGATGTTTGTCTGACACTACATTTAAGAACCTAGTGTTCATGAAAGAAAACTCTGGTTTTACTGATTAAATAATCTTGTTTTCCTCTACTTTTCAGTCTGTGCTGGTCTAGATTACTTATTTTGTATTTTGTAATTTTAATTTCGTATTTCAATTAAAGCAAAGCATGTATTTTGCTCAGCCCTGTGTACTGTATCCTACAAGTCAAGCGCTTTCGTTTCATACCCATATTAAGAAGATTAAGAAAGTACATGAAATCAGCCATTATGTGGCGGCGGCCATCTTGAATTTAGAATTTGGTTTCTTCAAGATTAGAATAACTAATTAAAAAATTAAAATTAAAATAAATAATTTCAAAAATTCAAATTTAACAAAAAACCTCTATATTCATATATACGATTATCGTTATGGGCACATCACTACGTCGTTGTCGTCCAACGTCTATTCACGTCGTCTATTATATTATTATTATTCTATTGTCGTCTGGGGCACGCCTTTTTTTGAAGATTTAGGATATCAATATTTACCATAATTTTGTATACACATTGCAGTTTTATTGAATGTATTTAATGGACGCGGAAAATCGAAGTCCAAAAAAAGTGGTATTTCTCAGTTTTGTTTTTAAATGTTAAAATTCCTTAACGAAATGAAACAAGAATAAAAAAAAATCGTTTATTAATTATAATTATACTTTAATCTATATCACAAGATCTGATAAGAATGAGACATGGAATTGAATATTACGCTACGGTACGCTTAAAACGAAGAGCGCGCTCGCCCTAGACGAGCGGGTAGGAGGCCTGCGTGGCGATGCCGCAGTTGTTGGCGCGGCCGCGCGCCATCTTGATGTAGCCGAGCTCGCCCCACGAGCGGCCCCACGAGTTCTTGACGAGCCAGTAGTCGCCGCCGGCCGCGTCCGAGCCGTAGCCCACCACCAGCACGCCGTGGTCCAGGTTGCTGGGCGAGCAGTCGCGCTCGTAGTACACGCCCGACGAGTACAGCTGGAACGACTCCTGCCCCGCGTCGATGGCCACGGACACGGGCCCCACGGTGGCCACGGCGTGCCGCAGCTGCTCCTCGCTGCCCGACGGCACGTCCACGAAGCCCACGTCGTCCGCGCCCGAGTTCTTCGGGTTGTATCTGGAACCCACCGAGGTTCTGTTTACTTTACGTCGAACGAGTATGCCATATTTGGACGCAAATAAATCCACACCATACATGTCAACCCACACGAATGTCATTTCGAGAAAATATCTTTTGAAAATTTTGAACAGCTTGCTTTATATCAATTTTTTTATGTATTGTAAGTTATTTTACTTATTTTCATTATCATATCAAAAATTAAGAATACAAACTGCATATTTCGTATATAATATAACCCAAAACGTTTAACATAATACATAAATTGCATGGTTAAAAATGGCTTTTTTAGAAGTTTTAAAGCTTAAAACCCTACAAATGTTCTTCAGCCATTTACCAACACTTCTGCATATATAACTCAGTTTTTTCAACTTTGTGGATTGACATGGTATTGGTTATTTGCGTCCATTTACATGTTTGATATTTAAAAAGATTTTCAACTCCTTAAGACGCGATTTTCATATAAAGCTTGCTTTTTATGATATCTTACAGACTGTGATAAAATTCTTCAAATTGCTAATCACACGCTGGTAGTTACGTGACGTGTAATGAACATGACAAGTTGGTAAGCCTATAAGCGCTCGCAACTCCATTCATTTGTAGTTGTGACTCACGCGTTGCCGGCGACAGATATTGATACTTAAAACACCTTTGGCCAGTGATGTCACTAGCTGCAGTGTTCTTCGTTCAGCACACAGTATATTGCGTTAAGAATTCGCGGCGACTTTGGGATGTCTTTACGACGACGCCCAACGGCGTTCCCACACACAGTTTTAAAACCAAAATTGAAATAGAATCTCTAATAATAATTGAAGTTTCTTAAAATATTTTAAATGAATAATAGAACCAACACAACAGTCTCTTACGGGATGGACGTCGGCCACTGACCTGCACTTATCGTTGATGGCCTCGTAGGGGTAGGACTTCTCGGTGTCGATGCCGCCGTTGTCGCGGATGTACTGGAAGGCGTTGTCCATGAGGCCGCCGTTGCAGCCGTTGTTCCCGTACGCCGACGAGCAGTCGATCAGGTTCTGCTCCGAGAGGGACACCAGCGAGCCGCTCTTGCGGAAGTGCTGCCCTTCCAGCGCGCCGGTCTGAATGAGACAGTTGTCTTTGTTACTTCATGTGCTCATTGTAAACGTACTTCTGAACCTAAAGTGATTCCCAAAGAGATCCACGTAGGCATCCCGCGGCCCACGGGATACCGGGCGAAGGTGTGCGTTGGTGGGAGAAAAAGTTAAGGATTCAAAGTGTTAAGAGGGAGTCCACGAAAATTTTGATTAAAATTTCCATCATTGGATGTCCTCGCATGTTTTGACCAGTTTTGAAAATATGGTAGAAATATAGAAGCAAGGGGTCCACCGGAACTTGTAAAATTTTTAAAGTGGTTTACGAAATCTCTGTTCTATACGTTAAAAATATCAACTATGCATTTGATGGCAATTATCAAACAATATGTTGAAAACAATTAATAAGAAATATATTAGAAATGAGAGACAACTAACGCACAGTTATAAGTGAAATCAAACACTTTGTAATAGTTCTGTTTATAAATAATTACTGTAGCGAAATTAACTCTGAATAAATTGAGGACCCGGGAGATACGAACACAAATGTTTTACAAAATAACAAACAATAATTCAATTCGATAAGTACAGATACGAGATAATATCGACGGTGGAAGGAAAAAACAAAAGAAACGCTACTTTGGTCGAATGGCGCTACATTTGTTTCCTTTTCCACCGTCGATATAATACTCACAACGAATTAACTATAAGTATTTCTGATTTCTCATATTAGCTGTAAAAATCCAGTTACATTTTATGTTTAAATTTAAGTTTATAATTTCAATGATATTGGCGAAGTAATTTATGCTAAATTGGCACAACCGGAAGCCATTAACCTAAGAAATGAAATTGAAATATCAATAAACAAATATTTAATTTTAAGTTATACGTTGGAAAATAAAAAAGTTTATTTTCTAAAGAAGTATATAATTGGTTACGAATAAAGCAGGTAACCTTTATTTAAATAACAAATAATTCACGCCGAGGTGATTAAGTTGTTTAAGTACACTGTGATAATATCAATACATATTTTCAAAATTTAAATAAGCGTTTCAAACAGATGTCATTCTGAACGGTTAATAATTTTATGAACTTAATTAAGTGTCTGAGTAAGTATAAAGAAATCTTTCGCCTAATTTATTTCCAATGAAAGATGTGGAGACACCCTCCTTATTGCTTTCCCCTTAAAATTCCTCACTCTCTGCGCCCTTTTAGCTATCATGTTTATACTTAAATATACGTCGATACAAGGTTTCTCGATGACACACGTTAATCTCATTAGTCACATTATATACTTATTGATTAATGAAAAGAAAACCATCCATTATATTTAAATATGTACTTACAAGTAGGTTACAGCTGGCGGAAATAACTGTCTACTATTTTCGACATCGGTGAGTAATATAATAAAAAAGAACCACCGAACTTATACATTTTAGAAAATATTTGCGAATTTCAGGCCTTTCGTAAAAGCAATTTAGTAATCAATTTCAGTTGTTAAATATCCATACGACTGGGATTGAATTTATTAATTATAACATCTACTGACTTTAAAATTGGTGAAAATTAGATTTAATATACAAAATATATAAAACTCTTTTATATTGTTTGTCCAGATGTAGCAATTGCCGTACAGCGTTAGACAAGGATGAGACATGAGCTAAAGCTAAGTGTAAAGTAGCAAGTCTGACGTAGGCGTAGCAGTACCATTGGAAACAACAAAGCAGAAAAACTTATTATTGTATTTTGTAAAAAGCCCATTTTGATATCATATTCACAGAATCTACAAAATCGTTTAAAAATAAGATTAAGACATATTTGGCAGATAGGTGTCGCACGATTACTTGTTTACAAGCTTCAAATATATACTTCATATCTCTTTAAAATTTATTATCTAAATTTTTTTGTTATTGTTACTTTGTTATTATTTCTTGTACCCTTTTAATAAGTGATGTCACATTATACGTGCCGATTTATCTTATAAGTATCCCACTGTAAAAAAATAGCTTGTTGTTGTTGACGATTTTTAAGTTTATTCAAAATGTTCTAACAATTAAATCAAGTTTTTTTATTAAAAATCGAATGAATAAATAAAAATGCTACGAAATAAAGGAACGAGTTCAGTTTTATTAAATCTTTTTGTTCATGTATCGAGGTTATGTACGCAAGTATTAAAAGCAAGTCGGGAATGAGTCAGATCAACGATGAATAATTGAACAGACATTAATTAGAGTTTAAATGGTGAGTAACAAACGATACTGTTTCATATAACAGATGTCTATCGATTCAACAATGGTTTGGGACAGCGCGATATTGGATGTCACAGTACTGTACTGAAGTATTAAAACATTGACTCATCTTATATACAACCAACGAAATTATATGTTATAATTTCGTGGAGTTTTTGATAAAAAACCGTATCATTTTGATTTTCCAGAAGTTAGTGATTAAATATACCCATAGTATATCTGATAACCTCCTTACTGGCAAATAACCAGTTTTAGATACGGCTGTCCATTGCAAACTTTCCTCGTTTTTATATATACTTTGATTCATAAATATTAATTTCCAACAAGAAAGCTACACTAAATCAATTATTTACGACTTTTGTTACTAAAATAGATTGTATACAAAGTGATATGAATGAATATTTATTGTTTTTGAAATAAAATTACAATTTTTTTATGAACGACACTTTGAAAATGTTAATTTTATGAATATGTATTTATGCGTCACCAATTGCCTCGATATAAATTGATGCAACAGTTTTGTCTACTGATACCCCGTTCACAACAGTATTGCACAATACTGTGTACATTCGATCTGAAACAACAAGGCGCGTCGTCGAGTACTCACCGTGCTGAAGGACCAGCAGGAGCCGCACTTGCCCTGGTCCTTGACGTCGGTGACGCCGCCGAGCTCGCGCCAGTCCACGTGGTCCGGGAGCGCCACGTTGGCGGCCGGGATGAACGTCGCGCCGCGCACGTCGCGCCCCTTGCTGTACAGGCCCTTGTTGTGTCTGTCGAGTTGTGTACTCACATAACATTAACATTACACTGTGTTGCGTCATACCTACCACTCGATTGGCGATCAACGAACTCAAAACGATAAAAAGAAATCCTTTTCTGAACTTACGATAAGGTAATGTTTAGAGGCTGTCCGAATGTCTCAAGTAATTGATTACGACATGACAATCTCGTTAAGCTGGGTCCACTTCAAATGTATTTTTGGATATTTGTACCTTTTTTGGGTGATAAAGAATTGACAGCACAAGCTATATTCGGCCAAAAAAAAGCTTCACTTATGTATACTTATAACAAACTTGAACATAATTTATTTATATTTTCAACAAATAGCACGAAAGATACATAGTTTTTATATTTATAATATATTTTATAAAGAGAGCTTCTCATTATATTCCAAGTAAATCATTCTGCTAGGTCATTAGGTGGTAGGTATATGAATTACTTAGTCTTAAAACTTGCAAGTCATTTCTTAACCAGCTGCGTGGCTTAACGACTGTTTATATGGAATTTTACACCTAATTGTAATATTATTAACGTATATATGTTGTAATACAAACGCGTTTATAACGACAACATGAAATTTTCGATAATCCAAATAAAGATTCATGACATATTTTCGTCGTGTACGATACGATAAAGGGGGCGTTAATAAGAGGGTAAAAAACAGCTCGCGTCGATAACCTGACGTTGACCTCAACTCAATGTACATAATTAAGTTAGTAAATTATGTTTTGTATCGAATACGCGAATTTGTTGCACAATAATTTTATTTAAACCAATTTAAATACGACGATTATATTAAAATCGAGAGTAATATTATTGCGAAAGTAACTCTGTTTGTCTTTTAACGCTTAACTACTGAACGTATTTTGATGAATTTTGATAATTATTTATTTTGATACAGAAAAAGAAGGAACGTTGAATAAGGAAGACAGATAGCTATTTTTTTTCGCTAAAAAGAATAGAGTGGGGGAAATATGTTATAAAATGTTGAAAAAACCAATAACTTCTTCAAGGCATTACTAATATTCCTATTGCCTTCCAAATAAGCTCGAAACTTGGGCTACGAGTGGGTAGGACAATAACTGAAGGGTGTCAGGATCAAACCCGCGACCGCAGGCCTTAACGGTGCGAAGTCAGCCCTTCTACCGTTGAGCTATTGAGGCTTCATTTCATTAAAAATACTTCTTCGTGTGCAAAAGCTAGTGAGTAATAGAATCGCAAAAACAACCAATGAGGAAGATATAATTACTCGTATAGGTCGTTATTCTACAAAACATCTTATTGACACACTAAAGACCCGACGATTACTTTATCAATGTTTATAAATTAATGATAATGCTAATAATAACAAAGTGACAAGAGTCGGGTCAAACGACTCATGAATAATAAGTGCGCGTAGCACGTGACCCATTGAATTTATAACTACGCAGATTTATTGCACACATTCAAAATTGATCCCTATGTAGGCGTTGTAAGGATTTAATTTAGGTTGAGTGCTTTAAGATTTTTTCGAAATTGAGTTTTCTTCTAATCAAAAAACCCTAGACTTCGACAGGCGTATAGATTTTTCAAATTAGGTAAAATCATTAGTCATGGAGTATTGAAAAAAAAATCACTGACATAGAAAAATACTAGACCAAAGAACCTTTTTAGATAAAGTCTTATATAAATGTATCAATTTTGTGAATTATTCTGTGTATAATTAGAGAATAGTAACATTTCGACGAAGGGACGATTGTTCAACTGAAAGGGTTATTATATCTTCTGCAACCTACGCTCGGCACATTACATCATTATGATTAAACATTTCTTTGAATTACATTTACTCGTTTACAATACATGTAAACAAATTATGATGTACCTACACTATTCATCTGTTGAGGGTTACGCCCACTTTTCTCAACATTTTTGTAATCTGGTATGGTAAAGGGTAAAATAGGTATAACACAAAAATTTTAATATGACTGTTATTTTAATTATCTTTTGTGGTTTTACAGTATTAGTTTTAGATTTCTATTCTATTCTGTGAACTCAACACTAACCACAGCCGCAGTAAACAAAGGCAACAACACAACAACAACTATTTTAAGTTTTATTATAATATATGCATAGTCTTCATTTACGAATCATAAGTAGAAACCAACATTTTTCATCCTAATAATATTGTTTTAGTAATTTTTATATCACAAATTTTCCCAAATTTAACATGGCTGTATGGAATAACTGGGTAAATAAAAAACCCTAAATATATAATAAAAATAAACTTACTTAGCTGTGCGATTGAACCCATTCATTGTGTGTACAAATTCATGGTGCAGCATGTCAGAGTATTTGTTGGTGCCGAGGCGGTAGGACACTTCACCACGTTCAAAGCGCTGGTTGTGCTTAGCCACCTTATGCTTGTTCTCTGCAAAGATCTTCATGCGGAACCGCTCCTCTGTCTCGCTCTCATACAGCTTGTTGTGCTCAAGCTGGTAAGAGGGAAGCATTTTTACATCTAATAGATCTATATTCTGCACAATCTCTTGATTGCTCTGATAACTACTCATATCTCAACAGCAAATCTTACAAAAACATATGAGTTAATAGATAATCACCTTAGATAATATTTACCATAATATTTACTTTTAAAATTAAATTTTGTTATATCTTTTGTGATACAATCAAGAATGCCCTTGTAAATAGGCTGATTTACTCTAGCAAGTCCTTAATATATTTTATTTGGGTTCATTGTTTTCAATTTAAAATCTTTAATATAGGATTGTAATTCATTTGAAATTATATGATGTTACAAAGAGATGACGCGAGCTTACCTTGAAAGCGTTCCACTCCTCACGGACGAGGTCGAAGAAGCTGACGGCGCCGACCGCGGCCACCGCCGCCAGCAGCACTATGAGACTCTTCATTGTTCTGTCTACAAAATATGAGCATATCAACATATATTCATTTTTAATAAAAAAAAACGTACTTCCGTTTAAAACGGCAATTTTATATTATTAATTAATTTAGAGATCTAAAAAAATTGTTGAATGCAAAAATTATGTCAAAAAATTACTGGTTTCTTTGTTCATTAGATTTATTTTTGTATCTTTGGAATACCGACAAAAGTTTATATTTAGATTAATGGCAAATTATAAACAAAGTTAATTATTATTATAAATAAAAAGAAAGAACAATTACAAAAGTAACTTTTTTATTCCTCCTTTTACGCCCAATACTTACGTTTTTTTTATACTTGTAAATAATTAAATGAAAGTGGGTAGGTATATAAGAAATTAACCAGTTAGTTTAACTACGACGTTATGGGAGCTGCACAAAGGAGTTAATTATTTTTGCGAGAAGTAGTACGTAAGATACTTACCTTGAATTTTTTATAATAATTAAAGTTGTTGGTTGGTTCAGATTATAAGTCACTTAAGTCTTATACTGCTAAGATATTGAAAATAAAATAAATATCGCAACTTAAACTACTTTTCTACTTAACTCCACCCGCTCGGTAGAAAAGAATTTTGTGTACAGCTACGGAAGAAATAAGACAGCTGTATTTATAAATTTCTACAGTTACATGAATCAACAATAATCACAGGGTTGCCAAATTTTTATCAAAAGTGCATTTTTTAAGGGAACAAGAACAGTAATTAGATAAACATAAAGGTACATAGATACATTACTTTTACAACAAATATTTTCATTTACTTATAGGATAAAATCTGCAATAACTGACCACTTAAATTGATAAACGTATCACGAAATAAAATAGTTTTGTAATACCAATATTTAACTAATGTGGATCATTATCACTGAAAAGCGAGAACGTCAAGAAAAAAATATTTATACCTAATCCAAAATAATATAATAAAATATAAATAATCATTAATCTTTATGCTACTAGTGTAATTGCACACATACGACATTCTTCCTGGCTGCATTTTTAATTATTATAAAAACGCAATTGTAAATTAATTTGAAAACTTTTAGTGTAAATAATATTACGAAACGAAAATGTATAGATTCTGTTTATTCAACTTGTTTTTTAGGGTTATAATGGCACCTGCCCCGTTATTGAATATTGTTATAAATTACTAGGTATAATTTATGTTAAAACTGCTTTTAATGAGGTTGTTTACCCCAACATACTTCCGTTAGCTTGCTCGAGCAGTCGAAGGTGCCACTTATACAATCAATGTAGCCGGGAGGGCTACTAAGCCCCCGCAGCACGACAAGCCCTTGGTACCGCAGTGTTTAACTCTGCGGTTAGGGGAAAGGGTTAAGACCAGGGAAAGAGTGCTGACCCGTTAAGAAGTTACTGCAGATGGCCAGTTATAACATATACGTAGATTTATGCTAAACAATATCTGTGAACCGGCAGTAACAGCAAATAAGACTTTTTTTGGCAACAATTACATACAAATTCACGCAATTTTTTTAATTATATATATGCTAAATGAACCATGTTAGCTTGATGCTAAATGAATAAATGAATGAAAGTAAACGCTACACTCTCAACGGCCCCCATTGCGATACCAGGTTCGCTACCACTGCGCCACAACCTAGTCAAAATATAATATATAGAAAAACATAAATAAATAATATAAGCTATATGTGGACACGATCCAATAGAACAATTCACGAAGGTCCTGGGATTTTTGTAGCATATTTGTATAATGGTATTACTTAGTTCCGAGCCACCTGTTAGGACGCGCTTGAATTATAAAAATCCTTTTGACATTTTTACGTTTACGCCATAAAAACGCGCAATCTGATATATTCTCAATAAGTCTATGTCTATGTGTCCAAACGTGAAATTTAATTCCACAATTGACATTGTCAATGTGACAACTTGACTATTGTTATAAATGTAAATTGTATTAGAAACACATGCGATAGTGATATAAACGTAAGATTGTTTTTATAAAGTATGACTAAAGAAATTGAAATTATACAAAACAATGGAAAGAAAAAAAAGCACCGGCTTTTCAAACCCAAAAATAAAAATAGAGCGGAGGAAGATACGGCTATTCAATATTTACAAGCACAATATGATAAGGTACGTATCAAAGCTTTGAGTAGTTTTATGATCACAAAATATATTAACTAAACATTATTCTCGTTTTGCAGATAATCCCAAATGAAATAAGAACGTTTAAGGATTTTCCTTTGTCACAAAAGACATTAAAAGGCTTAAAAGGAAACAACTATAGTACTCCTACAGATATTCAAAGGCAGGCAATAGGTTATGCCTTGCAAGGTAAAGATATCCTAGGAGCTGCTAAAACAGGATCGGGTAAAACATTAGCATTTTTGATACCAATATTAGAAATCTTGTTCTGTAGAAAATGGACAAGAATGGATGGCGTTGGTGCTCTTGTTATATCACCAACCAGAGAATTGGCTTATCAGATATATGGAACTCTTCGAAAAGTTGGTCACTTGCATGACTTTTCTGCTGGCTTAATAATTGGAGGTCAAAATCTTAAATTTGAAAGGAAGAGAATGGATCAAATCAACATCTTAATATGTACCCCCGGAAGACTTTTACAGCACATGGATGAGAATCCTCTGTTTGATTGCAGTCAACTTCAAATCCTAGTATTGGATGAGGCAGATCGGTGTCTTGATATGGGTTTTCAGGCAACAATGAATGCCATTATTGAAAATTTGCCACCAAAGAGGCAAACGTTATTATTTTCAGCCACTCAAACTAAGTCTGTTAAAGATTTGGTCTGTCTTAGCCTATCTTTCCCTACCTATGTTGCACCTCATGAACAGGCTGCTACTGTCACACCAGACTCTCTACAGCAGAGCTATATTGTATGTGAAATTGATGAAAAATTAGGAGTTCTATGGTCATTCATTAGAAACCATTTAAAACAGAAAGTGATAGTATTTATGGCAACTTGTAAGCAGGTAAAGTACACATATGACTTATTTTGTAAATTAAGACCCGGTATTAGTCTTCTAGCTTTATATGGTACTCTACATCAAGAGAAAAGAGAAAAAATCTATCAGGAGTTCTGTAGAAAATCAAATGTAGTCCTTTTTGCTACGGATTTAGCTTCTAGAGGATTAGATTTTCCAAGAGTTAACTGGGTTATACAGTATGATTGTCCAGAAAATGTAGATACCTATATACACAGGGCAGGTCGTACAGCTCGAGGTGTACTTGGAAAAGGAGAAGGCCTACTTATGTTACTGCCCCATGAAGAAAAAATTATTGAAGACCTCAATAACAGTAAAATTCCTATAAACAAAATTTCAGTTGATCCATCAAAAGTAATGTCCCCTCAAAGAAAAATTGAAAGTTTGCTTTCAGATAACATTGAACTCAAACAAACAGCACAAAGGGCATTTATGAGCTACATAAGATCAGTGTACTTAATGAAAAATAAAGATATTTTCAATGTTCAATTATTAGACACAGATGCCTATGCTAGATCACTAGGTCTTATTGTACCACCTAGAATAAGATTCATGGAGAAATACAATAATAATGGAGCAGCCATGAATAATAAAAAGAAGGATAATACTGATGATGCTATTAAAAAATTAAAAACAAAAGTTGCCGACAATGACGAAACAGACCAGAGTGAATCTGAAAATGACAGTGAGCCAGTAGTAAGAGATAGTAAAAAAAGTATATCAAGAAAAGCAATTCCAAATCTTGACTTTCACAATGATAATGATGATAGTGATGAAGACGGTTTTCTTAAAATCAAAAAGAAAAATGTGGCTGTTGATGTTGAAACACTTCCAATTGAGTCCAACAGGTCATTGAAAAAAAATGCAAAACCATTAACCAAAGCAGCAGCTGCTAAGAAAATACTTAAAAAGAAAATTAAAGTCAACACTATGGTCAAGTTTACAGAAGATGGTGAAGCTATAGAAGATGAGAAGAAAGATGTAAAATCTGAATTAGCTAAACAGTTTGTTAATGAAAATGTTGGTGGTATTGATATTGAAAAAGCAAAGGAAGTTTTGCGAGAAGAAGATAAATTTGACAAAATAAGATTCAGAGAGAAAGTGAAAGCAAAACATAAAGAGCAGAAAAGGAAACTGAAGAGTAAAAAGAAGGAAGAAGAAGGAGAGAAAGATGATTTTGGGTCACAATCTGAGTCAGATGGACCAGACTTATCTTGGCTTCCTGATCCTGATAAGGTTTATCGAGAAAATGTTGCTGCTGAAAATGGAAAACTTCTTCTTGAAAGTGAAAATTCTTCTAATGATAATTCATCTGATATTGAGTCCAGTAGGAATAAGAAATATCACAGGTTAGTTTTTTTAAAGTGCATTATTACAAAATACATACATAATTTTAATAAGTGGTATCACATTTATCACGTCTAATAGAAAATAGTTTTATTATACTTATTGTCTGGTATGTCAGAGAACTCTTGTTAGCTAACAGGGTTAAAGGTAAGTACAACCCAGGATGGGTTTCATTATTTATTTCAAAATCGTTGATATTTGTTTGAGCTTCAGATATTGTTTCTGACTAGCATAATAATAATTAATATGAAATATGCAGCTATGAAAACACTTAAAAAAGCATTTTAAAAATAAGTAAAATTTTTACACATATCTCCGAGTTGTGGCTATATAGAAGTGCCATTGAAGCAATTTCATATGTAACTATTTTGCAAATGCGTACTTAAATGCATTTTTCTGTTAATTTTTACGTAATTAACCATGAATATATTCTATAGTAAATATTTTGATGTAAATTACAATTTTTTGAATGCCAGACACTATTTTTTAATTTTAAAACTTATTAGATCTCTGTAAACATTAATTATTTTTGTTATCACTTTTCAGACTAAGTAAAAGGAAGCTATTAGAAAGCAAAGGGATTCCGCAAGACAGCGTAACTCCTCGCAAAGTAAAGAAAATTGAAGATGTTTCTGCATCACTTTCTGTGCAAGAAGCTGAAGCTCTTGCTATGAGATTGTTGCAGTCCAAATAATTCAAACAAAAATTTTTGTTGTGTTAACAATACTATGATTATTTTTACTAAGCAAATAAAATAAAATAATGTCAAAAAATTTTATTCTATAATTTTAGGTGTCACTTCAAATAGTTTTTTTTATATTGAACTAATAATATTTTTTCCATCTTACAAATATTTCGACCAACTCAATATCGCCCCGTAATAACAATAGAAATCTTAATAATATTGTACTAGAAGTCGCATATTCGCGTGGTAGATATTCCCTTGTCGCTGCAATTATGACTTATGAGCCACGAGTGGTGTGAGCATATCATAGAATTAATATGTAATACCGTATAATCTATGGAGCATACACATTGTTTTATGTCGTTTATTTACTATGTTAACCATTGTTAAGTAATTTAATATATAGTGCGGTACAACCGCACGTGGCATTAGCGAATAAGCTACTTCTCTACTAAGCACTACATTATTGTTAAGATTTCTATGGCAATAGCTATTTACCTATTTAGAATAAAGACTTTAGGTATAGGCAATATATAATAAAATCAAAGTACAAAGAACTGCGTTTGATGTTGTATTTACGCACGAGCACCAAAGAGTTTGAAGTTTTGTATTTATGGAAGCTGGAAGGCTCTGTCTAGTATATCGCTGGTAAACAGGCACCAATCATGTTAATTATAAGCGAGTGGAACCACGGGCAGAATAATTTTGCTTTCCAAGAATAAGCTGTTTGTCCAAATAATTATTTCATAAAAGAACTAACGAAGTCGTCAACTAGTTATTTATTGCATAAGTTAGTATGTAGCAGACTTTTTCCTTGCTGGTATGTTTACTTTAGTAGCAGTAGTAGTTAATGCCATTATTGTTTAAATTAATATTACTAATAAATAAATAATAATAAACGCTACCATACAATTACTATAAGAACAAGAACAATCACTTGTAATTTAATGTTAAATAAACTCATACTTTATAGCTAAATATTTACGTTCAATTTTCAATACTTCATACCAAAAAGAAAATTTGTTCGAGAAAGAGACACACAAAAAAGTAGCTGTGACCCTTTCTCACAGGTTGCCCTTACAAAAAAATAATTTGATTAGGTGGTAGTTACACAACTTCCGAATATATTTATAAATTTTATGGCTTAACGAAAGTATTTTAAAGTTAATAAAATTGTTACTAAATTATTAGTTTTGATTGTAATATAATAAGCCTTTAAATACATCATTTTTGGTTAAATGACTTTAAATAAAGGAAATATTAATTAATACTATTCTGATAACACAGTTCAAAATTTACCGACAAATTGGCGTTATTTGGTTACTATAGTAACGTAAAATTTTTAAATCATAGATTGGGCTCTTCAAAGCCTTTTTAATTAATTTTTCTTAGTAAAATGATAAACAAATGCGTTATACCTGGTTGTAAGAATGAATCTTATCCAGGTTGTGGTAAATATTTCCACCTGTAAGTAATTTTGTTTTATAAGAACTAGGGTGACTCTGCTATGTTAAGTTCAAAGACGATTCTTGAATTTTTATCAATTTAAAAATAAAGTTATGTTATCTTTATTTTAGTATTAAAATGTTATTTTCAGTTTTGCTGGTGACGAGGAAAGACAAAAAGAATGAATAAAAATAAATATAATTTTATTATATTTTCCGACTTACATGCCACTACTATAATATAGTCTGTTAAATGTAAGTTGAACCATGCGCAGTAACAGGTTTTTGGGTCTCAACCGTATGTGGTATGAAGGGGGCCGCGTTTAGTACACTCGCTCACGGTTGTTTTAGTTCTTTAATAATAAATTATTAAAAATTAAATTAAAATATAAATTAGTTTCGTCAAGTGTGTTAACATTTATTTCAAGATAATGACCTCGACCACAATCAACTTTAAGGAGACGGGAGAGAAGGATGGTATTTAACGTTAATAGTTATTTTTTAAAATAAAATAATATAACTAATTCTCTGAATAATACTGCGGAAGATACGAAGAAGTCTGTCTCACTATTAATAATGTACATTAACTTTTTAATTATATATAGGTACCAATTTTCTATACTATTTGTTTGTTTTATTCTATTTAATTAATAACGATAACAAATAAATAATTAATTGAATTTAGAAGAAATGTTAACTATATTATATGCTTAATTCCGTTTTCCCACTTTATAAAGAATCGATTTAAATAAGACGAAACCGATATTTTTGTCTAACATTTTTGTCCACTACTGTACCTGCGCAGAAGCGGCCATTTTGGTTCAAGTTACATTTAAAGAACTATACCACTGGCTAATTCTAATAAAAATAATAATATTCCCATAAAATAATATATTGGTTCTAATTTAAATATATTAATAGTATGCAGAATTTAAGATGAGTCTAAGTTTTTATTTTGTCCTCAATTATTAAAAATTATGGTGTTTCGATTAGATAGGGACAAAGCTACCATTTGGAAACAGAAATGTTGCTTCAGTGAGCTTTCTTGTTCTTTATATTAATTCTATGAACGCTACATACTCAATGGCCTTATTAAGATATTGACGTGTTGGGGGTCCGGAAACACATATACTGACAAGGACAAATACACTCAGTCCGGAACACATGCCTGTATGGTCAGTACAAAGTACAAACATTTGCCCCGAATGGGAGTCGAACCCGCGACTTTAATACAGGTTCGCTACCGCTGGACCACAACGAGGTAGAATTATAAAGCATTACTTATAAATGGGTAGATGCACAATAATATGGCAATTTTCTTTTCTAATTGTCTTTTGCTCGTCTCATTGGAAGTAGAGAGGTACATAAAATATCGATGAATGTATTATCGGTATTGTGCTTTTAAAAACTTAATTTATTCTGGTGGTTGGTTCTATATAATTTGTTTTATATGGCTCACCTGATGTTAAGTGGTTGCAGCACCATTAGTAGGTGCCACTCACGTGTTGCTATATTTAAGTATCGATAAATGTGTTTCGATTACATGATTGTATCGATAATAAAATCGATTCTTGTTGTCGACAAGTCGAACAAACCACCTATAGGGTGCGGGTCTAGGCCTCTCGGTGATTGTCAATTTGTCATAAAACGGATCGTTGCACTTTACCGAAAGGCTGAATATTCTTAAAAATTTAATGAATTTATATGGATTTAGAATAATCGAATCCTTTGTACTTATTAATTTTAATTATGTTCTGGAGCGGTAACTATACGGGGGGTAGGGAGTTAAAGTTTCTCCTGAAGGAGAAGGTGCGTATTTTGTTGTTCGAATTGATGGTTAGGATTTCACATAGTACAGTGAGTTTTAGGAGCTATTTTCCATTGTATTTTTGTTTGCTGTGATTTCAAAGGTGCAATGTAGTGCAATATCAGTGGTAGTGTAAAATGTTTTGATCCTAAATGTGGCGATTGTTTCAGAATGTAACTTTAACGCAAGTACTAGAGGCGGACGATATCTTGCAAGAATGCAAAGCAGACAACATGGCTTTAATGCAATTGTAAGTCAAATTTATACATTTTTTTATAGATAAAATACAAAAAGACAATTGTTATACTCTATTAAATATGTTGTTATAAGTCACCATTAAAGTTTATAACTGTTAAAAAAGAGTGAGAAGATAGTTAAAAGTTAAGTTGAAAGGTTTCTGCTGTGTACATAAGAATGTGTGTACAACTTTTTTTATGGTTATGCAAGTTTTTTTCTATCCGCTAAGCTAGCTGTGCTCTTGCCACCCAATTCGACTGATAATTAGAGCTTTGCTGTATTACCAATTAAGTTTCTATATATGTTAAAATATATCTATATTTCAATAAATAAATAAAGTCTATACAATCAATAGCCCTCATTAGTATCGTAATATCCTATGTTGGGGTCCAGAAACACATAATGACAACCATAAACACATCGAGACCAGAATATATGCCAATACAGATATCTACCCCAAGTGAAAACCAAACCCAGGACCTGTGGCACCTACAGCAGTTTCTAACAATAGAAATTAATATATAAATAATAATATAGTAATATGGTACACAATCTTAATAATGAATTTGTCCAAGAACAGGGGCTTAGCAAAGGATTTAGTGAAAATAAATAATAAAGCATAATACAGGACAAACAATAATCATAGATAAATATAAAATATTGATTGGTGAATCTGGAAATTTTTCTAATTAGCTTTTTACTAAACTAGATGCCTTAAATATCTAAACTGTATAGTTCTTTCAATTTAAAATAAACCAAAATGGCCACTTCTGAAGAGGTACAATCTTGGACAAAAATGTTACACAAAAATATTGATTTTGTCTTATTTAAATAGATTTTTTATAACATGGGAAAACGGAATTACGTATATAATATAGTTATTGTTTCTTCTAAATAAAATTAATTATTTATTCATTATTGTTATTAATTACTTAAATAGAATAAAACAAATAAATATACTATTTAGGAAAAAAAATAATAAGTACGTTAGTTATGTACATTTTTAATCACTGTCACTTATTGGGATAAAACCTTATCTTGAAATAAAATTTACACACGTGACAATAATAATTTATATTTTAATTTAATTTTTAATAATTTATTTTTAAAGAACTAAAACAACCGTGAGCTTAGTGCACTAATTGGGTCTAGCGTCCCCACATTGCTATAGTTACACGGCCCCCTTCATACCGCAAACGGCTGAGACCCAAATATGCGTTACTGCGTATGGTTCAATTTATATTGAGAGAGTTATACTTTAAAAGAATATAAAGAACACTATTGCAATATTTGTTTCTATGAAGTATTTCTATAATTTGTTGTAACTAAATGTAGAAATATTTATATTGAAGGTGTGATTGTATTCCTTATGAAATAGAATTTTATTACTATAATTAAGTAATATGTTCTAGTTCATTCAATCAATATTCAAGGCAGGTCGGTTGCTTTTATGCCATATCATTCATCAAAGGACTAAGTGCGGCAAAGAGTCTGTTACGAAAAAAAGCATTAACACTGACATGTTAACATTTTAGCCAGATATTATTATATAGAAACGAAACAGAACCAATACTACTGTTACTGTGAGCTAGTTAATAGTAGTAGATCCATGCTACCCTTAGCATAGAGGCCAGAAAAAGAGCCAGTGAAAAGGCCAGCTCCACTGGGGGAGTACTCTCAGAGTAAAACCGGTATAAAGTATCAGAATTGTTGTGTTTCGTGCGATGAGCTGATGATGCTTCAAGTTTCACAAGTGTTCCTGAGTTGTGGTGAATGCTTACTGTCAGGCAGATAATATCCTTGTTTGCCAACCATCATGATGTCATATTAGTGCGTCAAAAAAACAAAGCTCACCAATATATAAAATTTATAAGGAAAACACTCACCCAGGCCACAAACTTACCGCCCATTGGTGTCAAAAATTGGTGGAACAAAAGCCGGAATGGTTTTCATCATAAAATAATAATTTATTTGCTATTAACATTGTATAAAGTTTCTATTTCCAGTTAATTTGCATTATCCTATTCACATTTTGATCAACCAATTTAAAAAAAACTTGAAAAGTTTATGATTTAAAGTCCTTTATTTTTAAACAAGAAGGGTTTGATATTGAATATTTTTTTCCAGCCTCATAAAACCAGACATACTCGCGGAGCTCATAACCCTCGTGACAGAGGAGCCTCCCAAGAACGTGGAGCTCGCCTCTCAGTACCGGCACGCGAGCATCGCCAGTGAAGTAGTCGCGAGTAACCTGTCGATGCTGAGAGACCGGCTGTCCAAGGACGCGGTGCAAATGAATAGACTTTGCGATTTTGTGAATCGAGATCCACCTTTAAATCCATTGTTGGCCTCATATTTCAGTAAGACGGTGGAAATTTTGCTAGAAAGAAGTCGGAAACAGGTGAGTGACCTTGGCCCAGACTTAAACTTAGTATAATTATATTTTTTCATAATTATGTTTCGGGAATTTCGTACAATTTTGGTGATGTTTCACTGAATTTTTTTTTATAAGACTTGTAATAATATTTGAAAGGAAGTTTAGAAGTCATTTATAATTTTTTAAGACTATTTTCTTTTATTACCTCCCAGGATTGGTACTTGCATAACATAGTGTGCTTGCGAGTCCTCGAGTTTTTCAAGTCGAGGCGTGATTTCCTCCCGAACCTGCTGAGGCACATATCCACCTCGGCCATATACGACACCTTCAAATGTTTCATCAACTTTACGGATCCCTCCAACAAAATTATCATCGAGGTTTGAATTGCTTATTGACTTTAGATATTAGAGGTTTTAACCAAGTTGCGTTGTCGCAGCGTTTTGACACTTATACTTGAATTATATTAAGACTTCCTTTGCATTGAGAATATAAAACGTTTCTTCTTGAAAAGAATTGCGAACTGTCGCTAGTCGGGGCACCGAATAATGGTCAATATGGAGTTTTGTTATTAAATGTGGTACTCCGCAAATCGGTTGATTAATTTTTTACCCTAATTATAATATTCAACATTTTCTAGTTTTAACTGTAATGCTTGTGTTAACAATTTTTCCGTAATAATGTGGTATTTTTGCTTAGATTTGAATCCTTTATTATATTGTTATACATATTTTTGCTTATAACAGTGGCTAGATGAGCATCAGTTCGTCGAGTGTCTAATTCAAATAATCTGCGGCGCGTACGAGCCGGACGACGCGCAGGCTCTCAGTAACGTCACGTCCGCGAACGAAAAGTTAGATTCCAATCACAACTCCGAGAAGGAGGAGACTCTAAAGCTGGATAACACTCAAGGTATTTCTTCTGAGCGAAAAATGTTATATGTATAGCATATATATTATATATATTTTTAATTTTATGATATAGTACTTTACTAATAATAATGACTATATCGGATGGGAAGCTATTGCGCTAATGTTCACTTTTACAGGCGAGGAGACGAAAACGGCAGACAGCAACGGCGAGACAGGTGCAGCGGAGACGAGGGAGGTGGAGACGAAGGAGGCGGAGACGAGGGCGGCGGAGACGAGGGCGGCGGAGACGAGGGCGGCGGAGACGAGGGCGGCGGAGACGAGGGCGGCGGAGACGAGGGCGGCGGAGACGAGGGCGGCGGAGACCCGTGCGGAGCGCATACGCGCCGTGGCGGCGGCCAACGCGGCCGCGCTGCTGTGCGAGGCGTGCAGCCGCTCGCCCTACACCGAGTGAGTGTTATCAGTGAGAGCGCCGTATCTTCGAATGAGGATCGTTTCGAGGTCGCCGAGTCCATTCAAAACTAACACTATGCTATACTAAGTATCTCATCGATATAATTTTCGAACAATTGAAATTAGTCCATCTGCTGCGATTTTGTAACACATTTTATGTATCCAATATTTATCGTCCATGTGACATGTCATGGATTCTCGTGGGCTTAAATCGCGCTGCTAACGGGTGGTTTATTTTTAAATTAAAATTAATTGAAAATAATGACTTACGTATAAGTATTGTATTGTTTTTATATATAAGAAACTATTTTGTGCCGCAGCTGGTGCGCGGCGCGCGCGCTGGCGCGGCGGCTGCGCGGCGACGGCGGCGTGCGGCGCCTGCTGCAGGCCGTGTTCACGAGCGCGCCGGCCGCGCGCCGCGCCGCGCTGGTGCACGCGGCGCGCGTGCTGCTGGCGCTGCTGCAGCGCGAGCCGCTCGACGAGCCCGACGGCGCGAGCGCGGCGGCGGCGCAGGACGTGGAGCGCGCCGTGGCGCCGCACCTGCCGCTGCTGCACCACGCGCTGCTGCACGGCGAGCCGCAGGTACAGTGTTTCAGAGCGCAATGTCTTATTTCACTTCTCCCGCCTATTTTCGAATGATATCATTAAAACTTTTAAATCCCTCTGTAGTAAAAGAACCGGTGACTTATGGGATGTTTCGGTAAATTTAAAATTAATTAATTGATTTAATTAGCAATTTAATTTATGATATTGCACCTGCTTTAGCTTTTATTTTTAATAAATGTTTAGAATGTGGTAACTTTCCGGATTTAATGAAACATGAAAAAGTTATACCTCTATTTAAGTCTGGCAATAAAAATGACCTCCCTAATTATAGACCAGTCTCAATTTTACCTTCTTTAAGTAAAATCGATGAAAAAATTATATTAAATCAATTATTGCAATTCTTCAATGATAACAATGTCTTACATAACCAACAATACGGTTTCGCCAAAGGAAAGTCAACGACTGATGCGGGTGTAGCACTTTTAAAAAATATTTACGATGCCTGGGAGGGGTCCCAGAATGCAATAGGCGTTTTTTGTGACCTTTCTAAGGCTTTCGATTGTGTGGAACACAGAACCCTCCTCAGTAAACTTAACTTTTACGGTGTCAGGGTAAATCTCTAGAAATTCTAAAATCATATTTGACTTTTGCTGTTTTATTCTTCAAAAAAGGGTTATTATTATTATAATATAGGAGCGCGAGCCTTTCTAAGAGATGTTTTATGTAAATGAGAGTTCCACTGAAATTTAGAATCCAGTGTTATTAAAAATACTGTATTAGCAATTATATCAAGATTTGTATTATTCTTACTTAAAATAAAAACTTGTTTCTTAACATTTGGCATTGAAAATTCTACACATTTCGTTTTCCCCGCATTCAAAACTAGGTTATTTACAGTAAACCAATGCTGTACAAGCGATAAAGAATTGTTTACATCGTCATAATTGTTATATGTGTGTGTAGCTAGGCATGTGTGCGAGGGTGCCGCCTCGCCTATGACAATAAAGCAGTGCGAATATAGCATCGGTGCGTTTCACTTGTGTCCCGATATAACAGTGGCGACGATCCTACCCACATATAAAAAATAAATAAAAATGTCCGTTGTACAGTTTGGAATTTTGTCGAACTTTGATCATAGTGTACAGACATGGAAGACATACAAAAGTCGTCTTTTACAATGGTTTGTGGCGAATGATGTAAACGCATTAACCGATGCGGCGGGTATCAAACGGCGAGCTATATTGCTAAGCGCACTCACGGAATGTTCATACCGCCTCGCATCCGATTTAGCGTTACCGAAGGCTCTAGAAGATGTGCCGTATGAAGATATCCTAACGCTGCTGGATACACACTTTACGCCAAAACGTGTCGGCTTTGGTGAGCGGCATAATTTCTACGCAGCGGCACAGCAACCTACAGGTCATATGCAGATTGGGCGGCCAGACTACGTGGACTCACGGCTCACTGCAACTTCATCAATGTCGAGGAAGCGCTGCGAGATCGTTTCCTAATGGGGATGCGGCCGGGAGTAGATAAAGAAAAGCTGTATGCTTATGACGTCATGGAGCTGACCCTCACGAAGGCGGTGGAGCTGGCGGAGAGCATGCGGTGCGCGCGCGCCGGGGCTGCGGCGAGCGCCGCCGCCGGTGCCGTGGTGCCGTCAGTCGACAGCGAGCGTGCCTTGTTTAAGATACGCCATGAGTCGTCGGTAAAAAAAAGTGCTGGTGCGAGCAAATCAAAGTGTTCGGTGTGCGGTTACTCGAACCACAAGTTCGAGGAGTGTAAATTCCGTAATTACGTATGTAAAAAGTGCAATATTAAAGGCCATTTAAAGAGAATGTGTAAAAAAATTAGTTATGTGATGACGGGGGACAAAGACGAGGACAGCGATGACGATGGTAAGTTATTTAATATTCGTTCGATAGGAGGCGAACCCATGGTAGAATCTGTGTCTATTCGCGGAATAAATCTTAAATGCGAAATCGATAGTGGTTCCGCGGTGACCGTGATATCCGAGAGTACCTATATCGAACATTTTAACAATGTACCATTGTCTAAAACACGCAAGAAACTCATGAGCTATACGGGTCAATACGTCATGTCATGGGACAATATGTCATGTCTTGGTGTGATTCGTTTACCGATTACATTCGAGAACCGCTCGCATACGTTCGACGTCTATGTAATCCGCGGCGGCGGTCCGCCGCTGTTGGGCAGAGATTTCATTTCGAAATTTAAATTAGAACTAAAATCTATTAATTACTGCAAACAAACCGAGCTTAAGGTTGAACGACTTCAATCGTTATATAATCATTTATTTTCCGGTAAATTAGGATGTTTTAATAAATACAAAGTGACATTAAAATTAATAGAAAATGTTAAACCGATATTCTTTAAGGCGCGACCGCTCGCATTTGCTTTACGAGATAAAGTAAACAAAGAAATCGACAGGTTGGTTGATTTGGGCGTTCTCGAGCCGGTGGAGTATTCACAGTACGCTTCGCCGATCGTACCGGTACTAAAACGAGACGGTTCCGTAAGACTGTGTGCTGATTATTCGGTCAGTATTAATAAACAGTTGGTTATTGAAAAGTATCCCTTGCCTACGGTGAGTGAGTTATTTTCTAAACTTCACGGTGGCCAAAATTTACAAAGTTAGATCTTTCTATGGCTTATAACCAATTTTTGTTAGACGACGAATCTCAAAAAATTACTTGTATCAATACTCATCGCGGTATTTATAAGTACACTCGCTTAGTGTTCGGCTTAGCTTGCGCGCCGGCTATATTTCAGCGTGCAATAGAAAGCGTGTTGTCGGGAATGAATGGTGTACTTTGTTTATTAGACGACGTACTCATAACGGGTACCACGGATGCTGAACACATGGATCGACTACATTCGGTGCTCAAAAGGCTTCAGGATGCAGGGTTGACATTGCAGCACGGAAAAGTGTGAATTTTTCATGGACGAAGTTAGCTATTTGGGGTACATTATAAATAAGGATGGGTTGAAAAAGTCGCCTTTAAAAGTTAAAGCTATTGTAGAAGCACCAATTCCTCTCAATGTATCCCAGTTACAATCGTTTTTAGGACTCGTCAACTATTATAGATGTTTCTTACCTGGCGCGTCGACTATATTGAGTCCCTTATACGATTTATTAAAAAAGGGCTCTAAATGGAATTGGGGTCCGATACATAGCGTTGCTTTTTCTACGATAAAAAATCGCCTTGCTTCAGATCGAGTCCTAGCGCACTTTAATCCCGACGCGAAAGTTATTTTAACCGTCGATGCGTCCCCGAGCGGTTTAGGTGCAATTTTATCTCAAGTAGGTATTGACGGATTAGAGAAACCGGTAGCATTTGCTTCGCGAACACTTAACGCTTCTGAGAAACATTATTCACAAATTCAGAAGGAAGCAACCGCTATAATATTCGGTGTACGACGCTTCCACCAATATCTATATGGAAGGGCGACTCCTTTTGTGCTTCGTACCGATCATAAACCACTTATATCAATTTTTGGGCCACATAAGGGCATTCCGGAAGTGTCAGCTAATCGATTACAGCGATATGCTATGTTTCTTAGCGGTTATAATTATAATATTGAATATATACGAAGCGCAGATAATAGTGCCGATTACTTATCTCGTGCAAGTCTCCCCGTCCCGGCGGCGCGGCCCGCTAACTCGGACGTAGCGAGCGGAGGGGGAGAGGTATTGGAGCGATGCGCAGACGCCGCGTCCGCGACGAACGATCGAGCGGCGTACGTTTGTTTCGTGGTAGAAGGTTCGTTACCGGTTACGCTTAACGAATTACGTAAAGAAACGGAAAATGACATAATATTGTCACGAGTGATTAAACATGTTTTAAAGGGATGGCCGTCGAGAATTAAAGATGTCGATATTAAACCTTATTATCTTTGTAGATTACAACTATCGTATGAAAACGGGTGCCTTATGCGAGGACATAAAGTTGTCATTCCACAATCGTTACAAAAGAAGGTTTTATTAGAGCTACATTCATCACATTTGGGTATAGTGAAAACGAAAGCGGAATGTAGGTCACGATTTTGGTTTCCAGGGATTGATGCTGCTATTGAAAGAGTAATAGGTACTTGTGAAATATGCCAGCAGTTGCGGACCGCACCACCTCGTGTACCGATTTCACCCTGGGAATACCCATCGCAACCCTTCCTTCGTATACATATTGACTTTTTCGGTCCGTTAAAAGGGCGTACCTATTTAATTACAGTAGATGCGTATACAAAATGGGTAGAGGTATTCGATATGGCGTCATCAACGACGTCAGCAGCAGTTATTGAGAAACTATATGAGTTCATGTCGCGTTTCGGTCTTCCAAAAACAATAGTTAGTGACAATGGTGCATCGTTTTGCTCGCAAGAATTTTCTAATTTTTGTAGTTTGAATGGTATCTCACATTTGACATCGCCCGCTTATCACCCGGCAAGTAACGGGCAAGCGGAAAGCTACGTCAAAGTTGTAAAGAAGGGGATTAAGTCAAGTATCTTGTCAAGTCGCGATATTAAAGACTGTAAATTGAAAATTTTAAAATATCTTTTTGACTATAGGAATTCTGTACATTCCACTACTGGGGTTTCGCCGTCTGAATTAGTGTATGGTCGAAAATTAAGATCGCGATTAGACTTAATTAATCCTATCGCATCGCCGCCCTCGTCTGTCACCTTGGCTAATTTTGTTAAAAAACGACAGTGTACGCAAGTTAACGAAAAAGGGGGGAAACATAAAAAGTATTTTGACCCCGGTGTTAATGTTTTGTATAAACGTTTTTTTAATAATAGTAACTTTAGATGGTGTAAAGGAGTAATTGTTAAGAGAATCGGTAGGGTAGTATATTTGGTTCGGGATTGCGTAACATCAGCTATTGTTAAGAAACATAAGAATCAAATTATCGTTGCTGAAGGAAAAGACAATAATTTGGATTTTTGGGACGAGGAGTTAGTCCAGCAGTCACTATCCAGCAAAGCACCGATTCCAACACAAACTGAGCTTAAGGTTGAACGACTTCAATCGTTATATAATCATTTATTTTCCGGTAAATTAGGATGTTTTAATAAATACAAAGTGACATTAAAATTAATAGAAAATGTTAAACCGATATTCTTTAAGGCGCGACTTGTTAATCTAGGGGGAGGAATGTTATATGTGTGTGTAGCTAGGCATGTGTGCGAGGGTGCCGCCTCGCCTATGACAATAAAGCAGTGCGAATATAGCATCGGTGCGTTTCACTTGTGTCCCGATATAACAATAATTATGCTTATTCCTGTCAACCTTAAATATTAGGGAAGTATCATCAGCAAACAATACGATATCACATATACTGTATGCATAGAAGGGCAAATCATTAATCTAAATCAAAAACAGAAAAGGACCAAGAATTGAACCTTGTGAAACGCCCATTTTTAGTACAGATCCCGAAGGCATTATTCCATTAATTGATACCCGTTGTAATCTATTAGATAAGTGTGAGGCAATGATTTTAAGAGCTTTATCTGTGACGCCGTAATGGTTTAATTTATTTAAAAGTGTCTCTTGTACAACACAGTCAAAAGCTTTAGATAAGTCACAATTTTTTTTTTAATTAACGCTGGAGGACAAATTACTCTACTCCACCTGATAGTAAGTGGAAGTGGAGTCCACACGCGAAGTTGGCTAATGTGGCAGAAGGCGAACTGTACTAGCCATCCTCGCCCTGGTGGAAGTTTGGAAATTGGCCTATAGTTACCGGGGTTAGTTTTATCGCCATTTTTATAAAGTGGTAAGATTTTACTGCATTTCATAAGGTCAGGAAAACAGCCTGCATCTATACATTTGTTAAATATAAAAGCTAAATATGGAGCAATGCATTGCATGTATTATAATATGTCGGCTTTCAATATAAGTGCATGTCACGTGAGATCATTTTGCTCTTATATGGCCTCTAGAATGGAGACGGACCGGGCGTCGCATTATAAAATGGGTATGTGGCGGGGCTCACCGTTAACGCTGTTAATACCACTACGGCCAACAGCAATAGATATTTCGAAAAAAAAGTGGTGGAGCACACCTTGAACTAGGCGCTCCCTTCGTCCACATATTCGAATTTTCATGTCTGTTGGGCTCTCATTATTATAGTATTAAAATTATAATTATAATTATTAATTGTTTCATTAAAATACCGTGTCTGGAGATCAAGTGTATTATAGCCTTTCTTCACCAATTTTACAACCGAATTCAGTTCGCTCTGTATACAGTGTTGTAGGATATGGCGGGTTTGCGTAGTATATTTAGTGAGGGGGCGCGCGTCGTGTCGCAGGGCGGGCGCGTGGGCGCCGAGCGCGTGCAGGCGGCGGCGCTGCTGGCGCGCCTGGCGCTGTCCGAGGTGGACGACGTGCCCACGGCGCTCATCTCGCTGGGCTCGGCGGGCGTGCTGCTCGACATGCTGTTCGCGTTCCCGCACAACAACTTCCTGCACGCGCAGGTGGTGGCGCTGCTGCGCAACGCGCGCGACAACCGCCGCTTCGGCGACCGCTACTCCGCGCACGTGAGCCCCCACACACGCGCACACGCGCACACGCACACCTCTGTCGACGTCCTCACATATCACTTCGCACATAACACATAAATGCTTCTTCAATACTACTAAATTGAACTACACTCAGAGTTTTTTTAATGATTTCTTAATTTGCCAACTTTGACAGAACCTTTCATAAGTACAATTACAAATGAAATTCAAAGTAACATAAAATATGTATTATAAATAGAATAAAATAAAAACAAATTAACAATTGAGTATTGAACATAGTCGAATATTTAAAAAAAAAAGCAATAACAACTTTAAGTGGGCTTAAATTTCGCACGTAAACCTGATGTACATATGATAGCTAAAATCAAATTATTAATACTTATATTAAAAAATATGTATGTTTGATTATAAGTGCAATTAAAATACATATAGTTTGTTTTCAGCTAATAGAAGAATGTAATTTATTAACACGGCTGATGGACGCCTTCGAGGAGAATGAGGATTTGAAGTGAGTTTGAGTGCTCTGTTCCTATTTTAGCACCAACAATGTACAATACATACTATGATACCTATTTTGTACAATTTTTAGAGCCCTCCCCGTGACAATCACTAGTATATACCAGACCCTGTAGTTTTCTCACAATAATTGATGACCGCGTGTGCCACCACGCGCGCCCACGGGCCCCGACAGTCGCCACCACCCGGCGGTGGTGGCGACTGTCGGCGGGCGCTGACGCGAGCGGTGTGCGCAGGGCGGGCGGCGTGCGCGCCGGCTACATGGGGCACGTGGTGGAGGCGCTGCGCTCGCTGGCCGCGCGCCCGCCGCCGCTGGGCGCCGCGCTGCAGCGCCGCTGGGACGCCTTCTGCGAGCAGCGCCTGCGCCCGCTGCTCGACCGCCTCGACGCGCCGCTGGTGAGTACACGCGCGTGCGCGCCGGCTACATGGGGCACGTGGTGGAGGCGCTGCGCTCGCTGGCCGCGCGCCCGCCGCCGCTGGGCGCCGCGCTGCAGCGCCGCTGGGACGCCTTCTGCGAGCAGCGCCTGCGCCCGCTGCTCGACCGCCTCGACGCGCCGCTGGTGAGTACACGCGCGTGCGCGCCGGCTACATGGGGCACGTGGTGGAGGCGCTGCGCTCGCTGGCCGCGCGCCCGCCGCCGCTGGGCGCCGCGCTGCAGCGCCGCTGGGACGCCTTCTGCGAGCAGCGCCTGCGCCCGCTGCTCGACCGCCTCGACGCGCCGCTGGTGAGTACACGCGCGTGCGCGCCGGCTACATGGGGCACGTGGTGGAGGCGCTGCGCTCGCTGGCCGCGCGCCCGCCGCCGCTGGGCGCCGCGCTGCAGCGCCGCTGGGACGCCTTCTGCGAGCAGCGCCTGCGCCCGCTGCTCGACCGCCTCGACGCGCCGCTGGTGAGTACACGCGCGTGCGCGCCGGCTACATGGGGCACGTGGTGGAGGCGCTGCGCTCGCTGGCCGCGCGCCCGCCGCCGCTGGGCGCCGCGCTGCAGCGCCGCTGGGACGCCTTCTGCGAGCAGCGCCTGCGCCCGCTGCTCGACCGCCTCGACGCGCCGCTGGTGAGTACACGCGCGTGCGCGCAAGAGCACGTGCGCGCGCGCGACCACGTGCTCCCGTGCGAGAGCACGCTATCGCGATATAATATATAATCGCGAGATTGGGAATTTGTTCGTTCTCGATAGGTTACTATAATTTTGTAATGATATTGTTTGGGGCAATTCACTTTAATTGACCTCCAATATTTTTTTAATTGAATGACAGAACAATATGGCGATAGTTTTATACATTTGTTATACCATTTTATTAAAATCAATTATATTTTTAATTAAAGTAAAATGTGTATGATTACTTGATTCCTTTTTAATTTAATTTAATTATATTTTAAAGTCGTTGATTCAAATATTTGTCAATTTCAGGGCGGCGTCTATCCGACAGAAAACACATACGAGGTAATGAAAATTACTTATGTTTTAACTTTTGTTACGTAAATTATATAAAAAAATTGATATTACAATAAACAATCGTCACAGGTCGGGACGGACAACCTGGCGGACACGTTGGAGGGTAGCTACGATGTGAGTGTTCCTTTCAAATTTACACTCATTTAATATCAATAATTAATTTTCATTTAATATAAATAAAAAAAATTTAGGCCAGTTTATAATTATTATAGTTTAGAATCAAATAATATACACTTACTGTTAAATTATTACTACTGTTATCTATGTCTCCGATAGAAATTAAAGCACTAAACGTAATAAATTTTTGATTTTCAGTACAACACGGCACCGGAGAGCGTGGAGCTGACGACGGACGACCTGGTGAAGGCGCTGCACTCCGAACACGACGTGAGCTCCGCGCGCGTGGCTCTGCCGCGCCGACTGACTGACGACTGACTGACGACTGACTGCGCGGGAGGTGACCAGTGTAGGGTTCCGGTGCTGGTTCACGCTCACAATTACACACCGAGTGGCGTCATTCACTCTTCACTTGTGGCGCTGCATGACGACGCGACTAGCCCCCAGTTGCCGCCCGCGCCCCGCCGCAGCCGCTGCCCGCCGTCACAGCCGCGTGCGCCGGACACGGCTCCCAGCCTCTTAGGGGGCGCGCCCTCGGGCCCCGGGGAGGGCGGGGGCTTAGCGCCTCGCCCCGCCCCCGCCCGGGACACGTTACAGACACACAACGTTATATCACGTTACGAACATATAGGGTAACATAGATGGCTGCAGCTCCAATAGTAAGTGTACGGAGCGTACGCAGCTAGTACGAGCTAGCAGTCATTCAGTATATTCATTTTAGGAATTCTTTGGTTTCTTTTTTTACTTAAAAATGATTTGACATGTTTAATGAGCGCCCCAAATATTATAACTATTCGCCTGCTATGTGATATAATTAACCGACTACCGATTGAACGTATTTCTTATCGACTTTACAGATGCAGAACGCAAGGAATAATTTCCTAGATTTGGCCGATAGACGGTTCGATGATGAGTGAGTATTACCTGTAAATTGAACGATCGTATTATATTTAATATTCTTTTTCCTAGCATGTATCCCCGAATTTTGTTTAAGGTTGCTTATCACTCTTATCCGGATTTGGTGGGATACCAGCTTCTTACACAGCGATTGTCAACTGATCTCCGAAACCCTAAGGGCGGAGCAGTAATTCACAATAAGAGCAATTTCCTATCACGAGTTAACACTTCCTATCAGATGCTACGATAACAACTGGGACCGAGAGCTTAACGTGCTCTCCGAGGCACGGTGGGGAGACCCGCGAGGACAAATGCCTACACCGAGGCAGATATTTGTAAGATAAATAAAATGTCCGCCCCGAGCGAGGGTCTAACCCGTGACCGTCGAGACCAAAGGCAGGCTCGTTGTTGCGCAATTATAACTTAATATTATAAATACGAAAGTTTGTGATCCTTTCACGATTAAAAGTTAATCGATTATGGTTGAATGAACCAAAAATATTTAAGGCGTGTAATCCGGGTAAGCACCTGTTGAGCTTTCAAGTGCTTAATTTGTGTATCAAAGTTTTGTCCTCCGTAAATGTGAAGGAAAACATCTTTAGGTAGCCTACTTGTCTCGGTAGAAGTTCCGAGATGCGCATACCTCAGAGAGAGAGAGAGGACGTCTTTGCCCAGCAGTGAGACATTCTCAGGCTGTAACTTTACTTTACTTTTCATAGTGTCAGTCCATTGAAAAGTTACATTTGGGGCTGCTTTTTTTAGAGGACGCAATTTTGGACTGAAAAATAGTACTCACTTCGGAATGCTGTAAAACCTTAGCTATTAACTTAATGAAAAAATGTTGCGTATAAAAGTTGTTCCTCAAAAAACGATCTGCAAAAATGACCAAATATAATTTTTTCTTAAAATGATAAACAAAAAAGTGGTACTACATCGAAAAATATTAATTTTTTTCTCGAATTTCGGGACATTTTTGCCTATAACTTTTTTATTTATAGTTTTCCGACAAAAAGTTACTGGACCAAAGTTGTAGAAAATTTAATTTGCAACAAAATAATTTCAACATTTTTTTTTATCAGATTAATAGTTTAAGAGATATATCGTAAAAACCATTTCAAACCCTACTTTCAAAATGGCGGCCGGGGGATAAGGTCGGCGACCCCACAAACTCGGTTTTAGCTTTACACTGACCCCCCCACACATCAAAGAAATAAAATTGTATCCTCTAAAAAACGCAAGGTGAGGCCTAAAAAGTGTAACATTTCAATAGACTATATATGTAGTAAATGAATGCAACGTTTGATAACGCTCGTGGAGCAGTCCACGCGGCACGTAAGGTGGGTGGTGTGTATATAGCGTCTGTCTGTCCGCAGCATGTGGGACGACGCGCCGGGCGAGCCCAGCGGCGCGCGGCGCTCGCGTGAGTAGCGGCGGGCGGGGACACTGGCCTCACCCGTTCTAAGCAAAACTACACTGTTACTTTACACCTTTCCCCGGTCGAGCCGGCCCTTCTGTGCCGAGAGAGGCATGGCTCTACTACTATTGAGTTTGCTTACACTACACGAACACTTGTCGCACGAGTGGTTTAAGTCGTCCGGACGGGCCTCTGCTCTGTCTTATCGACGAGATAGCGGCCGGTCCTGACTATTTACATCCTTCTGAAATATGGAGTTAGTATGTTAAAATATCCAGTTCGCATATGCGAATTATACCAATGTGCATTTACATTATACACATCCCTATACCGATCACCTTAGCAGTAGAGCTCGGCCGGGGACCCTGTCAGAGTATCGAAGTTACATAAGTGACATTATCAGTACTGTTTCGTTTCGTGCGAGGAGGGAGATTGCCGACGACCTAATCTCCCACCCTCTCTGCTCCCTTCCCCCGTACCTCTCGGTTCGGCAACGCGCATGTGATACTCAAGTACCGCGCTCGGTCGTAGGTAGCGGTGCCTGCTTACCGTCAGACGGGCCGTGTGTCTGTTTGCCAACCGTCTTGACGTATAAAACGTGTAAAGGGCCGAAGGTGCGTGTCCGTGTAACGTGTGTGTGTGTGCGCAGCGTGGGAGGGCGGCGCGGAGTGCGGCGCGGACAGCGGCGCGGAGGGCTGGGCGCAGTTCGACTCCTTCGCGCAGGGGGACCCCTTCTGGCCTTCCACAGGTACCTACTCCACTCCACCGCTGCTGCCCCGGAGCGGTGCCGTGTCAGATTACTTCACCCATTCGTGTGCGACAACCGATACCGTGCTTAGAGCCTCACTAGCTCAACGGTAGAGGGGCCGACTGTGTTCCGTTAACGCGAGAAATGCGGGCTCAACCCTGACCCCTTGGGTTGCTGTCGTACCCCTCCTAGCTACGAGCTCATTTGGAGAGATAATAGAAATATTAGTAATGCCCTGAAAAAGTATTGCAAATATTCTTGAACATACACTTATATTATTGAAGTGAATAAAAACTATCCTAATATATGCAACGTATCGCGGCAGCGGAGGCCCAGCAGCGCGGCGAGCAGCAGTGCGACCTCGGCGCGCCCTTCGACGACGACGACAAGGACACGCTCACCATCCTGCTCGCGCAGAAGATGCTCACCGCCTTCCACAGCATGGCGCCCGCCGAGCGCCTGCTGCCCGCCGACGCGCCGCTCCCGCCCGACGAGCACGGCGAGCACGACGCGAACGACGCGCACGACGCGAACGACGCGCAGGTCGCGCACGACGCGCACAACGCGAACGACGCGCAAATCGCGCACGACGCGCAAAACGCGCACGAGGCGTACGACGCGCACAACGCGCAGGATACCCCCGACGCCCGCGACGCGCAGGTCGCGCACGACGCGCACGAGGCGCACAACGCGCAGGACGCGCACGACGCGCAGGTAGCGCAGGATGCCCCCGACGCGGGCGCCGCCGAGGGCCCCGGCGCGGAGAGGTGATGCCGCCCGCCGCGCCGGCACCCCCCGCACGACTGCGCCATCGACCCCTACTACTAGCGGCTGTGCCGTCGCCGCAGCGAGCAGTCGTTTCGCCGTCGCGTGTAACTAGTACCAGTGTTTGCGATCTGTGATTATATGAACTTACATTTTTATTATCTCCGAGTTTAGGTTTAAAGACGAAAAAAAAGTAAATAAAAAACGGTCCGGGGTCGTCCATTAACTAGTGAATTTCAAGACTAAACATACAAAAATTGCATATTTTTTTTACAAACGTAACATAATTTAATTGTATGTATGATATGATTTTAATCTATAAATAGAGCATCGCGATGAAAATATCCAAAAAGATATTAAGGTATAAAGTAGTTTCTGTTTGACAAATCGCACGTTCAACGAAAAAATGAATGCTCTTAGTATCTGGCCACTCCCCCTTGTTATATTTCGTGCTTTTCCTAAACCCCCTCCATTCGAGCTCCACGTGGCTAATGGACGATCACTACTAAAGCGAATCTAATCATTAAACATTTTTCAGTAAGCATAATCTTTCATATTTATTAACATATGAAATCGCGAAATTAAATTAATTACTTTTATTTCACTTTGAAGAGTCAATTTAATTTAAAAGAAGGTCGATTAATTCCAGTTTTATTATCGAGTTAAAAGTATTGTCAAAATATTAAAATTATAAGAATAAATCAATTCAAGTCCAATTAAGTATTTATTAAAAATAAGAAAAATATCGTGAAACTGTCGCGGATAATTCGTTAGATAGAGCTAATTTCAGCAATTCAGTATAAAATATATACGTCTCTTTTATACTTATTGATGCAAGTGATGAGAGCAAAGGATAACATATACCCTTAAAAACTTTCTCGATAATTGTATAGTCCGATCGTATCCGTTAACATTTTTATGTGGCAAATAACTATATAATTATAAGGCTTGGTGTTGTAGGACGCTACTGTATCGATAGTGTGTAGCGGATATACAGACTAAACGTCACAGACTCGTTGGTGCTCCTTCGTAAATTCAACACCAGCGATGTTGTGCAAATCTTAACCGAATATCGGATTATGTTAGCTTGTTGGCGGTGAAGGGGCACCGACGAGTCCGTGATATTTTCTCTGTACGAAAGGACCGATTGTGTATATAAAGTATATCGTGGAGCGCTTCTTCTGTCGTGCCGAAAATAGAAAACAAAATATTGAAAAGAATTAATTAGTAATAATTGGCAAGGTCGTTGTGGTGCTACGTATAAACGGAATATCAATTCCTCGAGCTGTTATTGGCTTCTTCTAGATGCTTCTACATGTCCGAACAGATCCGCTGGTTCGTCTTCTTCGTATTGTCCAACAAAGTTGTATTGTTATTTTTTATGATATTCCTTTTGGCGTTTGAATACATAACGTAATATTTCCGGCGAAAAAAGGTTTTTATGGTTCAAGTGATCGATCATCGTAATAGAGTCGTCTCACTTGTTTTCCAGTGAATACAAATTAGAGAGAAAGAGACGCCTGTATAGATGACTAAAGGATCACAAGGCTGTTGTATAGTGACAGTATCGCCTCAGCAGTGTACCGATGTGTGTAATGTGTCGCTTTAGCTGTAAATACTGCGCGAGCTCGGACGTATTGATAGAAGGGATAGAAAAGATGGAGAAGTTTGGATGTAGAATTCTCCATGGCATTAAAGTACAAAATAAAAAAATATGTAACGACACTTTTTCACTGATTTTAGTAAAGGTTTTTGGTCATGGCTTATTAGAGCCACGCGGCACCCGCCCCGCACCTCGCGTGGTCACTACCCTTGGGCCTGGCGTCGCTTGCGCTTTGCTCACGACCAATCCATGCGATGACGATGTTTTGACAATTTATTTTTGTGTTTTTTCTCATCGTCATAATTAAGCGTGATAGCCGATTCAAGATTTGTGAAATTAGAAATAAAAGTACAGAAATGGTGTCGGTTGCTAACAGACTAAGAGGCTATTTGTGGACCACGCGACGTGACGTCACCCTCGGTGGTGCGGGTCGTGCTGGGTGGCCCCAATAAGCTTTGGTTGATAATATTTATTATTCTAGCTAGTCTTGGAGACGTCTAAATCTAAACTTCCCTATTTATAAAGAAATAAGGAGCTATTTATCCGCCATCTTGTATGTTTCTTGCAACGATTTTTAACGTATAGTTTTTAAGTGATATATTTTATTCGTCGTTACGTCGTTACGTTTCCACGGTTCAATTACAATTGCTTTATCTAAGCTTATTGAGAATGCAAGTGAAATCGTTTTATCCCTTAAATTGAAATCTCTATTCTCAATTTTCTTTCTTTCTGAAACATTTTACATTTTCATATCAAGACGTTATTATTCGTAAAGGTTTCAGTACAGTATTATATAGCAATGTTTTGGATTCGAGTAATGGATTTTCAAAAGGAATAACATTTTAATCTGATCGGTTCGTCTTTGGTTTCCTTTTTAAAACAGTCGCTATAATTTGAGGTATTATTGAGGTAGTCGCGACCGCGCGGCGGTGCGGCGCGTGTTCACTCGGGTAGTTGTGTTTGTGTTACATGTGCAGTGCGTATATATCACCGGATAATTGTACACATCGTTAGCTTATAATTAATCCATTGAGGTTATAAACTGTCGATAGATTGTAAACTTGTGACACCGTTGTGGCGTGTTGGTAGCGAACCTTAGAGCCCTTAAAGTTGCGGAGGTAAAAATTAGTAGTCTGTCAAATCTGGATAAGAGTAATAAGCAGACCGTGGGCAGATACGTGTATAGTACCAAAAATGAATAATGCTAGAAAGAAGATAAATTGTAAACGGGCAGTAACATTTACATCCTAACACTTACATTTTCTTTTCATAAGCTGATAAACCGAATCGAAAGTTTATAATTTCACGAGACTAATTATAAATTACCGATTCGTATAATTATCCGGTGTCATATACATTATATCGCCTTAAAATGTACCCAACGTATTATTATAAATAAGTTACGCGTTCGTCGATAACTCGTATTTGTTTCTATATAAATCATATCGAATGTTTAATATCAGTGTACATATCGTTACTGGATTCTTATCTCCGCTACACCGAACATTTCACGTTAATCGTTAGTGACTTTAAAGTATTATGTCGTGTGTTGTATTATGTTAAAAATGCCTAAATATTATCTGTTAGACCTCATTCCATTCGTTGTATTTTGGTTTTTATTATTGAAAATTATATATATCGTCGCAGACAGGAGTTGAATATGTAGGCGGGACAGTCCTTAAGATTAAGTTTTACTGTGTAACATCGCACATCTCGCACACGTAATAAGCATCTTTAGCCTTGTGTGTAACTGACACCGTGCGCTCTCGGCGGGCGGGTCTAATAGTGCGACCAGTTACGCACTTCCGTCCCTTCACGGTAGTTACACATATTGCTGAAACGCGGGAAGAAACATGTTACACATCAAATAATAAAGCAGATTATCAAATACGGCCAAAATTTTTATTTTACTTTGATGAGTTCTTCTCTGTGCTAAACCAGTCTTCATATCATTCACCGATACACCTCGTCTATTCTAATAAAAACTAAAATATTAATAATAATAGAATCAAGTTGTTGTGCGTGCAGAATGCGTCTCCTCAAAATAATTGAATCGAGACTTCCTAATACAATAAAACTAAAAAAAACTATTTTAGTACATTTCGTATCGTCAATTTAAATTAATTGTTTAATTATTGTTAGTTACACCACACGGTATGAGATCCCAGGCTTGGTGCGGCAGATCAGCCGTCGGGTGTGTTCTATGGCTCCTGTCCGCCCCCGAGTCGATCCTTTATCTACGAATTATAGCTGAAATCATTATATTGGTTCATTATCGTTTTATATTTAAAAGATTTTATCATACATTGTAATGAAAATAATCGATTATTGTTAGTCAAGTGATAAATATAACATGCCTTTTATAATCAACGGCAATTTGATGAGCTTCATAATATATGTTCTTATTATTACTATGAAATAAATTTTTAATATAGATGTAAGTTATGATAATTGGTGTTTTTTTTTCATAAAAGTGTTATAATAATGAAATTCCAAGTTCAGTGCAAAGATCTTTCATTATTTGAAATGAAGTTCTCAATATATTTAAGGCATAGATATAGAGGCCAGTAGATAGTGCATCCCATATATAGACATGGAAGGATGAACTAGCCCCACTTACTGCGCACGTGCGAAGGCAATGCATGCATGGTATTATTTAGTTACAAGCCCCTTCATCAGTCATTTTATGGCATATAGACGCGCAATCTAGTGTATCCTCTATATCTATGATTTAATGAAATTACACATTGTGTTGTCAGCTGGGTGTACGAAGGGAGCAAGTGACGTCGGAGCTCGTTTTGATTATGAAGTTTAGAATCGAAAGTTGAATTTTATTATTAAATGTTGTCCATTCTACCCTCGCCCGAATGTCATCCATCGTACACCCGCGGCTTTAAAAATCTCCAAAAATCGTTCGTTATTCAAAATTCGTCAAATATCTTTCAAGTTTTTCAAATTTGAAAGATATTTGACGCTTGATTTTGATTGTTAATAGTTTCTGTTTCTGTTGTAGGTAATTTAAAAATTCCCATAAATCAAAGTTAATACTTATTTAAGTTAATGAAAAGAATAATGCAATTTTAGATTATATTTTTATTAAAGACTACTATGAGTACGTTACTTATAAATTATCATTATATATTTTAAAACTTGATTCGTTTGTCTTTTATTATTCGTGACTTGAATTTGTTGTATTGTTAGGGATCATCTGTCAATAACGTCACAAATGTGTTATGATTTTTTGATCTTTGCCACGAATCCCCAATATCTCCCAACCTATCGTCACAGTGACGTCATATATGGATGGTCCATTAAATTTAGATAAAAACATCCTTAAAAAAAAGTATTTTCGTTCAAAATTAATATTTAATCGTTTGGATCTACATTTCAAGTTTCCCGAAACATATTGTACATTCATATCGTCGTGTTTAGTTCTCACTGTACGTATACTCATCGTCGTCGTCATCGTGCAATGTATCCATTACGATCCAAAAGTAGATTACTCTTAGTATTTTTGTATATGAGTTTCGGAACAATAAAGTCCGGCGCAGATTGACGTCGGCTAAAGATCCACTGTAAGACTGAATTCCGGACCCCTTATTTAGAATATTCTGCTCGCGCGCTGATTTGTAATGATGTTATAGATGCAATATTAAATAAAACATTGACTCTTTTCATTAAAACTGTCAATGTCAAACACATCTTTGTATTTGATTCGATTCAATAAATCTTTTGTTGCAATAGCAACAGTCATAAAAGATACTCCTACTAAGCCATATTAACCAGATTTCTATAATACTAAATCGGATCCGGCCAATTCCTACCGTCTTTGTTAGACCTGATACTATGCCACGAATATGTAATCATCTCTAAGGCAGAGTGTGATTGTTTGTAGTCCTTGGTTTGTGACGACACTCTGCACCGGGCGTATTAGTCAATGTAAAGTACCTATGTATATGTGATTCCAATGTAAACGAATGTGATGTTTGATCAGCGACGGGCCTCGCTCCGTAATGACGGGAATATTAATATACGTGTAATTAATATAATCTTGTCGTTGTGTTGTCGTTACGCGGCGATGGCTCTTCAAAAGGTGCTAAATATAAGATTATGCGCGTTGTACTTGTTGTAATATATCGTACGGTCGTGCACGAATTGTTTTCATTAGAAACTTATCTCGCTAAATCATTGTCGGCTTTAAGGAGAGAGGGAACTCTTATAGTAATAAGTTTTAAGGTGTGTAATTATATAAGCGTTTAATGTAATTTCTATAGTGTAAAGCCGTTTATATGATCAAAAATGATAACAATTCTCTCTTCTATTCTTTAAACTATCTCTTTCTAATAACGATGATATGACAGAGATAAGCATACACTAAGAATCATCAAGTTATAATGAACATCTATAAGATATTAAACAAAGAATAGAAGGCAGATACACGGTCCGTTCCCTCGCATTTGTGCCGAAAGTTAATTTATTCCTGTTTCATAGCATTTGGCAATAGAGTTGAAATTTCTTGTCGATACGTTCCTAACTAAGGATACTCGATGAGCAAAAGATGAAAGTATGGCGAAATATTAGTTTAAGATCGTCGGGGAACAACATGAACGTAACAACCCCCGATACATCAGTGTTGCCTTTAAGTAATAGTATTATTATAGTTGTCAGCAGGGCAGTGGTCGCTGTGGAACGTCAACAATTATATTTAATGCAATTAGTTGCCTTTGGATCGTGTCATGTTTTATATATACCTTATTGTGTAAGTGTAGGTATACTTAATTTGTTGATTTGGCGCATCTCGTGTATCCCACTTTGTAAATACTATCCCCTATCCAACTCCCAAACTTACCCTCGCTCGTTCCGTTCGTACTGAACTGTGGTACCAAATTAATGTATCGAATTCATATTCCAACTGGCGACATTTCGGCCACCTTGCATAATGGAGTGGGTATACATGGCTGAAATGCCTCCAGACGGGGCAACTTTTACAAATTTTGAATATAATATAGTAATTTTCGTAGTGAATTATACGCGAGTTTTGTATCGGTCGAGTGTTTGCCGTTTGTATGTTGGTCCGGTGGGGTTCGCTTCGAGAATCTTCCAGCGATATTTCTACGCGTTTTTTGTGATATATTGTACGCTTCGGTCGGGCCCCCCTCCACAGCGCCGTCCGCCGGTACGCTGGCGTTTAGTGTATTTTGTACGCATTTGTATAAGCCAGCCATCATAGTTAAAGACAAGACTTTGTACACATTATTGATGTTTCATATTCAATTATCGCTTTTGTAACGTTCATTTTTGAAATAAATTCTTGAGCTGGTTATTTGTTCAACCAATTCTTTCGTTAAGATGATTGATTTTTGTGATATTAAGAGATACTTAGTTAAATTTAAATAATTTAATAGTCAATATTTTGCAGTAATTTTTTATCCGTTAAGAATCAGTTAAAAGTCCAAATACACAAGCCGTAAGTGAGCACGAAGTAGTATTTTCTTAACAGTTGCAAGGCGGCTAAATTTTCATCACATTTCTTAGCTTGTGTACAAACGGACAAGAACGCGGTGTCTGCTAACGAGTGCCAGCTCCCCGCGCCCCTAGAGTCCCCCTGCCCTCTATAATTCCCATCCCCGAGTCACAATACGGAGCCCCCGCAGCACCCCGCGCCCCGTCCGAGCCCCGCCGCTGCGCCCGACCGCCCGAGACATCGTAAATGCTCGTAACGTATTCTATTGTATTTATTATATCATAGTTAAAAAGTTTTATTAAAAAAGTTGCTCAATAATACTGTTGTTTAATTGTATAATGCCTGTTTTATAATCTACAATTATTAGCATCAACTTCATAATCTGTACGTATGCACCTGCCATCTGTCATTCGCGTCTTTTCCTCTATCAATCTGTGGTTTCAACCCGGCAACTACAGTTAAAGGTAAACTACCTTCGCCGCGATATGATATAAAGTAGCAGTTAACATACTATCAACTAGAACTACAACATCATCATAATCAACAATAAAATTTAGCTAAAAATAGAAAGTTATATGGATAGAGAACTTTCACTGGTGGTCGCCAGTATCCCACCAGCTTCCAGCTAGTACCAGCGAGTTAGGCTGTAGGTGTGGAACATCATCGTACCAAGTAATCATATCCTCTTCCTATCCATTTTCTTTCTAATCAGCACCCTCAACACGGGCTCTTCAGTGCTCGTGTGTGTGTAATTTCGCCAATATAACCAGCTGTGACAAAGACGGTGGAGGGGTCCAAAAATCGTGAAATTCGTGCTACGTTATTATTGAATGGCCCCAAATGTATATGCCCATTATTACTTATTGGTAATAGGTATATAAGTTTTCTGCGTTTCTCATCATTTTTATTAAGTGGTATGAGATTAAATAAAATATGTGCTATAAATTCATCTAAATAGAAAAAAAGGTTATACTTACTAGTTTTAGTATCTGTTTAATTGTTTTGTTCTTTTAATGGTGGATTTGAAATAAAAGACTTCAATTCATTTCGATATAATTTTATTTTTGTTTGTATTTATATATAATGACTATAATCATCTACGAAACTAAATAATATAATTCAACAGCATCCTTTATATACAATATGTATAGTTATAGTTTTATAACTCCCTCGTTTCCGAACATTTAAAAAAGACAGTCGCCTAATACATACAAAATAATGTTGAAATGAACTACGATTAAAGATTAACAATTAATAATTTGCCACAAGTTATTTTGTTGTTTAATTTATTTATTTACAATCCTTATATTAATTTAGTCCCATAATTTTCAAATGATTAGCATTTCCATGGGAACGTATAGTTGGAAGTGTTCAACGGAAGGGGCAAGGAGCTCGCCGATCCGTCGGCCGATGCTCCGATGCTTGTTGCGGGCGCGTAACGATAAATAGAATTATTTAAACTTAACGTATTATGTCATTTATTGCACGAAACGAGCCACCACTTCGGTTAAGACGAACAACTAATTTAGACTTTAGGCGTATTCTTCATTCTGCTAAGGAAATTCCGAAATTTAATAAATAATAGCTTTAAATGCTGATAAAGCAACGTTGAACAACTAATTGGTAAATATTCTGAAATTTATTAAATTGAAAAATAGCAACAAAACTAATACTTAGGCTATTTTTATTGCATCTTTTTTATTTTTCAGTTTAATTAAATTTTATTTGTGCAAAATTAAATAACGATATATTTTTACCAAATCAAACGATTTTACATTTTACATTTTGGAATACGACTAAAAAGGAGTTTAGGGAAGGATAGATGCAAAGAAGATCCAGAAATATAATAATTACTAAACATCACGGCATCTCATGATATGCGAGACTGTTGCCTGTTTATATAAAAAAATCAACCATTTTTAATAAAATAAATATAGCTCGTATAACACTACCATCTGCCATCCACTAGAATCACTAAATATATATAAGAAAATATTCATTTCTCGCATCAATTCTCTCGTCGGTTGTCAACAAATCTAAATACCAAAATAATCTGGTTAAAATTTTAACGTTAGTGATATAATATCGGAACAGCATTAGTTTCACATTTTAACAATAATAGTTTCATATAGTATTCCTTCAATAGTAACCCTATGTTGTGATATTTGCAAATATCTAAATTAACTTTCAAAACTATAATAAAATGCAACTCGTAACTTTAATTTATATACAAAACGGAATTTTAAAATAGTTAACTTTGGCATCTGAAATTTATACACAACAAAATTCACATGTTTTTAATCAAATACACTCGCAACAAAATAATTTCTGTCAAGTTTTGAGCTGTCACTAAGCGGGGGAGAAGAGAGGCCGCTGTCACTTGACCGCTCGGCCTCGAGGAAACGATTATTGCCACGCGATACATCAATAAATAACTACATTATCTGGAAACAGCGGACACAGCTCGCTGTATTTTCGCACCCAGTCATTAAAAGGTAATACTAGAAACAAATATATACGTTACGACGTAACTTGGCCCTAAAAATACAACGAGTTCTCCGTAAAGACTTAATTATTTGCGATACGTAGTGCGTTTCTTACGATATTTTTACATATTATAATATTAGGTATAGTTTTTATACGTTAACATCGACACGACACCTATTGGTCTGGTCTACCGCGCGTTGTATTGCTATCGTCGTAAGGAGGCGCGCCTCGACTACATTCATAAATTATTAATAAAATAACTTTAATGCATTTCTATACGTACCTAAAATATATTTATTAAATAATATATTTAGAATAATTTGAAGAACGAAGTGCATACGCATAGTAAATATACGAAATAGTTTAACTGATTTAATATAGATAACATTTTTATTAGAGGTATTATTTGAAAGAAGACATTGAGAAAAAAAACGATAAAACGCCAGAGGACGGCGCGAAATTAAGGCTCCAGAGAAGTGTAACAAAATTATTGTCATCCAATGCTTAAATTTTCAATCACTTTATATTTATTTATTTATTCATTTATAATTTAACTTTATACAGGTCAACACGACTCACAATAACTATAGTAATTTCATTCGTTTACTTTCGCTCGTATCTATAAAAAATTACATCTACTTAAGTTAATCTCCAAGTTAGCAACATTAAATAATCTCATATTTTCGCAACACTATAATAATATAACACTATATCTGTCAACTAAAACGTGGCGCATAATTCACAAGATTTACTCCGAGATAAAAAGTACTAACTTAACATCGTTCGAAGGCGCACAGAGCAGCTACCGCCCCGGCCGCGAGCCGGAGCGTGCAGCGCTAAAACTGGAGGAGACGCGAGACGGGAAGAGTGCGATATAGAGAAACCACTACGATAATCCACGAGGTACACCGTATAAAAAGATGAAGTACGTATGTATAGAGTAAGTTCAGTATGTACAGTATCACACGGGTGGCGGCGCTCACAGCTGGTACCACTTCTTGTCCTTGTACTTGAGCATGAGGTGGTGCGCCGAGCTGGAGAACTCGGAGGCCTGCGAGTGCATGCGCTCGGTGCGCTCCTCCAGCTGCGACAGCTTGTCGCCGCGCTCCAGCACGAGCTGGTGCGCGCGCGCCACCTCGCCCGCCGCCGCCGCCGCGCGCGCGCCCGCGCCCTCCAGCGCGCCCGGGATGTGCTTGGCCACGCTGCGGTTGGGCTTGCCGCTGCTCTCGCCGACTGCCGACCACACTTGGGTTACGTTACTGATACATTGTGTACGCCTCACGGCGTTAACTGTCAGATATCTAATCATAAATTGACACGCATACTTTACCCCGTCGAGGTTGCACAAGCTCATTTCACAAAAAATTAGTACCCAGCCTAAATGCGGTGTAGCAATTTCACTAATAAAGTATTACTTGATTCCTAAATGAAAAAGTTATACCCACTTTGGTGAGTTGACTTTATCAGTGGAAAATTGCTTACATAATTCCTCTCTGTCTAATGGTCTAGATCCTCCGCCAAAAAGTCCCCGGAAGAAACTTTCCTTGGGCGGCTCGGGCATGTCCCGCGGCAGGAACAGCTCGCCGATCATCTCGTTTAGTTGCTGACTGGAACAACACGTTTCCAATTAGATCACAGTTACGAGATATTTTTAAACACTAACGATTAGGTTTTCCATTCGATTTACTTTAGAATTCACATTGAAGATACAAATATAAAATTCTTAAATAAGATTTCTAGAGTAACGTTAAAAGATAACATTATATTAAAATTTAAATGAAAATTTAATCGTGTTCCGTTGTGGTTAATTAATATTGCGGACTCGTAGTTATAAGTTGAGTGTGTAGCGTTTATTATTTATTTTATTATAAGTAAACTCTCCAGTGGAATGTAGAGGAATATTTATTGATAAAAATGCGCGAGTATATATACAAAAAATCAAAATGTAAACAGCCAATGAGAAAAAGGTAAACAAAATAAAATATAAAATTACAAAATTAAATTCCAATAAAAAAGTCTGCATTAATACGCGGGCCTCTCATAGGTGGCGTCCTGCGCCCCGCACGCCGCTGTCTGAAGCGGGAGGGGCGCGCGGGAGGGACACGCGCGAATTAATATAACTGACCGCTGCGACCCGGCGTGTCCTTAGAATCGTCGAGCGCCGAGTGCAGCGAGGTCGTGTTGTCCGTGTTCGGTTCCGGCGTCGCGTATTGCTTGAAGTAATACTGTGTGAAGATTCTTATTGGAAGATTGAAGAAAAGAAGAAATTGTAGATCTTCGGATCTGCATCTTAAAACCGCTCTTTTCAGATCGATCTTTTTCTGATACCAAACCTAGCCTTGAAGGCGTCTATAAAAACAGTTCTTTTCAGAGCTATCTACGTTCATCTATTCCGAACGATGACGTAGAAAATAAAGATAAATAAAAGATGTGTTGCGTACAATTATTTGCCAATAACTGCACGTAGGTGATGCTGCTACAAAAGGAATTCTTAATTTTTTCTTAAAATTTCCCATTTTGAGGAATGTTCTCTCTTCAATACTAGTTTAGATCCAAGCGAATTAAATATGTATTATTTCTCAATAATGGTGTGTACTGATAACTTGGAATACTTACCAAAATTCAGCATCGATTGTGAACTTTTGTATTTCAGTAGGCGAGGCGAGGTAGAGGCCGTGGCCGCGGTTGCTGAAGCAAAACGTCTTCGCTATTCTGTAACACGTCACAGATGAAAAGAGTTACCATTCGGCTAAAACACATGGCATTAAAGATTGACACCAATCGTTAAGTTTATTCTCCGAAAGTAGGTAGTAGGTACTATTAGTAGGTTAGAAGTAAGTGAAGGCTATATAACTTTCATAAATCATTACTCTTATATGTATGTTCTTTCATATGTTCTTTACAATTCAGTGTAATTGTATATACTTGGCAATATTTATGCAAAAATATTTCGTTGAAACTGCTAATATGTTCCATTTAAAAAAAACTTTCACAACTTAAATATTTAAGAAGTCCATTAGTTAAAATACGAATCATTATAAAATATTGAAGTTACAAATTTTATCTTACCTGAATTATCCTCTGATTATTCTGTCGAAAACTCTTAATATAATTAAAATATCTACTTAATTTAGGAAGCGTTAACTTAAGTGTTCAAAAATGACAGTGTCTAAGACAGACAACAGTTTCAGAGCATTCCAAGCTGGCATGCGTTACGAAAAATAAGAAAAGAAGAGCGCAGAGCTAAGAAAAGAGCTAGTTGGAGTTGAAAATAGATTATAATATCATGTGAAGTGTATCATGAGGGAAATAATGTAGGTGATACAAAATGTGCGCATGTTGTGAGACGAAGTGTAGTGTTCTTGCGGCGTATGTCAGGACGGGGAGTACTGAAGCGGTTTTGCAGGCGGCGGACGACGGGATCGAATTGATAACTTTACTTAAGATAATTTGGACTAAAGATACCGAGCAATGTTTCAAGACATCCTCACTAAAATTGTTTGAAACTGTTCATATATTGATTTTTAGATTTCTAACAAACCGAGATGTCTTGAAACAGTTTCGGTCATATCTTTAGTTGTTATATATACGTGCCAATGGAATTAAAGGGACGAATTATGAAATTAGAAAAAATTTTGATTAAAAAAGTAGTCCAATTGAAAATGATGAAGGAAGATTCGTCCACGTTCAGGATCATGATCGCAGGGCGAGGCACAGAAGCTTTCGGGTAACATGGAACACTAGCACGTCTAACGGAGGTTCGGACGACACCGCGGGGTGATGGTACATGACTAACGCAATTCCGCTATGAACGAAGACTTACTGGTCCGTGTCCTCGTTAACTATCAGTTGCTGGCCCCATATGGAGAGCATAGGGTCTACGATACCCCTCTGTTTTGACTGTGTCTGGAAGCTACCAGGAACACAGGCAACGGTCAGTTACAGGCACAAGCGCCCCGCCGCCGCGTATGCGAGCGCGGCCGCGGGGCACAACATTGCACTAGTGATGTACGGTTAGTAGACATATCGAGCTTATGAGGGTTACACACTAGTGATGATTATCATTAGCACTATTATGCGGTCAGATGTCGGGCACATTCAATGATTGTCAGGCGAGTCCGTGGGTTAGTGTCGTTACACAAATCAGCACCAAGTGGCGGGTCGAGTGGTCGAGATCGTAAAGTGATTTGGTGTTCGTTCATTTCGTTTGTAAATGTATTTGAGTCGTGTTCGGTATGTCCGATCGTTATTCAACTGAAAAATAGATGAAGAGTGCCAGATATCGAAAGCACAAGAGGTGCTTGACAGATTTGCAAAATTTTGTCTACTTCGTGATCGAAAATAGCGCGGCGGCAGCCACTAGCGGCTCGGTGCTGGCCGTGTCCGAGTAAAGATGACAATCACAAGTCTGGTGCATGACATTTGTACTTTGATTGACGATGTCTGTAATATAACATTGCGCTGCATCAATCATCATAAGACTGGCATGCACCAAACAAGTGTGCTGGTCTAACATCGATCATAACTCAAAGGAAGTCTCTTAGTCGGCTCCCAAATGATAAAATAGCAAATGTACAATATGGTCTGAATAGTGGCTGGCGATGAATGCAAAAACTGTATGGTGAGATATTTTAAAATTTCCTTTGGCGTATTTAAATACAGCATTCTCATGCTTGTATTAATGGCAAAGCTATTTGTATCTAAAAAATTTAAATATATAAAACAAGCCGTTTATCATTTAGTGCCTCGGTCGGGTGCGTGTAATCGTCTAAAAGTGGTCGTGTCTCCACGGGAGAAGGTGAGCCTCGACACAGAGTCATTCGCTTTCTTTGTTTGCTCGATAAGTTGGCGAGAGTTATTTAACCATTTCAATGCGAAACGTGGAAACTGAACTCGTTGACATTATTAATAATTTACATTAAATAAATTATTGACAATATATATTCCTACCTCGCATCCTACCTGATTAGAAAAAATAAAAAAAGTTCAGTTTCTATTTTCCACAGAAATAAGTTATTTGGAGATTAAAGGTGGCTATTAAAGTATATAGTGGGTTACCTCAGTTCAGAAAGCGGCAGAAAATCTGCGTGCACGAGTGGCCGAAGGGAGGGCAAGCTATAAGCCGCCAAGTGGCCCGTCGATAAGTAGTTCACTAAGCAGACGCTATCTGGAACCAAGGGGGATCAAATTCGAAACACTCTCAGAGCCTACTCGTTCCCAGTCCGACGCCAGGACGAGGTCCGTACCTTTCAAGCTGACGATTTCCGACTTGACTACGAAGTCCGTATCGACGATTTGCTGGCGGTAGACGCAGTTCTGGCTGGGCAGCGCCACGACGCGCGCCTGCTTCTCGGACGCGATGACGACGAACTGGCGGTCGGCGGCCGCCTCCGCGCCCGGCGCCGGCGACGGGCTGGCGTGGCTGCTGCCCGCCGAGCCCTGCTTGGTGGGCGTGCGCTCGCGCCGCTCGCGCACCTGCAACCCGGCCCACGTCTCACACCTCCTGTTGCACGTTTGGCTATGTCGCGCCATATATCATTATGCTATACAATAGTAAGACAAGCATACAGCTTTCGTTTATGAACTATAAAATATTGGTTTTATTTTAACTTACATCTTTACTGTCGTCTTTCCAGCTCTCGTATGAGTAAGGGATTAAAGCACCATTGCAGTCCAAAAATGACATTGCCAATATTGAACCTTTTAACCTAAATATAGGACCGCCTGCGGAAAACGAAAGTATTAATTGAGCATTCATCGAAACATTGCAGAAGCTGATTGATATAAATTAATTTGTTACCGCTCGTGGATACGACGACAGGTTGCGTGTGCCGCAAATCAGCCTCCGGCAAACTGATCATCATGGTGAGCACTGATCCCAGGGTAGTCCCGATCCATAGCGTCGGTAACAACGTCGTGGGATCTGGCGTCAAAAATGACGGTTAGTCCAGAATACCGTCACGAAGCCAAACATTTAATTAAACAAGTTAAAAGAAGGTGCCTCACCAGATCTTTTCGTGTAGCTGTCGGCAAAGGCGAGGCACTGTATGCCCTCCTGAGATATGTTCTCGAGGCTGGACATGGAGCTGGAGCGCGACCGCGAGAACGAGCTGTCCAGCTTGTCTACGCGGCCGGTTGGTGCAACACACAGAGATTATCGCTCCGTTTTGATAAGCATCTAACTAAAAGTCCAGAAGCACGACGTGCTACTGAACCCTTAGTTCCAACTATGACAGCGACTGAATTTTCATGTCGTCCATAAACTAATGACGAACCATTTAATTATTTAAAAATCGTAAAGTAAAAAATATAATATTTTTGACTTTTATAGCAGTCGCTATCGCTGTCTTCTTATTCAGCCTACAAGGTTGCACTCTAGAGCTAGCTGGTTATGTGTGCGGTTGTGAAATTAGCTGAAACACTTCAGCTGCTGCATTCTTTTGTGCCGGATATAAAATAGATCAAAATATCAAAAAGGAATCATGCTAAATAAAGTATCCGTTGCATGCCCGTCCAATCTCAGCTTATTTACACAACATTCGTGTTATTATACCTGAGTTACGAGTTTTTGGGCAGCCAATGACCGATTTAGGACATAATGATTTTTTATGAAAAAATGACGGGATGTTAGGTATTAGCACCTACATTTATGCATTCAATCACCTTGTGATGATGATCTCATTGACACACAGCTTTAAATATGAAAGCGTCGAATGAAGCGAGATAAGAGCAAACATAAAATGATAATGATGCAATAAAAAGATGCAAGGATGTTATGATACGGCGACATGAGATGATGAGATGGTGCAAGCGGGGCTCTCCCTGGCCGCGATAAAGCGGCTCTTCTAGAAAACTAATATTCTATAAATCTAAATCATCAATGTTCCTTATTTTCCAATGTAATCTACTATAGCTCTTTCTCCGCTCGTTCCTACAAATCTAGAACCCATAAAACTAGTATGAAGCATATCTGTGGACGGACAAACAAGTCTGATGCACTTAAATGTAACATTTATAGACATCCATCCATGGTGCAGTGAATATTTCATAGCGGCGCATGCGTCTAGTGTATTGTAAAAAAGATATTACTGTAAGCATACATAGACATAAGGACAGCCGTATATAGAGGCAGCCAAAAACGAGCCATATAAACTTTTTGCTTTGTGGTCGAGCTAGAAACAAAAAAGATAACGTCATGTACTCAATAGCGGTTAATTATAAATAGTAATAGTAATAATGAATAGCAATCGAGTTGCAGTCGCCGTGGCGACCGCTGGTGCTACACCACGCGCTCGATGTAAAAGTTACTCTGAAGTAGAAATCGAAATAAAACCATGTTGCTGACAAAGGCAAATAAATAAATAATGTGACCGCTTGTGACAAGTAAGTATTTAAAAAATTTAATACAATTGATAACGCAGAAATAATTTAAAATGATAACGTAATAACAGTTCGTGTAACGTATACAATATGTAAAGCCTCGCTCATAGAATGCACATATAACATACAGAGATACCGTTCGAACACTGAGCAAGTGATAGAATAGATAAGAGATAGTTTTTAGTAGTAAGTCACCTTTTAATTTGTCTAAGAATCATGCCGGAAGTTATGTTGTAAAGTGCAATTGAAGTGCAGTGTAGAACATCGGAGTATATTACAGCCACAATTTCGACTCTAAGTAATGTAACAAACCATCTACCGCGTGACAAACAGGACGACAGCCTGACAAGCGACGAAACACAATAAAAGAAATTAAACAAATGTAAATGTATAAATATCGATGCAAATTTCATTGGGATACCATTGGGTTGCATTATTTGTAAGTACTCCATAGATGCGAGAGTCTGCGGAATAGTTGGTTCTGTATCGACAAATAAACCACAACATGTTACAAGCTTTATCACAATCATTACTGTATTATCTGTTTCGTCATCCACAGTTACATTTTGGTTTCGTAGACTGGTGTTGTTGAGTGGCAGGTTTTAGATCAATGATAGCTAACTATCAAAAAATGCAAAATCCTATGTCATAAAACAAGTGAGTCTCTTTTTGAATAAACAAAAATTATTGAAGTAGTATCGGTCTGGGTGAAGAAGTGTAGGAATTTCAACTATAAAACTGTAGATGGCGAATCAGTTATAGAAATTTCTGGCAAAACAACTATTTGGCTCTCACGATAGGGACACATAGTAATTAGTCATTCTAATGTCGATAATGGTACAACACAGGATAAAGTAACTACTCAATATGAATAACTAGAAATTAAAATAACAAACGGTGACATGGCAGGCTGCAATGATTACCTATTAAATGATTCCGATCTGAAATTGGAAATTAATAAAATGAATAAATTTAGAATAAATTTTGAATTTGATGCATGCTCTTCGTCAATGAATAACGATGTTTGATTCAGTGTCATGGCTAGTGGTCCAATAAGCCGTTATTGCCAATTTATTAAATTAAATATAACTAATGTGTTGTCTAAAATTTCAATATATTATCATCCACTTTTGAATATCATCTAAAACATGATCGTGAAATTGAAGATTCTATTTTATATGGAATCCTAATCTGTATAGAAGATTAGATTGCTTTAATCTTCGATTTCACATACAATTTTAAGAGTAGAATGTTGTAAGTTAGGAAGTTGAAGTAGTAGTAGTAGGTAAGTGTAGAAAAGGAAAAGAAAATAAAAATAAATGGCAGTAAAGAAATCAGAGTCGGCGAGGTCGCTTGACATTCTTGTAACGTTCTATTCCATTCAACTTTAACATTCAACAGTTAAGGTATTACTGCAATGCAATATATTAAAGCGCGATAAACATTTAAGCTACCAACATATCCTTACGAACTCCAGCCAAAGCTCAACAACACGCACGAGGCATCTGATTACAAATTTCGATCCAAACACATCTCCAGCGACTCGCCATTAAACATAAAATCAACAAATCAAAGTACTAAAGAAACAAAAACGAAAAGAGAAATTGCGACTGTTCAGATTGGAAGGCGGACCTAGAGGTCGTATAAAGGTGACTGTACTACCAAAACTGCAATACTGTCGCGTCGTGAGCAGAGAATGCTGCGGGGCGGGGGGCGCGGCGTACACGTCGGACGCGGTGGAGAGGCACTTGTGCAGTTTGCGGGTACCTTGCGAGCGCGAGCGCCGCACAGCGCGAGGCCCCGCGGGGCCCCCCGCGCCCGCGCCCCCTCCGGCGCAGCCCCCCGGCACCGCACCGCCCGCCGGGCCCCCTCCCGTCGGGCCCCCGCTGGCCCCGCCGCCAGGCCCGTTCATCTACAACACACACACACGTCCGACCTGCGCCGCGCACGCGCCCTCCTATCGCACGATGTGGCCCGCTGTACGAATCCTATGTCATAACTTCATTCTGTCAATTAATTTACCAATTTATATACAAGAGAAATAGACGTACAGCTGGTGGATTGTTGGAAGACGTCAACGATCAAGACAGATACAGTTAACTATTCATAAATTCATTTGTTTTCGACGAAAACCACAAGGCGTGATAGACAAAAAGCTGCAAATGGTTGCAGACAGCGCGTATATGTACTTTAATGACGATATTTAACATATCTACCAAATTTCGACGTAACGATTGAATAAGTGGTTTACACATAAAATAAATATAACTATGCGTACAAAATAAGACATACATATATATATATATATATAAAGGGATATAAAAAAAATAAAGTGATATTACATAAGTTAATAAACCACCACCTGATGTACATAAATTAGTTATATGAGTAACATAATAGTCAGGACACCGACGCGGACACAGAAAGTTACGCGATCCCATCAGAGGACGGGTCGGGATTAGTCAGGCGTGTTCAGTCTATGTAGGTCCCTCTGTTAGTTGTGCGCTGTGTGCCGTTATCTGCAGATCCATACCTATTCTGTTGGGCACTTCTATTACTTGCTCGTTTGTTTCCTCTTCGACGGTGCGTTCGTTTCTCGTACAAAGTCTCGCTACTAACTCTCCTGGGGAAAGCAGATGTGTCAGAGAAAGATAGCACCTGTTCGAATCGGTTTGTGGCTTATCGTAGTCAGTATTTCTCGGCGCGTCGTTGGCTCGGTGTGGTCTGATGTGAAGCTATCAAGCGGGAGGTGCACAGCTAGTTTCCGACTACTGTAGCTCTTTACTTAAACATCATTTCAAACGGACATCAACAACATAGAATTCTTAACGCCTACTTTCGATGCAGTAATTATTTAAGTATAAAATTACCGAAAAAATCAGCGAATAGATATTTTAGGCAGTTCGAATCCTCGTCGGATGAGTCCTTGTCCTTTGGGAAAGAAAAATATAGCGATTACCTAATGTACTGTATCCGAAAACATAATTATATACAAAATACAGTGTAGGTTTATACATGTGATCGTACATATTATTATATAATATTATATGACTCCACTTGTGACACTTTAAATTAAAAAATATATATTCATTTATAAAATAAATAAAAAGCCAAATATCACAAAAAGCGAAAAGCATGATGTATTATCGATCGTTATTGTGGTTATCTTCTCACTGTATTGTAATTACTATGATTGAATTTATAACAGTTTAATTATTCATTTTTTATTATAGTTTTAAATGTTAAAATGACTACTGATCATCTACGAGCAAAAGTCTCTATTTGTAAAATGTTATCTACAATATTAGTAAACGGTATAAAAACTCGCCAAACCATTACCATTCCAATCCAATCCCAGAGCAACGGTAACTACACTATGTTACATTATGACTAGAGCTACGAGAGAACGCAACCCGCGTGACGCATGATGTGTGAGTGAGGTGGGTGGCTCCTGTAGATACTTACTGAAACGCCTCATTAGGTTGCCGGCGAACGACTGCGATTGTTGACTCGTCGCCTGTTTCTTTCTCAGGTCCTTCACTGACTCTTGTTTGTTGTATTTTATATTTGGCACCGATAGCAATCTTTGGTCCCTTTGGTCCCTCGCGATTTCCTCTTTTCTCTTCGCTTTCGTACGGGGCGGTCGCAACGGTTTACCCTCGTCGTCGAAAAGTGGCAGATTATCAGGACGCGTGGCCTTTTCATCTTCTCCGATTCGTGAAGGTGAAATATCCGGCGTTATTTCAGCGCGTTCTTTGTCTTGCCATCTTTCCTGTAATTCTTTGTGCATCCTGTCGTAAACGTCCGACGATCGTTTCTCTTGTAATTCTCGATGCATTCGTTCGAAGACATCAGAACAGACTCTCAATGGTGATGAAAGTTGACTATTATCTTCTTCAACTATAACTTCACTGGTCTCCTCTCCTTCGGGCGATTCCGCTTCACATTCGGGTAAAGGTTCAGAGGTACCAGCCGTCTCGCAATAGAATTGGGAATTTCCTTTTTCAACTATTTCTTCGTTTTCTGGAGGGCCAAAGGCGGCTTTTAATTTGAGGTCAACTTTGGAAAGTTGTCGTTTTAGATTGAAGTTCTTCCACGGTGTGGATTTTCGCCTCGTATCAATCTTGGGGTCCGGTAGAGCTTCCTCGGCGGGCTCGGGGCTGGCCGGTGACTCCTCCAACTTCAGGGACAGGGGAATTTAAACAATCATTTTGTGGAGTTTAGCTCTCGATCATGCCGGCCGTGTCGTGGCGCGGTGGACATAAAGCTATCCAAAACGGCTCTTCCGGAACTAATGAATTCATAAAATTTTATGGCAAATAATTCTAATATCAAATATATTTAAATTTGCATTGTGTTTAGGAAGGGCCGTTTCTAATAATTTAGGGCTTAGGACCGAGTATATACTGGATACGGCATCTTACGTTAGCCATAATCTTGAAAGCTTGTTTGGATGTATTTTACAAGTAGAACTATCAAGTGGCACTCGTGATTAGCTATGTAGATAGGCGTTGTAGAATAGGGAAGACAGGCTGAGTGTAAAAAATGTCTAAATGCCATGCCAAATGTTACTACGGGGATAAGCCGGGGACGCCGTTAGCGTTAAATACTAAGAAATTAAATGAAAATTATTAAAAAAATAAATAAATAAAACTATATTAGGATCCAATCGGAGAGGTTTAGCTCAGCCAAATTCTCCCCAATCATAGCAACTGAACTCATAATTAAATAAAACAGCAAATAAAATATAATGTGAAAAGATTGCCATTAAAATCGTTACGATATCATTTATCAATGTTGTGTTAAAATGATAAACGTCTATTCGCTACTTTGCTCATGTATGTACATACCGCTAGTTGTGTAAGTTTTATTTAGACTTTCAAAAATTTAATATGAAATTAAATATTGTTATCAGTTTGTTTTCCTTTAAATCAAGAAATAATCATGATCTATTTAATTATAAACAGATTCCAAGTAATATTTGTATATACGTATAATATCGTGTCTTTATTTCCTTGTCAATAAGTGAAAATAAAACTAAAGCCACAATTAAATATTACATCATCAATTAAAATATTCAAAGTTTAGTATTTATGAGGTCTGAAAGGTAACAGTAAATGTTTTTTTTTGTTTTGTTGGGTCCATTAACGTGTATTTTTTTAAATTTACAATAAAATCACACAAAGTATAGATCGGCAGCCGTGCGGTCGTGTGGCGGCGCAGTTTGTGGGGCATTGGAGCCACTGAGGCCACGCGGGCCACTCGAAACACTTACCTGGTCGAGGTCGGGCGAGCGGCGCTCGGGGCGCGCGGGCTCGGGGTGCGGCAGGTACAGCGCGTGCGCCGGCAGCGCCGCCACCACGCAGCGCCGCCACACGTCCACCACCACCACGCCGCGCTCGCCGCCCCACGCCATGCTGCCATACACACAACACACATCACAGTGCAGTGTCCACTATCTACAATATTATGTACGACAGCGACCATAGTTGCGGTCCTCTGGTAATAGAGCTTTGATATTTACGTTGGCCCCCGAAGAATTATCCTCAAGCAGAATATGTTACTTACGAGTATGTACATAGACGTGAAGTATTCGTCGTAATCGGACTGTTACGTCCTTTTTCACTCCGCTTTGTCCTAACATTTGTGTCTGTAGTGATGATGACCATAGACTACGTTAGCAAATTCCAATCAGCCGCCGACCGCCCGCCCCGCCCACGCGCCCGTCTGCGCACGTGCCACGTATACTCACAGTCCGTAGGAGGAGTTGAGCGTGAGCGCGGTGACGGGGTGCGGCGGGCCGTGCTGCAGCGCCACGAGCGCGACCTGGAAGCCGGCGGCGCGCCGCGCGCCCCCGGTGCCCGCGCCGCCGCGCACGCGCAGCGACCGCCCCGCCCACGCGCTCGTCTGCGCACCGGAAACATGCACAGTGGTTACTGTTCACTACCCACTCTACACTACATCGTCATGATGCATTTTATGTTCTTACAAACAACGCTTCGGTATTATATGGGAATAGAAAACTATCTGTAATGTAGATTTAGCCCTGATCTACCCTTCCATTTAAAACCAGAAGTCTACATTTTTTATGTAAGTATTTTAAATATTTTAAGGTTGAATTTGAACTTTTTCTATTTATTTAATTTTAAAATGAAAATAAAGACACCTTTCTTTCGTAAATGTTTTATTGCGACTAAAGTGAACATGATTGCATACGTTTATAGACAAGTTCTGCATTACAAAACAAGTTCCGTCCCCAACGAGGTCCACTCTCCCTGTCTCCCTGTTGATTGTTTAACGTATTCACGTAGACAAGGCGTTGAATAAACAAATAATAATATGTATATAAATATAATAACTACAATCAATTATTATGTAATGAGGTTTTAAACAAGAACTTACATTTATAACCGCAAGGGATATTAATTATATAAATCAAGAAGACTATTTCAAGAAGTCATTGACTCATCAACGGCCAACCTAAAGTATTTGATATAGAAAACTGCTATTTTTCACGGGTGTTGTTTTTAAAATGTGAATAAGACGGAATTTTACGAAATTCAATCCTTAAAGGGGTGAAAAACGGTTGAAAGTTTGTATGGAAGTCCGTTATTCATAAAACTAGCACAACACTTATGCTAACAATTAGAGATAAAGAAACATTATATTGTTTCTAAAGTTCCAACCCTGAAGGGGCAAAATGTGGGTTGAGCCCAGTTGAGCACAGTTTGTATTTCAAACTCAAACTCAAAATATTCTTTATTCAAATAGGCTTTTAAGCGCTTTTGAATCGTCAAATATACAGTCTGTTATGTCCGCCTAAGTGAAGCTACCGCCGATTCGGAAGGTAGATTCTGCAGAGAAGAAACGGCAAGAAACTCTACAGTTACTCTTTTCAAAAATAATCACATTACATTTGTCAAATGTACAATTAAGATATATATCCCGCATGAAACTCAACGTATATTAATTCCATGCCACATTATCTGCAATATATTCATTAACGGAATAATAAGCTTTATTTAGTAAACACCGCTTGATATAAGATTTAAATTTCATAAGTGGTAGATTCAAAATTGTCTGTGGAATTTTATTATAGAAGCGAACACCTTGCCCCAAAAAAGACATACTCACTTTGTGAAGCCGAAAACTTGGTGTAACAAGTTTATCTTTTCTTCTTGTATTAAAGCAGTGTCTGTCACTGTTTGTGTCAAACAAATCAATATTTTTATGAATATAAAGGATATTGCTAAGGATATACTGCGAAGCAACCGTCAGTATGCCTGCCTTAGTAAACACATTCCGAAGAGAGTCTCTAGCTTGCAAATTATAAATCGCCCGAACAGCTCTTTTTGAAGAATAAATACAGTCTCAATGTCTGTAGCATTACCCCAAAGTAATAGGCCATAAGACATAATACTGTGAAAATAACTGAAGTAAACTAATCGAGCAGTATCGATATCACTTAATTGTCTAACTTTCCTAACCGCGTAAGCAGCAGAGCTGAGTCTTCCTGCAAGGGATGTTAAATGAGAGTTCCACTGAAGTTTTGAATCCAGTGTTATTCCTAAAAATACTGTATTATCAATTATATTAAGATTTGTATTATTCATACTTAAAATAAAATCTTGTTTCTTAACATTTGGCATTGAAAATTCTACACATTTTGTCTTCGCCGCATTCAAAACTAGGTTATTTACAGTAAACCATTGTTGTACAAGCGATAAAGAATTGCTTACATCGTCATAATTATGCTTATTCCTGTCAACCTTAAATATTAGGGAAGTATCATCAGCAAACAATACGATATCACATATACTGTTTACATAGAAAGGCAAATCATTAATGTAAATCAAAAATAGAAAAGGGCCTAGAATTGAGCCTTGTGGAACGCCCATTTTTAGTACAGATCCAGAAGACTTTATTCCATTAATTGATACCTGTTGTAATCTATTAGATAAGTATGAGGCAATGATTTTAAGAGCTTTATCAGTGACACCGTAATGGTTCAATTTATTTAAAAGCGTCTCGTGTACAACACAGTCAAAAGCCTTAGACAAGTCACAAAACACACCAATCGCATTCTGTGACTTCTCCCAAGCGTCATAGACATGTTTTATGAGCGTCACTCCAGCATCCAATGTAGAGCGTCCCTTGCTAAAGCCATATTGTTGGTTGTGAAAAAGGCTATTTAATTTGAAATGAGATAGAAGTTGGTTAAATAATTTTTTTTCAAATATTAATATATTAATGACGGGAGTATGGAAATTGGCCTATAGTTACCGGGATTAGTTTTATCGCCATTTTTATAAAGTGGTAAGATTTTACTGCATTTCATAAGGTCAGGAAAACAGCCCGCATCTATACATTTATTAAATATAAAAGCCAAATATGGAGCAATGCTGTATATTATATTGTTTATTAAGTGAACTGAGATACCCCAAAGGTCATGAGTTTTTATAATATTTAATGTTTTAAATGTTTTAATAATATCTATTGCATTAATACGTTCAAAGGAAAATTTTGCATGGCATTCAGAGACATTATTTTGTAATATTTTCAAGGCCTCAGAAGGAGTTGATCTTAAATTACAAGTTATCTGTGATGGTATTTTGGAGAAAAATAATTCAAATTCATTTGCTATTTCTAGTTCCGTATTCACAATAGCGTTATTTATATTTAATTCAATTGTCTCTTTTGTTTTGTTCTTCCTCATACACCATTGATAATGTCCCATGTTGCCTTAACCTTATTTTCTGACTTCATGATCTTATATTTAATAAATTTGGATTTAGCACAGACACACACTGCCTTAAAAACCCTTGAATATTTCTTAACATATTCCAAAAAACTTGAGCTCTGATTCCATTGCCTCATACTATATAATTCATATAATCTATTTCTGCTTTCATATATACCATCCGTTGCCCAATCAGAAAATTTTATTTTTATGTCCTTAAATGTACTTTTAGTTTTAAAAGACTTTTCAAATTCATTTACAATTAATTTAAAAAAGAAGTATAAAGAACATCTGGATCATGCACCGTCAAGTTTAACCCAGACAATCCTTGAGCCACAGTACCCTTAAAGCAACTGACCTTATTACTTGTTATAGGCCTATATATGATTTTTTGTTAATTTTTAATAATATTATCATTGATAATGAATTTGAGGCCACTATGATCTGAGCTTATATTATTAATTATTGACTTGTCGGACACCTGACAGCGACAAAAAACATTATCTATACATGTCGCCGACGTTTTTGTAATTCGAGTGGCTTCAGTGAATATGTTTGATAGATCAAAAGATTTGAATAAATTTATTAGCCTAACACCTATTGATGTCACTTGTAATAAGTCGACATTGAAGTCACCACAAACGATCACAGATTTATTACTCTTACAAGCCAGTTTGAGGGTATCTTCCATCACAGATTCGAATAATTTAAAGTCCCCAGAGGGGGAGCGGTATACGCTTATTATAATATAACGTTGAAGTTCCACGCAGGATAATTCAATAGTGCGCTCGATAGAGAGGGAAACAATATCAGATCTACATTTATTTACAATGTCATTTCTTACTAAAATTAGTGAGCCTCCACGAATAGAATTCACTCTTACGAACGAACTTGACAAACTGTAATTTTGAATACTAAGAGAGTCATCTTTTCTCAACCAATGCTCAGTCACACATAATATGTGCACATTAAAATGTTCAAGAAACAATTCTAGTTCACATTCTTTGCCACCTAAGCCCTGAATATTTTGGTGTACAATAGTAATGTTAGGGAGCTTAGGTTTTGTCTCATTGACTAGTTTAAATTATTAATAATGTCAATATTATTATTATTATTATTATTTATAATTACAGAGTTTACCTGCGTTATATTGCATATAACGGGGTTTAATATATTATATGCTACTAAAGTAGCAATTTGTTTTTTATATTTTAAGGGCAGGTACATTGTATCCTTTGTCAACTTAAATCTATATATAAACTTATTAATGTCAAAAAATAAAAAGCCATCACTATGATGGAATGTCATGTTATATAAACATAAATTTAAATTATATATTTTTTATTCTGTGCATCTGATAAACTGTGTGAATAAGGAAATGCACTAATTATAAATTTACAATTTGTTTTATTCTGTATAACTGTTAAGTTTTCTATATTCTTTATTAATTGTGTTTTTGTTAATGATAGACTGTCACCGTGCATTATGAAAATCACACTGCTTTCATCTAGATGCATAGAAAATTTGAATCGTCATTCACACTAGCGAGTACTATTATAGAATCGCTAGCAGTAAAATTGAACTGTAATGTTCTTTGTGAGTAATAAAGTTAAACTTCAAAAGTTAAAGTTAAACTTTGTCTTACCTTTAGACGTATATTTGCAATAGCTGTTGAACGTAAATCAAGTACGAAAACTTTACTTTATAAATTGTTTTAATAAACAAATATTAGCTTCTCCGTTTTGAAGATTATCTATATATATATAATATTTAGAATGGAAAGTATCATGTGTGTGACTCTTACCCTCCGGCCCTCACCCTCGACGCTGTCGGCCGGTCTGCTGAAGGAGGCGGAGCGGGTGTTCTCTACTTCTGGTGACGTCTCTTCTTCCACAGCATCTGCTATTACCGGAATATCTATCACCTAAAACATATTACACATATTTGATGATAGTTTTTAAAGTTATTAATAAACAGTTTAGAAAGTATTGGAAACAATTATTGTTTTTGATTCTACCCTCAAAAGAACAGTAATTTCAGTAATCGGTCATAGAACGTATGTGAGGATATAACGGATATTGATAGATTGTCATAAACTGAGGGCAACGAAATCTTTATTGCATTTAATTTGTTATTAAAATTAAATGTTGAAAATCTGAAGATTTTTAAACTTCTGTGTAAATGGACTGTGTAAATGGACGTTAAGTGCAGTAGAAGTTGTTAGGCATATATGAAAATACGGCATGGTATTATTTTGTGAGGGAAGTATATCTGAATCTGAAGTGAGAAAAATGCGAGATTATTTGTTTCGTATCAATATCCGGAATCCATCTTGAGTCAAGCACCAGTCTTTCTGCCGGAAGTCAACGTTATTCTATCCCCTCTCCGATAGTGGCGCCCTCTAATGTCACCTAGTTAACTTGCTTAAGCACCGGGTGACCGTTCGTCATTATAGCGACGTTTTTCGCGCCGTTCACAAGTCAGCGATTGTATTACTTCACGAAAATTTATAAATTTGTCACATATACCTTAAAAAGTTTATATTTAATTTTTTATTTTAATATTATTATTATAAAGTGAGTTTATAACCTCTCCGATAATGGAGGATGAAAGTGTTACTGAGGAAGTGAATTCTCAGAAACGTGCACGTTCTCCATCGCTAAGTGATAGTAGTGAAAGTGATTCTATGAGTAGAAGTCCAAAGAGGAGAAGAAAGGATTCGCAAACCGTGAGTTATGCACATTTTGAATTCTTGTCGCAGCAAGTTGCCTTTTTAACAAATCTTTTGACAAAAGACAACGAGATTTCAAATTCGCATAAAGAAAATTCTGCAGTTGTTTCAAATGATCTTGGTTTAAGGCGCCCTGAGGCTAATAATAATCAACTTAATATCTTGTCCGAAATAGGGACAACTGTCAAAGATCCTATTTATGCTAAAGCAAATGATATACGTCTCAAAAAATTGACAGAAGTACAGCATTTTAATTGTGATGACTGGTACGCGATTCGCTTTTCTGATGCTCAAAAGAAATACTTAGCTACCCCTGGTTTCGTAGAACTAAAAGTTAATGATGAATTAAAACGTTTTGAGGCAGCTTCATTGAAAGAAGATTCCCGTTCGTATTTACTAGAGCGTTCATTTGCCGCTTTATCTAATGCGTTACTTTGTCAAAAAGAGGAATTACAAAGAACCTTACAAACCTTAGTCGATTGGGCTAATGGTTCCAAAGAGTCCCTAACATCAGACGCTTTGTTTGACAAGGTACAAATGCTGTTTTCAAAAGACTCTGAATACAGTAAGGTCACTGATGATTTATTACAGTTAGTATGTGGTAGGAGAGCTGATTTTATTAATTTACGACGGGACGCACTATTGCATCAAATTAATGAAGACTTTCATAGAGATGTTTTGCACAAAATTCCTCCTAGTTCACAATCCCTTTTTAATGAAGAATCAGTTCACAGCTATCTTCAGAAAATAGGGGGAGCGGACAAAATAACTTCATCATTACGCTCATTGCCCGAAACACGTAGCAAAAACAGCTTTTATGCCAATCCAAAGCCATCAACAAGTAAGCATTCGGATAGTAAGTTTTTTCAGCGAGAGGCATTAAACAAAAAGGAAAAGCGATTTACCTTTCAATCGAATCAGCCACGAGCCCGACGAAGCAATCGTGATATACAAAAGGGTAAGAAGCCTCACTTACAGTCTACCGCTAGAAATAAGCGTCGCGAATGACTATCCGACATTTCGAGGCGGCTGTCTGAAGCGATTTCAAGGCATCTGGACAAATCTTGGTGCACCAGAAAAAGTAGTCAAACTTTTGAACGGTGTACGCATTCCATTTATCCTAAAGCCCCCACTAATGTTCCCAAGTTCCACAGCTTTGAAATGCTTCAGAACCAAAACTACTCAGAATATGACTTCACAGATCGACACCATGTTGAAGACCGGAATATTAGAACAGGCGGAGTACAGTTCCAGTTACCTTTCCACATTCTTTTTGGTACCCAAACCAGACCAGTCATTTCGCCCCATCTTAAATTTAAAACAGTTGAACAAGTTTGTTGCAGCAAAACCGTTCCGACTTTTCACACACTTCCGGGTACCAGACTTTCTTCAGGACAAAGACTGGATGGTGAAGCTGGACCTGAGCCAAGCGTACTTCCACGTACCCATAGCTCAGCAGCATCGCAGATTCTTGAGGATCAATTATCATCAAAATCTGCACACGCAGCAGCTGCTTCAGATGACCTGCTTGCCATTCGGTCTTTCGTCGGCACCCAAAACGTTTGCATCCATAACGAATTGGATTGCGCAATTCCTACGGAGTCACGGAATCAGGTGCGTTGTTTATTTGGACGACTTTCTCCTAGCGAACAGCTCAAAGCAACAGCTAAGAGACGACTTGAGATTCACGGTAAGCCTAATGCATTTATTGGGCTGGACGATAAACTTCCAGAAGTCTGTGCTGGCTCCGACACAATGCCTCGAGTTTCTCGGCATAACATGGGACACAAAACGCAACGCAAAGTCCCTGTCGGAGCCGAAGTGCCTAACGCTACGCAACGCACTTCAGCAACAGCTTCAACATCGCAAGTGGTCTCTCAAGCAATACCAATCTCTCATGGGGAGACTGAACTTTGCGACATTCGTAACTCGAAGGGGTCGGCTTCACTGTCGTACACTGCAATATTACAGTCGACGGATGCCGAAAAATCACCCGTATCGCAAAGTGACCATTCCTCAACCTGTGCGTTCGGAAATGGAGTGGTGGGTCAAGTCAATAGGAGGGTCCCTGCCCATACACATGGCCCAGCTGACTCATATATTGACCACGGACGCATCCGACATCGGATGGGGAGCACAGTTCGGCGACGTGACGATCACAGGGTCTTGGTCGAAACGACAACTAGCCTGGCACGCAAACCAAAAGGAAATGTTTGCGGTGCATGCAGCGATACAACACCAGCAACATCAGCTGCAGAATGCACAGATTCTTCTCCAAACCGACAACCGAACAGTAGTCGCTTACATAAACAAGGAGGGTGGTACGAAGTCGGTAAAAATTCTTCAACTAACCCGTCTCCTTCTTGCAGTTCTAGACAAATGGAATATGCATCTAGTAGCTCAGTACTTCCCGGGCAGATACAACGTAGAAGTGGATGCTATGTCACGACGAAAAGTGTGCCCCGAGTGGCATCTGAAGACAGCAGCAACAGCAGCTATATTTCAGATGTGGGGCACACCGGAAATAGACCTCTTCGCGTCCAAAACGGCTCATGTAGTTCCGAAGTATGTCTCAATGGATATGCAGGACCAGAATGCTCATCACCACAATGCATTTTGCCACCAATGGCACTACAGACTTGCGTGGCTGTTCCCGCCGCCAAACCTCATCCCCAGAGTTCTCAGCCACTTGAACCAATCCAGCGGGACATACATATTAATTGCCCCGAAATGGGAAAAAGTATTTTGGCAGGCGGATGTTCTAAACAGGGCCTTACAAAGGCCGTTTGCAATTCCAGATCTGGAGCACACTCTGCTAGACACGAGAACGGGCACTCACCCACCAGAGATTCAAGACCTGCGATTAGAAGCCTGGCTGATTTCGGGTGGCAAGAAATAATGACAAACTGGACTGATCAAGAACAGCAGTTATTAATGTCAAGCTGGCGAAGCTCTACTATCAATACGTACAGGCCAGCATGGAATAGATGGAAAAAGTGGTGTGAGTCCCAATCTATTAACTTTAAATACCCCAACGCTGTCCAAGTAGCTCGCTACCTATCGCATCTACACCAAGATATTGGTCTTGCCTATAGAACTATCCTAGTGCATAAGTCAGTTATATCAACTTTTACTCATTTGACAGGAAGCATTGACTTATCCTCTAATTTCTTTATAAAACTTATATTAAAAGCTATTTCGGTAAAAGATAAGAACTCGGCTAAACCACCGGTTTGGAACCCTAAAGTATTATTGCAATATATGGTGTCATATCATCCTGTCGAAGACAATCTTTACCAAGTTTTAAGGCATACGGCCACACTTTTGTTACTAGCTTCGGGCCGTAGGGTTCACGACCTAACATTATTAAATATAGACAGTAATAGTTTAATTGATGAAGGCACTAGTATAGTTCTATGGCCGGCATTCGGCTCAAAGACTGACAGCATCAGTCGGAGACAGTCTGGATGGAGGCTTAAAATACATCGAGAGAAGAATTTAAATATGGTTTTCTGGATTAGACGATTATTAGACTTAACTAAAAATCGTCGAAAACATTTAACTAATTTATTTATTACGGCTAGAAATGAAGTTAAGCCTGCATCCAGAACAATAATAGGGGGATGGGTCAAATCTCTTTTGAGAGATGCGGGTATTGAAGCAACTCCTGGTTCAGTTAGATCAGCAGTAGCATCTCTTAACTTTGTTGAAAAATTCTCTATTGACCAAATTCTAGCAACTGGAAATTGGAAGTCAATTCATACATTCCAAAAGTATTATCATAGAGAATTGATTGACAATTCGGAAAATAATAATGAAACAGCATCATTATCAAATTACTTTGAAGCAGTTGATTAGCCCTTGCTAGGTATATCTATTGTTAAATTAATTTAAGAGGAATCTAAAGAGATAATTTTTATTTTTAATTAATGTATGATGATTATGTACTAAATGAAGTTTTATTTATCATTTACTGATTCATACACCTTATAACACACATTATAGCGTCAACTTTACAGCACCAGGTGATAACAAACACATCACTCAAGATGGATTCCGGATATTGATACGAAACAAATAATAGAGAGTTTTAACTACCAATAAAACTTACCTATTATTTTTTCATCAATATCCGGAATCCATAAATCGGTAAGGTCTACCTGGTGCATCATGAGTATTCAATGACGAACGGTCACCCGGTGCTTAAGCAAGTTAACTAGGTGACATTAGAGGGCGCCACTATCGGAGAGGGGATAGAATAACGTTGACTTCCGGCAGAAAGACTGGTGCTTGACTCAAGATGGATTCCGGATATTGATGAAAAATAATAGGTAAGTTTTATTGGTAGTTAAAACTCTCTATTTTTATATCGTGCTGACCGCAATATAAAAATGATACAAGGTGTCATTAAGGTCTGCGGTGAGGCACTCACGGGCGTCTCGGCGTGCACCTCCACCTTGCGGAACTTGAACAGCACGACGTGGCCGTGCGGCAGCGCCACGCACAGGCGCCGCGACTCCGCGCACAGCGCCGCCTGCTGGACGGCCAGCGGCGCGTCCTCCTCGTAGCCGCTGCGCCGCTCGAACACTGGAACGTCGCACGTGCACGATAAACTACATTGCGTGTCTTTAAAGTCATTTAGTGGCGTAAAATGACAGAAAGTGTCTCAGATTTAAGCATGTGCTACAGAAACCTTGAATGTCACTGAACAATATTCCGGCCCCATTCTTTCTTACACTTTGGTCCTTGCGCCATTTTATTTTATTAGTTCGAACCACTTCATAGGTGGCGCTTGATCCTTCAATATTTACCAATTTCAATATTGGATACACTATCTATTATTCTCTATATCTATGCACCATATACGGTTACCGATGAAAATGTCTATAGCCGCTTAATCTAGATTTACGTCGTTCTATTAAGTGAGTGATTAATGATATAAGATGTATAATTTTAATATTTTCTCCATGTCGTTTTAGTTTTATAAAAACCAGTAGACTATTTTCATTGACAACGCATATTTATCTCAAACAATCTTTTTTTTTTTTTTTTTTATGTTAGAAGTTGGCAAACAAGCATACGGCCCACCTGATGGTAAGTGGCTGCCGCAGCCTATGAGCGCTTGCAGCACCATTAGTAGGTGCCACTCACGCGTTGCCAACTAGCGTACAATGCCCTTCAAACCGGAACACAGTAGTGCCTAAACACTACTATTTGGCGGCAGAATATTGGACACTGCGGTGGTACCTACCTAGCCGGCCTCTTGCAACAAAAGACCTACCACCAGTGTGACTGATTGCACTGGTGGAATAATCTCTGTTGTGACAGAGGTTATCCCAACAGCGGGCGATGGGGTCGTCACATCCCGACGCCTATCTGTAATATTTACACAAATCCAGTGATACCGCTTCACGAAGTGAAGTGGCACTGTGCATGATGCATTTCAGTGTCTTGTTGAGTTTTGTTTTCATAATTTTCTGAACGTAATCGTTAAGTTTGAATTGTAGCAGAGAATATTTTAACAAAATATGGAGTTGGGAAAAAAGTCTTTTCGCTTATGGTATGTATAGACTCGTAATACATCTTATTGGCCGTATTATATTTTCTATCTGGCTGCAGATGACATTAAAAATTTTACATTTAAAAAAAAGAAACAAATGAGTAAAATGTGAAAGTCGGTACAGTTGTATGAAAATGCAACACAAGCCGCAAAGATAATTATGTATAAGCTTATAACCTTGTCTATCGTCGATACTCACCTTTTGAACATTTTAGTTTGTACAGAATTTGTAACGTCCCCGCACTTGCGTCCCAAAATTTTACACTGCCATCTGCGTGCCTGGAATTAGAGAGAAATTACAATGTATACATAATTTTTTTAGAAAATCCTAATCAATCATATGTTTCTTTAACCCAGCTTTTTGAGTCATTTTTTCGAGAAAATTGTTCAACATTACCCAGTAAGTATAATTTCACTGTATGAGCAAGAGGCCGGAGCCCATTCTCCGCCATTGATGGGCCACAATTTGTCACTGAAACCCGCCACCTTCTTGTTACCCTGACGGCCCACTGAGTAAAATGCTGGAATCTGGAATGGAAAGAAATTTAGGTACAGCAAAGGCTATATAAAAATGCTAGTTAGTAAAATATTTACTTAATGCTTTAAATTAAATTTAACTATGTTTAATTTAACTAGTGCAAAAGCAAATTTCAATAAATCCCTTTTTTATTTAACTTTTAAAATAGAGCTGATCTTTCTTATTATATTTAAATTTTAAGCTTTAACTATTTTTTTTTTTATATGTTAGAAGTTGGCAAACAAGCATACGGCCCACCTGATGGTAAGTGGCTGCCGCAGCCTATGAGCGCTTGCAGCACCATTAGTAGGTGCCACTCGCGCGTTGCCAACCTCGAGATATTAGTTCTTAAATCTCGTTCGCCCAGTAATTTCACTAGCGTACAGTGCCCTTCAAACCGGAACACAGTAGTGCCTAAGCACTACTATTTGGCGGCAGAATATTGGACACTGCGGTGGTACCTACCTAGCCGGCCTCTTGCAATAAAAGACCTACCACCAGTGTGACTGATTGCACTGGTGGAATAATCTCTGTTGTGACAGAGGTTATCCCAACAGCGGGCGATGGGGTCGTCACATCCCGACGCCTTAAATTCGCCATCTCAATGGAATTTTTGCTGATTTTCCGCTTCGTCTTCTGCAAGGGTGCGCTCACTGGTCAGTAAACGGTCAGTGGGTAAAGCAAGCTGAGACAAGGTCACTGATCTTGTGTACGGATGATGTGTGGATAGGCGTCTCCGTGCTTCGGAGGGCGTGTAATAAGTCAGCCCCGGCTGTTATCTTGAAAAAGTCGACAACTCTAATGAGAGCAATACGGACGACCTGAACTCTGACACTAGGTTGGTCATTAACCATAAGATAAAAAGAATTTATGTATTTTAATTATATACAGATGATTTAGTTAGAAAGTCAATAGTACCAAGTCCGAAGGGCAGTCGGCGAAGTAGCAACAGCAGGTGACGGGCGACTCGTGTATGTCCATGGGGTAAGGGTTCTCGAAGCACGGGTAGCCGGGGGACAGCAGGTCGATCACCACCAGGTCGTTCTGCAGCAGCACCACTATCGCGTACGGCTCTTGGTAATCTGGAACGTTGACTTGCATACAGAGGATGGGGGTTAAGATCTCCGCTACCGGGAGTGGTAGTGTATTCAACGAAGAAAAATTACAAACTTACTTTATAAATTATATGAATAAATAAAAATTTAAAATGTACCAGCGTGGTTTCTTAATATTATTTGCTATTTTTATTTATTTTTAGTCTCTTAAAAATTGTCATTAAGGAATCTATAATTTGTGTTTTATTGTTCTCTTGAGTATTCGTTTTGTTTTAATTTACAAGTATCTGTTTTATTATATTAGTACAATCCCTAGCAGTATACTAAGTATAAGTAAATGTCGATGATGTTGTTAATAGCATGCAATACAAACCTCAGTGGTTTTTGTAATGCATTGATGTTTAATATTTTGTAAATTCTTCTTTTGTAACTGTGAAAAATGAAATAAAAAAAAAAGCTCCCAGTGTGCCCTTGTGAGCCTTAAGAATATCAGCAATGCTTTTTATGACATTACATTGTTTCCCCTTTAACTAAGCGTGGAGCTTGCGCTAAGAGTGGGTAAGACAATAGAGGGCAAGGATCGAGCCATAAACTTTCATATAACAAGTCGGCGCTTATACCGTTGAGCTATTGAGGATTAGATATAATTATAATCTTTAAAACACTCTATTTAGTGAATTGAAGTTCTCGAAGAAAGCAATAAAAATAAAGCGTATTCAAAGCCTATTAATAAGACTCAGCAAAATTCATCACTAAAACAGGGCATTATTTTATTTGTTAAGAGCTGACCCGGTGAACTTCGTATCGCCTTAGAGTTTACAACATTCATTATTAATAATGTAGTGTTAAGTTTATTAGCCTACAATAGTTATTTAAGTTTTTAATAAATAATAAAAAAATAAATAAACACTACACACTCAACGGCCCCCATTACGATAGTAATATCCTGTGTCGGGGTCCGGAAACATTCACAATGACAAGGACAAACACACCGAGACCGGAAAATATGCTTGCATGGTCAATACAAACATATTATGCTCCGAGCGGGAATCGAACCCGCGACCTGTGGCGTTTAAGGCAGGTTCGCTACCGCTGCGCCACAACGTCGTCTTATATGAAATAAATAATAATTACTACGTTCTTTAATTTGAAGGGACCTCAGTTTACCGTACCGATGTCGCTAACATTAAATGTTTGAGAGGAGCAGTTTGTATGGAAAATAAAATTATTGCTTTTTATTAATTTCCTCGCATTTTTTTTCAAAATTTCTCACCGTTTAAACCTTCCCTGGACTTCCACAGATAATTAAAAACCAAAATTAGCAAAATCCAGCCGTTCTCGAGTTTTAGCGCGAGACTAACGACCAGCAATTGATTTTTATATGTATAGAAATTGAGTGTGGTCAGATAGATAAAGATGTAGCACAAACCGGCAGCGTGGGGACTCTCGCACAGCGTCACGAAGTCGACGACACTGTGCTCCATCTCCAGGACGGTGGTGCTCTTCCCGTTGAGCACGGTGATGCTGTGAGTGCGGCCCGCTTTGTCCGTCGGCAGCCCGCCGGAGAATATCACTAAGCTTTCCCTGAAATTTTTCATAATACGTAATCGTTACCCTGGGTAACAGCAAGCCCTAGTAGGAGTAGGAGTTTTAGCTCAGGCTAACATTCAGATCAATAACACAGCTTTAGATGTATTGAAACCAGTTGTAAAAAATATATATGGCGTTGTTAAAACGTCGGCGGTATAACAATTGAACTACTATATTTATATCAGTAGTTCTAGTTAAAATATCTATACAAATCATTAAAATTGAATTTTAATATTACAAATTAATAGCTTTCAATAAATGTGTGAAATGTGAAAGTATATACAGCACTTACATAAAAACAATTTTTAAAATGTATGTCTGTCTGTCTGTATGTTTGTTCTGGCTAGTCTATGAAACGGCTGGACCGATTGTAACGGATCTTTCACTGGCATATAGCTGATATTAGAAGGAGTAACTTAGGCCTTTATTTTAGAAAAACAATTAGAATACAGTGTAATAAAGAAAAATCGGTACACCACACGAGCAGAGACGCGGGCACAGCTAGTCTTAAACAAAATGTAACGTTTATTTTAAAAGCACTGCAAACATAACTAAACTCAGTTCAAATTATTAATTGTATTTCCTCGCTCTTGTTTGTTTTAAATCATGATTCCCAAATATGTATAAGTAATAAATGAATAGAGTAGGTACTATAAAAATAAAAATGCAGATGACATTTGTTTATTTATATTGAAGCCTCACCCTGTTCTTGAAGTTTTCCATTCCAGCCTGAGTATAGGTTTACATGGCTCTGGTTTACCGTCTTTATTTGCTTTTGCTGAAAAATATACGATGGAATTTTCAGAAATTTTCTCGTTTAAATAATTATATAATTAGTTTAAGCTTTTCTTTTTAATTTACCATGAGGGTATGATAAGGAAGTGGGTCTCGGCGAGCGCATGCTCCACGTAGCGAGCGCGCCGTCCACGTGCGCGGTCATGAGCTTCCCGTCGTGCTGCCAGGCCGCGGCGCGCACGCCCTCGCCGGGCCCCCCCGTGCCCAGTGCTCCTCTCCACTCCGCGGCACGTGCTCTCAGGTCCCATACCACCACTAGTCCCGACTCGAACGCGATTACTAACTGGAAATGAAACGAAATGTTGAAAAGGTAACATATCAAAAAGTCTCGGTACTTGCAAACCATTGACTTATAAAAATCTTTAAAAGAATAGCAACGTAGCACGTTCAAGCCTACTTGTACAGTCGCAATATCGGGTGTACAAATGCAAGTTCTAAACGTTCATTATTCTGAGTGATGAATGCTCACTTTGCTAGCGTCTAGCGGGTTCTCGCTGACGTCGACGACGGCGCCCGGGTGGTTCGGCCTCGTTCTGCAACAAAAGATATTAATAAAATGTAGACGCGGATATAAATGAAGAACATTCCTTCAAAGAATATAAACCTTTGTTAATGGTTTTGTAATGAAAATAGTTTAGGTTCGGTGATCTTTTCCGATTTTAATATTGTACAATAATCTCTTAAGCAAGACGCACTTGTGAGTGACAGTACCATCACGGATCGTAACTTCATCGCCAAAACAATTAAATATAAATCTTTTCTTCTCGTAATTTAAACTGAACACTTTCTTCTGTACGGTAATTTACCAATTACGTCATTAAATTTTTAGAAGTTCTAAAACTTAGTATGTCCCATAGTACTAAAGTGCTAAAGATCCTACAATTTGGGCCTAGTTTGTTTTCACGAAAATGTCACCAACATTATAGTTACACAAGTATAGCACGCGCATCAGACGCTGTTAAATACAAACTATGATTTATTTCAACATTATCATGATACTGATACGATATATTTATACAATTAAAAGAAACAAATCGTTATTGACCCAAAAAATATATAAAGGTTTTAAAGTATCTATCGGCGCCAGCAGACGTTTTCGTTCCCCGAAAAAAACTGGGACCCGATAGCTAGATACTGGGTCCAATTGCGAACTTAAACGATTCTCCAATCTACTCTACATATGGCACAGACAGAAGAATTGAAAAATATTAATATTGAAAAAAATCTGAACTTTGAAATACTGATCTTATGTTTGTAAACGAGTGTTGATATTTAGACTTAATTTTAAAGTTACTTAGGCATGAAGCGATTACAAGGCAGTGATATTACTGTCCGTCGACGTCGCGTCGCCGCTGACGTCACTCCTCATCTACAAACAACTGAAGCAGGTGGCAATGTTCATAGATTTTCTAGGTATAGTATACTTAAGCATATTGTCTGTGAGTTAAGAACATATTAGTGATACTAAAATCACAGAGCTAATGTAATATATAGCATTGAATTTGTGCATGTAGAATAAAATAAGATTGTAATTACAAGCTAAGAAATTTTTCAGAGAACGTAGATAGGCAAAACATGTTTGATCACCTCTAAATAACCGGGGTTAAGTATTAAAATAACGTTGAAAATGTCTATGTATACGCGAAGAGGAAACTTTGGACCCCTTGTTAAGCTCGCTGGCGTATGACTGTGAGCTTCCGCATACTTATGGAGAAGGAGCGCAGAAAGTTTATATTTAGGTATAATATGTTGTAAATGTATTCAATTAAAACTCCTATAGCTGTCTCTTTCTCAAAACGAAAAGAAACGAAATTAAATGAAACATGTTTTCACTTCTGTCAGCAGTTCACGCCTATATACTTGTTCCATTTTTTTATGTACGCATTAAAAGGCAAATCTTTTCGATATTACGGATATAATATAATATTACATTTTAGTATAGATAGAGAAATGGAGAGTCACGTCTGGTGAATATCAAATCAAATGCTTGGATAAAAAAACATCTGAAAGAAGTTGGAAAACTTTCCCATATTATACCATAAACTTAGAAGCATCGTACCCCGAGTTTATGAGGATCAATCTTTTGTGTGTTAGAGGTCACGTTCTCGTCGTAATGTGCCGATTGATATTTCATAAGTTAGGGCGCCTGCATACATATTCATTACGGTAACATTATTGTTCGCTGGGTCGAAATTGCACGTATTATATTTTTTGCTCCTTTTAATGGCTAAAAACAAATAAACGCTACACACTTAACGGCCTCCACTCATCCTGATATCCTGTGGTGAAGGTCCAGAAACATACACAAGAACAATAATTAAAAAAGAATGATATGATAAAAAAAAAACCTGTTCCGAGCGGGAATCAATCTCGCAATGCGTGCCTCAAAAAGCATTTTGCGAATTCTTATTCGGCTACTTAATTAAAATTTTCTTTTTAAACTTTAGTGAATTCAAAATGTGGGACGATAGAGACGCACCGTCAAGCCGCTTTCGGAGATTTCTTTTTTAATAGGATATGCTTCCGTCGATTTAAAGAATAGATACGCCCGAGTTCTTCACCGATAACTAAGGTGTACATGAGTCACTAGCCAAGTTTTCAATTCTTTATAAATTAACTAAGTTGATTACCTTAATTGCGCTCATTTTGAGTGTACGAAAGAGCGATGTCGGTGCCATTTTGTATCTTCAATGGGTCATAGTATGTATAGCTCTATATTTGTCATCTATATAAAATAATCGTAATATCAAGGATTTCGGAGATAAAGAACAGATCTTCGCAAAGTATTGGGGCTATTTACACAATCAGATTTTTATTGTACACCTCTATGTCTTACAACTTAGATGGTTTAGTATTTTTATTGTCCAAAACATAGAAAAAACATAGGAAAATGGACGAAAGACATAACGGAATGGTACCCCAGAAACGGGTAAAGACAAATAAAAGGATGGGGACATGATTTAACAAAAGGATGGAGAAGATTTGCTCGCGATAAAAAAGCGTGGAAGGAAGTAGGGGAGGCCATGTCGAAGGACAACCCGCTGAAAAATTATTTTAGACACTTATTATTTTATATTATCTTGTCTAACACTCCATTTTAATGTAAAATTTTGTTTGAAATAATGTTAGTCAGCGAAAAAGGGCTTAATCTAATCTATCTATGTATATAATATATGCCCAAAACTTTACTATGATACTATTGCAAAGATTTTCACAATAGATTAACGAAAAGAATCCCTATTAGTATTGAACTACGTTGACTTGAATGTGTAGAGGTGCCTTTACATCACTCGAAATAGCTTTAATTATGATTTGAGACGTGTTTACGAGTGTAAGCGAAGTCGGGTTGGGTAATGTTAGTTGATTTTTATTTTATTATTACTGCTAAGTATCTTATAAAGTTGTTTATATTTTTAATCGACCACATAAAGAGGCGAATTGATTACTTTATCACTTCACATGTTTATGTTCGCCTGTTGTATATATAAAGTTTTTCTTAATGTGATATTCGTTATTTACATATAAAAACTTAGCGTTGAATTTGTTTTATGCAAAAACAAAGATTGTTCTGTGTAGTTGAAGTGCTGAGTAAAAAGAGCAAAATAGAGCACTGAGTAATAAGAGTAAGATGTGTGTAGTCGACAAACACAACACACATAATTCATTTATTTTAATTCAATTAGGTACTAATCATAAAGATGTTTTATTTATAGAATTAATTTTTATTATTTGAATAAAGAAATTGTAATTGTAAATATTATCACTAAAAATAATGAAGCAATTAATTTCTCATATTCAAATAGGGGTCCGAAAACAGGCAAACCACTAATTGAAATGAGTTTGTTTGGACTAAATAACCTATGAAATGGAAAATCATATCAGCGACCTCTGTAGATGATATTTCCCTGGGAAGTTTTTCCTTATTAAGCCTCGCTTGTTTTCCTGCAAATGTTAATAATATAAATAGAAATATTTTTATTAAAAGCCATTTAACATGACATTTTGGACTGGATAGAAAATCGACTTAGCTGATTAAACTGTAAGGCTATTCATAAAACTATGTAGCTTGTGTTATCTCTAATAATTGGCTGTTTAAAGAGCAAAGATATCGCATAGCATAAATATCAAAAGAAATCTGAAAAATCAATAGCCTAATTTTTTAGAAGTCGGTTAAAGCCACTTAACGCCAGTCAAAGTTGGGACCTCAGGGATAAAGCCTGTGATACAATGTTCAAGTGTAATCGAATAGGATGCTAGTGAACTACGTTAAACCGGAACAACTAGAGCGGATATTAAATTATTTCATCGAGCTACTTCCGGTACCCGTCCCCGACTCAGCACTGCCTCCGCCCCGCGGTCCCGAGGAGCGGGCGAGGGACTGCGGGTAATATCTCCGGTGCTTAATGGGTAATTCATTATTCAAGATTGATGAAGATTACTGTAGCTGTTTGTTAATATTACAATAGCAATATAGTTGTGTGTTAACTGCTAGCTACAGAATTTATATTATTTGCTTAAAATATTAATTTATTTTTAATATATACAGGGTTAGAGCGAACATGTATTTTAAAGTAATAATATGTTTGGATTTTTACAAGCTGAGATGGTAAAATCTGAGTTTTTATTATGTTACTAAGTTGGCAAGCAAGCATACGGCCCAGCTGTTGGTAAGCGGTTGTCGAAGCCTATGAGCGCACGCAACACCATTAGTAGGCGCCACTCAAGCCTTGTCAACCTCAAGATATTAGTTCTTAAATCTTTTTTGCTCAGTAATTTTTTTTTTTTGTCTTTAATTTGTATGTTATTTATCTCGTGCTTAACGGTTAGAGGAATATCGTGGTGGTCTTTAAGTAAGTAGGTAATGGTGGTAGGGCTTATACCCGTTTGGCTAGTTACCATCGTAGGTTGGTGAAACTCTCGTGAAGTGACTCTAGACCCGCGCTTTGACCTAGTGTAGATCGTGTTCTGCAACGGTATTAGTCGCCTTCCCGTTTGGAGTTCTGAGTTTATTTTCGCGGTTTCACATTTATGTTAACTAAAAGATTGAACAAACAAGTGAAGCAGGGAAAATGTTTTCAGTTCCATTTAATTCAAAACATTTCTGTATAAAGATTGTGTAGCCACAAAAATAATTAGAATATTTAAATTTTTCAACCCTCAGGAAATGACTACCCATTTAATGTCAGAGGTTTTTGTTACAAAAAGACGCAGGATGTTCGTTATAGCACAATGCGAGGTGTAGTCACAGCCAGGTGGCCCTGGGGTCATGTTATAGTACTATAATTTAGCGTATATAATACCGTCGCCGGTGAAGCAATTAACAGCCCCGTTGTTTGAATAACGAGGTCTGCTGACATCGACTTTTGAAGGAAAGTTATTAAGTGTTTAATTATTGTTAGAAGTTGCTCAGTCTTTCAATTGAGTTCGACGTTTTGGCGTAGAACGTGAAACTTGACGTAGTCTATGATTGTTACTGAGGGTCAATTATGTTTTTGGTTTTAAGAACGTTTGAATTTAATTTTTGGAGTAGTAGTAGCAAAATCAAAATAAAACGTTTAATGAAATCAATCATCTTTGTTACTTTTTTATCTTATGACGGTTGGCAAACAAGCATACGGTCCGCCTGATGGTAAGCAGTCATCGCAACCTATGAATGCGTGCGATCACTTGACGTATCACATTACGTTGCCAACCCAATAGATAGGAGGGAAGGGATAAGAATGAAAAAAGGAAGAGAACAGAGGGGGTAGAAGAATGGGCCCCCGGCGCTCTCACGCATGGGACGATACGCAACAGCAACTGTTACTTTATGCCGATTTTGTATGAGAGGTTAGTACGTCTCCGGTCGGCTTGTCCATTTTTGCCGAGAAGCATGGCAAATTTTATTGCAATAGGTAAAAGACACAGGTGCGGTGTTGTGTTCCAAGGTATACATCTTACCTCGGTGGTGTAAAAAATACATATAATACATAATGCATCTGAAGTTATAGTTATACGTTGAGTAAATTGCAGACACGAGATAAAACCCATATATTTTGAAGTCTCCTTCCTTCTTCATCGTCAACTCCTCGTTTGAAGTGTATTACAGTATCAAATAAACAATACAGGTATGTACCGACAGTTGGAATGGAAACGCTTTATATTCATACGAAGCGAGATGGACACCACTAATGAAAATACATTGTGTACGTTCTGTCGTTGTGTATTGTAGGATCAGTGTATAGCTGAGTGATGGATTGCTTTGCGATACGTGGATGGAATTGCAAATACTGTTAAAAAACGGTTTTGAATTTATACTTTTTAGAACATGACTGTTAGCTGAGTTTTGAAATGATGAAATTTTAAATCACATGTTTTTGGCATACAAAACAATTTTTTTGATTATATGGGTTTATCCGAATTTTATTTGTGAACTACACTTTGGTGTTACGAGACTGAAATGAATGAACTACTTATTATATTCGTCAATGATGGTGATTGATAAAGTGAAGTGTGCTAAAAAATTCACAATTATACTCCGTTATATCGGGTCCGAGATTTTTATAATAGTTAATATACTTTTCTTTTTTACGTCGTTTAAGCTATGCTATCGGCAAATGAAATATCGAATAACGAATTGAAAACAAATAATACATAAGCTTATAGCAGATGAAACTAGTAATTAGTTCTCCGTTTGCCAGTTAATATTCGGATGCTGTGTTTCCATTAAATTGTACATAATTATCGTGTAACAGTAATCCGGCCGATGCACGGATTATACCTCGCTAATTGGAAACGCTTTTGCTACTTTCATTAAAGTTAACATAAAATTATATATTTATTATATTGTATTATGATGTATTTACACTTTATAAAATAAATGTTATTTTATTGGCAGTATCAGTAATTATTCTGAAATTTTGTTAAAAATGCGAATACCTTGCCTCATTCAAGATTTTTTTCAATTTCATTAATCTTACTAGTGTCTCTGTGAGACAGCTTTTAAAATGGTTGAAATACATTATTACGTCACCTTACTAAAAATTTCCTATAATTATCGAACCTGCTCACAGAATTTAACGAGAATCGGTTGACAAATGCGACGTGTACATAAGAACAAACGGACAAACATAAGAAACTAATACTAATGGCCAAGCTAAAACGGAAACGCTTTGCACTCGTTCGGTCAGTTAATGCGAAAGAAAAAGAAAAACCATTTATGTATAAACATTTATCAGAAAATAGCTTTCATATTGTGAAAATACGCCCATTTGTACCGTGAATACACGAAAAGAAAGACAAAGATATATGTCAAGTAATTCCAAAAGAAAAATTGTCTCTCCAAGCCGTTTAATATAAGTGAAAGCAATATATGGTAAAAATATATAACATATTATTACACTCACAAAAACTTCCGCGTTCCTATATTTAGCTTTTATTATTAATTCTATTCCTTTTATATTTTAATAATATGAAATATAAATCAACAGTACAGGTGTTAAAGATTATATGAAAAACTTCTCTTATTTCGATTTTGTCAAAGAGAAAGGTGATTTTATAAAAAACATGAAGGTGGAAAACGACGCCCATTAAATTACATCCCGCGTTCATTTAAACGTAAATTAGTCTGAAAATTGAATGTCATTTTGGCGAAAATTACAGAGCTGTCACCTTCATGGCTGATGGCGACGTGCAGGCGGGGGCCGGCCGACTTGTGCGTTTTATTATATTTGGCGTTCTAATGAATTATATCTAACAATTTTTTTAATGTTCACGAATTTGAAGTTAAAATGAAGTTAATAGAAATTGTTTTTGCCGTTTTATTTTGTTAATTATTTAAAATGTAAATTGAAACTCCGCTTATCAAGCTTTATTCAACAAAATTAGATAGATCTTTTGAACATTTTGAGTGCTCTTCCTTAAAGATATATCTTTTATTAATAATAATAATAACAATAATATCATTTATTTGCACAGAAAGTAGGTACATAAAATTTTATTCCGAAGTAAAGACTGAGTTAGTCTTAACATGATTCAGTCAGGAGTATCTATTGAGAGTACAAAAAGATGATGGACAAAACGTTTCTATTTGATACAATTTTTACTTAACTGTTTACTATATAATTCTTTAGGACCAAAGTGACCCCGTGGATGAGAGCCGCAGCAATGTAGAAATCAGTATTTTAATATACCTATGTTATTATTCCGTGCCGGTAACTTGACGTATACTGGACGGTAACAGTAGCCCAGCAGCGTTGTCGTAGTTTAAAACATACGCCGACATTTTGCCGTATAAATTTAAAAGTAATTCGTCAATTTGTATTCGACTTATCTCATTAAAATTAACATATTGGCGCGGTGAATGCGGTTTTCGCTTTATATCAGCGTTTAAATTAATTAAAATGACGCACAGAGCTACGGAATACATTCTATTTAATTCTAAGTGTCGTCGCTTTATATGTGAAGTTTCACCTGAAACTATTAAAGAAATTTAAAAGTTTAATAATATTTTAAGACTTGTAAAATTAGTTACGCATTATCATGTAACTATTTTAAATTCGAATATTATAATCTATACTAATAAATAAAATTGAAGTGTCTGTTTGTAATTCCAAATTAACAGCTCTTCACTAAATGCATATGAAAGTCAATACTGTATTTACATAATAAAATAATTTTTTTTAATTTTTGTCTGTCTGTTTGTTTCGGCTATTCTCCACTAAGCTGGACCGATTTAACGGAACTTTCACTAGCAGATAACTGATATTATAAAGAGTAATTTAGGCTACTTTTCTTTTAGAAAAAGAATAAGGGTTCCGTGTAATAAAGAAAAATCGTTATACCACGCGAGCGGAGCAGCGGGCACAGCTATGTATATATTATATAATATTTACAAGAACAACGCTGACTGTCGCTCGCACCCGCACGCAGCGATCAAGCACTGACAGCTCTATAATTTACAATCACGGCTCAATTTTCATACAAAACAGGAGACTTGATTTTGAATACATTTAGAATACATTGTATCAATATTTCATATCCCTTTATCATGTCAAACAAAATAATGTCCTTATACAGTTCAAAGAGACGCTGAAAATGATGTTTCAATTTTCAATACGTTGGTTAGGAAATTGAGATGTACCGACTTTATTTCGTTTTTATGTCAAACGCAGCCTCGATACTATGATAAAATTAAATGTAATTGACAATAATTATTTAATGAGCTAAACAAAGAAATTTAGATATATTTCCGTTAAGGATTAAAAGCCTATTTGAGTAAAGAATATTTTAAGGTTGAATTTTAAATCAACTTACGAACCTATAAACCTACGAGTTTGTACTAAGTTTAATAGAATATTTATCACTTTCAAATATTAATTTCAAACTTCAGGACCTTAAAATAGACTGACTATCCATTCTACTTATTGTTATAGCTTTGTCAAAATATATTATATAATAGCTGTGACTTATGAATTCTCATTTCTATCAGTTATTTTAAAACAATATCGTTTATGTTGACTTTTCGATTCAGTTTTAAAAATAAATAAAAACAACAGCCGGACTTTAAAGAACACAAAATAATCCCAACCATAAGAACAACAAATGGAGCATCGTTCGTAAATAATAGAGAAAGATAAAAATCTTTCCGTAAACAACTTCCAAAGATCTCCACAGCTCCACACAATGCGCTTCAGAGATGCTTTAGCACAAAGGCGAGATAAATAATAGGGGATGCTGGCGGCACGTGACAGTTTAGAATACCGGCACCTCCGCCACGTCGCGTCGATATAGCCACCAACATTAAAGAGTTCATTTATAACTCGTAAATAAATAACTGTAATAAATCGGACGTCAGAATTTTATTTTTTTGCATATCTTTATTAGCCACAAAAAGGCTATCAATTCGAGTGAATTTTTGTTGTTTGTATGCTATGTGATATCGTCTCTATCTATGAACAGAATATAATGTTTTATTGTTTTTGAGTAGGAAATGTTTTTGATGTAGTCTAGAATACGGTTATAGATATCTATTAATTTGGAAAAGCACCACTCCTGATGTTAAATTAAGATTAAAGAAATCCTAAAATCCTATCCTCAGAGGTGGCAAATATATAACAGAGTATCTAGAATTAAATTAGGTGCGGGTTTAGTGTGAAAAATTATAATAGACTCTAGACTCATTAGTCTCACCTTGATTCGAGTAGATTTATCAGTGGCGCCGTAAAAAGGCTATAAGCATTTAGCTAATATCCGGCGATTAGGAGCAAGGCTAAGCGCCGCTAATTGCTGAGCACTGGACGAGGGGTGAGCTGAGGATTAGCGCACATGTTGCCGCTATTAATTGTACCAGTCGGTGTCGAGTCGACAAAGTTTGTTTAGTATTATATTTTGACAATGTAGTTTGTAGGTGTTTTTCATGTCTTCAGTATTTCGCTTGATTTACACAGCAATACTATAGTTGCACCCCGCAATTTTAGCTGCTTAACTGAACTCGGAGATATGATGGGTTAAAAGCACTCTGTTAAAAGTTGACTATCTCTCTGTGTATATGTTGATGTGTGTGTAGTGGCGATATTAATAAAATAAGATTATTATAAAATTAAGGCATGGAAACGGGATAAAAACTTCGAATTTAATATTGAAAACGTTATTGTATAAAATAATGAAGGCTCTTGTCACAAATGCGTATAATATTTGAAAGGTCAACAATAATATACAGCGCTCGATACCCGAAGGTAGCTTTACTAAAATTATGTAAGTTGAGTAGCGTGGGTGTTGCGGCGATCTTATCTCACCGCAGCGGCCACGACACGAATCCCACTGTTTCTCGCAACTTAATATATTAGGACCTATTTTTCAATAATTGTTACATTGTGACATTTTCACACCGACTTTTCCTATCAACGTAGATGAAAGCTTCTACAAAAAACCATACACAAACTAAAATTACATCGTCCTCGTTAACAAAAATGTTCATAGAATAAAAACTACTGCGCTAAACTATGTTAAATTTTTATGAAAATAAATGGCAACTATTCCGCATCAAACTAAAGAAGGATTACGTGTGGTTAGTGTACATACATTAATAAATAAACATTCCAATCAAATTGATAACCTCCTCCTCATTGAAGTCGATTAAAGCTGTCGTCACATGTGTGTGGCCGACCCAAAGGTTAATGGAAGGAGATAGCCAGACCCTGGACCTCTTACGCTCTCACTCATCTAACGGATATTGTTACTTCAAATATTTTGTGAGAGGATTGTTAGTACGTATATCACCGTCCGAAAATAGCAAAGCTCTACTATTTAGCTACTAAATTCACATCTACTTTCTATGGACAAATGGAAAATCAAGCCACTTATTTGTTAATGTACGTGATATATTCTCGTTTGATGAACAAATTTTCAGTTCGAAAGGTCGAATACATTAGCATGCGTCAGCAATAATGTAGTATTGGGCGGCTATTAGCGTGGGCGGGCTTATCTGGTCGCGGCACGCGGATCGCATTCAGATTTATATGCCGTTTCATGGTTAGGCGCCGGGGAAATAGGGTTGACATTTATAAGAATTACTTCAAATATTTATGGAAGACGGCCGTTGTGGCGTGCTGGTAGAGAGTCTGCTTTGAGCTTCGGTGGTCGCGGGTTCGACACCCGATTTGCTCCAGATGTTTGTTATAAATATCTGTTTCGGTGTGGGCGTTTGTTCTTATGGATCTCTCCACCGTGCCTTAGAGAGCACGTTAAGCTGTCGGTCTTCTGTTAATAATCGTTAACTCATTATAGGTAGTAGGTTGCGGAGGTCAGATGGCAATCGCTCTGTGTAAAAACTAGTAACCCGTCAAATCAGGATAAGAGTATAAGCAGACCCTGGGCAGATAGATAGATGATGAATGATGCTACGAAGAAGACTTAAAATATTTACGGAAAGGGGCAAGAAGAGAATACAAAGATATTACCGGTTTCGATTTCTTTGGTAAAACACGTATGACATAATTATGAAGATGAATTATAGAGAGTGTATAATATCAGTCAATAATTGAAAGTAAAATAAGATCTAATGACAAAAATATGTTGCGGTATCATAGTGTTACTATATTTTTATCCTTCTACAAGATGGGACACCATTGAGGTACAAGTGAAGGTGTTATTGACACGACAATTCTAGTACTATAAAACAGCTTAACAAATGAACATTCAGTGTGAAACTATAACAAATATAATAGGAAATAAGTTATGAGTAGAAAAGTATGAGTGGCTTCACATCTCGACTTTGTATTTTGATAAAATTAAGTCACAGAACAGAAAAAATGTAGCGCAATCTCCCAGTTACCATGCTACTTTAATGATTACATTTAAGAAGCTCACCGCCTCCGGGCTCCACGAGTAAGGGCGGTTTCAGACCAAACTTTAATACGAACGTTTTAGCTCGTTTTTGAAACATGTGCATATAAATTATAATCGTTATATCCTATGTCGGGAGTCCGGAGCATACACAATGACAAGCACAAACACACTCAGACCGGAAAACATGCCTGTATGGTCAATATCATTTGCTCCGAGCGGGATCGAAGCGAACCCACGTCCTGAGGCGCTTAAGACTGGTTCGCTACTGCTACGCCACAACGTATAGTATCAGTATCAGACGCGTTGACGCGCTTATAAGTGAGTAATATAAGTAGCTATAAATGCCACTGACACTCACCACCACCGGTTCGTTCAGCGTCATGAAGCGGGAAATGAACGATGATGCGGGCGTGTAAGAGCGCACGAAAAAAAAAGCCGCTAGTCTGAAAGTGCCCTAACGTGTATTTTGCTCGAGTAGGCATGTATTAACTGAGCGTTCTTAAAGCAGGATTATTGTCGACATTTATCGCGGGATTTGCAAAGAAATCGTTGAAAGCGTTTCAGCGTGCGAGCTTGCTGAACGTTTACACTGCAGATTACATTTTTAAATTTAATACAAATTTTCAATTTCTCTCAGTCTTTTAAATAAAATGCAATACTTTTTTACGAATTCGCAATTTTATGAAAGAGTTTCTTTTGTTTTAGCTGTTAAGTTAATAGTTGAATAGTTTTAAAAACGCTCTGAAACGCTTCGATAGTGTCACACAGTCTTAAGAAAAGATATTTTAACTCTAAATCCCTTTGACTACAATACAATCTTATTATTCATTTTAAAATATTACTTATTTCGTTTTGAGTCCACCCATCCGTCCACCCGTCCATTCGTCCGTCCGTCGGTCTGTCAGCGGACTGTATTTCATGAACCGGAACCGTAATAGCTCTATCTATTTGGTTGAAATTTTTGATATCGCTGAACAACAAAGACTAAGAAATCAAAATAAAATCGGTCCCTGTAGAAGAAACATAAATTTTTTATTCTATGGTGTTACGGAACCTTTTCTTACGTTGGCCCTTAGCCAGTTTTACATAAGCTGTTCATATTATAATCAATATTTTAAAAAAAATGATTGGAGCAAAATAGGAAACAGCTCAATAGCAATTGAAAGTTTAATCAATTTCATCAAACCGTATTGAAGCGTGGGTTGATTAGCGGAATTGGACACCGGTACAGTCGAGGCCGAAATTTAATACAATTGTAATAAATACGTAACTCAGTTTGACGGTCGTTTGATTGATTGAAACATAATACGATACACGAAACATGTGAGCGGTGATCCTTACAAATCCGGTACAAAAGAGTTATTGCTGTTTTGACATATTTACAATTTGACTGATGTAAAAACGATAACTGGTTTCAACCGCCAAAAAAGACATTCATAAATTCATTAAAAAATTTCTTACCTACACTAGCCATTAACAAAATTGTGTAAGCTGTTTTAAATAAATCTTTGTAAAATCGTTTAGAATAGAACCTCTTTTCGATCTATATAAAAATTATTAATAATTATAAAAGCTAGTGGTGAAACGCATTCATAATAAAATACATTTTTATTATCTAGCTGCTAAATTTTTAAATTTAAAAATTTAAAAGATGACAAATTAACCATTTTGTAATAGATCCTTTCTTAAAATTAGGAATTAAATTTCTTTAAACGAAGTGTAATTTCTGGACCGAACTTTCTGAAAAAAACTGTACAGTGCAAAAAATCTTTAAATTACTAGAAAGTGTGTGAAGTCGTTTTCTCGAAATAAAATTTATTTTATTACAGAGTGTGAAATAAATTTGATTAGTTAGTTTTATAAAGAAAAGAATATGTTAAGTAAAAAGAACTTCCAAGAAAGCTTTGCTACTATTTGATAAAGCGAAAAAGTTCATATATTTAATTATTTAAATTATATTTTTACTGCATACACTTTAGACTAAATTAAAAAACCATTCAAAATATGTACCTGAGCAACTCTTGGATAACAAGCGTAGTAGTCAAACATAATAGTAGTAGTTTTACAATGAAGGAAGATATAATATGGTTTAGTGACAATTATTCCTAACGCGAAAAAACAAAACGACTTCCATTTTTGAAAAATCTAAAAAATAATAAAATCTGAGAGGTATTGTTTTTTTACGGACATACAATTTCTGTTTTTTTTTTTCACCATACAACTTCGATGTCATTATTAATACCTATCTTGAGAAAATATGTTAAGCCGTAAGTACATTAAAAGCATCTATTTGTAATTGGACGCAAATAAGCAATACCATGTAAACCCACAAAAATGAAAAAACTGTGTTATATATGCAGAAGTGTTGCTAAATGGCTGAAGAACATTTTTATTTGGTATTTGTTGGGTTTTAAGCTTAAAAACTTCTAAAAAGCCATTTTTTAACCATGCAATTTATGTATGTTAAACGTTTTGTGTTATATTATATATGAAATATGCAGTTTGTATACTTATTTTTGTGAAAATAAGTAAAATAACTTACTTAAATCTGAAATTGCCAAAAACTTGACCAATACATAAAAAAATCATATAAAGCAAGTTGTTCCAAATTATCAAACGCGTTTGTCTCGAAATGACATTCGTGTGGGTTGACATGGTATTGCTTATTTGCGTCCAATTATCAAAGTCGTTAAATAAAGAAATCATCATTATGTAACATATCCCAGTTCAAGGGCAATAAATAAGAAACAAATACTAGCGGATACATTGCGCAATTTAGACCAAACGCTATAACCTTCCAGATGGGACAGTGAGATATGGAGTAGTTAACCGAACCACTGTAACTATGATTTAAGCAGCATCTGATAGCTTTGAAAATGTTGAGGAAATATGTGTAACGCATGACTTCAATGTAGTGTTTGTCACGCTTATCTGACAGAAGTTATGTTTATTACTCACTCGAAACGGTGAGAAGATCTTTTATTGTTAAAGAGTTCTTTTTATTTATTTTTTATTTTTTATGTTACAAGTTGGCAAACAAGCATACGGCCCACCTGATGGTAAGCGGTTGCCGTACCCTATGAGCGCTTGCAGCACCATTCGTAGGTGCCACTCACGCGTTGCCAACCTCGAAATATTAGTTCTTAAATCTCCTCTGCCCAGTAATTTCACTAGCGTAGCGGGCGATGGGGTCGTCACAACCTGACGGCAAAGTTATTTGTATGAGTTTTGAAATATTCCTGTGAAAAAGCATTTATTAATTTTTATATCTTTATATATAAAACTAGCTGTGCCTCACGGCTTCACTCTCGTGGGTTGAGACCACACTGTTCCACCAACTAACTGCATTGCAGAGAGTAACGCGTTCAACCAAACAAACAAACTCTACAGCTTTATAATATTAGTAAAGATTTCAACTTTCGTATGTTGAATCCACAAAACTCAATCAGTTGTTGATGAATTGGTATGGATTTTGATGTTTATATAGTTTGTATCAGTCTAAAGGGCGCGGAAAATTAAAAACATATTTCTCGGTGAATCTACAAATTATGTTCAATAAAATGCTTTCATTTCATTTTGTGTCAACTAACATGACTAGCTTCTCTAGTTCTTTTTATATAGAAGTATCATTTTGTTATATTTTATTAAAATAAGTTTTGCTTCATATTAAGTGGTATATAGTACCAATAGCAAATTCATGTATTTGAAAAAACCGCTAAAATGTAAAGAATTTAAAGAAGAATAGAATATTATATAGTTATATAATCAATCCGCTGCAAAGGAAGAAAAAAGCAATCTTTATACAATTAAAGTGTTATTTTCTTCCGAAATCAGATCATAACAAAAACAAAAATACCATTCAAATTGAGAACCATTTGAAGTCAGCTAAAATAAATGACTGAATTCGGGTTTACTGTTCAGCAAATATCGATTTCTAACCAATGTTTTCAACGAAAAAACGGAGAGGAGATAAAGGGATTTCAAAGACGCCCCTAAAAGCAGGAAGCCATTCGCCGCCATTTAAAAACCGCAGGATAATACCAGGGCCAGTGAAAGATCCATTGAAACTTTGCCTTTAAAAGTTAAGGAAAATCACGGCAATAAAGTAATCGGTGCGTTTTCCTACTAAGTCTGTCTTTAAAACGTTTGAAATCCCTCCAATTAATGTAAAAAGCTACATAATATATGTTACCACAATTTTTTCCTATAATATATTGTTGATTATTATTATTTCAGTCGGTTAAAAGCCTAGAATGAAGTTATTAAAATTTTGTTTATGACGTTATTTTTTTGCGTGAGAACAGAGTTTAACTTTCATGTTCTATCTATACAAATACTCGTATTTTAACGAATAGGCAAGCAACAGTCGTGGACTCAGACACTAGACATTTAGGGGGCATTCAACAAAGTAGCCTAAAGTAAAATTTAGTGATTGTTACAACTTCCATACAGGGTCAATACATAAAAAAGGTAGTTAAGTTAAATAAGACTTTGTTTTGTCGATCTGTTTATAGAAGATTTTGAATTTAATAATCTTATCAAAAATACGAAACGGTTTAAATCCGCTCAACGTATTAGAAACGAGGCGGCAAAACGTCATAGCTTAAGGCTGAGCGCCTTACGAGCGAAATCCGAGGAGATGCAGACGAAAACTTTGTGACGTGAATTTTGTTACGAATAAACATTCTACACCATAAACATAATAAATATGTATGTTACATTAATGATATCTGACTTCAAAGAGACGTTTGCGATGAATTTAAAATGATTTAAATGCAATTCGTGCTTTTGCATTAAAAGTCTTTTAGGTCATAACTATTTTCTTTACCGTATAATGTTCTTTTAGAGAATCTCGTAAAGGAAAGATGTTATTTTAGGAAATCTAGCTCGTTTACTTATAGATTAAAACAATATTATAAATAAATTCATTAGCTTTTGTAACTCTGATATAAATCTATATTCACTGACAAAACTTTTAAACATCGTCATGCCAACAAAAATGACAATGCCAATGACGCTGACACCAATACCAATTTTTTCTGACGCTCATTGGTCGTCCATATCATTACGTAGTATGCCCTGTAGGTGTCGTTGTAGCTTGATGTCATATTGTGACACACTGCGTATCGCTGTTGGTCCTACTGGCCTTACCAGCGTCACCGCGTGAGGGTGGTCACGTAATTAAACGCTCAAAGTTGATTTCGTAAATAAGTGGAGGTCGAACAACGTCTAAGGAAGTCATCGGGGAGTAATACATACCAGGTAAAATGTTATTGTATAAATATTAGTAGTTCACGTATTAGATATATCGAGACGGCTTATTCATATAACTCAAAAAAGTTCACCTTACGATTAAATGAAATGATAAAATCTGATAATTATTTAGTTAAAAAAAAAATTATGTCAATTATTAATTTATTTATTTATTGGTTTGCTTGCGATTTTTACATTAATACATTCAAAATTCAGTTCTTGGGCTTTTGACGAGAGATGGCCTATTTTTCAGTCCTTGCGTCGTTTAAACGCATTAGAAACAGGATAAAAAAACGTACTAGTATAATCAGTCTCTACGATAAGTGAAGGAACTTAAGACGCAGCCGCGACGATAAGTGAGTCCAAACGCTACGCCTTTTGTAAATTGACGGCGATCAATTTCATTGCTTTTCAAAGTGTCATCCATCCTTATCGTTTTCCCCTACTTCCTTATTTCTACACTCACCCTTATTGCCTTATTCTTATACGCATCCTTATTTTTACATATTATAAAATAGTAGTATTACAGCCATGCTTTGCCCAGCATAAATGGGCCGGCTCCACCGGGGCAGGAGTACCCTCTTACAGAAAATATGGATAAAGTAACTGAGTACTGCTGCTGCTGCTGCTTTGGGCGAAAAATGAACCAGCCCTCCTATACGTACAGGCAATGAGTCAGGTTGTAATATCTTATAGAAATTGTTGTGTACTAGCGCATAGAGCGCCCAAGTGCTTCTACTGCAAACGGCACAAAGATGTCATTTCGAATAATTTCAAGTATTCAGCTTTTTCCGCAGTGTCTTTTATTCACTTTTGATTATTATTAACCACACATTTTGAAATAGATGCTCTTTCTACATATGTATATCTAACTCTCTGCTTTTTCTCTATATAACAATTTGTCGGTAAATAAAGTCCCTGTACTAAATTACTGTGTCAATGTTGTCATTAAAAACTGATAGTCAGGTGAAGTTTCACTTGTAATAAAGATTCGTTATCCGTATTCCAATCTACCCTCACCTTTTGTATTTAGAAACGTCACCCTCGCTGCGTCATTATAATGTTATCTCCCGTTCAAAACATCCTGAATTTCGTCACTAAAGCTCGAATGAAATCTATTATCAGCAGGGGTTGTCACCGGTTCAGTACGGATCCCGCCGGGTAAGATGTCCTGAATGCGGCCGGGTAATTGATTCTGTCGCCGGTTAGCCGGCTTTTGTGCTGAAATAACTGCTTCACGGCTCGAATTTCACCCTTATCCGGTAAAGCGGGGGGGATAAACAAGGGTGTTGAGATTGGGTTTTCGTTACAATTAAAACATGTTTACGTCTTATTTTTATCTTTTTGACTAAATAATTTTAGTTTCATTCCAAACCTGTCGTATTTTTTCTTTTTATTTAGCGTTTTATATATTCTCTGATTCAGCTTAGCGTAAGCTTTTGTGCCACTGTGCACGTGGCACAGTTGGCCCTTGTATCATATTTCTTTTAAAGTTCTTTTAAAAGTGAACAATGACAGTTACTAAATATAACAATACATACGTAGAAATTCATGGGCGCAGCCAGCATTTGGCCTATTGTAAAATCTTAATTTAGGACCTAGAGGGAAGCAAAATTCAATAGTTACTAGTTTAATAGTTCAAAATTTCTCAGTATTTAGCAAGGTCTGGAGTAGGGGTCCGCTGCCTCCCTTGCTCATACCTCGCTACGCCCATGCGTAAAATGGGTTTGCCGGAAGTTGTTTGCCATTTTTCTGTCTCATGAATCATATATGAACATCGCAATTGTTTAACAATTGTATCTATTTTATAGACAGGAAACGAGTTTATACGCTGATAGCTTACCGACCAGTGTACTTAGCCTTAGATAAATGCGGAATAAAACTAAAATGAACATTAAAAGCGAAGTATTACATTAATTTTTTAAAATAATATCTCACAAAAGCGCCAGGTGTACATAATTATCGTATTAGCTCGCAGAACTACGACAATAGGCCCCGCTCCGAACGGGACAATGACATTTTTAAGTGATCTGTTAAGTAGAAATATCCAACCTTTTTTATATCATGACGGTTGACAAACACGCATACGGTCCGCCTGGTGGTAAGCAGTCACCGCAACCTATGAACGCACGCGGTACTTGAAGTATCAAATGCGCGTTGCCAACCCAAGGGAGGGAAGGAATGAGAAGGAAAAAAAAGGAGGACAAACCGGAGTGGCACACAAACACAAGCATACAATCCAATCCAGAACACATACTATATCAGAATCTTGCCCCGAGCGAGAATCAAAACGGTGACCATCGGCGAATCCAATACACCAAAAAATTTCAAAACTCCTGTTCTCATAATCGTTGAAAAACTTCCTGTTATCAAAAATATATACTTTATCAGATACTTTTGTCTTACAATGTATTTTTAATCTATAAAATTGAGCCTTCGAGAGCTCAACGGTAGAAGGGTCAACTCGTAATGAGTGCGGTTGCGGGCTCGATCCTGACCCGTGGGACTATTGTCGTATCTACTCTTATTACAAGGTTACACGTTAATATTTTTTACACGTCAATATTTTATATATATTTTTTAAGTTAATTTTTTTTTTTTTGTATTATAAAAACAGTAATAGACGCTACACACTCTCACACAACAATACGATACGATTAGTGTACATCTGAGAACTAGAAATTTAGTACACAAAATGTAGAATTCAAGAAACGTAACGTAATACAAATTAAATAATAAAAAATAAAATTAAACCCGAGTCCCGTTAAGATAAGAGAGAAATGGTCGCAGTATCCAAAAATGTTTTCACTCGACCAGATAAAAGCTAGCTCTCCGACGGCTACCTTAAATAATTACATCACTTACAAAGGTCGGACCTTTAGGTCACATACGGGCTCACATTAGATAAAGTACCTTTTATAAACGTAAATTTCATTATTTACGTAGACGGCCCGTTTAACGAATCCCGAATGTATTTCTGTTTATTTTAAATTTAATCTTTATTTATATCGCTTTGCGTAATTATAATTGTTTCCATGCGAGCAGAGGTAAGTCTGATTAAAGAGCAGACGATTATTCAAAGTATTTAGTAAATATGGGAGATATCTAAAGAATATGATAAAACTGTAATTATAAAATAAAGATTGACCTACCTAACAACTACAGTACAAACATAACTAGTTAGATTTTTACGTTCAGTCAAGTTTGTTAATTTTCGTTTAGATAATTTGTTTTCCAAATTTATTGGAACAACCCGGTTTTCCCGGTACGAAGACTTCACACATTCGTTGATCAACCAAGTGATAGGAGGAAAGGAGTGACATTGAGCCGTCGTCGCTCTCACTCATGAAACGTGAGAGTGTAGTATTACCCTGGTAGGAGCATGGGCCTCCTGCTGCCAATACTGCAAGAATAAAAAAGCTTGTCATAAAACTAGTACTTACACCTCGATCGCCTTGTTCCAATTGATGACGTAACCGCTCAGTGCGAATGTTTCTATATTGACGACGTGCACGTTGCCCCGTTCCGTTCCCACGTGGATCCATTTCGACTGAAGCGGAAGATGGAGGCAGGTGATCCTGATGACAATACAGAAATAAATCATTCCGAAAACTTGTTTCGATGTAAAGAACCGTTTTAATACTCTATTGTAAAACGAATCGTAAAAATAATTTTATTTTAAATTGTAATCATGTTAATTAATTATATTGAGTAGTAAAACGATTGTTTCTATAAGACATGTAAAGAACAACAGATAAGAATTGGGATATAAATTGGGTCTTAATTACAGGCAGAATTAGCTACAGTGCTGAGATAAGGAAATGTATACTTCATAGCGTATTTTTAATACATTTTCTAATAATATTTTCCAGGTGATACTATTAAGGTTAGAAGAATTGTCAAAGTCACACAGCAGGAACAGTTATAAGATTGATTCCTTCTCAAGAATACTGTAAAGGATTTGCATTGCAATGATTTACATTATCCTATAATTATATAGTGCTACGGAATATTTTAACTTATATGGCTTAAAGATTTTTTAAATGTTTTAAAACTTTTTAATCGAAAGTTTTTTTTATATCATGACGGTTGGCAAACAAGCATACAGTCCGCCTGGAGGTAAGCAGCCACCGCAACCTATGAACGCTTGGAATACCTTAAATACCACATGCGCGTTTCCAATCCAAGGGATAGGAAGAAAGAGATTAGAAGAGAAAAAGGAAGGGAACGGAAGGGGTAGGAGATTGGGCCTCCAGCGCACTCACTGATCGCACGAAACGCAACAGTAACTATTGATACTGTGAATTTACGCCGATTTTCTTTGTCTCTGTCCAGTTGTCGTGGGAGGAGCATGGCTCTACTACTATTAATATTTATAATTGATTTAATATTTAAAAGATTACATCAAACTTTGGGGCGCAACGTTATGCGCAGTGTACTCTTAACCCATTTTCTAAAGTAATTACTAAAAGATCTCTATAGTGGAGTGCAGCATTGTACAATGTTGAAGAAAAAAAAACAGTTCTTATTCCCTAGTTGAAACACAATAGTCCCATTAGACTAACAATATTGTGTCGCGCCGGGAGGAGATCGTGCTCGCGCGAGCGAAAAAACAATGATACGAAAAACATTTAACTTATTCCATTCGACTTTACGACTAAAAATGGGTATTTTTGTTTTGAACTCGGTTTTCATAAATAATGTTATAATAGGAAATGGGTTTGTGAGTTTGTGTCTTATGTTTTTTTAGCATTTTTAAAGACTTATCTCTCTGTGTTTTTGTGTAGTCATCAAATATTTTTTTCGTCGAATCGAGTTTTATTAATTTTTTATTTCACGACGGTTGGCAACCAAGTATACCGTTCGCCTGATGGTAAGCAGTTACCACAACCTATGTCGTTTGCGATACTTGAAGTATCACATGCGCGTTGCCAAACCAAGCGCTAGGGAGAAAGGAATGAGAAGAAAAAAAAAACCAAAATGGAACAGAGAGGGTGTGCGATTGGGCCTCCGGCACTCTCAAGGTCCCGTCAAGTTATTAATAGCGGCTATCGCACTAAGTCCTCCAAAGAACACGTAAAAATTCGGTCCCAGCTGATACCAATTTGGTAACAGTTGATATGTCATGTCCAAGGTCTATAAAGATTACTTGAACAACTCTGACACTAGGTTAACCACACAACAAGAAGAAGTCGCAGTATTAAGTACATTAAGTCAAAACAGTATCTTCTTCCTAAAGCAGTAAAAACACTATTGAATAAATTTACATTGAAAACTTAAATAGTATCAAAACGATCTATATAAAGATTTCGTTGCATCGACCAGTAATATCGCCGAAGCACTTTACCGCGCACTAAAGATGGGTTATTTTATGTGTCCGATAAAATTTGACGATGTACTAAACAACTCTCTTTCGATAGTGGTGTGTGTGAGAAAATATGAAATATTTGACCACCGTCCTGAATCATTTCATCGCGCAGTAAGTACATGAACCTTAGTAACATATAATTTTTCCAACATTTTTCACAATCAGAATCATGTCAAACATTAGAAAAACATTCTTATTTAAATTAATAATTACTGATCGTAAGAATGGTGTCCCAAAGTGCTCAGTTGGAACATCTTACAGGTCATCTTTAGAAATAAGGATTAAAATTACAGTGGCATCATTGCATTGACACATCATATATATTCCAGCACACTGAAAATTATTAAACACTTCTTTATTCCTTGAAGAAAAGGTTTATGACAGAGGCGAGCAGTTTCAACCTCCGGATATCAAATGAAAGGCAACACTGTGAGCACTGTTTTTCACATCGATTACTTGTGTGAGAGTAGTAACTAATCCGTTGAGCAGGTATTTTCATGTCATAGAAAACATGCCATAATAATTGCTGAGGTTTATGTGAGAGAATTTTATACGTTACCAATAAATGTACAATAACATTTGTCGTCTTAAATTTTTCGAAAACTAAAGAAGATAGAGGTTCACGTTAACAACACTGCAGATACTTGTACTGTTTTGATACATTTTGGTTATTTTTAAGTTTATTAGTTGTATAAATAATTAAACAATGCGAGCAAATGAAGGTTCATGTTAATACCGTATTTTATTATGATGAGCGTGTTGCGTGTTGCCTCCATATTTTGAAAATTGACGAGAGCCAAATTGTGGTGATTGTTTAGAAGAAATATTGTTATTACAGTAGTTTCAAAGTTACGATTGACTTTGTAAAAGTTACATTGTATTAGATCGATGTTCAGAAAAGAACGTATTGAAAATGGAATAATTTTTGAAAAGGTTTTTGATTGAAGGTTTAAAATGAAATTATATTGACACCTGAAAAGACGAGCCGCAATAGATAGGGAGTATTGAAATTGGAAATACATCCTGGTCAGAACTGAATAGCGTACAATTAGTGGATACACGGAGCGAGGATTCGAAGCCATTTTGTTAAACGAATTAAATACCACGTTTTGAAAGGGCAGCAGCGGGAAGTGTGAATTCACACGTTCATTCATGCGACCAAATCTCTTTAAACGGTGACACACTAATTGCACCTTGTAAACTGGACTGATTCTGACCGTGGAAAAGCAATCAGTGTACATTCGTGTGTCACAATAGCTTCCAGACATGAAGAGTAAAAGTCATTTCAATCGGATTAAAATTTGATCATCATAAATGCTATAACAAAATAGTAATAGTATGAAAAATTACAAATGTTACTTAGTATTTAATTTTAGCTTTACAACGATTTGTCTTTGACTACGTACTGGGATCTGATTAATAAATAAGTTAGGATACTTTAAAACTCTTTAATGTTATCAACTCCAACTACAACGTCTTCTAAATTTGAAATGGCTTTAATATTTTTTCTATATTTTGGAACAGCCGAGTCGCTTGCAGTTGAAAACAGATTTAACAAGCACCCGTCAGCTAGCATAAACTTTTATGATATTTATTTTGCATACTAAACGAATGTTATAAGCACAATATGCTGAATTTTGTTTTTGTGTTCTAGCGGCGGTGTAATTTCGGCAAGCTTACACCCAATTACTGACATAACCTCAGTTTTACGATCGTGGAGTTACGAGTACGCGTAGACGCTATCTGGTGTAATGTTAAAAGTCATTTTTAAGCCGTGGCATGAAAAAAATTGTGATAAGTTCACGTCACATTAGTTGGTAATGAAAACGCTCGAGTACTGTACTTAGGGAAATGAGCCCTACAAATGGTGTTATATGCCGGGTTAAATTACAATTTATTTAAATTCGCGAGAAAAAGTCTTCAGGCAAATTGCCGTTTGTTATTCTATTTTTATTATTATGACTAATAATAAAATTTATGTATGTGCGCCTTTATTCATAGAAATTCTTTAACTACGCCACAAAATTGAGATGGTGTAAAACATTTCGATTTTATTTGTATTAAGTATGGTAGTTATTGTATGTTAGAGAGAGATAAATATATTCTAATCTCTTAGTAGAGCTGTGGTCACGGAATAGATATACAAACATCGTAACCTTTATACAAAACAAAGCAGCCCGTGTGATTGGTACAGCCATTCCAGCTTAATTAAAACTAAGCACGTGCAATATAAGCGTAAAAGCAGTTTGGGACGTGACCGAAATCTATCCCCATTGTAGGTGTGCTAAATTGATCCTTAATGCTCGAGGAACAGTTGTGATAATCCAGTAACCTTTCCTGGTAGGGTGCCGATTGTCGCCAACCCTGCAAATGGGTTGAACGCGTATCACATATTGTTCTATACGCTGGATTACAGACGAGTTTTGAAATAATATGCGTTGTGAGCGCTTTTAGAGAAGAGAGGAATAATTAGGTTTGTAAGATTTGTAAGACAACTTTGGGTTAACACAAAACATTAGGATTAATCTACAAGGTAAATAAGACTAGTACAAAGGTAGTGTTTGAAAGACATGCTTTTGTATTTTAACTGTTTTAAGCTCAGGAAGCTGAAACATAGATGCCATGCCAGTGTTTGGGGAGAATAGGGGTGGGAGTCTAGTCGTGCAACAAGACAATCCAACAGACAAACGACATCAAACTAACACACACTCACCCTTTCAGTTCTTTATTCTGTCGTGATAGTTTGATGTGATATCTGTAACAATGTGCAAACCACGCCTAGTAGTGTGCGTTATTTACAACACAATAGATGTCAATTTACCTTGGCAATATTTTTCAAATTGGTAATACACAAAACAAATCATTTGGATATTTGAGAGTTAGACTTTGGATAATTTGATGCAATAGATGCCATACAAAAAATATTATATGGTTTATTGCCAAGATATCTTGCTTTGTTAGTGCACAAAAAGTGAACAGTCAATAAGAATCAGTGTTCGCTGTCTTTACAACAATACAAGTGTATTGTATGATATATTTACATGTAGTTAAATGTATAGATTGTATTTGAAAACACTATTGATGTTGTGATTATTGAAAATAATATTGTAGTCGATTTATTGAGGCCATAGTCTAAAACCATTTTGAGTTGTGTTGTGTTTCTGGATTCTACTTTTGACTTAATGTTGTTTTTTATTCGTTGTTCCTTATTCGGTTTTTTTTATTGTTTGAATAAAGCACCATAACAACAACTAAGGCTGATATAATTCAAAACACATTTCAACTACAAATTTCATTTGAGTATTGTAACATTAAAATATTCCCAATACACGCTTTCTAAGATTCTAATCCGACCTCTAATCCGGGTATTAGGATTAACCACACATTCCAATTTACCTATTATGATATTAATAACAATAGAATTTCTAACTATGATACTGACTGATTTGTTTGCCGTGAGATTCTAGAAAACAATATATGTGATCTACCTAAACATATAATAGAAAGCAATATTTTTTTTATGATATTCAGTAAGCCCTTTATTTAATAAGTTAAGAGAATTGACCAAAGTATCGAATCAATATTGATCTTCTTCCCCGCCTGGTGACGCTGTCGCGGCCAGTAGGGCCAACATTAAATACACAATCAGAAAAATAATGCTCTTCTTTCCGAGGCTTTGCTTATTATTCTCATCTGGAATTGAGCTACTACTACATACTGTTCTTATACAGAGCGGTTGTAATCTAACCGCCGCAACCAATAATATCGTTGGATAACCGCACATTATTCTATAACATCAGATAATAAATAATCATTAGCTCTTGATATATTATATAACTTTGCTCATATCCAATAAGTTACTGGTTCGCCCTTTGGGTTGCGGAGGTCAGATGGCAATCGCTTTGTGTAAAAACTAACAATCTGTCAAATGCGGATACGAGTGATGAGAAGACCCTGGCCAAAAACACCGGGATATCGCTAGAAAGATGTAGTTTTAAATTTCATTTTGATTCATGGTTCATATTTTATAGAAATTAAATAATTAATAATGTTGTAAATACATATAGTAAAGTAACATTTTAGTCGTTCCTTTGATGTACACAATGTTATGGTATCAAAGATAATTTGTAGTTTCATCTCGAATTGCTTTTGACGCTAAAATTTAATTGCCTCTCGTGTGTTTTGGATATTTGCCAAATTAGTTTGAATGTGCTTTGTATAATTAATATATATGTTATAATTTTCTATTGAAATGTTATATCCCTACGAGCACGGCTTTTTTGTTCAGGTAGTATGTGTATTGCTTCTAATGGTCGTTTTAGTATTCGCTCGTCCTCGTTAGTTGTGTACGAATTCTGTATTTTCCTATTTGGTATGCAAATTGAAAATTATTTAAATGAATATTTGTTTAATTCCTGCGGTAAAAGCTTGTTTGTATTTAGTAATTAGAGTAGACTATTTTATGTGATCTAAGCGATATAGAAATGTTAATTTAAAAAATATAGATCAATTAGAAATTATGAAAAGATAAAAACAATTATTCTGAAAGAAAAATTTATTAATAAAAACAATCTTCATGCTATTGTAATTGAAAAGATATTATTATGATTCAATGTAAAAAAAAAGTAAAAACTGCTCCTTTATGACTTTGATATTTCAAAAGGAGCTAGACAATTATCTGTCAATGGCAGAACTCACCGTTCTCTCTGGAACTTGAGTGATTGGACCCGTTGAGCTGTCTTCTGCCTGAAGGTCCAGAGGTGGAGTTGGTCGTCAGCGGTCGCTGTGACGAGAGCACCTTCGTTGATCAGGAACTTGACGTGCAGGACAGCCTCGCCAGCTTCGTGACGAACGTGAGCGTCAACCCCCGGACCACCTAATCTGAGTTTTGGTTCAGGAAACTGTATTATATGAAAGTGTTACTCATAAAATAGTTTTGGCCCTAAAAATGGATGACGGAATAATATTTAAAAAAGCTTATATGCGATATCTATCTTATTAGTGAAACAATTAGATGGAATAAAAAAGTGCAACTAAAACAATAAAAATATCTTTTTGGTCTTCCCAACCACCTACAATATAGGTACCTTCAAATCTAGAGTTAATAGCCATCTTCTAGGCAAGCGCGCTCCACCTTAGGCTGTATCACCACTGCACATCAGGTGTGATAACAGTCAAGCGCTAGCCTATACATTTAAAAAAAATCTGTTTTATATTGAAATGTATTGTTTTCCACTTTAAGCATGGTTGAAGCATTTAATAATTTAATAAGATAATCAAATTCATAAGTACCACAAATATCGCGTAAGTAAATAAATAAACAATAGCCGAATTGAGAACCGACTCCATTTTGAAATTAAAACATGATCCTACAACAATCTCATTAGTACTCGCAAATGCTAAGCGAAATAATTGAAACACTAAACATTAATATTTCGTAACATAAGTGCAGAGTTGTCGTGTTTCACTCCAGGGTGGGATTTCAAAGCGTTTGTTAGACATCCATTACTTTAATGTAGGGCGAGGATGCTGCGAGCGCGTCTTGTCGAGATTTGTTACATTCGTTCCACGTTCCACTACTAACTGTTTACAGTAGTCAAGTGCATCGCAGTCAAAGGCATTTAGACTGTATTAAAAACTATTTCAACTTTTCTGTACACGGTAAATGCTTTTACCTTCTTTACAAGCTTTTTTAAGGACCTTCTTACATTTTCCTTAAGTTCAAGCGTTCTTAATTTTTTATTAACAGCACCTCTCCAAAGAATCTCGAAAGCTAAAGTAAAAAACGTTTTCAATTGCCCAAAGAAGATAGGTGATTCGAGCAATAAAAATAAAAAGTTGTTTCACAAAAATGTGTGTGTGTCTGTGTGTGTATACATGTGTAGTTTGGATTAAATTCTCGATGAGAATAATAAAATGTCTATTCTATTTCATGACAGTTGGCAAACAAGCATACGGTCTGCCTGATGGTAAGCAGTCACGCCAACCTATAAACGCGCGCTATACTTCAAGTATCACATGCGCGTTTTCAACCCAAGGGACAAGAGGGAAGAGATGAGAAGAGAAAAAAAGGAAGGGAACAGAGAGAATGACACGAAACGCAACAGCGCTGTGAATTTACGCCCATTTTCCGTGAGAGGGTAATATTTCCCCGGTCGAGTAATCCCATTTGTGCTGGGAGAGGCATGGCTCTACTACTATAATTTAATAACAAATTGCTCTCGAATGCAAATATTTACTCTGACGTATGCAGGTCTGTTTATTCTTCCCCCCGGAACGTTCGCATGCTTCTACGTTGTTTGCGATGCGTTTGAAATGCAAAGCGAGGTCCGACGAGTTGGAGCGTTTTGTGGAGAAACGTGCTGGAATTGTAAATTACAAATCATCCTAGTACATTGAAAATCGATTAAAGAAATATATTGTAAAATCGAATAAATAGTAAGCTTGGAAACCGCTTTGGTTACAAATATTATGAGAGAGTGTGGTAGGTAAAAAGTAAACATAAAAACTAAACGTAAATGGAAGTTATATATTAACGATGTTTCAAGTAAAGCAACAGCGATTTGCTCCTCAGATACAGCCGAGATAGCCCAACGGATCGAAAACGTAGACTTAACCGTAGGTCCGGGCAAACAACTCAGAGTTTTCAAGAGCTTAATTTGTTTTTCAAATTTTTCTAGTGCTTAAGGGCAAATGAAAACATCGTGAGGAAACCTTCATGTCGTGGAAGAAATTCTAAGACATATGCTGGTGGTAATGTTTAAAAGATCACCTATCACCGTACGTAGACAAGAAACTCGTGAAATGACTTGTTGTGATGTCAGCGTATAATCAGTTGTATACTAAAACAGGTCGGCAGCGCACCTGCATGCCTTCTTATGTTGCAGATGTTCATGGTCTGCGGTAATCGCTTAACATTAAGTAAGCCCCTGTCCGTTTGCCTCCTCTGACAAAAATACAAAATAGGAAATAAAAAATCGTAGAGACAATATTCCAAACTTCTGTCTGTAGCGTATATGTCGCATTTACAACGCTATTATGGATAATGGTTACAGTGTATATTCGAATCGTATGTAGAGAGCTACGCGCGTTGTATTTCATTTAATAGCCCATCGGCCGTGTCACCAATAATAATGAATAATAAACTCGAACAGCCGTTAAAGGCTAATGCTTGCGATCTATTCATAAATCACAGTCATTATAACTTTATCTCAGTTTTATTCAAAGGGTTCATGTTTATTATTGACTTAACTTCTAGAATTATTCATATCATTTTAATGTGGAAGTCAAAAGATATTAATGGTTTGATTTAGCTTTAGCGTCTTACAGAACAATTGCTATAAAAAAACCGGCCAAGTGCGATCCGAATTCATGCACAAATCTATAAAAACGGCGAAAAAAAAAATTCGTTCGTTGTATAGGAGCCCCTTAAATATTTTTTTTTTTTAAAAGAATACTAACAATGCTTTTTCAAGGCATTACTAATATTCCTATTGCCCCTCCAAATAAGCTCAAGGCTTGCGCTAGGAGTGGCCACGACAATAGCCCAAGGGGGTCAGGATCGAACCCTCAACTCTCGCGTTAACGATTTATTTTGTTTTTTAGTATTTGTTGTTACAGCAGCAACAGAAATACATCATCTGTGATAATTTCAATTGTCTAACTAATCACGGTTCATGAGATACAGCCTGGTTCATGATATACAGACGGACAGCGGAGTTTCAGTAACAGGGTCTCGTTTTTACACTTTGAGTACGGAACCCTAAAAGAAACAGTCGAACTGAACCCCAAGAGGCATATGATAGACTAGGCATGTACAACATTTTGGGGATGCAGCAATCAGGAAGTTAGCTTCTTCCCTGCTTTGAGTCCTTGATGAGATCGTTAAAAAATTTAAATAGGGTAACCCACCCTCGAGGTATATTCATTTATTTATGCATACAAACTTAATTGCACAATTGTGTAAAAAGGGTTGGGTTAGTGATGAAGATAAATTTATAAAGCGAAAGTGTATATAAAGTTAAACTGATTAAATTTAATCATTGAAGTATACGACATGTCATTAATCTATCAATAATATTAATATTAATTATTTATGTTGACAGATGACAGAGAAGTTAGAAGATTTCCTTTTATAAATTTTACGGTGGCTTCGATTGCCCTTTCGCCCGTCCGCACTTTCTTCCTTATTGCTCGGCTTCTAAGTATCGTATCGTGATGTTATATGGCTTTTACCTTTCCTCAAGAAATGTGCTCTCAAATGCAATAAATAATTCTTGAAATCCGAGCGATTAGCGCGTTCAACCAAACAAACAAACCAGCTCTTCAGCTTAGTATACGTAACAAAAAGTAAACAAAAAGTGTCTTGTTATTTTTTCGAATATAAAAACAACTTTTCATTCTAGCATTATTACAGGTATCGTGTGTTAATTTATTTATAAACATAACAAGCAAAGTAAATATACATAACAAAAAAAGTAAGTTTGTTGCAAAAGTTAGACGTGAATTTCTCAAGGTTTAAGATGCTGGCTCATTATAATGAGAGTGAATATTTTCTCTTCGGTTGAAAGCCGACTGAAATTTGATTCAAAACTTGTGCTTATAGCTTATAGAATGTTGACTTCGTTTTGATATTATATGTAATACAGTTTTCAGCCAATGAAAATGTATTAAACCGTGTTACTGTACCGTGTTAGTATTTATTAAAAATGTTGTATCCTGTCTGCCTGCATCTTGGACCATTTAACTAATATTTGGAATTGGTCAAGGAACTGCTTGGATGATACACGTATTTCCTACTTATTTGCTCCATGGCGGCACAATTAGCTACAGCATTCAACGTTGTCCACAAAATCAGTTTCATTTTGACACACTATTACCCCAGTCAAGCTATAATTATGAATTAGTGTACCTAATCATGTAAGATCGGTCCAATCATCCAATAAATAGCCTACAGACAGACATATATAGATATCTTTACATACAAATAAATAAAGTGAAAGTGTCTGTATGTAACACCAAACTGTTGGACCGATTTGAACGAAAATTTGACTAAGTGATAGCTGATGTTATTAAGACTAACTTAGGTTACTTTTACTCTACTTATACTTATTTGAGAAAAAGAATATGGGTTCCGTGCATTAAAGAAAACACACGGTACTCCACTTTTAAAGTTGACAAATCTTTAATAATGGGACAAAAAATTTAAATGAATGCGCACGAAAGCCTTTATCAATTTCATAGATAATTTCGGTACATATAAGTTCTTTAACTTTAGGAACAACTTATTTTGATCAACAATACTTTTAATCACTCCTCCGATATATTTTTTTGTGATAAAAATTACTAAATGTCAATATGTAATTACGTTATCATCATAATAAATAAACGTATAAATAAATCATACGGCTATCATCGACTGAAGGGTTTTATAAACAGAATTAATTTGTTGCAATAATTATTTCCATTCGTAAATAAATTGCACGAAAGCCAAATTTAATTTATCTTTTATCGTCTAAATTGGACTTCATTTATTGCATTAAGCATACAAAAAGGTTGGAAATTGTCCAAATTCGCTCATTAAACGAAATTTTCGGTTCGTATAAATAGCTAGTTCCACAAACGAGCTCTTTTGGCAATCAGCTGCACATACTAAGAATTTAAATAAGCCATACATAGACTCGATTTAAAGTACCTAATAGCAACTTTACTATTACATAAAACAACGTCTCTATTTTCCGTCTGTTTGTACGCATATGAGAGCGATGACAAGAAAAGATTTCTGTTTTTGGGAAATTGTATTCCGGTATATCACTTTTACTCCTTCTTCGCATGGCGCTACAATCCTACTACTACAACACACTCATAGCCAAGTGCACCCGCTGATCGGTAAACGATCGGTAGGTTAAGCAACTTTAGGCGCGGTCAGTCACTAGATGGGTGATCGCATAGTGGTATTTCAACCGAGCGTCTCCGTGCTTCGGAGGGCACGTAAAAAGTCGGTCCGGGCTGTTGACAATTAGACAACAGTCGATAAGTCAAGTCAGAGGCCTACGGGCGGCCTGAACAACTCAGACACTAGGTTGACCACCAACAAATCGATAAGAAGACTACAACACTACTCCTCAAGGATGGTTCTCCACTTCACTCTGTCTCACGCCTTTGCTCTCCAAGTTGTCAATTTACCTATCGCTCTTAGACATCTAGATATATACGGTATATCACCCTTGTTGTGTACAACATTATGAGTGAGAGCGCCACAGGCTCAAACTCTTTACCCTCACTTCAAACTCCTCATACCCATCATCTCAGGTAGCAACGCAAGGTACTGCCAGTGCTACATAAGCTAAGATACTTCTCGTTATAAGACAGCTGCTTCCCACTCCAAGCCGTCTGCTTGTTTGCTACCTGTGGTTGTATATTAAAATTAAATTGTATTAGATATATATTTTACCTCGTGTAAGTATTGATATTACAATTAGTTTAGTGTTCCCAGTTCGAAAAAATTCACGTAATTGGGCACTCAATCATGAATTCAAATTTTCGTATCAATGGAGGTTTTCAATATGTGTGAACGAGCGCTTTTGAAAATTAACAATTTGCATTAATATAGTGAATATAAAATAACAAGGGTGTTGAGTTCAGTTAATTAAGTCAAAGTGTCTGTGAATATTGAATTAAGGCTATAGATACAATAGAATTTTCAACATTTCAACTAAAATTAATAAATAAACGCTACACACTCAACGGCGCCCATTAGGATAGTTATATCCTGTGTCGGGGTCTGGAAACATACACAATGACAAACACACCCAGATCGGAAAACATACCCTTCAATACAAACATCTGCTCCGTGCGGAAATCGAAACCGCGACCTGTGCTGCTTAGGGCAGCTTCTCTACCGAATTTTCAACTTATCTATTTAAATTAGTTTGATATTAAAGTCTTTGAGGAATTTCTGATGTATATGACACCCGCAGCGGATCGCAATGATGTGGATTTAAATACAAATCCTTCTTCTCAACGAGAGAGTAGTCGCACATCGTAACACGATAATAATCTCAAATAGATTATTTTTATAAATATTAACTTAAATTTATTATCTAAAATAGTGTTCAATTACTTAATCGAATTGAAAATTAATGAATTATCTATGAGAAACTTATAAAAGGTTGGTAAAAGTTTTATTATTTATAAAGAAAATCTTCTATTTTATCATTCGTGTAAAGCTACAATTTTTAATAATAAATAATCTGTGTCTGTATAACTTATGAAAAACTAACATTCTGTTTTTTATACAAAACCATAGTTACAAGATGAAAATTCTTGGAAATATATGCATATAAAAATCCATTATCTTTAGTAATTGATGTAGATTGGTAAAAGGTTTCCGATCGAGTGGACACCAACCCATAATGGTCACAAAGGCCTAACGAGACAATGAAGTCAGTCAAGTGCGAGCCAGATTACCGTATATAGTGTTCCGAATTAAGAATAAAATATAAAACGCTATATTTCAATTCGTTTTACAAATTGTAATATTTTTTTAAAGAATATTAGCAATTCTCTTTTTCAAGACATTACTAATATTCCTATTGCCTCTCCGAATAAGCTCCAAGCTTGCGTTAGGATTGGGTACGACAATAGCCCAAGATGGTCAGGATCGAACCCGCAACTCGCGCGTTAACGGAGTCGGCCCTTCTATACCGTTGAGTTATAGAGGATTTTTATTTTATTTTGTTACTCAATCAAAATCAAAGAACACAAATTATTTAAAAAAATTATAATTTTTATTTAAAATAAATGAAATAACTGATGAAAACTTTATATTCAAGTAATGGTTTCCACAATGTATAAAGCCTAATAACACTAGCGAAAAATTAACAGTAGTGTCAATTAAATAGTATACTATACTAAAACAACTGCTGCAATTTCAAGTCTGTACAAAATCTAATTTTTGTTTACTAAAAACAAACAACCTAAAATTAGCAAGATTTATAGTATACAATGTTTATTTTTTGTGGGTTTCATTCATCATTTAAGGGACCCTAATAATAATAAAAATGGGAAAATCTAAAGTTGCGCCGTCAGAGGCGAAAACGGGTGGGCGGAGGACCCGCAAGATGAACTTTTAGATTGTTAGGCAAATATTGTTCAATGTTTTTGTTTTTGTAGCCTTTGAGCAATTAGAGTGATATTACTCGTAATTGATGTATGAAATATACATTACTTAGTTTTGACGAAAAAATACGTAGAAATTAAAAAAGTAAGGAGTTATTAGAACGACGTGGGTTCAATTCCCACTCGGGGGCCGGGGCGGATGTATTGGTGATACTGGCACGTGTTCCGGTCTGGTTGTATTTGTGCTTGTCGTAGCGTGTGTTTTCGGACCCTCGACCTTTATTGTTCCTCTAAATAAGCTAATAGCTTGCGCTAGGGCTGGGTACGGCAATAGTCCAATGATAGAATTGAATTCGCAACTCTCTCTCTCTCTCTCTTTCTATCATTGAGCTATTGAGCCTAGTCACTAAATTTTCTAACTATTTATGAAAATTTCATCAAAAGTATTTCGACAGATAGATACTTTATTTATAGATAGTGGTATATTTAAAGATAATTCGTGTGCTAATAAAAAATAAACAATTCTGCAATTATCTCGTTGTTATGCAAAGGAAAGTTTTCATTTAATAAAAATTAACTATCATTATTGCACCCGTAATCAGAACTAGTATGTTTATCACAGAGTTAATGATTGGAGGTCAGTGAATGATCGCATATGTTTATCAGGGTTCCGTAGCCAAATGGCAAAAATGGAACCCTTATAGTTTCGTCATGTCCGTCTGTCTGTCCGTCCGTATGTCACAGTCATTTTACTCGAAGACCATTGGCGCAAACTATACAAAATTTAGTATATAAGTGTATTCCATGCACCGCACAACGATTTTGTAATGAAATCTTAAAATATATAAGAATTAAGGGAAAGTTTTAAGGCGTCGGGATGTGTCGACCCCATCGCCCGCTGTTGGGATAACCTCTGTCACAACAGAGATTATTCCACCAGTGCAATCAGTCACACTGGTGGTGTAGGTCTTTTGTTGCAAGAGGCCGGCTAGGTAGGTACCACCGCAGTGTCCAATATTCTGCCTAAAGTGTTTAGGCACTACTGTGTTCCGGTATGAAGGGCACTGTACGCTAGTGAAATTACTGGGCGAACGAGATTAAGAACTAATATCTCGAGGTTGGCAACGCGTGAGTGGGACCTACTAATGGTGCTGCAAGCGCTCATAGGCTGCGGCAGCCACTTACCATCAGGTGGGCCGTATGCTTGTTTACCAACTTCTAACATAAAAAAAGCAGTCCATACATGTAACTGAGTGCTGAAAAATTTCAACGTCTGTCAACGTGTGAGATATCTTTGGATAGGTCTGTCAAAATGATAACGAGGTTTCATTTTGACTTTTTCATCAAGTGAGTAGTTGTTGGGATATTAGCTCCTAAAATCATAAAAATTGTGTCCTCCCCCTCTAACTTTTGAACTATGGGATTAAAAATTCTGAAAAAATTTGAGCTTGTAGGACATCAAATAAAATTTCAACCACATTTGGTTTGAAGAAGATAGGTCTACAAATTTAAGAGATATATAATTTTTCCCCATAACTTTATTTTCCATATTACTTTTAATAATTACTATGAAATTACCAACTTATTTTGCGATCGATTTTAATTCGTTATTATTTTTAAAGGCCTTAAGATTCTTCAAAACCAAGCTGCGGAACCCTTTAGTTTCAACTGTGCGTGGTGCATAAAGCATTTGACTGGTAATTATTTTTATTTAGCATCCGTCCCGCGACTTCGTACGCGTTGATTTAAGAATTAGAGACAAGTGAAACACGACTGTGTCTATGGCCGTAGCCAGCATTTGGCGTAGGGGAGGGCAAAATCTTAACTTAGGGTCCAAAGTTGAGTAAACTGGCTATTACCTTCAATAGTTATTAGTTAAAAAGTTCAAACCTCGCTATGCCCATGACTGTAAAGAGCATAACATTAACATAAGACCAGTGGTTCCCAACCTTTTATTAACCAGGGACCACTTTGATTTACTTTCAGTTAGCAAGGACCAATTTGATTTATTGTTGTTCGCAATTTAATTTTTTAAAATATTTGTTACATCGGAACTTTGACATTCTTGAACCGATTTGGAAAATTATTCTTCGAATCAGTTTTGATCAACTTTAGCTTTTATTTCCGAACATTTTTGGAAGACAGTTAGTCAATCAATATTAATTTACATATAAACACTACGATGCGTGAGATACAGCCCTCTGACAGAGGACAGCCGATGCTTAATAGTAGCCACGTCATTTTTTTAAAGTGATTTTAATTCTTCTAATTCTTCTTGTCATCGAAGCACGGACACGTTTAGTTAAAAACCACTATGTGTTCACTCATCCAAACACAGACCCCTAAATGGCAAGTGGGCACCCGCTTATGGTCGTCTCCATGGTGACCCTACTAATATAAATATTCGTGATAACCAGATCAAAGGATTCTAAAGGTCGAAAAAGAAACTTCTCGATTGAAGAAGATAAATATAAAGTTCACTATTGTTATTATAAACAGACCAATTTTAATATATAACTTTAACTAAGGATATCTTTAGTATTATACCTGTACATAAGTTGTTATATTAAGTTAAATTAAATCAATAACCCGGACTAACTCAAGTGGTATGAGCTCACGCATAGCGTTCTCTAATTAAGTTAGCGGGGTCAGTCTCAAGTTGAATGTTTGCTATAATTAAGTGAACTCAAGATTAACTGGCATGTTATATTGTATATACAACTGGAGTTATTAAAGTAAATAATTGGATAGAGTAATGAGTGGGACGGAATAAGGACGAAGTTAACCTAATATAATGGATGATATTTTGAAAGGATACCGTAAATCAACAGTGGCATAGTTGTAGATATACGAAGCAATATTATTAAGCTTTAATCATCTATATATCTCATCCCGCCATCACCATTTTATTACCGAGATACCAGGCGCACTGGGGGGTACCATCCATATCTGGTCGATATACCCAATATTCGCACTAAACGCTTTCAATCATCTTTCATAATGCACACTGCCAGGGAGTGGAATGCTCTTCCGGCGTCTGTATTCCCGAACACATACAACCTGAACCTCTTCAAGGTGCGAGTACACTGGCTTCTTATGAGTAAGTTCGCTCCACCGTAGACCTCATCTATGCCTCCGCGCTCGATAGGGGTCAAGAGTTTACCCATTTCATATATATATACAAAAAAACCTTTTAACGAGCAATTTTGGTATATATATTATCGAAAACGGCTCTAATGATTATCATGAAATTTAGTATGCTGGGGTTTCGGTTGCCATAAATCTATCTAGGTAGGATTCTTTTAAGAATATGACGATTTATCCATGTTTTCAGGTAATGAAAACTCTAATTCGAGAATATATGACTCTTCCTGAAATCTATTGGCGTATAATAATACTATTATTGCTTTAACGACCCAACATATCAACTACTAAGATAAAATAAAGCCACTTCAGTAGATGGCGTTGTCGAAATAATACTCATATTTCATTATTATGTAATTCGTATCTAAATATTTATAATTTCCAAAAAAACACTATTCACCAAAAGACGACAAAATATACCCAGCAAAGCTGACCCAGGTTCCAATCCAGGTACTAGACTTATTATTTTAGAACATACACTTCGATACAATAAAAAGGTCCAAAGACTCAGTGATCCTCCTGCGTAAATTAGTACTAACGCAGCAGATTTTTTTAAAACACTACACAGTCAATGGCTCCCATTAGGATAGTGATATCCTATGTAGGGGTCCGAAACACATACAAGAACCAGGGCATATGCCTGTATGGTCAATACAAACATCTGGTCCGAACGGGAATCGAACCCGCGACCTGTAGTGCTTAAGGTTAGTGCTTAAGTCGTTTCTGCTGCACCACATCGTCGTACACATACACTACAAAATTTCAATCAATCAATGTCGGTCAATTACCTACCTCCATTCTTACTCTAACCTTCGATCATGGACCGTTTTAAATTTTTTGTCTATCCTTCAAAATTTATTAATTTTAATACATGAGATTGATAACCATCGTTTAACTCTACACCAAAATAAAAGCGGGCAGAAATATGAAATGAAAGCGAGCAGATATCATTTATAAACCAAAGAATACTTTTTCTAAAATGTCAAATTAAATTTCACCTAAAAATATTACCGAGTCCCTCGGTTAACAGGGCGTATTAATTGTCAGGGAATTTATTAAAAAGATGGCGACTCATTGCCGGTATACACAATGCTCCGTTTCGCTGACGGACGACGGAGCCCGAAGTGATAGTCTTTGGCGATGGTCAATCAGAGAGCAACGTTTTTTTTAAGGTTACTAGTAATTATGCTATTTATACTAAAATTGTAATCTGGCTTTAGGATACTTCTGGTCCAGTGTATCTATCATTTCAATTAGTAGTTTAGAAAATCACTAATTAGGCCTTTAATACGGAAGATGTTATATGTTACGCGATGTTAATTAATAATTATACATAAAATAATATTATACATAATTGTATAAAATCATACGACGACCGTTTATTTATGGGAAAGGATGTACTTCAACAGATTTATTTTTGTATATAGTGCCGCTGGAGGTTGAATAGTTCTTAGATACCACCACCATCATCTCTGACCACATTAGATAGAAGTTTGAAATATATAATATATTATGCTAGGAAATATTCAGTCATAAGGAATACCGAGTCTTAGCACATCCGTCATCCGGTACCGGATAATAAACAATGTACAAGTGGTCTTACATTTTCTCAAATTCTTGAGGTAATTTCACCCGGATTCGTATCTTCAAAATATTACCCGAGGAAAAGTTTCGATGTCATTAAATGAAGCCAGTTGCGTTTTTCCACGTAATTTACGACGATTTTGACATTTCGGGAATATTTTATTTTATATTTGACTTGAGAAGTTGCTCAGTGAAATATTATTAAGTTTACTAAGCAGATTTTATGAGAAAAACATGTCTGATGTTTTGAATAATTTATTTGAGAAAGCATTTTTATTTTGTTAAAAATATATTTTCATAAATCATAGTTTGAAAAAGCTTTTAAGACAAGTAGTTTGTCTGTTAGTGACTAGTGTTTTGTGAAGAGGTGAGGGAACTACGGCTTTTATGAACTTTAAACAATTTTTAACAATTAATCTACACAATAGACGAAATTTCCGAATTTTTAAATTAAAAGAATAAAATATTTTGTAGATACTTTAAAATACTACACTACTCTTTCAAATTTCAAATAGAAGCAGTTAATTTATAATCTTAGTTCCTTCCGTTAAAACTGAAAAATAGTAATTTCTCCAGCATTCCAATCTCGGATATGCCTTGTCGGAAGTTTTGACTACACCATTACTATGGCTGGCGACTGGCCGCTTGCCAACTCATAACCAACGCCAGTAGTCATTTCGCAAACTAAGACTTAGTTTTTGGAATGGATTTGGATTTTAGGGCTCCACACACAAACAGAACCAACGGCACCCTATTACTAAGACTCCTCCGTCCGTCCGTCCATCTCTCCGTTTGTCTTCCGTCTGTAAGGTAAGGTCTCACAAGCCGTAAGGTAGAGAAATTAAATTTTTACAAAACAACAAATACTAAAAATAAAATAAAATTCAAAACTAAAAGCAGCTATACTAACAACTAATGAACTACAAATTTAATTTCAAAATTGAGCTGTGGTACAGAAACTTTAACGTCCGAGTCCGACACGTGTTAGACCGGTTTTTCAAAAGTACTTTTATTAACAAGAGAAGAACATACTGTAGCTAGCCTTCTATTCAAAGTCAATTTGAATATAATAATAATATCTCATGTTATTATACTACAGAATTTACATTTTATATTTTTATGTTATAAGAGTTATTAACTTATTAGGTTCCTCGTTGGGCCTACTCCATATCATCGATCCACGGAATGATTTAAAAATAGGAGTATTTTTAAAGTCTTTTTCAGTAAAGAAAAAATAAAGATTTTGAAAGTATTCTAGATAATATATTTAGTATACAGAGATGTGAGTAATCTCAACAATGGCGCTACGACCAGAATTGTACGTTATTATTTTCTCAAGGAGTCACTTTAATTAGAAGTCTTAATTAGCTGTTTTTACTCATAATGAACCTTTCTGTTCAGACAACGTTTCGCAGAATGTTTTTGGTGATTTATGTTTATAGAACATTTAGAAAATAAACATTGAGGCTACGTGTCAAGGTCTCTAATACGAAATAAGGTAGGTGTCAGAATTTTCTCTTCTCGGTTATTTCACTAGCTACAGTATCCTTTGAAATGAAACACAGTAATGCAAAATACACTACTGTGTATGGTAGAATATATGACACTGCGATGCTACCTACCTAGCCGACCTCTTGCAATGAAAGGTCTACCTACCACCAGTAAATTTGTTATACTTAATTATTTTGTTCAGGAAAAAAACAAAAGAATTTTTTTTTGTTTAAGAGAGACGCTCATAGCCGAGTGCACCCGCTGATTGGTAAACGATCGGTAGGTTAAGCAACTTTAGGCGCGGTCAGTCACTAGATGGGTGATCGCATAATGGTATTTCAACCGAGCGTCTCCGTGTTTCGGAGGGCACGTAAAAAGTCGGCCTCGGCTGTTGACAATTAGACAACAGTCGATAAGTCAAGTCAGAGGCGACCTGAACAACTCTGACACTAGGTTGACCACTAACCAATCGATAAGAAGAAGATTTAGTTTAGAAACGTTGTTTTTTGTTTTATGCTAAAAGAAGTATCGTGTTTGATGTACTTTTTTAATACTTATTATTTTACGGAATACAATTTATTTATGTATTTTTAATTTTTTTTTATTACGTGATTAGAAGTCCCCAATTAGGGGACCACTTAAATTGATTCGTATGTATTCGTAAAATTATAAAATTAAAATTAAAAAGTTTTTTTTTTAATGTAAAAGGGGGCAAACGGGCAGGAGGCTCACCTGATGTTAAGCGATCACCGCCGCCCATGAACATCTGCAACACCAGAAGGCATGCAGGCGCGTTGCCGACCTTTAAGGAAAGAATACGCTCTTCTCTTGTCGCTTGTCGTTCCCAAGTCGTATCGGTTCGGGAAGACCGCCGGCGGAAGTTGATTCCACAGAGTGGTTGTGCGAGGAAGAAAATGGATGGATGGAATTTACAGTTTTGTCGCGATCTTCTAAATGGATGGATGGAATTTACAGTTTTGTCGCGATGTCCGATGGTGAAATTCTACTGGCGGTTATTTATAATTTTAATTTTTTTTTTTTTTTTTTTAAATAAATAAACGCTACACACTCAACGGCCCCCATTAGGATAGTGATATCCTGTGTCGGGGGTCCGGAAACATTCACAATGACAAGGACAAATACACCCAGACCGGAAAATATGCTTGCATGGTCAATACAAACATATTATAGTATCATAGTTTTGTTTGTTTCTTACGTAACATTAAAAATGTTTGCTATTTGTCTAAAAATATTGAAAGCTTCCGCTCTCTTAGCCTGTTTATACAACAAATTTATTATTTGAACGTTAGCTAACTATTTGAACTAAATTGGTCACCTTACTAAATTGGTCTCATCATTAATCCACATAAGTTTAACCAGAAATTTATTATGAAACTCATTTATTATACAAGTAATATTACTTATTATTCTTTGAAATTACGCGAACATTGTTTTGGGGAGCTTTAAGATTGATTCCTATGATTCTTAAAAAAAATCTATAAGATATTTTCTCCAGAAGTCAATATTTTACATAGCACTTATGTTTTTTTTGTTTGAATATCGAAGTCCGTATTTTCTTGGAAAAAAATATTTTATTAATCTGTTTTAATACAGGTGGATCAAAAACTGTTGAATGCTTATGTAACACTGAAGCTGTATTATATTATCAGTAAAAGAATTACAAAGTGTTGTATTTACTTGACCGCAAGAAATGTTATGACAACAGAAGGAACGAAAACGCTTGAGATAAAAGTTAAGCTATCGGATTACGAAAGATCAGGTGTCAAGAGATAACTGTCTCCGAAAACAACAGTGCAACAATGTTACAATGTTTATAAAAAAATGGGATGGTATGTTAACAAGAAAACTAAGCAAAAATTTGAAAAAATGCCCTTATAAAGAAAGGGCCCAGCTCACCCCTTGACCATGAGAATTTTTTTTTTTATACTTAATTTTTTTATTTTGTGTAATACGTTAAACTTTGACCAAATTTCTGTACTTTGTGGGATTACATATTTATCCAATATTCTGAGATAAGTTGTTGCTTTTTATGTTACTAAGTTGGCAACGAAGCATCCGACCCACCTGATGGTAAGTGGTTGTCGTACCATATGAGCGCTTGCAAGACATTTTTAGGTGTCGCTCACACGTTGCTAACCTCGAGATAATGGTTATTAAATCTTCTTGGCATTAATTTCACTAACTATAGTGTCTTTCAAACCGAAATAAAGTAATGCAAAATACACTATTGCTGGAGAATAACAGCTGACACTCAGTGAGACCTACATAGCTGGCCTCTATTTCTTTCGGCATTAAAATACCTAACTACGAGTTGAGTCTACTTAATAAATTATTGAATTGAAGACAAGAAGAGTGATTCTTACCTTTACTATCTAACTTAACTAGTACTTATAGTAAAGGAGATAATTTTATTTATCATAGAGTTATTGATAAAGGATACAATCTGAGGTTGCCACTTTTGTCGCCAATAGCCAGCAGTTTCTGTATGGGATCCCAGGCCAGGGCCGTTGGTGAGAACGGGAATCCATGCCGAAACGTCTGTAACAAAGGAAATTAATGTCAGAATTATTCAGAATACGAATGATTTCGATTAGCAGAATTGTGTACAATAGGAAAATTATTGTTTGTGTTACACCTCGAGTTTAAAAGGCACTTTTTCATTGGTTTTTCGTGAGAAACGTTAGGGCCGAAGAAGTATGCTCAGTGTAGTATTGCTAGATAAACGTAAACTAAAATCCTAAACGTTAAAATCGTCAGGTTTATTATCATTAACTTTACAGGAATGCTGCAGAAATTAAGTAAATAATATTTTGAAACTATTTGTATAAAAATATAATAATTATAATCTAATATATAAAATTCTCGTGTCACAATATTCGTTCCCATACTCCTCCAAAACGGCTTGACCGATTCTTATGAAATTTTTTATGCATATTCAGTAAGTTTGAGAATCGGCTACTATCTATTTTTCAAACCCCTAAGTGATAATTTTTTTAAAAATACTTTTTATTATCTCGCATTGCAAAATACATACGACCCTAAATTTTCACCTTTCTACCGTCAACCCCTATTTTTTTAATAGCCATATTAGTAAATCATCAACTTTCACCGGTGTCACTTCTAGACTCGGCTAGAGGGCGCTGCTATCGGGTTCCAGATTTTTTTCGGGGCAGGACAACGTCTGCCGGGCTAGCTAGTATATTATATAAATTTTAAGTTATTATATTCATTTCATAATCAACTAAAAACATAACGAACTTTCATGTATTTATTCATTTTGTTTAGGTGAAATTAAACATACTAAAGCTTTAATTAGTGATATGTAAGATAGCAATATTTAAGGTATGTTCTCATATCGACAGTTCAACTGAAGGAAAGGTTATCGGAGAGAGTGGAGTAATATGAAAACAAATGCATGATAAAAAAATAATGAAAATAAATGCATCGAGTATAAAAAGGCAAGCTTTGGATGCATCAGTACATTCGCTAGTGCAGCGTGTTGGAGAGCTAGCTGGTCAACATGAAGTTTGTGGTGTTCGCTGCGGTCTTCGCCGTGGCAGCTGCCTCCGTCATCAAGGAGGAGCACAACGTCTTTATTGGAAAGGATCTTCTAGGTAAGAAACTGATCTTAAATTTGATAGACTAATTTAATCATGATGACAAACTAAACATTTATCAAGGTGTAAAAGCCTAACTTAGATTTATTTAATTTATAAATCTATTCACACGTTTGATTAGTAGTAAATTATTTATATTTTATTATTTCAATTAACATTTCTATAACGAATCGTATTTGACTCGATAGTCACTTTACCGACAAACCCTCATCGATCATTATTATAAATCGAATATATCAAATCGAACTAAGTAAAATATACGCTATCAGTATCTTTATGCGTGATTTGACTTATAGTTAGTGTTGTCGTGACAGTTTCCTTCTTTTTTCAGTGAATGTGGACATTAAGACCAAGGAGATTCTTTGCATGAAATTACTGAACTTTATTCTGCAGCCGACCGTATATGATGACATCAGGAGGTAGCTAGGAATGGGTCCTGGAAGAGAACTTCGACAAGTATCTGGTAACTTTTACTTATTTTTTTTCTTATTAATTGAAAAAAAATTGTCTTTTCGTTTTTGATTGAATAGAAAGATATATAAAGCATCCCATTTTATTTGCAGCACGTCGATGTTGTTAAGAAGTTCATCGACCACTACAAATTGGACTTCCTGCCACGTGGCGAGGTGTTTGTCCATAGCAATGAAAAGCAGATGGATCAAGCCATCTTGGTCTTCCGTCTCCTTTACTTCGCGAAGGACTTTGACACCTTCATCAGGACTGCATGCTTCCTCCGTGAACGCATCAACGGTGGCATGTTTGTGTATGCCTTCACTGTAGCCGTCTTCCACAGACAGGACTGCCGAGGAGTTATACTCCCAGCTCCCTATGAAATTTACCCATACTTCTTCGTCGACAGCCACATTATCAACAAAGCCTATATGATGAAGCTTTCTAAGGCAGTCACCGATCCCGCACTTTTCGACTACTATGGCATTAAAGTAACCGACAAGAATCTAGTCTTCATTGATTGGCGTAAAGGCGTTCGTCATGTACTGAGCGAAAGCGATCGTTTGTCTTACTTCACTGAAGATATCGACCTGAATACATTCTACTACTATTTACACATGAACTACCCCTACTGGATGAATGATGATATCTATGGCTTGAACAAGCTTCGTCGTGGTGAAGTCACCATGTACAGCTACCAGCAACTGCTAGCAAGATACAGGCTAGAGCGTTTATCTCACAACATGTGTGACATTAAAATGATTAACTGGAACGAGCCTTTGAGGACTGGCTACTGGCCCAAGATCCGTCTTCCGACTGGGGATGAAATGCCCGTTCGTCGTGACAACGTTCTGCTCGTCAACCAATACAACGTCAGGGAGAAACTGTACGTTGATGATGTCGAAAGAATTATTCGTGAGGGTATTTTCAATGGCCGTATCGAACGCGTGAGTGTAAAATATTAGACCATTATTAAAATTTAAAACATTTATATTTAAATTCGATATCCGGAATTTAATTTTTATATTTTTTTGTTTTTAGCGTGATGGAACCATTATTAACTTGAAGAAATCCGAAGACTTTGAGTATCTCGCTAGGATGCTTCTTGGTGGTCTGGGTATCGTGAATGACGATGCTAAGGTTATCCACGTCGTGCATCTGTTCAGAAGACTGTTATCTTACAGTACATACAACTTCAACAAGTGAGTAAATTTTAAAACGGAATAAGAAATACGATTCATACATTCAAAGTATTTAATTTTGATCTGCTTTAAAGGGTTTAAACCCTACGATAGAAGAATGAATTCAATTTGTATTTAATATTATTTTCATTTAATATTAAGACTCAAACTAATTTTTACATCCCACAGATACACTTACATCCCAACCGCCTTGGACATGTACTCCACTTGCCTCCGTGATCCTCTGTTCTGGAAGGTCATGAAGCGCATCACTGAAAACGCAGTACTTTTCAAGAAGTACCTGCCGAAATACACAAGAGACGAGCTTGATTTCCCCGGAGTTAAAGTTGAGCGTATCGTTACCGACAAGTTGGAAACATTCATGGATGAGTATGATCTCGATATCACTAACTCCTTATACCTTGATGCGACTGAGATTCAGAAGAAGAGATCCGACATGACTTACGTTGCACGCATGCACCGCCTCAACAACCATCCATTCAAGGTTACCATTGACGTTGTCTCTGAAAAGGCTGTCGATGCCGTTGTACGAGTATTCATTGGACCTAAATTCGATTGCATGGGTCGTTTGTTGAACTTCAACGACAAGCGCCTCGATATGGTAGAAATTGATACATTCTTGTACAAGCTAGATACTGGCAAGAACACCATTGTTCGCAACTCCCTCGAGATGCACAATGTGATTGGTGACAGGCCCTGGACCCGCCGCTTCATGGACTCCAACGTCGATACTACTGGTACCGTTGACAGAGTTGTTGACAGCTTCTGGTACAAGTTGCGCTTCGGTTACAGTCACAGGCTGCTTCTTCCTCTCGGTTGGCGTAGCGGATTCCCTCTCCAGTTCTTCGTCATCGTTACACCTGTTCGCACCGGACTTGTGCTCCCCACCATGGACATGAGCATCATGAAGGAGCGCCACGCTTGCCACTACTCGGTTTGTTTCGACACAATGCCTCTCGGCTTCCCCTTCGACAGGGAAATCGACGTTACCCACTTCTACACAAACAACATGAAATTCATGGACATCAACATCTACAGAAAAGATTTGGGTATCTCCAACAATGTCAAGGATGTGGACTATTCCGACATGGTTCTGAAGCGTGATGATCTCACATACTTGGACTCTGACATGCTGGTCAGATGGTCATACAAAGACGTGATGATGATGAGCGCCGACAAAATGATGAGACTGTAAAATCCTAAGTTTCCCAAAAATTTATTTTAAATAAATAGCATCAAATTTATGTTTGTTTTTCTTTTAATATTCCTACTATAATTATATTGCTCACTCAATTGTGCAAACTTATGATCTCTGACCTCGAAATAAAGAAATTTTCTTTAATATTTTCACTTGAGTAAGTAACTCAAACAAGCATAAAAATAAGTAAATTAAAGCTGTATTTTGTTATTAATAAATAAACAACACTCTTTTATAAACATAATTACTCATAGAATCTTCAATTAGACAATATTTTGTAACTATTGCAAGAAGAGATTACAATGATTCACATTTTATCCAAACAAGTAGAACAGAAATGAATTAAAACAGTATTTTCATTTAAAATTCAATTAACGTAAAATTTAAATAATTTTCAAAGCGTATATTCAGAGATAGCATTTAAAGGTATCTGAAGCGACGAAAGTTGAAAATATTTCGAATATCGATACGTATTGGAATTTTTAATTACATTTGTGCTACCGTTGCGATACAGACAGATACACTGTGAAATATGAAATATTAGTATTCACAAGTTGGAATGTTCTGCGCTATATTTTTTTCTTATTTCTATTGTTCTGCGACTTCATTTTGATTGCAAAATTTGAACTGTTTTTAATTACAAATAGGTACGATCTTGTTTTACTTCAAGTTATTTCAATTTTTATTCGCATTTTCGATTCGATTGTTTTATTAGATCTTTATCGATATGGCTTAAGCTTTGTACGCTTAAGCAAATTTGTTAGGAAACTCTCATATTTTTAACAAATTGAAAAAAAATAACCATTTCGTGATTGTTTTTATTTTTACATTTTCGACTATTATAGTTATTACAGTATGATATATATAATTTTTATATATAAAAAAACGAAACCATTCTGGTATCGCTTATATTAATTTTGTTAATATGGAAAGTCCTAAAAAAATGTCGTTCCTGTTTTATTTAATTGTCGTTCTAAATTAGATAAGTCAGGATAAGCAAAATGAAACGATGTGAAGGACGTGTGGAGCTATTTAGGGTAATTTATTCGTATTAATATACAAAAGCGTGCACGCCTGTGTTTGATTAAATGTGTGTTTTTGTATTTAATAGCTGGTTATAGCTTCAATCTGTCTTATAGGTGAATTCAGTATATGGCACCTTAAGAACGAAAATGCCAATTAAAAAAAATGAAAATTTAGCTATCAGTGTAAAATGACTTAAAGTAAATTCTCAATGTAGCAATAGTCCAATCACAGCCATATTCGTAAATAACGAAGAAAATATTATTTGCGAAAGATTGTGCAGGTGTCAATATTCTAATTTTTTTAGTTTATTCGCAAAAATTGCTCTTTGAGTTACGTTGTTATCGTTCTAAAGGTGCTATATATATTTTTTCTTATTCGTATGATAATCCCGAATCATCCATCAAACCCTTGTCTAGCATTAGTCCTAAGATCGAATCTTTGTCACGCTTCACACTACGGGGAGTGGCGAAACGGGATGGTGGACGACGAATTGCTTTCATTATTAATTGTTAAATTTCCAACATAGAAGAGATCGATTCATGTTCTAGAGCCTGTGTTTTATCTCATTTTTCTTTTCTTTTTTTTTATGTTAGAAGTTGGCAAACAAGCATACGGCCCACCTGATGGTAAGTGGTTGCCGTAGCCTATGAGCGCTTGCAGCACCATTAGTAGGTGCCACTCACGCGTTGCCAACCTCGAGATATCAGTTCTTAAATCTCGTTCGCCCAGTAATTTCACTAGCGTACAATGCCCTTCAAACTGGAACACAGTAGTGCCTAAGCACTACTATTTGGCGGCAGAATATTGGACACTGCGGTGGTACCTACCTAGCCGGCCTCTTGCAACAAAAGACCTACCACCAGTGTGACTGATTGCACTGGTGGAATAATCTCTGCTGTGACAGAGGTTATCCCAACAGCGGGCGATGAGGTCGTCACATCTCGACGCCTTTAAATTCATCTTATAGATTCTTATAATTAATTCTTTTTTTCCCTCTTTAATTCTTGCGACCAGTCCCCGTGGACATGATTTGTACATTTGTAATTATTTGTAAATATAGTAAGTATTGAATTGTTAATATGTTGTAATATTGGTTGTAAATAAAATCTTAGATGATCTTAGTGATTTTGGATTTGATTGATTTTCGAATTATTATTTGTTTACCTTTGTATATTTGGAATTGTTAAATGTGTCATAGCTTGATTATTTTGAAATAAAACAAAAACTTTTCAACAATCAATTTAATTTTATTTGCAAAAATATTTATAATGTAGATAAAACATTTATTTGCATTAAACTACATTAAAATAAAACAACATGACTTTTGAATGTTCAAATTCAGAAACTGCTAACAGCTAAAAATTAAACTCCTGTCTGCGAAGGACTAATGATTTTATAGTTAAATTGGTTTACATATACATATGTCAGTTGTTATTATAACGATATTCACTTAAATTATAAATTAACACTAAAAACAAATACATTTATAAGCTCACTAAAGATACACTTAAAAATAGAGAACAGTTTTTAATAAACGAAGAATGTAGCGAAGTGAAACTATTTTGTACATCAGTGTAAAGCTATCAAGTCCAGCGGAGAGAGTGCATCAATCACGCGATACAAGCACGCTCTTATAACAGCGAAAGGCGATTTTATAATATTTCTCTTAAAGCAATATAAAAGCAATATTAAATTTTATAAAGTAGCCTTTTATCATGAAAGTTAATAAAATGTGCTTGACGGTGAATATAATGAAAGCAATGAATCAATTCTTACTTAATGAAGACAGTTATTGTAGTTTTATTTATTTAACTTGCATGCCCGATTTTCTTTGCCAGTAAGAATTGAATAAGGTTGATTGAGGTTTTATTCATCTATGTTTTTATTGCATTGAGACAAAAATGCTTTTATCTTCCAACTCAAGCCTCAATAGCTCTTCGGTAGAAGGGCCAACTCAGCTAAGCATAAGCTGTAGGTTTGAACCTGACGCCCTTGAGGTATTGTCACACCCATTCCTAGCACAAGCTATTTGTTTACCTTATTTGCAGGGGCAATAGAGATTCTTAAAAAAAACTATAAATACATTTTTAAACCTAACTGTCTTAAAAAATCTAAATAGATGCAGTGTAATTTACAGGTAACTAGCTCTTATTCTTTGAATGCTTTCGTTGTATGTATCAAAAGCTTTTAGTAATTCCAAAATGTATGTGGAACTACGGAAGCAGTCACCCATTCCTATCCTCGTTTTAGTACATCAAGAAGGTATATATGACTGTAATGTTGCACTCGTCTTGTATCGCGGTTTCGCGGGCATATAAAAACAATTTTTTCGCCGTTAACGAAATATTATTTACTCTTTTTTGGATAAAAACTAATTTCTAATACAATTTTTTAAATTAATTATTAAGTTTTAGCATTACTAATATCTTAAATAGTAATAAGAAGCTCATCGTAAATGTAGTGACAGTTTATGAAAAGATAGAACCAATTATCGTCTTCAATCGTTGCATTAGAAGATTGATTGTGATTGACTGGTGAATGTTTTTGTGATGGAATGAATGATAGTACGAAATGTTTTCACTCTTACGTTTGATAAGTACATAATAAAAACAATTCATCAGAGACGATACGTTTGTGACCATCTATTTTACAAAAAGTATGGATAAAAAATGGACGCTATGATAGCTATAAATAATAGATGTAAAAAAGACCCTTAAGAACAAAATATAATCAAATCTGCTTTCTGAAACACGTCCCACGAAACATTTCGGTGACGCAAATCCGCTTTAGCGTTTAGCTCGTACCAAAAATCGCTCAACTCGACCAAAGAAGTTTAACTTCAAAAACGTAAAGTTTGATCAAGTTTATTTAACCAAAGGTCCTATTGACTAATTGGTGTATTATTATTTGATTATGTAAATACAAAGCCGATCTAAGTGTTAGATTATAGTAGCTGGTGAGATGGGACTCAGTGGGAAATGAAGGGGATATCTTCGAGACCCACTTCTTTTTTTATGTGGCTTAGTTGGCAAGCAAGAGTACGACCCATCTGATGGTAAGCGGTTGCTCACAAGCGCTTGCAACGCCATACATTTGTAGGTGTCAATAACGCGTTGCCACCCTCGAGATATTGGTTCTTAAATCTCTTTTGCCCAGTAATTTCACTTGCTACAGTGTCCTTTAAACCGAAATACAGTATACTGCTTTACGGTAGAATAACTGACCCTGTGGTTGATACTCTTGCGATAAAAGCTCTACCACTACTTCTCACTATATATAAGCATTATTACATAAGCACTTATCGAACGAAACATAACAGTGTGGATACAACTGTATTTCGTGTCGATATTTTGTTGAGGCGGAAAAATCGCGCCTGTACAGTGTACAATACCGTAAAATATGTGGTATAATGGTTTGGAAGGGGTTGCCAGTAGAGTTAACTTATGTGATGCTGCTGGGTCCCTCGTAAATACAATCTCTAAAAAATCCTATTTCATTTTTATTTTAACTTTTATTTCAAAAAATGTTATTTATCCGACTATCTTACTAATATAATAAATGTGAAATTTGTATCTTTGTTACCAAAACGCAAAAATGCCTGAGCGACTTTGAACAATATTTGTCACGATATCGATTGTTACTTAGATTAACACATTGGAAACTTTTATCCTGGAAAAATGTTAAGATCCCGTGGAATAAACACCAGTTACAAGATTTGAATTTCGATAAGATGGGTCATATGGAATCCAGACTAATAATTATTATTATTCAATATAATAGTATACTTTAATGAGCTCTTGGGTAAAGCAACCTTAGGCGCGGTCAGTCAATAGATGGAAGACGTCGTGGCGCTTTAACCATGCGTCTCTCCGTGCTTTGGAGTGTATGTAAGAAGTCAGTTCCAGCTATTAACATTTGATAAAAGTCCGTAAGTCAAGTCAAAGTCAAAAAAGCTCTACCACTATGGTTAGATAGCCACGATAAGAATAAAAAAACTTAGAAATTATCTAACTAAACCTCTTTCATTCTAAGCCAGTTTTATTCGAACCAGTAATAACATCTATGTTTTATGATTCACAACGAAAATAACCTGAGCTTTGAATTGTTCAGTTCGTGTGTATTGGGTCAGAACGGCCATTGAAGTAGACCGGAAGGTTGTCACGTTTTATATTTTCAACCGACATGATAAAAAAAGTAGGTTCTAAATTGGACAGTAGTTTTTTTGCATTTTTGTTAAGTGATTACTCGAAGACAGCGGGCCCGATTTAGATAATACTTATTTTGTTTGAAAGGGTACACTCCCGAATTGGCGATGGGATTCCGGAGCAATCGAGGGTACTCTTTAAATTTTTTTTTACAGTAACTTTTCCATTTGCTCCGGAAAAGTATCATTTGGTGCTGATGATCATCACAGGTGGCCATCGGAACTACACAATACATAAAATTTGCTATTGTTATTTGTTATTTAACTATTAATCATAACTAAAAAACTTGGACAGCAAAAAGTCGGTATTTTTTATATTACAAGATAACTGTATAGATACTAAAGCAGAAAAAAGTGAGATATTTTCTTGTTCTGTGGTGGTTTTGATGTAAATGAAAAGCTGTGCGACTTCTATCTGTGAGGTATTTTCTTACTCTTTTATAGATACAGAAATTTATTTCACAAATAAGAGTGAAATAGTAATACGACAAAAAAAAATGTACATAAATTTTGAACAAAGGTTCTATTGATGAAACAGTCATCCCCGGCCTTCATTATTCCGTCCGCAGCATCCGGGCCGGTGCTCGGATGTATCCATTCCATCGCTCCATCGACTCCTCTCATTTAGAACACCCATTGTGCTACACAACACTATATAAAGAGAGATTGATTGTAAACGACTTCGTATTATTGGTATTTTTTGTGGGTACTGTTATTTTCATAAAATAATATACTATTTTTGTTTCATTTTGGTTGCTAAACAAGGGGCGATCCGCCTGATGTTAAGCAGACACCGTCTATCTATTAGGACTCACGATACTGGAAGTATTATATGCGCGTTGTAAACCCAAGGGATAGGAAAGAAGGAATGAGATGTGAAAAAATTAAGGGAACAGAGGGGATGGGAGATGGAGCGTCCGCCGCTCTCACTCATCGCACTAAACGCAATAGTTCTTACTGTTTTTCCTTGAGTGATAAATATTTCCGGTCGAGCCGGCCTATTTGTGATGCGAGAAGGATGATTCTACTACTTTACTAATAATTATAAGTTTAAAATTACAAAAACATACAGTTATACATATTTTAAATTATTGAAAATATTTAACCTAATATGAAATAAATAATTAATTACTTCATTACTAGTATCCAATTAAATCTGAATATAAAATTTGAAATGATTCTAATAAGGAAAATGAGATATTTATTTTATAGTTTAAAAGTTTATAATTAGAATAAAAATTGTTCAAACAAATTGCTAACGAAATTATTCAATTCCATATAATTGGCGCTTTGGAAGAATTAGGCGACTTCTGCTATGAAATAGATCAAAAGACTTTTAACTTTACAAAGTAAACGAGGTAAAATTATAAAGAATTTCCAAAATGGAATAATTAAAATTAGTTTGGAAGTAATGAATTTTCTCGAGTTATAAAACGCCTTTAAGGTATTAATGCTCAATGTTGCTCGGAGACTTATAAAAAGTTTCTCGAATAGAACGGTTGACGGAGAGAAAGAGATGAATAGAAAACATCATAGAAAAAAGTTGCGTTAGTTGTCCTCTACATTTTACAGCCTTTTCCAAAGCAAATATCTGTTTCGGCATGGGAGTTTGTTCATGTGGGTCTCCCCACCGTCGGAGAGCACGTTACTTATATTATATTATATTACCTTAGCATCTGCCCCCTACTGGGTCCATTCGTGAAATAAAACCACTCTAGAATCCACTGGAACACACACAATTAACATCAAAATCAGTTCAGCCGTTTCGAAGGACTTCAGTCACATACACACGGACAGAAGAATTATATATATAATAAGATAATTTACTAGGTTACTGAGTCATAAATAATACAGAGGAATTGTGAAACCCTTTTTATACCTTTGTCACACGGTGTCTCGTTTTTATTAAAAGGACCTTTCTTTGTTCTTCTGACGAAACAGCCCTGTGGGGTCGTGGGAAAACTTTTAATACCATCAAACGCTTACAAAAAGACTGAGCTTATTTGACCGTCGGTGAAGGTAAACTTATGAAAGTATTAGTGGCCAGAGTTCTATGTAAAATTTTCACTTCAAAGGGAATTTATTATAAATCTACATTGGGGTAAAGCTGTGCTATAAATTTGACCCAACTTCAATTTTATTTACGAGCATTAAAGGATGGTTATTTATTATATATTTGAAATGGACAGGTTTTATTACCAGTAACTTCACTTCATACTATTTTATTTATCTATCTATTTTAATGTTGCCTTTTTGTAATGTGAACATATTGGCAAACAAGAATACGACCCACGTGATGGTAAATGGTTGTCTTAGCATAAAAGCCCTTGTAACACCTTCCGTTTGAAGGTGCCGCTCACGCGTTGCCAACCTCAAGAGATTGTTTCTTAAATCTTCTTAGCTTAGACATTTTACTAGTAGAATATTTGACACTGAGGTAGTACCTACCTAGCCAGCAGCTTCTAATAAGGGGCCGGCTAGGTATGTAGGTAACCACCAGTTAACATTCATGATGTCATAAAATAGGTAATAATTAGCCTTTTCAAAAATAAAAAAAAGTATTAAAATACGTCAAGTGCCAATGAATTTGTTTACAAGTCTCCTTCCAGTAATCAATCTTAGAGAGAAAACAAAATTTCTGGAACATGACACACTCGGATAAAAGCTTCGAGACGGAAGTCGAGATGTACGAATTTGGGATGAATTACTCGAAATTCACAATTATGTAAACATGTTTGAACACGACAATAACATCCTGGAAACATGATACAATGTTAAGCGACTCCTGAAAGCTAGATGTAATTTATTTTTATCCTTGTTCTGTAACGTAAATACGAGAATAAATTTAGATGATTATTATTAATTTGTATAGTCTATAGAATTGAAAAGTGAATAGATTTTACGATTTCGTCTTTTTTCCTTCTTCAAAGGACTACGTTTATACAATTATCGATACCTTACGAGTTCGTCTCGATCATTAACCATTTAATCGAGACACATAGAACTATCCTAAAATTTACAATATTGTTAGTACTGTCTTACTGTAAACTAAGGACCGGCCGTTCCATACAGAAAAATGTATTCGTCAATTCATTCGTCAATAGCACCAGCGAGGTGCTCCTTCGAAATTGCCATATTGTTTGTATAGAAAGGCCTGTCCTTATATAATAAGTCTTAAACTCTACTTATATAATAAGTGAAGTTGTAACGGTGAAAGGAAACTTAGAGCCTATCTTATATATTAAGCGGTGGCTCTATACTGCCTTTGCACACAACGCTATTGTAAATAAATTAAAAGACTATTTATCAAGATCGATAACAAAAAAAAGGTTCAAGAAAGCTGAATTTTTCTTAACGTAGGTTCCTATCAGGGTTATCTATTTTGTATCTAAATCTGAAGTCGACGAAAGTTAATCGTGACAGCTCGTGATAAATGCGACGTCTCAGGCTGAGGATCTGGACCTAGATTAGTGTAGCACCTGCGTTCAGAGATTTACTGCCACCCTCAGATTTGGGACTGATCTTGTCTTACATACGTTTACAGCTCAATTAGTTCCCGTCCGCTATGTCCTTGAGAAAAAGGGTATTTTTTTAACATGTCACCTATTTTAAGCACACTTTATGGTCGTGAATTCGTCTGTTTTTACGCAATGTCCTCGGTATTATTCACGTTTACTATGATGATTGTTTTATTTTATGTCAGAAGGGGCAAAGGGGAGGCTCATCTGATACTAAACGATTACCGCTGCCCATGAACATGTGCAACACCAGAGGGCGTGTAGGTCCATTGGCGTCCTTTTAAGATACAACTGGTTATACGCTGGCTGACCTCGAAACGCGACTGACGAGCAGTCTCTTGACGAGCTTTTCACGAACCTTTTAGCCCTACCACCAGCATAAACATATCTTAAGAATTTCTTCCTCGACATACAGGTTTGTTCACGATGTCTTCCTTCCTCATTAAGTACTAGATAAATTTAAAACACAAACTATCCACTTGAAAACTCAGACGTGCTTGCCCGGATTTGTGATGCAAGCGCTCATAGGTTGCGACAACCGCTTACCATCAAGTGACTGAACAACTTAGTCACATAAAAAAAGCACTAGTAGAAGTAGGTAGCAGATATAGCGTGATTGGATTTTTTTTCTATTTATGCATGCAATAGTCACTTCTATCATCACTTAGGGCATCGGTTATCTTTTGCATGCAAACACTTTTTTATAAATTTAAATTTTAAAACGTAGAAAGTATATTTGCCACAGTTTTCGGTATAAGGATATCCATCCGTAAAAGGCAAGCTATCATTTATAACTTATTCAATTTCTTCAAGAACCCTTTAGCGGCTTAGGCGCGAAAATGTAATAAGCCATGTGTGTATACACGCACACAGACACAAATTCTCTCTCATGTAAACATAAAACGCAGAATAAATACAATAAATTCTGATAAGTACGGTCTTGTTGAGATGTGACAGAACATTTGTGAACATCTCAAATGTCATACGAAATATGAAACAAAACAATAATTTAATATTGCTTGAGGTTTTTGTTTTTCATCACTATATTTTGTGCTGAAGTGATGGAGTCTTATACTAGTAAAGGAGTAAAGGAGTTTTGTTGTTACTAATAGGAATGGCCCGAATCGACAGGGATCTCCCTCCTCTTCCCTCTCCTCCCCTTAGAAGAGTATACATTATATGTCTTTTTTTATTGGCAAACAAGCATGCGGTCTGCCTGATGGCAAGCAATCACCGCAACCTATGAACGCACGCGACACTTGAAGTATCACATGCACGTTGCCAACGCAAGGTATGAGACGAGAACAGGGTGGTGGGAGATATGCCACTCTTATGATATAATAATTATATTGTAATTTAAAGTGAAACTTGATGGTTTTTAAGTCAAATCAGATTTTCGTTTTGTGCTTGGCATGGCTTCTTTTACAAATGTTTAATCAGAATCCATTTAAGTTTTCATTGGCTTTATGACGGCAAAGAGAAAATTGTTAACTTTTAAAGTTAATTCTCTTAAAAAGCTCGATTTAAAGGGAACAAGCCAAAAATAGCTCTGAATTAGAAGACGACAAGAAGTTACAGTTTCAAGGGTTGCGAAAAAAGGTTAAGGTCAAGGCAAGGTATTAGCAACAAAACATAAATACAAATTTAGTTGTGTTACAAAAGTTCTTGTTAAAAAACTTTGTTGTAATGATAATTAATAATTTATATGAAGCATTTAACTATAAAAGCAGAACCAGAGTCTCTGAATACATTTGAATGCAAATAAAACCATTCTGTGGAAACCGCGGCGGAAGCAGTGGCGGTCTATCCGAACCGATACGACTTGGCAACCTTCAAAAGAGCATATCTCTCCTTAAAAGGTCGGCAATGCACCTGAATTTCATTTGTCAATTTTCTCTAACACAAAAAACAACAAACGCTCTAGACTAAACTTTATCAGGATTTAAGTATCCAAAATTATGGAGAGTCTCTCACTCATCGCACGAAAAGCAACAGTACTCTATTACTTTAAGCCGGTTTTCTGTGAGAGGGTAGTACTTCCCCGATCGAACCGGCCCATTTGTTCCGGTAAAAGCATGCCTCTATATTACAGGTATCTGACAAGGCTGACAGTATTATCTTATCTCATAAGTGAAAAACGTTCCCAAGTTTCCTTACTTTCAACACTCAACCTTTCAACTTTATTGTATAACTATACCCAAAAAAGAAACTTAAAAATACCTGTGACATTCAAAAAGAAAATGAAATATTTTCACGCCCTCAGTCCCAACATTAAACAAGTCCCAAGTTGAGCGAGACGATTTCTCAGGCGGGTAACCGTCCGAGAAAGAAAGGTTTTCGACGGACATTTATCCTTTTCTACCTAACATACCTTACATGTCAAATGGGAGTAGTTTCCACGACGTCATGGCTGTATCATTTTCGTTTGATATATGTATTTGGATTGTCCAGATGGATAAAATAAAAGTGTTGCGCAAAGATATATTTTTTCACGTCAAAATAACGAAGAACTTACGATAAAATGTGATCTTTTTAAAATTTGGTTTACATAATTGAAAAAGTAATTCTTTTAAATAATATTAGCAATGCTTCTACAAGACATTATTAATATTCCTTTTGCCCCTCCAAATAAGCTAACTAGAGTAGCTTGCGCTAGAAGTGGGTACGCCAATAGACGAAGGGGGTCAGGATCGAACCCGCAACTCTCGAGTTAATGGAGCGGAGTCGGTCCTTCCACCGTTGAGAGTTGGCATCAATTTTTTTTTTCTTACAGCTGAAACCTCGCTAACTGTTTATTTTTTTTAAAAATAACGACTTTTTCTTGCAATGTTGATGGAAATACAGATAGACGCGGAAAGATACTTCGTTTTATAGTCTGCAGAGACATTTAAACTTAAAAATTAGATTAATATTACACCAAAAAGTAGTAAACTAATCAAGTCCCATAAGAACATAGAATAAGTAAACACAGATATAAGTTTACTCCACGTGTACTCATGAATGGTCTGTTATATAGCTGCTTTATTTAAAACCATTTAAACAATTTCAGGACGAAGTCGTGAAATGTAATAAATTACGTAGAATAATATGTGACAAGCGGCTGTCAACCGTTTTTACCCACACTTTGTGCTCTACTACATTTCAATATATAACATACATATTCTTATACAAAACACCATTTTTATTAAAACCTATTTACAATTCAACTAGTTTTTTATTTGACTAAGTTGGCAAGAATACGACACACCTGAAGGTAGAAGTCACTGCCATAGCCACTGAGCGCTTGCAACACAATTAGTAGGTGTCACTCACGCATTGTCAACCTCGAGATATTGGTTCTTAAATCTTTTCTGCTCAGTAATGATACTTTAGAATAACTGACACTGCGGTACTTAGCCAGCCTCGTTCAATAAAAGGCCTACCACCAGTCAAAACTAACAGTGAACTTGACACTATTTTCACAATTTACACATAATGACTATTATACAAATCATGGCAATAATGGCAGTAAAAATGCTATCTGTATTTGTTCACTGAATCGAAATTAATTTGGGTGAAAAGCCTGAACCAGCCTTCCGGTTACGTGTAGAGTCAAGGAGGTGTAGTTTTTAAAAATGGTTTAGTATTAACGTTTTATCGCCAAAGTGTCTCTACTGCAAACGGCACAAAGATGTAATTTAGAATTTGTGATAAATAATAATTGTATCGTTTACTGAATTCAGCATTTGTCGCATCAGCCCCCGGCTGCAATATTGTCTCTCCGGCAGGATACATTTGCCAATGTCTCAACGAATTCCGCGTCCTACAAGATCGTCGTATATTATTTATTTATGCACCACTAGATATACATTACAGTACATTGAAATACACAAAATAGAGGCATAGAGGGTATCTTATCTCTAAAAAAAGATGTCTGCCAAAAACCCAATGTGATAAGTAAGATTTATTAAGTATATTAAGAAACTTTTCATTACATTATAATAGTTTTAAGTATATAATTGTTTTAGCTTAAAAACAAAGTAAAATAGAGTAAGTTTACAACTTCATAAATATTCGTAGAGACGGATATAAAATAAGTAATAAAATTCTTTCGATATTAAATCCAGCAAGTAATTTACACGCGATTAATTTCTGTCTCCGTCATTTCATCCCTCCGAATACATACATATTAATGATAATACTGTTACGGAGAACCTTATCACAGGGGCATAAGGTTCAAAATCGCTTGCTACTCCTTTTGTTTATTTCTACGACCGCCGCGCGGGTTCGAGAAAGATGTATTCTCGAAACATGTAGAATAGCGTTCCGCGGACGGAGCTCTCTCGAACCCGTGTCCGCGTATATAAGCGGCCCGGCGCGTCGACCGATTCATTCAGTTCTGAGCAACAAGCGAAGACACTACAAGTGATACCAGTGAACAAGTGCGATAATTAGTGACCTCGGCTATTCTTTTGGACTGTGATTGACCTGTGATTTGGACCTGTTGTTTGTGAAGTTCTATTGTTTAATCTAGACCTAGAATAAAGTCTTGTTTAGAGCCATCAGGTGTTTGTTTCCAAATTAGCGAACCCCAGCCCGTAACAATTGGTGTCAGAAGTGCGATTTGGAAACATGCCATTGACTCCAAGAGACGATACCAGCAACAAGGGTGTCAGGACTAGAGCGCAGTGTGCTGCAGAGGACCACCTGGAAGACTCTGCAACAGCTGGGACCCTTCATCAGGCACCACCCACTGGCCACACCCACCAGGCCACGCCCACTGAGGCCACGCCTACTGGGTCGGATGCCCCACCCACTGGCCCCGCCCACCGGGCCACGCCCATCGAGGCTCCGCCCACTTTCATAGAAGGTCCTACCGTTGGCCACGCCCACCGGGCCACGCCTCCTGAACAGGCCACGCCCGCCGCCTATCTTTCGAGTTTGATGAGAATGCTCCAACTTCAGTCCACGTCGCTTGACACTAAGTTTGCGTCACTCGACGCTAAGTTTGCAGCGATTCAAGAGAATCAAGACAGCAAGTTTGCTAAGATTCAAGAGAATCAAGCGACAGCAGCTGAGGTACAACAAACCCTCTTGTCAACTGTTAGTGAAGTGAGCGGCTTGGTGACTAAAATGCGAAAGGATTTAGACCTCGTGGACGAACGGGTCACAAGCCTAGGAACTGAAGTAGAAAGCATGAAAACTGGCTTCACCGAACTCCAGAAGAAGTTCGTGCGTCTCGAAACCACGGGGGTTACATCTAGTGGAGCTATTGGCACAATTCGGGGACCTAGTGTGAAGGTACCTCCATACGACGGCAGCACATCCTGGACCGCTTACAGGCAGCAATTACAAACCGTCGCTGCTGCCAACGGATGGACGGATGAACAGTGCCTGACTGCCCTTACCGTTGCGTTGAGAGGGCAGGCTCTGACCGTTTTGGAGGCCCTGCCTAGCTCGGGTAGTGGGTACAAGGAACTGTTAGAGGCACTCGAATCCAGGTATGGAGAACGACATCTGGAGCATGTGTTCCGAGCCCAGCTACGTGATAGAGTCCAACAGCCTGGAGAAGGACTACAGCAATGGGCGTTGGAAATAGAAAAACTGGTTCGGAAAGCGTACCCATCGGCCGACGCCAAAATGATTAACTTAAATACCGTCCAGGCCTTCGTTGATGGGATCAGGGACCTAGAGGTAAGAGCTGCCGTCAGACTTCGTCACCATGCCTCATTGAAGGAAGCATTGGCGCATGCCTTAGAAGTCGAAGCAGTTCGACATGACATTCGGCAGACTCACAAGATTCGTGAAGTATCGGAGGCGGTTAAAGAAGTTAAGGCCCCATTTAAGAAAAACTCTGGCGCGATGTGTTATAGATGTGGAGACCGAGGCCATCTGCAGCTCAATTGTCCTCAAAAAGAGTCGCACGCGGCCAAATTAAAGAAAATGGACGAAAAATTAGACGAGCTGATGAAAAGGAGCGAGGCCTCGATGTCTATTCGACATCAGGGAAACGAGTAACAGCCAGGACAGAGGGGCGAGTACTGGCTGGCACGGAGGAAGCCCCAACAATAGTTATATCACAGGCATGCAACAAAAATAGTCTTGCAATACTTGGCACTGTTAACGGATCGGACTGCAGAATTACGATAGATACGGGAGCCTCTAGGACAATAGTTCGGCCGGACCTTGTGAAAGCAGCGATGAGGCACAAGAATCAAATCACCTGTCGACTTCTTTCTGCCTCCGGCCAGCCAATACCCGTCTTGGGGGAAATATCAGTTACGATATACATAGGGGAATCGTCGTACACGCACAACGTAATCGTAGCTGAAATTATGGACGACTGCATTATGGGTTTAGACTTCATGAAAAAGCATAACTGCAAAATTGACGTTGCCGACGGCGTATTTAAATGTGGTGATGAAGAAATCTTCATACTCGGGGGTGCCAACGGGAAAGTAACATGTCTAAAGAAAATCGTCATTCCTGGGCGAGCGGAGGCTCAAGTGTTGGTAAAGCTGCCATATTCTAGTAAAGTCAAAGAGGGCAGATGTGTCTTGATTGAGGACATACCCCAAAGGACAGCATCTCAAGGGTTAATGACAGCAAGAACTCTTGTCAAAGGAAGTGACAAAGCTATAGTGAGGGTTGTGAACCTGGATGCTCACGAGGTTAGCTTGAATGAGGGGGATGTCATCGGCAAGTGCGAAGAAGTTGTCTGGCTGAAGAAATGCACTTCAATGCCAAGCGTGGAAGAATCAGGTTCCTGGAATAATGCTACAGTCAGTGGACTCCTCGAAGACTGCAAAAGTAACCTGACTTATTCACAAAGTGTCAAGGCTAAGAAGTTTCTATTACGCTTCGCAGACATCTTTTCTAGCCAAGAAGGAAACCTTGGAAGAACGTCATTAGTACAACACAGGATCGATACCGGAAATGAAAGACCTATCCGTCAGCGGGCGAGACGGATACCTATAGCAAAGGAAAAAGAGGTTAAGAATTTGCTGGATGAAATGGAAAAGAACAAAATCATTGAACCATCCTCAAGCCCATGGTGTTCACCTGTTGTGCTAGTGAAGAAGAAAGATGGAACCACACGGTTCTGTGTAGACTATAGACGACTCAATGACATCACAAAGAAGGACAGCTATCCGCTACCTCGAATCGACGACACTTTGGATACATTGAGTGGAATGAAATGGTTTTCAACTCTAGATCTAAAATCTGGCTACTGGCAGGTGGAGATCCATCCAAAAGACAAAGAGAAGACGGCGTTTTCAACTGGAAAAGGATTATGGCAGTTTAATGTAATGCCTTTTGGATTGTGTAATGCACCTGCAACTTTCGAGCGACTCATGGAGTGTGTACTAGCAGGTTTAGTAGGAGACGCCTGCTTGGTGTACTTGGATGATGTCATCATCGTGGGCCATGATTTTGAAGACCATATGCGAAACTTGGAGCGAGTCTTCGCTAAATTACATGGAGCCAAGTTGAAGCTTAACCCGAAAAAGTGTCATCTATTCAGGAATGAAGTCAATTACCTCGGCCACGTTATCACCAGCGAGGGTATCCGGACTGATCCAGAGAAAGTAGAAGCAGTTCAAAAGTGGCCCACCCCAAAAGACAAAACAGAGGTGCGAGGATTTTTGGGCCTGTGCTCTTACTACAGACGTTTTGTCAAGGGATTCTCTGAGGTCGCCAAACCGTTACATCGACTGACGGAAGAGAAAAGACCATTTTGTTGGGATGAGACCTGTCAGGATTCTTTTCAAAAACTGAAAAAGTATTTGTGTGAAACGCCAATTTTAGGGTACCCACAATCGGAAGGCCAGTTTATCGTCGACACCGACGCGAGCAATACAGCGATCGGAGGAGTATTATCTCAAAAACAGGGCGATAGAGAAGTTGTTATTGGTTACTTCAGCAAGTCACTATCGAGACCTGAAAGGAACTACTGTGTAACAAGAAGAGAACTCTTGGCTGTGGTAAAAACGCTACAACACTTTAGTAAATATCTCATCGGCAGAAGATTTTTACTACGTACCGATCACGCAGCATTGAAATGGCTTCTACAATTCAAGAATCCTGAAGGTCAAGTCGCTCGATGGATCGAACAACTCCAGGAATATGACTTCGAGACTCAACATCGTAGTGGAAAGTCACACGGCAATGCAGATGCACTTTCACGGAGACCCTGCCCTGAAGACTGTAAGCATTGCATCAAACAGGAGTCAAAAGAGTTAGTGGTGAAACTAACAAGGACGAGTTCTTTAGGACCCTGGGAGGATGATGCGATGAAGACAGCTCAGAATGGTGACGATGATCTTCGGCACATCATCACATGGAAGACTCGGGGTGATGCTAGACCAGCATGGAGTGAAGTCGCACCTATGAGCGCTGTCACTAAGGCGTACTGGGCACAATGGGACAGCTTTATTTTGCAAAACGGGATACTCTACCGGAAATGGGAGAAAACCAGTGGCAAAGAGTTCCATCTTCAAATAGTTGTTCCGAGGGGCAGAGTACCAGATGTTCTCCGTGAAGTACATGACGGTGTTTCAGGAGGTCATCTTGGCGTCAAGAAGACACTAACGAAGGTACGGGAGAGGTTCTACTGGCTCCACTGTCGTGAAGACGTGCAGGACTGGTGCCGTAAATGTACGTCATGCGCTGCCGTGAAGGGACCACAAACAAGGAGCAAGGGGAAGCTGCGGTTGTACAACGTTGGTGCACCCTGGGAACGCATAGCCGTTGATGTAGCTGGTCCATTCCCTGTGACCGATTCGGGCAACAAATACTTCATGGTCGTTATGGACTACTTCAGTAAGTGGCCAGAAGTATTCGCCATCCCTAATCAGGAAGCTACAACCGTTGCAACTAAATTAGTCGAGGAAGTTATATGTCGCTTTGGTGTACCCTTAGAAATCCACTCTGATCAGGGCCGGAACTTTGAGTCCCAAGTGTTTCAAGAAGTATGCAGAATTTTGGGTCTGCATAAAACGCGAACTACTGCATACCACCCGCAGTCGGATGGAATGGTTGAAAGATTTAATCAGACGCTTGAAAGGCATTTAGCCAAACTAGTGGATTCCCACCAGAGAGACTGGGACAAGTACATTGCGCTCTTCCTCCTTGCTTACCGGACAGCGGAGCACGAAAGTACACAGGCGACTCCGGCGTTTGTCAATTTTGGTAGGGAACTACGGCTACCACTAGACTTATTGACGGGAGGATCACCGGAGGGACCTAATAATGTACCAGACTACGTCTCCGATTTACGAGAGAAATTGCGGGAAATACATGCTTCAGTACGGGAACACGGATTGCTGTCGAGCGAGAACATGAAAACCAGATACGACCGGAAATCGAACACAAACGGATTCGAAGAAGGCACATTAGTCTGGCTGCATAATCCAACTCGGCGGAAAGGGAAGTCTCCGAAATTGCAATCCAGATGGGAGGGCCCGTACAAAGTGATTACCCGTATGAATGATGTGACTTATAGGATCCAACGTCAACCAAGGGGAACATTTAAAATTGTTCACATCGACCGCTTGGCGAGATACCATGGCAGCAACAGTGATGCTCGGGACGAACATCTCTAAGAAGGGGGCAGTGTTACGGAGAACCTTATCACAGGGGCATAAGGTTCAAAATCGCTTGCTACTCCTTTTGTTTATTTCTACGACCGCCGCGCGGGTTCGAGAAAGATGTATTCTCGAAACATGTAGAATAGCGTTCCGCGGACGGAGCTCTCTCGAACCCGTGTCCGCGTATATAAGCGGCCCGGCGCGTCGACCGATTCATTCAGTTCTGAGCAACAAGCGAAGACACTACAAGTGATACCAGTGAACAAGTGCGATAATTAGTGACCTCGGCTATTCTTTTGGACTGTGATTGACCTGTGATTTGGACCTGTTGTTTGTGAAGTTCTATTGTTTAATCTAGACCTAGAATAAAGTCTTGTTTAGAGCCATCAGGTGTTTGTTTCCAAATTAGCGAACCCCAGCCCGTAACAATACCATCGTTTCAGCTCAGATTCAAGCTAAGATATAATAAAATTATATGCAAATAATACCTAGAAGACAGACTGGAAAGTGTCAAAACGAATATGATAAATATAATTTCTTTATGTATTAATACTGTTAAAAAATATTTATATAAATACTATCATTTGCCTGCGCTTGTTTGCGCGTAAGTAATGTTCCATAAGACTTTGCTAAATTTCGCGTAAAAGCGTCATGTAGTTTATTTTTCGATACAGCTACACAATAATAAGTATCTTTGTGTTAGTTCAGGTAAGGAGCTAAATTTCATACAAATCAGTTTTACCATTTTTGGAATAATAAACATTTAAACATTCGCGTGGACGAATGAATATTGATAAGGCTTTTATCTTCTGTGAAGCACTATCCCTTAAAATAAGTTTTAATGTCCTTATTTAAAAAAAAAAGCTATAAGTAAATACGAAAATGTTAACATATTCTATAGATGTATTGAAATTCTCAGTAAACTGGTGATAGTATATGGCGAGGATGGGGATACCAGGTGGCAATTTGAATCACTTACTGGCGCGTGACGCATTCATCTCACCTGTAACAAATGAGGTTTGGATTTAGTTCCGTAATTAGTGATTAAATTGATGTATTTCTGTGAAGCGACATTTGTGGTTCGTGCATTAATCGTATTTAGTTCGATAATTGGCCTTTATATCAAATATAAAATAGTTCACAGGAAGGTAGTAAAAAGTCTAATATAGATTTAATAATTATTACTGTTTTACAATTTAATTCGTTTTAAGCAGACCATTATTAATTTTGTTCTTCTTCTTTCTAGCATTACACCCGGTATTTACCCAGAGCCTACTTATACTCTTGACGGGATTTGATAGGTTACTAGTTTTACAGAGAGCGACCCGCCCAGAACGATGTTATAACAAACATCTGTTCCGAGCGGATATCGAATCCGCGACTGCCATAAAAGCAGGCTCACTCCAGAACCCCAGAATGTCCGTCAAGTAGTAAAGTATTTGTATAAGAATATCATTTCATTCGTGATAAAGCGAGAAACACGATGAAAACCGTTGATTACGCTCTAAGTAGCGCGTTTTAAGAACCCTTAAGAGTATTCAAATGTTCTTTCAAGGAGTTACGGGAACGATTGTTTTTGGATTTCGTCTACTTTTGTTATTTATGATGTTGGGAAAAGTTTAATTTAATTAAGAATTCGATTTCCAACTTAGTTTAAATAATGTGAAATCTCTATATTCTATGTTTTTTTAAGAACCTATCTTCTTACTGTCATAATGTCCGGTATTTACTTAGAATCTCTTTATATACACTTATCAGATATATTGCCACCTGAGCTCCACAACCCAAAGGGCGAACTTAACACTAACTCATTGGATTAGAACAAAATACCTATCAAGAGTTAATGATTATCAGTTATGATAACAATCGGGGCCGACAACTTAACGGTCTCTCCGAGGCACGGTAGGGAGACCCACAATGACAAAAACTCATACTGAAACAGATTTTTATAAAAAGAATCTGCTTCAAGCGGGAATCGAATAACAACCGTCGAGGCTCAAAGCAGGCTCGCTACGAGCACTCCACAACGGTCGTCGATTATATAGCTAGCGTGAATAATGGTATTTTACCACAATTTTCAGTTAGTATGCATTTCAACAAATCCAAGTCTCGCTTTTACTACAAAAAGTTGTGAGTTCTCATAAAACAAGGCCATTCATTGGACGACACAAAAGTATTTTAATAAGTACAATAATTATGTTAGTTTAACTGTTTTTAAATTTTAAAATATAAATGGTTTTTTATAGTTTCTGAAATAAGTAATAAATGATTCATTTCAGTTATAATTGCGAGATTGTGAAGGAGACTTTGTAATTTTCATTTTATTCAATGATTAAAACAAGCTCCATGTAATTAATAGAATTCGACAAATGTGTTAAAATAATATTTCACGCCTTACGGACTGAGGGTATTAATTATATAATCATTTATGAATAAGCTAAATATATGGATGGACATACACGAAGCGGCGAAATAATAGAGCGTTATTTAACAACGGTCTCATCTAAATAGTAATTAGTCCGCCACTTACTGAAATTAAAGTTTGAAATAACTTATGAGAACGTACAATTTCTTTCTTTTAATGTTTATATTACGGTTGGCAAACAAGCATACGGTTCGCCTTATGGTAAGTTGTCACCGCAACCTATGAACGTGCGCGATACTTGAAGTGTCACATGAGCGTTGCCAACACAAGGAATAAGAAGCCGAGATAGGACATTTGTGCTGGGAGAAGCATGGCTCGACTACTACAAACTATATGAAAAAAGAAAAGAAATGATTCGCAAGTGATCTTAGATATTATTTAAGTACTTTATTTATTAATTTATTATTATTGAAGATTATTATGTAAAAGGGGCAAACGGGCAGGAGGCTCATATGCTTTTCAGCGTTCAGTATATTTTATGAATGTACCAAACTTGACAATTTCAAAAAATATACAATTATATTTTAAAAAAGACCACGTTTAATTCTGGGGCTGCTTTTCCTTTTTATAGTTGTCTGAAAACAAAACAAAGCACAACCCTCTGTGAAACACAAAAGCGTTTTAAATATTTCAATTACAACATTTTGAACTAAGTAATGCATAGCTTACAACTTTATACCGAGTTCTATTGTAAAATATTTAATAAACTTATGCAAATTAAACTTAGTTCGTTCATAAGCTTTACTTTACCCGTACATGTAACTTCAATAAGAACCTTTCATAAATTATCTTTTTATTTAATTTAACGTAATATTAAATTCTTCGTAATATTCTAAAAATATTAAAGTAATATCATCTCCCCACGAATTCGTACGCAATGACCTTAGAAATAATGACAAATAAATAATATGTTCCATAAAACACATCTATAGCGACTTTCAATTGAATATGTCTTGTAGCAGGTTTTTTGATAACAACATGGAAACCAATTTTTTTTCGTTTTTTAATATTCTCACAGGAATCTAACATTTTTCCGGGATAAAGGTATCCAATGTATTCCAGATATTAAGCTATTTGTGTGCTAAATTTCATCCCAATTCGTTAAGAAGTTATTACGTGATTTATCCCTCATCTCATCAATTATCAGAAAACTATTCCGTTAACATAGACATATTATTTTTTTGTAGAGAGTAGAGAATGGGGAAAGACAAAGAGAAATTGCACACACAGATACAAGTCGAAGTTTAGAGACCACTCAAAATAAAGATAGAAAAAGATATATATAAAACTTAGGATTCAAAAGATAATTAAAGATTGCTTACATAGAAAGATATTCTTAATAGAATAAGTTTTAATTATAGCGCCGTATCTATTATACTAACTTAGGCAGGTGCACGCTTAGTTTTGAAGACTTATCTTTTGTCAGAGTCTCCGTCGCGACGACGTGTAATTTGGATTGTTACGACTTCTTTGACCGTTTTATCTGTTCAGCAGTTTAGTGATGTAACAAACACATGTGAAGATACAGGCTACTTTCGCCTTTATAAGTGTTACAATAATAAGTAAATTTGCTGTCTGGAAGATTTTCTAATTAGGTACTAACAAATTCTTTTCTGAGAACATCAGATTTATAAACACTCTTGGTAAAGATTTTTTTTAATTTATCGTTATTTTTATATTTAAACACTCCGATCAATCAATGTTTCCAATACGAAGAACCTATCCTGTGAATGCGGACATCAAATAAAAAAATTACCACAAAATTACAGCGATCTGTGGTTGATACACGAGGGTTTATGTAAAATATATTCCGTGAATCCCTCGGGGACTGACTCCACCCTCGTCCTGAGAACAGCCCTCGCACGGAAGTGAGGATTTGTGGCCTCATTTCATCGGGTATCTTTTGTTACCGAAGCATTGTTCGCGCCTCCTTCCAAATCGTATTTTACGCTTAACTCACGCAATACATTAGATAATACTTCTGTATTTCTTTGTCTTTATGACAAAAAGTTAAATTACCAAGGATTTGATTTATTACTTTCTTGAAAATTGTAATCTAAAGAGGGTACAAAAAAAGCTCAGACATTTCGATTTCTAACATGAGCTTGTATGTGTGTGTGTATTGTAATGGCTTAGTTTATAATAAGCTTTTTATATATTTTTTTTATGTTACTAAGTTGGCAAGCAAGCATACGGCTCACCTGATGGTAAGTGGTTTGCCCAGTAATTTCCCTAGCATACAGTGCCCTTCAAACCGGAATACAGTAGTGGCTAAGACACTACTGCTTGGGGGCAGAATATTTGACATTGCTTTGGGTACCAAAGCAAGCTACCTAGCTGGCCTCTTGCAGCAAAAGACCTACCACCACCAGTGAATCTCACTAAAATTTATAATATTCATAGATTTATGATCATCATTTTGTGTGCAGTTTTTTTCATTAAAATCGTTTATAAGTGTGAAAGTAAGTCTGTCTATTTGAATTTCTGTTTTTACCAAGCAGTTCTGTCGGAGCCAACAGTTTTTATAACGCAAATACAAACAAATAAATCATAAATACAGAGAAAACTTGACCAAGATATCAGAAAACTCATAATTCAACGTAGATGAAGCCATGAACAAAATCTAGGTATTGATGTTTCACTTCTTTACGTTCGATTTGAGATCATAATTATAGTGAATTTAAAGGACGCGCGCGTACAGCCACATACATACTCGTAATAATATTTTGTATCTATTTTTTATATTTAATTATCTTTCCAACATAATGGAGTTACTTTTATTTTGTTACGACAAATATAATATAACTTCTTACGTGCGCACAAAATTACACACACTTTATTATTTTACAGTAGACGACCCAGACTTTTCTGTGACTATAAATTTCGCTCGAAACATTGAAAGCCTTTCCACTCCAGTTCAAAATCTATTTGTTACAAGGAAAGTTTCCAAACTTTTATTACAATGCTATTTTGAAGTGCGTCTCAAGAATTTCTTAATTCTTATCCCGCAGAACGTCCCACTGCTTTGCGAAACTTTCCACTTAATGTCTGATATTTTTATTTGTATTTTGTTGATGGAGATGGGTTTCATTAAAAAATTATTCTCTTAAAATTTTTCAATCAACTAAAGTTGAACAATTGAGCCTCGAAGTTTTACTAATTCAATACAGCTTTATTTACAGATGAATCGGTATTGTATGTATATAGTTTTTTTTTTGTGGTGATCCTCAGAGAGCCTGATCACGGGGGAATCCGAAGTCTATGTTGGACTCCTATCGACTAAGACTCACATAGGAGGGCCTGTCTATGTATTAAGTCTATGCTTTTATCATTCGACTATCATTTTTATTGTCTTGGGCTCCTGGCGTTAAACAAAGGTGAATAAGAAAAAACTGGTTGGAAAAAATGCTTAGAACGAATCTAAATGTGCTATTAAAACAAACGAAAACATTAAAAAAAAAACAAATTGTAGTTAGCATAAAATGACTTAAAAACGAAATTCTCAATATAACAATAGTCCAAACATAGCCATATTGGAGCGTAAATAACTGATATAAATTACCATGAAAATATAATATACATAAGATTGTGCAGGTGTCAATATTTTAAAACTTTTTTGTTGATTGCTAAAAATTACTTGGTGTAAATTACCTGCGTTATATAAATCGATAAGCTAAATAAAAAACAAAAAACAAACAATTAATAAATAAAACAAAATCACGAACTTTATACCACTCAATTCTCACGTACGATCAGTTTAATAGTTACAATTATTTATAATCCGTATAATTTCCCATGAGAACAAAAATTTATTTCCCTATTCGTGAAACGTACCAAGAATTTTTCTCGTTATTTATAATTATTTGAAATGTCATATCGTCGCTCTAGAGAATTAAGTAGTTTATACATTGTTAGTGGTGAAACATTGTTACAAATCTCAGGAGATCAAATTGAAAAGTATGCAGACTTGATAAACATCAAACCTTTATAAATATTCTCCACAGATTATGAAAGTTGTGGTCAGGGGTTTGTTTGTCAGAAAAGCGATACTTACTTTTTATGTCACTAAGTTGGCAAGCAAGCATACGATTCATCTTACGATAAGGGCCTGTCGTAACCTATGATTAACTGCAATAGCATACACTTCTAGGTATCACTCACGCGTTGCCTCCTCGAGGTATTGGTTCTTAAATCTCATTAGCCCAATAATGTCACTAGGTATAGTGTACTTGCGGTGGTAGCTACCTAACCGCGCAATAAAAGGCCGCCCACCACCAGTAAGAACATATTTATGTGGTATAATAGAAAATAGCTCGATCGAGTCATTTTTGTAAACTTTGATAACCGATTTAATGTATTTTCTTTAGTTTTCAACTTTAATTTTTTTTTTTAAATATACAACTTAGTACAGTAAACCTTAACCGGCACATTTAAATATGTGAAATGTTTCCTTTTGCAGAGCATTTTATTAAATTCCATCTTTAAGGTATTATATAAAGAATTTTAAAAGACAAATTATATATAGCATAGAAAAGCTATGATTCTTTCCTGTACTATTTGAAAAACTACAAGTTAAAAGCACAAACTGAACACAGAAAGCGTACACATACGTATTTAAGTATAATATTAAACATAGTACCTATGTAAATTTATGAGGTATAATTGTTTTTCTTTTGTGTCACGCACGCATATACACAAAATAAGTTCATAACTACTTCAAAATTAGATTAATTTTAAACGAATACTAAAATGTTTATATAAAAAAGATCAGCATTTTACTGCCTTTAAAAAAAACCATAGTAGATTTACTATTAATTAATGATCAAGACTAGTTTTTGTTTTTTACGTTATTTAGGATATGATGGAATTGGAATATACATATATATAAAAATTCCTTAAAATAAATTGAAAAAAATATATATTAAAATATAGTAATAGTCATTAGAATACCGCCTGGTACTGTAGTAAGAAAAGAGTAAGTTAAGTAGTAGCCAAGAACATCGTCTAATAATGAACTATTAACTTCCCCTATCTCTTTGTGACTCTCAAGTTTTTTCCGTCTAATTAAATCGACTTCGCTTGTCAGTTCACGACCTCCCACGCTAATTGGGACCTGTAATTACTCTCACGAAGACAACTCCAGTGAATAATTTATTAGCCCTTTTCTGTTTCAATGGTTTTGTCTTTATATATACATATTTACAAATTCTATTGTTAAGCATGTTTACGAGTACATCAATATTGTTGCTGCGCGACTTCTTGCGTTACAAACTCAACATTCAATACCAAACCCCTGGTAATTTGATCCAGCGTTTGTGTTAGAGGAATAGAGGACCATAAAACCTGCGGTGACCTTTAGATAAAAGTGGCTTGATTTTTTTTTAACAGAGATTCAAAAAACCAAACATTCAACCTTCTGATAGTGGCAGAGTGACATCACACTTCACTCTTTCAAGGTGGGGACCTCGATATATATGTATATAATTATATACATACACATGTGGATACACAAGAAAAGATAAATGTGATACATGTGTTAGGCCGGCTAAGCAATAAACATGAAGAAAAACAAATCGCACACAAGATTTCACATTAGGTTTTGTCCACTGCTTTATTATAAGAATATTTTTTTAATGTTTGCGACGAGTAATAAGTAAAGAAGAGTAATTCAATTTCAATTTCCATTTAAACGAAGTCACGACCAGAACCTAATAATTAATACACAAATTGTACCCATTTAAATATTCTCAGAAACTGTCCATACCAATAAGTCTGTGCTATTTCCCTTTCGTCGGTTCACTGGGTCGGACGGTCGCGTCCTCGTCGCCATGACAACCGGCCAATTAGTGGATCAACTGTTGCGTGATAGAGGTACGGCCAAATTGGTCTATACACTATCCATACCGGCATCTCGAATTGAAAATGTTCATGATGATATTTATTTTATACGAATGTTAATATGAATTATATTTACATTTATTTTTTGTTGCCTGCCCACATAGGACAGACAGGGACGCAAAGATTTTAGAGTAAGAGAAAGAGAGAGAGAGATGTTGTAAAAATCCAAGTCTCGCAAAGCAGTTCTTTTACTACAAAAAGTGATGAGATCTCGTGTATAACTAAGACTGTAACTTGGCAGTTGTACGGCAACAACAAACTTGTGTAGAATACTACACATTCAAATAATGTCATGTGGTTTTATGTGTCTAAGATTTTGTTGAAAAATGAAAACTTTACTTCCATGTAATGTAACAGGAATTCCTAAAATGAGGTAACCCGTGCCAAACTTAGTAGGTAACTCGGGTGAAAAAAGTCAAACTACGGACGAGTATTTGTTGCCACTTTTTACTTGGTTTCTCTTCTTCATTCGGACAAAAATACTGCTTCAATTTCTTTTCAATTTCTACTGCTTTTGCTAGTCGGATTACCAGGACAAATAGCATCCAATACTAGTAAATTACTACAGAGCTGAGGGTAAATGAATTAGCTACTACGGACTCTCCTTAGATAGTAGTGGCTTTAGAGGATAAATCAATACGCTTGTGGACATTGAAACTACTATTTATATCATCAATACGCCTTTTATTGCAAGATGCCGGCTAGTTGGTACCACCACAGTGTCAGATATTCCACCAAAAAGCAGTAGTGTATTTTGTATTGACGTGTTTTTGTTTGAGGGAGAACGTAACTAGTGAAATTACTGGGCAAAGAAGATTTAAGACCTAATATCCCGAAGTTGGCTCATTGCTACTACAGGCACTTACAATCAGGTGGTAATCTAATATTTTACAGAATAAGATTTCAGACCTCAGTTTTATATAAACAAATAAGTTCGTTATTTGAAGCGCGTATACGCGTGCTTTAATATTTATATTGAACGAACTTTTTCGGTCGAACCTGAAACTTCACACTGGACAAAAAAGCTTTGTTGCTACTAACCATTTCGTCACGAAATGTTTAAGAAGTACGATCATAGAATTAAATCACACCAAAAAATTCAAAACTTTATTAAAAAAATGATTATGTAAACCGCAATAACTCAAAAATCCACAATATTTTCGTAACGATTTCCCGTCTTTATAAAAATCATGGTTTAAGTTTCGATGATATCGTTGAAGGGTGCTCAACAGCCTTTTATGCGTGAAGCCCTTCAGTGCTCCGGCCAACACAGATGAGATTTGAACAGGGTTGAGTGTAAAGGACAGGTTAAGAAGAAAACTTAAACACTGATTTATCAACTACTAACACTAATTTAATCACTGTTTTTGAAGCGATAAAAAATACTTGAAATACATGGTAGGAGTGTGGCTTCAGGAGTTAGTAACAAGTTACCAATATATCCTTTGAGAAATAAATAAAACATGTGCCGACACGTTGGCAGGCGGTGAATGCGACTTGAACGCCAATTAGCTGTAAAAAGTCCCATATCACCGATGTCGCGACGGTGATCAGTTTTACTCTTTACTGTCACATCTCTATAGAAAGGGTTTCGAGTATCAGTTTTTTAAGATCAATATTATATTGTTGATATTATTATCAGATGATAACAACCGACAGGTTAACGTGGTCTCGGAGGAGGGAGACACCCAAGGACAAACGCCTAGACTGAAAAAGATATTTTATAACATCTGGTCCGAGCGGAATCGAATCGACGACCGTCGGGGCTTTAAGCAGGCTGATTACCACAACTGTGTATTTAATAAGCCCTAATAAACATTAACTACGTGGATGGTGTTTCAGGTAAACTAGTACAAAATAAAATGAAGGCTTTTGTCAAAGGGTTGTACTCTACTCTGTGATTAAAGGTACAGGAACGTTAGTGGTAGTTTTGTTACTGTGAAAAGATCTTTGTAAATCCGACCCGCTTGTAATTATTTCGCTACACTGATTAAAACATCAACTCATTTTTCATCTCGCGATATTTTGAATTATTTTCGTCTTTAAATCCCGAGAATTTCTAAGATTTCGCAAGGGTAGCACATATTCTACCTTTTAAAACTACGACAATATTTAAGTATTTCTTTTAAAAATATATCAGACTTTTTAATAATTCAACAACTAAATTGCTTGATTAAATTAGACCTTTAAATCTGTACCAATATTATAAAGCTGAAGAGTTTCTTTGATTGGTTGAACGCGGTAATCTCTGGAACTGATGGGATATCTACTGATGAGATTTGAAATTTTGAGCATTTACGAGCACGTCTCTTGAGGTAGACTATAAGCTATAAAACATCACGAGGAAGCCGAGCAATAAGAAAGAAAGTGCGGGCGAGCGATAAGGTGCAGTTCTTGAGAGGCTTGTTTTTGTATAGCTGGACTGAAAAAACAGCGGGTCTCTAGTTTATAAATAAGTGAGCAATATGAAGATTTATAAATAAATAGCATTAAATATTAATTTTTAATGCTATGTCACTGTAATATCCTCCGAGTCGCCCTTGTCAAAGCGAGTGAGTGAGGCGCGTGGGCGACGTAGCGCTTGTTTGCGTGCCTTCAATATTTACCAGTACTGTTTGAACGAGACTTATCTGAGTAAAACACGTTATATATGCTGTTGACGTTTAAACTTTATGCCAGCTTAATTACATCGTAACATACAAAAATACATTTTATTGTATTAATTTATTAGGTAAGTCCCGTTTTGGCGTTTTAAAAATCCACAGGATTCATTGATTTAGGGTAAGGTTTGACTTAGGGTAGCCTAGATGCCGCACATATACACAGACACACACACGTCTAAGAAGATTTTTACACAGTGACGTGGAAGTTTTATTCCGAGAATTAAATTTTATAACGTCAAAGTCTTTGTCACATACCTTGGTCAAAAGAAAAACAGCCTATTCACAAATAATATCGTTTCTAAAAAATTAAGATTGATTAAATTAATTTGAATTGAATATTAATTCATTTTGATAAATTATTTGATATTAAAATTATAATCTGAATACTTTCATAAGCATTTGCTCTACAAGAGTTAAAGTATTTCTCATCACATACTAGCTATTTGTAAAGTAATAAATTGATGTCCCGAGGGGCGTGTCTAGCAGACTAATGGAATCTAATAGAATCTGTAGCAGCACGATCGGAACTTGAGTAATAACCGGAGATTGTGCATTCGAGATTAATACGAGCCAATGCGATGTATACAGCATAGTAGAGCCATGACTCCCGGCACAAACGAGCCGGCCTGTCCGGGGAAGTACTAACATCTCACAGAAAATCAGCGTAAAGTAACAGTTGCGTTTCGTGTGATGATTGAGAGCACCTGAAGCCCAATCTCCGAACCCCTCTGTTTCCTTCTCATCCATTCCATCCCATTCCATGGGTTGGTAACACGCATGAGATACTTCAAGTATCGCGCGCGCTCACAGGTTACGGTAAAAGCTTACCATCATGCGGACCGTATGCTTGTGTGCCAACCATCATGAAATAAAAAGAAAATAACAAAAATCCCCTTTAGAGTCGTTATTGTAGAAAGTATTTTTAACTTTACATTTTATTAAGAATTGAATACAAAAATGAAGCTTAATTCTTAGTGCAATATTTTAAACAAATGTAAAACGGCGCTGATGTTTTTTATCTCCTTGTTATCGAGTGGTTGGTTAGTGGGCAACATAGTGTTAGAGTTGTTCAAGTTCGTATATATCCGTATTTCAACTGAGCATATGCGATCACCCATCTAGTATCTGACCGCGCCTAAAATTGCTGAACCCTCCGATCGTTTACCGATAACAGCGTATCTGGCTATAAGCGTCTCATTTTTTTAATTAAATAGCATTTCCTTCTTAATTTAAACTGAAGAAAAATACGAAAATATTTAGGACAAATAAAATTATTCAACGTAATACATTAATAGTTGATACATAATATCATATGGTACTCGGTTTAGTAACGAAATAATGTAGGATAAAATAATAAAAATTTTACTTTGATCATATTTTTACATTACTTTATCGTCAAAGTACTATTAATTCTAATAAATAATAATACATATTTTTAACATACTCCCGCCATTCGACAGCGTTATAATGGCAAAAGGTGCCAATATTTTGATAGCTATCTATCAATCTCCACTAAGCGATTTCACACGTCACTCTTTACTAAGGTAAGCTTATGGCCTTGTCTGATACATATTGTCACCAATAAGACAGGTTTTTAGTGGTGGTAAGGCTTCTAAGCCTGCCTAGTTAGTTACCATATTACGTTGGTGAAAATCTCGTGAAGTGCTTGTCAGAGTTGTGTCCAGGTCAGTTAGGGTAACTGTATTGCATCGTACTCAACTGCCGTGTGCGCTTGCGTGGGAAGCGTAGGGGTGCACTCCATCTCGCCCCCTAGGACCGAGCTTTGCTAGCACAGTGTTCGAGAAGCACCGGTTGAGAGTTCTCTAAGAGATCCCGAAGCCTCTCTTTGTCACTAAGGTCGGCCGCCGAGAAGGTTTTAGTGGGTCCCCATGACTTACCACCTGTCATGGAACGCCACATAACCCGGTTCTCCTCCCCAGGAGGCCAGGTATCTGTGAGCAGATGTCCTCGCCGATAACAAAAAAAAAAACTGTATTGCATCGTAAAGCTCGGTAACGCACCTGCATTCCTTATTGTGTTATCGTGATATAAGGTGCATCTCCTTGAGTAGCGAACCTGCCTAAAACGCCACAGGTTCGATTCCCGCTCCGAGCAGGTGTTTGTATTGACCATGCATATTTTCCGGTCTGGGTATATTTGCCCTTGTCATTGGGCTCACTATCCAAATGGGGCCGTTGAGTTTGTAGCGTTTATTTATTTATCTCCTGCCGTTTGCCTCCTCTAAGGGAGGAAAGAGAGGAATTAGAAAGGTAAAGAAGCGGGGGAAATTAACGTTCCGTTTTCAGTAATCTTACACATTATTGATGATATATTATGCAACATTAATGTAGACGCCAATTTACTATGTACTAACGAGAAAGTGTCACATAGATACATACAGGGAAGCAATTGCATCAGCGCAGTGGACCGGATTAATGCATTCAACGGACAGTGCATACGAAACAGTGTGAATTAGAAATAGCATCGACACGTGTTACACAGCAAACTATCATGTATACTGCATATGTATACATCTTCTTCTTCATATAACCTAGCATTATTCCTGGATTTGATAAATTACTAGTTTTTACGCAGATCGATTGCCATCGTATTTCATTGGATAAGAGTTAACAATTATTATCAGATGTTATTTGATAACAACCGACACTGGACCCAAATATCATTTGGTATTTTGATAGTACTTTTCAATATAATAATGAAAAACAAAGTTAATGGAAAAACTTCTGTCTTCAAAATTTTTAAATTTTTGTCGAACGTTTTTTTGTTATTCTTTCGTTTCGGATGTTCTTCTTACTCAATATTTCGAGAATTTCAAATCCCATAGTTCAAAAGTTATAGCGCAATTTTTGTAATTTTAGATATCACAACAACGATTGATTTAATTCAAAAAGTCAAAATTTTGCCTCACACGTTTTTACCCTTAATTTTTTATATTTTATTATTTCACTACAAAATTGGAAAGCGGTTCATAAAATACTCAAATTTCTTAAATTTCGTAAAAATTGAGCCTAGCCTAAAATGACTTTGACATACGGACCGGCAGACGGGCAAGACGACATTATAACCCATTAGCCATTTTGCTGTTAAACACATAGCACATAGTGTAATAGTTTTTCCAAAAAATACAATTTCAAGATACAACTATAATATTTATGATAAAACATAACCTGTGTAATATTATAAAATCTGGACGAGTAACGAACTACAATATATACATAACTTCCCCTCTAACTCTCATAGACAATTTTAACAAGGGCTAAGTTACAGAAACGGAATCAAGGCTGGGTCATTAGTTCATTCTCTTTAGAAATTTCTTAGAGAACTAAACGAATCCTCCCGTCATTAATTACTTGAAATTCATTAGTAATATTTAGTCGTTGAATAATTTAAGATTGCTTTTAAACGATTAGGAATTAATCTTCAGTGGAAGTTCGTGGACTAATTCGACTTGGGAATTGAACGAATTTCTGACGTGACAAAGCTTATATTTGTAGATATAAATTGTCTTATTGTAGCCATATCGCAGAGGAGTCTGAGGAGAACATTATATGTATTATTTTATAATATTTTCTGCCGCTTATGAGTTGATGACGGGACTGAAACGTCCTCACTCACTATGGGCCTCATAAGAAGGCTCTAAGAGCAATGAAGAGGGCTATGCTGGGAGTTTCTCTGCGTGATCGTTTTAGAAATGAGGCCATCCACAGCAGAACCAAAGTAACCGATATAGAATCGCAGAACTTAAGAGGCAGTACATTGCTCTTAGAACCGATGGCCCTTGGGGCGGAAAAGTTCTCGAGTGGTGACTGTGGGCAGACCCCAAACAAGGTGGACTGATGATCTAGTAAAGGCCACGGGTGTCCACTGGATGCGAGTGGCGCAGAACTGGTTACTTTGCCACTCTTTCGGGGAGGCCTATGTCGACGTCCTTCGGTTGATATCATGATGATGATAATGATGAAGAGATTAATTTTTTCTCTAGAACAGTTCTCTCAATGTTTCTTCCCTTATATCTCTCTCATACTTTCAGTGTCAATTTTCGTAAAGAAAAATTCTTTTATATTTAAAAACAGCCTTGCAACTTAGAAGCGTCTGATAAAAGTTTCCTTTGTCTTTTAAACTACCATTTCTTATGAAGAAACAAAATTCTACATATGCTTATATTATAAAACAAAAAACTTTCGTTTCTCTTTTCAGTAGTCTCTGAAAGTATACATTTTTGTTAGAAAATACCAACGAGTTAGTACTTAAGTTAAAAGGCTCTATTTTTAAAAAAAACAAACTTTTTAAGCTTTGTTGTTTTTTAGCATGATTGGACTGGCTAAAAATGTTTGCATGTCATGAAAAATAATTTTATAGTAGTAGAGTCATGCTCTTCCCAGCACAAATGGGCCGGCTCAACCAGAGAAGTACTACTGTCTCACAGAAAATCTGCGTAAAGTAACAGTACTGTTGCATTTCGTGAGCGCCGGAGGCCCAATCTCCCACCTGTTCTGTGTTCCCTTCCTTTTTTCCTTCTCATCCCTTCCTATACCTTGGCTTGACAACGCTCATGTGATACTTAAAGTATTGCAATTACATAAACACATCAATAGTTATTAATATTATTTAGTCTAGTTTAATATATATGTTTGTGGTAGCTTAAAGTCGTCAAAACTGTGGCGGTTCCCGTATAACAATATATAATACAATAAAACTGTACGGTTAACGTACAACATTTTTATTAGTACATAATTTGGCCTACATTATACCTATAAATTATACCGTCAGCGCAAATATTAGTGAGTTGACCGAGCGAGCGACGCGGAATAGCATTCAAACCATATATCTTTGTAAATAACTTAATAAATCATCTATATAAACCTTAATATTCCGCGTGGTCAATCTCCAACACCTAGCACATCCCTGGATCATACATTTTGGTCCTTCGAGCCGGATATGAAAATCAAAATCAACGCCGGTATTCGCGAATTCGATTTTGCCTCAAGAATCAAAACATCCTATAATACTTCCCGCTACGGGAAGGTTAACGCAGCTTCTCATCCAAGATGCTCACAATACAACACTGCATGGTGGGGCGAGATTAACTTTAGCGCACTTGCGTTTCAAATTTTGGATCATTGGTGGAAGCCGAACAGTAAAAAAGGAACTACGCCAGTGTATACGATGTCACCGTTTCAAGCCACACCAAAACAGTCAATTGATGGCTGATTTACCAAAAGAACGAGTCACTCCCAGCAGACCATTCACGAATACCGGCGTTGATTTTACAGGACAGGTAGACATTAAAATTAATAAGGGAAGAGGAGTGACAACGTGCAAAGCTTATATTGCCATTTTCATCTGTATGGTGACCAAAGCTGTACACCTGGAATTGGTTTCAGACCTTACAACAACAACCTTTCTAGCCGCCTTCAAGAGGATGTGTGCGCGCAGAGGTACACCCAAGCATATATTCTCGGATAATGGTACAAACTTCGTAGGGGCAGCCAAACAACTTCAAAAAGATTTTGAACGGTATAAAACTTTCAAAAGCTCTGAATTCTGTAACGAAATGAGTAATCAACAAATTCACTGGCATTTTAATGCGCCTCTCTGGCCAACAGCAGGAGGTCTCTGGGAAGCTGCAGTCAAATCCATGAAATACCATTTGAAACGAGTTTTGGGGGAACAGAAGCTCACGTTCGAACAATTTACAACTCTCCTTACTCAGATTGAGGCCTGTATGAACTCACGTCCACTTTGCCCACTGTCGGAAGACGTAGATGACTTGGAATATCTTACTCCCGGTCATTTTCTCATCGGTAGTCCTCTGCTATCAGTATTCGAAAGAGAAGAAGAAAAGATTAAGTGCAATGATTTGAGAAACAGATGGAGGCTTATAGAACAAATGAACTTACACTTTTGGCAGCGTTGGTCAAAAGAATATCTTCACCAATTACAAGTACGAAGCAAATGGCAGCAACCTAAAGAAAATATAAAAGAAGGAAGTCTAGTATTAGTGAAAGACGAAAATCTTCCGCCGGGGAGATGGGCTCTCCGAAGAGTTATGGAACTGCACCCTGGCGCTGACGAAAGGGTCCGGGTCGTCACATTAAAAACCAAGAAAGGGCTGCTAAAACGTCCTATTACAAAGCTTGCACCTTTACCAGTGAAAACCACAAGTCAACCTATCCAAAGCGACGAAGAAGAAGAAAATCAGAATGAAGAAAAATCTGAAAAACAAAAACCAAGGCATTCCTTAAAAACAAATAAATACAATTTTTACTCTTTCGTACTACTAACTTTAATAGCTACAATGGGGTTCAAGATTGTACAATCAGCACCAATAACGAGCTATATTTTGACCAATATACCAAACGACAATCCTATTTTCTTTGACGAAGCGGGAAAACTACAGCTAATACACGATGAATGGACTCTTTTAATCTATTATAACCTAACATCATACTGGCAAGCAAAAGGGGAACTTAATTCCTACATAGAGCAAATGGATCGACTTTGTCAAAGAATATCTCACGAGTACAAGTCATGCGAAGGATCTGTCAAACACCTACGTCACGAATTGCATCATTTGAACGAATACGATTCCATATTATTGTCACAACACACTCGGAAGAAGCGAGGTTATTTTGACGGAATCGGGAAATTAGCAAGGACGTTATTTGGAGTCCTAGATGAAGAGTTTGCACTTAAATATGAAAAGGATATTCAGAATCTATTAAATAATGATAATTATTTACTTCAACTTATGAAAAATCAAACTTTAATAATAGAGTCAGAAAATAACATTGTGAAACGAAATACAGAATTCATGAATAAGCAATTCGATGTCATACATGCCTACTTGAATCAGACTTGCAGTGTAGTCAATAAAATAGAAAACAAGGCACACATATTATACATGGCTAGCGATTTTAATTCAGCAGCGATAACATCAACTTTAATATTGAGCAACTTAAAACAAATTCAAGATCTCCTAATGAATGCACTCTCTGATATCTACAAAGGCCATTTGGACACACATTTATTCTCAGCATCTCAACTAAAGGAACAACTTATTAGTATATCCGGAAAACTACCCCAAGGACTCTCTTTGCCTATAAAGGATGTGCAAAGGGATTTCAATGAGATATTCAAACTAGTTTATGTAAAAGCTCGTCTTAGTACTAAATACTTGCTGTTTGAGTTACACATTCCAATACTGAGTGATGACGACTACATGATATATCGGGTAATTCCTATCCCGTTCCGTAGAGAAGGGAATTTAAAACTAGTAGAACCAGGTTCCGAGTTCCTTGCCATCAACTTCATAAAGACCTCATATATTGTTATGAAACAGTCTGACATACACCAATGTATTTCGTACGGAGAAGACAATTTTATGTGTATATTGCGTCAACCTGTATACAGCTTACACGACAAAAATGCGCCTTGCGAGGCTAAAGCATTCAGTCAACAGACTTCATTATCATGCGTCAGCAAGGACGTCACATGCAAAGAATCATGGATAAAGTTACACAAACCTAACTTATGGTTGTTTACATTGTGCGAGAGACAGCTGATGCGCGTCATATGTCAGGATCAAGTTACGCCGGCGGTCATTAACGGTACAGGTGTCATAGCCTTGAAACCAAAATGCATATTACAGAAAAGAGATGCAACTATATATACATTTAATCATTTAGGGAATAATCTTTTTATGGAACCAGATATAGAAGTGCCAACTATGAATTCAACAATAAACAACATTTTTGACCTCAGCTGAAGACCTTGCAATTAAATTTAACCACACTCAAGAAAACTGACTTCAACGCAATTGAAGAACAATTAAATTATCAACAGGAGCACGAAACATTACCTATCACATCTTAGGTCTCTCATTTTATTGTATACAATATTTTAAAGATTAATTTCTTTGTTTACCTTAATACCTTATCATCTATTAATAAGTGGGCTAAATCGTATGGTCTTTTGGTCAATCCTTTAAAATCCCAGGCTATTATCATCGGAAGTTCGTTCTTGGTTAATAAACTAAATCACTCTATAATACCTAATATTATATTTGATGGCACTGTCATACCCTTTTCGAGTCAGGTCAAAAACTTAGGTGTTATTTTCGACCAAACTCTGAGCTGGGCACCGCATATTGATAATATAAGTCGGAAGCTCTTTTCTACCCTACATTCTTTAAAACGCCTTCAAAACTTCTTGTCAATTAAGACTAAGGTTTTGCTTGCTCAGTCTTTATTACTACCGCTGTTAGATTACTGTGATGTTGTATACACTGATCCTTCGGAGGAGCTTATTATGAAGTTGGAACGCCTTCAAAACACCGCTATTAGATTTATTTTTAATCTACGAAAATATGATCACGTCACTGAATCTCGGAATATGTTAAAATGGTTTCCAATTAGACTAAGGAGAAATATTCACACTCTGTGCTTACTATACAATATTTTATTCAATCCTCTTACCCTTTCTTATTTAAAAAATCGCTTTTGCTACATGTCTATTGCTAGTGGTGATCGACTGAGATCGAGCAACAATCGTAAATTGTCACTACCGACATGTTCTACAAGAATCTGTTCAAAATCTTTCGATGTGAAGGCTGTTCAGCTCTGGAATAATCTTCCTCTTACAGTTCGTAATTCACCTTCTTTGGCTAATTTCAAGAATAATGTAATTAAGCACTTTGGGGATTTCTGATTTTTAGTGTAGGATATTGTATATATATATATATATATTATTAATACGTAGATATTTATACGTATGTATTATGTATTATTAATATATATTTTTTCTCTCTTCATCTCTTTATTTAAATATATATATATATATTTTTTAAATTTATTTGTTACTTTAGCTATTTCTACCCTTGGTATACATATTCCTTTAGTAACTCAAAGGTTGGCTGGAAGAGATCCCTTATTGGGATAAGCCCGCCTTTGTACAAATGATATTTCTTTGAAAAATTTTGTAATTTTTAAAATACTTGTACAATAAAGTTATATACAACAACAACAACAACCTTTTATACTTTTTTACCATTTATGTTTGTTAAAATGTTTATCCTTTGTAATGAATGCTCTTCCCACTCATTCTCCCTCGGGAGCATGTACGGTTAACGTACAACATTTTTATTAGTACATAATTTGGCCTACATTATACCTATAAATTATACCGTCAGCGCAAATATTAGTGAGTTGACCGAGCGAGCGACGCGGAATAGCATTCAAACCATATATCTTTGTAAATAACTTAATAAATCATCTATATAAACCTTAATATTCCGCGTGGTCAATCTCCAACACCTAGCACATCCCTGGATCATACAAAAACCGTAGCCAAAGTATCCTCTAATGCAGCAGAAACAAAGGATATCCGGACAGTTATGAGACACAAAGCAGTGTTGCCAACCTAAATACCTCTTAATACAAAAGCTGGTGGAATTACAACAGAGTTCACAACAAAGGAGTTTTGTCTCCGAAAACGGAATGTATTGTATTCTATTGAGAATCATGGGATTTTCCGATTGTTTTCGACTTCAATCACTTATTGGTAACAAGCTCTATTGTGTCAAAATACAGTGACATAGCCCCGGTCTTCTTCTTTTTACCGATTGATTAGAGGCAAACCTAGTGGCAAAGTTTATCAGGTCGCGTCGTTTTAGAGCCTTCGAAATCTTTTGTAAGGGTGTAAAAATAAGTGACTTTTTATAGCAATTTGAAAGTGGAGTGACCTAAAAAGTCGTTTATTACGTTAGTGATTAGCAGGAGGTTCTGTGAGTACTGTCTGTTAAATGGGAAGCTGATAATTTAAATAGAAAATGTATTCATGAAATGATAACAAAGGAAAATGAAGATGTTTTAAATTATAATAAAAGACACGTAACAAGAGACAGACAGAATAAATCTGCCGTTTAATAGATGGAAAGTATTCGTGCTTTAATCATCCAAGTTTGACAGTGACAGCTGTTGCGACGTACAAAATGGCGTCGTTATAAATCCGAATCCGTGTCAAACAAATGTGACGTGACGGGAAATTGAAGTAGAAATGCAATATCATTTTAAAATATCAACGTTCAGCGGAATATTTCAATAAAATACATGTTTCGATTCCATTGTAGTCCTGAGTTATGTAACTCTTGTAGTTTGTACTTGTGCCTCGGTTGTGGAATAAATTTATTCTATCAGGTATCGGGTTTTGAAGGCTTTAGGTACCTCTTCGAATATACATAATTTCACCGTAAACTGGTAAAACCTTCACTCCTCACAAAAATAAAATGTTAAAAGAACATTTAAATCTCGCAACGCAGTTTTTCTATTGCAAAAGTTATAAAAACATGACTGAATATTGGCAACTGTACGATATTAAAGTAGTTTAATTTGCAGAATATGTCGCCGAACAATTGCCAATTTCACTGAAGATTGATGAAGCCATTGGTTAACTATAATCTTACTATAAACAGAAAAAATTACCAAGGCTTCCCTTACGCTAACTTCATTCGATTATGTTGCAAGCTTGTTACTAACTTCATAGCGTTGATGTTTTACGAAGGAGCACCAGCAAGTGTGACATTTTGTTTGTATGAAAAGGTCTACAATATATATTAAGGCTATGGATAAAAGGTAAGCATTTTATCGACCAAAACGATCTTAATAAGTTGAATTTTTTACAACTAAAATTCTAAAGTTACACAAATTCCGTCACGCATTTACATTTTCCCGTGAAAGGGGCTGTGGAGGATGGTTGTGAAATTAATTCAGTGACATCAATCACCCCAAGGTGGCGACGACTCGTACACCGCGATTTACATTTAATTCAATGTATTAATTGTAACAGATACTAATTAAATTTGAGATTGTTATCTTAGCAATTCACAATTTTGTCAATGAAAAATTTCAGTAAGAAAATATTACATTGAAAAGGTTTATAATGAAAAATTAAAAGTACTTATAAATGATTTTTAAATACCTATTCAACGATATTCTATTTGATATAATGCGTCGATTTTTGTTCATTTTCACAATATGGCGTCTGGTTGCCGCTGTGTCTTTAGTGACACTCGCACAATTATTGCAAATCAATTAACGTAAGATTCATCAAAATCAACCCATGCTTTTGGTCTCAGCGTGCAAAAAATTAGAGCACATACATACATAGAGTATTAAACACACTACCCACGCGCATCTTATCGCGCAATCGGGTAAAAATAAAAAGATTAGGATAGACGCCTTTTTTGTGCAAATGTTTGTTATTATCTCTGTATCGTTCTTGTCTTCCTGAAAGCCTTGATAGCTATCACATAATGTCTGATAATAATCCTCTTTTTATAAGCATTTTACTACAATGCGATACTCAGAATCATAGACATCAGTTGCATTATAGGCTTTCTAGTATTGGTAATTGTTACGTAACAACTGATTGAAAAGCATATTGCTCTCAACTTTATTTACAGGTATGGCCTTAAAGGGGTTTTGGGATTAACATGATTTGGTAACCGTTTTTTGTAAAAACTATTCTATGTAAATAAGATTTATAAATTCTAAACAGGAACGATACAATTATACTAAATTATTAGCGTGTATGTAAATTCCAAAACAAATAAATTAATTCAGCTACTTACATCAAGCATGTGACGTAGCTTACTTAAACCGGATCACGCGAAGACGCGATTTCTAACGAAAACTATTATTTCAATTCATATTTTTCATGTTATACAATTCTCAAGGTGAAACGGCTTATTTTTATCGGCATGCCTTTATTTTGTGACTGCAATAAGAGTAATTTTACCACCAATAATGTTTGCACGCGACATTAGTTCAGATGCATTAAATTTAATTCAATTAGCTCTTTATTACACTATCAAATGTTTTTTTCTCCACAACCAGATACCTTATTCAGGTCGTTTAAAACAATTATTGTCTTTATCTCATCTATTCTTAAGTCTTAACGACATATTATACCACATTCGAGGTAAGGTCTTTAAATATTACCTCAGAATAAAAGAATTATTACATCTACTCAACATTTTTTAATTCTACCTCACGAAATAATTGCTTTAATCTAAAATTAAAGCGCTACAGGTCGCAGGTTCGATTCCCGCTCGAACCACATATTTGTATTGACCATACAGCCACGTTTTCCGGTTTGGGCGTGTTTGTCCTTGTCCTTGTGTATGTTTGCGACCCCCGATACAGGATATAACTATCCTAATGCGGGCTGTTTAGTGTGTAGCGTTGTTTATCATGTTTATATATTTATTATTCTGTATGTTTGTTCATGTTTGTTCATGTTCATTATTTTTCCTCTCAAAAATACAGAACAGCATTAAAATGTCGGCGTGAAATGATGCCAACATCATGTCCCCGATGAATAGGAACTCCGACTCTGTCGATAAAATCTGATTCAGCTCTCCTGTTAATTTTTTATCGATAGAATGAAATGATTTTTATTTTAAAATCTCACTTAATAATGAATAGCATTAACCTGGTTACAACTTTGACGTTACTATTGAATTTAATATATTTAATTTAAATTCTATCGCATCTACCACGGGAATGTTCTAAAGAATCGTTTCGACTGATCCCGCAGGTGCAATCTCACCAACGGACATCGCGAGAAAACTCAAAGATTTAGTAGTGCTAATACATAAATTGAACAAAAATGCAACGTAACGAAGTGAATCACAAGTTTGTAAAGCAACCGAATGAAGTTAGTTATGTGTTACATATTATTTAACTTCATTATTTATCTCTTAATTTACGAATTGATCGAAGCCGAAACAAGTGTAAAAAGTGTGCTAAATAAAGAAGCATTAAGTATTCAAACGTTTCTCTAACAGATACTTAAAATGCATTACTTGTTAATATGTAAAGTGCAACTTTATCCTTGCATAATAATCTGTCTGAGATGAAGTCATTAATGCGCTGTTAGTAAGCGTTAGTTGTTACTAACTAAACTGTCGGAGAAAATGCGAGGTGTAATAGATTAAGTTTAAATAGTTTAATGAGCATAGCGGCTCGTTTAATAATAGAAGCACGTAGATAGAAATTATTAAATTTGTATTTTAAAAATATTAAGTTTCAAAAACATCTCATCATCATCAACTCTGCATGCCCTGATTTATTTTCTAAGGGTATCTAAAACACCATAAACCATAGTCAAAACCCTCCAACCCTTAAGCTTATATTCCATAATGATTGGGTCAACGGAGTTAATGGAAAACATTCATAAAAGCGGACGGACTAAGATGCCTGTAAATTGTATAAAACCCCTAATAAGTTTAGGGATAGCTTTATTTTACCTTTAAAATTTTTATTGCTTCAAGTAATAAAATAATATATATAATAATAGCAATATAGACCTATTTTATTAAAGCACTTTCCGTTGCTATCGTAAATAGTACAAAAAAGATAATTATTTTATAGAATTATAAAATTATATCTGACCCGTATTAAAAACTGGAGTCACTACGAGTTATTGTAAGAATTTTATTAAATTTTTATTGCCTACGACTATAAACCAACGGGAAAAATATCCACAGTTCAGTCGCATCGGTCGGTAGGTCGAAAAAAATGTAATCCCAAATACAATCGTAAGCACAGATAGCAGTTTTTCCCTGCTTATTTCGCTCTAAAACAACACACAACACGACCAGACATTCTATCTCATACATTCATAAAGTCCGCTTCGCTGTTATATGTTCCTTCCCCATTCACAGTTTTCATTAACACACGAAACATTGCATTTTCTATTTCTAGCTTACTCGTAAAAGAAGAACAGCTTCGGGCACAGCGTCTTTTCATATTTTATTAAACGCCTCGCTTATTCTTGCCTAGATTTTCAGATAGACTTTCACCACCAAGAAAATTGTTGGAACAAATTGAGATATATTCTATATACATATATAAAATTCTCGTATCACAGTTTTAGTTACCGTACTCCTCCGAAACCGCTTGACGATACTTTATGTATATTCATTAGATTTGAGAATAGGTTTATATCTATTTTTATCACCACTGAGTGATAAGGATGGTCCACCTTGAATGTTGTTTTGTGACACATTTTTTTAAATATCTTTTTGATGACATACAACCCTAAATTTTCACCCTCCTACCATCAACGCCTATTTTTTATTAGCGATTTTTTTAATAATTCAATAATTTTCACCAGTGTCACTTCTGTCGGGTCATAGATTCTATTTTTATTTAAGTATTTAAAAAATAACGGGTTTCCGAAAATCAGCACATGTTTTAATTTTTAAAATTAATTATCTTAATTTTCATACATTATGCATATTTTTTAGTTTTAGTAAATATATTTTAAAATATAAGACGCTTTTAAACGTATTATCGTTATATTCTTTCTTTCAAAATTATTCCTTCACCTTTTATTTAATGAAAAATTTGACTTGTATTTACACAAAGAGGCGATATCTCAATCAAACTATTTCAACAAAATAATTTTCGACTATATCATTACTATCAGTTTACATGTCAAATGTAAGACAGTTACATAATTATATTATTGCAATAAAATAAATTAAGGAAACTTCATACTAATATATAGAGTTTTAATCCATTTAACTTTCTATATTAAAACGTTCATAAAACATTTTAAAACAAGCGAACATTTTCACCGAACCAAATATTGCCTAAAACATTTCCAAAGGCTATAAAGTAGCGAGCACGCCACCTATCTACCTAAAACAATAGTTACTAAAATTTAACGAACACCCGAACCACAACACGCCAGCGTTCTCTGAAACTAAACTAAACGTGTTGAAATAGCACGTAGATAGCTTTTAGGTGCCCATATGTATTCCGACTAATATACATAGGTGATGTTTTGTTTCAGCAGAAATAGAACGTGTACATACGTAAGATACATGACCCAGCAACATTGTAAAATACGCAAAATTATTATTTAACTAAACACGCTATAAATTAATAGTAATATCAGAGGAATCAAAGTGCGTTGACATTGGAAATAAGGGGTAGGAGAAACGATAGGAGGAAGTTTTTTTTTTTTTTTTCATTTAAAAAGGAGGGCAAATGGAAATGGAGGCATGGATGAATGGCAGTAAAGTCCAAACACGAAGGCGATAAAATCCAAGATAAAAATTAAAGCGACAGATAGTATTACTGAGATTTTTGGTTTTTCGAAATTGTAGCAAAATGAATTTTACGTTTGAGTCTCATTGAGAAAAAGTGTAAACAGAAATTAACAGATATAAAATATATATTTATTTTAATATAGAATAAAGCTCTTATTTTATTTAATATTATCTCTCCGGGCCAGCGGTCTTCTCGATTCAGAAAACTTGATGTTTCGTTTGACCCTTTTTCAAGATAAATAATATCTCAGTATTAAAAACTGCGATTTTTATAAAACAAACTGATTCTTATATTTTTAAAACCTCCTTAAGTTTTTTAAATTGTGGAAGAACAAAAACGGTACTGTAGTAGATCCATGCTTTTCCCAGCACAAATGGGCCGGCTCGTTCGGGGAAGTACTACCCTCTCACAGAAAATCGACGTCAAGTATAAGGATAAGTAGACTTTTGCGTTTCGTGCGACAAGTGAGAGTACCGAAGGCCCAATTTCCCACCCCTCTATTCCCTTCCTTTTTCCCTATCTGACTCTTTCCTTCTTGTTCATTGGGTTGGCAACGCGCATGTGATACTTCAAGTATCACAAGCGTCAAAAGGTTGCGGTGACTGCTAACTAGGGTCCGACCGAAACTGGTTTTCCAGCCGAAACCGAAACCGAAACCGAACTTTCGGCCTCCCTCTCAGTTTCGGCCGAAACCGAAACCGAAACCGAAACTTTTAAAAATTACGTTTTTTTACTGAAATTTGAGTTTCAAGTATTTTTAACATTTATTTGCATATATACGTAGTCAACTAATTAGCAACGGAAAATAATTGGGTTAAAAATATTTTACAAGTTTAATTTTATGAAATAATGTGCGTTATAAAGTATACTGTTTAATGGTGTGTACTTTTTCGAAGCTAAGAATATTTTATGGTAGTTTATAAAAAAAAAATATTAGTAAAAAGAAATCTCTCGCATCGAAATTGACCATCTAATTAGGGACAGCAAGAGTTAGTGTTTTACTTGCGATTTTTAAAAAATAAACCTGAAATACAAAGGCGGAAAGCCTTTGTGTTTTTATATGGCGTCATTCTTTATTTTATAGTTTTGATTTCTAAAATTAATATCACAATTTATTACTTAAACATGGGTCACTTATTTAAGTTATGAAACGATCAAGCGAAAACAATTTTATCTCAATATAGATATCAAGGTATGTAGCCATACCCTAAAATAGCTTATCATTTGATTTGCTCCAAAAGTATGGTTTTTAACGCTGTGCAATATTTTCAAACCTATAAATCTACTGAAACTGTCTACCTAGAAAGAAATTTAGATCGCAGACTGGTAATAGCTTTATAAAAAGTTCCCTTTGTGGGCTCTGTAATTATTAAAAGAGAAATATTTGGACTAGAACTTAGTGGCGAAGTTACATGGGCGCTTTAACACGAAAACTTTTCAAAATATACTTCACTGTTCATTAAATGATTTCTAGCCGGTGAACTACTATCAGGTTTAGATTGGCCTGCCAAAGCCTAGACTTGAATTCTTTGCAACATTTGCGGTACAACATACTGGAAATTTAAACGAACTCTAGTAGTTCCAAAGACGCCTGGAAGAACTTCACTAACGAAACTTGTCATTATTTGATCGAGTCGATGCCGCGCCAATGTCGATATGGCTATAGCTAATAATCAAGTTTTATTCTATAAAAAAATTATATAAAACTTGAAAAACTTGAAAAAATTTAAAATATTTTCCTTTTAGATGAATTTAATAATAAATTATGAAGCCTCAATAACTCAACGGTAGAAGGGCCGACTTCGCTCCGTTAACGCGAGATTCGAGATGAGAATCCTAGCGCAAGCTTCGAGCTTATTTGGAGGGGCAATAGGAATATTAGTAATACCTTGAAAAAGCATTGCTAATATTCTTTAAAAAAAAATGTACATTTTTCTGCTTTCATTATTTGTAATGTTTTCTTAAGTGTCCCTAATTATTTGTCCAGAGATATATTAGACCGAAGGAGAAGTAAAGTTGAATTTTAATTATTGCTGTTTTTAATTACAATCCATTCCAAAATTTAATAATTCTATTAAGAAAACATTGGTTAAATGATCAAAATCCGATCAACATTAAAAAAACGTAATGAAGACTTCATGTAAACTGAAATTACGGAAAATATAAATAAATGTTACTCTTATTATACCAATGTCCCTAATTAGTTGACCACACACTTTATATAATATAGACAGTTAAATAGAAAAAATAAATAAAATAAAAACTAAAAATTCATTCAAGTCGTAATCATATTTTTTGTCATGAATAAACAGCACTTACTATTCTTAAAAAAAGAAACAACTTGTAGTTAGATATACTAGGTACATAACTAACTACTAATACGTTGTGTCCACAATATTTTAAAGATCAATCTAATACTTGTTTCTGGCGATTTTTTGGCCGCGTTAGCGAGCGGTCACGAATTGGCTGCGAAGTTTACCGAACAACGCACGAAAACTCACGAACACTCGAGTTTCGGCGAGGCCGAAAGTTTCGGCTATATTTTGGCCGAAACCGAAACTAAAGCCGAAACTAGATTTTTGGCCGAAACTGGCCGAAACCGAAACCGAAACCGAAATTTCGGTCGGTCACTACTGCTAACCATCGGGTGGACGGTATGCTTGTTTGCCAACCGTCATGAAACAAAAAAAAAACTTGTTTTATTTGGGAGTCTGTTCTGGCGCGTATGGGAACCTTCGACCGTAACATGTAATTAATCATAGCAGCTTTAGTGAATCAATAAAGCTTTATTGTAAATACTAAATCCTCTTATTGCTTGTGTAATTAAATGTTCCAAATCAATTCACGGAAAATTCTTTGAAGCGAAATATGTATTTACAGAATTTCCGAACCGGTCGACTGATACCAGAAATTTTTAACGAAGCCCTCTTTGCTCGTGCGTACAATATATTTGTATTAATAATCTTGTCGAATTGGATATTGTATTATTTTGCATTTTGTAAATCATGTATCAATTTTTATTGGATATACTTTTTGTGATACATAATTTTTCAAAAATACTGAATTATTTCTGATTTTCTTACTGAATATAAAGAAAAAGGTTTTCACTTTAACTGTTTTTACGTGCGTGTGTGTGTGTTACGTAATATCTTCAATTGTAAAGTGACTAAAAGATGCATCACCATGGATCGAATACTAAAACATGAGCATAAAAAGTCGTCCTCGGACTCTGCTCAAAGGTGACTGCGTCCTTAGGGTCCCTTCCGCTAAGGCGAAATGAAGCGTATGATAGCTGTCGCAAATGCAACAAAAGTATATTTATCAATACACCACCCTATAGCTGCGCTGTCGGTCCACATAATTAGAAAGACACAAAAAGAAGACTGTAAACGTTACTAACGTATAAATTAACGCTACACACTCAACGGCCCCCATTAAAACAGTTATATCCTGTGCCGGGGGTCCGGAAACATGCACAAGGACAAACACACCCATACCGGAAAACATGCCCATGGTCAATACAAACATCTACTCCGTGCGGGAATCGAAACCGCAACCTGTGGCGCTTAAGACAGGTTCGCCAGGCCGCTACCCCTGCGCCACAACGTCGTCATGTTATTTGCGAAGTCCAGGACGCTAGAGAGAATTTCAAATAAAGCTAAATAGAAAAATAATCCTATTTGAAGCTAAATAACTAGCATCTGGGTAAGTTATCGGAAACGTTCTCGCCCTGTCGATAATTCCGTTTCGAACTAAAATTTCACTCTAAATCGGATATAGAAACGTTCAGTTATTAGGTTTTACGGAAACCGTTCAATTTCACTGAACCGATACAGTTTGATTATTGAAAATTACTTTAGTAAAAAAAACACGACTTTTCCTAATAACTAATATTACTATATTCTGACGTAGAATATCAAATAAATAGTATACAAAACAACACCTTTTATCTGTTAAATAATAATTATGTGTACAAAAAAACGTTTGCCTGATACCACTACAAAAGGTATTCTTTTCATCCAAACGAAAAAGTACAATATTAACTAAATAAAAAATAATACTAAAACCTATATCTCTTTAGTTATAATATGCATTAAAAAATAGGCAGACTTGGAGACTGACGATAAATGTGATGACTGACGACAATGTTTAGCAAAGGTCGTAGATACGTTAATATATATAACGTTTTATATGGAAACTAAAATCTCCTTTTTGAAATCCACTGAAAAAGAATTATAAAGAAAAAACCCCAAATACAAGCCAATGTACATAGGTAGGGTAAAACGGTTCGACCGTTATTTCCTGTGGGACCCTCAGTCCCTCCTAAGACCTCAGGTCCGCGACGGATTCAGAATACAAATCCGCTATGTTTGTTACTCGGACGTGATGATTGGGAGATAAAATGTTATGTAAATAAATAAAATAAAAATAAAAATGTTTATTTCATCACATGGTCACAAACAAGACCATTTGTATATTTTTTTGTAACTAAGTTGGCAAGAAAGCATGCGACCCACCTGATGGTAAGCTTGTGACGATCTCAACATTACACTTTATTTAAATCTCTAAAACAATGTATTTTCTATAATATAAACCTATTTATGGACGGTCACCCATCCATTTACTGACCGCACCCAAAGTTGCTTAACCTAAAAGTCGTTTGCCGACCACGTGACTATGTGCAACGTAATACTAAGTATGGATATACCCCGAAAATAATATTTTTACAAAATCAAAAATTTATAAAATTTTGTATGAAAATTTCCATAGAAAAAGGAAAATGTATGGAAATTCACGGATTCAGGTGCCGAATGTCATTGCAGCTGTTTCACATATATAAGGGGTGTGGTGTCGGCGAAGGTGTCTCCGAGCGTATGCTTGGTGAGTGCCCGTCTGACGTCTCTACCCCGCGTATATGTGGACGGTTTACCAAGGCGGTGCGTTCGGGCGGCCATGCTGCTAGAATGCTAGTTAAGGTTTCAGATCTTCGTATATGGTTTTTATACATATTATTAATGGTGATTGGTGATGCATGGCAAAGAATATATATAAAGTATATATTAAATATATATACAATAATTATTAAATAATGACGGTATGGTGGTCCGTCTATGATTACTGGCAAAGAGATCTAATATGAATAATATGATCTATACATGTTAAAGGCAAATTTATATCGTTGAAATATTGAATATAATTTATTATTATAAATTAAATATTTAATGACGGTTTGTGGGTCCGTCTATTATGAATGTATGTATGTTTGTTATATATTAAGAAACGAAGTTTACTCCGTTTCTTTAATATTATATAATATTGTAATAGCGAAAGTAATGCTTCGGCGCAAATATTGTTTATGTTTCAGAATCTACTAGATTATTTGAAACCTAAGAAGAAGCGAATTCAATGAAGATTTAAAAGTATGCGTTGGGAAGAATTTAAGCGTCATAACTAATAAATAATTATATTTCAGCTGTATACGTGTATAATGTTTTGGCGAGTTGTAGTTGACCCGATACTTGAGTTTGAGGCTCTGATGAAGCCTGAGTCATGTCTATAGTGTCCTCGAGTGAGGTCCTTTTGACTTTGCTGATGTGATGTTGACATGGGGTTGACTCTGTGGTGCGATTTATATCGATGCAGTTGTTTCCTCAGGTCCATTGCTGAAGCGGCCCCAGTGATACAGATTAGAATTGCTGCGGTGGTGCGACTTAGGTCGATGCCGTGATGTAGTTCGGTTTGTTGCTGAGGCGCTGGAATATTATACATCGTTTGTAGCAAAATGACTCGTCTTCTTATTAGAGACGCCCCCTTAGCTTAGCAATAGGGATTTTTATAATTGACATTGTAGCATGTCATACTATTAGGGCAACTGGTTGCTTCTCACTTCGAGATAGCTAACTAGTATTAGACAGTGTGGCCTGCTTAACTCTTATCATGCGTGTTTATCACGTCTTAAATAATGAACTGGATTCGGATGTATGTTTGAGTATTGAGCCAAAGGGTACCTTGCGTGAGCAAGTGCTATGGTTTTAATGATGCAAAACTATAATAAGAAAACGACATAAATCAAAGAATATTAGTTGTAAGACAATGCGATTACGAATACGATATAAGCCCACGAATATTAATTATAAGACAATGCGATTATTTAAATACCAATTAGGTAGGGTTAGGTAGGACTTAGTTTTAAGGAATTGCGGTTGTGATATTATAAAGAACTGAATATTATCAATACTATATGACCCATATATAGTGATAAAAGAAATATACTTATAAATATAATTATTAATGAATTTGCCTACACTACGGTGAGGTTATTATAAATACTATATTACACATATATAGTGATAAAGGAAATATACGCTATAAATAGCACTATTGATGAAAATACCTTAACAAAGGTGAAGTTTATGATGAATATAAACTCTATATTAACCACATATAGTGGTATAACAAATATACGTTATAAATGATATTATTTATTATTATTGATGAATTTTACTTCACTAAGGTGAGGTTGACGATTATAGCATTGTGCTTACGGAATGCCGCCTGGCGGTTTAATGTTCGAATACATATCTGAACCAGGGATTTATTCCCTTATATATAATGACCAGGGCTTGTCCCTCAATTATTATGGCGTTTAGCCTTCTCATACAAAGATGAATAAGAAATATAATGTGACTTCGGTCTTTATTGATACTATTATAAAATAACAGGGCTTGATCCCTTTCTATGCTATGAAAATAACAATAATATAACAGAATAAATCTTGCGTCCCAATAACGAAATCACTATAAATATAAATTACCAGGAGTATGTCCTTTCACGTTATAACAATCAAATTGTGTGTCGCAGGCGCACTATAAATAGCCTATCCCTTACCCGGGAGGGCTCGTATCTATGGTTGGAACCCACAGTCGGTGGCGTGTGCGGGGCCATCGATCTCCCCCTCTTCTTTATATTTTTACTATAGAGTTTAAGTATATAAGAATTGGAGGAGCGGATTACTTTCAGCTACTCGTAAGAGGTGTTGAAAGTATAGGGATATATTTATTATCTCACCATTTAGCCTTTATGGGCTTATATAAATATTTTTATTTTGATAATCATATTACACTAATATAATTAAACTATATAATAAATAAGATATTATTGTTTTCCATTGTCGAATTGAACCTGTTGCCTCTGATGCTCTAAAAGAACACGGTTTATTACGATCACAACGTAACGAGGGTCCTAACCGCTTAGACGATACACGTGCCAATTTAGTAGTTTTATGCTATTTATTTTCGTGCATTTAATTATTCCTTATTTAAATATATTTTATTTCTATATTATTTTTATAAAGTAAGTTAGGTTCAGTCACAAGCTTAAGCTAAGATTTCACAGCAGAGATTATTCCACCAGTGCAATCAGTAATACTGGTGGTAGGTCTTTTGTTGCAAGAGGCCGGCTAGGTAGGTACCACCGCAGTGTCTAAGCATTGCTGTGTTTCGGTTTGAAGGGCATTGTCGACTATTGCAATTACGGGACAGAGGAGATTTTAGAACTAATATCTCGAGGTTGGCAAAGCGTGAGTGGCACCTAGTAATGGTGCTACAAGCACTCATAGGCTACGGCCACCACTTACCATCAGGTGGGCCGTATGCTTGTTTGCCAACTTGTAACATAAAAAAGGCCCATGAGCGCTTGCAACATTATTTATTTATAGGGTATTTTTGATCCGTAATTTGATTTTGTTTTTAGAATATCTGACACTTTTATGTTAAAAGAACGACGTAACTAATATTTTTTTTATATCATGACGGTTTTCAAACAAGAATATGGTCCGGTTGATGGTAAGCACTCATCGCAACCTATGAACCATTTTGTCTGAAGAGATAGTACTGCCCCGGTGCTACTTATTAATCTTAAAAATACATGAAAATAAACGACAGAAATGTAGCTAAACTTATCTATTTTTAAACCGACATAGGTTTAAAAGCGCATTATAAAAATAATCATTGGCTCCACAGGTGAATAGAGGGCTGGTTCGACATTACGATTCGGCGGGGAAATGCAGTTAGCATGCTCTGAGGACATGTTTTGTACAGTTATAATTATTCATAAATGGTTAGTATTTAATTGTAAATATGTTTGTAATATTGGTAGCTGTAAACTATTTTATTTTAGAGACGCAAAGTTATAGGTTTAAAAGAAAAACTTCATATAGTTGTTACCATTATTGTAATTGTGTCAACGGTATAAAAAAAATCCGAATGAGAATAGTCTAATACAGGGAAAATGGATAAAGATATCTAGCGAAAAGTGGTTCAACTAACTTAACAAAATAAATGAGTCCGCAGTTGTGAAAGCTACGACCCATCAAATATCGTACATTGTATTGTCTGAATACCATCGTTGAAAGAATAAAAATATACCATTGCCCCTTTTATATTGTCTTTAGAATTTATAGTACTATGTATTTTACTTTTAAAATCAAGTTAATATAAAAATAGTTGTCAGTCAAATGCGTTGTGGACCAAGCACAGTCGAAACTAAAGGGTTCAGCAGCTTGATGATTAAGAAGCTAAGGACTTTAAAAATAATAACGAATTAAAATCGATCGCAAATATAAGTTGCTATTTTTTTAAATTTACAATATGTAACATAGACAAAAACAGTTACAATATTTTTTTAAATAGATATTTAAAAAATTACAATAATATATCTAAAGATATTGCAATAATAAATAAATGAAGAACATGATTATTATTTTAGGAATCTTAACTTAAATGTAGCAATTTTTTAAATATATAAATGAAAATTAATGGTTCAGACGAATTCTTCGTTCTTCTCATCTTGCGGTTCTTCTTCTTCGTTGGTAGCGAGTGAGACAGGGAGAGCCGCGTGTGTCTTATGATAGATTAACATACACACTACCAATAAGATCACACGCCGGGCTCACCCTCGTAACTCCTTCTAGAATTCTTCTTTAATCTTCTTTATTTCCATCTTCTTCTTGGAGAACTTCAACCCCTTGTAAGTATAGGTACAAAGAAGTAGATACGTCTTAATAATATTAACTAGCTTAACTAGCTTTCAGCGCAGCTCCGCTGGACTGCAAGGTTTCTTTTACTATTATTTCCTACCGAGAACCCTCCGGTTTTGGAATGAGCTCTCTGCTGAGGTTTTCTCAACACGCTACAAGGGGTTAGTTATTCAAGGCGAGGTTGAAAAAGTTTTATGGGTTGGCAACATGCATGCCATACCTCTGGGGTTGCAGGCTTACCATCAGGTGGGCCGTACGCTTAATTGCGACTATCGTGGTAAAACATTAGCAGGCTTGCTATTTTCAGCATCAATAGGCTCGAGGAATTACTATGATAGCACGTAATATCGATGTCAAGTAACAATACTCGTACTTTTTATTTCTATCGAAGAGTGTGACAATTGAAGAACAATACCTATTTCCCCTTTCTACATTTCAATCACTTTCACCTGTTCTCTTATATTTTATGTCCAAAGCATCTCATAGTGAAAGCTCTCTCGAGGATCTCCCGAGCATTGGTCACGATATCAGGTTTCCATCGGCCAAACCCTATGGTTAAAATCTAAAAGATATACGGCACTATTGTTACTTTTTATTATTTGACGACACAGCGATAGCAAACCTGCCTTAAGCACCAGAGATAGCGGGTTCGATGTTCGCTCAGGGAAAATGTTTGTATTGACCATACAGGCATGTGTTCCGGTCTGGTTGTATATCCTTGTCTTTGTGTATGTTTCCGGACTCAAATCACTATCGTAAAGGTTGAATGTGTAGCGTTTTATTTCATAATATCGTATTATTCAATGGTATTATTACAATGGCTTATTACAATGGCTTCAAGCGTTTTACATATCTCAAAAGCAAAACATTATGTTTATGAAAGGACGTTTTAATCTATCAATACAATATTACATTACATAGTACACAATGCCTTGTTTAGGGTTGCCGACAACACAAACGTCTTTCTGTTTTTGTTTTCAAATAGAACAATCATTTGTAAAGATAAAAGAATTGAAAAATTTATGGAAAGAGAGTGATATCAATATCAAGCAATGTATACTTTATTCTTCTTTATTTAGTGACATAAAAAAATCAGTTTAGAGAATTTACCTTTTTCTTTGTAATGTATTTATTTTATTTAAGAGGGGGCAAACGGGCAGGAGGCTCTCCTGACGTAAAGCGATCACCGCCACCAGTGAACATCTGCAATACCAAAGGGCATGTGCGTTGCCGACCTTTAAGGAAAGAATACGCTCTTCAGTTGAAGGTTCCCAGATCGTATCGGTTCGAAAAGACCACCGGCGGAAGTTGGTGGTGCGAGGAAGGAAATGTCTTCTAAATCGCCCTTTTGTGGAAGAAAATACATAGTTGGCAGCCCTGAACACCAATCACCCTAGCCCCAATCCACCTATTGTGTGCCTTTCAACACGACTGACTACCTTAATTAGAAATAGAAATATATATATATATATTAAAGGCATTTATAATGACGACTATAGAGACCAAATCGTAGTCAAAAACTTGAGAGGTGTCAAGGGACACCCGGATGGAACGAAGTTCCTTTCGATTAATTAGTGAAGGAATTGTAATAAATTTTTTTTTTTTTAAATTATAATAATATTTTTTTTATTATTAACATTATTTATTATTTAAAAAAACCTGTATACACTCAACAAAAATAATCGTCGCGACACCACACTGTTCAATGCGAAATAGAAATGAAAATATCTGGCTTGCTTTCTTTAAGAGAGAGAGAGACAGACAGAGAAACATGCGACGCCGCACAGCTTACAATAGCTTACTATAGCGAAAAGTGTCGTGAAAACTTTAGAAACGTAAGAATTTTTTCCGTCTAGCCCCCTTTCACAACGCGCGATAAGGAACTTCGTTCCAAAAATAATAACGTAGAAGAGAACAGAGGTTGATGTCAGATTTAATAAATTCAAATCTAAAACATTTTAAGCATTCATATGACATCATACTTATGAAATGCTTTCAAATACACTTAACAGGAGCTCATTGAGATTATTCAGGTCTTAGGTATATAGTAAGTTGATAGTTACTTCATTAATATGGGTGAACCCCAATACAAACTTTCATTTTAGATTTATCATGCTTGTTTTGACTGTCTAAATTTACTTTTATGAAGAACTCTTTAGAATCTTTCTGTTAATGAAAAGAAATATTCTACAATTTCTTGAGAATTACATGAAACACGTTCCGATCCGCCATATTATAGTCTGTTTAGGTTTGCATTGTAAAATAGATAAACTACAACAAATAAATGTTCCAACAACACAGCATAAAATTTCTAAAAACAAAATCGTTCGCTATTCATACCTCGACGGAATATCTAATATGCCCGTCCCACGGAATACATTCAGAATCGAACAAAACCACGGACGCCGTGAATTATTCATATAAATCATATAGTATTTCGTTACACTATCCGACTTCAAAATAAAAGACATTTTAGAATTTTATTTTAACAACTTCTTCAGATGTTTTTCTTTCTTTCAGCGTTTCGGAAGGTTTGCTTATTGTACTTTGCAGGTTTGACAGGTCAGTAATTATTAGACAGAAAAAGTGCTATTTGTCATCCGCAACCCTTTTAAATGTGAACCAGTAACTCATTGGGTTGACGACGTTGTGGCGCAGCGGTAGCGAACCTGCCTTAAACGCCACAGGTCGCGGGTTCGATTCCCGATCGGAACATAATATGTTTGTATTGACCATGCAAGCATATTTTTCGGTCTGGGTGTATTTGTCCTTGTCAATGTGAATGTTTCCGGACCCCCGACACAGGATATTACTATTCTAATGGGGCCGTTGAATGTGCAACGTTTATTTATTTATTATTTATTATTATTGGGTAAATTTCAAAACAGGAATAACAATTATTTTATCAGACGTAATACCAACATCCGGGAACAGGAGTCTAAACTCTCCAAAATCTGAATGAATCTTCTTCATCCTGCATTATTCCCGGTATTTTATGTACCAGAGGTCTGCTTATTACTCTTATCCGGATTTGACAGGTTACTAGTTTCTAGGTTAAAATCTAAATCATTATTAAGTAAAAAAAAAGCATGGGGTGCATAGTATCAGTGTTTATAAATATTTTATTGACAGACATAAGTAGAAGGATTATCATGTTTGATAATGTCTTAAAAAGCACCCCACGTTTTTTAAATTTTTTTTTCTTATTACACTATTCGTAATTTTTGAAAGTAGTATTTATTTTTCATTTTTCTATCACTTATTCAATATCACTATCGTTTTATATTATTTCTCTAAAATATATTTACTTTAACTAAAGCTAAAACTAACTAAAACTTATAATTGCTCGATTAACTTATATTTATAAATTTCCGAATTTATATTTCGGAGAATCAGAGACCCGAGTATAATATCTGGAGACGAAACTTGCTCACAACCAAAACTAATAACACAATTACTATAACAGAGACTGAGGACAAACGAGGCGTCTAAACTTGATGAAGATGGTTCCATTTTGAGGAATTATTATATAACATTAATTAAAGTAGGAAATTAGTTTCTTATGACGTTACGCTGTGTTTCACTGAAATATGTTTGTGAAATTTAAGTTGAGTCACTTTTAATGAATTATTATTTAAAAAGTTGACTGGATTTATGTTATTGATTCTAATTTGTTCAAATTCAAACTCAAAATATTCTTTAATTAAATAGACCTTTAACACTTCTGAATCTTATTAATATTATAAATGTGAAAGCTTATTTGGATGGATGGATGTTTGATGCTCTTTCATGCAAAAACTACTGGACAGATTTGGTTGAAATTTGGGACACACATAACTTATTACCTAAATTATTATCTATAATTATTACCTTGGGATCTTTAAAAATAAGTACATAACGTGAGCGGAGTCACGGGCATAGCTAGTTTCAAATATACAGTCTGTTGTAAGTCTAACTCCCGGGTTATCAAACGTTGATCAAACTCATGTTAACATAGCGAATACTAACCACTCATTGGTTGCCTGTTGATCATCAGGTGAGAAACCGGGGATAAATGAAGCTATACTTGTCGATTCTGAAGGTAGATTATGAAGAGAAGGACCGGCGAAAAACTCTACAGTAACTCTATTTTCTATCTGTAACTTTTTTGCGATTAAGCAGCTCAGACGATCAAGATAAAATTTGACATAAATATAATTTTAATATAGAAGGCACACTGATTATTTATTTGATTATGAACAGTAGTCCGCGTGGTCTTAATTTTTAAAATAAAACCAGGGTTGCCACTCATTGTAATAAGGCCGCCTTAGCACCAGTTTCTTTCATCTCACTTGTTTTTGCTTTATATGTGTGTGTAATAAAGTTTAATCAACTCCTATTAGTTTTGAATAATGAAAGTTTGAAATGAATGGACGGATACGTTGTTATTTCGATCCAGAATCCAATCTAACTGTAGTGTTTATCTTCATTCTCTGTTATCATTGAGTTGGACGATGCGTGGGTCGCTGAGTTATCTTCGTCCATTACAAGTTGTAATTGAAACAATATTGACTAATATGAACATTGTAATAATACTTGTTATAACTGATTCAAAAATGATATTTATATTATAGAAGTTTTTATATGAGTATATTAAATTGGACTTTTGACCATTGTGAACCAATAATAATAACCAATAGAATATATTTGGTGATGATCAAGAACTTCGGATAATAATAATAATAAAGCATGAGCTTGTAATTATAAAAAATGTGTACACCTTTTATCTCTCTACGATGGTGGCATATGATGGCAATGTGTTCTGTTAACAGTCTATCATGTTCATGTTCCCTTCCCAAGTACAAAATCAAGAATAATATTAATGTCTTTCTAGATACAAATGTGCATTTATTACGTCATAGTATTTAAGATCTAATTACTTTATATTATATTTTGAGAAAAAAGAAAAATCGCGAAACGTGAAAGTAACGCTGTCTCTATATCTCTGTCGCACTTACGCCAGAACTACTGAAGCAATTTAAATGAAATTTGGTACACATATAGTCTAGAGCCTGAGAAAGGACATAGGCTACTTCTTAATACCAAAAAAGGTAAGGGGTTAAAAGGAGGAGGAGGTCGTCATTTTTAGAGGTAGAAGCTTGTAACTTACTGTTTAGGCTTTGATTTGATATAAATAAATCTGACATTCAAAGTTTGTAAAAGTTTTAACCTCAAGGGTGTAAAATAACATTAGGGAATACATTGGGGAATGAAAGTTTATATGGAAATGCTGCAAATAGCTCATTAAAGTATTTGTGTGTATGTTGTATCTTATTTGTAAAATAATTAGCCTAAGTAATTAAAAATTCTACCCAAAATTCTATTCCAAGCGGACGAAGTGGCAGGCACATGTAGTGTTTTATAAAAATTTAAAGTTAACAATAACATTTTTCTTTGTACCTTTAAAAATATTATCAAATATTACATTGACGTTACGGAAACGTGAAAAATCATAGAGCATTATCTTGTCAAGCGTGAAATTTACAAGCGTCGTATCAGAGCCGGGCGATAGCGCGGTGATTTACGTGCAGAGTACGACGAGAACGATATCTGAATGAATTTCGTATGGAATTCTATATGAGCTATCGATTACACTGCGGTTGTGATATTTTACGCACGATTCGGAAATCTTTAACTTATATATCGTTGCGATGAATATAATTGACAGAGGTTTGATGGGAGGTGACTTTTATTCGGTAAAATCGAATCATCCCCGTGACAGTGTTACGGCATTTTTCTTGAGGTATCAGTCGTCTTTATAAAATAGATTGGTTTTGATTATATACAACAAAACGACGTTGACGACGTTGTGGCGCAGCGGTAGCGAACCTGCCTTAAACGCCACAGGTCGCGGGTTCGATTCCCGCTCGGAGCATAATATGTTTGTATTGACCATGCTAGCATATTTTCCGGTCTGGGTGTATTTGTCCTTGTCATTGTGAATGTTTCCGGACCCCGACACAGGATATCACTATCCTAATGGGGGCCGTTGAGTGTGTAGCGTTTATTTATTTAACAAAAAAAAATACCGGTAATGGTGACCGCCAACTACTAGTCAGGCTTCATGTTTGTTTGCCACTTTTGTGGTACAAAACATGTACATATGTACACAACATATACATAAAAAAAGTTTTTTTAAAAGAATATTGGCAATGATTTTTCAAGTAAGTTGCAATAGGAGTGGGTACGACAATATCACAAAGGATCAGGAGCGGATCTGGAACCCTTGCGTTAACGTAGTACAGTCAGCTCTTTGACTGTTGAGCTATTGAGACTTCAAAATGAAATGAAACCAGATTAGAAACTTCTCTTTTGCTTAGGTAATAGCTTATAGCATTTAACTAAATGTGTAGAATATATGTATAAATAGTGATATAATATAATCAGTGTAACTTACGCATGAGCAGCTGACGCCTTTTGAATATTTAACCCATACCTGAAAAAAGAGACCATGACATTAATATCAAGTGGGATAAGATCCTTATCTATGTCATAACTAACGCAATTCACGAAGGCCCTTTCCCTAACAATAGCCCTCTAACACTTCACGAGCACTTTGCGGAGAACGCTTGAATAATGTTACATTTTGGGAGCAAAATGAGTATCAGATGTTTGCTGGATGGCCTTTTTAGGGTTCCGTAGCCAAATGGCAAAAACGGAACCGTTATAGTTTCGTCATGTCCGTCTGTCCGTCCGTATGTCACAGTCATTTTACTCGAAGACCATTGGCTCTATCTATACGAAATTTATTAAATAGGTGTGTTCTATGAACCGCACAACGATTTTGTAATGACATTTATAATATATAAGAATTAAAAGTAGCATCCATATATGTAACTGAATGTTGAAAAAAAAAATTTCAATGTATGTCAAGGTGTGAGATATCTTTGGATAGATCAATCTTATCATATATATCTTTCAAAATAATAAGGAGGTTTGATTTTGACTTTTTTTATTAAGTCAGTAGTTGTTGAGACATTAGCTCCTAAAGTCATAAAAATGTGTGCCCCCTCTAACTTTCGAACTATGGGATTTAAAATTCTGGAAAAATTTGAGCTTGTAGAACATCAAATAAAGAAGATCGGTCTACAAATTTAAGAGATATCTAAGTTTTTCCCATAACTTTGTTTTTTATCTTACTTTTAATAATTACTATGACATTACCAACTTATTTTTGCGGTCGGTTTTAATTCGTTATTATTTTTAAAGCCGTTAAGATTCTCCATAATAATAACCAAGCTGCGGAACCCTTTAGTTTCAACTGTGCGTGGTCCACAACGCACTTGACTGCTAATTATTTTGGACTCTTATATTATTTCAATTTAAGACATAGATAATACATAGGATTTGAAAGAAAGAACTGTGTTATTTGTCATAATCAAATTCCTACCTAATATTATAATTGCGAAAGTAACTCTGTGTCTCTGTCCATCTGTCTGTTGCCCTTTTACACCAAAGTACTGAACCGGTTTAAATGAAATTTGGTACATAGATAGTCTAGAGTTTGAAAAAGGACATAGGCTACTTTTTAATGCGAAAAAAGGTTGTAAAGGGTTGAAAGAGGCCAACGCGGTTGTATGCTTCGGCGACCCCGCGACGTCCCACTATGGCGCTAGATGGGACCTTGGAGTTTTAGTGGGTAGGGGAGCTCGGCTCCGAGTCCACACACCTCCTGCGCCATTGCACCCGTCCCGGCGCTCGAGTGCGTAACTGCATTTCTCCAAGTAAAAAGGGGATGAAAAGTTGTAAGGAAGTATCGTCATATTGCTATTTGTAGTATTTCTCCTTCTTACCTACCCTCTATTAGCACCATAATCTCAGTTCGCACTGCACTGTGTTATTGTAATCTGCTATAGTAACGGTCTGCAGCTATATGAACTTTTCCCTTATATTTTCTGCTCAAATAAACAAAGCAAAAACAATCCCTGTCCAATCCCCAACCGAGCTCAGCAACTCGTTCAGTTTCCTCACAAATGAGAACAAATCAAACGATGAAACACCAAGCATCGGAGATAGCAACTGAATTTCCTTTCCACAAAAGGGTTCCGGTTCGATTCCCGCCGGAAGCAACATCGATCTACGATAGATTCTCTCAGGGGTTCGTTTGAGATAATAGCTTTAGGTTTTATTTTCATCGTATTCCTGTTTCCAGAGATTCGAACGCTGACTATTGTTTTCGTTTTTTTGTTGCTCTGTATAAGTTTATAATTATAAAAGGGATTGCTGGAATTATTATTATGCGGGTACTAGCTGTACCCGCGGCTCCACTCGCTTTATATAGTTTTTTGCTGATCTCACGGGAATTCAACAATTTTTCCGGGATGATAAGTATCCTGTATGTTAATCCAGGTAATAGGTTTTTGTGTACTAAATTTCATCCAAATTTGTCCAGTAATTAATACCACGTGAAATAACAACATCCATCCATCCATCCAAACTTAATATTTATAATATTAGTTAGATTATGAGATTGCTATTTTTAGGTTAAGTTTTTTATTTTTCTTTACGAAGACATAATTGGCGGAGATTGTGAAATTGGTATTCATTATAACCACGTAAACCAAAGACAATCTATTTCTATCCCGAAACTCATTTCATTTATTATTAGTATTATTAGTCTAAATTCCGAAAGTTCCATCTATATTATGCATTTCATTTTTTTGTCCTGTGGGAAATTAACACTTTACCAGGATAAAAGTATCCTATTTCTTAATTCAAGTAGCAGTAGGTATATATCTGTGTCAAATATTATACAAATCCGTTCATCAGTTTTTATGTGATTAAGTAAACAAACATCTAAACATACAAACTTTCACATTGATTATATTGTAGTAGGATTAGTAGGATATCAACTATTGTTAATCTAACTTTCAGTACAGTTTTGTTACTAAATAAAAAACGAAACAAGGACATCGTTGTGGCGTTGTGGGTAGCGAGTCTGCTTTTAGTCTTGACTGTTGCAGGTTTGATTCCCGCTCGGGTAGATGTATTGTTGTAAATATCTGTTTCGGTCTGGGCGTTTGTCTTTGTGGGACCATCCACTGTGCCTCAGAGAACACTTTAAACTGTCGGTCCTAGTTGTTATCACATAACATCTGATAATAATCGATAACTTTTGATAAGTAAATTGCTCTTATCCAATGAGTTACTGGTTCGCCCTTAGGGTTGCGGAGGTCAGATGGCAATCGCTCCGTGTAAAAACTAGTAACCTGTCATATCCGGATAAGAGTAATAAGAAGACCCTGGATAAATAAAATATCGGGAATAATGCTAGGACGAAGAAGAAATAAAAAACGAAAGGTCAAAAGATGAACTACAGTTGAGAACAGTAATCATATAACAACACCAGGTTGAGATTCAACAAGTGAATGAATCAATTCGGTCTTTAATCTTTCATGAGGAAAGTTGGATTGAGTTCACGACCGGTAATGTCTTATTTCGGAAACAATATAATTTTTCGTTTTTGTTGTTGAAATTAGTTTTGTATGTTAACAAGAAGTTATATTCTTCTTAAAATTATATTATAAATTGCTGTTGGGAACATTTGTCACAGCCAACTTAGTCACCTAAAAAAATGATGCTATATAGATAATAATAATAATAATAATAATAACTTTATTGGCAACCTTATTTGACTGCTTAACATAAGTCAGTTATAATAATAATTAAATAAGGAATGTTTACAAATAAATATTTTCACCATATATAAACATTAACAAAAAAGTAAAAAATTAATAAATAAAACAAACCTAGTACAATTTAAATATATAATTACAATGAAAAGCAGTACAAGTTTATCCCTGCCAATCGGAGGCCCACTCAGTGTACGCCGAGACGTCATAGCCTCGACCCAGAATTTCAGTGGGCAACGTGTTCCGCAGCACGGACAGCGACTACGATTACTAACCATACATAATAAGAGTAGAAAAAAGGAATATAAACATGTAAAGTATAACTAGATCAACTACAATACTGTTATAAGTCATCATAGTAACTGATTTTGTATTTTATTATCCAAGGTATGACAAAGGATTGAAAAGCAAGGTACTTAATATGGGACCAACGTTTTTGGATAAAAAAGTATAATCACTATAGTAGACAAAGTAATATTTAATTGCACATTTCATTGCATTCACATTATTTTGTTATGCAATTTAGAGAAAATCTATCTCTAGTATATCAAATATTTAGGTCCATCGGTCTAGAAAATGGTTGGCTTAGGCATGGGTCTAGGTTTTGTTAAAGCAGTTAAAGGAATTCCTGAACCGAAACACAAAATCTTTTACAATAGTTCTTCTTTAAACTTCAATTAGTCTACTGTAGCTCTCGTAGCCGCGTAGATGTAATTGTAGCAAAAGCGTAGCGTTATGTTTTACGTCACAAGTAGAGAAAGGCGCACTAACTGATACGATCGTCCTTTAAGAGAGACCTTAATTTGATCGGCCCACCGCATAGGTAACCTACCTTATTGGAACGAAGTTCCTTAACGCGGATTACGGATAGTGCGATTTAGTAGAAATCATCACGTAATGAAATGTCGTATGTTGTATTTGTGTGTGCATGTGTATATCGAGCTTACTACTAGCCAATTAGCACAAGGGCAAGTGAAGAAAAAACGTAATAAACTTCGTTCCTGACGGGGTCCCCGACTGCACAATTTTTATCTTTATGGTATAAAAAGTAGGTAAGACCTTGCATTGTAATTTTCATATTAAATCCTTATTCTTAAAGCCGATGAAATATTTTGCTTACCAAGGTTTAAGGCGTTTCGGCATATTACGCGCTGGTTTTGATGGAGATTTTATCTTAATGGGGTCGGAAATTATTTTACCTCAGAAGATTTTTTTTTTTTCGAGATTATTTAGCATAAAAATGAAAATGATAACAAATTTGGTACTTTTGTTTTAAATTATGTAATCTGAGGTTCCAACTGTTGATTATAGTAATTATATTGACATAAAAAACGGTTTATTTGTCACAAGCTGTGATAGTCCAGCGGATAGGAAACATAGACTTAAACCGATGGTCGCAGATTCCTATACTTAAATATAATAGACTGAGGTTCGGCTTGCCATAAATCTTAAACTAAAAAAAATATGTTGATGATGATCCCAAGCCGATTTCGGCGGCGACTACTATAACTCCGCTGTTGACAACGTACATGCATGCGCATGTGGCTTATGTAGCCAATCTTCTTTCAAAAGCCCACGGATATTGTGGACATGTTAGTGCACTGTCCACTTAGTTGTATTTTATTATCAAGGGTGGTCAGGTTTTTAACTTTTATACTTGTAAGTCAACTTACCCCCGCTTTCTAGTACGATGATCAAATTCATCTCAACTTGACACACCAAATATGGAACGCTCTTTGGTTAAAGATAATCAATGATCAACTGGCAACAAATGAGCATTTAGTATTTGCTATGTTAAGTTAACATGAGTTTGATCAACGTTCGAGAAACCAGGGCTTAGAGTGTTCTATACCACATGTGTCGCTTCAGAACATCTTTATCTCAACGGCCCTCATTAAAAAAGTTATATCCTGTTTCGGGGCCCGGATACATACACAATGACAAGGACAAACACACCCAGACCTGAAAAAATGCCTGTATGGTCACTACAAACATCTGCTCCGAGCGGGAATAGAACGCACGACCCGTGGCCCTTAAGGCGGGTTCGTATCGCTGTACCACAATGTCGTCATATATATGTATATAGACATATGCATTGCTTGATGTATGAAACATGTAAATTATAGCTTACGTGTTATTAATAGTGTACGAACATTTATAAATCAGGTTTCACCCCTACATCTCTAAGCGTCCCTTCGTCGGGACGATCCCGCTATCCTCTAATTAGCCGCTCGCCCGTCGCACCGAATCCCGTGATAATTGGCCCGATGTATTTAAAATCTACCTTAATCCCGTTAAATCCTTAACATAGATTGATTGTCTTAATAATTTAAATATGGTTAATATCAGTAGTATCAGTAGATACTTAGTAAATATTACATTTTAATGTCTTGATTTTGTACGCTTATTGAGCTGCTTTGTGATAAAATAAATACACGTGTTGTGAAACGTACAGATTTAAAATACTGGTAGCATTTAAAAGCACCCGCACTTCAAACTTTGACCGTAGCATTGGAGCCTCATAAACGGCTGCTCTCGACAATCCCATTACAAGTTTTAGAGCAACGCCGCGCCGAGCACGTCGAAAATTAATAAAATGCTGCAGTGAAACTACAAAACAAGTCATTTAATTTACCCGGTGGCGAATACCGTTTTTAAACGTTTTCATATATGTGAGTGGCATTTTAATCAAGCCTCGTAAAATCAAACGTTAAACAGTGTTTTGTGTGTTTAAACAAAGACCGTATGTTTTTATTTTAAGTATTTTATCGGCATTTAATTGCTCATATTTAATCAAATGCAAAAAAGGCTAGTATTATATTTAAAACGTTTTAAGCGATCTCATTGTCGCAATTCTTTACTGTAAGTGTAATTTTAATTCAAGTACGTCTATTTTCGTTACAAACAATTATTATTTTTAATATAAAAAATAGTGTCAACTTTCTGAATACTAAGCAAGAATAAAACATTTCCGCAATCATGGTAAATAAGGTCTTACAACTTGACGAGTTCCAATCTCTATCTCTTTTGTCTTTTGTTAGATCATCATAAAATTTATACTAGAAAATTGAGGTTGATGTACATCAATTGAAAGATTCTGTAAGCCTGTAAAAGCAACCGAAACGAACCGAAATTCTTCTATTGTCAAAAATCGTCTAGATGAAAAAGTTCGAATTAGGTACCTGACACGGACAATTGTAAACCTACTCATGATCTGGAGTGAAAGAGTTCGAACAGTTGAAAAACGAAAAGACATTAGTTAACACAAGAATAATTTCTTACTGCTTGTAAGAAATTATTCTTGTGTGTTGTACAAAAATTGTGTTAAGAAAGATTTTTGTATCAAGAGAATCACGCCACTTCTAATTTTAAAACCTACATAAAAATAAACAGAAAGCTCGTGTCCACAGCCTTCTAACATCCCAACGAGCAAACACATTAACAGCGAATATAAAAGAACCCGAATAAAATATGCAAAGGCTTGTCCGAATACCTACTGCGGGTTGGAGGCTCCGACGCTCCGAGCGCGAGGGCGGATCATCCCTCATTACTCGTACAAGGCTCTACCACGGACGGATGCTCTTTGTGATTAATTATAAACTCAACTTTTGATGTTACGCGGTTGTTTTGTAACATACCAACGGAAAAGTTATATAGCAGTGGATATAGTTACATTATAGCGGATAGGACATAACTTTTGTTATATTCGAGTGTAAGTAATGTTCGTTCGTTGAACGATTTCTCAAAAACAGTTATTTTTTCTTTTTTTATGTGACGAAGTTGGCACGCAAGCATACGGCCCACCTAATGGTAAGGAATGCCGTAGACTATGAGCGCTTGCAACAACATTAGTAGGTGCCACTAACATGTTGCCAAACTCGAGATATTGGTTCTCAAATCTCCAATAATTTCACTAGCCAATAGCGAAACACAGTAATACCAAAGACACTACTGCTTTGCGATAGTATATTTGAAACTGCAGTGGTACCTACCTAGCTCGTCTCTTGCAAACAAAAGACCTACCACCAGTGTGACTGATTCCACTGATGGAATAATCTCTGTTGCGGCAGAGATTATCTAAACAGCGGGCGATGGGGTCGGCACGTCCCGACGCCTAAAAAACATACGTCCATCCATACACACATAGTCCACATACATAACACCAATGGCAGTTTTTTTAAATAACGGTTTATTCATAGTGATTAATTTATATTCCTAATACTATACATATATACGAGTCTGTTCTTCAGTGTGACTTCATCTGTTCTGGTGGCACTTTTATATTGTAATTTTATGTAAAAGGACTATTTTAAATATCTTCTAATAGTATAATATTTCTGATTCTGGCAAATACATATAAAACAGTTCGTCTCGATTTAAATTTGGATAATACTATGTCAATATGTGACATCGCATCAAACTTGCAAAAGATTTAATTATTCGGCTAAGTAAGAAAGATTATTAGTAGAAGGAATGAAATAATCATATATAGCATTTAAAATTTAATTCGTGAAAATAAGACGGAGGAGATATATGTATGACGTTTAGAAAGGATTGGCTTTAAGGATAATTAAGAACAAAGTGTAACAGAAAACCTTTAATTAACTAAGCTCCTTTAGATAATTAAATGCATTAAGCACGTTGCAACGACATTTACCCTAATTATGAAAATTACAGATAAATATTTTTTTATTATTTTATTTATATTTGAGTTACGTTTTAAAATAAATAAATAAACGCTACACACTCAACGGCCTCCATTAGAATAGTTTTATCCCGTGTCGGGGGTCCGAAAACATGCACAATGACAATGACATATACACACAGACCGGAAAACGGTGAATCCAGACATCTGCTCCGAGCGGGAATCGAGGCCTATCTACCGCTGCGCCACAACGTCGTCGGAACAAAAAGTCTTCCACATTGATGTGTTAAATTCTAAAAGAAACAGGGTTGGCAGTAATGGCGGCCAGTAAATACTCTTTATAACCCAGCCTTTCCACAACCTAGCTCTTTACGATTAAACGTACAAATTATATATAGGTATGGTTAATAATTTTGAGAACGTTTTATACTAAAGTTTCAATAAAAATACTTAACTTACTTACTTTAAAACAGCAATAGACACCGTAAAGTAAGTTTAATATCTAAGTTAGCTTTAATGAGTTCTTCAACCACGGTAATGTATAAACTAATTTAGTCAACAAACTGAGTTAGATGCCGCCTCGAGCCTCAAGGCTCTTACTGTGGGTGTCCACATGATTATATCGTTAGCACACCTGCTAACCAACTAAGATGTTCAGTGAAATTTTGAAGTTGCTACTTGTATAGTTATAAATCAACATCACAAAGGAGTAGATTCTCAATTCAGCGGAATTGCGAACAGATTTTTGTTTCGTTTCAGGCTTTAAAGTCAATATCGAATAAAAATGTTTAGAAAAACACAGACTTCAAAATTAAAAACAAAAATAAATATATTCTACAGCAGAATTCAGCGCTAAGTAAAACCTTAACATTATGATACAATTTAAATGGGATCAAACGAAAAGTATCCCTTTTCAAATTAAAAAAAGGCCAGAGTACTGAGGTAACTAAGATAAAAATAAAAAATTAAAACAATGAAAACAGAGCGGGTGGAATAGGGTAATACTTTGCCTATATTGCCTATCCATAGACTACGATTTGAAATCCTAAATTTCGCCATCCTTCGTGGGTATTTTGATCCTGATTTCAATGGCAAAGCTTCACTTTAGTACGAAGAATGCTCACTGAAGCGGAAGGCTACTCTCGTCTTCACACACAATTACGTTTTCCCTAAGAATTACTTCAGTCAAAAGGCCTTGTTCCATTTACTAACTCTTGCTACATTTCGCATGTCAATCAGTTACTATCTAGCACAAGATAATCCAATGCCTTATATAAGTAATTTTAAAAGTAGTTAAAAGTTAACAAATTTTATTATTTCAATTTAAAGTCTCTTAAAGAAGTTTATATAACTAGAGCAATTTAAAAAAAAAAAAACTTTTGTTCAGTAAGCAACAACAGATTTAATTGTAAAACAAAAAACATTACATATAAATTTTTATTCCTTTGTAATCAAACATTGGAATATGAACATAAAACAGCTTTACTTTATAAAATATCAAGTACCTAACGTCAATAAAAATTAATATTTAGTAACAAATCTTATATACAATGTGTTTTTCAGCTCAGCAAGTAAAAGACACAAAGTTATCTATTGTGTATCCATCCGTGGCCTCGTGCTTTTTCATTTCTAACTGAATACGTTTTCGATGTCAGATATTACTTGATTCTTGAAAAAAATTGCCTGATGATCCTTAACAAATAAAAGAGAATCTTAATTATGGGAGTTATCCGGAAATACTAAAATAATTTTGGGAACAAAAATAGTTTCGAGAATGTAAATATCCTTGTTAAGTTTAATCTTGTTCCGACCGCACCTAATTATTTGGCGATGCATACTGTCCTACTCGCCAAATAACTTTCCCTACATTCTCCTTTAGGAATAGTTGAGAGCCCACAAATGTCCAACCGTACAAGTGTTAAGGCTTCTAAGAAATTCGTTCCTACAAGATAGAAATTCAAGTAGAAACTTAAATACATAAACCTTAGTAATAAATCAGAAATTCCTTATTAAAATAAAGCAGCTCAGTGGTGTTGCTGGAAATCTTCATAAATTCTTAGGATGTAGTATTTTATGTCATGATCCTGAAATATTGAACATGATATATTATTTTTAAGACGTCCGTTACCCTATTTTATCGGTCCAAAATATAAAATATACCATCCATATTTCCTTCTTATCTAAAAATTTTAAATTTTTAGCAATCGAGTTTTAAATTATAATTTATAACTTTTTACGACAACTAAAACGTAAAACAAAACCGAAATATTTAATATCTTTGGGGTGTATGAACATAATTGGTGTATTGTGCCACGAGCCTTATAAAGACAATGAAATAACGAGGGTGGGCGAAGAAAATACTCGACGAACGGAGTGATTTCTAGGGCCTGTCTGCTTGTGACCACTGTCAGTGTAACCTGATTGAAATCTCAAGCGATAATAAAGGTAAATTGTATGCTTCAATTTCCTAAAAAAATTCTTTCATAAAAACTACACACCGACACTACTACAGCCGATTTGATTTCGAGTGATTCATAGTTATCACACATCAGAAATATTTTATAATACCACAATTTACAAAAATATGCACAAAGAAAATTTATTAACCAATTTATTTTATAAAATATCTCAGAACATCTAAAACACTATTAAGCACAGCTAGTTACAACTTGGAATTTAATTAATTTCCAGACAAGGTAGGATTGTACGATGTACTGGCATATCTGCCATTTTCTTGTTCTGATCACTGTGTTGTAGAACATGACGCGCTACGCTATCGCTACAGTTTGATCTACGAAGCGCTACGAAGCTACGAATGCTCAAGTCTAACAACATTCCAACAGTCGGTCTTATGACGCCATCGAGTTACGCAATCTGTCTGTAAGTAATTGACGTTGAAATAAGGAATATTTTTTTTAAGAATATTAGCAATATTTTTTCAAGTCTATATTCCCTATTGTCCCTCCTTTTTTTTTTTTTTTCGGAATGTGTATTGCTGTTGGCCGTACTGGCCTTGACAGCGTCACCGAGCGGGAGGGCCGAGTGCAGAGACTCAGCCATGATTGCCCCTCCAAATAAGCTCATAGCTTGCGTTAGAAATGGGTTCGACAACCTGCAAGTCTAGCGTTAACGTAGCACGGCCTTCTACCGTTGAGCTATTGATACAACTGTATTTGACTGTGCTTGAAGTACTTTAGCAATACCGCTTATACTAAAAGTAAACTAGACCACAATAATTTGTCTCTTTGACTCGTGGTTAACTAGAAAATATAGTTTTTTAATTGGATCTATGCACAAACGTGTACTCATCTGAGCCATCATAGCCGATAAAGCCTAAACAAAAATACTTTTTTGAGTTTAAATTATGAAGATATAAAAAACGAAAATGATGATACGAGACGTGCTCAGAATATTTTAATCTGAACAGCAAGCCCTCAGACGACCTCTTCTGGTACAACGTCTCTGAAGACGACACTTGTCTGTAAATATGGCCTGTACAATTTTAATGATACGAACTTGAGATCTAAATATGTTACAAAGATGATAAATCTATACAAATAAATAAAATTGAAGTTTCTCTTTGACAATTGAACAATTAGTATAATTTATTGACGACGTTGTGGCGCAGCGGTAAAGAACCTGCCTTAACGCCACAGGTCTCGGGTTCGATTCCCGCTCGGAGCATAATATGTTTGTATCGACGCTGCAAGCATATTTTCCGGTCTGGGTGTATTAGTTCTTGTCCTTCTTGTATGTGTTTCTGGACCCGCGACACAGGATACCACTATCCTAATGGGGGCCGTTGAGTGTGCAGCGTTTATTTATTTATTTGTTTCTATTATGTATATAAATATCATGTAGTTTATTATATCATCATTAATATTAGTAATAAGTTTAAAGTTTCTGAAACATGTTTTTAATTGATTTAAGTTATCTATTATTTATAATTATCATACAATATCATATTTCAAAGCTATACATTTTTAGCATTTATGTAAATTATAACATGGCACACCTTTTTGGGACACTGCATTGTTGTTGGAAAAGATATCATAATTCTTTTTTCTTTTTCCTTTAGTTATTTTTCTTTTACTTTTAGCGTATTGGTATTGTACTATCAAATTCGATTATAGTAGTGTTGTAAGTTATTTTTAAGTTTAATTGTTTTTTTTTCTATTGTCCGTCTTTTTTAATGACCATATACTGTATTGTCTCAAAAATTCTTTCTTTCTTTCTTTCTTATTCCAAATTTACAACTTTTCACTAAATGCATATGAAAGTATATACGGCACTTATATAAAAAAACAATTGAATTTTTTTTCTTCCAGTCTCTCTGTCTGTTCGTTCCGGTTAATCTCTGAAACAGCTGAAGCGAGACTCTCGCCGGTATAGCTGATGTTATAAGGAGTAACTTTGAAAGCTACTTTTATTTTAAAAATGGAATTAGTGTTCCGTGCAGTAAGGACAAAACCGGTACACCATCCGAGCGAAACCGCGGACGCAACTAGTAGTGTATATATGTTTAACGTAAAGAGAGTATATAAAATGTATATAAATTCAACCCAAAGGCTGTTTGTAACGTAAAGTGCCAGCCCTAATGTAGAGAAATGTAACATTTTGAAAGGTTAAAGCGTTTTTAACTCCCTGTAGGGTCCCAATTTGTATTTAAATTGCAATAAGACTCGTTTAAGAATAATATATGGCTTAGAATATTTAATACAACTGCTTTTATATGTAGAATATAATATACTAGTGTTCGCTTGTGTCTTTTGCGGTTTAAGCACTGAGTTTCTAAGGGAGGTTTCAGACTGACGTTTTTTTCGAGCGTATACGTTCGTTTCAGCAGAATCTCTTACACGCGTGCGATTCCGATGTGTACGCTCGAACTTGTGGGGGCGTGTGTTAATAGCACATTTATAGCACTTTAAATTACACGTTTACGAGCTTAAATGCTGCGTCGCGTCATGCGTGTAAAACGTTCATGTGAAACCGCCCTAAGCCGTAATATTGCACTATCAAACAACTTTCTACAAACCGATTTAACGGCTTACAGGCTCTATTTGTGTAAAAGAAACGAATATAGTAAAAAAACCAATTTATGATGAGTAAAAAGCTGTTTAGAGGTTGCCTCTGCTGTTTATTTGTGTAGTGGATACCTATTTTGACAAGACTGTGGGTGCATAGGTATGTCTAATTGATTAGTGTCGAGGTCGCATTTATTTGATGGTCAGAATAGTTTAGCATGATAGCTTACAATTAACAATACTTTTTAAAAACAATATTAGGAATTATTTTTCAAGGCATTACTAAAATTCCTATTGCCCCTCCAAATAAGCTCGAAGTTTGCGCTACCAGTGGGACCCAATATAGCACAATAGCCCAAGGGGTTCAGGATCAAAACCGAGAGTCGACTCTCGCGTTAATGGAGCTATTGAGGATTCAAAATGTTATTATTACATATAACACTGTTTGTAATATACAATTATTAATTTTATTGTTTTGTTCCAGTTTATTGGTATCACTATTAAACATATATTTTGTAATCGATTTGAAACAAAATTTATGATTGAACTATATAACTATTTATTATGCAACTCATAATTGAATTTCAATCAATAGGAACAATTTTTTTTTCAACTTCATTTTTAAATATTGTCATTTTACCAACGGCCACACGTAAATATAAAAATCAGCTTTCCATTTACCTGAAGTAAAAAGCGGTCCAGGTATTTTAACATATACAAAGCGACACTTCCGTATTTCGCGAGCTGTGCCAAGTTGGAAATTGGAGCAATATACTCTGGCACGACGCCAAGGAGTCGAACCCGCACCGGGCGCACGATAATCTATTACAGTTGTTACAGAACAATAAGTGAATAATATAATTTGTTATAAAACACGTTGACGGTGCTTATTAGCTTTTTCTATATTTATACTAGTTTGCGCCCGGAACTTTCCCCTCGGTGACATTAAAATTGGCTCCAGAGAGAAATGAGTCATAGTCCGGATAAAATGTATCCTAAGTGCTAATGAAAATCAATGAAATCAATCTAAATCTGTGATAAATTTTATCCAAACCTTAACATTTATCATATAAGCAGAGTAGTATGATGCTATCTTTAGTTTCATTAATGACAAAACACTACAAAATAATTCTTCTTCAAATTAAAGTAGAAAAGGTCATGTATGAAGTGAGATAATTAGTCTTACTTAATAGTACACTGAAGTCAGCCTTCAGGTAAACAAAAAATATCAAGCGGGTTTACACTTATTTCGAACTTGTTGGAGGCCTTTATTGCAAGATGCCATCTAGGTAGGTACCATTGTTATTCTACCGCAGCAGTATACTGTGTTTCGGTTTAAAGCACACTGTAGCTAGACAAATTACTGGGCAAAAGATATTTAAGAAACAATATCTCGAGGTTGGCATCGCGTGAGTGACACCTACAAATGTACGGTGTTGGAAGCGCTCTTGGCTACGATAACCACTTATCATCAGGTAGGACGTATGGTTTCTTGCCAACTTAAACAAACACTGGTTTTGACGTTTTTTTAAACTCCAACCTTGAAGTCGTGAAACGGGGCTTCAAAATTTGTATTAAAATCGTTTTTCATAGGGGAAAAGTTGCGGGCAGAAAGTAGTAACTAATGAAAATGGTTTTTGCACTACAAACCACGAACTAATTCTGACCTAAAACTACTACTATTTGAAACAGCCCAATGAATATGCAGGATCAAATCCGATTAACACTCGCGCCGCTGACACAGCCACGCCGCGTCATTCGCTGGCAACTTGAATAAAGATTAAAAGCTAAAATACGTGTGACGTCAGCGTTTTGTCACGAAATTGTAATGAATACTAACTTGAATATTAAATATAATTCTAAAATATCCTAATTGCTTTTTAGTTCTATATAAATGGGTGTTTAAATAATTTTTTTGTCCACATTAATTTTAGCGTTAAATTAAAACCCAAAACGCAGCCTTTACGTAGTCCTGATTCAAAATTATACATTTTGACGACGTTATGGCGCAGCAATAGTGAATCTTCCTTAAGCGTCAAAAGTAGCGGGTTAAGTTTCCCTTCCTTCCTTCTTCCAATACCTGGGTGTGTTTGTGTGTAGAAACACAGGGGGTGGGCAATTGAGCCTTCAGCGCTCCCACTCACCGCACGAAACGCAACAGTACTGGTTCTAATATTTTATGCTGATTTCTGTGAGAGACTATTACTTCCCGGTCGATCTGGTCCTTTGTGCTGGGAGTAGCATGGTTCTTCTACTACTAAATTGTTCAAAATTTACCATTTCCAAATTTAAAACACCGAAATATGAAACTTTTACAAAATTTGTTCAACTAAAAGACTATCCCTAAGAACATCGTCATTAAAACAACATTTACAAGTTCTAAGTAAATATTCCAAACGAGAACACCTTAAACTCTGTGTTTACTGAAGGAACTTGTGCCATTACCTAAAGGACCGTTTGGACTGAGAGGTTTGAGTTTGTGTTGATAAAGGGAACAGTGTGGCCATGTTGGAAAACATGGACGTGTTTGTTTATACAGATATTAATTACTTTAATATTAAATAAGTGGTCGTCTTTAGCTCTTCATAATTAAGGGTTTTATTAAATTGTTTGTAATGAATCAGAGGCGTCGGGACGTGACGTCCCCATTCAAGTAGAGATTATTCCACCAGTGCAATCAGTCACACTGTAGGTAGGTCTTTTGTTGCAAGAGGCCGGCTAGGTAGGTACCACTTTTGTCTTTAGTCATTACTGTGTTTCGGTGTGAAGGGCACTGTAGGCTAGTGAAAATACTGGGCAAAGGAGATTTAAGAACCAATATCTCTAGGTCAGTAACGCATGAGTGGCACGTTTCTGCGTGTTTCTGAGCATGTATTAAAATCCTTTCAAACTTCTACCTTATTCAGTTCTTGTACACAATTAATCTTCTAATCTTTACTTCATACTAAACAAATAATATCACAACAGACAACACATAATAAATCTAATAAAACTTTTGTTCAAATTTACTTAGTTTTAAAAGTTACCCCGCACGAGTTAGCGTCCATTTAATAGTAGCCATGAAACATATTTGAATTTTAAACCCGGTTCAACTTTTCCACTACGGAAGTCCAGCGGAAGCGACCTTATCAACTACCCACGCTTGCCAAAACACTGCGTTATGGTGAATTTATTATGTTCACTTGAATGGACAAGGCGTATGTGGGAGTTTGTTTGATTTATTTTTAGTACCATGTAGACGTAAGAGGTTGTAGTCAACCAGATCCACTTTATATTAATAAAGACCTGGTTGTTTTTGACGTATGCCGTAGCTGACATGGTGCGTTTTTATTCAAAGGGATCATGGGCGGTCGTTTTTCTCGGCAGCGGCTATAGCGAATGAGACACTGCTCGATACAATTACTATAGCAAACACAAACATTGAGCACGCAGATCTTAATCTAGCGGATTTTCCGAAATATATATATATATATTTTAATATGTTAAAATTACTAGCTGTAATCTTATTTAGTTCCAAGCTTATGCTAATTGTATACGATTTTGTGACCTCGTAGTAAGTAGTGTTATAACAAGCATCAAGATAAGATACATCGGTAATTTTTATATGCAATTAGTAATTAATATTTCAAAAACAAATTCATATAATAAAATTTTGCACATATTTATCATTCAGTTTTAAAATGAACAACGTCCGCGCAATATAAATTAAATTATTTTACACAAACAACACACGGTTATTAACATAAAATTTAATAATTTCTGTCATCGTTAACATATACAAACAATTAAATTTTAATTAATGGCTCTCCATAAAATTACCAGCGGTTTTTATTAATTTAGGTGCGTCAGATCATGTGTATGGTTATAAAGTAGTAAATAAATAAAGGTCACACTCAATGGACCCATCCGGAAACATACACAATGACAACGACTTCGAGCGAGAATCGAACCTGTGGCGTTTATGGCTACCGCTACTGCACAACGTCTTCAAAACGTCGGCATTATAAATAATTGTATCAGAAATGTAACCTCTACTAGAACATTGCTAATGCTACGACATGACGTAGCGCCCTCTACGAAGCATCGTAGTCACTGCAGATCAAAACATAAAACTTCCACGTCAAGAATGCGTCATCTATAAAAATTCCAACTACAGCCTGGTGACTGACGGACGGACACCGTACCCTTAGTAATTTACTTACTAGTTACTCATTGGGTACGGAGCCCAAAAAAATGAAATTATAGGCTGTATTTAATTATTTAATAAAAGCTTTTATTTATATAAATATGCTGGCACACTGAAGTAACCAAAATATAACACTTCGTTAGAATGACAGATTTTCAATTATTATCGTACTAATCCATCGTACTGAATAGGTTCTATAGCTGTAATCACACGACACTTTACCATGCGCCAACATATACATATATAAATCATTCGTGGTACATCAAAATCAATTCAACTTCTTCAGAATGTTTCTCATATATAATATATTCGCTCGAATGAGACTATCTGTCAATCGTAAAAGCAATGAATCAGAACAGAATCGTTAAGAGACATCGATCGAAAGTCGAGTCTGTCACAAGGGCACTTGTTGATATTCAAATAAAATTATATTATTTTCTTGAACTAAATCATTCTTTTATATCAAAACCCGTCTGAGGTTTCTAGACGATAGTTTAATTCATCAGAGGCAAAACAACTTTTACGCACGTTTGAAGCCTCAATAGCTCAACGGTAGAGGGGTCGACTCCGCTCCGTTAACGAGATTTTCGATGCGAAACGGACCCCTTGGCTATTGTTGTACTCAGTCCTTGATTCGAGAATTTTTGGAGTTGCAATAGGAATATTAGTAATGTCTTGAAAATAAAAGAGCATTGCTAGCATTCTTTAAAAAAAAGTTAAAGGTTAGATGGGTAGAGAAAGCAAGAGAACATAAGAGATGATTATTTGGTCCTCATTTATTAACTGTGTAAAACTTATGACCCTTTGGATTCCAAAATTTTGACAATCCACTTTAGTGAGCTACTTGTTAGTCTTTGTGGTCTGCAATCTACAAAAACTTTTAATTTTTGAGGTAAAAATTGCCCGTCGCTTGAGAGCTCATCTGTGACATGACCTTGGTGAAACTAAATATAGGATCATTCAAAATGGAGAAAAAAATAACAAGTGAGAGTAATTTATATCAAATGTGAATTGAATATTACTAAAATTTTGGTCTAACCACATTAAGTTCACAAAGTGCAGTTATTCGTAATTCCAAGATGGCGGACTTGCAAGTAAAGTTAGTAAACCCTACAGAAGTCGAATAACTTCGCCCACACGAGCAGACAGAGGCGAAGTGTTGATGTCCTGGCGAGCAGCCAAGACGCGGACCTCCGACTTAGAAGTTAAAGCAAATTCAAGTTTTAAATGCTATTTTTCCTGTAAATAAAAATAATTCACCTTTCCAAAAACATTTTAATAATACCAGAAATTCGCTCCAACTTCACGATTCTGTAACAGCGATATAAATATTTGTAACTTTTCTCATATCACGAAAATTGATGGAAAAATTCTTCTCGTTTTCAAAATACTCAATTACTTCTGTGTCACATAAAACCTGGTATGAATTTCACAGAACCTTTGCATGAATGAATCTCCCAGAATGAATTTCGTTTCTGAGAACCTTTCAAACTCAAAGACGATGTTTGATATTTCATAAGAATTACACACACTGTACGAAAATATATACAAAATATACGAACACCTTGGTTCGGTAAATCTAAACTTAATATCGATATTCTGAGCAAGAGTATTCCCCGGTCGAACAATTCATTCCAGCAATACAAAGTAAGGCTCAACTACTAGTGTCCTTGGTACTGTTACATAACTGATATGCTACCTCACCATAAACCACAAGAGACGTGTGATAACATTCTGGCAGTGAGCCAACATCGGCCACTGCGATTTGCTTTATTACAACACTTATTACCTCGTAAAAGTGTGCCTTTATCTCACCTAAGATTAGCTTATTGGGTCGAGAATTCTGGCAGACTTATTTGTAACTAGATTTTTATAAGGATAGCTTGATTTTCACACGCGATGTCGTTATATTTGTAATTCTTGCGCGCAGTCATTATTTATATGGGTATTTATTTGTTAGTAGGGGTTTGTGTAAGTGTGTTAAGTTTATTATGTATTATAAAGTTATTCCGTGTAGCGGTTGCAGCACGACTAACGAACAAACTACAACAAACTTTTTTTCTACCGAGAACCCTCCGGTTGTGTGCTTCCTGCCGAGGTTTTCCCAACACGCTACAGTATGGGGTTCTTCAAGGGATGGTGGAAAAGGTTTATAGGGTTCGGCAATACCTATGCGATACCTCTATGGTTGCTCGCATTCATAGGCTGCGGTGACCGCTTACCATCAGGCGTGCCGTGTTAAGATCAAATATACCTCAATAAGTGTTAAAAATTCCAACATACTTACTAGTATACAAACTTTCAGTTCGACTTCTTTAAAAGCCCAAATAAGACTTACCAATAAGTGCTATATGAGTTTAATTTGAATAAAAATGAATTTTGCTTGTGTAGGTTTGTCAGCCCTAAGTTTACAATAGACCATAGAAGCAGTAGACACGCTATCCGAACAGGCAATCGAATTTATAGAGCTACTCGTGCCAAAGCGTACTGAGAATATAAACGTGTGTCTGTTTGTATAACGTATTTAATAAAGTAACGCAACACTGAACAATTGGGTCATCGTCTCCAAAATACGGCGCAAGTCGTTTTGAATTAAAGCATCTTTTGATTTTACGCCCGAACGCTCTTCATTAATTTCTTCGTAACTTAATAAGGAAATTGATAAAATGCTGTTATTTAATGGTCCGGTAAGAAACACAAATATATACCAATTATAATATTCTACATAAACAACCATCCCAATCGGAAATTGAACCTAAGACAAGTCAAAACCAAGGGCAAATCAGCAGCCACGATTCTAGTGTTAAAGCATTTCAGAATTCATTGACGCAATATCTTACAGGATCTTATATATATGTAATTCTTATAAGGAGTTGTAGAGCCATGCTTCTCCCGGCACAAATGGCCAGACTCTGACTCGGCGTAAAGTAACTGTACTGTCGCATTTCGTGTGATGAGTGAGACCGCCGGAGGCCCAATCTCCCATCCATCCATCCTTTTTTCCTTCTCATTTCTTCCTTCTTGTTCCTTGGGGTGGCAATGTACATGTGCTACTTCAAGTATCGCAAGTTGAATATATGTTCTTTGATAATCGTCATGAAATAAAAAATAAATCACACACCCTTGAATAATATTTATTAAGTCTGTGCCAACCCTCAGCCACAGCGGACACGTCTAACAAAACCTCGTCGTTATCAGAGCGGGCAACCGAGTTTATAGAGCTACCTTTGCCAAAACGTGAATATAAAAATAAGCTATGATTGTTAGAATTAGGTTTCAAACGTTTTTTTCTAGATTAGTATTAGTATTAGGTATAAACTTTAAAACACTTGCAACTTGACTTTCACAATTTCCACAACTTGCAAACTTTTTACATTGTAAAGATTTAAGCGATTTAACAAAAGCGTGTCAAAATTTATTAGGAATAACCACCTAAGGCATTATTTACAGAGACGCCTCTCGCGGCGCGTCGGACGTTCTTTTTGACTGTACGTGAAACACACACACGTAAACAAAAACGTATAGCAATAAACGATGTTGTTTATACAAATGCGAGTCGGGAAAATTGGTGGTGCCCGCCACTTCGCCCGCAGCGAATCCTCAAGCGTGTAGCAAAGCACACGGCGGGCATATTATATGTTGCGCGATTTCCAAATAAGATTGGCAAAGGTTCCTCCGCGAGCATCGCGTCATCGAGAATTGCTACTGCGTGCGCCACCGCGATAAACGCCGCGTGAGACGTGTCGATACCATCAGCGGGCTCGACCGGAAAAAACGCAAACGCGTGTAAAAGCGCTTCTCCGTAAAAGCACCGACGCAACGCCATATGTTTGAACTTAGTGCAGGCCGCGCAGCCTATCACAACGCGTGACGCGCCGCGTCTCCGTAAATGAGGCCAAAGGCGTATGCTTTTGAGCCTAATATTAAAACAAAGGAACTAACTTTGGCCTAATATTTAAAAGCCTAACTTCACCTCTTACTATGACGTACATATTACAAAATAGTCAAGATAGTTTTACATTGGCGTCGTAGTTCGAAACATTAAATTTAACGGCATCCTTTCCGCAGTTAACCTGCTTCTAGTATTAAACCTTCCAGTATTACCATATCAAATATGAAATGAGCACTAAAACGGAGTTCTGATGGCCATTAAAATTCATACTTAATCCATTCTATCGAGGTATTACGGTCTGATAGGGAAATTTTAACCGACTCAAAAAAGAGTATTATATTAGGTATATATTTGATGACGTTTTGGCGAAGCTGTAGTGAACCTGCCTTAAGTGCCATAAGTCGCGGGTCGTGTCGTTGTGTACCATTACCACCGGTATCACACTTCAACGGTGACCTTATTTTTTTAATGTGACTAAGTTGGCAAGCAAACATACGGCCCACCTGATGGTAAGCGGTTGCCGTAGCCTATGAGCGCTTGCAACACCATTAGTATTTGCCACTCACGCGTTGCCCACCTTAAGATATGGGTTCTTAAATCTCCCTTGCCCAGTAATTTCACTAGCCTACAGTGCCCTTCAAACCGGAACACAGTAATGCCAAAGACACTACTGCTTGGCGGTAGAATATTTGACACTGCAGTGGTACCTACCCAGCCGGCCTCTTGCAAAAAAGACCTACCACCACGTGGCTGATTATACCAACAGCGGGGCGATATGGTCGTCACGTCCCGACGCCGGAAAAATATCATATATAAAGTAATAATAATCTGATCATTATATGTTTAATCTACGGTGGTACGGACCCCTTTATTTGCGAATCCACCACGAACTTGGCCGGTTTATTCTCACGCCAAAAATAATAATAAGTTAGAACAAGGAAACAAAAAACTCGTTAAAGTAATAAAGTATCCACAATGGTTTACCACAAAAGTTAATAATCGAGGTATCGTAAGTTCGTCCGTTGGAACTTTACAAATTAGCAATTTCCGAGAAAACGCTTGCTTCGAACATTTATTGTAGGTTCGAGTTAAGAATTATTTTTAAATGGAGAAAAACTATTTTTTTTTTATTTCTTGACGGTTGACAAACAAGCATACGGTCCGCCTGATGTTAAACGGTCAGTCACTGTAACCTATAGACTTACCGCGATACTTGAAGTATCACATATCTGCGCTCTTACTTTCCCGGTCAAGCCACCCCATTTTTGCCGAGAGGTACATGGGTTTAGTACTGCTACATGATTCCAAAATAAATAAATCAAAAGGATTTGAGACAAATTTGTTCTTGTCTGAGAAAAAGTTTAACGCGTCTAAAATATAACAATACTAAGTGCTCAGTATGTGACATTAAAATTTTAAGCGACATAAACTCTTAAAATCTAGTTTCCGGCGTTTTTATGTAAGTTTGTTTGACATAAATAGCAGAAAGGCTGTTTTGATCCCATCCTTTTAAATCTTAATCTAATCTTACAAAGTAAATGGTGGTTGACCTTTTATTGAAAGAGACCGGCTAGATAGGTATCATCGCTGTCAGATATAACACCGCAAAGCAGTAGTGTATTTTGTCGTTACTGTGTTTCGGTTTGAAGGACACTGTAACTAGTAAAATTACTGGGCAAAAGAGAGAGAAAGAGAGAATAAGAACCAGTATCTCAAGGTTGGTGACGCGTGAGTGACACTTACAAATGAATGGTGTTGCAAGCGCTCATAGAATACGACAACCACTTACCATCAGGTGGGCCGTATACTTGCCAACTTAGTCGCTTAAATAATATAAATAAACACTACACACCCAACAGCCTCTATTGGGATATCCTGTGTCGAGGATATACAGACATACAGACCTGTATGATCAATACAAACATTTGCTCCGAATGGAAATGGGCATTGCTCCGAATAAAGCCTATGTTATATTACGAAATTTCAGTTGAGAACTTCTAATTTAATTTTCCTTTCATGTCTTACCTCCCGTCTCATTGTCTCCACAGAGAGCTTCTTAATTTATCGACCTAACAATTCAAAGTTTTAAGCAGACGACAGTTCTTTTCAGAATATTTCCAGTCATAAATTAAGTGGAATGTGCGGTCCAAAAGCGAATCATCTCAATAAATATCCCTGTCCGTGTACGACCCCCGGGGGGCTACCTCAATTTGTTCGTTTTCAGATTAGTAACTGAACCCTTTATAATGAACTACGGTTTTATTCCCAGACGCTTAACGTGAATTTAATTTGTTTTATACTAGCTTCGTTGTTAACAAACGGAATAAAAAGCTAATAATATAATTTATACTACAGGGATAGGCTACCCTATAAAACCAAACTTATCAGAAAAATATTTGATAGTTTATACGGTTAGAAAAACACATACACAGAGTAAAATTGATTATGCAATTAATCCGATCCGGTATTTATCATATATTTCACAGGAAACAATGCAATATAAGGTCGGTAATCAGGTCTTTTACGCACTTCGCCAGCACATGCTTGCGAGGTTGCATCGTCAGTTCGGACGAGAGTCAGCACGAGCGACGTACTTAAAATGTAAACCAGAGGTCCTCAAACTTATTTCGTCTCCCGCCTACTTTGGATATCAATAACATTTCAGCGCCCTCCATTTAAAAAAAAAAATGACGATGACATTCACTTGTTAAATTAATTTCATTATAGTGTGATGTATACATAGCTGTATAATATTAAGAGTATGTTTTATTTAAATTGAAAAATTAAAACAAACATCAACAATTTTAATTTTAAAGTAGTCTAATGTTTTTTTTTATGTAAGAGGGGGCAAACGGGCAGGAGGCTCACCTGATGTTAAGCGATCGCCGCCGCCCATGAACATCTGCAACACCAGAAGGCATGCAGGTGTGTTGCTGAACTTTAAGGAAAGAATACGCTCTTCTCTTGAAGGTTCCCAAGTCGTATCGGTTCGGCAAGACCGCCGGTGGAAGCTGATTCCACAGAGTGGTTGTGCGAGGAAGAAAATGTCTTCTAAATCGCGCTGTTGTGGATTTCCAGACATCAAGGTGGTATGGATGGAATTTAGAGATTAGTCGCGATGTCCGATGGTGAAATTCTACCGGTGGGATCAATCCAAACAATTCCTTAGAACATTCCCCGTGATATATATGTGAAAGATGAATCGCCCTCTAAGTCACTCATTTTTAAGTCAGAATAACATCACCAACACCAGCAGGTGCTTTGCTGGCCTGTAGGATAAAACTGAACTCGCGACCTTTGGTCTACGTTTCTGATACATTGGGCCTTCAATTTTTTCTGGGCCCCTTACCGCTCCCGCCAGGGCTCCAACACACACAAGGCATTGTTGTTTACTTCGAGAAAGACTGATCTGAACAGATTCTCTTACGATATTCCATTTAAGTCAACGTTGAAACGGACGAGAAAACTAAGCAATATTACATTTACCCAGTGGAATTTAAATCAGATAGCCAACTAATCTTGAATGAGACGGAAACTGATTTCTATTTTTGTTTTGCGAAAGGCAATTTGTTAGCAGAGCTTCCTGATCGTACATTTCTCTTCGTCAGGGTTTAAAAGATTTTATCTCAAATACAACGGATACGATTCTTTGGTGACGTAGAGATAATCCGTATAATTTTAATAGAAAATAGAATACCTGTCTATTCGATTATTTAAGCTGCTTATTAATCAACAACCGTTTGAGGCATTCATAGCGAAACTGTCGCCAGCGCTGCTAGTAGGGAGTTAAACTCACTACTAGCAGTTACATTTTTATCGACAGTTGTACTTGTGTTTGTGTGTGTGTATCCAAACAGACTGATATAAACATTCTTTATATTACTGGTAGCTTTTGTTTGAATACGAACTTTATTTAAAAATCAATCTTTATTGAAATAGAAATACATGATTCCCAATACAAAGTTTCATCTCCTATTATTATGTTTATTCTTCAAAATCATTCGGCAGGTAATGCGTGTAAAGGGAACAGACAGAAAGACATTTTTAATATTTGTCTGTATAATATTGTTACGGAAAACCTTATCACAGGGGCATAAGGTTCAAAATCGCTTGCTACTCTCTTTGTTTATTTCTTCGACCGTCGCGTGGGTTCTAGAAAGTTGTATTCTCGAAACATGTAGAATAGTATTCCGCGGACGGAACTCTCTCAAACCCGTGTTCCGCGTTATATCAGCGGCCCGGCGCGTCGACTGAGTCATTCAGTTCTGAGCAACAAGCGAAGAAACTACAAGTGATACCAGTAAACAAGTGCGATAATTAGTGACCTAGGCTATTCTTTTGGACTGTGATTGACCTGTGATTTGGACATGTGATTTGGACCTGTGATTTGTGAAGTTCTATTGTGTAATCTAGATCTCAATAAAGTCTTATTTAGAGCCATCAGGTGTTTGTTTCCAAATCTGCGAACCCCAGCCCGTAACAATATTATTCAAAGTTTGAATGTCCTGTAGTGCGTTTTTGTTCACCCTACGAGAACCTAAATTTTTTCAGCAATAAAAATCCGGTAATCTTATGTGTTAACCAGGTAACAAACTGCTCGTGTGCCAAATTTCACCCAAAACCGTTAAACTGTTTTTGACTGTATGTTTCCCACCGTTTCGAAAGGTGAACAACCTTATTATCATTTTATACTTGTACATCTTCCTTCGGGTATAACATAGTTCGTGGCAAAAGTTTGTTTCGTTTGTTTCGACAGACGAAAACTATAAAACTGTTGTTTAGGCTATTACAAAGTTAATACATCAGGGAAAAAACAATGTGAAACCAAATAGGATTTCGTTTTCAACTACAAGGATAAGTTACTGGACGCCATTTTGGTAACAAATTGGTACATCATATTATAAAGTAAATCCCTAGTCTGTCTGTATTGTCTGTCCTTATCTTGACAGGGAATATATAATACTCTATGTGGGCTTTCATTTATTCTCCCAGATAATATTTGTTTAACTCATACATGTTATAACTTTGTGTTGAATGAGTTAACTTAAATTAATTATTTTATATAAGTTAAATTAATTATTTATTATATTTAAATTAAATTAATTATATTTAATTCTTGTGTGTTTTGTGTCCACCGTTGTTTAGCAGTGTTCGATCACCGCTTGGGGGATGATTGTATTGACAATTAATGTTCATTTCTTTTTTATTGTCACTTTTATAACCTGTCTTTCATAATGTGAAGTGAAGAGGAGCGAAGAGAAGGAAAAAGCAATATGACAAAAAAAACAGAACATCATACAACAAAGAAGAGTTCTTCGAGGTGTCCACAAGTGAAAAAAATCTGAGAAAAATGAGCAAAATATTTAGAAAAAATCGAGTGTCTGTTATGAATAAGGTAAAGACATTTGTTTGAGAATCAATATGGATTTAAGAAAATAGGGTCTTAAAGTTAACGAAAAGATAAATATATTCCCGTGACCAAACAGGGCGAAACCTTGTTTGTAAGTTAGAAAAACGACATCCGTGGCCTAATCTCCTGCCCATAATATCTTTTAAATTGTGTTTGTACTTGCCTTTGGGACAAAATTAAGTAACCGAATGAAAATCTTAACGGCTTTTAAATAAAACTTATACTAACTTTTTTTAAAAATATCTTAGAGAACACAGTTTAATAAACGCTGTACAATCAACGGCCCCCATTAGTATAGAGAAATCCTGTATCGGGGGTCCGGAAACACATACAAGGATAAGGATAAATACACTCAAACCGGAAAATATGTTTGCATGGTCAATACAAACATATTATGCTCCGAGCGGGAATCGAACCCGCGACCTGTGGCGTTTAAGGCAGGTTGGCTAACGCTTTGTCACGCTACAACGTTGTCAGATTATTAGGGTTAATCAACTTTACCTTGAAATCTATTGTGAACAGTTAAGGGAAATGAATGATAAATTTTAAAATATATAGGCTTACTTCGTTCGGTCTTTCTCAAGAACAATAACATATTCATAGTGGTAGATTAAATACGTTTGAGGACCTCTGACTATTACAAATAATATATTTCATTTAATTCATTAAAAATTTAGAGATTCATCTTCAACCATCGTATGAAACGTCACGTTACAAAAGTAGCATATAATATAATTTTTTTTTAATTTAAAACCAATTTTCTAAAGCAATCTTCAATATCGTTATAAATTTTTTAAAAGAAGAATTCTCTCCGTGTAGGTGCAGCGTAATAGAATTTCAATACGAAACCGCGATAACTAACCCAATCAGCAACAGATTCCGCAGACAATAAAATATTCATACCGTTTCGGGAGTTACCGAATTTTTGTACAATATGGCCGACGATTGATTGGCGGGAACTGGTGCGCTCTCAACACGATTGCCTTTGTTCAGTTTAGGCTGGCACTCTGTTGATAAATTAATGTTCTTTTTCAAATAAAACATACTTGTTATATTTAAAAATAAAATGATATTGATTTAGTTATTTTGCTTAAAAACAATTGAATTACCACATTTTAGTGAAATGTTAAATTTATAGTTAGTCTATGGAAAGTAATCTTTTTTAGTACGAATGAGCCGGCAAGCTAACTTCATTCGGATATGTTGCAAGCTTAGGACTAGGTTCGTTCAATGCGTTGGTGCTGAATTTACGAAGGAATATCAGTAAGTCTGTGACGCTTGATCGTTTGTTTGTTCTTTCGAAGGTCCTGTCCATAGCATATAGGTCTACGTTACTTTATGAAATTCTTAAAATTTATAAATTCTTTTCAAAAACGGTGACATTTATGTTGTTATAAAATACAAAATGGCTGACCACTTGATTAGCTGGAATTGACGCGCTCTCAACTCAATGGCGTTGTTCAGTTTAGCCAGGCGGCCCACTCGTCACATAGTTCGATGTGTGCAGAATTAACGGTTCCCATTCAGTTTGTTACTGATAGGAATCTTGTTTTATATGAGTTTGAAAGTAAGTTGCACATCATTAATATTTATATGAATAAGTTTTCGCTGTTTCATATACGACTAAGTATGAATTTATCTTATGCTTTGTTTTAGATTATAGTTATTGATTTAATCTACAGTCTACTTTTTAGCCTCTAAATAATCTCTCTCTTCGAAACAGAACCGATTCCCAAATATTTAAAGCATTTATCGCAAAACTGTTTCAATATACTGTATAAATACCTTCCATCCGAAACCCATTATTAGAAAGGCGTCTATCTAAAAAGACAAATGTAACCAACCCTAAAGTCAGGCGCCGTAAGCACGTCTTATCCGACGATAGGATTACGTTAGAGAATGTCCCTTACACAGCACAAACACGCACACAACACCGTATTCACCGGTGAGAACGCGCTCACATCGTCAGCCAAGTCCATCGCTTAGAGTGCTGCGTCTATTACCAAAGACTTCCTTAGTCCTTCGTGGTTTTTAGAAGAATTTCGATTTTATATCTTGTAAGTAAAATATATCATAGCAATAGGTAGAAAAATTTAATGGGACCTTGAACGCCGTATACAACACAATGGAGATAATCAAAATTGATTCAAAACGGTAAACATATCGCATAAGATTTTTTAAAATGCCATTATTAATCTTTCGCTACTAGACTATAGTCTAGTTAGTTATTATGATAATAATAATAAATATTCTTTATTTATACCCCACTATAAAGATATACAAAAAGTAACTTTATATAAAACTCCTAGGCTGGTGAAGCTCCTTAGTCCCCGCCCACTGACATTGAAAAGGCCGGTAAACATTTGATTTAAAATTAAAAATAATACTTATCAAACTTTAATGTAAGTAAAATTTTATTTTTATTATAAGCATACTTAACGTAATAAAAAAAGCAGAAGAAATGTTAAAAAATCACACGTTAAAATTCAAAAGTGCACCTGTAATATTATTCAAAAAACGTCCAAAGAGAATTGAAACATCGCTCCACGAACTGCCGGGGCGAAGTGGACTGGAGAGCCCTCGCCCCCTCTCCGGTAATTGACGCGACAAAACAGACGTGACTGTCGGGAAGCGATTTTTGTTTTACGTGCTGCGTATTTTAATGCAGAGTTTTCAAGTAGTTAATTTGTGCTTCAAATTGATCTCGTGTTTAATGGTGAAGGAAAACTTCGTGAGGACACCGTCATATCTTGGAAGAAATTCTAAGATATGTATATGTTGGCGGTAGGGATTAAAATGGGCCTGGTTATCGACCAGCGTACGTTGGTGAAAACTCGTTAAGTTTCAAGTTTCAGCGTTTCAGCAGGCGTATAACCAGTGTTATCCTATAGAGCGCACCTGCATGCCCTTTGGTGTTGCAGGTGCATGGGCATTAATCGCTTAACGTCATGTCAGCCTCCTGCCCGATTGCTCCTTAAGACAGAGACAAAAAAAATTGTCTGTCAACAATGAATTCTTTTTGAATTGTATTTGAATTGAATGGACGTCAACATCAAAACAATTCCTATCAAACGAGTTTTGAGTTTTGTAGTTAACGCAATTCAGGTAACTTTCGAATCACCAATAGTTTAACTACAGTAACTTAATTGCAAACGTTACAACAACGTGCAACAACGATCGGACGTCGAGCAAACAAGTCAGAACTTGTTATTAGTTAGTGTTACATTCGCGTTGGAACGTTGATGGCACGTCAGATGCACGCGATATGTATTCCTAATAGAAGAGAATAAAACTTAGTTTGCGTATTCAAAGCTTTAACTTCAGTTATATTTTTTAAAGCAAAAAGCTTCACATTCAGTCGAGAGTTTATCGGAAGCAAAATATGTTGATATATTATTCTAATTCAATTTAATCCACCCACATCCACCCATCCATACATATTCTATGTAAAGTTGGAGTCTTAATTTAAAAAAACAAATTTAGACTCAAACTTTTCCTTAATAAAACAAAAGACTTTTCTATTAGTATTGGCAACCGAGTTGTTGTTAATTTATATCACTCTATTGAACCAGCTTTCGCCGGTGCTCTTTTCGTATTAATATGATTGCAAGAGAAGAGCCTACTCCATCCTAAAAGTTCGGTAATATGTCCTCCGGTGTTGCGAATGTTCATGGGGGGCGGTAATCGTTTAACATTAGATGAGCCACCTGCCTGTTTGCCAAAAAAATAATAAAAGAAAAAACTTACATTAGAAAATAAAGTAAATGGTTAGCACTATACGCTTACTAAAATTTTGAAGTTGCAATCATTTGTTCGCCAAACATTATTTTAACTAAATAATATAAATTTGAATCCAAATTGCGTTTACCCGATGGATTCTCTTTGTCCCATTTTTTGCCGCATGTTTTGCATTAATTACTTACGCTAGAGTGATCAATTAAATATTTGTTTTTCCACAGAAGATAAAATATGTAGAGCATTTTACAAAATACATAATTATACTATTTTAATTATAAACATATCAATCACATCAATACAAGTGGTAATACAAAATTATATCCCCATTTTATCTATTCTGATAAGTATCGAGACCTAAATGTAAACATAAAAACACACTTAAAACTTTTAAACATAACTTTCCTCCGAATCAAGTAAAAGTCTAAAGAGAAGACGCAAGGGTCGGGGACCGAATTTACAATACGGTTTTTATCTTTGTAAAGATTTTTTCTAGACAGTGAATAATATCAGGTCCTTAACATTGTGCAGAGTTGCGGTTCATTGCTATTTATGATTTTGTATTTTCTTACTTTCTTCTAGAGTACTTTTGAGCTGACTTACGTATTATAATATTCCGAACAAAAAGGATTGATGGTTTTCATTAGAAATCGTTTTGTTTATAATGACATCGCTATCTATTTTGTAAAAGTAATATTTAAAAAAATAACTAGCGTTAATTATATATATATAGTGGGGACTATTACATAACTAAGTAATATAAAAGTAGCAGACCGCACTATAGTTTATTCCATTCATCTTAAATGATTCATTTAAGTTAAGATACAAAAGATATAAATCTGTCTTACCAATGAACCGATATTGCATCTTCGCATGCGAGGTCTTTTGTAACCTTTTTAGGCAGGCATTGAGTAAAAGCGACACAATACATATCTTTTTTTAGAAAGGCAATCAAGTGTTAGGCCCTTCTGATGGCAAGCGGTCATCATAGTCTGTTCGAGCTTGCATTACTGGCTACGTTTGCGACAAGCGAGTTGCTGAACTGTCTCTACTGCACCTGATTGTAAATAAAAGTAGAGTCCAAACACGAAATTGCAGAATGCGAACTGCACTTGCCCTGCCCTTGCTCTGCCTACCTGTAAGATACAACTGGTAATACATTGGCTGACCTCGAAACGCTGGCGAGAAGTCACTTCAAGAGTTTTCACCAGCGCCAAATCACTTCACGAATGTTTCACCAACGTAAGCTTCTAGCTAACCAGGCAGGCATTCAAACTATTTGACTCGTTATTGAGAAGGATACGGACAGCTGTCAGACACAATCGAAAAGCCTTTCCAATTTGTTTAGCTGTGAACTTGTCAGCATATTTCCATTCAATTAATCAATCGGAAATTCCCAATTGTAAAATTTATTACCAATTAATAATAATTGTTATTCATTTATTTGTAGTCCAATTATTAATGTAACCATTGGAGGACATTTTCAACTGCGGCTGTCAATTGCAAAGCCTCCTGATGTAATATTAATTAATTAATACTTATCTTAAGTACAATAATATGATAAAGAAATTATTTTTTTGTGTAAAAGAAGAACCTTTCGATTTATACAAAAAAACTCGATCTTTTAAGCGTCATAAAGAAAATGGCCCATTTAATATTTCCCCGATGGAATGTTATAAAATATACTCAACTTGCATACCGTGTTCTTATAATTTTTATAAAACTCTAAAGGCCAAAGGCTTTATAAAATTTAACTAGATAAGCTACATGAAGTTCGCAATAACGCAAAGTTTATATTTTCAAAGTTAATGCTTTACGACGGTAAGATATGTAAACGTTGAGATTTCAAGTTATAAAGCATAAAATTTTATAATGTCATGTCATGTCATGAAAAAATTATAATAAATAATAAGCAATTCATACTGATAGAGCCATCTTACTCTCAACACAAATACCCCGGCTCGAGAGAGGAAGTACCTTCTCACAGAAAATCGGCATAAAGTAACGTTTCGTGGGATGAGTTAGAGCGCCAGAGGGCCAATCTCCCAGCCTTCCTGCTCTCTTGGGTTGGTAACGCGCTTGTGACACTTCAAGTATCGAGAGCGTTCACGGGTTACGGTGACTGATTACCAACAGGCGGGCCGTATGCTTGATTGCCAACCGTCATGAAATAAAAAATAATAATAATAAACAAATGCACCAAACGACATATTCAAACTCATTATAACTTAAAATTAACTAAACTTTATTGCAGGATAATAATTCAGAGGTAGCAATTAAAATATGCAACCGCGAAACTCGGACCCCGTGATCATCACAAACAAAGGATGTTCCATATAAAGCCTTTTAGCACCCTTTTTAGCTCCTTCCACCCTTCATCATCCCCCCTGTGGCGAGTCCTAACGAGCCCTCTCATTACGAGAGGTCTTTAACGAGCTCACACTTACAACAAAGTGTAATAAAATATTTCATTAAATTTATTCTATTTTTAAGTTAAATTGTACCTTTATAAAGTGATAAGTTTCTTTGCATAAAACCTTTGTTTAATAAAGCTCTAATATTTATAACAGAAATTTCTTTTGACATAACTGGAAGCCATTGACTAAGAATTGAATTGAATATAATTAATGTATTTGACATAATCATAGTCCACATTTATATTTTAGTCCACATTTATTAGCTTTTTTCAATTTTAAACATTTTTATAAATTTAAATTTCTAATACAAAATAAACTAATTACATAAACTGTAATAAGGGAAAATTTTAATAATTATTATAATTATTGATTTTTTTCTTTTAGTTAGTGATCTAGTCTAGAACAGTGTCGGAGCTATTCAGACCGCCTCTGACTTGACAATTTATTATCAAATAGCCTGGGATCTACTTGTTACGAACTCTCCTAAGCATGGAAACACTTCGTTAAAATACCAATATATATACTAATAATAAAGTATTTTATGTTCCCGATATTATAGGGACGAGGAATATCACTTGATTGTATTAAGTACCTTATTATTTATTTAAAGAAAAAGTGCTGACTGGTGTATCTTAAACAAGTTAGCTTTCACTTAAGATATTTCTCAATGTAAAAACTAACGCGGCGGAATGGGCCTTGTTTAAATAAATTTAAATTTGATTAAAAGCATCTTCGCATTGGAGAACTAAGGACGATTGGATATTGCTCTTAAGAGCGCTTTCAGGTACTTAAATAATCAAGTTACTACGTTTGGATCTTCTTATTTATAACGTTTACTTTATATTGTATACTTGTGAAAATAATACAAGAGATTCCATAGATTATCAAAATCTGACCTGACTTTAACAAAAGACAAATAAAGGGCTAGACATGTATATAGCCTAAATGAATAACCTGCGTTGGGCCATAGATCAATACATATATAGTTCTTCCTAGCATCAATCCCTGTCAGACGCAGGGTCTGCTTATTACTCTTATCCAGAATTACGGTTGGGAGGCCCATAAGGACAAACGCCCAGAACGAGACGGATCATACAAATATCCGCCCTGAGCAAGAATCAAACCGACCATCGAGACTTAAGACAGGCAAGGTACCAACACGCCGTAACGGTTACTAACCGACATCTTAAAGAAAATTAGCTACAGAGTTAATTTGCTTAAGTCACTTGAACAATCATTATGCGATGTAACATTTTGTATAAACACTGTAAAAGTCAACATTTAAAATATATATATAGCAGCCAAAAGTTAGCAAACATTAGACGTGACGCATAGAAAAACCTAATTCCCTTCCTCGCCCATGAATATTCAGTACATGCACATATGTACACTTAAAACCGTGTATAATGGAATTTAAAATTACTCAGACCTTACTTTGAGGGTGACTAAAAAAGCTTGCAATGCATAATGTTTCAAAAAAAATGTAATTATTTTAAATTATCTAATTATTATTATATCAATTTACATTTATAGATATACTGACAACTTATAAAAAGTTTACAATAGTAATAGTAGTAGAGCCATGCTTGTCCCTTTTTTTCCTTCTCATCCTTTCCATCCTATCCCTTGTGTTGGCAACGCACTTGTGATACTTCAAGTATTGCGCGCGTTCATAGATTGCGGTAACTGCTTACCATCAGGCGGACCGTATGCTTGTCAACCATCTTGAAAATAAAAGTAATAGCCAGAAGACCCACGTTGGGCGCCATTTATTGCAAATACAAATTTCAAAATTAAAAGAGAAACCACGACGAAAGCCATACGAACAGAATTGCAATTCCTTACAAATCGATCACAAAAATAAAACAATTGAGAACCTTAACATGAGGTACATTTTTAGTTTCAACACGTATTACTAAATCCTTCAGCTTTGAAAAATAGATTTAATTCAAAACAAATAATAAAATTTATCGTTCCGAACTCCGAATTGAAGCTGTTCGAAGGTGAACGAAGTGAAAACATTTATACAAGTTTTTGAACTCGACTTCGATTTTATTTTCCTTTTAACAATAAAACACGGCTCACTTCAAAGGGAAATTGTTTTCTAAGTTTTTGACTGAAAATAAATTCGAATATAATAAAGTTTTATTGCGAACTCACTTTGTATTTTATAGACTCAAGAAGGATTTAATTACAACATTATACTCGAAAACAGTCGCGTAGTGAATACAGAGGTAGCGTAGTGAATAGAAAACGCACACTTTGACATAATTCAAGAAATCAAATAACAACTGAAAAAAATCTTTATCTTTGTATCCGATATTGAAAAATAAAGAATCTGTTTCTTTACATCTACAATATTAAAAAAAATAGTGTATAAAACTTGTACCTTTAAAATGTTAAGGTTTTTTATTCAAGAAATATGTTATCGATAAAGTAGAAATGTGAGTAGCAAAACTAAGGACTTTTCGAAGAAGTAGATGTTTTAAAAAGAAATTTAATCTTCGTCAGCTATTTGCCGCGAGTTGCAAACTAAAAAATATACGAAACGAGAAAACTTTACCGACAAGAGTTTAAGCGTCTAACAAGCCAAGACTTATTGATCGGCTATAGGTAAATGCTTTGAAATATACATCGAAAACATGAAATTACTATCGCATTATAATTAAAAGAAACTATTGATAACACACGTCGCGGGTTCGATTCCCGCTCGGAGCATAATATGTTTGTATTGACCATGCAAGCATATTTTCCGGTCTGGGTGTATTTGTCCGTGTTATTGTGAATGTTTCCGGACCCCGATACAGGATATTACTATCCTAATGGGGGCCGTTGAGTGTGCAACGTTTGCAAAGGATATATTTTTACATAGTATAAACTGAAGTTGCTTCCGCTGCCTGTTCGCTTAGATATTTTTAACTATGCAACGGATTTTAATATAGTTTTCAACAATGGATAGAGTGATTCAAAACAAAGGTTTATATGTATAATACATACATATTATAGTACAGAAAAGCGGAAAAATTCAAAGATTTGTAATGTGATGTCGTAACAAATATATTTTTGGGCGCTTACATCAAATTTTTGTATTACGGAATTATATATCTTAAAAAAGATCGATATAAAATTCCGCGAAGGCATATTTTTATCCCTGAAGGATAACCCACAGCAACCATTTTTACAAAAAAAATATATGTTGCAAAAAAATAATATGATCAAAACTGCCCTAAACAGCATTTCTTTTTTTTTTTTTTTTCGGAACAGCATTTCATTAAAACGGTTATTTTAGAGGATATTAAAGATTTAAAAAGTGGAGGCACAGCGACTTAATCACTGAACACTGTCATCACATACATATTAGTATCTACTTTTAACTCATGCGAAGCCGGGGCGGGTCACTAGTATTTCTATATAAGAATCTGCTGATTACTACTCATGTCATAAGTAGGCCGGCATAACTAATATTAATTACTTAACTCGTTGGTAACTGCCCTACAAACCTTTTACCAATTGTGATTAATAGTTACCTGAAAATAAATGAAGTTGGGGTATTAGGTAATACAGTATTTAGCACACACATCAACACAACAGAAAATATTTATGTATGTAGCTTAACAAGTAACAAATAACAAAAATAAAATAAAAGAGAAGATCACAAGGCAAACCATTGTTGATGCAATTTCCAGAAAACCTTTCCCCAGTGTAACAATGTCATTCTCCGCGCCCCACCTTAAAGGCAATTTGCTAAATTCGCAAGAAATTTCTGGAAAGAATTTCCTTCTCGAAAACCACATGTCATGTTTTACAAATAATAAAGCCACGGATATTTCTTACTTGCATTCTTATCAAAATCATATTATTTTCACATACGATCATATTTCTTGTATGTGAGGCGTTATTCTTTGTTTGACGAAAAACTGGTTACCAAATAAAATACAACACACATTGTAGACATCGCGGGATGATATTATTTGAAGTAAAGGGTGAGACTTCTCTTCTTGAAAGCCTAAGTTATATAAATCCCTTCTTCAAGTAAAAATATTTATCAGTCAAAGTGAGTGCAACATAACATAAGCTACATCTAACAGCATTGTTTGAAAATATCTTACATAATTATTTACGCGTGTAACATTTTAAAACAGATTACGGTTTTTGAATTTCAAGCTTCACTAAAAATAACGCAATTTGTAATTTTAAATGAAAACTTAGGGCAGCTATAGACTAGCGGTTTATAGAAGCGCGTATGGGAGTGTGCGCGTCTTTTACAAACGCGCAACACCTATGAGCGTTGACACACTTATTAACTCGTTTAAAGGCCTAATATTTTTTGGATAATAGCTACCGAAAACGATGCTCACGCTCGAAAAAGAAAAACCCTGGTCTGAAGCCACCCTAATATGAGATGAAAAATATTCCATTAAGTTCTTCAAGCGTATTGACACAAGCACCCTTTTTTGGAGAAAAATGTCATTTCAGAAATTCGCACATCGTACAAAGAGTGAAGTCGGCGAAATAGGTAGAAAGAGTTAATAAATGTCCTTATTTCGAGAGTACATCATTGAGATATCAATATAAAAGGTAAAAAGAAGATTCTATTATAATAGAATTTACTTCAAATGTTTTTTGTTAAATGAGGTATACAACAATATGTATTCAAAGACATGTTCCGCTGAAACTCTGTGAGAGGAATTTTTGCTTACATTTTTTTTGCGTAATCCATACTTCAAAGTAAAATAAATGTTTAAACGAAACCAAGTCGAATATAATGAGATTAGGTATTTGTAAATAATAAATATGAAAAATAACTACGCTTTTACCAAGAAATTGTAACATAATCTCGAGTTTGTAACATAATCACTAATGATTATTATTACAAAAGTAAAACTGAAAGTAAATATCAAAATCAGCTAAATAAATAAACCAAATATGAAAATATAATAAACTATATTTCCTTTTATATTCCTCATTATGTCTGTGTAATAAAGTATACTAACCAGGCGCTGCGATAAATAAAAAATAAAAATAACTGTTTTCTTCACGAGAATAATCGACATACTTAGTATCAAAATAGTTTTTGTGCAGGTTTTTTAACCTACGTTATGACAGAAATAAAAAGTCCTCATTTTACATTTTTAATTTCATAGACATAGCAAAGGATATAGTCCCAATGTAGAACATACATTAACAGTTTATTTATTTTTAATGACGCTGAAATTTACAGTGAATTTAATTAAGTATTTGTCATCAAATTGATTTCCTTTTATAAACATTGTTCAGCTCAAATTGAAATAGTTTCCTACTAATTAAACATAAGTCTTTCATCTTGCGACACAGGTAATTATAAACTTGTCTACCTATTTACGTATTAGGATGAAAACGGGAATTATATAAGACAATAATGTGCCGATCTAATTTAGTAATTTACTATAGATTTTTGAAGTGAACACTTCATTACTTTTGGGCGATTTTTGGTCGGGGAAAAACTTATAGCTTCGCGTCACCGATGACCTCGACATGCTCGTGACGTATTGCGCTGAAAGGAAAACTTTTTTAACCGCGCTAAGCTATTTTTGATAGGAATAAAGGTATAGATTCGCGTCACCAACATGCTGCATATAACGCGTAACGTCAGACTGGTGACGCGCATTTATATTGGACCTATAAATGTTACCGGACCAATATTTATAAATTCAATAAAATAAAAATACAAATTATGACATTTTAAGAATACCATACAAACATCTGTTCCAGTCTCCTTGTGTATGTTTCCGAACCCCCGACACAGGATACCACTATCACAGAGACACTAGACACAGGGTACAGACTGTGTAGCTTTTATTTATTTAATACGAGACGGACCTTTAAAACAGCAAGACCCTACTCCCTCAAAGTCAGTGTCAAGACCTTTGACCTTGCAAATTACTAACTACCTTGATAATTGACCCCATTGCTTTGATGTTAAACGACCTTTAACTACAAAGTAAGCGTCTGCTCATCAAACTTTTTATTAATTTATAAGTCCGACGTTTCATGGTATCAAATGACAAAGTCATTCCCGAAAACGCTTACTCACAATGAAATATCACAATTTTCCGTGTAATTACAGATTCAAAGCAGAAAATTACTCATAAGATAGAAATCGGAAGAGGCCATGTTTCCAGAGACGCAATCATGCGAAGCTTCAGATGGAAAGGAATATTCTTTGAAAAAAATAAACGAACTCGAAAATTGACTGACGCTAACTAGTTCAAAGGCTCGAATTGAGGAAATTCACTTTATGTTAAGTATATTAATTTAATACGCAATCAAAAATGTCACGTTCCGGGTTCCATTAAGAATTTTATTAATAATCCTACGACTTACTAGTTGAGTCTCAATCTTTTAAAGGCTTTTTTTCATACTTCGCACCTTCAGGGTGGAAGAGATGTAACTCAAAAAGCAAAATAAGTTTTAAAATATTGACACCTGCACAGTCTATCGTCTATTATATTTTCTTTGTTATTTACGTCAGTTATTTAAGCTCGAATATGGCTATGTTTGGACTATTGTTACGTTGAGAATTTCGTTTCAAGTCATTTTGTCATTTTACGCTGATAACTACATTTTCGATTTTTTTTAATGCGCCGTTTTCGTTCTAAAATTTTGTTAAATTACAAGTACGCGGGATATAACTATTCTAATGGGGGCTGATGAGTTTGTAGCGTTTATTTATTTTTCGTTTCTTTTTTTTATTTCATGACAAGCAAGCAAGCAAGCCTAAGGACCGCCCGATGGTAAGCAGTCACATCAACCTATGATATGCACGGTACTTGAAGTATCACATGCGTGTTGCCAATCTAAGAGATAGTAGGGAAGGGAGGTGAAGGGAAAAAGGAAGGGAGCAGAGGGGAGAAATACTATTACTAAATTGTTTTTTTTTAATTCATTCTATGGTAACATATACAAGCGTTTGACTTAGTGTGGTTATAATAGGAACGACCCAGTTAACTTTACGACAAGAATATTTCAAAGACATATACAAGAAAATCTGCACCGCATAGTGTAAGATGCTGAACAATCAGAGACTCCCTTTGATTATTTTCTCTGTTGCTACACAAAGCTTTGTCGCTTATTAGTTACCTAACAAAGTTTTATTTTCTAGGCTATTTCATTTTTTTTTTCAGGAAATTTTGGCGCAGCGTTAGCAAATCTGCCTTAAACGCCACAGATCACCTGTTCGATTCCCGCTCGGAGCAGATGTTTGTATTTAACATACAGACATGTTTTCCGGTCTGGGTGTGTTTGTTCTTGTCATTGCGTATGTTCCAGGAACGACGCAGGATATAATTATTCTTAATTTTCATATAATTAAAATCAACGTAATTTTAAGTGAAACCACAGAAAATTGTATAAATAGCACAGCTTCAAAAATATAGTGTTCCGAATTAAAAATTAAACACGCAAAAGACAATCCTTAAATAATAACACACTCAAAAAATAAATAGCACGAACCATCAACGTCTTTTGAAATCTCTTAGAATACAAAGAGAATATACACTACAATCTAATAACATGACGTCAAATACATAAATGAACAAGATCATAACTCCAACACGATGCTACAATATAGTATTCTAACACCTTTACATTAAGATGGCAACAATTCCAGACACAAAGACTCGTGCAAGACTTGAATAACTCAAAGCGAAGTTGCGTCAAATTGTCAACTCAGAGCCTCACGTATGTATCATATGACGTAGAATGTACATTTAATATCGCGTTATGAGGCAATCTACATCTTCTTCCTAGCATTACTCCCATATTCACCCAGGGTCTGCTTATAATCTTTTCTTTTAAAGAATATTAGCAATGGCTATTTCAAGGTATTACTAATATTCCTATTGCCACTCCAAATGCTCGCTTGCGCTAGGTGTGGGTACGATAATAGCCCAAGAGGTTTAAACGCGCAACTCTCGCGTTAACGGAACGGAGTCGTTTCTTTTACCGTTGACCCATTTAGGCTTCCAATTGACGCTTATCCGGATTTAACGGGTTTATTGTTTTAACACAGAGTTATCATATCTCCATAATCCTAAGGGCGAACCAGTAACTCATTGGATAAGAGCGAATTACCTTTCAAGAGTATACGATTTTTATTATGAGTTGATTTGTTATAACAACCGTAATTGACAACTTAACGTGCTCTTCAAAGCACGTTGGGGAGACCCACGAGATCTAACACCGCGACCACAACAGATATTTATAACAAACATCTGCTCCAAGCGGGAATCAATCCCGCAACATTTGAGGCTTCAAAGCAGACCTGCTACCACAATGTAGTTGCACCTTTCAATATGGCCTGTAATTGGTTCAGCCCAGAAAAGTTTTCACGAAAAAAGACCGTAATCAGCATTATTAAATTTCAATTTTGATAAAAGCAACGAATTTCAGTAATTAGCATTATAAAGGGGTTCGTTCCGGCGATTGTTGATAGGAAAATTGACGGACTAATTTCATCAGGAATCCACTAACATTATAAATATGAAAGTTTGGATAGATGGATGGATGGATGGATGTTTGTTACTCAATAACTCAGAACGGCTGAACGGATGTGGATGAAATTTAGCACAGATAGATTATAGTCTAGAATAACACATCCTTTCCTGTAGGATTATCAAAACTTACTACGTATCCATTTGTAAATATATTTAGATGTTCGTTATTACTGATCAAGCGGGTGAAGCCGCGGGCATATACTAGTAAGATATATTTTTATAAAAATTTTTGACTAAGTTGGCAAGCAAACATATGACCCAACTGGTAAGCGGTTCCCGTAGCCTATGAGCGCTTGCATCACCATTTGTCATAGGAGTCAGTCACGCATTTCCAACGAGAGATATTGGTTCTTAAATCTTCTTGGCCCGGTCATTTCACAAGCAGGACACTGTATGTCCTACTGTAATTGTATATAACATATAATATAAACACTACACACTCAACGGCCACTACGATAGTTACATCCTGCGTCAGGGGTCCGGAAACATACACAGTGACGAGGACAAATACACCCAGAACGGAACACATGCCCGTCTGGTAAATACAAACATCTGCTCCGAGCGGGAATCGAATCGGCGATCTGTCGCGTTTAAGGCAGGTTCCCTACCGCTACGCCACAACGTCGTCAAGATGCATAATAAAAGTGGTTACCTGTAATTACAGCAAATATAAATGTACAGCCATTGATATATAATAAATGGTTTTTATATATCAATGTGTACAGCTGTCTTTTTTTCTTAGTTTGTAGGAACACCGACATTTGCTCTCTCGCTCTAGCTCACTAAAGCATGGCGCAAAGCATGGCGGGAGACCGATAATATAAAATAGTATGTATATATTTTGTCTCATTCTTCCTACACATTTTTATATTTGTGTCTCTTACCAGTCGTTTTTTCCGTTGCACGATTTCGAATCACAACGACTCTAAAGAAGTTTCACTTCAATAATAATTAAATTATAATTTAAAATATAAATATTTCAATAAAAAATACTACCTTAAGCCTAACCTTAAACCATAGGTTTATGAAAAAATATTATCAAACATGCAAACTATAAACATTACACTTTTTCATGTTGCGATTTAAAGTGTACAATGAAATTATTCGAAACAAAATACATCCTAACATTGTACACGAATGGAATAATATTAACCGGTAAAAAGGTAATCTAAAAACTGTCAAATACATTTAACTACAGTATGAAACGAGGCAATAACGTAACAAAACGAATGAACGCCAAAAACGCAACACGCCGTTCCAAAGTTGTGATTAGTTTCATTGTTAGTTCCGACATTGTTTTACTTTCATAGTTACAGTTTCATCGTCGGCTGTTCCGATACAAACCTTTTAGCGATCATAATTAACAGTTACCTGAAAAAAAAGAAAGGTCATTGTTAGTAATGGGAAAGTTTTATTGAATACTAGCGGCCCGCACCGGCTTTGTACGGGTATAAAATATATAGCCTATGTCATTCACTGAAAAATGATTAAAATCGATCCAGTAGTTTTGATGGATGGACATTTAACCCGTGGCCCGCACGCGTTAAATGTAATTAAAAAAATTTACGACATCACATTAGAAACCTCAAAAATAACAGTTTTTTTTCTCCATTATTTAATGGATGTTATTATACATATAAACCTTCCTCTTCAATCACTCTATCTATTAAAAAAACTCATCAAAATCCGTTGCGTAGTTTTAAAGATTTAAGCATACATAGGGACAGAGAAAGCGACTTTGTTTTATACTATGTAGTAATATGTTCCGGTTTTGACAGCTGACTTATGAAAATAACTTTTAATATTTGACCCTTATTAGAAGGCTTTGCGTCTTAAAACATGAGGGCGGTAATCTGTCACGCATGTTACCACAAATTTTGCTTATTGAAAGATATTGAAAGAAATGTTCAATTCTTTAGGCCATAATGTTTTCTTCATCAGTTAGAAAAGAAGTTCTGTAGAAAGTGTCCTTCTAAACAGTATTAGCAATGCTTTTTCAAGGCAATATTCCTATTGCCTCTCCAAATAAGCTCGAAACTTGCGCTAGGAATGGGTACCCCAACCGAACATCGAATGCAATTAGTTTGTGACTAACTTTATTCAATTGCATAGGAATTAAATTTATTAACGAGTTTTTGACATCTTATCTGCATGAAAGGGCCCGTCCATAGAATAGTAAGTCTTTGGTTATAATTTACGTCTATGGTTATTAGTGTTATCATAACATTGTATCAATACCCAATACATCCTACTCGGATGTGACTCATAACATGTATATTAAAACTGGCGCAACATTTCCTCGAAATCTTTTCCGAGCATAATAATGTCATACTCCGCTTCCCACCTCGAGGGCAATTTGCTAAATCCGTAAGAAATTCGCGCTTTCTCGAAAGAATTTCGCGCTAAAAAACCACATGTCATATTTCTCAGATCATAATAGGGAGAACATGTATACATACACTCTGCACAGAATATAAACGGTTATGTAAATACACTGAAGAAAACGATAATTTGTAAGTTTTTTTAAATAAACCTTTTATTATATCGCCTTAAATTTTTCGTTTGCCTTAAGCATGTCGGAGTATAGCCGGCCGCAGAGACTTCATTTATTTTAATTTTAAATTTATTTTTTACTATTTTTTATATGTATATGTTTGTTCGTATTCATGTTTGCGTGTCTGTTTTGTCTTCATTTTTAACTTCACGGTTGGCAAACAAGCATACGGTCCGTCGGTTGGTCGTACATACGGTCCGGTGGTAAGCAGTCACTGCAACCTATGGACACGCGCGATACTTGTAGTATCACATGCGCGTTGTCAACCCAAAAGATAACAGGGAAGGGATGAGAAGAGAAAAAGGAAAGGAATAGAGGGGGTAGGAGATTGGACGCACTCACTCATCGCACGAAACGTAACACGGCACCTAATGATACTGTTGCTTTAAGCCGATTTTCTGTGAGAGGGTAGTGCTTCCCCGATCGAGTCGGCCTTTTTTGAAGCATGTCGCTACTACTACAAAATTAATTTTAACAATTTCAATAGAAATAATCATAAAATAATCTATAACCGTTTTTCTTGGATTAACTTTAATGTTACTTAAAGACTTGTTTTTTATAGTCTCAAAATTAAGAAAGTTTTAGCCGGACGCGTAAAATTTTACGGCATTTACTGAAGATCCTTTACCATTGTCTTTTAATACTTATAACAAAAAGCCATTCTCAGAAAACATATACTTTTAATGAGATCCAATATATTTTTACTGTTATATCTCGAATTTTCTTTAAATATAAAGTGTACTTGGGACAGCGATGGTAAAAAAGGTTAAGTTAGTGTTTTTTTTTTTTCAGAACTTGTAATGTGGCGAGTTGGTATTTAGTCTACCTTTAGCCTTTACGGGTTCAATCCCTGCCCGGAGCAGATATTTGTATATCTTGCAAATATCGGTTTCGCTCTGGGCGTTTGTCTTTGTGGGTCTTTCCACCGTGCCTCGCGGTAAATGTTGGTTGCTATCACAACAACTGATAATAATCGTCAATTCTTTATATGTAAGCTTTTATACAATGAGTTACTGGTTCGCCCTTAGGGTTTTGGAGGTCAGATGGCAGTAGCTCTGTGTAAAACTAGTAACCTTTCAAATTCGAGTAATACTAGGAGTAATAAGCAGACCCTGGGTAATTATAGTACCGGGAATGACGCTAGGGAAAAGAGAACCAACACACGATACACATTGTATTGTACATACATCTTCAAACATGAAAATGACAAAAAACCAATAACACACTGTCAACATAATGAGTTACATACCAAAAAACGGTACCCTTCGCTACGTCTTGTAACATTTGACGGGAACCTTTTATAAAGAAATATCGTCTCGTCAGACTCGCACGAGTAAGACGGTTACAAAGAGACAAGTCAGCGCAACACGGGGTACGAGCCAATAACCCCGTATATTTCATGAGTAAAATATCGTCGAGACATTACAATAAAGGTAAACGTTAAAATTTATACGAATGAATAATTTCTTGTAGTAGACTTTGTTTTGATTATAAAGGTATTTTTTTTGTGAAAGAAATTTTTTCTAGATATATTTTCAGAAACACAGATTTAGAGTAGACTAGATATCGCGAGCCCTATATACTACTTTCAGTCGTTACCAACGTTACCAAATTTCTCCCAAACAGCTCGACCGATTATTATGAAATTTTGTGTGCATATCGGGTATGTTTGAGAATCTATGTTTCACACCCTTAAATGCTAAGGGTGTTCACCCCAATTTTTTTAATTCTTCAATTTTTCTGGGGCATTAAAAATTAAATACAACCATACATTTTCATTCTTCTACCATCAACCCCTATTAGTAATTCAATAATTTTCACCGGTATCACTTTTCTTCCCAATAAGACTCAGTTAGAGGGCACTGCATTCGGGTCCCACATTTTTTGTGGACACAACGTCTGCGGTGCCAACTAGTTGGGTGTATAAAAGATCGCTAGGCTTCTAAACTATCTAATGAACATGCGGTATCTAGGCTATTCTAAACCTGTGATACAATTCTATAATCAGATAATTCTACCTTGTATTTATGAGAAGAAAAGTGTTCAAACTCTTCAAAGAAACATACGTAGCTATTTGGCCGAAATTGTTTACTAGAAACGTATTAAGCTTTCGTACGTACGTACGTACGTTACGTACTAAAGCTTCGAAGGTATAATAATTTTAAATGCACTCAATTTTAAATCTATAAATAAAAAGCCGCGGAACATTGTTTTTTACCTTTTCTAAATAAAAATGATGACCTGCAGTAATTGTTACTGTGTACAAGTCATTAAGGTAAACCAATTAATCTTGATAAATGAGAATTGTTACGAACAATTGTTTCCACAGAAGCAGGTAGTTTCGACGTATACAAGTAATGGATATCAATTTGAACTCGGAGAAATGCTAGTTCCCGATGCCTTATGTTTCACGAAAATTTTCTTCTCAATAAATAAATAAAAACAATTGCTATTTTAGTATGTAGTGAATTTCAAGGTGACACCCTTAATGCAATATGAAAATCCATACAATCTTAAATCCTCTATTGGTCCCCCATACAATCTTAAATCCTGTATTGGTCCCCCATACAATCTTAAATCCTGTATTGGTCCCCCATACAATCTTAAATCCTGTATTTTAACCCCATTTCACAAGAAAACTGTCAGTATCGTCGTTCACTACTTCTTGCTGATGTGTGTGTGGAATTTATACTACTAATAATAATATTTTTAAAACGTTTTAGCAATTTTGAAAGTACTGTATACTGTAGACTGTAAGAGTGTCCACAGATTTAGACTATACTTCTACTATCTGTGGTAGAGCAAAACTTTATTGCATCAATCTATTTTTAAACTATTTATTTACCGTAACGTTGCAAAAGCAATAAAAACAATTAAAAAATGTTTACATAATAAATATAAGGATAGCTTAAATTTTAGGGTATGCTAAAACACGTATCAGTATTTGAATTCCCATTACTGGGTTATGTACGCGAAGCCTACGACCCTTTTAATCCTTTTCGGGATTACTTTTAAAAAATCCGACCTGAATAAACGTACTTAGTAATACAAAGCAACAACCACTATTTTACATTTTTCATTTCAGCGGTTTAGCGTTCCATAGCACTACCGTTGGCGGGAAAATAATAATACAGACGGTATGAAAATCCCTGCATTTTTAAATCATCTAAAAAATTGTAATTTTTAAGTTTGCGAAGACGAAGTAAATATCTATTTATATTTTTACCGTAATAAACGTTTTACTTAACCAAAGTTGGTAAATTAGACGACTGTTCTAATGGAAATCAATAGCTTTAACCGTGTTCACTAAGGGATCCAAAAGACACCTAAAAGTCTTTGGGCCTTCGGTATTCATACTCATCTATAGAAAAGTAGTATAGTAGTAGTAGCTTAGCTTACTTGTCTTAAAACTCAAAACATTTCTAATCCGTGGATGATACCGTAGACAGAACATAGCTAGCGTTTAATATCAAATCAGTCACAAAGCAATTAGACACATAATTATATACATTGATCACATGTAATAATGGCTATTATTACATGTGATCAATGTATCCAAACACAATATCGATATGTTCTGGGCGATGGAACCGACTTTAAGTTAGGTTAATTGGATACAATGCTTTGGGCAAATGAGTACTAGTTTGTATTTTCGGTAGTAGTAGTAGAGCCATGCTCCTTCCAGCACAAATGGGCCGTCTGGAGTGGGGAAGTACTACCCTCTCACAGAAAATCTGTGTAGTCACAGTATCAATAGGTACTGTCGCATTTCGTGCGATGAGTGAGAGCGCCGGACGCCCAGTCTCTCAGCATTTTTCTTTTTTTTTTCTTATTTCTTCCCTCCTAGCCCTTGGGTTTACGCTAGGGATACTTCAAGTATCGCGCGCGTTCATAGGTTGCGTTGACTGCTTAAGCAAGCGGACCGTACATTTGTTTGCTAACCGAGATGATATAAAAAATAAATAAATATATTTCATCTTTCTAATTAAACGTTTTGGATTACAAATGCCCTATTAAAATGTACATACTGTATAAATTGTAGAAGATCATCTTCAAGATTGGGCAGAAGGGACTGTGCATAGTAAATTATAAATGTATGAGCCTCACTGACTTTTTTGTTATACTAATAGTGCCCGCGGCTCCGCTCGCGTTAATGTAGTTTTTTGATAGCCCCACCAGACCCAACATTTCTCCGAGATAAAAAGTATCCCACGTATCCATCCAGGTAATACGCTATGTGTGTGGCAAACTTCATCCGAATCCGTGTGGTCGTTTTTACATGAAAGAGTAACAACATCCATCCATTCATCCTAACTTTCACATTTATAATAAGTCAGATGCTCAAAACTAAAATCCGCGCTTAATCATAAAACTTTTCATTATTTAATTACTAACTTCATCTCTTTATAGTATCAAATAACAAAGTCATCTCCGAAAACGCTTACTCACTACGAAATTCACAATTTTCCGAGTAATTACAGCAGAGAAAATTACTTTATAAGATAGAAATCGGAAAAGGCCTGAATTTTCAGAAAGACCGCAATGCGAAACTACAGGTGAAAGAGAATATTTTTGGAAAAATAATTATAAAATGAATTTGAGAAGCGACATAGACAGCCGACTTAAACGTTTATAAAGTAGCTCTATTTATAAAATACTGAGACGAACACGCTATTTTAAACACTTTTATATGAAAAAAATATTGGTATCTCTAACTGCGATTTTAACCAGCGATTTTTCTTAAAATCACAATATATGCGACTTGCAACCGACATTCAATAGCAACTATTTATGCTACTCTTAATTCCTAATTTTTAAGCCTAAATTAACGAGCAATTTCAAGTTTATAAGCCTTGAATTACGTTTTTTGAGAATCCCAAAGGAACCTAACATTTTTCCGTGATCAAAATTACTTTATGTGTTAATCCAAATATAAACAAACAAATTAAAATAGAAGATAATAAAGATAAAACTTCTCACTTTCATAAATTCGTACCTTCAACATCTGTCTCTCTTCACTATTCAAAAAGAGTCTATAAATTTAATATACATTTACTACGTTGACTGGACCTATATTTGCGACCCAGACGTTCAAAACCTCTCATATAATATAACCATTACAAGATATCTATTTCAGATATCAACTTCATAGAAAAAATAGGGTCTAGTATGAATAAGATAGCAATCTCTTTGAAGTGAGACATCAATGGTAAATCGAAAGCTATCTCACGCGTCGTGAATCAAAGCTGAATGAAAAGGGCGGAGTTTGAAAATAAGCATCGGTTTGATATAATGGCTGACTCATATTTAATACTCGATAATCGATATTCGTTTTTTTCCATCATTATAATTATATATAGCCTCAATAGCTCAACGGTTTAAGGGCCGACTCAGCTATGTTGACGCGAGAGTTGCGGGTTCGATACTGACCCCTTGGGCTGTTGTCGTACCCATATTGCTTATTTGGAGAGACAATATTAATGGGCGGCATGGGAAGGACTTTAATGAAATCTAAGTTAGCGAGGTATGTTCTTTAAATTATGCGGTGAATTTAATTCATTAGCGGGTTCGGTTACCGCTTGGGGCATGTGATTGCGTTTTCGTGTGTTTCCGAAAATCCGACACAGAATATAATTATCCAGAAGAAAGATCATTGTCTCTCCATTAATAATTGTTGTGATATTCTTTAACATAAAAAATATCTCTAACGATCTGTAGTAAATCGTGCAGTGTAAAGAAGTGAGCGCCGAGAATAGGGTCCCCTCTTATTATTCTCTCCGTTACTGCTCAAAGCTTTGTCGCCCATTTAATACTTTACAAATGTTACTTACATTTCATAACTTTATATTGCACTAGACTTATATCGTTAGAATTTCAAAAGATATTTAGTATTATAAATGTTTCTTTTCAGTTAAAAAGTGCATAAGAGTGCTTAAAAGCCTATTTGAATAAAGAATATTTTGAGTTTTTGAGTTAAATAAAATGTTACAACTTACATAACTTAATATCACTTCACTATTTTTGTGATAAATGTGAAAGTTGTTATGTTTGGATGTTTTGTGTAAAAATGTACTAGTCACTAGAAATTTGGTAAAGATGTGTCTTGCGAAACATTATTTACATGCAAAGTCATGCGCAGGTACTAGTATAGTGTAAATTCAAAAAATTAAAATGCATGCGTATAGATCATTGACTTACTTGACGAAACTAATTTAGTCACGCGTTAAATTTATTCGATTATCTTTATGTAACGCTAACTTCATACGAATATATTGCAAGCTTGTGACTAACTTTATTTCGTCGCGTTAGTGCTAATTTACGACGAAGCACGAGCATTTAGACAGTGTGTTTGTATACAGACGGTTTTTGAAGGGCACTGTAGGCTAGTGAAATTACTGGGCAAAGGAGATTTAAAAACCAGTATGTCGAGTTTGGCAACGTGTGAATGGCACTTATTAATGGTGTTGCAACACATAGGCTACGGTAGCCGATTGTTAGGCCGTACGCTTGCTTGTCAACTTAGTAATATAAAATAAATTCAAAATGCATACGAGTACACTTCCATTTTGTTTGAAGTCTGTCAAGAAATTGAAGAAATTTAACTAATAAAGTTCGAGAACATAACATCGGAGTAGAGATGATAGAACAAGATAATATCTCCAAGTCTTGGTATGCTACAATATAGTCACACCTTTATATAAAGTTGTCTCTGAACAATCCCGGACAAAGACCCGTCTCGGAACTCTTTGATAACGAGAAACTTGACTAAAACTGAAGTCGTGCCAAGTTGTCAACTATTCAGCTCTACTTGTATCATTCACGAGGCGTGGATTGTAAGTTTAATATATTGCATGGCTCGTGAAACCATAGAAATAAGTAAATTGCTCCTTCTTGACACTTCCAAATCTTTGACGGGATGCGCTTATTTCTTAAGACTCAGAGATGTAGTTTGATGTATATTAATAATCTTGATACTTCTCTTGGGAAAGTTTTGCTAAGGCAGATCGAGGCATGTCAGTGCTACTGATACTGACATAGTGTTCATTTACTTATTTGAAGCCAGCAAAGTCAGAAGTTTTAAGTCAGTCAGATCCCTCCGGCGTTACTAACCTTGTCTAAACAGCTTAATCAGTTCTTCATCACTAGTCAGAAACTGGCTCTGTGTTCGAAGGTGACATCGTGTCATATCAAAAATGTAGGTCTTCACATTTCAATTGATTTAATAACAAAAAAAAAAACATTGACAAAAATTGTTGTCAATCCATTTGAATATCGAAAGTAGTATCTTTTTAGATATCTCTTCTTCTAACATTTCTGTCAACTCTTCCAACAACAACGTGCATACATCGTGTAGAAACTAGCACGACTGTTACCTGCTTGTAAACAGTGTGATTCGCCTGCTATTGACTCTTTATAAATCTGCCTTTATTCCTTTTCGTACTAAAACATTCATTTATTCTTCACATACACGATAATTAACCAATAAAAAGGAAGCTGATAGACACCTAAATACTTGGCGTGTACTGTATTTAAGACTGAGTTTTACCGACAAAACATTCTCCAATGTAATAAAAACGAATACGATTTCGCTCTTTTGGAGCAGAAATCAAAGAGATAAATCGAGTATCTTCAATGAATGAGAAAATGCGGTTACTCGATAGAATAATCAGACAACAGGTGTGGAAGGTTCTCCGGCTTCGCTTCGAAACATTGCCAAAGACTTTTTGTATGTTATTTGCGAAACGATTGGCTACCAACTTTTTTTATAAAAAAATATTAAAAATGCTTTTTACAACCCCGGGGCAAATGACTCTACTGCACCTGATGGTAAGTGGAAGTGGAGTCCATAAACGAAGGTGGCAATTATGGTTGCAGAAGGCGAACTTCACTAGCCACCCTTGCCCTGCCTACCAGGGAAGTACTTTCCTAATACAGAATATAACCCTTAAGGAGCAATATTCTGATTGCTAAGTGATTGCTAAGTATCATTAGAAGAAAACGATTATCGGCTACCCTATTTCCCATCCCTCTGTTATGTCTTTTCCATCCTTCTTTCTCCTCTTCCCTTAGGTCAACAGCTCGCTTGTGGTACTTCTGACGTTGAAAGCGTCCCTAGTTGAATAACAAAAGCAATACATATCCTTACGCTATCTCCCTATCCTAATAGTAGATAGTAATAATCAATAAACGCTACACACTCAACGGCCCCCATTAGGATAGTGATATCCTGTGTCGGGGTACGGAAACACATACAACGACAAGGACAAATACACCCAGACCGGAAAATATGTTTGCATGGTCAATACAAACATATTATGCTCCGAGTGGGAATCGAATTCTCGACCTGTGGCGTTTAAGACAGGTTCGCTACCGCGGCGCCACAACGTCGTCTATATATTCATCGTCGTCGTATATATATTAATATATTTACGAGTAACTACTCCGGAGATACAATTAATTATTAATCTCTGGAAATCGTGCTACTTCCTGACATAACAACTGTCGTATATCTTGATCCAAGGTGTAAGCTCCTATTTACAGAGTTAATCGCAAACACACATAGTAAGAACATAGGTTTAGTAGTAGACCCTTGCTGTAGCATTAATGAGTCGAAAGAGGGGAAAGTTTTACCTTACACAGGATATCGACGCGAAGCAGAAGTTTCCGTACTGCTACGATTCGTTTGATGAGTTTAATTTTATGATCTGTATCCCTCACCTTTATAAAGATACCGCTGATGTAAGTAAGGACATTGAAGAAGATAACTGCTATCTTACAGTTAAGGGTTAGTATGCTTGGTGCAAACAGAATTATTGCATAACTTTTATTTGTCTTTTAACATATTTGTATTCAGTACTGCTATGCTTACTTTGGAATAAAATTATGTGCGGAAGAAAATCTGAAAGCAGTGCCCGCAGCTCCGCTCGCGTTAATATAGTTTTTTGATAACCCCACGGAAAACCAACATTTTTCCGGGATAAAATGTATCTAATTTGATAATCCAGGTAATAAGCTATCTGTGTTGTAAATTTTATCCAAATCTGTATAGTAGTTTTTTCGTGTAAGAGTAACAAATAAACATCCATCCATCCAAACTTTTACATTTATCCGAGTATTTGCTATTATATTCTGAAACATATGACACCGACCACAGTATCGTGACTAAATCATATTCTTATTGTGTGAAGAGGCCTTTAACTATGAATGAGACATCACCTTTATTATGTCCTCCTTTTTTATGTCATGACGGTTGTATACAAGCCTACAGTCCGCGTGATGGTAAGCAGTCACCGTCTAGTCACAATCTATTATATATAAAAACGCGCGCGTTACTTTAAGTATCACATGCGCGTTGACAACATTGAAGGCGTGAGAAGGGAAAAAGGAAAGGAACAGAGGGGGCGAGTTTGATCCTCCGACTCTCTCACTCATCGCACAAAATACAACATTACTTATTCTGCTTCTTTACGACAATTTTCTATGAGAGGATACTTCCCAGGTCTAGTTGGCCCATTTGTGCTAGTAGGAGAATGGCACTACTACTACCAAATTGTACTAGTCTTTTAAAACTTTTTTTTTTTATGTAAGAAGTTGGCAAACAAGCATACGGCCCACCTGATGGTAAGTGGCTGCCGCAGCCTATGAGCGCTTGCAGCACCATTAGTAGGTGTTACTCACGCGTTGCCAACCTCGAGATATTAGTTCTTAAATCTCGTTCGCCCAGTAATTTCACTAGCGTACAGTGCCCTTCAAACCGGAACACAGTAGTGCCTAAACACTACTATTTGGCGGCAGAATATTGGACACTGCGGTGGTACCTACCTAGCCGGCCTCTTGCAACAAAAGACCTACCACCAGTGTGACTGATTGCACTGGTGCAATAATCTCTGTTGTGACAGAGGTTATCCCAACAGCAACTAACTATAAGCAAAACCCTGACATCAAAGTTCCATTTCACAAAGATTCCCACTTCAACTCTTCACGCAATAAATCACATCGTTAGTAAATGTACCAAAAAACAAACAGTATATACAATCAAATTAATTAACAAATTCACTGCTCTGTATTCATATTCTCGATTATGCTTTAACGAATTCATTGAAGTTCGGCTTCAATTGAAACGCAATATTCGACATTGATTAAAACCGTTAGCAACATTTCAAAACCAGACTTCATCAAATTTAAATTAATTTCATATTTCGCTGAATTTATTTCATGTAACTGATTTTACGGTGCTATTTGAATAGCAATTTTCTCGATGTTTATTAATAGTATTTTATTTTTTTGTCCCTAGTAGGTGTGCCTTGCTGGTGGTAGTGCTGAAATGCCCACCTGGTGAGCTACCACGGTTAGTGACAACTCAGTAAATTGATTGCTCGTCAGCCGCTTTTCGAAGTCAACCAGTGTATAGTCAGATGCATCATGATGGTCGGAAGCGCACCTGCACACCCTCTTGTGTTGCAGATGTCTGTGGGCGGTGGTAATAGCTTAATGATATAATGAGACCTCTTGCCGATTTATTTCCTCTAACATATAAAGGCCATATTGGGTTTGTATCGGATTTATTTTAAAAACAAAACCAAAACTTCTACTATATTTTCTTCTTCTTGTCTTTTACTATATTTTTCTTCGAAAGGCAACTGATGCAGTAGAAAACATCCTAAGAAATGAACTACCACGAAATATACCGTATTACCGTAAATCATATGAAAGATTACAATTAGAGTAGACCCTCTTGACATAGTAAGCTATGGGTCCCTTTATTAAGTTAGGTTGACATGATCTAGAAATACGGTGAATACATGTTGACATTCAAAGGAATCATCACTGTAGCTCAAGTGACGTGCATTAAATAAAGGTTAAATAACACTCTATTACTGAAACCAAATTAAGTCTTGGGAAGACATACTCAAACTTTTTTTAATGTAAAAGGGAGAAAACAGGCAGGAAGCTCATCTGATGTTGAGCGATCACCACCACCCATGAACATCTGCAACACCACAAGGCTTGCAAGCGATTTGCCGACCTTTAAGGAAAGAGTAGTTTCTTTTCTTGAAGATTCCCAGGCCATATCAGTTCGGAAACATTAGCATTAAATAAGTTTTCCTTCCATTTTGATCTCAATGACGCTCTCAAAATTAGACAGACAATAATCTTCCGATCTCAAATTAGTAAAAATCGATTGCGACCTCGCTCGTCACAAGTCCACTGAACGTACAAATGTTTTAAAAATCCAGTTCAGGATCTGGCTAGACTTATACGAACTTGAATTTAAACAGACCGGTGATAAAACTGAACTCAAGAGTGAATTATTCAAATGTTATGTTTGACCGTGAAGGAGTTACGACGCGTAACATGATCCCTTGTAGCTTTAAAATTTTGTAAGCGAACATAAACTACTATATATTTACATGGTTCCGTTTATATCTCACAAGTTTCTGCCAGCGGCTTCGCCCGCATGAATAACTTTTCTAGTACAAACTCTAATATCCACCCTTTACATACTTTGAATATCATATTTATTTTTATCGAATCAACAGCCTAAAAATAAGTTTCAAGCTTCTAGCTCTAAAAATGACACTTACATACATACATACATATTTTCATCTCCCCTTTTCAACCCCTTACAACCCTTACAGTCGCACACACACAGTCAAAGTTACAGCTATGTAGTGCAAATCTTTCTCTTTTAATATGTTCACTTAACAGTCAATTATTGTTCAATTCATACAGCTGAGTAATCTTTGTTCATGAAACTTTAAAAGCAGATTCTTTTGATAACAATATCAAAAATTTTTCCATAAGAAACAAATTCTCATTTCACAAAGCATTATATCGGTTCAGTGAATACAAAAATTCTACGATCAAAGATAAAATTTATAATGATTTTTAAAGTGTATTCTTTGTGTAAAGGGCGTAAGATAACACGTAGCCAGAGGCGACGTTAGAAGATAAGTTCTGTTTGACACGTCGTTCAATGGAGGCAGCCAGGCAGTCAGGCAGCCGCGTGAAATCTAATCTAGGGATGTAACACCTACTACGAATGAAATAGAATAGAATAAAAAGGAAACGAAACTTTCGGGATTTTTTAATCTTTTACCAAACAATTTTGCTATGAAAAAGTAACTTATAGAGGTTCTAGGTTTAAATACGAGTATATTAACTATGGCTATGAAACACGGCGGATTGGAGCAACGGAATTAGTCAGTTTCGTTGTGAATATTACCTAAGTAAACATTTTTATGGGTTCTTGTAACTAATATGGCACATCATGGTGTTGCTTCCTCTCTTATTCGATGTGGACTTATTATATGGGGTAACTCTGTTGATGCTATAAAGATATTTAGATCACAAAAAGTTGCAAGATACTATTTAAAAATCGTGAGCCCCTAGATGCAGACATGTCATTTTATGAATATTAATAGGTTCTTAAAGGCCGCGAGATATTTTTTTCCTTTTAGTGAAATTTTCCGTTAGAGGATAATTGAAATTTTTAATTAGCCGGATCCCCACTAACATCCGGTTATCTTGATATAGCCAATATTATACTTTAACAGATTTATTATACTTTTTTTTTTTTTTTTTTTATGTTAAAAGTTGGCAAACAAGCATACGGCCCACCTGATGGTAAGTGGCTGCCGCAGCCTATGAGCGCTTGCAGCACCATTAGTAGGTGCCACTCGCGCGTTGCCAACCTCGAGATATTAGTTCTTAAATCTCGTTCGCCCAGTAATTTCACTAGCGTACAATGCCCTTCAAACTGAACACAGTAGTGCCTAAGCACTACTATTTGGCGGCAGAATATTGGACACTGCGGTGGTACCTACCTAGGCGGCCTCTTGCAACAAAGGACCTACCACCAGTGTGACTGACTGCACTGGTGGAATAATCTCTGTTGTGACAGAGGTTATCCCAACAGCGGGCGATGGGGTCGTCACATCCCGACGCCTGAGAAAACTTTCAAAAGTTGTAGAAGGCTGGTTATAAATAACCACAATGTACTTTACATTTTACTACCAACCTGTGCCACAAAGGTTAGTGTCCTCATACGTTCGTACCCAGTGTAACGATACGCTAGAGATTTGGGTCTAATATTAAAACACTTTGTTTATAATTAGACATATCCACAATTATTTCATGACGGTTGGCAAACTAGCATACTTCACCTGATGGTAAGAATTCACCGCTACCTATGAACGCGCGCGATATTTGAGGTATTAAATGCGTGTTGGCAACCCAGGGAACAGTGAGAGCATGGCTCTTCTACCGATAATGAACTAAGAATTAAATGAGATCTAGATTATACAAAATACATAATTATGTTTCACCACGGCTGTAGCCAGCCCTAAAGGGTAGGGCGTTTTGAACCCCAAAATCCATCCTGGTTACGCCTATGCATATAACATTACTATTACAAAATATTTCTTTATTTATTTCAAGATAAACCCACAGTATTATATATCTCTTTAAGATTTCTGATACATTTCGCGACATTTCATCCGACAAGACGATTTCTCTCTGGGATTGAACATTTTCTTGGAAACATTTGTCCTCACTTATTTTATAAAAATAAATGATATAGAAAATTTTTATTGTCTCAACGGTATAGACTTCTCAGAAAAGTTCTGAAATAATGATATTCTTTGTTGTGAAATTCTGTATAGTGTAGCTTCCAACAAGCAAATACTTCTTTTGGAACGAAGTTACTTAACGCGGCTTACGGGTAGTGCGATTTAGTAGAAATCGTCACATAACGAAATGCCGTATGCTGTGTGTGGGTGTGTGCGTGTGTGTATTGAACCTACTATAAGGAAATGAGCACATGAGTAAGTGAGTTCGCAGCTGCTTGCGCTACTCTCTCTCTCTGTCCCTGTCTCTTTTTATCATATAACCTATTGAAATATACAGATTTCATTTCGAATGACATTCGGAGTTGAAGAAAAAACGTAAGGAACTTCGTTCCTGATGGCCCTGATGGATTAAGCCTTTGAGAACTCCAGAGAAGCTTGCCTAGATTAGAAACCAAGATTTTCATTTGCTTTGCATGGTATGCTCCTTTGTCACCTATTCATTATCAAAAGAACAAAATATTTAAACTATTTGTAGACTTATTTATTGCGTAACTATAGCTGGACGACAATCAACACGTGGAAGGCTACGTCTAGTAAAAGTAGCATACAATAGCTTTTCACAACTAATCCGACGGACCGATTTTGATAAGACTGGTATAACTTCAATTTTGCGACACGATAAAAAGTACTTGTATAGAAAACAATTAACAAGAGAAAAAACAATTCCTGGATAAATTTTTTGGATTCCTTTTTGCAGACATATTCGCAATGCACATGCGAAAGCGAGAAGCTATTGAATTATAACTTCTTAAATATAAGTTTAAATTATTTATAAACGTCTCGACTTTAATTACTACCAGCATTTAGACATATTTAACATTGATCTCAATGCATTTTGTAAGCTGTGTAAGCGCTGACTCAGTATGCGATTTAGCCTCGCTGTAAGCATACTGAGGATATGATTCAATAAATAAATAAATAAATAAATAAATAAATAAAGAAACATCAAGTACACTATACTTCAAGACGATAATTATCTTTCATACTTCGTAACTCCTCGAATATCAAGTTGAAACGCTTAAATACTTCATTTCAAAGTACTCATAAACATCTCAGTAAATAGAAAGATATTTACTCGAGAAAAAGTATTACGCTTTAGTGGATTCCATTTTGAAGACAGATAATTATTTTATACTTTATCTTTATTTTGTTTCTTTATATTTATTTTACTACACTTTATGATTATTTTATTAAAGGTCTGAGTTTTTTGGCCTAAATTTAATAAAATACTACTCCCAATAGTCACTCTATTGGGACTAGTATTTCAATATATATTTTTCTTATACGACTATGCGAAAAGCAAGTATACTGCCAATCAGATGGTAAGCTAACTGTGCCATCAATTCCTTCGCGAACAAAGAAGTTTGCCAATTCTTTTCTTTGTCGTACTTTTAAAAAGTGGACCTCGTTGCCGGCTCACGTGTTCCCTCCTTCCTACCTATAGTCTAGGCTCCTTCAAACGAGGCGTGAAGAGGCATCTTGCGGGTAGGGAGGGCGAGGGTGGCTAGCGCGGTTGCCTTCCGCAACTGTATCAACCGCCCTCGCGTTTGGACTTTACTGCCACTTACCATCAGGGGCAGTAGTCATCAGCCCTACTTTAAAAAAAGCAGTTGTCGAAGCCTATGAGCGCTTGTAACGCCATTCATTTGTAGGTTACAACCTCGCTTTTCCAATCTCGAGACATTGGTTCTAACATCATCTTTGCCCAGTAATTTAACTAATTTACAGTGTCCTTCAAACCGAAATACAGTAATACAAAATAAACTAATGCTTTGCGATAGACACCGCGGTTTTACCTACATAACCGGCCTCGTGCAATTATTCGCAAAGTAGTATATAAAACCCTTTTCAGAATCTTTAATTTTAACTTTTATTTATTTATTTTTTCATGTATTATTATATGCATATGTTTTCCGCTTAAATCAACTTGCACTGATTTATAAATTAGATTCTATTAGAAAATGTATAAACGGAAATTTAGTGTTTTATTTTAATAAAATCTTTACATGTATTTAATGTTACAATTAAATGCAGGTTTATTAAAAATTATGTTGAAGTTTCTGTTTGATTAGATTATCTCTACTTTATTCTCCTGCTGCAAAATAAACCAATTTTACACGTTTACTATAAGTATGGAATAATTAATAAACTTTATTTGTTATTCACTTCGGCAAACGCAAAATTCCCTGAGGAGTTTATTACAAAAGCGAATACATATTGATGTTTGAAATTTTAATGCAGCATGGGTAGTCAAGAAATTAATATGAGGAATATTATTATAGATAAACAATATGGTAAATCATTTAAAAATATATATATATATCAACTAGCTGTAACCTAAGAAAAAAATAAATTTGAGATATAGACTTCCGTAAAATTAAATAAATGAACGTAATTTTCTAAATTAACTCATAATTGTGTAGAAGATAATCTCTCTCGACGGGAATTAATAGTAACGTCCGAGGAATAGTAAAAGTAGTAGTAGAGTAGTCCGAGGAGGCCTAAAATCCGAAGAGGCCTTAAATTCTTTATTTTTCTTTCAACAACACGCTTGTCACCACCACCACCACCATCAGGTGGTCCGTAAGCTTGTTTGTCGTTTTCGTGGTGTAAAAAAATTAAAACGTAATAAGCAAAACAGAATTTTAAAAAGAATAGCTAATTCAAGGTGTTTAATAATTAAAAATATGCAAATAACCGTCCGTTAAAACAACACTCCGTTCTGAACACCCTCAGGGCTATATTAAACGGTTTTTAATTCAGCCATTTGTTTTAACGAAAGGCGCTTTAAAACTACAAAGATAAATTATGTTGAAAGGCGCCTGGGAAAATATGGTCGATTTACTACAAAATAACTTGGTCAGTATCCAAAAATGCTTACAAAGACACGCCTTTATCTCAGGTGGCGTATTTTTAACGAAACATTGTTGCTTGCTTTAATTTTTCGTATGATTTTTTTAAAGTTTTTGTTAGCAAAATATAAAAACGCAAACGGCGTCGGGCCGTGACGACCCCATCGCCCGCTGTTAGGATAATCTTTGTCACAGCAGACATTATAGAGACTATTCCACCAGTGAGATCTGAGAGAGTGAGATTTAAGAACCAATAACGTAACATAACATAAAAAATGTTTAAATCTGTGAATAAAAAATAAAATACTTTAATAGTATTAAAATATACCGCTGCTTAAACTAATCTATTATCTTATTTAACTTACATATAAAACAAAGCTATTACAATTGCTAGTCTTTTATTAATCCTATTTTCTAGTTTTAATCTTTTCGATAAACCGCAAATGTTTCAAAGTCAAAGTACTGAAAAGTTTTATAAATTTAAATGAAGTTTATGAATATCAAATTTGATTAAACATTAACAAAAAAATTATAGTCTATTTGAGTTCACTCCACCGTGAATTTGTTCTTAAGAAATCTTAATTAATTGCTATTTGAGATTAGCCTATCAATGAAGGGACGCCGATCATTAAGTTTTATAACACAATGTAATGATACTGCTGGAAAAACTAAATTATGTTAAAGACCATCCAATAATGCCCTCTATAATTAACATTAAATTCTACATAATTATATAGCTTCGGGTATTTTTCTGCAAAAAAAACTTGAGTAGTTTTCGCTCTCAATTTAGACAACGTTTTTAGGGTTCCGGAACCGGAAAACGGAACCATTATAATTTCGTCATGTCTGTCTGTCCTTCTATCCATCCGTCTATCCGTATGTCACAGTCATTTTATTGATACAAATTTTAGAGATGTTTAAGTTTTTCCCATAACTTTAAATTCCAAAACAAAGTTACACTCTCTATTTCGTGATCAAGATCAGAACTTACGAAGTGTCTGTGTTATAAAATTTGCCTCATAACTATCTGCTACATCTTACATAATAAAATCTATACGAGGAAAATAACATCGCGCGGCATCGCTAGTATTCTATACAATGTTCTAAGACTAAAGTTTTCATAAAAATGTTAACGTTTAAACTTTTAGATTAGTTCGTTTGTTGGCACCGAGTCCCGGAGGGCTGACAGGGACCAGATGTGTCTGCACAGTGTACAAATTTAGCGGAATTTCTTCAAATTAATGAATACAAGCTTATATTCTGTATTATTAATATAAGTATAAGTACTGAAGACGGTTTTGAATAGGCGCTCTTTTTATAAGTCGTCTATTGACAGTTAAAATCGTAATTTTAGCACTTTGTAACAAAAAGAAGAAAGTGTTTCTCAATTTGGATGATATTACATATTTAAAAGAAGTTTGAAGCCTCAATAGCTCAACGGTGCAAGGGCCGACTTCGCTCCGTTAACGCGAGAGTCGAGGGTTCGATCCTGACCCCTTGGGCTATTGTCGTACCCATCCCTAGCGCAAACTTCGAGCTTATTTGGGGGACAATGCTGATATCCTTTTTTAAAAAAAATAGATGACTAACTATCAGCGGCGTAGTTAAATAAAAAAACGGCCTAGTGTGCGACGGACTCGCAAATAAAGAGCTCCGTACCACTGTCGCATAAAGACATCAAGTTTCTTAAACGGGGACTTTATTTATAAATTTAAATTACCTTTTAGGGTTTGTTGGTTTCTGTGAACTCTCAATTACCTTCTCTCTCTCGATTCGTGAGATACAGCCTGCTGAATGATGGACGGACGAACCAGCGGAAGCAGAGAGAGAGAGAGAGGCTTAGGGTGTTGTTGGCACCCTTTGAATACAGAACCCTAAAAAAGAATTTGGGTTCTGTAACTGGCGACAAATACAACTGTCATGCTAGTTTCGCTTGTCTGTGAGGTCTCTTAGGAAAACTAAAAACTTGACAAACTACCGCGAACGCGTAAGCTACGCGGTGTTACGTAGCTTTCATATATTATATAATAAAATACTTGTAGAAATTAAATAAAACTTTTAAAAATAAGAATAAAATAACACAATACCAATTACGATGTTGTCGTTTATCTCACAGAATTTTAATTAAAAAGTTTTCCCTTGACAAGTTCTACTTTCTTTAATATAAGTTCTCGATCATATTATAAGAAAAATCTAACTCGAAAGTGATTTCATATTTCTGTGCCTGATCAATAAAAAAAAAATTGTACTCGATATAAAATAGGCAAGAATAACAAATAACATAAATATGTATTATCCATCTTATTTTCCCCTGTAGAGGACCCATCTATAACAGCCCCAAGATGCAAGCAAACTGGCTAACTAACTATGACGTTTTATTGAAACAAGTTTCAAACTCTAAGCATGAAATTACCGTGCGAATCTATCAAAACAGTTTGTTTCAAAGCTACATAACATATTTCTTGGCAAAGTGCATTTTTCTTTGTATCTTTACCGACTTTTATTGCGAAAATTTCTCTAAGTTTGTGTACGTTTTGAAGAGGAAATTGAAAACTGACATTTTATGGATAGAATATGGACGCAAATAAGCAATACCATGTCAACCCACAAAATTGAAAAAACTGAGTTATATATGCAAAAGTGTTGGTAGATGGCTGAAGAACATTTTTCTTTAATATTTATAGGGTTTTAAACTTTAAAACTTCTAAAAAAGCCATTTTTTAATCATGCAACTTATGTAAATTTTAAACGTTTTGGGTCATATTATATACGAAATATACAGTTTGTATACTTATTTTTTTGTGAAAATAAGTATAAAAAACATTACCCTCCGGCAGTCGGGTAATAACTTTCATAAATCTGAAATTGCCAAAAACTTGACCATACATACATAATATACATAAAAAAATTCATATAAAGCAAGTTGTTCAAAATCTTCAAAAGCGTTTATCTCGAAATGATATTCGTGTGGGTTGACATGGTATTGCTTATTTGCGTCCATTATGTTCCATCTAAGATGGACCTGTGTCTCCGCTCGCGTGGCGGTCAGGCTTTTCTTTATTGCACGGAACCCTAATTCTTTTTCTAAAATAAAAGTAGGTCGCCTATGTTACACCTTGTAACATCAGCTAACTGCGTAGTTATAATCGGTCATGCCGTTTTGGAGATTAGCCGGAAAAAACAGAAAGACAAACAATCAAAAAAAAAAATAATAATAAAACGTTTTTTTTTTTCGAGAATACCGTAAATACTTTCATATTATACATTTTTAGTGAGATAGCTGTTAATTTAGAATTACAAACAGACTTATATACTTAAATTAAATATATGTTTATAATGCCAATTACGCCAGAAAAAAATCCTACATAGTCAAAACTTGTTTTTACTAATTGAGATAGATTAATTTGAAACAATCTGCTACATGTCAGATTTTATGATCATGTTAATGTTAACACAAAAAAAAAATGAAAACAATTATGAAACTTTGACATGATATATTTGACACCGTTGTGGCGTTGTGGGTAGCGAGTCTGCCTTAAGCCTCGACGGTTGCGGGTTCGATTCCCGCTCGGAGCAGATGTTTGTATTAATCGTACAGGCATATTTTCCGGTCTGGTTGTGTTTGTCCTTGTCATTGTGAATGTTTCCGGACCCCGACACAGGATATAATTATTCTAATGGGGGCCGTTGAGTGTGTAGGCGTTTATTTATACGGGAACAAGTTTTTAATGAAACGATATCAAATGAATATAATCTTTTTAGTGTTTTATGTGACATAATAAACTAAGCCTTACCTAAACACGTAGCTGTTTAAACGCTACCAAATCAACAGACCCATAACGATAGTTATATTCCGGAGGCGAATACACACACGTTTATATTGACCATACAGGCATGTGTATGATACACAATACGAACCGGAGCAGGAATCAAACTCACGGCCTTCTGCTTTCTTTACGTATTGGAGCAATATGAATAGTACATGCTCGTCTAGTGCCAAATGATTTGTAATATTTGTTAAAATGATTATATACATAAGCTAAACCTAAAACAAAACTATAATTTTAGGAGCCGCTTACAAATGTCTAGCGCCCTTTCCGACACGTTTAGTGACGCCTACGTATTGCTCATATCATCTTGGACCTTAATGAAAGATAAATGACATGATAAAACGCCAGTATAACTCACTAACCCCTCGCTAAGGCACCCCTTTTAAAAAAACGTGCATATGTAAATAGCCCTGTTTTACCCGTTGAATAGTTAATACTTTAGTTAGCTCTCCTCTCAAAGGATTAAGAAGCCCTTTAATCTCGTGTTGAAATATTTCTCATCTCTTACCTAAGTTTTAAATATAGTATCCTAACATGCATATTATGAAAGTGAGTTTGTTTGTGACGCTTTCACTCGTAAAGCTGCTGAACCGTTTGTGATAAATTTTCATATAGATATAGGGGAAACCATGGAGACGGTTATGGACTACTTTTTGTCGCGGAAATAAAACTTGAAGGAAAGGCATTAAATAGGGGTTCAAAGGTTGTACGGGTTACTACTGATATTTAATTTTGAAAGTAGCAAAGCCATGGTCTCCCAACACAAATGGGCCGGCTCGACAGGGGAAGTACTACGCTCTCTCAGAAAATCGGTGTAAAGTAACTAGCTACTGTTGCGTTTCATACGATAAAAAAGAGGGCCGAGGGCCCAATCTCCTATCCCTTCTGTTCCCTTTCTTTTTCATCTTTCCCTCCTATTCCTTGGGTTGGCAACGTGCATCCTGATATTTCAAGTATGGCGCTCATAGGTTACGGTGACTGCTTACCATCAGGCGGACCGTATGCTTGTTTATAACACCGAGAATAGGCCGAGCTAGGAAAAATTAGACAGCAGACCGGTAATGATATTGTAGTATTTTTAAAACCTACTGTAATTAAAACTAAACACCAAAAGAAGTAAGCATGTGGTTAAATTATGAATATGAAACATCTCCCGTCATTAAGAGGAACGAAAAATTTATCACAATTATACGTATCCAATCTACGTAAAAGCTTTTTTGGGTAAAAAGACATTAAAGAATCACATTAAAATATGTGACGGAAATGTACGCGAGGTATGTCAGGAACAAAAGAAGAAACACTAGATACAAATGTACGTTTTAAATTATATGTATATGGGTGCAAACGTATGTGTATATAATGTATACACATATGTATACAAAACTACTCATGTGAATTTATCAGTATTCATTTTGAATCAAACTAAGCTAAGGATAGCTTTGAGCCTTATGAATTTCATCCATCACTTCTGTAGGTTTAAATAGGTTAACTTTATGAACAACTTTTTATAATGAACAATGCTTTTAATCACTTTACTAGATATAGATAACACAATAAATTGCACACACCTTAACTACGACGTCGGAGTTCAATGATTCGTCTTTATGTGGTACTACAATGATTTTCTGCATCATGAAATATTTGTGACGCTTCTGAAAGCAATACCGGGACTTTAATCACAAATAACAATTAAAACTCCTTGATTAATACACCTTTATTAAACAGCCTTTAGTTAAATGTACCGCACAGCGTCAACTACTCCAGTCGACTTACAATTTCTGAATGTGTCAAATTCAAAGTGTCAGTTCACGCGGTGACAGCCGCTCAGTCCGTTCTTTATCAACCGTCATAAATTTGAATTTTAAATCGTTTACTAACTAATACATTTGAATTTATTTTATTTAGAATACTTAGATCTAGTGACATTAGATGAATAACTCCCGATATGAATATTAGCACATTTGCTTACATTCGGCCAGAACTGACTCAGCACGCGTCCCCGCGTGATTATAACAGAAATGCGAAAAACAAGAAAATAAATAAACAATAAATAAACAATATTTAAGACAAGCATAATCGTTATTAACTATAACAATTCATATTTTACGTAATATGTTTTAAAAACAAAACAAAAACAATTATTCATATTATACATTATGTAAAAAAAAAAATTGTTGTACTCTATCGTAATTTATAAATAAACTAAGCTGTATAATACCTAACCATCATAACATTAAAACTAAAGATCATAAACATAACTTCATTGAAATGTACATGCTAGAGTTTTATTACATTATTTCACATATTGGCATCACATCCACCAGGTTCGAAAACTTCACATTAATTTATTGACTTCTCAAAAGTCTAATTACGCCACATTGAGCTCATTGAGCCCTTAAGGGCTGAGTAATGCCAAGAAATGCTGATTGCGCCACACCAGGTCGATTATGTCCACCAAACTGGTTACACCTCATAGAACTGGTAACACTAGCCTGATATGGCTACGCCACACCAAGAGGCTGTTAGCGGTATACTGTTCAATTCACGCCACACACATGACTGCTATCGCCATACAGAGCTTGTTATGACATTCAAGACTGTGTACGCCATATAAAGCTGTTACGCCACATAGGGCTGTTACGCCACATAGGGCTGTCACGCCACATAGGGCTGTTACGCCAATTAGGGATGTTAACGCCACATATAGCTGGTCACGCCACGCAGGGCTGTTTACGCCACATAGGACTGGTCACGCCACTCAGGGCTGTTTACGCCACATAGGGCTGGTCACGCCACTCAGGGCTGTTTACGCCACATAGGGCTGGTCACGCCACGCAGGGCTGTTTACGCCACGTAGGGCTGGTCACGCCACACCCAGGAGCTGTTTACGCCACATAGGGCTGGTCACGCCACTCAGGGCTGTTTACGCCACATAGGGCTGGTCACGCCACGCAGGGCTGTTTACGCCACATAGGGCTGGTCACGCCACGCAGGGCTGTTTACGCCACATAGGGCTGGTCACGCCACGAAGGGCTATTAACGCCACATGGGGCTCCTTACGCCACAGAGGGCTAGTTGGTACAAATAAAGTATAAGTACAGTAGTCATTTAGTACATCATTCTTTATATATATAGTTTTACAATATCTTATTTCTTACACAACAAAATATAACAAATGTATTTCAAGCGAAATAAGTACATCTAGAAGTAACCAATATAAATATTCGTAACAAAAGTAATAATTAGACCAGAAAAATATCTTAAAACTAAGAATCTAATATACATCAATAACCATATAAAAATATCATTAAGAAAACTACTTAGCAGAAAAAAAGGAGGTAATCCATAAAAATAATCATTTCTACTCTGTGTCACTCGATATGGGGTCGTGAGAAAATACTAGCCAAGGATGAATTTTATCTACCGCGTAAACAGCTTTATAAACAGGTCTTCCTGACTTTCTTGTTATAGGTGTATCCTCTATCTCATACCTATCATTATCCAAAATCTTAACTATTTTATAAGGGCCACTACATTTAGGTTGCAATTTACGACTTTGGCCAGAAATACCACTGACCTCTCTTTCCACCCTTACAAGATCACCTAGTTTGTATGTCTGAGCTACTTTCCTATGCCTATCAAACCTTTCTTTTGTTTTCTTGCTCTAATGACATTTTTATGGACATTCGTTCTAATTTCATCCTGAGGATATATTCTTGACTTTCAGAAACTACAACATTCATTTCTCCATCGGATATGCCAACAGGTACGGTTCCGAATAGTAACTCAGCTGGACATTTACCAGTTGCCCTATTCATGGTATTGTTAAGGCCCCATTGTACGCGTGGTAGCATAATATCCCATTCATTCTCCGGACGCTGATGGTTAATAGCTGTAAGAGCATCCACTATCGTTCTATTGTAACGCTCTATTTGGCCATTGGATCTAGGAGATGCAACCGCATTTGGATATGATGGAAACCGTCTTTGTGCCAAACTGCTTAAATTCACTTACTAGTAAAGCTTGTACCCCGGTCGGTAATCAATCGACGTGGTACACCAAAAATAGAAAAATATTCCTCAAATACAGCTATACTGGTTTTACTTTTACAGTTTTTTACAGCTTTCAGATATATAAACTTCGTAAACGAATCTATAATGGCTAAAATATAGCAATTCCGTTTTTTACTTTGCGGGAAAGGACCGCAATGATCCGCATGTAATGTATCAAATGGTTTATCAGGTTTAGGTATTGGATGTAATGAACCTTCTTTAGAACCACCGGGTAGTTTATTATGTGCGCAATGCAAACAGGCCTTACAGTATTTTTTAATAAATTTACGCATATTTTTAAACCAGTAAACTTTTCTAATTTTTTCATAAGTCTTATCGTAACTGAAATGGCCAACTTCATCATGATTACTGCGAAGTATTTGCCACCTAACACTTTTTGGTACCACCCACAATAGGTTGTCTTTATCACCCTCTTTGACAATACGGTATAACCTATTATTTTTAACAATGAAATTATTTTTTATTTCAACAATATTCTTAGTATTAGGATCTTTCAAAATTTCAACTATACGCTGAAGTTCAGAATCAGCTTGCTGTACCGTCTCAAGCCATTTATCGTCCGCACAATTATAAGTTGGTTCCTGTATAATGAAAATATTATCTAAAGTACTATCATCACGAGTCAATTCATCACTAGTATTAATAGGATTTCGACTTAGGGCATCCACATGTGCCATTTTACAGCCAGCGCGATATTCTATTACAAAATCAAATTCTTGCATTGCGATATACCATCTAGCAACACGAGGATTAATTCCTTTTTGTCATCGTACTTCGAATAGCATTACAATCCGTAACTAATTTAAAACTAACACCTAATAAATAAACTCGAAATCTCCTAAAAGCAGTTATAACGGCAAGGGTCTCCAGCTCATACAGGTGGAATTTTTGCTCTTCGATCCTTGGTAAGGGATATTTGTCTTTTAATGTCTTCCTATTAAGAGCCCTATAATCAATACAAAGTCTTTTCTGACCATTTTTTTTATTTATGAGTAAGACAGGGCTAGCGTAACAAGAAGAACTTTCTCTTATAATACCATTTTTAAGAAGATCTTCAATAATAACTGATAGTTGTTCTTTCTCTTTAATTGACATTCTGTATGGATTGTAAACTACTGGAATATCATCCTTTAATCGAATAATCATTTCGGTCAAATCCGTTTTTCCTAACTCAGACAAATCTAATGCAAAACAGTCTCTGTATTTAGATAATAAATTATGAAATTTAGTAGATTCCTCTTGACTTAATTTAGTACCTATTTTTATATCTTGTTCCGGTAATGTTACCTTATTATTTTCATTATCTGTTTCTTTCTTAGTAAATCCAACAAAATTTTCATTTATTTCGTCATAACTTAAACCTCTTGCGAGTGTCTGATCCTTTTTTACTAACAAATCAATATTGTTTATATTTGAAATCATAATATAACCTTTATTATTTTCTATTGTATATACACCTGGTAATATTATAAATTCCGCATTATTTTTATTAGAACATAATTTATTTGGAACATAAAGAGATCCGGACGTTTTGTCATGAGCTTCTATTTCAACAGGCGAGGTTGTATAAGATTTTATTAGGATATCTTTTAAGCAGTTTAATTTAATTTTAGGTTGAATGTCGTCATCTTTAGGAGCTCTGTAAAATATCAAAGCTTCTGATGTCTTAAGAACACACATATTCGGTAATTCAGAAAAGTTTTGTCCTACTATGATTTCAAATGGCATAAATTGATCAGATACGACCATAAAATCTATTAAGCGCTTCAATATCATCTACCAAAATAGTTCCTTTACATTTTCCGAGGGGCCTAACAATCGAATTGCCAAAACCTCTAAGGTTTTGCATATTATTTTCAATCCATTCACTAAATATAACCTTAGCAAGGCTTTCTTTTATTAAAGTGCAGCTGCTACCTAAATCAATAAATGCAAAAACTTGGTGTCCTTGTACAAAAACCTTTTTGTAATATTTTTCACAATCTGTTGTACTTTGTATAATATTCATAACAGTTTTATCAGTTTGTGCGGGCATCAGTTGAGGTAATCTATTAGAATCATTAATATCATTACTTGTACTAGCTTTACTACGACAATCTTTCATTAAGTGTCCTACCCTATGACAATTATTACAACGTCTCATAGGTTTAGTGCATTTCGTTCTAATGTGTCCGACTTCACCACAGTTAAAACAAACAATATTCGGCCTTGTTGTATTTGGAACCGCATTATTAATATAACTACCTTGGCCTTTAATATCTCTAGAAACAAACATTCTTTGTCTATTAATTACATTGCTATCATTTATTGTTAACGTCCTCAAATAAGAAAATAATTGTTCGGGTTCGTCAAATCGGCAAGAATTCGCACTCATTCTAATAAACTTATCATCTATACCATGTACTAAACACCCAACAGCTTTACGCCCAATTATTTCACACCTATTAATCAATAACATTTTTTCATAATAATATACATCTAACGGCTGTCCTATTCTACAACGCACTTGTAGCATTCTATTAAGTAATTCTCCATAATTTTCCGTGTTCGGGAATGCAGATTTTTAGTTTTCCCTCCTCTGATCCCAACTAAAAGTAACGATGGAAGGCCTTGATACCATCTTTTGGCAAGGCCTGTTAATTTTGGCAATGCATAGTGACAAATCTGAGTCTCATTCCAAGAGTATATCTGAGCACACTCATCTACCTTGTGTAACCATGCTTCAATACTTTGAGATCCATCATTTGGGTCGAATTCGGGAATGACGTTTATTTGTGAACTGAAGGAGAAAGTTGGATTTAAATTGTTCGATGCACTTTTAGATAGATTATTATTACTTATAGGTAAAGGGATGGATGTTCTTTGCCTTTCCAAAGAATCGATTACATCATTTCGGCTATCACATGTTTGGGGGTAGAATTGAATTGGGGTGTGTTTATTATTATCTGCCCTATTTCGGCTATGTCTGTGTTTACGGGATTTATGTTTTTTCACATATTTGGATCTTTTCCTATATTTCCGCGAGCGATCCCTACTTAATGATGATGAAGAAGTACTAGTGGAACTACCAGCAGTTGAAGAATGTCTTTTACGACGCTTAGTACTATGTCGTTTTCGTGAACGTGAACGTCTATCAGACCCCATATTTTATGACCGCAGAATAGAATTATAAATAATAATAAAAAGAAACTAATAGAAAATGAATGTAGTAACAAATAATAAAACCTATAAAAAATATTCAAAAGAAATATATATTACTTCATCGAAAAAAGAACAAAGGAACAACAAAAATAACCTTCTGATAACTTCATTTGAAACCGAAACAAACTGTAACCGAGGGTATGTCAACCAATTACAACAATTATATAATAACTACAGCGTTTTTATACTCAAAATACACATAATTGTAATAATATTAAGAACATTATTATGATTTTATGATAATAATTATAACTTATGGTTCGTAAATATTAAACTAAAACACTTTATTCACTTGCTCGTTATTTCCAAGCTCCTTTGTTTGCACAAAAAGAACTTTAAACTTTCACTGACCTTAAGTCTCAGGAGATTTCCAGAATCTGGGTACGGCGTGTTCGCTTCCCGCTTCGGATTTGAAAGCAATACCGGGACTTTAATCACAAATAACAATTAAAACTCCTTGATTAATACACCTTTATTAAACAGCCTTTAGTTAAATGTACCGCACAGCGTCGCTACTCCAGTCGACTTACAATTTCTGAATGTGTCAAATTCAAAGTGTCAGTTCACGCGGTGACAGCCGCTCAGTCCGTTCTTTATCAACCGTCATAAATTTGAATTTTAAATCGTTTACTAACTAATACATTTGAATTTATTTTATTTAGAATACTTAGATCTAGTGACATTAGATGAATAACTCCCGATATGAATATTAGCACATTTGCTTACACTTCGTTAGAATGACAGATTTTAAAATATTGTGTTTCAAATCCAAAGTAATTAAAATAATTCTGAAATGTTAATATTCTTCGCTAATAAATTCTGTATGGTGAAGCTTCAAACAAGCTAATATTTTTTATCTTTTATTAGTCCCAAGCGGCAAATGACTCTACTCCGCCTGATGGCAGTGGAAGTAGAGTCCTATATAAAGCGAAACGTCTATTACCGTCTTACCACTTACTTTTAACACAACCTTTAACACCACAAGTCTAATTTTAGACGCGAAGTTTCGAAGTTAAAAGTTATAAAACGAAGTAAAAACGAGATAAATACTTACATACATATAAATATTTCGAATAATATACCATATCGACATACCCAAGTCTGATATACTCGATATAAAAGGTAGATTAAAAGTACTATGAACTTGCCTTTTAATTTCTTTCTCAATCTACCTCGGCTTCCTTGAGATATAAGAAAGAGCAAATCATCAATAGTAACCCTACGAGCTATCCTGAACACCAGTATATACGTATTAATGCCCATTCTAATCCAATCCATCCAAAATCTAGAAAGGGAGAGAGTGATTCACAACGTTCTTGTATTAAAATCTACCAGCTTAAACTTTTTTAATCATATTAAGTTGTTATAGTAGGTTCATCTTTAACTAGTTAATATAACCGCCGAGTAAGGTATACTCATTCAGGATATGAAAATCCGTGTGCCAAATAACATCAAAGTTAGTTGCAGCCATTTTTGACATTCGTAAGCACTCTTCATCGTCAATTCATTAGCAACAACACACATACAAAAATCTATACGATATCATTATAGAGAATGTATCAATACGAAATCAAAGATAAATAGTAATAAAAAAACTAATAATAATATTAGGTAGAATAAACAAATGGCTTATAAGCGAATATATGAAATATGTACATACAGTTCGTGTGATATACTCATTGAACCCACGAACAGCAATTCTAATATATATTTCTAACATCTCCCAATATGTCAAACGACCCATCCAATAATTAATGTTGGGTCAGAGAAAAACGCCGATGGCCGTTGATAATTCATTGCAAATGACCAAATGTCAACCCCCTCCCCACAAACCACCACCACCCCCGACCCCTGACCCCAGCCCCCGAGGCAACAGTGATAAACGGACGCGATTAGTACGTCGCTCTGAATTGTGGTTTACTCTTCATCGGAACGCGGAGCGGTCGGTAATTATATTTGTATCAGTTAATGAATGCAATGATTTCATTATTTGAAATTAATTCGTGATTAATTCATATTTAATGATTAATTATTAATTTAACCACAATAACGGAATAGAATTAGCATTTGTACTCGTATTTCGGCAGCAATAGTGCCTTCCTGTTTTCCTCGGGCTCGAACGGCAAAGTCAACCTTTTATGGATTCGTTAAATAGCAGCATTTGTACTGCTGCGTTTTATTAGCTGTGTGGGAATCCCTCCCTTCTTTTTGCCCTCCTCCTCCACTCACCCCTATCCCATAACTAATGTGTGATTCTGGTTTTCACAGTATGCGTTGTGTTTGTTTGCACCTATTTCTAAAAACCTATTTCTCTATTCATTTTATCCATCTTATAAGTCTAATTATAATACTTGTAATTATTATAAAGAATGTAATTTTTATAGTTAGAAAAATTGTAATCATAAAATTGCGCTATTCGAAATATTTTAAATTATAAATTTCAAATGCGTGTTAGTCGTAGTAGTGAAGCGTTTCGGAATTGATAAGAACTTTATATTTATGTCATGACAGTTGGCAAACAAGCATAAGGTCCGCCTGATGGTAAGCAGTCACGGCAACCTATTAACGCTAGCGGTACTTGAGCTATTACATGCACATTGCCGACGGAGAGGGAAAGAATGAGAAGGGAACAGAGGAGCTGGAATGTTGGACCTTCGGCGCTCTTTTTCATGGCACGAAACGCAACAGTACTGATAGTTTTAAGATGGTAGTACTTCCCCGGTCTAGCCAGCCTATTGGGCTACTACTTGTGTTTTTGAAACACTAACATAAAGAATTTAGGAAAGACGGAGGTGAAAATATTATATATCCGATTTCGCAATTTGTCTAGGGAACTTTAATTAACAGGAAAACTTTTTATATAATTTCAACACTAATGAATCAACTTATTCTGATATTTGTATTGTCTTCGCTTACAACGTACTGCCTAATGGTGAAACTTTTCTAAGCTGTCTGTGCGCGTTTAGTTTATAAATCATATTAATGAAGGAAGTTCGCTCTTGGAGTGCTTATAAATAATAAATAAATAAATGGTACATATTCAACGGCCCCCATTGGGATATTTATATCCTGTGTCAGGGGTCCGGAAACATACACATAGACAAGGACAAACAGACCGGTAAACATGCGTGTATGGTCAATACAAACATCTACTCCGAGCGGAAATCGCACCAGCGACCGTGGCGCTTAAGGCAGGCTGCGCCATAACGTCGTCAACTTAGATCCTTATTTATAGAGGCAATGTTATAACTTAGAATTTTATTGAACATCCGATTAGTAATCAGAAAACTTATGCCACTAAGGTCCCTACGCCTGTTTCCATAGAGAATCGAACTGATAACTTCGGGGTTCTGTATTAATTCGGCGCTTCTGCACGAGGGCACGAAATATTACCCAAAGTCACTCGTAAAAAAGCTTAATATTAAATACTCTATTTTTGTTTTTAATTTAAGTTTGTAGGATCGCAAACCTTGTGGGTTATTCGCCATCTTGAAAATAGGTTGATTTTTTTTACGGTCACAAAAATGTTGTGTTACATACATTGTTTATCATTATTTTTATGTTAAATATGTATAGATTATTTCCTATTAACCAAATATATACTCAGATATGCAATATTACGAAAGACAGCACAAATATTTGCATATGCAAATACAAGCTAAAGGCCGATGCATAATAAAACATTGACAATAAATATTCATATTTCTCTTGTAAATAAAGACATATTCAGCAAACAAAATATCCATTATCCAAAAAAACATGTATAAAGTAACTTTCTATAATTATTCTTCCTAGAATTATTCCCGGTATAATACGATTATTTACCCAGCAGCAGCTGCAGGTCTGCATATTATCCGGATTTGACAGGTTACTAGTTTTTACACGGAGCGATTGCCATCGGACCTCCGCAACCCTAAGAGCGTACCAGTAACTCGTTGGATAAGAGCAATTTACTTAGCAAGAGTTAACGATTATTATCACATATTATGTGATAACAACCGAGACCGACAGCTTAACGTGTACTCCGAGGCACGGAGAGGGTGTCTCCAAAAACATATATTTGTAAGATCAATACAAACATGTGTTCGAGCGCGAATCGAACCGGCAACCGTCGAGGCTAATAGCAGACTCGCTACCCACAACACCACAACGTGTAAGTAACTTTCTATAATTATAATGTATGTATATACTCGACAGTAGACATAATAGCTAAACAATATATAAGACCTAACAAGTGGGGCACTGGACACTGAAAGTGTTAATAAACAATCAAATTATGACTCTCTCTATGGTGCTCTCTGAGGCACGGTAAGACCCACAAGAACAAACTCCAAGACCTGAAAAGGTATTTATTTATAACAAACATCAGCTCCGAGCGGGAATAGATTATAGTGGCTTAAAGCAGGCTCGCTACCACCTTCCGCCGCAGGCGGACGCCGAAAGGCCTGGACGCGTAAGCGTCGTGGAGTATTATTTATTTTATATATGTATAGTATGTATTATTATGTATGTATGGCGACAGTAGGTTGCCGCCACCGGTGGCCCTCGGGCAAGCGCCGGGGCGTCGCGGTGGTATCCTTTGATGATCCCGCGACGTCCCACTATGGCGCAAGATGGGACCTTGGAGTTTTAGTGAGTAGGGGAGCTCGGCTCCAAGTCCACACACCTCCTGCGCCATTGCAAAAAAAGGGGCTCGCTACCATCTTACCACAACAAGTCGAAGGAAGTTACAATCTTGCAACACAATATTATGGGTTGTATGGATTATGGACTTCTCCATAGTATCTATTATATAAGTCTATACCTCTGGTCCGTTATGTGCATCGCGAGATAAAAAGTAGCCCCAAGCTTTTCGCTTTTCCCGAGTGACTTAGTGATTTGCGGATAAAGTGCCCGTACCCGGGACAAAATAAACACGTTCGACTTAAGCTTTAAGTAGTTTTAGTTGTTAGCAAACGGTTTAGCCGTAAAAAGCTCCGGATAGTAATATCTATTAATGTAGAGTGTAAAAGATTCTTGATCGTTTTTTTAATCAGGACCGAACGTTGTGGCAGAGCAGTAGCAAACCTGCTTTAATCGCCGTAGGTTGCGGTTTCGATTCCCTCTAGGGACAAATGTTTGTATTGACCATACAGGCCTGTGTTTTGGTCTAGGTGTATTTGTGCTTTTCATTACGGAAGCCCGAGACAAGATATTATTTACATAATGGAGGCCGTTGAGTGTGTACCGCTTTTATTATTCTTTATACCATTTTTTAAAGAAAGCTTTTTCAAGGCATTCCTAATATTTCTATTGCCCCTCTAAAAAAGCTCGAAGCTTGCGCTAGGAGTGGGTACGACAATAACCCAAGGGGGTCAGGATCAAACCCTCGACTCTTGCGTTAACGGTACGAAGTCGGCCCTTCTACCGGTGAACTGTTGAGGCTTGGTTATCTTATTACATACGAAATCCTTATGTTGTTGCACATAACTACAAAAAGTCTATTAAGCAATAATTACCATTACGTGGTCAACAGGGAGTTTCAATAACAAAGGACAGGAATATGGAGATCCGAACGACATAGAAAATCCCATCCGATATGTATGAAAAGGCGTTTTTAATTACATCCCTATAATTGAAGGACGAGAGGACAAGGGTAAAAGGTTCACAGGGTTGCCAAGCGTATACTTTTTATATCAGCATTTTTTTATAATTGGGCAAGCGGCGTTATCAGATATATTTCGAGCGAATCGAAATTTTATAAAGTTTACTTAAATATAACTGGATGTTTTTCGATGAAAAAGGGAAACTTGCTTTTATATACGTAAGCAGAAAGTTCACGGGCGACATTAGTAACTATCTCTGCGTATAAACACTTACAAGAACTATATTACTTATATTATGTAACAAATTTAACTTGTTTTTCATTATTGATTATTGATTATATAGTTTGTATTTACGAGGGTGACATATTCACTAAGTGAAAAAACCATAATAAATAAAAGTGAAAAAATAACATAGAAATGATTATTTATTAAAAGTACATATCAAGATTTTAGTGATAACATTCTGGATCAACATTTTAAGCCATTCAACAGAAACAAAGGCCATATGTCCAAAAATAATAAAAGCAATATCGTGTCTGTGTCTTTTGAATAGTTAAGTGACAAATACAAACATTTTTTTATTTTTATTTCATAATAACAAGTTTAGCGTGAAAAGGAATTTGTATGATTTTTTATACTTCTAAAAAACGGTGCCAACCCTATCCCTCTGTTTGTCTTGCTTTTAATTTAATTGCTCATGGTAATCCGCACTCGAGTATCTTGTTTGCGATGTAGGTACAAATTTCATTTTGGGTACATAGATTTAGGGGGTCTTAACTAATATTTTCAACGGGTAAAATTTACATTAACCGCTAAGCAAAAAGCGGTAGTAGAGCCAATGTACCGGTTGGACCGGGGGGTTCAAGAATATTAGGTGTTTCACCTCGGAATAATAGACATTCAGCTACAAACTTGTATAAACCTTTATTTGGGCCCCCTAAATCTTTCCTCAAAACCTACTTATCGTAGCATGTCCGCGTCTGTAGATATTCCAAGGTAAAAAGTCAATTTTTTAACGCATTTATTGGAAATATCTCGTTTCCTATGGGTTTTATGTTATTTGTATTTATTATAAATATTGTAGAGTCAAATTCTCTACAACTTTGGTTCAAACATTTTTTTAATATCTTGAACCATTTTCGAGATAGAGGGCAGCGCGCGCAATATTTAAATAACAAAAATATGTCGCCTAGTCCCGACTTCGTACTATAACGAGTTTGTCAGAACTTCTATTCTAGTTGCTATATCTTTGCGGGAAACAAGAATAATGAAAACAGACATTTTAAAACCCGACTCGCGTTTATAAATGAACAGAAAGACATTTTGCATATAAAGAGAAGATGTAACTTCATTATAAATAATGAAAATGTGAAATGTATGCACTTTTGTATTTTCTTAAAATTCTTTTCCACGCGCGCGCACCCCGGGGCCCACGGCTCGTTAGTTATGAATGTATTGTCGACTAATTAGCACTGTTTTAATAAGATTACACTATATTTCTCTTTATGAAAATGTAATTGAAATAAAAATTTTAATTGTGTTGAAAATGATTTTTATTATTTTCTAGGTTACGTTTATTTTTTATTTTTTTTTATAATTAGATCCTTCAATACAAACATAATGTCTGGTGTTCCTTCATAAATTCAACAAAAGGTTTATTTAAGTAAAAATTAATTCAGGAATATCATAAGTCATAACTCACGATATATTGACAACTAAAATTTGTAATGTTATAAACGACATCCATTATCAATAATAAAAGTTATAAAAAAAAAAGTCGTGCCAAGTCTAAGGTTCCTTACTGCGATTTCTTTATTATTATAGTTAATGTTGTGTGACTTGACCGTTGAAGAGTAAACAAGGGTATATAACCAGAGGCTCCATGAGACCATTGCACCAATCTGTCACCAGAACCGCTACCCATTGACGATGGAAAATTGCCACTTGGAAAACGTTGATTCAATAACCAGTCAATTGTACGTTGTCGGCCAACGTTCGATATTTTTATGTACCAATAGTAAAGGGGGTTTGCCATATCTCTAATACAGCTGAGACAAGCTGAGGGTTCTACATCAGATACTTCAGACCTTCGATTTTTGACATCAAATGAAAAGACAAAAAATTTGAATATTTTTTGTAAAGGCGGTATGTCGATCTTTAATAGTTTGGTTGGGCTCTTGTGTTTTCAAATAAAGGTCACCAGGTACTCCAGATCTTCGATTATCCTAGTTTTATAGTTTTTCCTGTATGTGGCCACTAAACCCTAACTATGTACCAAATTTCAGCTCTCTTAGTTTATGGGAAGTACTAGTTCTATTTTGATGATCATGAATGACTGAGTGTCATAAATGCGAAACTTTGCTTTCGCATAACTTTGGAACTAAATGACCTACAGACTTGATGTTTTTTAATTTTAAGTGTGATTTTATAGCTTACTGGATGACGAAAATTTCTGCGTTCTGGTCTTATCCAGAGGTTCTGAAATAGGGGCCTGAAAATGCGACGAAATGGTTTCCGGTAAAGGATGGTACGGCAGTGTTTGCTTCGCGCTCGACTCGGCGGTATTTATAAATCAAATTTATAATATGTAGTAAATATAAAATTTGAAAACCTCTCTGACAAATCAAAGCCCAGCCTAAAACTCTTAGATCTAGAGATCTAAATATTTTTTAGGCGTTATTTTTTGTGAATGAAGGTGAAAAATGGGGTTGAAAGTTTTGTATGTTTGTACGGATGTAAATAATTTTTTTTATCAAGAAGCATAAAACTTTGTTTTTTAGCGCAAAACTATGATAATGAAACACGTGTTTTAACATTTTATAAACATTCCACAAGTTTCAAATTTTAAAAGGCTGAAATGGGGTTCAAAGTTTGTATCAAAATCGTCACTCAGCCAGCGACATCCCCGCTGGCTAAAGCTAGTCATGTGATAAAATAATTTTACCAATATTGACATGACATTAATGTTACTTGACATATTAAACACGATTAATGCAACGTACCTAAGTCTTCGTCAGACACGATTAGCTGGGAACACGCTATGCAGAGAATATTACTTAAACACATAAGGTACTTAAATACGATGCCTGAGCGAGTTCTAAGCCAATAACGTCGAACTTTGTTAAGATAAGGTGTTCAGATGTGATATCAGATGAATTTTGAATTTACTGAACAATATTACGTCTGAAACTTTAAGCGTTAGGTGAATATTTATGTACCAGTACTACAAAACCACGTATGTACTTCGTTTATATATAGATTCCATATTATTCCCTAAACTAGGCGTCGCGACGTGACGATCCCATCGCCCCCACCGCTCGACCAGTTCAATCAGTCACACTGGTGGTAGATTATTTTGTTGCAAGAGGCCAGCTTGGTAGATACCACCGGAGTGTCAAATATTCTACCGTAAAGCAGTAGGGTTTCATGCAACTAATGAGAGCACCGTAATCCCAACATCACACCCTCTGTTGCCCTCCTTTTTCCTTCCCTCCAAAAATATTAAAATTTTTATTCAATTACACTAATTTCATTCTTACCAATATTATGGATGCGTCGAATATAATCTTGTTGCTTAAATATTTCTAAAACCGAAATTCTGTGCAATATGAAATAGTTTAAAACAATGATACGCAAATAATATTATAAATTTAACATTTGAAGTCGTTAAGTATCCTGTATTCTATCTTTACGGTCAAAAAATAACTGAGAAGACTTTTATAACTTACGTCATGAGGTAAAGAACTACTAAATCACAAGTGTTCCCATTGTAAAACGACTCAAAGAATATATCATAGGAAACGTCAACTCGAGTGATTTATGAACAAAGTTTCACTCGGAAGATACTTATTAAATAAATCTTTAAAAAGTGACGGAAAGGATTGAACGCTCATAATAGTTTTATGCTCATCAAAACTATTATCCTTTCTTTTCTTTTTGCCAACCCAAGGAACAGGAGAAATAAAAAGGAAGGGAACGGATGGGGTGAGAGATTGGGACTCCGGCGCCCGCACTCATCGAGATATCATCGTAGTTGAGACGGTAGTACTTCCCCAGTCGAGCCGGCCCATTTGTGCTTAAAGAAGCATGGCTCGACTACTACTAAAACCATCCCATCAAAAAATCTCATCTTCAAGTACAAAAAAAAATTAAATCTCATTTAGAGCATGACTGAAACTTGGCAATTTTACGGCAACATATTCTTCTAATTAAACTACTGTAGAGCCGAAAATGTTAGGTTCCCGTGGGATTATCAACGAACTACATTAGCCTGAGCAGAACTTCGAGCACAGCTAGTATTTTAAATGCGCAAGTTTTGATGTTGGTAGGGATATTTGTTACTCAATTGCGCAAAACTACTGAATGTATTTGAATGAAATTTGGCGCACAAATGGTTGATAACCAGCTTTAACAAAGCATATTTATATATATATTATATTATAACAGCCTAACACAGGACATGGACGATTTGGATATAGCAAATGATACCATTCAAAAATTTAAGAAAAAAATCTATGACTACTTGCTTAGCCGCTGAGGCTCTGTTAATTTAGTACAAATTTGTTCTAATTTATAATTTTGATTGTTTCTCCCTAATTATTATGTTATTTTAAAAAGGAATGTCATTTGAATTTTAATGTTACAATTTACTTAATCACGATTTTTATTTTATATACACATATTCATATATTTCTTCCTCTTGTAATTGTAATAATATAACCTTTATTTTGTTTTTTTAATTTTATTTTGAATAGGCTAAAATTATCTAGATGTATGTAACACTGTCAATTGTGCATGCTGTAATTGATGATTACCAGTAATTGGAAGTTCATTTAGAAATAATTTTAAGAGAATATGTGGTGGATTGTTATAATGAATCTTCTGTTGGTGATCCTCAATAATAAATAAATAAATTAATATCTATCTGGACTATACCCAAAAATAAGATGGCTCAGCGAAATTTTATGTTAAATATAATAAATCATACAATGTGGTTTCACATTATTCATTTCACTCTGGACTCAATTCCGAAATCTATGCAGACGAAATCTTTACCAAATTGTGAATAATAAAATAACAAATACACATACATATGTGCCTCTGAATCTACTCCACCTGATGGTCCAAACGCGAAAGCGGCTAATACCACTGCAGAAGGCGAACTTAGACACATTAGACACCCTTGCTCTGACTACCCGTAGGATGCAATTGGTTATACGCTGGATGACCTCAAAACGCGGCTGACGTGCAGTCTCATCTAAAGTTTTTACCAACGTACGGCTAACCTACCACCAGTATTTATAAAATTTCACTAATTATATAAATTGTAGAATTGTGGATGATTATTATCTGAATTTTCTAAATCAGCGAATTATTTGAATAACCAAAATCAGTTTATATTTTTTATAGTGTGTCTCGTCCGGTGGCCATTAAAATACACGGACACAATATAGATAAACAAAAAATCATAAAAACTTACACAATATAACAAATTTGAACATCAGTATAGATCTAAATACAATTAGAATTAGTTTCGTGTGCCGTATATTATAATAAAGATAAGCTACACGTTCAGACCGACCGAACACGCCCCATTTCCCTTAACTACCCTTAACTGTTTAATATTTGGTAATAAACTAGAACGAAAGGTCAAACGTGACGGCTATATTGTCAATCGTTACAATACATTTATGTTATAATAACTTTAGAATAATATATGACGGGAGTGGTCAGCACAAATAAACGGCGAACCCGTTGTATCGGGGAAGTACTACCCTCTGGGAGAAAATCGTCGCAAAGTAACAGAGTACTGTTGCGTTTCGTGCGACAAGTGAGAACGCCGGAGGCCCAATCTGCAACCCTCTTCTCATTCCTTCCCTACTAGCCCTTAGGTTGGCAACGCGCATGTAAAAACGCGCGTACTTCAAGTATCGCAGGCGTTCATAGGTTGCGGTGGCTGTTCACCACCAGATATTTGATAATAATTGGTTAGTGTTGTTAGGAGGAAAATAAATTATATATTTTTTTGTAAGCATAAACTTCATTTCCTTCAAAATATTTTTTGTAAATGAATCGAAATTACCAAGTATGTATTTTATCTTTCGAAAGTAATTAAAATGTTAAATTTATAGTATCCTGTAAGTAATATCCTGCATTAAACAAATTTTTATTGTTCAATACAATAAGAAAACATAATATGATTTCAATAAAGATAAGATGCCCAAATATTGTTTATAATGGCACAAATATAAACAACATACATTATACAATTGGTTATCTGTGACACTAATTATAAAATATTTCACACTATATTATTTTATATCCGTGCAATCAATGAAATATTATGAAATAATTAATCTCGCTACGTGATAAATGACCCGTATTGGGGATTTATATCAATTTTTCTGGTTCTGATCTCATATCACGTGATACGATCAAATTAATACGGCTAGTTATTATTTATACCTGTAGACCAATAAAAAAATAAAAAATTCAGATAGACCTATTTATATACTATGGACAGGTCCAAGCTTGCTAACTGAATGTAGTTATCGTGTGACTAACTTCGTTCCGTTGCATTAATGTTTAATTTACGAAAAAGCAATTTTGTCTGGATTGAAGGGCCTGTCCATAGAGTAAGTGTGTAGAAATTTAATAAAATCCTTTAAAGTTTACCTTCTTATGAACCGCTTCCTGCTTGTAGCTTTGATCAACGCTAGCTTACCTGAAAACAATAATTGAAAATAAGTATAAAATCAACAAAATCATTAAATATAATATTAACAATTGATCATATAATCAGAGGATCAATTGATCATATAATATTAACAATTGATCATGTATTAAGAGGAATGCGGCACAAATGCCGACAAATATTTTGCATCTTTTATTCGCGCCTGACAAAAATATCATAGCAAAAATTAAAGATTTCATTTCATTGCTAACTTATAAAGGATTCGTTTCGTATTCTTTATTATAATTTTAGTAAGCGTTTCTAATAACCAAGTCCTGACAGCTTTGTGTTATCCATTGAAAATGGGTTGGCACGAGTCGATGACGGAAGGAGCTGTTTCCTAGACGTCCTACTTCCAACAATGTTGGTTCTATGCAGAGTTGTCGGGAAATAGCAGTTCCGTAAGCGGGACTGACAGGTGGAAGGCCTGAATAGAATGTAGGCGACGGGAAACTGACTCGACACGTCTATTTAAACACATTTACACCTGTATATTTATAATGTATTTAAAAGCATGCAATTTGAAGTTTTACACAACCTTTTATATTTTCCCCAATTCAAATAGAAATTGAGTTGATATTCTTCACTAAAATGTAAAATCTTATAAGATATTTTCGTGTCGCCTAATTTAATATAGTCTAAAATTATTGATATTAAATATCAAAGATGTCTTCTTATTGTTATTATACACAAATCTTATATTAATATTATATGTATGAAATTTTGACAAAACAGTTAAAAGATTGAGATAATGTATAACACACTCTAGTCCGCATGTACATTAAAATATTTTGAAAATATAAAATGAAATTTGAAAGAAATAAACTAAAATAAAAACCATTGCATTTTAGTTTTTCTATTTCGCAATAACTAAGTTAAAACGTCAGCAAAGCGGTAAACGAGATTGCTGAAAAATATTTGCCAAAAAAAAGTACTGTAATCTGTTAAAAACTGTTGTATCCAAAAACTTTTCATGCTCATTGTTTTCATTGCACCGAAAAATTAGTTAATAGAAACCATTTCGATTCGTATTCCCATCAAAAAGCGTCGAATTCTATCCCAAATGTATTTTATTTCAGTTTTATCTCTATTGTACTTTTTTTCCATGAATAAACGATTCACTCGTTCGCTGATGGATGCTAATGAAAGGCTAATGAAGCGAGAAAAAAACGTAATGCGAAAACAATCGCCCGAGAAAGCTTCGTACATAAATTGAAATAAATGGATAAGTAAATGAGCAAATCATACCTCTTCAATGATTAAACTAATATTATCAAATCATTATTACGACAAATAGTTAACTAATATTATAAAACTAACTAGCTAAATAACTAACTAATATTATCAAATAATTATTACGAGATTAGATACTTTTGGTTTTTGACCCTATATTTTGATGTAGGAGTCGCATCGATCGAGGAAATTTCCTAACCTTCCCATCACAGAATATTTTAATATTTTTTTGGTTACTGTCTTGACAGCATCATTGAGAGAGGGGGCCGAATCTTGAGACTCTCTCCATACCTAGCCTTATCCCATTGGGGTCGCCTCTCCTCGTCTTTCTTCGCCAGATATTTCGGTCAGCCAAGAAAAGTGATAAAGGTCTACCTCGCTTCCTAGTCCCGAGGTCATGAGGAGGATTTTCTTTCTCATATCTTCGTCTCATGCCTTCTCTTGGCCATACCACCTCAGGCGTGGTTCAGAGAGTTTCTATTCGATAAGGCAGATCTAAAAAAGGCTTAGTCTTGAGAACAAGTCGTTTAAAATTGCCGCACAAATAAACTTAAATGCCTTTATAATCCTTGAATTAAGTAGATACCTAAATATTAATAACGTCTTGGGATCTCGAATATTCCAAATGAGTTTCTGGTTGCTTGCATATAATATTATAATATAGATTTAGATATTGAAGATGACTAAAGAGCTGCGGCGTTGTCACGGCCAGATTTAACAATCAAGAACTGGGTTAACTATTATTAACAAAGACGCTAATAAAATCAATGAAATTAGCTGAAGAGTTTATGGTTCACACGAAAATTAAGTCTACTAAAGTTAATAATATTTTGTTCATTACATGAAACTTAAAAACAACGAAGGGACACTTTGCGGTCAATAGTACTGGTGTAGTTTTTATAAATAATAATAAATAAACGCTACACACTCAACGGGTTCCATTAGGGGTATATCTTGTGTCTGGGTTTCGGAAACATACACATAACAAACATATACAATGATTTTAGATTTTTTGCTTAAACGCCAAACCGACTGAACCGATTTATATTAAATTTGGTACACAGATAGTCGAAAGCCTGAGAAAGGACAGAGGCTACTTTTAATGCGAAAAAGGGTTGTAAGCGCTTGAAAGGGCCCCCTTGTATGAAAAGTTTTATGAAAGTATCGTCTTGAGACTTATTTTTAGGCCGTTGATTCGATATAAATAAATATGACATTAAAAATATTGATTCAGAGTCGGTATTAAGAACGTTATTCAAGCGGGCGAAGCCGCTAGCAGAAGCTAGTACGCAATAAAACAAAAATCTCGCTCACAATACAGGAATTATTTTAACGGCGTCGGGATGTGACGACCCCATCGCCCGCTGTTGGGATAACCTCTGTCACAGGAGAGATTATTCCACCAGTGCAGTCAGTTACACTGGTGGTAGGTCTTTTGTTGCAAGAGACCGGCTAGGTAGGTACCACCGCAGTGTCAAATATTCTGCCGCCAAATAGTAGTGCTTAGGCATTACTGTGTTCCGGTTTGAAGGGCACTGTACGCTAGTGAAATTACTGGGCAGACGAGATTCAAGAACCAATATCTCGAGGTTGGCAACGCGTGAGTGGCACCTACTAATGGCGCTGCAAGCGCTCATAGGCTACGGCGACCACTTACCATCAGGTGGGCCGTATGCTTGTTTGCCAACATTTAACATAAAAAAAAATAAATAACAAATTACTATAACAAAACGCTTCTTATGCGAAAGATACGGAAACTTTTTAAACAATAACCCGAAAATGCTCGCGGTTGGGACACAAATACCCCTCCCGTTGCCCTCCTCCCCCAAGCGCAGCATCTTTGTTCCCGTTTTCATAACTTCCCTTAGCATTGTTTCGGATGGCGGAACTATAAAAAAGATAACCGTTTTCTATACTCTTTTGTCTCCGACTTTCCGTCCGTATATTAATAAGTGAACTATCTTTTTGAACTTTTGTTAAATGAACATACAACTTTCAGTAATCCTTAATTTTTTATAGTACTTTGGGTGGTCTAGTATTAACATGGGCGTAGCGAGGTAGGAGCAGCAGCTGGCCCCACCCTAGACCATGTTAAATACTCAGAAATGGAAGAATTTAATACATTTAGAGCTATTTATCCAATAACTATTGGAGAGAATAATTAGTCATAAGTCAGTCAGTATCGCACTCGTTCTATTCAAAGCGAATAGCAGACCTACCAATAGTATTACTTTCCTTCGACATTATATGTGTACCTTCTGGTCGACCCGTTCTATTAGTCTATTGTTATCTTTGTCTTTAATATTGTAAATTCATTTATAAACAGACCTAAATCACATTCACGTCCATACCCACAATTTGCTATTTTTCCAATATGTAAGGCAACATATTCACGGTCTTATAACTTTTTAAATATACAATCGTTTCAGGTCGTACTTTGCAAAGCGACGACTAAAAATTCTAGTTCAGCGATTTAAGCTACGAAATTAAACAGCCGAGTTATATAATTATGTATAATAATAAAAAAATCATGTACTAGCAGTGCCCACGGCACCGTTCGCCTTATGTAGTTTTTCGATGATCCAACGGGAAGCTATCATTTGTCGCGATGAAAAGTACCCTATATGTTAATCCAGGTAATAAGCTGTGTCCCAAATCTTGACCAAATCTGTCCAGTATTTTTCACGTGAAAGAGTAACAAACATCCATCCGTCGAAACAAACTCAAATGTATAATATTAATAGGATGTAAAACTGAAACGTAATTAAAATGCAATATAGGAGTCTTAAAATCTATACATTTTAAAATAAACTTTACTCATGTGTGCCACGAGGGAGCTGTAACTAGCGGATCGCGAAGTCTCTATTCTATTCTGTAATGAAACTTTAAGAGAAAAGTGTGTGTACATGGAAGTTCTAAAACATAAACCTTGCGACATATTGTATGGATTTATTTTAAAAGCTAAAATTTTGGATAAATATTTAATCTTGCCACGAAGACGTTATCCCAAGATATAATAAAGCCACACCGTTTTTCAAACAAATGCTATAATCATCTATACTATAGGTTTAAAAGTCATTTAATCCTCTATCCTTTTAGTTGGATCAGGTGAAGATATCTAGCTATCTTCTACATTTAATATCTTTTAACTGATGTGTCAACCGGTAGCTGAATTGGTTGGTAAAACTCCACTAATATGAGCGAAGCTGCGGGCGAAAGATAGATAGCAAAAACCAAAAAAATATATAGCATCATTTATTTGTATAGCAATACATTTCATATTTTACATATTTCATAGAAAAAATATGATCAAAAAGTTATCAAGATATTCCCGGAATCAAATTAGTTTTGATAAATTTCCGATGGCGGATATGAGATATGAAGTTAATATGTAAATATTAATACGAGGAAACAATAATGTCGTATTCGCTATAAACTCTAAGAGCTACTCATAACATTCCTACTCATAAGCATGATCGGATATTAAAATGCCTTCAAATAACCTAGCTTTTATTATTGTACACGCGTAGACTTGTATACAGCCTGCTACAATATAGTCATACTAGACACAGGCAGAACGTTACTATATACTATGGACAGGCCCTTCCATATAGACAAAATGTCAAGGGAACGAAGTTAGTCACACGCTAAGGTTTTTTTTTTAATGTTAATAAGTTGGCAAGCAAGCATACAGCCTACCTAACGTTAAGCGATTACCGTAGCTTATGAGCGCCTGCAATAACCATTAGTAGGTGCCACTCACGCGTTGCCAACCTCGATATATTGTTAGCCTACAGTGCCCTTTAAACCGGAACACAGTAATGGCAAAGACACTACTGCTTTGCGGTAGAATATTTGACACTGCTTTGGTAGCTTCCTAGCTGGCCTCTTGCAACAAAAGACGGAAGGTCTTGGAACCAGTGTGACTGATTGCACTGGTGGAATAATCTCTGCTGTGACAGAGATTATCCCTAGAGTGGGCGATGAGGTCGTCACGTCCCGACGCCAGAAACTATAACTTAAATATAAATAAAATTTATATATTCAATTAATATAGGTTACGTAAAATGACCAACACAATTATTACAATTAAAGGTAAAATTATTCCCAGAATTCTAAATTTCAAATAGAGTATAGAGAAATAAAATTATTCTCATATATTATTATGAAAGCAAAATATCATTTATACATTACGAATTCGTAGTATCAGGGATACAAACCTAAAATTTAATATGGATGGATGAAATGTAAACGGATTTTTTATATTACACTAAGCGGCTAAAATACGCAGAATATCCGCATGGGAGTTCCATAATCTTTAATGTTACAGACTTAACAATTTTATATTATTAAATTCTCTCTTTTTGCAAATAAAGAACGACGTTTTGATTGGAATATAAAGCCTAGGTTCTGTCATTAACATAAAAATCAATCGTGTTTACAGTACCGTGTTATTTTGAACAAATGTATGCTAAAATTTTATGCACAAGCACAGATTTGTTAAAGTTTTCATAGTAGTAGGGCCAAGCCGCTCCCAGCCGGGGAAGCACAACCGTCTCACAGAAAATCGGCATAAAGTGACAGTACTGTTGTATTTCGTGCAATGAGTAAGAGCACCAGAGGCCCAGCTTACCGCCCCTCCCTCTGTTCCCTGCCTTTTTTCCCTTCTCATACCCTCTCCTACCTCTTGGATTCGCAACGCACATATGATACTTGAAGTATCCCAAGCGTTCAAACCTTGCGGTGACTGCTTACCATCAGGCGGACTGTATGCTTGTTTGCCAAACGTCATGAAATAAAACAAATAGGATTTAGGTTTAAGGGTCTTTTAGAACTGAGACAGAAATATTGAAAAAGTTTCATAAAAACGTATAAAGGAATACTAACTTTCTGGGGTCTATAAGACCTAGATTTTGTAAGTCAGTAGTAGGTATATGCCTAAAATGCTAAAACAACAACGATAACGGTATTTTTCTTCTAGTTTCGTAGCTTCAATAATTTATGAGCAAATGTGTAAACAGTATCTCGGACCCTTAGGACTGGAATAGTTTCTGTTATCCGTCCCTACACTAAAACTGCCTTCGCTACTTTCCCTTAACGATATCTTAGAGATTTAGGAAGTCGTAACACCATAACGGTAAGTAAGCGCGTACTCAAGACAGCCATGACTCACTACTACCTACCCAAAGCTTAGCGCATCAAGACAAATAACATTAAAGGGAATTATTTACATTAAAGATAATTATTTACATCAATTTAATTGTTGTTATAATTTTACTGTTAATTGATTTAAATTTTAAATGGTGTGGTGTGGTGTAATGTTACTCCTTATTAAATTAGCTATCTGATAGTAAAAAGTCCACTTTGATATATTTCGATATATTTCGAAGAATTATGAGAAAAACCATGGTCGTAGCGAGGAAGAAACAGGGGGCTCAGCTGTCTCATCTGGACCTTGCTAACCACTGCACAAATATATTAGATTATAAACTATTTAATATTAACTATTTAAAATAGTGCATAGTAATGCATTATCCCTAATTCTTAGCCCTAAATTAAGATTTAGCCCACCCTGTTTCAATGCGGCTATGTCCATGAGGAACGCTACTTACTTTTGAAATAATTTAAAGGATTTACATACATATATTCTCTAACCGCAATAGTAACAGGGCAGTGTTAACTCCTAGTTCTTCTTCAAAACAGGGTATGTCTTTGTCAGTTAAAATTAATATTAAATTCCCAGTCATACATAAGAATATTTTTATATTATTTCATCGTTTTTCCAAAAAACAACACCATAACTTCCACCTAAGCCATAAAAACCGGCGTGTTTATAAAAATATCTTATAAAAACTCAACAAACAGCCGCCATAAGCGTAACGAGTAATCGTAATCATAACATTCATAACGGAGAGGCAACACGGCGGGAAAATTTTCAATTTGCACGCCACGAGATATAAACTCGATGACGGAAACATATCATCGTAAATCACGAGGATGGGTCATTAATATACAATACTAGTAAAGCAGCCATGCTCTGGCTTCACTCGAATTTAATATTTTTTTTATAATACAAAGCAGGCAAAAAAGCGTATGCACCGTCTGATGGTAAGCGGCCACCGTAGTAACAGTACAAATGTAATGTAAAGTCATTATATTTGAAAAGAGTTACTGTAGATTTTCTTGCCTGTTCTTCTCCGCAGAATCTACCTTCCGAATCGGCGGTAGCTTCACTTAGACAGACACAACAGACTGTATATTTGACGATTCAAAAGTGCTTATAAGCCTATTTGAATAAAGAATATTTTGAGTTTGAGTAGGTAATGGACGCTTGCACTAGTCGAGTAATAAGCGTAATATGGAAGAATTTTATTTTCTAATCAATCGTAAGGTATAAAATTACAAAACTTTTTTATTTTTAGTAATCGAAAGAATGGCTATTACAAAATAGGTCTCAGCCATTAAAACGGGATCGCGACGCTCAGTCGCGTCGGGCGTCGTACAACCATAGTAAATAGGCATGTATTACAAATTTTCTAGGGGGAATCTGCGAGGCACTGCTAGTTTTTGCATATGTGAAAAATATTTAACACATTGTTACATACATTAATATTATTTTTGAAGGATGATGCAATAAGTACAATACCTATAAAGACGCGTCTAAATACAAAACACCATTCGGGGGCAAACAGACACAAAGAAGGCACGGTTGCGTCTAGTTTTAACATACAAAATCTCTACATAGAAGCGTTCTACGTAGGTAAAGTGAATCAAATTACATTAATCATTATTTAAAGAACATACAACACTATGTACACACGTAAATACTCTCAAAATAAAATAGAGAATATATCATATAAACATATTTCAGTATATTTTTCATATTTTATTTTGCTCATAAGCATGAGGCATAATTTACTTTCTATACGGCAACATTCTCTTCAGCCTCCGACGACATGAGCGTTACAATTACATGAGGGTTGTTTACACGATACGATTTGACAGGAAAAATTTATTCTTACGATTTTCCTCTTTAAATAACGAGTTAGTATATTGTTATATACGGAATCTGCCTTAAAAAAAGACTGCCTGCCTGCCTACCGCTGTTATTCGTGGCCAAAACACGACAGAATTATTAGTTTATTTCAGTCTGAGTGTGGATCTTGTGGTTTCAGACACATGATAAGCCATGTCGTGAAGACACCCTAAACTGATGTTTCCTTCTTAATATATTTGTCCGACTTTGTCTCCTCAACGGCTTAACCAATTCGGTCAAACTGTTTGTATATTTAAAACTGGTATTTTTATATCTTATCTCGCTATAATACGGCAATACGGGGGCAAATATGTAAAAACATATCCACACGTTATTCTAATTCTACCCCAGTGAAGCCGTGGGCTGAGACTTGTATAAAATAACTATTTGTCAACTTTCATAACACATTAAAAAAAGATTTTTTACTTAAAATGTTATTAACAAAATTTTTCATTTAAAATTTAAACAAGGATTTTTTACGAAATTGTAATTCATATTTCGTAACTTATAAATGCGTTTTTTTTTTTTCGAGGCTTTATGAGTTTCGTTTATAAATGGCATTTTTATACAAACGTCATAATGGAAACCCCTGTGACAAAATTCTGTAACCGTCTGTACCCATCCCAAGCGGTATACGTATTGCGTTTCGTTTCGTATAATTTGCTATATTATACATCTTTGTAAAAGCTTTTTCTTTTTATTCATTCTTTAAACATAAATTATGAATGAAAAAGTTTTATATAAAATGAGTTATTTCGGTCTGTTATGAGTTTCGGCGTGGATGGGCTGGCTAGAGCGAGAATATATTATATCGCAGAATATTATAGTGTAAAAGTATCATACTGTTATATTGCGTTCGACGACCGCTGGAGACTCAAACTCTTATGGCAACAGGATTTAACAGGTTAATAGTTTTCACACACAGCTATTGTCATCTGACCGCCGCAACACTGCGGGCGAACTAGTAACTTATTGGAAAAGAACAAAATTGCCTATGAAGAGTTAACGATTACTGTCAGCTGTTATGTGATAATAATAACTCAAATAATGATTTCAGTTAGGTAAAAAGGAATCTTTCTAACTTCTAGAGTAACTAATATTATAAATGTGAAAGTTTGGATGTATGGGTTGATGGATGGATGGATGGATGTTAGTTACTCTTTCAGGCAAAACCCACTGGAAAGGTTTGGAAAAAAATTTGGTACACACATAGCTTATTAACTGAATTAACATATAGATTAACTGGATTAACATATAGTATACTTTTATTTCGGTAAAATGTTGTCTTAAATGTTGTGGTATCATCAAAAACTACATAGCGTGAGTGAAGCCGCGAGCAGCAGATTTCTATATTCTAGGCATTATTACAGAAAAATACGCAGAAAATGTACGAAAACAAAGTTTTCCATCATAAAACAATGTCTGGAAAAATCGTTTCAATCGAATAATGAAAATAACGTGTTCACTTAGCCGTGAATAAAACGAAAATTGTCTGTCCGACCTGTTTTTCACGAGCGCAGCCAGATGGCCTGCACGCGAGCCGTTCTCACCGAATAAGGCATATATGTCAGACCTTTATATTATTATATATTTTATCTCGAAGAATGCATATAATTTAAGATGTATTAATTCCAGCACGACACACTACATAGTATAAAACAAAGTCGCTTTCTCTGTCCCTATGTATGCTTGAATCTTAAAAACTACGCAACGGATACGGATGTTGATGCGGTTTTTTTTAGTAGATACAGTGATTGAAGAGGAAGGTTTAAATGTAAAAAAAAAATGAGGTTTCTAATATGATGTCGTAATTCATTACATTTTACGCGTGCGGGCAGTAATGAATAAATCAAAACTTTTAGATCGATTTTAATCATTTTTTCAGTGAATGACATAGGCTATATATTTTATACCCGTGCTAAGCCGGAGCGGGCCGCTAGTTATATTATATGCTAACAATGAAAATATCACGAAATTATAAATAAAAGTAACAATGCACTAAAGGTCCACCATTCTACCACAAGTTTACATTGAAACATGATAAAAATTATTTCATTTTTAACCGACAGCAAAAAAAGTAGGAGGTTCTCAAATTGGTTGTATTTTTTTATGTTTGTTACCTCAGAACTACAACATTTATAAACCGAATTAGAATTTTTTTTTTTTGGAAAATAGTTCCTTTGGGTATGCTTCCCATTTAGTCTCATTTAAATTTCAAGAAATAATACCTAAGGGTGAAAAATTAAGGGATGAGTTTTTAATGGGCTCGATTTCTGTTATTAAATAATCTATGTTTTGTTATTATATTTGTTATATTTTGTTATTAAATATCTCAGAACTCCGACATTATTGAGCCACGAGCCAAAGCTAGTGTAATATAAACATAGCTAAATTTTTCGCCCATTACGACCGGGCCCGGGGCCCTCCGCAAACAACTGATTTAATTTTCAGAATCACTCGGCTGCCCTTCAGATTATGTTAAATATTTGATATTAATTTTATTCATTTACATTAATACAGTTTCTTATTATTATAAATATTTAAAACTTCCCCGACTAAGATAAATTTAAAACGTTAGAAAATTTAAAAAGCTTTTCTTAATGACTTGTAGTTTTATAAAACGGAATTATTATACGATGTAGAGCCTAACGCAGACATCGGGCGGGCTCACCAGGATAGGATACTATCCTCAAGCTGAATATCAACATGAAGTAATAATAAAGCCATGCTGCTTCCAGCATCAGCAGTACTATCCTATCACAAAAATCGGCGTAAAGTAACGCTATCAGTAGGTACTGTTGCATGTCCTGCGATGAGTAAGAGCAGTATGATACTTTTTCCCACTCCCTCTATTCCCTTCCTTTTTTCCCTTCTCATCCCTACCCTTCTGTTCCTTGGGTTTACAACGCGATACTTGAAGTATCACAAGCGTTCATAGGTTGCTGTGAAAGCTTACCATGCAGCAGGCAGACCGTATACTTGTTGGCCAACCGTCATGAAATAAGAAAAAAATATAACTGGAATTCCAAACAATTGATAATGCAACCGCTTACCATCAAATGAAACCAACACTTGTTTTCTATCTTGGTAAAAAAAAACAAATTATTTTTTTTTGATGCTACTAAGTTGGCAAGCAAGCATACGGCTCACCCGATGGTAAACGGAACACCATTATTAGGTGCCAATCACGCCTTGCCAACATTGAGATATTGGTATATAGGGAAGAGTTGTCAAAATATGGAGTGGAATATTATTTATTTAATTAGTCATAGACATAAGACAAGTGCAAATGATAATGTAAGGACAAACATACTTACTTTTATTTTTTAAAAACAGCGAGACATCTTTCGAAGTTGTCATTGGTTTTTAGGGTTCCGTACCCAAAGAGTAAACGGGAGCGGGGATTACTAAGGGTACGCTGTCCGTCCCTCTGTCACCAGACTGTATCTCGTGAACCGAGATAGACAGTTGAAATTTTCACAGATGTATTTCTATTGCCATTATAGCAATAAATACTAAAAAAATCGAATAATATAAATATTTAAGGGAGCTCCCATAAAACAAACGTTATTTTTGCCGCTTTTAAATATAACGGTGGAGTCCGACTCACACTTACCAGACTTTTTTGTGTTATTTGCAAAGACACTTTGAAAATCGTGTAGACTATAACAAGTATTTGCTTTCAAATAGTTCCGCATTACACAAGCGATGGACGGGTGGCAATAAACTCATTGGAATTGTATTCCGCAATCGTAATCGATTCGAACCACATGTGCGTAGGTTATTTTGCTTGTTTCGTATTATATCAAAAAATAAACCGGCCAAGTGCGAGTCGGACTCGCATATAAAGGGTTCTGTACCACCGTAGAAAATATCAAGTATCATGTATGACAATCCCTCTTTTTTTAACGCTACACACTCAACGGCCCCCATTAGGATAGTGAATGTGTCGGGGGTCCGAAAACCTACATAACAACAAGGACAATCACCCAGACCGCAACACATGCCTGAATGGTCAATACAAACATGTGCTCCGAGCGGGAATCGAACCCGCGACTGGTGGCGTTTAAGGCACGATCGCTACCGCAGCGCCACAACGTCGTCATTTCATTTTAAATTTATATTTGTTTATTACTATTTATTATTGTACTACTATATTTGTAACCACAATGTCCTTGGCATTACTGTGTTCCGGTTCGAAGGGCACTGTAAGCTAGTGAAGAAAGAATTACTGGGCAATGGAGATTTAAGAACCAATATCTCGAGGATGACAACGAGTGAGTGGCACCTACTAATGGTGTTGCAACCGCTCATAGGCTAAGGCAACTTACCATCAGGTGGGCCGCATGCTTGCTTGCCAACTTAGTAACATAAAAAAATTAATATGTATATTGCTAGGAAGAAGATAGATTTTGAAACTTTTATCAAATTTATCGGTCACGTAAAAGTTATTTCACAAGTTAAACGAACCGTTTGCATTACCAACATTCCGTAAGTATATTTTGATGGATGAGTTTACTTTGCAGTTCCGGATCAAGATAACGAAACTTTTTAACTTACAAACTTTAACATAAGTTAGTCCTGACTCAAGTCATCTGTATTGATTTTAAATAACTAATAGTTTATAATCTGTTCACAGTGCAGTGGAAGCAAACCTGCATGAAGCGCGTAAGCGAATCTCGTTCGAGACACTTTTTTGACCATATAGACACTGTGTGTTTTCAGACTCCCAACACTGGATATTGGGCCTAACGGGGCCGTTCTGTGTAGCCTGAATTTATACTTTCTAGCATTTTTTCAACAATTCACGCGTTTTAGCTTAACAGTCTATATGTAAATCAGTTCTGTTTTAACCATGTATGGGCGGATTCGTCTAGGAATATTACTTCCTAATTTAATAATAGATGGTTAAAGCCTTAAATGAGCGATTTAATACGAAAAATATAATAATAGGCATATTTAACATTTAGTTACATTCCTATGCGTAATTATCTCATACAACGAGTTCATTCGAGTCACGGCGAATAATTTTATTACAGCGTACGTGGCGCCATCTGGCGTCCGTCGCAGTGATGTAAAAAATGCCGTAAAAGCCTCAATCTAGCGCCGTTACATTTTATGTCAGCTGTATCAATAAGGACCAATTCTCGTTTTACATGTTTGTTATTTGGAATTTTATGATTTTACCATAATTTATCATATCTGTTACTAGTAATTAAAACTTTTTCTAACATTTTATGGCTAAAGTAATACCATAAATCAGGCACACAGGTTTCTTATTTAACAGGCACACCGGTTTCTTATTTAACAGGCACACAGGTTTCTTATTTATCGAGTAAATACGAAAGAGCTGTGCCTTACTGAGATAATTTTCCAGTTTATTAATAAGACCATCGAAGATGGCATGTCAAACGTTACGTTTTTTTTTTTCAAAAGAAATATACATTATTACACTGTATTTGCTTTGTCATTGTCTGTGCTTTAAATTTATAGAGACAATTATTATACAAATTTCATTTAAGGATATTAGTACAAACATCATTTTCAGCCTTTTAGATTTTTTAATAAGCTGCATTCTCAATATTCAACTTACCAAATCGCTGAGTGTAAAAAATATCATTGAATCTTAATATAATAATCATTGAAACTTAAGAGTGTACGCTTTTCCGCCATTATAATACACTTGACACCCACGACTCGCGCTCTGCAATCACCACAGAGACTTTCATAAATTAATAACTGTACATTAATTACGTATATATTTGAATTTATCGATACAAATTCAATTTTATCGGTAAATTCTCAACAAAGGAATCATAATTTGCACATAGCTCGAATAATTTTTTGTCGGTATTTTCCGTATCATTGTTATTATGAACATGAAATGAACTTTAATAGTACAGGAGAATTTAATTTGTTTCGATAAGCGTTGAAAATTTTGCTATTTTCAAATTTAAAAGACAATGTTATTTTATTTGAATTAACAATTAAATACATTGAAAATCGAAATGTATTGAGAAAAAATAGCACACACGAGAAATATTTGAAAACAAAACTTATTTTGATAACGAAAATAAAAACATTCAAACTCATTAATTCTCTCTCTGAAGTAAATTTTCAGATACGAAATGAAACACACGAGTGAGACGCAAATTGAAAATGGCGGAGATTGAGAAACCGAGTATTTTTGAGATATAGAGAATATACACAAGGTTAAATAAAAAAATAGGGGTAGTTCCCAATTGACGGGCATCGCTATTTCTCTAATATTGTACCAATATTTACTCATCATGCCAAGCTAAGCTCATTACTACAAAGCCCCGATATGACATTTCGTAAGCCGCTTAACTCGTCGGAGGGTAGGGTCCCCAGTATTCTTAGACCAACCTCGAAGGTTTTGACGGTAACTATTATTTATAGCTGTTTCACAAAATTGCTGCAATGCTAAGTACTATCAAGAGTCCTTTGGCGAGGGTTAGATCATACGGGTGGACAAAAACATAGACATAGACGTAGACAGAATCATAGAAAGACTGCAAGAGCACTTGTGACAATAATTTAAATATAAATTTGCTACAATTTTTTTTAAACAGTGATAAAATAGTAAGTTACAAAATGACTAACAAGTCTAGGCCTTTTCTCTGTCTCCCATCATATTGTATACTTGAGCTCTCTTAGCGTCCTTTTCCAGACAACTTCTCTGGAAAAGGACGCTAAGTAGAGATAAGACCGCATACCTGTACATGGATACTTATAGTAAATAATTCTAACTCATGCTATATAATAAGTTTTGTAACAAAACATAAAATGTAAAAAAATCCAAGTCTCGCAGTTCTTCTACTACAAAAAGTAGTGAGATCTCATGTATAACTGTGACTGAAACTTGGCAGTTGTACGGGAGCATATACGTAAAGTAAGATATAATTATTAGCTATATTGGCAGTATATCCAGCATTAGTAAGTTGTCTTGATAAATTCTTCTTGCTTTACTCACAACAAAGTTACAGGGGGTCAAAAGTGCCTCGATTCGCTTCGAGAAAAGATGGCTGTGCTCTTTGCTCGAATTGGCGGAGGCACTGCCGTGCTCTTTGATTTTATTCTATTCTTTATTCTATAACACCTGTCAAATCCAACAAAAGTATTCAATGTATAAAAACGTCAAAATAACCCTCGTAACGACGCCGACGATAAATCACATTCCCCGCATTGAATACTAATAAGCGTTTATCAATTTACGCGGCGGTGGCTTAGTGTTCCCGCTTTTAGAAGCCTATTGATTCATTGCCTATTTTGTACTATATTGTCAGTTTTTTTAATAATTAGTAATGCTTTGAAAGTAAGACTGTTGGCTCCGGAAATATTGTTGAACCTAGTTGAGGAGATTATCTATAAATATAAAGTACATTTAAATGTCTGTTTGTAATTCTAAATTAACAGTTTTTCACTAAACTCTTATAAAAGTATATACGGTACTTATTTTAAACAAAACCAAATTTTTAGAATGTTTCTCTGTCTGTCTGTTTGTTCCGGCTCATCTCTGAAATGGCTGGACCTATTTTTACGGGACTTTTACTGGCAGATAGCTGATGTTATAATGAATAACTTAGGCTAGTGAGCATCACGAGTTTGCAACATAATCGAAAACATTTAGCGAATGACCAAGTTTCGGTTTAACGAACGAGCATGTATGTATATTTGTTCGACGACAACTGCCGAGTAAGTCATGGAACTTTTAAGTTCGTTTATGAGGGAAACGTTTAATTTGCAGTATTTGACCCATAAAGAGGGTTCCTGAAATCGATGAATGAATGTTTAAAAATAGGAATTGTAAAACATAAATATTATAGTTTTATAAAACAAATTTAAAAAAACAAAAAAATCTCGGCCTCCTTTATTTATTGTTATTTATTGTTATTTACAAGTATGCTTTTAAGTTTGTATTTACCTTATTATTCCTCTGAAGTGTTTTTTATTAAAGCAATAACAAAAAAAACGAAAGTAACATATCGTAAGAAATACGAAAACACATAAAAGGAAATGTTAAAAAAGATTTCATTTCGAAAAGGTAAGCCATAAATCTTCCGCTATTCATACGAAATTTTCTCGAAAAAATCCCGATGTAAATAGATTCCGGCTCACTTACGACTTTGTAAGAGCTCGTCGACACGACGATACTATAGAAACTGATCTTAGGGTTACCATCCACTGGATGCTTTTTTAATGCATAGGCTAGCGCTTGACTCTTAACACACCTGCGGGCTTACCGTCAAAATTCTATTTAATTTTGACATGAAATTTTGACTTTCTTATATTTCTCAAATCATAAAATATGAAAACAAATGTATATACATGACAAAATATAACAAAGCAATTATTAAGTTAAAATTAAATTCACTAAATATTCCAACAGATCTTTTTGATACAGGAAACTGTACGTAAATAACGAAAATTCCTCCGTTAGGCAAATGAGTCTCGACAAAATTTTCTCCTTTTTTTAAAATGACGACGTTGTGGCGCAGCGGTAGCGAACCTGCCTTAAACGCCACAGGTCGCGGATTCGATTCCCGCTCGGAGCATAATATGTTTGTATTGACCATGCAAGCATATTTTCCGGTCTGGGTGTATTTGTCCTTGTCATTGTGAATGTTTCCGGACCCCGACACAGGATATCACTATCCTAATGGGGGCCGTTGAGTGTGTAGCGTTTATTTATTTATTTATTTATTCCTTACAATGTTGGAATGCGTCTCGGATCTATATTTACACCTATATGTAATAATATAAATTCTATTTTGGCAACAAAGCCCACAGGAATTTAAAACAGGCTTAATCGAGAGCGTTAATTTAGGACTTCTATTTTTATTTTCGTCACAAACCGTATATAAATGCCACATATAAGGGTCAAAAATAGCTAAATGAATCGATAAGCTTTAAGTAAACCAAAGACATGGGTTTTGGTAGTATATTTAGTGCCACTAACGTTCAGCTTCATTACGTTATTTATATTAACGGCCAACTTGTATTAGGGTTCCGTAGCTAAATGGCAAATCGGAACCGTTATAATTTCGTCATGTCAGTCTGTCCGTCCGTATGTCACAGTTCTTTTACTCGGAGACTATTGTGTGCTAAACAAGGTTGAGATAATTATAGCGAGACACCACGATATACTGTAAGTGGAGAACGTTCCTAACAAGTACCTCGCATTTACTTCTGCCTCCATTAATCAAGGTATAATACACATTCACAATTCGAGTCGACATTTTTAGCAAGTAAATTACATATGAAATAAATATAGACGTTTGAAATGAATTGTATTTAAACTGTTACTATAGGGTTGATACATATTGCACATTTAGAACTAAAATGCCACAATTTAAAAAAACTTTACAATTTAGTTATCAACGTAAAATGACTAAAAATGAATTTCTCAATGTAACAGCAGTCGAAACACAGCCATATTCGAGCGTAAATAACTTACGTAAATAACCAAGAAAATATAATATACGATAGATAGTGTAGGTGTCAATATTTAAAAACTTATTTTGTTGATTCCCAAAAATTGCTTTTGAATCACGTCGTTTTTATTATTAAAGTGCGAATGATCTGTACCTACATATTCCACGAACAGCTCGTCGAGTACAATGGTAGGAATTACGCTAAACCATACTTCTGAACATCTACACTACTGAGGGTTAGAATAAATAAACGCTACACACTCAACGGCCCCATTAGGAAAGTTATATTCTGTGTCGGGTCCGGAAACATTCACAATAACAAAGACAAACACACCCAGACCGGAAAACATGCCTGTACGGTAATAAGTAATACAAACATCTACACCGAGGGGGAATCGAAACCGCGACCTGTGGGGCTAAAGGCAGGTTCGCTACCGCTGCTCCACAACGTCGTAAAAAATAATGTACATAAGCATTTTAAGTTTTTGTGTAAGTGATTCTTAAACTCAAAATGACCCATACACTTGTAAAACATACCCCAAACGCAATATCGACTATGTTATAGATACTTGGCGACGTGCCAAAAGAGCAGTGTCACGGTGACAACGCACGTGAAATTTGCCACATGTCAGCTTGACAGATAAATTCACACGGCCTTGACATGGCCGTGACTTGGACTGGGGTGAAAAAAAAATTAGATAACTGAAAATCTTAAATCTAATTAAATTTAGTTTTGATATAACTCAAGTTTCGTACAATTATGGTCCCGGATATCTGGCGACGTAATAATCAGATATTTTCTGACTTCTTTCCGAAAACATAAATATTGCACAACTCTCTTAAATTCAACCCTAACACAGCGGAACGAAGTTAGTCACAAGCTTGCAACATAATCGAATAAAGTTAGTGCGTGACTAACTTAGTTTCGTTGCGTTGGTGTTTAACTTACGAAAGAGCACCAGCGAGTCTGGACTTTCTACGGATATGTAGGGCCTGTATATAGTAATTCTATAATTGTATATCTATGTATATTGGTTGCTTTATTTCCTAAAAACCAAACTCATATCGCGATCCTTATCCTGCGAATTCGTTTTAAAGAGCAAGAAAGAGCGCCTTATACCCACCCACCACCTTTATCATTTCATTACATATTGAACCAAGATCATTGCTATTCTAGAATTAATTACTTTCGTTTTTGCCTCCAAATTCAAGGTACAACAAACAAAGCCATACGCGCTTCATTATTTACAACGCACTATTATATAAAAGATCCGTATTATATTTACTTACGTAGGTACATAGTAATGTATACCTTGGCCTGTTTCAATAATCTTCAGACTTGAAACAAATTATCGAAACAATAAAAAAGGAATCTCGATTTTGATACTTTTTTTTTAAATTTAATAAACATAATAAGCATTGCACACTCAACGGCTCCCATTAGGATAGTAATATCCTGTGTCGGGGGTCCGGAAACATTCAATGACAAGGACAAATACACCCAGACCGGAAAATATGCTTGCATGGTCAATACAAACACATGCTCCGAGCGGGAATCGAACCCGAGACCTGTGGCGTTTAAGGCAGGTTCGCTACCGCTGCGCCACAACGTCGTCAAACTTTATATTATACTGACCGATTATCAAGTTATAACTCAGTAGATAGTAGAGGGGGAGATAAACGCAACAGTCCCTAGCTAAGAACTAAGTAGATAAAACCAGTTAAATGGACCGTTAATGGCACATCATTGTACAAAATCATTTTCTCTTGGTTCAAGAGATTAATTGCTGATTTCATGTTGGCTAATTTACATGACAATATTGTTAATAAATCACATATTTCCTTTTTTTTCTGTACCGCAAACCACGAAATTATTTCGACGCCCAAACGAATTAATAAACTGAACTATATTCGTCCGGATTTAAAACTTTAACAATTGGTTCCAGTGTATCAAATTAACAATCTCGGAAAATAAAGGAAAAATAAGAACGAAAAATAAAGTTATTGAAATACTCACAGGCACGTTTGCCTACGCGTCCTGCTCGTAAACTACAGGACTTTTTGTGTTATAATTATTATTAAAATAATGAATACTGAATACGATCACTCATTATAAAGTTTTAAATACTATAATAGGCCATTAAAACTGGAAACACGATAAGAATTTAATTCTATTACAAAATATAAATTCTAATCACCAACTGTTAAATATCACAATTTCGATAGCTGTTAATGATTTATACGTTCATTATAATTTTGATAACTATAATGATCGTAAAGTGATTTATAAAATATATGTTAATCAAGGGGTTACTATAGATATGAAATACTAGTGACAGCCCCAAATCCCAAAAACAACAAAAAATTACTTACCCATAACTTGAAAAGTCTTGCTTATTGAGATAGGGAAGTCTTTTCATGTTATGGGTAAGTATAAAGACTTTTTTTCGAAATGAGGTAAGTCTTTTCAAATTACGGGTAAGTAGATAAACTTATTTTGGATATGCTTGTTCTTTCTTTTTAATTGTTCTTTTAACTAGTAAATCTAGTTTCAGAATGATCAAACATCCATTTATCCAAGTGACCATATATTACTCATCTTTACCGGCGTCGGGATGTGACGACCCCATCGCCCGCTGTTGGGATAACCTCTGTCACAGCAGAGATTATTCCACCAGTGCAATCAGTCACACTGGTGGTAGGTCTTTTGTTGCAAGAGGCCGGCTAGGTAGGTACCACCGCAGTGTCAAATATTCTGCCGCCAAATAGTAGTGCTTAGGCATTACTGTGTTCCGGTTTGAAGGGCACTGTACGCTAGTGAAATTACTGGGCAGACGAGATTTAAGAACCAATATCTCGAGGTTGGCAACGCGTGAGTGGCACCTATTAATGGTTCTGCAAGCGCTCATAGGCTACGGTAACCACTTACCATCAGGTGAGCCGTATGCTTGTTTGCCAACTTTTAACATAAAAAAATAAATAAATAAATAAATATTATAAATATTATAAACTCATATTAAACACACTGCACACTGAACGGCCCCCATTAGGATAGTGATATCCTGTGTCGGGGTCCGGAAACACATACAGAGACAAGGACAACTACCTAGTTAAAGCCAAAATAAGAAGATAGTTATTGGAGAGTTGCAGGTTCATCCTTAACCTTGTCTTACCTATTCCTAATACAAGCTCCACGCATACAGGATTATAAATAAGTCTTTAACAAGGGATTGCTACTATTCTTTAAAAAGAATAAATCGTATCCGATAGTATGTCTGTTTTAAATTGCATTTAATTAATTCTTTAACAGATCAACATTTAATGGCCTGTCTGTCGTGAATCGACAATTATCGCCACCGCAACATTGAACATCACTTAGTGATACAATCCTCAGCTCACATTTTATTCGTATTAGTAAATAAAAATAAATTATACGTCATAAAGCATCGGATTTAGTATGTTTTTAAACATCGTAATATTTAATAAAATAATTAATAATATAAAAATAAAATATCTAAACGGCCTGAATGGACCGCCGCATGGCGCATCGGATCGATACACCGCAATGCAATGAAATCTAAAGCCTGCGTTTTCATTTACAGTAAAGAAACTAGAGGTGGAAAAAGAAATAACTTAGGATTATCTAAAACTAGGGCAACATATATTTAACATTTTATTTATACATGAGCACACAGCTATTTGCTTAGCGTTATTGAAGTTAAGATGAGCAAAACAGACGAATGTTGAAAGCAAACATTTGGCTTGCCTAATTATAAGTGGTTATGGTATATTCATATTCGTAACCAGAAGCATAACTTACGATGTTAGACTTTTAAAAAGTACTTCTTAATAGTCAAACGCTTCCGACGGTTCGGAAGGTTGATTCTACCGAGAAAAACCGACAAGCAACTTGATAATTACTCTTTTCAAATACATATATGTTGTTTACAATTTTATTTTTTTTTGTCATGACGGTTGGCAATCAAGCATACGGTCCACCACGGTACGGTGATGGTAAGCAGTCACCGCAACTTATGAACGCTTGCGATACTTGAAGTATCACAAGCGCGAAGGGACGGGATGAGAAGGGGAAAAAAGGAAGGGAACAGGGGGGTGGGAAATTGGGCCTCAGGCGCTCTCACTAATCGCACGATCGCAACATTACCTAACGATACTGTAACTTGACGCCGACCTTCTGTGTGCCGATCTTTCCCCGGTCGAGCCGGCCTATTTGTGCTGAGAGAAGCATGGCTCTACTAGCGTATAAATTAATATTATTTTATTTATTTTATTAAAATTTTATTATTCACTGTTTAATAAATGTTATAATTAAAATCATTACGAACACATTAAGCATTCTGTGTCACACCGTCAGAATCTCCGTCAATTGGCAGAATAATTAGGAAAATAATTGAACGACACCTCGAACACGAGCCTACAATAAAAGGAATATTTAAGAAACAACACAACGTGTATATATCTAATTTGCATTCCCAATCGGATGATCGTTTAACGCGAGCCGAGCCAGGTTAATAGGAGAATCAGAATGAGCCTCGCGTCTACAGGAAATCTTAAATGTAGCTACTTAAAGATGAAAATCCATCGGTTGTATAGCGCTATAAGCAGACAATATTTTTTTTTGTAAAATATTAATAAAAATATACATTTGTTTATAATCTACATCGATAGAAAAATTCGAACATGTTCTAATGTAAATAAATATTTAATTTGTATGTAGTTTATTTGAAATTAATAAGTACTTTTATATTGAAAAAACACTTATGTACTCGTAAGCAAATGCCACAATTTTTTTATGTGTGGTATTAAAATTACATAGTAATGAATAACTAAGTACATTAAAGCATGATAATCTTATTTAGTTTAAATTATTTTTACATTTTTTGTCAGGATCTAGGACAGCTCCGAATACTTTATTGAAATAATAAGCAGCGTGACGACCATTGTGGAGTGTTGGTGGGGCAGGCTGCCTTAAGTCTCAACGATCGCGGTTTCGATTCACGCTCGGGGCGGATATTTGTATTGAAATTATAATTATCTGTATCTGTCTGGGCGTTTGTCCTTGTGGGCCTATCTTACCTCGGAGAACACGTTAAGCTGTCGGTGACCGGACGGACGGGGTTGTTTAAATAACATCTGATAATAATTGTTAACTCTTGATAGGTAATTTGCTCTTACCCAATAAGTTGTTGGTTCGCCCTTAGGATTGCGGAGGTCAGATGGCAATTGCTGTGTGTAAAAACCAGTAAGCTGTCAAATGAATAAGAATAATAAACAGAACCTGATTAAAACACTGGGATTTATGCTAGGTAGAAGAAGAAATAATTAGCAGCGTACTTCACACTATACTTGTATCCGGACAAGATGTGAAAAATGTTTATAACGATGCTTCTTGAAAAGATTGATATCATAACTAGAAGTGACGTATACAAAGTATTAAACTCAAGCAATAGTTATAAGCGAAATAAATCAAGATAAATCGCATGGTATAGCGCTACATTCAATGATCGACGACTCTAAGCTTTCCTTCGCTTTAACTTAATGCTGGCTTAAGTCTCGCTGTTTTACATATTGTTTCAATGTTCCTCCATCTAACTCTCGGGCTTTTTGCATTAAACCAGACATTTTCTAAGCCTTAAGAAAATTGTTTTATACTTTTTTTCCTACTAAGAACGTTTTCTCCGTAGAATAAATTACTACCTGAGCCGCCGGTAAATCTTTGTTACTATGTTACATAAACATCATGCATCTGACTTAAGTATAATTTTTTGTATGTCATTTATAAAATTGATCCATCCATGAAGAGATGAATATTAACTAAATATATTGTCACAGTAATAAAAACATTCCAGTATGTAGCAAAACACACTACGAGGGTTAACGGCTGCTACAATATAATAAAGTGACTGTTAAAAAATATAATAAGGGCAAATATTTAATTCCATCTTGTGTCAGTTTAAATTTTTAGCATTATTATTAGTTTAACCATTATTAGTCTACGATTCTTGAGTTCCTTTTTTCCAGAATTAGAAACCCCATAGTTCAATAATTAGACACAATTTTGATGACTTATCAGCTCCTAATATCTCAACAACTACTGACTTAATGAAGAAAGGCAAAATTAAACGTCATTATTATTTTTAAAGACCTATCCAAAGATACCTCACACATGCCGTGGGTTGATTTTTTTCTTTCAACCCTCAGTTACGTGTATGGACTGCTTAGTTTTTATATACTTTAAAGTGTTACTACAAAATTGTATAGCAATTTATATAATACATCTATTAAGTAAATTTCGTATACATAAAGCCAATAGTCTCCAAAGAGACCTGACGCACCGTTTTAGCCGTTTGGCTACTGAACCTTAAAAACGTTTCAGAAGTGTTTTCTCACTAACATCTAAAAAAATAAAAGGCGTACAGAGATCTAAAACAAATAACAGTATCCTAGCTGAGCTATCGAGATAACACAATCAAGGATAATGAAAGAATAAACACTTAGGAACGTCGGCCTCGAGAGCTTTTACGACGCTGACTTCTTTACTTTCATTCTTATCCCGAGCTTATCTATTAGTAGAGTACATTTCAGGTTGTCAATTTGACTGATTCTAAGGCAATGTGAACTAGGTCTTCGGACACAGAGCAAAACTCCTCAAAGTATTGGAACTAATTACATGATACGGGCAACACTTTCCTCCTTCTTAGCATTATTCTCGTTATTATACTAGTATATTACCCAGGGTCTGCTTATTACTCTTGTCCATATTTTACAGTTTAACCAGTAACTCATTGGATAAGAGCCAATTACGCCACAACGGTGTCTACGGTGTGATTCGGGCAACTACTAACTACTATTTCTTATAAAATAATTTATACAAAATATCGACTTCAAAAGTAAGTCGGTGCTACATAAAATATCGACACAGAAGGCACACTAAACGCCTTTATCTAAAAAGGAGCAATTTCCATGGGCTCCAACGATTTTCATAAAAAAGTATGCAGGCGGTTTCGGAGGCGATAAGTCGATGTAGCTAGCATTCATTTTTAGAAAATGTGTTATCCCTGTTTTCAGACCATGAAAACCCCGGTTCGAGTCCAGATGACTCCAGATATATTTTTTTCTCTTGTTTTTCAAGTTCCAGCTTTTGTCAGAAAAACTATTATTGTGAGCCCCTTATCAACGCATCTAATTCGTATCTAATATATTTTTTGATTTACCAAAAATAATTACCGCGCAAAGTTCGGTCATCAAGATACTTTTCCTAATAAGAACCTTCTCCTTTTTTTGAAGTCGGTTATAAAAGCCAACAAAAACAAAACCAAACTTGTTAAAATTACTGTGATAATACTGTAGTCGAGCCAAAATCGTGAAAACACATCATGGCGTAGAAATGAAAATCGTAGTTTTGGCAACCGCTATAGACAATGTTTATATTCGCTGATTGCCAAACTTTGATTTGGATCAACGTTCTACTATAAACAGTACACTGTTGCTTAATACAAAATACTTGAACGAGATGGAAATATATTGTGTTCTCTTTCTAATCGAAAGAAATAGAGATCGAATGACCTACATAGGTGACGGATTCTTTCAAACTACCAATTTTTCTATACCATAACTAGCGGGCCCGGCAGACGTTGTCCTGCCCCGAAAAAAATCTGGGACCCGTAAGCAGCGCCCTTTACCCGGTCAAAGATTTTGATTGACTAATAAAAAGCAGGGGTTGGTTATAATGAAAATAAATATAAATATGATAACAAAGTGAAAATTTAGGGTCGTGTGTATTTTTCAATGCCACATAATAAAAAAATAAAAATAAAAATGTTATCCAAAAATAAAAATAAAAACTTGGGGTTAACACCCCTTATCACTTAGGGTTTTGAAAAATAGATAGTAGCCGATTCTCAGACTTACTGAATATGCATTAAAAATTCATAAGAATCGGTCAAGCCGTTTCGGAGGAGTATGGGAACGAACATTGTGACACGAAAATTTTATATATTAGATAGTCCCATGCAACCACTTAGCTTGCATAGTAGCATAGTAAGCGGTCACCATATGCTATGCGGGCACTTGTAATATCGGTATTACAAGCCTGATACAAGAGAAAAGGTTGAAAAAAACGGGAGAAAACAAAACAAAAGAAATGGTAGTTTGGGCCACGAACTCATTAAACGTAACGAGGCATTTTTAACACTCCATATCAATGAAGTACAGTAATCGAACCAGCTCTTTAATACACATGAAACACATAAAAAACATCACAACCGACCACGACAAGTACACTTACAACAGAAGATATTTTTTTTTATTTGTTGAGTTTGCAGCGTTCATTTATTTATTGTGCTTGCAACATCAACCAACCAACGAGATATTGGTTATTAAATCCCCATGTGCGGTAATTTCACTAGCTACAGTGTCCTTCAAACCGAAACATCGTATGCTGCTTTGCGATAGAATAACTAACACTGCGGCCTACCGGTCTCTTGCAATAAAAGGCTTACCACCAGTAAAGATTCATAACTCAAATCAAATCTAGAATCATTGACATTGAAACTATTTGAACTAGTGTTCCAAACTTGTCGCCAACATCAAACTTATTATGTTATACCATTACCAATCATTCGTTCCTAATATAAATTAATTTGACTCTCCCCTGAACGGTACGACCTTCCCGGCTTTCCGTCACCTAATTCGGTCAGTTGGCACAGCTGTAACAAAAGGTCGAAGTTCTATTACTCTATTCACTTACTAGCACTCGTACAATTACATCTTAGTCTGCACACATATATAGCGTGTTTGCCGCATTTTTTAAACATAAAATTCATACATATTTTTTCACACATTCATTATAAAAAAATTTCATTAAAAAGTATTTTTCGGAACTCTTTTTTTATTTTTTATTAAATTAGGAATTGGGAATATTGAATATAATACTTTTAGAAAACCAACGGAACCCTATTACTAAGCCTCGTCCGTCCGTCTGTCAGCGGCCTGTATTTCACGAACCGTAGATAATTTGATTCTACGGTGTTACGGAACCCTTTTTTCATAATACAACTAAAAATATAACATTGAAAAAAATTGTAAAGTAATGTACGAGTAAAACCTAGCTTTTTCGGCATGAATAGGTTGGACAAAGAAGTACTTAGATATGGATACCGATTTCATTTGGTTCTATATATTTGATACCGAAAGTCAAACCTCCCCGCTTGTCCCTCGAGTCAGCAACACGCTTGTATATACACTAGGGCTGTATATTTGTTATTGCAAGTTCGTATTACAACAGCATTGAAAAGCTTGACAAACAAACTAAACTAGAAGCGACGAAAGCTGACACGGCCTTCACCTGCCAACCCAGTGCAAAACCGGTCAGTTGCTCGGCATAATTGCATAGAACGATTGTTACCGGGTCTCTTTATCCGAGTATAACAAGTCGCCCTTAGTATTAAAGAAGTAAAACCTGAAGTAAGACCTAGCGACGTAACACAAAGCAAACAATTTTAATATTTTAGAATATTATATATATTTTATAGGGCCCAGTGACAATAATATTTTATATACGTACCAGCGGACCCGGCAGACGTTGTCCTGTTACGAAATTGAAAAAAAAATGTGGGACCCGATACCAGCGCCCCTACTGTGCCCAATTTTTAATCTAAACTATTCTCGAATCCACCGGAATACACACAAAAAATACATCAAAATCGGTCCAGGAAGAGTTCAGTGACATACACACGTACAGTAGAATTATATATATAAAGATATACGACTAGATACCGTAATCGAGAGAAAAAGATATCCCTAATTTAAACAATTTTAGAATATAATATCCTATACTACCTACAATAAAAGAGAATTAAAATATCCTCATAAATTTAATGTGTTGCTAAGTTCTTATAGCCGACGATAAAATTAATTAATGAGGATAAAGAATTTAAATTGTATAAGCTTTTATACAATTAAAACATTATACTGAAAAACGAGACTTCCCACTGTACTGGATTATTAAAGTATAATTTATCTTCGCAGGAGAGTCTTAGGGGTTGCTCCCAAAGGCGACATGACACGGGAGGGATTATAAACGAAATTTTATGAAGGTTAAAACTATGACGGTACAATTGTAATTTTAACTATAATACTCGCAAACAAAAAATGCTTAGGTATGACGTGACGATAGGGCCCATGTGCAATTGTGCATCCCTTAGCATCCCGAAGGCTGCCTAAGCCTTTCAAGCCGGTGCCCACGCTCCATTTCCTCAATTTACGTTTGCGTCTTGTATTGTCAACGTTGTTGTTCTTAAGATAATTATTGTTATATTGTAGTGATGACATAAATACTAAATAATCTAATAAGTTTTAAAAATAAAAACCTACTTAGTTTACCGTGACTTTAAACCTCTTTTAAACATCTTCTGCACATAAGATTATAAATTGTTTTTCTAGTAAATTCTAAAGTACACAAAAGACGATTCTTTTTATGATTTGTGTTTTTGTGTTATCTGCAAAACTTTTTACCAACGCCGAAAAAAGCGAGCATTAGAAAGAAGAAAGTGTATAAGAAAGAATAGTTTGTAGTAATATGATTTTCATAAAAATTCTTAAAAGTATTGCTCTAAAGTATCGAGAGCAAAACAAAAAGTACTTTATATTATGAAATATTTTAAAAGCGCCGCCCAAGTTTCGACTTCATAAACTTCCTTCAAAGGAAATTAAATTACACAGCTGCACTTTCATTAGCGAAACAGCTAGTTTTTGTAGAGAAAAAAACGACCTGCAAGGTCACTACATTAGGTAATGTCATTGAGCGAAAAAAATTGTGACATTCTTAGTCATTTTCTTCTCAGATAGAGGTTCCATTTTGGAGGCCATGGTAGTAGTATCTATCTTTCAAGAAACGTTTTACGGCGCATAAATATATTTGAGTTTATTTCATAGTTTGATAGTGACAAAATGTATTTATTTTATCAATAAGCATGTAGTAAGCGTAGGTATCTGCAAAATTCTAAGTCTAATATAAAATCATAGAAGTATTATAAGAACAAGAAGGTTCACTTGTAATTTAATGTTAAATAAACTCATACTTTACAAGTAGACGTTGAAGGTTAATCTTCAATAGCTAAAAACGAAAAATGAAAATATGTTCGAGAAAGAGACCGCACAAGAGAGGCAGCTGTGTCCCTCTCCCACAGGTTGCCCTTACAAAAAAATATCAATTATTAGAAATTATGGTGCTTCAATTAGATAGTGATATAGGTTCCCTTTGAAACCTCTCTTTCGGCACAGAAATTTCGCTTCAGTGAACTTTCTAGTTCCTATAATACTTCTATGTATAAAATGCGTTCTAGCTTGACAGTTCATTTTCTAAATTATGAATTCGTCAAGACCAATAATTATTCTGTCTGGGACGGACTCTGAGTGAAAACCCCTTTTCATCAGTTAATTGGAAATTAAAATGAAAATTTGTATTTATATACAATTCAAAAGGAAATTACGCTCGGTTTCAAGACGCTAATTACGACGTAAATTTTACACCACCCACGAAACTCTTTTAATTTTTTCTATTATTTAAGCTTTTCATTTTTTCGGTGAAATCATTTTTAATTTATTTTTCAAAGGTTGATTATTAAGAAATAACATTAAATGAACATATTTAAGAAACGTTTTATTACTTTTTATACTGAAAAATTAAAAATGGCGATGATCGCCCGGTAGGTTTGAACTTTTGAAGTAATTTACTTTGATTCTATTTTTGCCAAAATTCAAACTATCTAATATGGTCTAATTGGTTCCGATGGTAACAGTAACAATAACTAACACCAAAAGCCTTAGTATCAATTTGTCGCATTAAATTTAGTTAACCACTTACTTCTAATTTCGTTGATTTAAAACCATTAATTTATTAAAAGACTAATTAGAGTATCATGAAAAAGCTGTCGTTGTCTATCCTGGAACAACTTTATTGTCTCCGCCTGATCTTCGGACAACTTCAGATGGAGTGTGGACTCGCCTAGCCATAAGTGATAAGAGGGTAGTAGACTGTAGTAGTAGAGCCGTGCTCGTTTCAGCAGTCATTACTGCTCCACCGGCTGACCGGCTCCACCGGAGGAAATAACACTATCTCACAAAAAACCTGCGAAATATGAGAGCGCCAGCACTCCTTTTGTCTCTATCTCTCTTTTGCTGGCAAGGCAAAGCACACGTGATAGATACTTTAAGTATCGCAAGCGTTCATAGTTAGCGATGATTGCTTACTATATCATCAGGCGGGCCGCACGCTTGCCTGCCAACCCTTATGATATTTAAAACAATATAGTATCATCAAAAAGCTTTCGTTATCTATCCCCCCTGGTACAGAGACCTTAAAAATGGAGTGTCGGCTCGCATTGTCAAAAGTGACAGGAAGGAATTTCTTTCCATGTAATGGACAAAGTTCTTTATAAAAGGAAACAATTTGTTGCGTTGTTTCTTAACTTTTACTTCGTCATTGTGGCTATTTAGATTAATTAAAGTGTTGCTCAAATTGAGGGCGGACGGACGTTGAAGACGGACTTAAATAAAAGTTTTTCAATTAAAGCCTTGGAAATTAATCTTAAAAGTATAGAACGTAGCAATAAATAATCTTCATTTACGTTGAACGTTTTGTTAGTTTATCTATACGTATAAAAAGAGAAGACCTGACTGACATATCAACGCCTAAACCCTTGGACCTAGAAAGCTGATATTTTTTTGGTGTCGATTTTAAAGCGTAAAAAAGCACTAAGAAAGGATTTTTCAAAATACAACCCTTAGGACGATAAAATTTGTATGTGCGTTATTTTTGAAACTAGAAGCATGAAACGTATTTTTGGCGAACATTTTAAGATAAAAAAACACGTGTTTATACACTATCTAAAATTCCACCTGAAGAAATGAAATGAGAGTTCAAAATTTGTATTAAAATCGTTATTCACGTGGGAGAAACCGCTGGCAGAAGCTAGCTAGTAGATATGTGTTATAAATAATAATATGTTTCATTCCTTATGATCTATCTTATTAACATAACGTTTATTCTTAATAGACATGACCATAATAAGCTTGAGGAGGGCGAGAGGCGTGACCTTATTGAATGACGGCTTTAATAACAATTACGAAATTTGAAACTTGTTACAATTCGGCAATAGAATTTAACAATGAAAAGGCAACGTTAATTTAGCATTTTTCGGGTCAGGCAGCCATATGTTATATATAAGGTTTATGGGTAGCGGTAATGGCTTAACGTAAGGTTAGTCTCCTGACCCTAGTATAGAAAAAAAAATCTCTGAATGACTTTATATTTGAGGTTGGTTTTCATTATTTACTTTATGATCTCATTTCATGAAGATTTGATTTATATTTTAAATTTTAGATTTTATACGAGTACCTTTTAAGATATTTGAAATAACACAAAATATATGTTACTAGCGGCCCGCTCCGGCTTCGCACGAATATATAATATATAATAAATGTAATTATTTACGACATCACATTAGAAACCTCAAAAATAAGAGTATTTCTCCACTATTTAATGGATGTTATTATACATATAAACCTTCCTCTTTAATCACTCTATCTATTAAAAAAACCACATAAAATCCGTTGCGTAGTTTTAAAGATTAAAGCGAACATAGGGATATAGGGACAGAGAAAGCGACTTTGTTTTATACTATGTAGTGATTAATTCTCAACAGCTAAACGTATCATAAAACGGCCATTCTTACAAAAAGCAACATGATCTCTTCGTATTAATTATTTATTGATGGCGTTAACTGACTTCGCGGCTAACCGCAACTACTTCGGTTATATTATGGTGATAACAAAATTAATAATTACTTAGAGAATTACTCACGCCTAACCACATGTACATTAAAAATGCAACAATAACTTTTTTATTTGATATTGAAGTGGAAATGAATTTCTTACTTACGATCAATGTAAATGTATCTAATATAGTTTTTTTATTATGACGGTTAGCAAACAAGCATAGAGCCCGCTTGATGGTAAGCAATCACCACAACCTATGAACGCGCGCGGAACTTAAAGTATCACATGCGCGTTGGCTAACCAATGGATATTGTTACTTTACGTCGAATTTGTGGGAGCTATACGACTTTGTTTGAGTGAGTTCCAATGGATTCGAGAATGGCTTAGATTCACAATTGGACCCAGTAGGAGGCGCTGCTATCGGGTCCCAGTTTTTTTTTGCGCAGGTCAACGTCTGCTCTCTGAGCTCTCTGAAGTTCTCAGAAGTATCCTATCCTTGGTCTAGCCTGTCGAATATACAGGATAAGTTATAGAAAAAACCGCATTATTTACAAATACACAGTTTGTAAATCATCGGATTTATTCTTCGGTATTTTATTTAGTAAAGTTACTTATTAAAAGTCCGTTGCTTGGCATTAAAAGCATAAAATAAAACACTAGATCCATCCAGTAGCGGCATATCTAGACATTATCATGTAATTAGCATACCATCAGAAATGGGGCAATGAGAACGTTCACGCGAACTTAAAGCGCTTACAGTGCTTTGTTATGTAGTCTTAGATAATAAAAAAGGAAATAAAACGAATAGAAAGTTCTTTTGCTTTATTTGTTGGTTTGCGAAAATTTGTAAAGTTGTGGGATCGGGCTCCAAGAACTACAAGGTATTGATGGTACCTACTGTCGGAGAAGCAAAGTTTATTAGACATGCTTTGTATAACTGCTGCTTTCGTCTGATAATCTAGATGCTATGGCTATGGCTAGACCAGAACTACAATTTGCCTCTTTTATATTAAAAAGGGGCAAAAAGACATAGTTTATATTCCCGTGTGCGAGACGACGTAAAAATCAGAATTGGTGAGATTTTTCGCCTTCAGCACTGCCACTGATCGAAAAGTCATAGTACGGGTATTGTTAATTCGCATTGATATCTGTAAGAAGGCATTGCTTTCCCGGACGGGCTGGTCTTTTCGAACCCAAAGCAAAAAGGCTTTACTGAAACACAGTGTAAGCCAATAAAATGTATTTTATTAACATAGGTACCTCTTAATTTTATATTATAAATGTGTACATAAGAACTCATTGAAAATTTTATAACAACTAATCAAGCGAAATTTCGTAACAAACTTTTCAAAGAGCTCGTGATACGTGTGTTCGGTATTATAATTATTCTCTATAACATTTTCATGAAACGCGAAGGAAGCTACATGTGAAGTCATCGCCCTCGGCAGTTACACTTTATACCTGTTTATGAATATTCAAGTTAAATAATATTTTTCAAACGCTACGCACTTTTATAGCGTCTTTTACTGCGGAAAAATTATAATGAGTTCCTTTTAACGGCCCTTAAACTTGAAGTTATCTTTTATTTATTTTGACATAAGACATGATCCCAGAAAGTATTTTATTTTCTAAGCAAGTAATAAGCTTTGTAGGTTTCGTAGCTTGATGGCTCCGTGTACGAAGAACATAGTTATGCAATATTATCATTACTTACTTGGCAAGCAAGCAAACGGCACACCTGATGGTAAGCAGTTGCCATAGCCTAAGAGCGCTTGCAACACCATTTTTAGGTGTCACCAACGTCGAGATATTGATTGTTAAATTTGGTTGCTTGTTTACCGAATGGCAAAATTGAGTTGTTGTTAATGCTTCTAGTTTCAAAAATGACAATGACATGTTTCTTCACCTCTAACTGTTAACCTAAAAGATAGTTTCTAAAGTAAGTAAGTAAGTAAGTAAGTAAGTAAGTAAGTAAGTAAGTAAGTAAGTAAGTAAGTAAGTAAGTAAGTAAGTAAGTAAGTAAGTAAGTAAGTAAGTTTAATGTAACAATGACGTACTTCCATAAAATCTTACACCTATAAAAAATACAGCTTTCTAGGTCCCTGGGCTTAGGCTGGGTGTTTATAAATCAGTCAGGTCTTCTCCTTTATATATCTTGAAATTGTCAAAAACTTGACCAATACATATAAAAAAATCATATAAAGCAAGTTGTTCAAAATTTTCAAATGCGTTTTTCTCGAAATTACATTCGTGTGGGTTGATATGGTATTGCTTATTTGCGTCCATATATAGATTTAAGAAAATAGGAGCTTTTTTGGTAAGTTGATCGTGGCTTGTGAAAACCATTCTTCAATAACGAGCTTTCTTGCTATCTTAAAATGAAAATGATAATAACAGCGAAACAAACTCGTCTGTTCAATAACCTTTTTTTAAAAAATGCTTGTCGCCAATATTGCGGTTCTATGTTATAATGTTTAAGAGAGGAAAAACAAACTATACTTTATGGAAGAAGATATTAAACTTTTTTACTTTTATTTCATTATATATATGCTTAATTTTTGGAGCCTTTGAGTGTGCAGCGTTTATTTATTATTTATTTATCTATTCTATTTTAGTCTCTCGCATGCTAAATTCTTTCGATGTGTGCACTTGTCTCTTTTAAGTATCGCTTTTTCGTTTCATCGAGTTGCCGAATAACAAAGATTCTAAAGAAGTTACACAATCTTTAAAATTGGCTAACAAAATAAAATAATATTTTACACACAAAAAAGATTTGCTATGAAATAGCAATCTCATCTTTGAAATCGTAAGAAAACTACCTGGTATAACCTTATAAATATAAAGTGTTCAACTGGACGATATTTTTGTCTTTACAAAAGCGTACTCTCCATAGCCGTCGGGTTATTTCGTCCATGCCCTGTTAATTACTAAGCGCCCAGTTGTCTTTGCTAATGATTTTAGTAAGGCTCAAAGTAATTAGTTTTGTCGCATTAACACTAACGAAACCTGTCTAACAACAATTTTAAGGAGAATTTATTTTTAAAAATTAAATGTCTGTTTGTAATTCCAAATTAAAAACTTTTCACTAAATGCATAATACGAAAATATATAAGTATATAAGTCTGGCTGCCTGTTTGTTCCGGTTAATCTCTGAATCGGATATATCGATTTTGACGGGACTTTCACTGACAGGTAACTGATGTTATAAGATGTAACTTAAGCTATAATTATTATTAAAAAAAGGAATTAAGGCTGTGTGCAATAAAGAAATATTGGTACACCACGCCAGCGAAGTCGCGAGCGCTGCTAGTTATTATAATATTTATATTTTTAATTATACAATGTTTAGAAGATAAAAATGTTTCAAGGCAAATCTTATTATGTTTTACATACCCTAATATCATAAGTATATTAACATTTAGTCTGAAATCACATTACCCAGTGATCTAAAAAAATATTCAATTATGCTAATTAACTTGATATATTTCACACGACTAATTCTTAGACGAAATTGCTTTTATGGTTTCTTTTGATATTCATGTGACTTGCCAATAACGACTATAATTATAGCCCTTGTATTACCTCATGAAATAACTTAAGTGCCTTTTCACACGTTCCGGTTGCCGGTAGCCAGCGCCGGGTATCCGGTAGCGAAGTGTATGGGCATTGGGCATGTATGGCAGCTTTCAGACGTACCGGTGTAATTTTGGCTCGGCAACCTGTCGCCGGGTGCACGGCAGATTTACCACTGTGCGTACGAGCTACTAGATTCAAAATTACCCTATCTGAAATGAGTTACCGGACAGTCGGCGCCGGATACCCGGCAACCCGGCACATGAGAAAAGACACTAATTATAGCCGTTGACTTCATTCATTAAATCAGTGGCGAATTTACCAGCAGGCTGAGTAGGCTTGAGCATAGGGCGGCAGATTTTTGGGGCGGCAAATTTGAGGACCGACATTTTTTATTTTTTTGCTACCTCATAGATATCAAAAAGATTTCTACATGACGGCTTTCTGATGTTTTTTCGTAGAAATTTGTGACTTTGCCGATGATTTCCCCTCGTAACTTGTCATTGTACATTCCGAGTTGCAAACTTCCATATTCTAGAATAAAATAGTTCGCCACCCCCCAACCAGTAATCGCCCTCTTCGCCCTCTGCCTACACTTTGTATGAGTGAGAACAGCGAAATTATAGAAAATGTATTTCCTTCTTCCCACTATCAACCAGAAGCAAGGGCAGCACAAACCGTACAGCCTATACCTTGAAAATTTGTCCGCCACTGGATGAAATATCTTCTTTTTTTTTTTAATCTTTATCTTTAAAAGGTTTGATCACAAAATGATCATGTCACCCTTATAAATACAAAATAACAATACAACATACACTTACAAACATAATACTTATAAATTATTTTAAACAATTCTTTTTCTAATACCATCTATAACTATGGATGAAATATCTTAAGTCAGCAATGCTAATTGGAGTTTAAAAAAACAATTAACCAGTTTCCAAGTCGTGGATGTTATCGCCGAGAAACAAAAATAAGCATAATCTTTGAGAAACGACGCTCTGTATCTGAGTTAATTTGTTAGAAAAAAATTAAATAGGAAAACTTCCAAAGCGTACGCTATAAAACAATAAAATGAATCCTCATATAAAACACACAAAAAAATCATACAGAAAATCTCATTTTGAATTTAAAAATACTTGGATTGCAAAATAAAGCTAACCATTTCAACCGCTATTACTTACCACTTGAGCACCCAAATTCTGAAACGCTTGAAAGCACAATTAAATACACAACTGGCGAATGCACCTTTAATGCACCTGTTAGCGAAGTGCTCGCGAACTACATGCGTGGATTACACTGCTATTTGCCTCCAGCAATATCATCAAAAACGTCGGTAACCACAGAACAGATATACTCAGAGAGTGTATAGCTGAGTGGCATTTATATATTCGAATAATCTAAGGAAATTGAATGAGAGGACTGGACTGCACGCGTTTAGTGCGTCTATGAACAAGATTTATAAATATTATTATGACGTATCCTTTTCTTTTGACGTATCCTTTAGAAAATAGGTACAATTAGCGAGGGAGCGCTGCCTTCTACTCTGGAAGACGTCCTGAGCCTCGCAGGAGACACCCAGCGTATGGAAACAACTACGAACACTGGCGAAGGCTATCCCTTTTCTACAACCGGTATTCCGTCCTCCCAGCTGATGAAAATGCCAGTATAGCAATATTCATTCCAAAAAATCCGACTTTTGGAATAGTCATAATCACATATTCCAGAATCATAATCTTTGAACATCAATAGTAATATCATACGTATATTGTCCACAGACGACAGCACCGACGTGACACGAAATATAAAACCAGAAAACGCAATTAATAAACATCGGACGCAGTAATAAAAAGGCAAAAGCGAGCGCCTGAATCTTTAATACGAGCAATTTCGTCGCTATTTCATGGTTTATGCGTAATGGGCATAACGGGTGGAAAATCTACATTAAGCACACAATGAAATATAATTTCGGTGTCGTCATGTAGGATACGTATTTCATTCGCGATGAATGACGAATAACGAAGATGTGTGACGTAATAATACTGTTTTCAGGTCAAGTTATGTAGTCCTGCAATTTTGGACATGTATAATTGGAAAAAGGATATCGAAATGAGGAAGCAATTATCCGCCCTGTTGCGTATGGTTCGGTAAATATTATTTCCGGAGGTCTCTGTCTCTTACCATCTTACTTTATAACACAATACGAAATCGTAAAGCTACTTTTTAGCATTACAGAGATGGCAAAATAGCATTCGGCCAGCACGATTTAAGGCAGTTATTGTAGACAAGCAATAGATTTGGTGGTTAGATTTGGGTCTCATGTGCTCTTCTACGCATACATTAAAATGAAAGAAAAAGCTTTTAATACTACTACTGGTACTTGATAAACTGCTTTCATTGTATATTCTCTTAAAACATTCACTTGGGATTAACTTGTATACAATTCGCTGTTACTATGAATCCCTAACAAGGGAGCGATATACATAGTTAATATTGCTCACAAATCACAAAATCCTATCATATTCAAATCTCGGGGATATAAAAAATTGCATATGCAAAAATGTGATATCAAATATTTATTTCAGTATCTGTTATATTGGCGGGCGCGGCCTTGACGCGGTTACGTGCTTATCTGTGCGACATAAGACTTATCCTCCATCGCTTATGTTGCCTTATAGCGCTACTCAACGCATTAAATATAATATGAATTTATTTTCATTAATATTAAAAGGGAAAATATACACAGAAAAAACCCGAAACCTTCCTAGATTTCATTCACGCTTTTATATTAGGTACGTATAGCTAGTATGTTGTTTATATATCTTAGTAGTGAAATAATTGTGATACTAAAGGAAAATAAATTTCTCTGGCTTTTTGACTACATATCGAAGAAACGGGTAAAATAAAGATAAGGTAAATAAATTAGTAAACTGTTTGACTATATAGCGAAAACATATGAATAAAATGTTGTGAAAATTAGTCATAACTGTTAAAAACATTATACATTTTTATTTATGTAAAATTGCAAAAAAAAACTGCTAACAATGGATTACTTGCCAGATTTCATAACAACAACAACCTATTTTTCTTACGATACATCCATATCTCCCACCACCCATCCTATTTATAATCACAATCGACGTTAAAGAACATGTTGATATCCTATGTCACGATTACAATTATAAAAAACCTATATTTGAAAAGAGTAACTGTCGAGTTTCTTGTCGGTTCTTCTCGATAGAATCAACCTTCCGAACCGTCGGTAGCGTTTGACTATTCAAAAGTACTTTTAAAAGTCTACTTGAATAAAAATAATTTTGATTTTGATTAAAACAAATTTTGTCATCTAATTTTTAAATAAAGCAAGTCGGCTATACAGAATAAAATTATCCTTAACTATGGGTGTTTTTATAATATACAGACAAGGAAAAAATACTAGATCATGTTACAAGACGTCACTCAGAGCACAAAAATATCGCAACAATTGGTACTATAAATTTAATGGACGGTTAGACTAATTCGACGCAGCTAATTCGTGCTATTGTTTTACTACGATACTTCGATAGCCGTCGGTCCATCGTATTCAATAAAACGATCGCTGTTATCGGGAAAGATGTTCAGAACTCATAACAATTGATGGGTCAATATACTTTTATATAAGCTGTCCTATCTAAGTTCGACGTGATTCGGATAACAAAAAGAAAAAGATTTTTATATATAATGAAGGAAATGTTTAATATCGGAAGAATATAAATAACATACATTTAAACAGACGACATCGCAATTGCAGGTTTCCATCGCAGATTTATTTTGGTTTTTCACCTTTTTTCTACATTCAGTTGAGAAACTGTCTGAAAAGTGCTATGTTGGAGCGAGGGTTAAAATGAAACATTATATTTTCTTGCGATTTCAACATTCTTTAAGTAATGGACAGAGTCGACCATTCATGTCGACAAATACAGTAAAACTGCTATTTTGTACGAGGAGACCTCTGTATGGATATCTTTCATCTGAGGCGTTACAGCCGCGGGTTGACCTTAGCCCGGTCCCGTAAATCTCGCCAGTCCGGTCTATTCATGGCTTTCCTTCTCCAACTTATTACCCCTAAGATCTTGGTGTCTTCTTCGATGCCGTCCAACCATCTGAGCTTGGACCTGCCTCTACTTCTACGGCCGGCCTTCCAGAAGGCCTTTGGTAATCTGGCCTCATCCATTCGCACCACGTAAACTGCCCACGAATTGCTTGCAAAAGATTTCAATACAATATGTAATAGTAGAGCCATGCTCCTCCCAGCATAAATGGGCCTGCTTTATCGGGGAAGTAATAATTTTCTCACAGAAATTCGGGGTAAAGTACCGTTGCGTTTCGCTGAGTGAGAGCGCAAAAGGCCAAAGCTCCCACCCCCTCTGATCCCTTCAATTTTTTTCTCTTCTCATCCCTCCCCTCCTAACCCTTAACAAAACAACATTTAATCAACAGCAAGAAGCAAAGAAAGAAGCAATTAAGAATGCCTTCTTGGTTTTATGGAGTTAATAAACCTACATCAGACAGAACAAACAAATAACATTAACTAGGTCTATTAGGCGTGATCTATTAAAGCACAGCTTCTCAAACATACCTACTACTGTCTAAAGTATATTAGTTGAGCGTATAATTGTGTACAATAAAATACATATAATATATAGTTATTAAGGCTGTAACCAAGCTTGGAGTTTTTAAAATAACTCTATTTTTATTTTAGTTATAAACTAAGTTATTTTTCTATAATAAATTTACGTAATTAGTAATGTCTAAAATCTTAGACGACCGTTGTGACGTGCTGGTAGCGAGTACTTTGAACCCCGGCGGTCGCGCTTGCCGTAACGTTTGCCTTTGGTGGTCTCCCTACCGTGCCTCGAAGAGCACGTTAACCGATCGGTCACGGTTATTATCATAGCATCCGATATTAATCGTTTACTATTGAATAACAAATTACCTATGCTCCTGTCTCGTGAGCTACTGGTACTTAGGGTTGCGGAGGTCAGATTGCAACCTCACTGTGTAAAACTAGTAGCCTGTCCAATCCGGATAAGAACAAGAATAATAAGCAAACTCTGGGTAAAATACCGACATTAATACTAGGAAGAAGAAGTATTATCTAAATTACAATATGGAGTACACAAGCAGAAAGTTTGACAAGCTCTGCATTGAATAAGCGTACCTACACTAATAATACCACGAACTTCACTAAACCACAGATTCACTTCACCGGATCCGAAACGCTATCAATTAATCAACGTTACGGTAGGTCGATACAAATTGGAATCGTTTGCTTACATTAACTGCTGTTTAATAAAACAACGCTTTGTTTAATCTCGTTTTAAATCAGTCAAACAGGTTTCTGTTAGGAGTTTTTGTGTTGTAGTTAAAACATCGATAGCACAGATTTATAATCCATCTGCACTGTTGGCCTTACTGGTCTGTACTGGTCTGTGTTATGAATTGTTAGGAGTGTCACAAATCCAATGCTTTTCTTTGTCGCACTTCTAAAAAGTGAAACTCAGTACCGGCTCACGTGTTTCTTTCTTCCTATAGTCTAGGCTCCTTCAAACGAGGCGTGAAGAGCCATGTTGCGGGTAGGCAGGGCGAGGGTGGCTAGCGCGGTTGCCTTCCGCAACTGTATAAGCCGCCTTCGCGTTTGGACTTTACTGCCACTTACCTTCTTCGTCCTACTATTATTCCCTGTATTTTATTCTACCCAGGGTCTGCTTATTACTCTTATCCGGATTTGATGGGTTACTAGTCTTTACACAGAGCAATTGCCATCTGACCTCAGCAAACCCTAATGGCGAACCAGTAACTCATTGGATAAGAGCAATTTACTTATCTTAACGATTATTATCAGATGTTTTGTGATAACAACCGGGACCGACAGATTAACGTGCTCTCCGAGGCACGGTGGGGAGACCCACAGACAAACGGCCAGACCGAGGCAGAAATTTAACAAACATCTGCCCGAGCGGGAATCGAACCCGCAACCTTCGAGGCTAAAGGCAGACACGCTACCCACAACGCCACAACGGTGACTTTACTGCCATTACCATCAGGTGGATTTACTACACACTACTTTTCAAATAATTAAAAAAAATCCTCCATCGAAGTCCACGAACACTCTGCTGAGTGTAGCGACTAAGAAAAAGAGAATTTATACGACATCTTAGCGGATTGGGATCGATTTTAAATACTCTTTGTACATTAGAAAGGCTATGCCTCGAGGGTAGGAGTGTGATGATCTCACTAAGGACTTGGAATATAGACGACGAAAATTCTTAGCCGAATGATTATTTCCGCGGTCACTGATCACAACATTGGATTAGCCAATTTTTAATTTTGGATGTCTATCTGTCTGCTCCGGCTGATCTACGAAATGGTTTAACTGATATAAATGGGCTTGTCAGCGTCCAAGGCCATGAAAAATATCCAAATAACAATAATTCCACGCGAGTAAAGCCGTGGGCAAACTAGTCTTACATATATATTGTTCGTTTAATTGTGCCTCCTACATCGATAGCTCAAGAGGTCAGGGTCGAACCAGCAGCTGAGGCATTAACGGTTGCCTAACCAACCGATGACCTATAGAGTCATACTTGTATTGAATTTAAATGCATTTATTTGATGTTTAATTATTAAATAAATCGCAACTCGTGATTTATTTATTCGTATTGTGTAGTTCGGTGGTTACCTACGATCATCACAAGGAGTTTCACATCACCGAATAGTGTTTTTCCGGAGCTAATGGACCAGTTACTTTAAAAAAATATCCTAGTCGCAATAGTTATGCTTATAAAATTTCCTTTCGATTGATGAGTTCCTTCTAATTTCCAAAATCAGATCCTGACCAAATTACCAAAGAAAAGAATTTTCAAAATCGGTTCTCAATGACAGGAGAAATTAGTAAACATGTAAATGTAAAATACAAAATAACATATACGTCTTTAACATATACACATGTTCTATGTGTATATGTTAAAGACGTATCCTCCTCCTCCTCCTCCATTTTCGAAATCGGTTAGTAAAATTAATTAAAAATATATTAAAAGCTTTAAATCTGGAATAAACTAATGTAGCAATACGACCTGCGCCTACGCATTACAGAACATTTATCGTTTTTCAACAATGATAAACATTATGTCATTACCACATACTAGAGTTATTTAATTTTAATATTATCATGACAACTCCTGCCCTATCGTCATCATTACCATTACTCAATAACATTTTTGTAAGCTGAATGAACACTTTTGACAGTACGTGTGTGGTGATAATGAGATAGAATGACATCATGAGGTCATTTAGCTATTAATTACGCATTAAACTAGTATATTAAGCCTCAATAGCTCAACGGTAGAAGGTGCTTCGCTCCGTTTACGCGAGAGTCGAGGGTTCGATCCTGACCCCATTGGGCTATTATCGTACCCACTCCTAGCGCAAGCTTCGAGCTTATTTGGAGGAGCAATAGGAATATTAGTAATGCCTTGAAAAAGCATTGCTAATATTCTTTAAAAAAATTTAATTATTATTACAAAGAATAAAATAACCTTTTTTATTTCATGACAAGCAGTCACAGCCACCTATGGACACTTGCGATACTACAAGCATCACATTCGCGTTGACAACTCAAGGGAAGGAAGGAAAAAAGAAGGTTAAAGAGAGGGTGGGAGATCGGGCCTCCGGCGCTTTCATCGCACGAAACGCAACATTACTCCGTTTTTCTGTGTGAGGGCAGTATTTCCCCTGTCGAGTCGGCTCATTTGTACTTGGAAAAGCATGGTTCTACTACTAATAGACATCATAGCAAATATCAATGAAGTCGAATAAAATTGAGCACATGAATAGCAAATGAAAAACGCCATCTTTTATAATAAATCTCATATCACTGTAATAATTGCGTAATGTAAAAAATAGGCAAGAGATTTAGAGAGAATTAGTAGAAAATTTGATTACGTAAAAGGTAAAAAGAGTGTGTGTAACATTGAAAACTAGAAAGTATAAAATTTAAGTAGTACTATTAAACATAACCGATGTTATAATAAATGTTAAAAAAGAGGATCGTTTTCAAAATCTGAAAATTTCATTTCGTTGATGAACTAAACCAAAGATATTCATATACAAACTTTAAATGTTAGTTATATTGTTTAAAGTGAACATATCGCTAATAAAAGTAGACACTGGTTAGATAATATAATGGGCACGATTACGGTTCACTGCGCATTGTTTCAACCTCAGCACTCGGCGGAACGTTACACGTGGTGACGTAAACGATTCACTGTATATACAATACATATTACGTATGTATTTGGTCATACTGAAATAATGAAATTTGTAATACATTTTGGTATAAGTAATTTCAGTTAGGTGAATAAATGTATTAAAGTAGCCGACGTAGTCACTAAGGCTTGAAAGCTGAAACTGAAATGACCTGGTCACGTTTGTTGCGGAGCCTATGGACGATAAACTGATGGAAGGTGGAGAAGGACGCCCAACTACCAGAAGCTCAGCTGGACTGGACACCAGATACCAGATGCAGCGCCAAGCCCGAAAAAGCCCTTGCCATCGATTTGATGCAAAAACCTGAAGCTGTATACTGGCTGATTATAATGATGATGAAGATGAATATGATGATCCATAAATAAGAAAAAAATTAAAGGGACTTAGGTATCCAGTCGTACCGTATAACATAACTTTTTTTAAATTGTTCATGTTACAATCTCAGGCAGTTCATGTTAATGCCAATGATCTCAATGTAGTGAAAATAGGATGCGATAACTCCTTATCATCATACAGAGCTTGACTCTGTAATTTTTGGTGATACTGAAATAAAAATTAACCACGAATTAAGAGGTGTAAATAATGCACATTTAATCGATAACTCAAAATCACATTAAAAGGAGCCACTTAGTCCAAAATTGTTTTATAAACTTACACGAAATATTTGTCAAAATCGGTATTCATAAAATATATTACTATTCAATATTTGGCTTCTACGCATTAATGTCGAATATGTTTTTAATAAATTGTAGCCAATGACTCATACATCGAATTAGTGACATAATTATGACTCATCGAAACTTTTCTTGCGATGTAAGAAATCTTCTGTGTCAAGGTCATAATCATAGTAAATAAAAGCTACATAAATACTCACTTATTCACATATTCACTTTAGTGTTCCGTTAAAATGACGTCCGTAATAATGGGAATTAATAAATACATCCTTATCTTTTATATCCTATCCTATCCAGACTTGTCAGGTCACAGAACGACTACCATTTTCCCGACACAACCTTTTTAGGGAGATTTGCAGAAATAGTTATTAACTAATAGAAGTGAATTATGGTAAATTGTTTAGCAAGAATAAACGATAATTAATAGAAATTATGTAATAATTAACCGGTAACGAAAGCGTGCTCTTCAAGGTACGATTGTTAATGTGTTCATAACTTTATACGCTGCTTGGAATTTAATTAAAAAATGCTGAACAAGAAGAGTTATTTAGTTTTCTGTGATATTTCCTAGTGACAGCGACTGATGATGGTAGAAAGTCACGAGGCAAAAATATAAGAGATATTGCTCTCGCTCGCTACTATTATCCCCTGAATGTTTGCCATTCCACGTCATTCCATTGTCAAGATAAAAACTTAACCCATACTAATTCAGGCAGCTAACTCTGCGCAAGAAGAAGCCTGGATGTAGCGGCCACGACCACACCCTACTTCACACTCGTGAGATTGAGTAAATCGGAGAAGTACACTTTTGTTTAAGAAGCCACGGAGTAAAATAATCATTGTCAGAGGAGTAACTTGATAATTTCTTCCTTTCATCATAAATGTCATAAATCATCCTAAGCCGTTGTCCTACCAGTAGGATAGTGAACTCCCATTGGGCTGCTCCTTTTTCACGGCAGAGTCGGTCCGTCAGGTCGTCTCGTCTCCTTTAACTCCGCTTTACAATTAACTGTAAATTGGATGAGGATACTAATCTTGCTCCCGTTTATACATATGAAAAACTTCAGATGTTGTTGTTGTTGGCTTACTATATACTATTGACAGGCCCTTATATACAGATAAAATGATAAAATGACTGACACGTGACGACCTGCTGGTGCGAATAAAGTTACTGAAGCTAATTTCATTCGATGATATTGCAAGCTTGTGACTTATTTGGTTTCTTTTGATGATGATTACGTTGATGTTGATGAACTAGAGAGTCTGATAGTTTGTGTATCGGTAATATCGGTAAGGGCCAGTATATATATATATATATAGTAAGTATAAGCAAGTAGCATATGAAAAAGGTCTACGGCCAAATTGACCCAGACTCAATGTGGCGGGGTTAAATTCATGTTGCCAATCATCTTCAATTGTTATGATTTCTAATGTAATATCATGAATGATATTTTAATATGTTGAAATGGAGTCTGTTATATATAATAAACAAAGAACATTAATATATAATACAGAGGTATCACGAGCGCATGGATATTGTCCTGATACAGAGGATCACCGTGGGGGTACGCAGACGAGAAGAGATAGCTTCCAGACATTTAGACATACTACAAGTGGATTCAAATATTACTACAAAATATAATATGATAATAGGAAATCTTTTGTTTTTAAAGTTTAAATTAATTTATATTCAAATAAAAGAAAAGAGTAAAAGAGAAAGATTGATTTTAATTTTTAATAACATCACAACAAAGATAATTAATGAGAAAGAAAGAGACAGATATAATGTTAATGCATACATATTAAAGCGCCAACTGAATTCAAAATGGCGATGTGTCATCGGATTGCTAGCGGTCAATTAAAACCGTTTAATAGAGTACGTGCGTTCAATGGTGTGTAATTTTATTAAGAATTTTTTATATGTTAATTATATTATGACTATATGACCAAGATTTAATATAGTTGTTAGATAATTTAAATAAATTAACATAATTAGAAGAATAGTTTTCGCTAATGATATCAAAATGTTTGTTGCTCTTCTTCCATTTCGCTCTTATTGTATCCTTAAGTCTCGTTTTGGGCGCTAATGCGCTTACAGCTGAAGAAGCACTCATCCAATAAACATTTTATCTTATTGACGTACTTGCCTATTACATTGTTACACAAGTTATTTTGGAAAAATAAAAACTGGGACTATTTAGAAGCCAATCGATCCTAATCAAATTATTGTAGTTTTTATTTGTTTAAATATTAATAGATTATCAACAAAGCGCTTACTAAAACTAGAATACACTCGATTAAAAAGACGAAAAATTGTACGGTCGGGGGCCCCCGTCAGGAACGAGGTTCCTTAGTTTATTAAAGGCGTCGGGATGTGACGACCCCATCGCCCGCTGTTGGGATAACCTCTGTCACAACAGAGATTATTCCACCAGTGCAATCAGTCACACTGGTGGTAGGTCTTTTGTTGCAAGAGGCCGGCTAGGTAGGTACCACCGCAGTGTCCAATATTCTGCCGCCAAATAGTAGTGCTTAGGCACTACTGTGTTCCGGTTTGAAGGGCATTGTACGCTAGTGAAATTACTGGGCGAACGAGATTTAAGAACTAATATCTCGAGGTTGGCAACGCGTGAGTGGCACCTACTAATGGTGCTGCAAGCGCTCATAGGCTACGGCAGCCACTTACCATCAGGTGGGCCGTATGCTTGTTTGCCAACTTCTAACATAAAAAAAAAAAAAAAAAAAAAAAGTTTTTTCTTCAACCCCGAAAATAATTCGAAATTAAAAATGTTTATTTCAATAAGTTATATGATAAAAAGAAAAAGAGACAGGGACAAAGAGAGAGTTGCGCACCCGGCTGCGCACTCATTTGCTCGTGTTCTCTTTTGCTTGTAGCAAGCTCGATACAAACACAGACACAGCATACGGCATTTCGATACGTGACGATTTCTACTAAATCTCCCTACCAATAAGCCGCGTTAAGGAACTTCATTCCAAAAAGTATCATGTAGCAGCCCAACGAACGTTATTGATCGTACGAAGGGGCACCAACGAGTCTGTGACGTTTTATCTGTATGATAAGGCCGGTCCATAGAAATAATTCTATGCTTCGAATGCTATAAATTAGAAATCTAATTAATAACGTAATAAACAAGAAACATTAATCATTTATACACATACAGATATATCTAGTATTCACGCGGCGAACCTAATCTCGCTCGAGGCTAATCTAGACCGCACATGGAGCTTAATAATGCGACAATAGATGATTGCGTTCATTAACTTTGAATCTTTTGATGATAAACTTAAATATTCAAGAGCAGTAGAATCTCAAAAACAATTCAAAAGTTCTAAATGTGAAAAGTGACTTCTCACAGAATATCAATACTGTCGCTGATAGTTCGTGTGTGTATAATGCCCCAAATCGTAATTTTTTTCTCCCCTCTTACCCTGACCTGGATAGAAAGCATAAGATGAATGCAGGTTGATTGCCACCGTAGCCACATTGTATAAAGAAAAGCTTTAGTATACTAATAATAATTTAATCGTCTTCACTTAATTACGACAATTGATAAAACCTATAAGCACTTGCAGCACCATTAGTAGGTGCCACTCACGCGTTGCCAACCCCGAGATATTGGTTCTTAAATCTCCTTTGCCCAGTCATTTCACTAGCCTACAGTGCCCTTCAAACCGGAACACACCTACCTTGCCGGCCTCTTGCAACAAAAGACCTACCACCAGTATGACTGATTGCACTAATGGAATAATCTCTGCTATGACAGAGGTTATCCCAACAGCGAGCGATGTGGTACTCACATCCTGACGCCGGGAAAATATTATGTTTATTTTTGGCTGTAAAACCAATGAAGATAAATCGTAGCACTGACCAATAAAATTGATATGAGAACAAACAGGTCGATCAGACAGCAATAATTGCATTTAAGAAATATGAATACAATAAATGAAAAATGGAAAGTATCAATTATCAAAGAAAGCAGAAAAGTTAAAATAGAACCAAATATAATATTATTTAAGGTTTCAATTTCCTGCGATCTGGTTTCCAATTACCAATTAATAAAATATAACGCCATTTTCCAAACGATTGGAATCAGATGTTTTATTCAAAAGCTGGCAGCACCTGTTTGGAGAATAAATTCCGGGATGGTCTTGAAGATATTTTCCAGTCGCTTTCACGGACATATACAAAAGATTTTTTAAATTTCTGTGTAAAGATATACTACTAGCATCTGTCCGCTATTTCGTCCGCGGTGGTCTTAGAATTGACACCAAACAAGAGAAATCGTTTCTAAGTAATGTTTCATAAGACACAATCATCCGAATTCCAAGTGAAGACACCCTGCTGTAGGTTTTTTGATAATCCCAAAGTAACTTGCTGATAATGCTGATAATAAGCTATCTGTGTGCTAAATTTCATCCCAATCCGTTAAGCGGTTTATGTGTAAATGAGTAAGAAACATCCGAACTCATTAACATCCAATCATACAAACTTTCACATTTATAACATTAGTAGGGTTATGAGGATTAATTAAAGCTACTAAGTGGTATGGGTACATGTTTTATATTAAATTCTATTAACAAATAAGATTCTTGCCATTCACATTAATGTAGTCGCCATGTATTTCATGGAACTTGAAATCAGTTCAATTGATGTAAAGGGAAATGAAGGAATGGGTTTGGAAGGTAATTTTCCCGGTTACATTCTGTATTACGTAGCGACGGGAACTTAGTATTAGCGTCAATGTTGTTCGGAGTTTAATTCAACAAGTTCTTCTGCGGCTAAAAATACTAAAAGCAAAATAATATTTTAAAATAATAGAGCTACCCCTATAAGAAACTTTATATTTTTATTCTACTGCTGTACGGAACCATTTATCTGTGAGTCCGACACCCACTTGGCCGGTTTTACATTTATGTGCCGTTCTCTTATTGTATATACAATTAACAAAAGTACAAACTGCTGTCTTTGAAAGTAATAATTGCATACAGTATTAAAAAGTAGAAAGTCTATATTTTTTGGTCTAATTAAAACTGTGTTACGCATATCAATATGAAGAGACTTGTAGTATTTCGGAAAGAACGGGTACCGTTGAACGGAGAAGTACTAACGCTATCAGATTATCAAATGAAGTAGCAGTCTCCGTACTGCTACGTTTATGTGAGTGCCGGGAACCTAAACTCCCCCTCCGTTTTCTCCCTTTGTTTTCCACCCTCCGGTTACTATAATTTTCTATAAGGCAGGCCGTTATATAAAATACTACTTTTTTGTAGTAGTAGTATTTTCGTTCAAAATTATGGGCAAGTATTTTGGTTGAAATTATATTCATATAAGCTTTTGCTAACCAAACTATCATTTTAATAAAAATAAAATAAAAAATGTTAGTACTGTTTTTAAATCAATTTTTAACGAATCACGTTGATTTAGATAATGGAATCTGAGATTTGCAGTTGACGAAGTTACAACAGAGAATTTCGGTGTTGAATTTGTCACGAAAAAATGTTGTCGAAAATAATATTTTTCAATTATTTTTTAAAATAAAATCTGTATATTTAATACTTTATAGAACATACCATATCATCCATATCGTATCATACCGAGAATGCCGAAAGAAGGCCGAAATTTAAATGAGAATTTGTTCGAAACCGAGAAGAAGGCAAATAGGGCCATGGACGGCGGACGCGCCCGGCATGTGACCCAAGAGGGCAAAATTACTAATTACTTGAATAGTGATTGGTTGTATAATTCATAATTTTGTTATATTATATTCGTGTATTTAGGAAGATCTAGGGGGTAGCTACCCATAAAGTACTACCTCGGTACGCCCATAAAGAGAGCCTTTTTGGAGCTGGAGTTTGGCGCTCAGTTCCGGCGTTCCCATTTATCAAACGAAACGAAACTGTGAGAGGTTTGAACCGACCCAATTATGTTGAAAGCAACAAGACTATATTAGCAGATGATTCGAAGTTATATAAATTTCATTCTACTTAATTAAATGTATAATGTACGTATTGTTATTTCATACGTCTATCGTAAATAATAAATAGACACAAATAATGATGACCTCAATTAAAAAGAATTTCGATTCATACTTGATGTATGGCGCAAAGGTGCCGTCGGGTCGCGCGTCTGTATTGTGTGATAGTCAATGTCAAAAACTAAAGAATTATATTTTTTTATATTATTTTGTATATTATGTTACAATCAAGCTATCATTGCAGGAAAAAACTATAAACTGATTTGTTTAAAATTAAATTAGTGAGCTACTCCAAATCTGTGGTTACAGGCTACTTTTTGTCGGGTTGAAAAGGGAGTTGAAAGTTTCTATGGAGAATCAATTATTTCTGTTTTGCATTAAATGTAACTCATTAAAAATCGTTACACGCAGGCAGAAGCATATCGATAAAATATATATGCATACAGATATTATGTACTATAAAATATTTTTTTTACGTTTATAAAATCAGCATGTCAAGTATTCTCAATTTTCCTATAGTTTTAGCTGAATAATTGATTATTCTGATGCGATATTGAAATGAAGTGTATTTATATATAGATAACATATTAAAATTATACTTATTGAAAATATCAATATGGTTTGACGAAATCTTTACGTTTTCAGTATCGGGATGATATTAAAAGTCTATAAGATGAATTGTTTACTTTTAATTATCTTACGCCGAATCATGTTAAAAGTTTGAAAACAATCGGCAATAGTAATTACAAGTTAAAGCCTCCGTCCATTGTTCGTAAAAGCTTCGCTGTTTTTCTCCTATCTGAAATTGGTTTGTATGTCTAATTAAGAGGGTAAATATTGAGAGGGCAAGTTCTGAAAGGTTCCCTTGTTAAGATCAAACGATCTAAGTCGTATCTCTGTGAGTAAAATCTTTCATTCCATCAAAGGGAATATGGAGAAAACATTTTAATCCCCACAAAGAAGTAAATAAAATGAATTGGGAAAGAGGATTGGTTTATAACAAAATGGGCTTTTAGGATTTCTATTTATATATTTTTTAAATAAATCGATAACTATTTTTAGACCTGTTATATTTTTTATGGCTCTCGGTACTGCGATTTTAGGCCGCAATAATTCTGCCAATGTAAACGTAGGAGAAACCTCGTTTATTGTTTTTAATCATAGAGTAGGAAATGTTTTTAGTGTACAACAATTTTTGAGATTCTGTGTTTACAACGGAACGTCAAATGAAATAAATAATGATTTTATTCTTGTTGATAGGTATCTGTTGCATGCATAAAGATACGTAAAACATTTGCAAACCACAATCTGACCCGTGAAGCATTTTTCCGTGTGTACCTTGACCTACTTCATGAAATGGATTTTTGAGACAACCTAATTACTTAGTTTCGCGTTAACTAAAAATAGATGGTAGGTTACTGTACCATAACGCACAATACAAAATTATGCATTTTTTATGTACAAAAACTAATATATGAAGTGTTTTCTATCCCATTTTTAATAAGACTAATCAAATAATATATATATATATATTGTTATAAATACGCTTGCATGTTAGGAAAGTCCTGATTCATAGAAAAAGTTAATGTTTATTGAGTGCAACATTTATCTTATCAGTTATCGGTTCAATATCAACGCAATTCTGCCACCTACAACCTACAAGGCCTCGGTTATACGTCGTAACTCGTATCATACACAGCTCTTGCTTTACATGCAAGAGGCAGAGTCATTGTTACCGATAGGAAAGTTAAAAGCAGATTACGTTTACTGCACTAGCAGATGACATAGCCAAGGGCACGCTTACGTCAGCTTAACAGAACGGAACGATTTATCACTACTAACGAAACGAATCCTCCCACTCGAATATAACGAAATAATGTCAATGATAAAATCGGCGAGGCGATAGTAAACACGACGAATGTTTTGGTTTGTGAGAATGTCGTGTCAACGGACCGTAGTTTACAAAACACGGTGCACGCGACTCGGAGACGAACGGTGCGTTTAGTTTAATTTTATAAATTCACCACCACCTTATCACCCACCACCGACCCCTCGGCCTTCGGGCCAGCCCACCTCACTGCCGGCGAAGACGCAAACCGCAGCGCGCGATTAACCACTCACCTTTTTAATCTGGAAGTGGTCCGAACGCAGTGTCTCTTGTATCTCTTGCTCGGTTCCGCGGGGCGCCGCCTGCACCGAGCTGCGGAAGCCGTCCAGCACCCCCTTGAAAGTGAACTTCTTCATCTTGATTCGTCTATCGCGCGGATCCTTTGTCCGAAGGCCGCTCGCACGCCGGCCCCGGCTACATCACAGCCGTCCGCCGCGGACAGCGAGCCGGTTTTGGCAGAAGGGAGGTCGGTCGCTCCCGCGCTGCTCGCGTTTTACTGCGCAGGGCCGTCCGGGACGCCGCCGACGCCGACACGCGCCCGCCACGCCGACAATCGACGAAAACTAGGCGAGGCACCGCCTCCGGAATGTACGGCAATGCGGTCTGCCGACAGATCGATACGGGGAGCGGCGACACACGCGCACTCGATACTTCTCTGACACACGCCGTCACACGGATCGACGCGGACAGCGGACTGCCGACTGGCCGGAAAGAGCGCGACGAACGAAGAGGGCGATCGATCCCACCGCACGTGCTACGGAAAGAGATAAACACATATAGCGCATGCAGGTTTCTAGGCTGATCTTGCGGAGGAAAATTCACAGCTGATAGGTAACTTCGGCGGTGGCCGTGAGGTGGCGCTTATCGCAATAACAAAGAGATATTATCACAATATGTTTGACACTTGACGTATCAAACGTCAACATGACAGGTTGGCAAATGCCAAATTAATTTATTATCAAGTTTATCAAGTTATCAACTTACCAAATAGCAAGTCGTCTTGTCAGTTTATGGAGCACAATATATTTTTGTTGAATTTATCCATTTAAATTCACAGCCATGTCCTATAAAGTGGCTGTAAGAAGTCTCAAGACATTGAGTTACGTGGGGAGTTATAAGAAAATTAGAGATCGGCCTTTACAGTAAGTGTTTACATTATAAAATCATAAGTACAGACGTGTTCCTATAAACATCCTTGTTAACTGGTTTTCTAACCGGCTTTTGGTATAAACAGCTTTCATACATTCGTCTATTTTTGAAAAAGACTAGTATACGATATTTAAAGAATGCCTTGCTAGACCAAGTATAAATGTGCCGGTTCGGACTGGATATCTTTGGCCTTCATACAAAAAATATCTGTACACATACTTGTACGTCTCATTCAGTGAATGTGAGTGCAGGCCCAGATCCTAAATCCTTTGCCCCTTATTTATGGCATAAAAAAATTTAAGAAGTGGTAGTAAATTGATAACTCGCTATGTTATATAGATAGGGAATTTGTATTCTTAAATGAACTTACATACATTCTTTTACTAAGAAACTTTGAGGAAATGGTTGCATTTATTGAAATTTTTGGAAATATAAAAATGAATTAACTACTAGTTGATCAAAAAAAATACAAACAAGCTAAACTATTCAATTATTTTGTTTTACGGCAACATAAAGCCCACCTGATGAATCAACTTACTTATCAGATTAAACACAACAATATCTCTAATTGTATGTAAACATTCAGAAAAACCTGATACTTCGTACGTTGGTCAAGCCAGCTCATTTAAGCTAAAAATGGAAAGACTCTTCTACTAAAAATAAATATATAGAATATTATCTGCCCACAGCTTTGCTTACGTGAATAACGATTTTCAATTTACATGCAACATAGGTTTCCTGTACAAACTTTCATATCCTATTTAACCCTTTTCAAGTATTGTTTTCATGACAAAAAGTAGCTTATAACAATCTCCATGGTCCTATCTATAAAAATCATCACTGGTAAAAATTCATCAAAATGAGTTGAGCCATTTTTGCATTTATAATATTGATTAGGATTGGGATTTATACATAGTTTTAATTTTTTTTTATTTATTCAGTGACTTCAATTAAACAAGGCCATAGGAGTTTATCATGGCACTTTGTATATCTGCTAATTTCATTAGACTAATGAAAATAAAATTCAAAATTCAAGGCAATCAAGTATACAATACCAATATTAACATTTAAAATGTAAATTTACTTTTTGTTTAAAGGTACTATTGTGCGGCAATAATAGGTGCGGGGTATGTAGCTTACAGTGAGTTCAAAAAGAACCAAGTCGAGATGAAAGAAATCATACAAATTAAGAACTACATGGCTGAACCTATCACACCTTTAAGTCACTTGGAGAAGAACCAGAATGATATGAAAACTCAGATGGAGCTGCTGATCTTGAGGATACAGGCTGAGTTCTGTCGAGCACTGGAAAAAGAGGAGGATGAGGTGTGTCTTTTGCTGGGTAGTGTGTATAGAGTTTAAATTTTAATCCAATTTTTACATTGAACTAAATTGACAGACCTTGTAGATAATCTAATTGTTAAGAAATTGTTCATTAAAGTACAATCTAATTTGAATTAATTCTATAGTAGACAAAATATACATATGTATACATATATATTTTATTATTATAATAAATTACTGCGTTAAAGTAATAGGTCTATTGAAATTACTTTTTAGATTAAATCCGCACAAGATATTGTATTATGGATTAACAAAACTGACATAAATCATCATGATGAAGAGATTTATAATTATAATAATGTTTTCTTTATCTAAATAACATAGATTTCAATTAAAGAAGGCACATACAAGGCAATATTATATAAAGTTATTATTTATTTTATTGGAAATGTTTTCATGTGCAACCTATGCTATGCCATTAAAAAAATAACGGAAGTCCAATTATTTTATTTTCAATTTTTTCTTATAGGCGTGGATTGATGAAAAAACAGCTGACGATTATGATTATGACAACGACATATTTTTACCGTCGCCGGTATGCCATGATTTTATGTAACTTGTTAACTCTTGCAAACCTTTATTAAGTACAAAAAGATAGTTATCTTAAATATCTTGTAGATTGATTGACAATTATAAGCAATATTAGTTAATATATATTCACAGACTTACTGTGTACTATAGACAAGCCCTTCCATACTGACAAAAAGTCAAAGACTGGCTGGTGCTTCTTTGTAAATTTAACACCAATGGAATGATTGTTTTGTTAGTTTGCAACATAATCGACTAGAGCTTGTTACTAACTTCGTTTCGTTGCCATGATGTTGAATTTACGAAGGAGCAGTAGCAACCTCCCAACCTCGCAGGAGGGGTTCTTTCCCCTTGGGATGGATTCAAATTGATCCCCGCGCGCTCGGCAACCCTCCAACCGGTGGTGCTGTCGAGGCCACTAGGGCCAACAGCAATAAACACTAAAAAAAAGAGCACCAGGAAGTCTTTAGCATTTTGTCTGTATGCAAAGGCTTGTCTATAGTATAGTAAGTCAATGTATATATTTATATCTATTACCAGGAATCGAAGTTCATAGTGGATCGCTGGATGCGCAAAGAAGGAGGGGGTGGGATAACTTGTGTTCTCCAAGACGGGAGGGTATTTGAAAAGGCTGGTGTCAATATATCCGTGGTGTCGGGGAAACTGCCGCCGCCAGCTGTGCAACAGATGAAGAGCAGGTATTTTTTTCTTGTCTATGATCAAGACATGAGACGCTCATAGCTGGGTGTGAATAGAGCGATGAGTTAAGCAACTTTAGGCGCGGTCAGTCACTAGATGGGTGATCGCATAGCATTATTTCAAGTGAGCGTCTCCGTGCTTCGGGGGGTACACGTGAAAAGTCCCGGCTGTTATCAATTTGATAATAGTTGAAAAGTCAAGTCAGAGGCCTCTACAGGCGACCTGAACAACTCTAACACTAGGTTGGTCACTGACCACTCGATAAAAAACTGTTTTATTCTTAATTATCCATGGTAATCTTAGAATACCATTAAAAAGTATAAGATTAATAGTACCAATAATTTGTTATGAACACTCTGGTAAGTAGAAAGTTGAAGCCTCAATATCTCAATGGCTAACGGGCCGACTCCACTTCGTTAACGCAAAAGTTGACCTCTTTGGGCTATTGCCGTACCCACCCCTATCGCAAGCTACGAGCCATCTATTTAGAGGGACAATAGGAGTATTTTTTGTTAATTTTTATCCTGAAACCCAAACTCAAACTGATTGGTATTTTTTATAAATTGATTGATATTTACATCATTCTAAACGGTTCTAAAACAAAAAGTTTTTCTCACGATAATTAATACACTTACGAAAGTTTCTAGAAATAGTATTTAAAATTAAAAAAAACTCAAACAATCGTAATTCAAAATATAATGATATACTCCCAAAAATATAGTGATATATTCTTTGTATATGCCTATTTTGGTTAACAAAACACCGTCTCTTTCAGGGGTAAAAACTTTGAGAACAAGGAATTACCATTCTTCGCTGCCGGCGTCAGCGCCGTCATCCATCCCCGCAACCCGATGGTCCCCACCATACACTTCAACTATAGATACTTCGAAGTTCAAGATAAAAATGGTGAGATTTATACTATTATTTATTCACTGATTTTTAATGCTGTCCCATAGAAAATATAAAATGTGAAAAAATGCTAAGTATTGCATGCAGTGCATTCCTCTACTGCAAGAAGTTGTGAGATCTCTCGTGTAACCATGACTGTAAAGTATTTTATTTAATAGAATATGTTGCCATAGAATATTTACATACATAGTGTAGTGTTATCTGTGAACAAAATTTTAAATTTTTAGCATATTATTTTTCAGTTTGAGAAATCACCTTATTGGTGCAAACCTCTTTAAAACTATATTGTGACAAGATATCACTATTTTTTGTGATATGTTCAGTAAAGCCAGAAGGCCAAGTAAGGTTATAAAAAATGCTACAAACTCAACGTCCCCCATTAGGATAGTGATATCCTGTGTCGGGTGTACGGAAACATGCACAATGACAAGGACAAACACACCCAGACAGGAAAACATTGAAAACATGGTCAATACAAACATCTGCTCCGAGCGGGAATCGAACCATCGACATGTGGCGCTTAAGGCAGGTTTCGTTAGCGCTGCGCCACAACTTCGTAGGATTTTTATCATTATATAGTTTTCGATCATAAAGCTGTTTTTTGTAGAGACCCACTGGTGGTTTGGCGGAGGTACGGACCTCACGCCGTACTACCTGAACGAGGAGGACGCGCGGCACTTCCACATGACGCTCAAACACGCCTGCGACTCGCACAACCCCACATACTACGAAAAGTGAGTTACTTTATACCACCAAGGTGATAGAAATACTTACGGCCGTACTGATAGTAAATAATTACGGCCTATAGGAGCATATTGTATTCAGTGCCGGCGTTAAAACTATGAACACTCTGGGCAAGAATATTGTTACGGAGAACCTTATCACAGGGGCATAAGGTTCAAAATCGCTTGCTACTCCTTTTGTTTATTTCTACGACCGCCGCGCGGGTTCGAGAAATGTGTATTCTCGAAACATGTAGTAGCGTTCCGCGGACGGAGCTCTCTCGAACCCGTGTCCGCGTATATAAGCGGCCCGGCGCGTCGACTGATTCATTCAGTTCTGAGCAACAAGCGAAGACACTACAAGTGATACCAGTGAACAAGTGCGATAATTAGTGACCTCGGCTATTCTTTTGGACTGTGATTGACCTGCGTTTTGGACCTGTGATTTGTGAAGTTCTGTGTGTAATCTAGACCTCAATAAAGTCTTATTTAGAGCCATCAGGCGTTTGTTTCCAAATCACCGAACCCCAGCCCGTAACAATATTGTGGCGTCCACTCAAGGAAATCAAAATCAAGTCACGACTTCACGAGTGTTCAGTAACAACACAGAAACAGCATTCACTAATATCCATGAGACGCTCATAGCCGAGTGCACCCGCAGATCGGTAAACGATCGGTAGGTTAAGCAACTTTAGGCGTGGTCAGTCACTAGATGAGTGATCGCATAGTGGTATTTCAACCGAGCGTCTCCGTGCTTCGGACGGCACGTAAAAAGTCGGTCCCGGCTGTTGACAATTAGACAACAGTCGATAAGTCAAGTCAGAGGCCTACGGGCGACCTGAACAACTCTGACACTAGGCTGGCCACTGACCACTCGATAAGAAGAGAAGACAAATATCCATAATCAAAATTTAAATTTTAATTATTAAAGATTACCATACACGTACACACTACAGTTTTGAGGTAATAGGTTCTTCCTACTCTGCAATTTTCTGTTCTGTTTTGCAATTCTGTGTTTCGATTTGAAGGACACTGTAGCTAGTGAATTTACTGTGCAAATAAAGATTTAAGAAGCAATATCTCTCAAAGTTGTTTCTCGTTGGCAAAGCGTGAGTAACACCTACAAATCAAAATCAAAATGATTTTTACTCATCTAGTCTTTTAAAAAGTACTTTTGAATCGTCAAGCGCCACCACCGAATCCAGGCGGGACGGGAAGCTGTTTCTACCGAGAAGAACCCACAAGAAACTCGACAGTTACTCTTTTCAAATATAAATTGATTTACAATTGTATTATAAATATTACAAAATTTGAATCCTGATTGATATCCAGCAATTTAACAGTCCTAACCATTTTTATCGGAAAAATATTCGTCTACTAAGTAATATGCTTTATTAATTAGAATATTTTAAATGGTGTTGTTGCTCATATGCTACCACAACCGCTTAACATCAGTAAGAACATAAATAAAAATATTACTAGATTCAAGAAATGGTGCGACGATTATTTCACGATAACGCATCGCAACGAGCGCCGTGGTGTCGGCGGTATATTTTTCGACGACGTCGACTATCCAAATCAAGAAAGCGCCTTCAACTTCGTCACATCCTGCGCTGAAGCCGTCATACCCAGTTACATTCCTATTGGTGAGTATTTCGTGTTAACACAAAATTATTGTTCAAATAATAAACTGACTTATTTTGTCATTCCGCCGTTATTGAAGCTAATTAAGACTAACAGTATATCTTATAAAATCCTTTTTTAAATTTTGTTGGAAACTCGAACATAAGTACTGTTCCAAACGTATGACTCATGTGCGCATGATGCGTACTAAATCCGCCATTAACATAAACAAATATTATACACTTACCACACATTATTTTCTAAAAAGTCTTCCTTCGACTGTTTGGATCTCTTCTTTTAAATAAAATTATTAACCATTACGTTGGAAAACTTATAAAATGGCAACACTGGTGTTACTTCAATATAACATAATATGTCACAGATTATACAAAGGTAATATACAATTAATAGGTATTTTAAATTAATGGCAATTTTTTTTTTTCTAGTTAAAAAACACAAAGACGACGGCTACGGTTACCACGAAAGACAATGGCAGCTCTTAAGGAGGGGAAGATATGTGGAATTCAACCTTATTTATGATAGAGGAACCAAGTTCGGTCTTCACACTCCAGAGGCGAGATACGAGTCTATACTTATGTCTCTGCCATTAAATGCTGTGAGTATATTTCAGTGGCTTCCATTATAAAATAAAATAATAAATAAACGCTACACACTCATCGGCACAAAAGGCGTCGGGATGTGACGACCCCATCGCCCGCTGTTGGGATAACCTCTGTCACAGCAAAGATTATTGCACCAGTGCAGTCAGTCACACTGGTGGTAGGTCTTTTGTTGCAAGACGCCGGCTAGGTAGGTACCACCGCAGTGTCCAATATTCTGCCGCCAAATAGTAGTGCTTAGCCACTACTGTGTTCCGGTTTGAAGGGCATTGTACGCTAGTGAAATTACTGGGCGAACGAGATTTAAGAACTAATATCTCGAGGTTGGCAACGCGTGAGTGGCACCTACTAATGGTGCTGCAAGCGCTCATAGGCTGCGGCAGCCACTTCCCATCAGGTGGGCCGTATGCTTGTTTGCCAACTTCTAACATAAAAAAAGGACACAAAAGGACAAGGACAAATACACACAGACCAGTGTATGGTCAATAACAACATCTGCTCCGAGTGAGAGTCGAACACGCAAACTGTGGCACTTAAGGCAGGTTCATTGCCGCTGCATTACAACGTCATCTACTATAACGTAATGTTCCAATGTGGAGTGACAAAAACAAACAGTGTCTTTCATTTTAGATCATATTTTCTTTTACAGAAATGGGAATATATGCACGAGCCCAAACCAGATTCTCCCGAAGGAAAACTCATGACAGTACTTAAAGAACCGAGAGACTGGCTGAATGTTGAAAAAGCACAGAGTAAGAGTGCTTAAATAGTGAGCTTAAATAATGAGAGTTTCAATTAAACATATTACATTGCATACATCTCAAAAGTTGTAAAGAAGTTTTTAATATATTGTTATTTTAAACCAAATCTGCATAACACTATCTTATAAAGTGATTGTTGAAAAAAATACTTTGTTATGTAGCCATAAATATATTTTCCTTGTTAGTTTTAATTTTAAATGTCTCTCTTTGGTGGGTGGATGGTTAAGAAAATTAAAAATGTGTAAAAAATATATTTTTACAAACCCTATTAAATTATGTACGTTCACAATGAATTTGTTTTATTTTGATATGATTTATTATCTCATTAAAAAAGTCTCATTAACATTTGCCAAATTAAATTCAAGAAATAAAATGCCCGTGATTAAATGAACTATTTGTCACAGGTGTGACATTTTTGGCGAACGCACAGTGGACCATATTATATTAATTATACTGTTTGCTTTCTTAATGCGACAGCAAAACAATGAGTTTTCTATTGTTTTAGCCTGCTGGCTTTTTTGTTCATAAATTGAATAATTATTATAAACTGCTATTGCCAAGCTTGTACTTGTTCGTATGTGCCAAAAAAAGTAAAATCGACTTTCTTATTTACTCTATGCATAAAAGTAATAAAACCACCAAAACCTTATCTCCTTGGTGTGCCACATGATTTTTTAAAGTTTCCCAGCCCGATATAGCACGATATCTTTACAATAATACCACTTAATTATTAAGTGTACAATCGAATGGTTTCACTACATGGCTTGAACCGCCAATATGGCGAGCGCAAGCTTAGCGTTAGCCCTTATGTAGCATGAAAAAATATAACAAGCTAAACATCGGGAGAGAACCTATATTAATAAAAAAAAATATCTGCTACACGTATATCCGACAAACTGCAATTTAGTACCGTGAAGTTTCTTTTGCTCTACGTTAAACAAAACCTGTAAACCTTTTTTTATAATATTTGTAACCGAAAATTTTAGTATTTAGCTAAAAATAACAAATATAAATTCTCTTTATTTAGAAGAATTTCAATACTGATTTGCACGGTTCGTTTTATTCGTGAAAACTGGCAACATATTAAAATGTCAGCTGTCATATGTGATGGCCGCAATATTGTGATTTTCATAAATACGTGATGTGTTTACTTGGCATATTTTATCGCTTCCCACTAAAATCCACACCTTGTCGAATTAGCTGAGTAAATTTTGGCAACATACTCGCATAGCTCATAACCTGAAATCTGTAATCGGAACCGCATAAGTATGTGTGGCGCGTAACGGATGCATCGTTCTCTACATTCTTGTGCCATAAATGTTTAAAGTAACGTTTGTTTCGTGATGTTATTGCGACTTGGGGCCGGGTAAAGTTGGAAGATGCCTTTCAAGCTGAAGTTGAAAAAGACGCGGCAGTACAATGTGGCATCCAAAAGTCTATTCGTAATAAGCGTCGAGTTACTAGACGGTGGTGTCGCTGACTGCACATTATCCGTGGACAGTACCGGCCAAGAATGTCTCGACAATGTGTGTCAGAGGCAGGCCATCAACCAGCCAGAATTCTTCGGCTTACGATATATAAACCGAAGTCAACAACCGCGATGGGTGCAGCTGGATCGACCTTTAAAACTCCAATTGGACAAATTCGCCTCGTCCCACCAACTGTATTTACGCGTTATGTACTATGTAATATCTGGTACAAGTTTGATAACAGATGAGGTTACCCGCTACCATTACTTTCTGCAGTTAAAGAATGATTTGGTGGAAGGTCGTATCATATGTGACTGTCAGCAAGCAGTGGTATTGGCATCATACAGTCGGCAAGCAGAATATGGTAATCATGATCGGGAGCGTCACACAGTAGAATACTTAAAGAATCTATTGACTTTTCCTAAGCAAATGTTAGATGGAGGTCAAATTATTGATGGTAGTACCTTAGCGGAGACAGGTAGACTGGAATGGTTGACTGCTGCTGTGATCCAGCATCACATGTCGTTACACAACATGTCTCAAGTAAGTTATAGTTAACAACCTAATTATACTAGGCTTACTGCATTTTAATGTATTGTTTGTTTTGTAATCTAATAAAGTCAACCTGAGACAAAATAATGCGTTTATGGTAAATATTTCAATAAGTTATCTCCTTTAAGATTGTACAGCTATAATTTTTAATTTACCACAATTCAAGCTAAATGTTAGATGAGCCAACTTGTAACGCAAGAGTTGTGGGTTCGATATTGACCCCTTGGGATATTGTCATACCCCACCCCTAGCTCAAACTACATGTTTAAATGGAGTGAAAATGGGAATATTAGTAATGAGTCGAAAAAGTATATCTAATATTCTTTTTAAAAAATACAACACAACTATATGGCTGAGGCATGAATTGCAACATCAAACGACAATAAATTTTTATAAACTGTCAATGATAAGATACACTGCATAAATTACAGGATTCATTTAATCTCAATAACTTTTTCTCTAATATAAACTAAAGCATTCAAAGCTGTTAATCTTAATATATACTATTTTTTTATTTTATGTGCCATCAAAACATTAAAACTGTTCCATTTCTTAAAAAGTATTATACAATAGAATAAAAAAAATTTATGCTTTTAAAATTTAACACTAAAGCAACAGCGCAAACTTTGTCATACTCTAACTTTATTTGGTTATGTTGTCCACAATGAAGTCAGCTTGTAACAAATTTCTTTGCTTTGTCGTTGGACTGACACCAGCCATTTTTTGAAATTTTGGCTGTATGAAATGGCCTGTAGTTTATAATATTTTATGCACATACACATTTTTCCATTTTACACATTTTGTAATATAGATATTACATTATAATTTAGATAAATATGTACAACACATGTTTGATAATTATCAAGTGCTATTTTAATATTTATTATAGATAAGATTATCTGAGTTATATTGCAATATTTTATTTTCTACATATTGCAACTATCTTAGGTAATTACTAGAATCTGGCCATGGCTTTGCCCACTTAAATAAGGTTTTGTGATGAGGCACCTACATTAAAAGGTTCCCAATACAAAATTTTATCCCCATATATCTCTCTTCTCTTCTTCTCTTCATCCTAGCATTATTCCCGGTATTTTTATGTACCCAGGGTCTGCTTATTACTCTTATCCGGATTTGACAGGTTACTAGTTTTTACACAGAGCGATTGCCATCTGACCTCCGCAACCCTAAGGGCGAACCAGTAACTCATTGGATAAGAGCAATTTACTTATCAAGAGTTAACGATTATTATCAGATGTTATTGATAATAACCGGGACCGACAGCTTAACGTGCTCTCCGAGGCACGGTGGGGAGACCCACACGGACAAACGCCCAGACCGAGACAGAAATTTTAACAAACATCTGCCCGAGCGGGAATCGAACCCGCAACCGTCGAGACTAAAGGCAGACTCGCTACCCACGACGCCACAACGGTGTCAGTACGCCCCATATATCTCTCTATTGTAGTTAACTTGTGTATACCATGGGAACGTAATATATTTATGGGATAAAAAGTATCCTATGTGCTAATCCAGGTAACAATCTATTTGTGACAAACTAAATACAAATCCATTCAGCCATTTTTCATGGCATAGTAAAAAACATCCAAACATACAGACTTTCACATTAATTATATTAGTAGGATAAAAATTATAATGAGATCATAACCAAAAGTTGTTTTATTTAATTAAAAATTTCATAAAATTTGGCATTTGGAAATTTTTTTTATGCTCTTTGAAACAGAGACTCACTTAAAAACGGAGAAAACTAACTATGCATCTCCATTATACTCATCCATATCCTAACAATACCGAAACGTGCTTGACAGGTTGATGGTTTATAAATCACTAAGTGGATTAAAAGTTTTTAAATAATCCCTGAATTTCAACATCGTAGGCGCAAGCAGAGGAAGGCTTCATTACAACATGCCAGCAGCTCCGCGGCTATGGACAGGAGATGTTCATGGCACGAGACAAACGGGACCAGAGCGAGGTTACCATTGCTATCTCGCTGACCGGTATACGTGTCCTCACTGACACCAGTGATACGCCACATTTCTATAGGTGAGTTTCTGATAAACTAGATCCTCTTATGATAGAATAATTTTTCAGTTGCCAGGTTTACAAACCTCAAGGGGTCGCTTACAAACTCACAGTGGTAATAGATGCAGATCCTTCTTTTCTTTTTTGGTCATATACTATTATATTTTTGGGGTGGCACAAAATTCTAATCTTGCTCTTGGCGCTCATGACCTTTACTACAACATTGATTGAAGAATTAACAATGACCTGGTATACTTTGGCAAAATAATTATTTAATGCCTTTCATTCCTTTAATGATATTCAAGATTCGTTTCTCACTCGTTCTATTTTTCCGTGCCGTTTTTTTTTTCTTGCCCAAAGTATTTTCATAATCTTTGAACCAAGATAAATCTGTGATGTTTCCAGAAAATTAAAATATCGTAGAAAAAAACCATAAGAAACTTGTTCTCCAGGTGGATGGACATCACAAACGTGATCAACCACAAGCGCACCTTCAGCATCGAGTGTCAGAAGCAAGGGGAGTCGGTGACCTTCACGCTCCCCAGCCCGGAAGACGGGAAGTACGTCTGGAGAATGTGCGTCCATCAGCACACCTTCTATATGAAGCATCAAGGAGCGCTCAGCGCTGCCGTTGACGAACACCGACCTAAATTTCAAGTAAGTGCTCCGCTTCAACTAAATTCGCTTTGGACGTTTCTGATTACATAAATTTCTTAGATTCAATCGGAGAATAAATGCACAGCACGATGGTGCCAAAAAGTTTACAATCCTCTTGATTCCAAACACAAAAAGTATACCACAAGCTTATTATTTCAGTCCCAGTTAGTGGGAGTGGAGATAGAGCAGCGGTTGTTTTACCTCCTGCTCTCTTAACAAACAAAACTGTGAAATAACTAAATGGTACTTAAATATACGAAATTCGTGCATTTCTCAGTATTTAGCAAGATCCGTGGTCGCTACGGAATCAACGGCTTCTATTAGTATAGAAATATAATTTCTCAGATTTCCGAATACAAACACAAACACAAACACATGCACATGCACAACCACCAAGATCACCTGTACAATCACCTGTACAATTCATTTAGCAGCAACAACAGTCGCCACTTTATTTTGTATAAGTGTTACCAAAAACACAAACAACTTTCTTCTAAATTTAGTAATTTATAGTGACCGACCGAAATTTCGGTTTCGGTTTCGGTTTCGGCCAGTTTCGGCTAAAATATCTAGTTTCGGCTTTAGTTTCGGTTTCGGCCAAAATATAGCCGAAACTTTCGGCCTCGCCGAAACTTCGCAGCCAACGCGTGACCGCTCGCTGAAGCGGCCAAAAAATCTTCAGAAATAAGTATTAGATTGATCTTTAAAATATTGTGAACACAACGTATTACTAATTAGTTATGTAACTTATTTATTACTTTCGTTTTTTAAGTTTACCCTAATTATTACTTTCTTTTTTTAAGTTTACTCCTAATAGTAAGTCCTGTATATTCATGACAAAAAATGGTTATGACTTTGATGAATTTTTAGTTTTTATTTTATTTAACTCTATTTAACTGTCTATATTATATACAGTGGTGGTCAACTAATTAGGGACATTGGTATAATAAGAGTAACATTTATTTATATTTTCCGTAATTTCAGTTTACATGAAGTCTTCATTACGTTTTTTAATGTTGATCTTGATCATTTAACCAATGTTTTCTTAATAGAATTATTAATTATTGGAATGGATTGTAATTAAAAATAACAACAATTAAAATTCAACTTTACTTCTCCTTCGTGCTAATATAACTCTTGAGAAGTAATTAGGGAAACATTAGAACTTAAGAAAACATTAGAAATAATGAACGCAGAATGTAATGGAAGAGAAAAATGTACATTTATTATTAAATTCATCTAAAAGCAACGTTTTCTATTAAAAATTAACATTAAATGTGATTGCCATTATTAGCTGTAGCCATATCGACATCGGCGCGGTATCGACTCGATCAAATAATGACACGTTTCGTTAGTGAAGGAAGTTCTTCCAGGCGTCTTTGGAACTACTATAGAGTTGGTTTAAATTTCCACTTTGTTGTACCACAAATGTTCTAAAGAATTCATGTCTATGTTTCAGTAGTTTTATAGGTTTGAAAATATTGCACAGCGTTGTACTTTTGGAGCACATCAAATGATAAGATATTTTACGGTATGGCCATTTACGTTGAGATAAAATTGTTTTCGTTTGGTCGTTTCACAACTTAAATAAGTGACCCATGTTTAAGTAATAAATAGTGATATTAATTTAAGAAATCAAAACTTTAAACTAAAGAATGACGCCAAATAAAAATACAAAGGCTTTCCGCTTTTTGTATTTCAGGTTTATTTTTTAAAAATCAAAAATAAAACACTAACTCTTGCTGTCTCTAATTAGATGGTCAGCCAGTTAATGAGCAATTTCGATGCAAGATTACTTTTTAAATAAACCACCATAAAATATTCTTAGCTTCGAAAAAGTACACACCATTGAATAGTAGACTTTATTACAAACAGTATCTCATAAAATTAAACTTTTAAAATATTTAACCAAATTATTTTCCGTTCCTAATTAGTTGACTACGAATGTATATATGCAAATAAATGTTAAAAAACTTGAAATTCAAATTTCAGTAAAAAAAACGTAATTTTAAATATTTTTAAAAAGTTTCGGTTTCGGTTTCGGTTTCGGCCGAAACTGAGAGGGAGGCCGAAAGTTCGGTTTCGGTTTCGGTTTCGGCTGAAAAACCAGTTTCGGTCGGACCCTAGTAATTTACATCAACAAGTTTATAAATAAGTTACAATTTCTTTATTTAATTAATTAATCATTACATTTTCTGTAACGAATAGTTATATATCATTACTTACATGGTAACGTTCCACGTGGTTGCTTAGCTTAATTAAAGTATAATTATTGAATCTATGAAAATGAACGTATTTGATATGATTATTATTATCATCAACGTATGGACGCTCAATGCAGTAAAAAATATAACGCGATAATAAATTGTACTGTTATAATAAAACAATTGCAGTCAAGGTAGTACTTATTTTGTTTAAAGAATATAAGCTTTTTCAAATCTGTACTAATATTCCTATTTCCTCTCTACCTAAGCGTTTAGTTTGTGCTGGTATTAGGTACGACAATAGCCGAAACGATCGAGTCTGTAATTTTGACTCTTCTACCGTTGAGCTATTGAGGTATATAACTGCGAATGTGAATTTGTTTGTTACCCTTTCAAACCAAGATAACGCTTAATCAATCATAATTAAATGTACCATACTCATAATCTAGGTACTGATAGGGGCGTACCTATCATCTAGATTCTAGTAAAAAAAATCCAAATCCATTCTTGTAAGACGGTCCAAGGGCCCGTTCTTACCGTGTCGGTTAATTTATCGTTCGACGACTACCGTCTTTTTTTTATGTTACAAGTTGGCAAACAAGCATACGGCCCACCTGATGGCAAGTGGCTGCCGCAGTCTATGAGCGCTTGCAGCACCATTAGTAGGTGCCACTCACGCGTTGCCAACCTCGAGATATTAGTTCTTAAATCTCGTTCGCCCAGTAATTTCACTAGCGTACAATGCCCTTCAAACCAGAACACAGTAGTGCCTAAGCACTACTATTTGGCGGCAGAATATTGGACACTGCGGTGGTACCTACCTAGCCGGCCTCTTGCAACAAAAGACCTACCTCCAGTGTGACTGATTGCACTGGTGCAATAATCTCTGTTGTGACAGAGGTTATCCCAACAGCGGGCGATGGGGTCGTCACATCCCGACGCCGGGGTCTCTAGCTTTTCTCACTGGATCGTGACGAAATTTTACCAATACGACGATAGATATTCGCAACAACGAAACACGATTTATGGTAACCTACGATTATAAGTCGTGACTCTTTTATCGTTTTAAGACTGTTTTTGCTTATTACTTATTCTGAAAAAGCAAAATACATATAAATCAAAAATTGAAATATGATTAATCTTTGCACAGAGAAACTAGCAAGAGGGTCGGGTTTGAACCTTATCTTATCCTGGCTAAGCCCATGCGTACTTTAATGATATTACTTCGATTTTAGAGAACTTACAGGAAGAAAGAAGTTTTTAGTCCGTTTTGGGCAATTTGCATGTTAATTGGTCAATGTTAGGTACACTTGTTATTGATGTACATATCCGTGAGTGTGACGTGTTTTAAGTGTTATATTAAATTGTTATATATGTATATTGTTAGTGTGCTTGTTAAATAAATAAATAAATAAGAAATAGTAAAAGTAATATCTTAATTAGTAGTTATTATTTTTTGTGTTAATATTTGAAGTTTATCTATTGTAGGTACATAGTATCCAACAATTTTCATAGCATTGTTAACTGTATTGGCCTAACGCGCTGTATTTTACTACGCACGAATAATTATATAATTGTCGTCAGCTTAAATTTTTAATTCGGTGAAATTAATTAGCTTATCTATATAATACGAAGCCTAATAAGAATTAGAATGGCTTCAAAATCAGTTCCCTTGACACGCTTCCTAGCTATCTCGTTCGTGAATGAATGGAATTTGGATTGGAGCTTATCGATGATTAATAACAAATAAACGGTTATCTTTTAAAGATAGTTACGACAAAATCTAGACTAACATGATAATGTAACTCTGTCTGTTTTCTAAACCTGAATCGCTAAATCGGTTTATGTATTTCCGCGAAAGGGGTAGGAGCTGAAATCGGCTATGAAACTTTTCAAGGGGAACAATCGGAATATAAGTTCCTAGGTTATTTTCGCCTACAACTTGTACTCTTTATTATATATACAGATGACCATTATCATTATATCACTACATAGTATAAAACAAAGTCGCTTTCTCTGTCCCTATGTATGCTTAAATCTTTAAAACTACGCAACGGATTTTGATGCGGTTTATTGAATAGATAGAGTGATTGAAGAGGAAGGTTTATATGTATAAAAAAAATTGAGGTTTCCAATGTGATGTCGTAAATAATTACATTTAACGCGTTCGGGCCACGGGCAGTAATGAATGAATCAAAACTACTGGAACGATTTTAATCATTTTTTCAGTGAATGATATAGGCTATATATTTTATACCCGTGCGAAGCCGGAGCGGGCCGCTCGTAAACTATATACAATTGAAAATTAGTGTTATTTTAAATTAGATCCTCATAAATTAAGCCTACTAATAACTGCAATTTGTTCTACTAAATTAGTAATCTATGTCAATCCTTCTTTTTCACTGAGCATGGGACCAAGCATTGAGACCCTTCCTGAAAAAAAAACGGACAGTCCTCGCGGGGCATAAAATTGACTAAACATGTCTTAAAACTTCACGGGGAAGTAATATTCGAGCACATTCCAGTGAATGGACTTATCTGATGCTGTGAACGCATCGTGACTTTCGAATCCAAGGACTTCTCCTTACACCATGTCACTGCTCCGATGAAGATCTAATCCTCATTCATAAGGATCATTAAAGTCGTTTGGGCTACATACGTATTTGAAAAGAATCATGAAGTAGTCGACACTTATAAATTTAATGCAATTATTTATAACACTATTAAGATTCTATTGCGATTTTAGTAATGCAAAGGTGATATAATACGTGGCAAATAATTTTGCGGTAAAAGTGGAAAAAATTGAATATAGTGTATAGACTTGTTAAAAAGATTAAAATTCATTAAATAAATATTAGTTTTAGGTTTTTGTATATTAGTTGCGATAATGCTAAAAATGAAGTCCAGACAGATTAAGTTGTGTTCCTGTGTTTTGAGGCACACTACTGAATTACGGGTGTTCCACAATTTGAATAAACGGAGACTTATACAACCACAAGAAAAATAAATAAACTTATCTTGAAATTAAAAACCGCTAAAGAATCCAGCGCAAAACACGTAGATAAATACAATTAGAATGTTTAATGAAACCATCAGTCGTTGTGTCGTGGATAGCATGCTTAATCAGATAATGTTTAATATTTACCGCATAGTTGTATACAAAAACAGTTTTATCGTTGTATAGGAAGACGATGTTTTAATTCAAATCCTGATCATGCGATTTGTTAACATGAATAAATCAATTGGAAATGGCGGGTGGATTCTACATAGGGTCGTCAAACATTTTTTCGCCAACATATTTTCCACAAGCAATAAAAATAATAAAACATTTTAAAAATTGAGTTTTTTAAGAAATAGAAAATTTATTAAAATTCAAAACGTAACCTATATCAAATTCTGATATACAGTTCTAGCTCAGGAACCACGTACCTAACATATTGTAATTCTGTATTATTCTAATAAAAAATAATAATTATTATTATTCAATTTTTAAATGAATATAACTAATTACAGCTCATTTTATAATGTGAGACTACTTTTATATCTCGCTTCTCGCCATATTGAACTCATATCTGAAAATATGTTCTGTCTGTCTCTGTTGGTTATTACTTACAACGCGATTCCAGAAGAAATAATAATAATAATAAATAATAATAAACGCTACACACTCAACGGCCCCCATTAGGATAATTATATCCTGTGTCGGGGTCCGGAAACATACACAATGACAAGGACAAACACATCCAGACCGGAAAACATGGCAGTACGATTAATACAAACATCTGCTCCGAGCGGGAATCGAACCCGCAACCGTCGAGGCTAAAGGCAGACTCGCTACCCACAACGCCACAACGGTGTCAATGTAGATGAAATATCTTAGAAGGTGTCAATTTTTTCGAGCGTAAGTATTCATGGCGATAATCACGCCGGCCCATTAATGTCCCAAAAAACAGCCATGGTCTACACATTGAATCGACAATAACACCACATAGACCTAAATAAATCTCCATGGTCCATACAGTTTTTAAAGTAGGTTATTCACAAAATAATCGAAATGATGAACTCAAATTGTCACCATGTTCCGGTCGTTACATTCGATTCAGGAAAAGTTAACGTTTCGATGGAGCTGATTGCAATCTGTTTATCTGCAATCTTTGTGTGGAAAATGTTTTAAATTGAACTGAGCATTGTTTTAGGTATTTACTGTCCAAAAAAGTGTTAAATATTTAGGACCGTAAACTTCCGTTATTCGGCTTTTTTAAGATTTTTTAAATAATTGTATCATGAGCTTTTTTTTTTTCAGTAAATGTGTAAGAGTAACAATTAGTCATCCAGAACCCTATTTTTCCAGGAGCATGGTTTATCTGAAAGTCGTGAGGAACTGGACGCCCGGGAGATAGGAAGCACGTCTCGTCTTGAACCTTTGACAGCAGCACACAGAGCACACTCGACTTCTTGTCTCGAACTGGCTGATCATCGTCCTCAGCCCAGGAATCGGTAACTATTTTTCTGAAGGGACTCTTACATTTGACATTTACATTAAGAAGCTTTCACAATCTATTGTTTAGTAAATTGTTATACAGATTTCCCGATACTAATTTCAACCAATAGTCAAGAACTTATCTTTGAGAATTTGTAAAAATTAAAATATTTAGGTAAAACTATTATAATATATTCAAAAATAAATCATTCTTGATTGCAGAGCACTTTTACCATCCTACCGACCAGCGCCAGATTATGAGACGGCGATCCAACAAAAATACCAACAGCAAAGAGCAGAAGCTCAACTACGATACCAAAACCATCACGCGCATTCCCAACTTCTTAGTACAAGTGCCCAACCCTTAGTATATGGCTCCCATCCCGACATCCACAGGATCCATTACCCTGATGTCACGAGACATACCGTTTCCGTTAACCAAGGGGTTGCAGCCACAGACGATTACGCTTATGGGCTCAAGTTTATGGGAAACTACCCAATGGCTGTCAATCCTAATGTTCAGACTGACCATGCACTTCACTACGTCAATGTATATAAACCCCCTCCACCGTACCCCTCGAACGGGCTGGCTTCAAATTCGACACCAGATTTAGCTGTCGCCAGCCAAGCCCTTAACTACCACAGAGGCTACATCAACTCCCATGTTTCTGGTTCTAGTCCTGATCTAGTTTCGACCCGAACAGCTTTAAATAGACAATATCTAGGATACGTAAATCCTGCAAGCCATAACGTAGTCAATTACGCTCGACCAAATATCCTTCCAGCGACACATGGTACCTACAATAATCTGACATCGGTTTTAGAACCTAACCCGCACATAATAATTGACCCACATCACATATCAGACAATATCCAAAAAGTTTACGACGACAGAGGGAACATTATGTACTCGATGCCGATGAGGCGGATATCCTTCCAAAGACCTCTAGTGCTACCTCAGCAAATGAAGCACAGTGAGGCCCAGGAACCAATATATGAAAACGTGCCATTGCCGTGGCAAAACGAACACGGGAAAATGACGATGAGGGAACGAGCTCAAAGCCTAACAACTACAGACGAAATAGCACGACTAAACGAGCGAAACAGCAGCCATCCTACGATAAACAATCACGGAAACGTGATACCGAACATTAGCGTGACGAGCTACGTAACAAAAATAGATAACGACAGTCATTACGTCAACGCTCAGATCATTAAAGGCGTAAGAGAGTCGAGTGTTCCAAAAGAGTTAAATATACAAATCCAATCACAGATCGCAAATGATTTAGAAAGGGTATCTTTAAAAAACGATGATAAGGATTACGACGAAACGCCGTACACGAGTCTGTCGACCCATAGGCTGCCTAATAACAATACGATAAGCAAGTCGGTGGATAATGTGACTTCCATCAGCGTGCCCGATATGCGAGTGTCGGACAGCAATACATCAGCAAGTAGTGCTGCAGATAGTGCTCTATCGAGTTCCATAGTGAACTCGACATACAGCACGAGTATCGAATTGGAGGGTAGCAAAACCAATGTTAGTAAAGAAAAGAAGAGGAGAAGATGGGGTGTGTTTATGGGGAGAGGGAATAAAACTGTGGAGGTGAAAAGTGCGACTTTAGGACGGGATCGGGCGAAAGTCGGTCAGCCGGCCAATAAACACAGATGGTCCACCGGTCTTCCCAAATTTCAACCCTTACCTCCGAGTATTACCAAAGAAACTTTGGTGAGTACCAATTTTGCTAATTCCTAAATATTTGTATCTGTGACCGGTGTCTGTAAATCACAAGTTTGTCATTGTTATCACTAAGAAATTTTTAGAAAGTGTATGTCGCTTAAAAGCAATAAAGTCTTAAGCGATAATTGCTTATTTATATATTGATACAATAAGTTATCAAAATGCATATTTATAATAAAAGATAACAATAATAATAAAAAAAGAAATAAAAATATAGGCCAAGATCATTTGGCAATGGTTCTTCAATGATTTGTCATCAAATCACATCATCTGGGATCCAATTACTTCTAAAACATATTTCATTATCATATTATTTGCATATGTAAACTATTTTCAAATATATTTAAAATATTATAATTTTATATATTAGCTGATAACATTATACACTTTTTTTATTTATTTATTTAAAATCAGGCGACAGGCCCATACATATATACGTTACAGACTAACATACATATTAAATATTATAAACAACAACAACAACAACAACAATTTTTGGAATTGCAGATTATTTGGCATATTAATGATGATTATTCTTTTACAAATATAATTCATGCATAGACTTCGTACATTGGATTGGAATCTTCGTCCATTTTTTTTTTCTGTATGGAACGGCTGGTCTTTAGTTTATAGTAAGTCATATAAGCGTCATTTTTGGGAATCTTTTATAATGACCATAAAGATACATTATCACTTTATGTGTATGTAACTTTGCAGTGCCAATTATTAGAACGAAAAATGTCCGACGAACAACTCGCGTTCGCGTTCGAGCAAATACCCAAGGGTCGTGAGGGGGACGCCGAGTACCGCACGGCCCTGCTGCCCCAGTACGCGGCCCTCAACGGCTTCAGCGTCGACAACATCCCTTACGAGGACAACAGGGTGCGCTTGCACCCCACCCCCGCCAACCCTCATGGGTATATTAATGCGTCTCATATTACCGTGAGTAAATTTTATTTTTTTAAATAATTATCTTTGAAAAATAAATGCTAATATTAAGGTCTTGGGTAAACGATACGACGCTCTTAGCCGGGTGCACTGGTCGGTAAACGATCGATGGGTTAAGCAAATTTAGACGCGGTCAGTCAATGGGTGGTTGACCGCATACCCGACCTTTTCCTTCTTATTGAGTGTCTAACTCAATAAGAAGGAAAAGGTCGGGTTAAAAGCCGAACAATAAGATAGAAAGCGCGGGCGCGTAAATGTTGCAGGGAATTGTTAATAATAATAATAATAATCTTTTATTGTTTAAAACTGTGTTTGTACATAAGTTTTTACATTTATAATTTGAATCAACAGTTTTACCCTTTTCTGGGCGTACAATATTATTAATTGATATAAATTTTAAATGATTAATACATTCAATTTAAGTTATTATAAATTAAGAAAAACATGCATACAAGAAAAGAGCCATTAAATGTCGATTAGACGTCAATTATTCAAATTAATATATTGGTCAGCTAAAGTGAGAAATGACAAAATAGATTAATCCACAAATTCCTTAACAGAATAAAACTGTTTTGCTGAAAGCCATTGTTTCAAGTTTGATTTTGAAACAAGGCGGTCTTGCCCGACGGGAGCCGATCATTACCGAGAACAGCCGAACTGCCTACGACTATGTGATAATTAGCTCGTTTCGTAATAGTTGTGCCTACACGAAATAATATAAGTTGTTCATTGTTGTTATTGTTAGTTTAACCAAACAGTGATTCAGTCCATGCGAATGAAATAAATAATCTGCTCCATCGTTTCCAGATGACGGTGGGCAGCTCGCAGCGGTTCTACGTGCTGGTGCAGGCGACGGGCGCGGAGCACGCGGCGCGCGTGTGGGAGTGCGTGTGGCAGGTGGGCGCGCGCGTGCTGGCGCTGGCGGGCGCCGAGCCGCCGCGCTGCCTGCCGCCCGACGGCCGCGCCGCCGACTACGGGCAGGTGCGTGGTACACTCGTGACACGGGCAGGGGCGTGGGGCGCCGAGCCGCCGCGCTGCCTGCCGCCCGACGGCCGCGCCGCCGACTACGGGCAGGTGCGTGGTACACTCGTGACACGGGCAGGGGGCGTGGGGGCGCCGAGCCGCCGCGCTGCCTGCCGCCCGACGGCCGCGCCGCCGACTACGGGCAGGTGCGTGGTACACTCGTGACACGGGCAGGGGGCGTGGGGGCGCCGAGCCGCCGCGCTGCCTGCCGCCCGACGGCCGCGCCGCCGACTACGGGCAGGTGCGTGGTACACTCGTGACACGGGCAGGGGGCGTGGGGGCGCCGAGCCGCCGCGCTGCCTGCCGCCCGACGGCCGCGCCGCCGACTACGGGCAGGTGCGTGGTACACTCGTGACACGGGCAGGGGGCGTGGGGGCGCCGAGCCGCCGCGCTGCCTGCCGCCCGACGGCCGCGCCGCCGACTACGGGCAGGTGCGTGGTACACTCGTGACACGGGCAGGGGGCGTGGGGGCGCCGAGCCGCCGCGCTGCCTGCCGCCCGACGGCCGCGCCGCCGACTACGGGCAGGTGCGTGGTACACTCGTGACACGGGCAGGGGGCGTGGGGGCGCCGAGCCGCCGCGCTGCCTGCCGCCCGACGGCCGCGCCGCCGACTACGGGCAGGTGCGTGGTACACTCGTGACACGGGCAGGGGGCGTGGGGGCGCCGAGCCGCCGCGCTGCCTGCCGCCCGACGGCCGCGCCGCCGACTACGGGCAGGTGCGTGGTACACTCGTGACACGGGCAGGGGCGTGGGGCGCCGAGCCGCCGCGCTGCCTGCCGCCCGACGGCCGCGCCGCCGACTACGGGCAGGTGCGTGGTACACTCGTGACACGGGCAGGGGCGTGGGGCGCCGAGCCGCCGCGCTGCCTGCCGCCCGACGGCCGCGCCGCCGACTACGGGCAGGTGCGTGGTACACTCGTGACACGGGCAGGGGGCGTGGGGGCGCCGAGCCGCCGCGCTGCCTGCCGCCCGACGGCCGCGCCGCCGACTACGGGCAGGTGCGTGGTACACTCGTGACACGGGCAGGGGGCGTGGGGGCGCCGAGCCGCCGCGCTGCCTGCCGCCCGACGGCCGCGCCGCCGACTACGGGCAGGTGCGTGGTACACTCGTGACACGGGCAGGGGGCGTGGGGGCGCCGAGCCGCCGCGCTGCCTGCCGCCCGACGGCCGCGCCGCCGACTACGGGCAGGTGCGTGGTACACTCGTGACACGGGCAGGGGCGTGGGGCGCCGAGCCGCCGCGCTGCCTGCCGCCCGACGGCCGAGCCGCCGACTACGGGCAGGTGCGTGGTACACTCGTGACACGGGCAGGGGGCGTGGGGGCGCCGAGCCATTGAACGACCGATAACCGCGCCGCCGTCTACGACTACGGTGGCGAGGTATTCCTGGTAAACATACACGGTGTAACCATGTTCCAAAATAAATTATCTCGTGACTAAAATTTTCGATAACCTTCAGTTACATTTGCTACTTAGTTTACAATTAAATTTCCGACTTAATCGTGACACTTGAACGATAGACAGTGCAACGAAGTGAGCATGCGCGGTGCAGTTCCAGGTGTCGTGCGGGCGCTGGTCGCGCGCGGCGTGGGGCGGCTCGCGGCGCGTGCGCGTGCGGCGCGGCGCGCGCGCGCGCTCGCTGTGGCTGGTGCAGCACAGCGCGTGGGGCGCCGCCGCGCACGCGCCCGCCGACCTCGCCGGCTTCCTGGGTGGGTACTGGACGTTAACACGCCATCATTACGACATACTAGCATCTGTCGCTAATTTGTCTGCTCGGATTTCAGAGTTTTATTCCTTTCTACATATAAGCCCTGCGCACATTGGCTGCACGGTATGGTAATTTTTTTTAATGTGACAAATAGAAATAAAATTTAAAAGCATGACAATAAATTTATGAATTATTACGTGAAAACTAAAGAGATGCACCGACGTCCGAAAAAAAGGTCATGTAGTACGGGTTCCTTAGTTATTCCGCTGGATCAGTAATATCAGATCATTATCAGATCAGATCAGAGAAGTAAATAGACTTAATTCGAAGAACGATGAAGATCTGTAATGAATTTAGTTGAGTGTGCAGATTTATAGAGCTAAGAAAACCTTCACATTAAAAAAATTATTCTCCGACAAAAATTGTTGAAGCTACTAGTAAATTACTAGCGAAGTTCTGGCGTGGTTGTTATGACGTCACAAAGAGTCAAAAACCAATCAATAACTGAAAAATAGTTTCTCGGTTGTTTTACTGAAATGTCATTCATGTGTGTCATTTCAGAACAATACAACACTCATTAACCATTTTTAAATTAATCACACCACGTTACTAAGATAAACCATCTGCTTGTAATGAATAAACAGCAGCAATATATATGGCTAACCCAAAATGTATCATAAAATTACAGGGGATGACCGGTTTCGATGATTTAACATTGAACAGGAAGCTTGTATAAAAAAAGGTGTATGTGTGTGATTCACACACGATAGAAATCGACAAAAGAAAGAGATGAATATATATAACAGGATACAAAAATATTCACAAACACTGTTAAATAATAACACACCACGCTGACTTCTTTTTTTTTTTTCGGAACGTGTATTGCTGTTGGCCCTACTGGCCTTGACAGCGTCACCGGGTGGGGGGCGAGTACAGAGACTCAGCCGTGATAAAGGGGCAGCCCTCACGGGGGCTCAAATTTGGTTCCGTCCTTAGGGTGCCTCCTGCGAAGCCGAACCACGGCGGCGGACGTCATCGGAGATGGAGGCAGCGCTCCGAGCGCATTCTATACGATAGACTCGCCAGACGGTCCTCGTCCTTGCCGGCGAGGACGGTGTTGTGTCTGTGCTGTGTAAGGGGCATTTTCTAATGTAATCGTATCGTCAGGGTCTCGCAGGACGTGCTTAGGACGCCTCACTTTTGTCGGTTGGTTACTTCGGTCTGTGTAGATACAAGCATGTCTAATCAAAGGATTTGGATGAAAAGTAGTTTGATCAAAACTGACTTCTTACTAAAAAGCTGTAATACGCAGCCGCATACATATATATATACATACACATCGACATTTGCTCTCTCGCTCTGGCTCACTAAAGCATGGCGCAAAGAGGAGCGACCGATAATATAAAATAGTATGTATATTTCTGTCTTATTCTTTGCCGGCTTCATCCTACACATTTTTGTATTTGTCTCTTACCTGTCGTTTTTTCCGTTGCATTCGGTTTCAAAATCACAACGATTCTAAAGAAGTTTCACTTCACTAATATATTCAACCAGAATAGACTTGTCGACCTCGATATGGTCCTTATAAGTATTCTCCGTGCAGACTTCATATCGGAGGTGAACGGGCTGCGGCAGGCGTGCGAGGCGGAGGCGGCGGAGGGCGCGGAGGGGGCGCTCAACGCGCCCGTGGCGCTGTGCGGGCCGCGCGCCGGGCCCGCGCTCGCCGCGCACCTGCTGCTGCACGTGCTGGACACCAACCAGGTCACCACCACACTAGCATACTACGGCGTTTGATCACCATATGGTAGACATGTTATGGTGACCAAATCTATCAACCATGGGTGTAGCCGGTGGAGTTTCTTGGATTTAAACCGCTGGATACTCGGTGGTATTTCAGACTAAATATCCAAAATCAGGTGTTTTTTTTAGGAATCCAATCAAAATTTTCACTAATAATATCTCTATTCGATTCGGTTCGAATTTTTCGAAAGTTCCCGAATAATTCGAAAAACTTCGAATAATACGAAAATTTTCGAATAATTTGAAAATTTTCGAATAATTTGCGAATTAATGAAATATCTCTGGATTTAAAAAATGTTGCATTTTTCATAATACTGTATTTGCAACGATGTCATTTCTGTTATTTCGTTCTCTTTAGCATAAAAAATTATAATAGTTGTTCTTTTTGTGTAACTATACGAACGATACGAATAACTCCAATTTTTACTACATAATATAATATTAATATTCGATTCGAAACAAAAAAAACTAATTATTCGGAAAAAATCGAATAATTCGAAGTTTTTCGAATTATTCGGGAACTTTCGAATTATTCGAATTTTCAAATAAAAATAAATAAATAAACGGTACACACTCAACGGCCCCCATTAGGATAATTATATCCTGTGTCGGGGTCCGGAAACATTCACAATGACAAGGACAAACATACTCAGACCGGAAAACATGCCTGTACGATTAATACAAACATCTGCTCCGAGCGGGAATCGAACCCGCAACCGTCGAGGCTAAAGGCAGACTCGCTACCCACAACGCCACAACGGTGTCAAATTATTCGATTCGAGAGCGAATAATTCGTAAGTTCGAATTATTCGCACACTTCTATTACCAAGCAAACATACCGCACACCTGATTGTAAGCAGTTGTCGTAGTGTATGTATGAACTCTTGCTACACCATTTGTAATTAAAAAAAATCTAGTTTCACAACATTTAATTTTTGCATTTTAATAATCAAAAATTTTAATAAAGTTAATTTTATTACAGGAACTAGACATCCCCCGGACAATAGGTCTCCTACACCAGCAACGGGCAAATCTCATTGAGAATGTACAGCAATACAAGTTCATACACCAGATACTGTTACAATACTTGAAACAATCGCGGCTCATCTGATACATGAAGTCTGTAAGTCTGTCACCTGGAAAATACTAAAAATCGATTTAATCGACTATAACTTCATTAAGTGTAATTATGAAAACGTCCATATAATTAAAATTTTGAGATTTTTTTATGAAAAAAATAAAATATAATTATTATTTCATGATATTTTTTACAAAAATGAAATTCAAAATTAAATTCCATTAATTCTATATATATATATATATATATTCATCAAATTTCAATAAATGTTGAGATATACATACATGCTCAAACTATGGAAATCTTTTCTTTAAAATATCAGAATATTATTTAATGTTATATATCATATTTTAAAGAATACATTAACGCTCAAAACCACCACCGACATTTTCTTTGCACAAAAATGCAATAATTTACTTTATGCTAACAAATATTCGATATTGCGTTCTATAACAACATGACATGTAATATTGTTAAAATAGTATTCTCTTTAGAATAATAATATTATTATGTACAATACGATAAAAATATAAATAGCACCGGCGCCACATTGTGACGTCACAACTGGGACTTTGTAGTTGGTAAAGTGTGCAAAGTCAAGAAGTGTGTCTTCTTAAAAATTTTAAGTTTATTCTGCTGCTGACCGTACTTATATGACTAAAGTTAATCGAGAGCCCGTCTTATTCTTATTTATATTCGCATTGTATATGTTTTCATATCTCATTTTGTAACGTCACATATCTAATAATATTATATTTTAGAAAACCGCTCACAAAATACGAATATACTTCTAAAAATATCAACATTTTTCTGACCATAGTCTTCCCTCATAACTTAACCCTAAGGTATTAAAAAACGTTTCCTAAATTAAATTATAAAATTGGCTGTCATATCAGCCTTTCTAAATCAAATTATTTTAATCTGTATATTTCTGTATTTAAAATTGTATATTTTATTATTAATTGTCATAACTAATAAGTAATTTAAAAGTATTAAGTTTGTGATGAGTGCCTTTAATATTTATAATGATGGTGTATTTCTATAACGGAAGTATATTAAACGAATTTCGTGCCTTAAATTGTTGATATTACGTCCGATTTTCGCTCACAATTGAGTCTTTATGGATTCATATTTATAAATAATTGTTCAATCTTTACTAGCAACCTTAGAATGTATTTAATTATTTGCCCATTTTTTTATTGAACTTACATAATCAAAATGTGTCAAGTATTTTTTTCCTTTTTTCTATTTTTCGGGCAACAATTCAGTCAATTCTTAGGTTAATGGCTTCGAGTTGAGGTTGACCACAGATTACTTCCCCAATAGAACAGGCAACAATTATAGTAACATCTGCAGTTTTTACAAAATTTTGACTTTATCTAATTCGATATGCATCGATAATTAAATTCCATTGTGCAATCGATAATCGAACGTATTTTCTGAATCATCGGAGATTATATGCGATCTGAAACATATCAGTAACAATGTGCCTTCAATAGAGCTACTAATTCTATATAATGTTGTATATTTATATCCATTATCTTTTAATAGTCTCATATTTACATACTTACATTATTATTAATAAGATTTTATAATTATATAAGGCTTTTCAAGGGAATATCAAAGTGCCTCATAAATCAGTATTTAAAAGTGTCAAATTATGGAAAAAATATGTATTTATATCATGCTCGTTTAGACCGTGCTTTTTCTTTTAATATTATAGTTAGGTTATGATGTGTTCATACTTTATTTGATGTATTTTTATCTAGTCCAAACGGCAGCTACATATATTTTTTGTATTCTTAAGTTTAAATGCACAAAGTTTTTTTACTTGCTACACTATCTGTAAAATATTTCTCATTAAAAATAATAGATTTTAGTCTATTGCTCTTTGCATTTATGTAAATTTTGTATAAAAAAAAACAGTTTTATATTATTTGTTAAAATCATTTTGTATTGTGTACTGTAGTGCAGAAAGTTAGATTTTCTTTTAATTTTTTTTTATATTTTTTGATACTTTGTTTTTAGTTACTGTGTGATGTTAAAAAAATGGTTTTTAATTTTTAGTTTACTGCCTTCTAAATAATTGTATATGTTCAATAACTATTCATGTTGTCTGTCCAATGTTGTGATTAATAATCCATTTTTATGTAATATGTTGTATGAATGAAAGCAATAAAATTATGAAATTAATAAAAATATAAATTTTTTACGACAGTTTCAACTCAAATAACTTAATTTTTCATTTTACTATTTACATTTTGTTTTCAAAATTTAAAAAAAAAATCATTTTTGTTTTCAACATTATAGTAAAATATTTTAAATATATAAATATATTTTGCTTCAATTTTTCAAAATAAAACAAAATAGTTTTCCTATTAATTATATTTTTAGTAAAAAAATTGTTATAACCTATTACTTATGTTTAAATTTCCGTTAAGGTGGCGGATAGTAAGGTCGAGGGGGCGGCGGCCCTGGGGGTAGGGGACCTCGTGGAGGAAGGGGGCCCCGCGCCGCCATGGGGGAAAAGTAATTTGGTGGTGGAACATTAACGGGAGGGAAGCGTGTCGGGGGAGCCGGGGGTGGCTCGGGATACACAAGAGGAGGCGGAGGGCCGGCTGGAATAGGCAATCTAGGTGCAGGGATCGTCGGTGGAGGGGCTGAATACACCGGATAAGCTGGTATCGTAGGATACCCCGGATATGAAAACCTCATATCTATCTTGGGAGGATCCAATTTGATTTCTGTACCATTTTTGACTGGTGTAACAATAGGTTTAATCGGCACGGCGACAGGTGATGCGGAAGTTGGCGGTGTAATGGATGGTTTCTTCTCGATTTTTGGCGGCTTCGACGAGGTCGACTGGGGAGGCGAGTCGACACCCGAAGACGAAGTTTGTGGTGAATACAGATCTAGTACCTAAAATATCATTGTAACATTTTAAAACAGATAATAAAATTTACTTTGCTTATACATCAAAAAATACAGTTGGTGGGCCTTTTATTGTAAGACCCCCCACTGGGTAGGTACCACCACAGTGTCAGATATTCTGCAAATCATTAGCGTCTTAGGCATAACTCTGTTTTGGTTTGAAAGACACTAGCTAGTGAAATTTCACTAGCCACACCAGGCATAGGAAATTTAAGGACCTCAAGGTTGGCAATGCATGAGTGACATCTACAAATGGTGTTGGTTCATAGGCTACAATGCCAAAACAAAGTAACTCAAATCAATTTAAAAATATAAAATATAGCATAAAATTAATACCTGGTGGCATATATCTTCAAGAAGCTCCATAGTAATGTCTTCCACGAACATATCCCACCATGCAGTATGCTTGGTCGCACGTCCATTCCAATCAACTACTTCAAACTTACTGAGTTTACCCGCTAGGAACATTAGTGCCACTGCTATCACTTCCGGCTCCCATTGGAGACACAGTGTTGTGCAAAGACTAAAATACAAATGTATATTTAAATTTAATAAAATTTTAGAGTTCACAAAAATATGCTGCATTTTGTCAGCTGTACACTTTTATAACATTATGATGACATAATAGAGCCTATATATAATAGATTTGAGCCCAGCAAGGGCTGTCTCTTCCTAATGACCGGACTGGACTGTACTAAGCCACCCCCTCCATTTGACGCTGTCAAGGCCAGTAGGGCCAACACCAATATACAATCAGAAAAAAAAAGATGATATAATATAAAACAGACCCGTGTTACAATGTTAATAGTTTTAGTGCAAAATAATAAGTTTTGCAGTGCTATCATTACAATGAAATATTTTAAGGAAATATATTAAGAATATAGAATATTTTAAGGAAAATTTGTCAATACATTCGCTGGTTTGTGAGAACACTGACACAACTATAAAATGTGCAAAAATAAATCAATTATGTAAAACAATCAGAATTTGATATTTAGCATGAACAATGATGGAACACAAATAATATGATATATATGATAATTCTCTGTGCAAATGTCCCCTAGGAATTCAGATCATTAATAAAGCAACATTTTGAAATATGAAGTAAAACTTTCATAAAGAAAATTAAAAATGTATTCTCTTGTCAACCAGACATACTTTGCACAGCAGTGATATTTTAAATAAATGATATTACATGAAATACAATAATAATACTTCACTGAGAAAGAGATAGCTTTGAACCCAAATACGGGACATTTTGTTATGACATAGGACATTAATAATAATAATAATGTACTTTATTTGTACACCATACATATAAAATTATTCAACAAAATATAGCAATACCAAAAAGGGCATTACAAAAGGCGGTCTTATCGCTAAGGCAGCGATTTCGGCCAGACAACCTTTTGATATAGGACATGTTTGGTTTAGAAGAAACAAAGAAGAATGAAAATCAGTTTATGAACCTACACTGTAAATGTATAAGACATAAACCTATTATCTTAGGTTTTGCAAGACCATTATCTAAAAAATTGTAAATTTTTTTATGATGTAATAAATAAATAAATAAAAACAGTTTTAAGCCATTAGTTAATTAATACTACTAATTACATTATATATTCTTAATCTAAATTATTGTCTATTGATAAATTCAATGTATTGTATGTTTTAAGTGGTGCAAATATGTTTATTGTAAAGTTATTTACGCACAATTTAAATAGTAACCAATTTTTATAGAACTATGTTTAAAAAAAAATATCAAACCTGTCATTTACGAAAGTCCACGCCATCTGAACCATTTTTTGTAATTTTGCCTTATCTCCTTTCAAGCATTTAGCATATTTTAACAAGTATCCGTATGGATGCTCAACTTGCAAGTCGAACTTAATCGTCTGCAGCAATATCCTCTCTAGCGTCATCACTTCCTCTTTTGGATCCTCGCCGAAGGAACCAAATTTTTGCTCAGTCAATAAAGATTTAGCAACTTTAATGATATCCTTACATTTCTTTGGCGTCTCCTCCACTTTACCCGCCAGAAACAAACAGCAACAAGCGGTTATATATCTTGGGAATGTTCTGAATGAGTGGAACATATAGAAGCGATGAAAATAAACAACACCAGTAGCAACTGTGTTATAACCTAAATCCATTTTCGATCCTGTATCGATGATAAACCTCGCGCCTTCCTTTCGGTAACGATTTTCTGTGTCATTCGGGATGCCATCACGAAAGGATGGAGTGTTTTGTAAATCTTTTTTATCATAATACCAATATGGCATTATTAAAACTCTATTAAAATAATATTATGTGAAATCCGTCACCAAACACCACCACAAAATATTATAGAGAACTGACACTGACGTCTATGATTTGTCAAAGAATCAATAATCAAGTGTCAACCACAGAATATGGAAGGATACTACGACATAACAGTTTAAAAATGTTAGTAAACATTTGTTAGTTAATATTTTACAAAAAAAATTAGGTACTTAATATTTTGTAAAAATAATCACTTAAATGTATATGGTCAATTATAATTTTTAAAATAAAGGTTTAAAATTTAATAATGTCTGAAATATAAATAAATTTAATAACAAATTATTCTGATGTTGATACTAATATAAATTTCTAAGAAATAACTAATATGGATGCTAAATCCGAAATAAATTAAAACTTTTAAACGACAATTTAAAAAATATTTAAAAGCTTAGGACTACCTCTTTCACCTTCTTATTCCTCTTTTTCTTGTTTCTTTTTTATTTTTTTTTATTTGTGATGTTGAGAATATGTTGTTTTTTGTTTATATAGTTCAAGCAGACAGATTACATTATTTACTTTGATTTAATTCATTCATTTTGTTAATTATCATCTTCTCCATTATTTTTATAATAATTGTTTAAAAAATGTATTTCTGTCTTTAAATAAGCGTTATTTATTGTTATCTTAATAAATTTCATTACTTTAACCTTTTTTCATAACTTACAAACAATGTTAATTTTCCATTGTTATAAATTAAATACGAAAAAATAAAAATGCATGTTAAGTTAGCTTATAATTGGGGTATACAATTTATGTCATAGACCGATATGTACTATAGCAATAAGAAAAGAATTGTATACAACGTTGGCTTCCTATTAAATAAATAAATAAATAATTATATCCTTTACTTATGGCATGGAATGGTATGTAATATTTGTATATTATTAACAAATAAATAAGTGCTACACACTCAACGGCCCACTTTATTATAATGATATCCTGTGTCGGGGTCTGGAAACACACACAAAGGACAATGACAGACATATAGACCCAGAATTGAAATTTGACCATACGCATTTATGGTCAATACAAATATCTGCCCCGAGCGGAAATCGAACCCACGACTTATTGGGCTTAAGGCAAGTTTGCTACTGCTGCGCCACAACGCCGTCATTATAATAACAATACATAAATTTATTTGTCCCTCTCTTTATAAATATAATTTCCAATAAATAATAATTATTAGGTACGTATGTTTTAGACATTTCTTTCTGTATAATACGTTTCACATGTTTAACCTTATTTAATGAAATTAAAACATTTTATCAATGTAATTAAAATATTTATCATGAATCAGAAAAAACTTTTCTTATCTTATCGTACTTATTAGTGTTAAGCATCGGGATCTACATTTAGCTTATCACAAAAACAACAATAAAATAAATTTCTTAAACGATATAGGATACGAAATTATTAAGTTCATTTATTATGATACTAATAAAAATCTCTACAGCGAGAGTTAGAAATTCAAAATATTTGTATATAGTACAAGTGACCTAACACACACAGAATGAAAAAGGCCAAGCCCCTTATCTGACTTGCTAATGTTTCTGTGTAAGTAAATAAATGATAGCATTTAATAATGAATAATACATAATGTCATTATTCAGTTCAACAATGGCGCTCACGAGTGGAATTAGTTTCTTGCGCTTGAATAGATTAAATCGTGTTTTCAGAGTACGTACAATTACTTATATAAACATAAGATATTTACTTTAAATACATCTGTTTCGTGAATTCGTTTTAAGACTTTTGCTATTTAATAGTTTTTACAAATTAGTTTTTATTTTTTGTGGATCGTGTACTTGTCGCATAATTGATAACGTAAAGTATAATAGTGAATGGTGTAATATATTCGGTAAATTTCGTACATAAATAAATTAGCTTGGGTAAAATCACAAAACGCTGTTGTCGTTTTTTGTGACTTATCTAAAGCCTTTGATCATGTAATACATGACACAATTAAAAATTTTAACCATTTCTTTACCATTGATAAAGATCTTTTAAATTCCTTTTTTTAATAAGTTATTGATATTGCGTAATTGGTTAATTATTAATAACAATAATAAACGCAACACACTCAACGGCCCCCATTAGGATAGATAACATCGGTTGGGGGTCCGGAAACATACACCTAGACGCCCAGACCGGAAAACATGCCTGTATGGTCAATACAAATATCAATTCCGAGTGGGAATCGAATCCACGACCTGTGGCGCTAGAGACAGCTTTGCCACCGCTGCTTATCTGGACAACCGACGAGTCTTCCACAAGGTTCAATTCTAGGTTTTTATTTCACATTAGTGTTTGTAGTTTCTATAATAATATTTTCCAAACATGTAAAGTGTTTGAGGAAGACTGAAACGAAGTATCCGAGAAGTTTGTTTCTCTATAACTTTTCATACCTTACCTGCAGAACCTATGAAGAATGAATATATATATAAAGAAACTGTCGCGAAAAAAAAACTTGCAGAGGGTAAAATAGGGAATGTTTGGGGAACCATACATTTCTATTTTAATAAAGATACCTCATTAAGTCTAGTCTAAAATAAAACACATTTAAATTTAATAATAAATAATCAAATGAAAGAATAGACATAATAAAAACGTAAGTTACCATTTACAATTTTAGCTTCTATCTACACATTCAAGACCAGAAATAAGTCAGAATGGCAGACAAAACGCAGACTTTCCCGGCGCACGCGCACCTTACGTCACAGAAATTAAATTTTTAAATGAAAATAGTTATGACCCTATCCCAATATATCGAGTTTTAGACAACGATGGGCAAGTGATCGATGGCCGAGAGGAACCTAACTTGGACAAGGAGACACTTCTCAATATGTACAAAACAATGATCCAACTCAATCAGATGGATAAAATTTTGTACGAATCCCAAAGGTCAGGTATTGATATATTACTATGTTTAATATTTGATTTAGCATTCTAATTATTGCATTTTGCTATCTAGCTAACCTTTAACACTCTCTCTCTCTCTCTTCGAAATTCTTTATAAGACTACAACTTTGTATCATTCTCAAAGTAGACTTAGTAGTACTTGGTAGTACTCTTTTCTACATACCTGATATCTCCTCGCAGGCTTCGAAAACATCGATTCTGACGAAATTGTTTTCATCGCCTTGTACTGTAAAATTAGACGCAAGAGAGCGAATATTTGAAAAAAATATATATTTTGAAAGTATTGAAAAAAGATAAACTATGAAAAGAATCATTAATTTATTAAAAACATAATGAGTAATAGGAACATGGCATATTTATAAATATACAACAAATTCGTAAGCATTGTAATATTTATTTTATTATTTTGTAAAAATAAAGTGGCATTAAAAAAAAAATTATATTTATAGGCAAGGCCGTATCTCCTTCTACATGACGAATTATGGTGAAGAAGGTATCCACGTTGGGAGTGCGGCGGCATTGTCACCTAAAGACCTCATCTTTGCGCAATATAGAGAGGTGGGGGTTCTTCTCTACCGAGGGATGACGGTCACCGAGCTGGTTAACCAATGCTATGGTAATGATGAGGATCCTGGCAAAGGGAGACAGATGCCAGTGCACTATGGCAGCAAGCAGAGGAACATTATCACTATATCAAGTCCATTAGGTAAAGAATATTATTATAATTCTATATATTATATATATCATGAATGCAAATCAGCCGTCCGCTCCTTCTTATTATATAAAACTTACTATGAATCGGAATCCCTCTTGAAATCCTTATGATATATTATATAAATAAACTTTACGCTACATGCATAACGCACACACACATACATACATACACAACACATTTACACCTACACGACATAATATACACATAAACCGAACTCTGACAATCTTATTTTTAGTCTTATTTTAGTATATGTAATTAAAATATAGCTGTGACTTGTAACCATGTAATAAAAACACAATTAGTCCAACCCATAGGGATACGGCACTGTTACTCTTTATTACAGGTTATTCTATAGCCTATCTAAGAGAACAGTACCTCCACCTTTTACTGTAGTGTATTTTGTGTTTATTTATACCTTATATAGTTAATTGAATTGCACTACAGCACCTTTTATGAAATAAAGTGATTATTATTATTTATTATATATTATAAATGTATAATAATTGCCCTTTTTCACTGCGTTAACTATTTTATTACTGGCTTAATTTATACTTAATTTACTTTTTATAGAAAGAGAGGGACTAAACCGTATCTGATTTTTTCCCACCCCTCTGGAAAAAATGAAGGGAATTCATTTTCTTCCCTTGTCACTCCTTCTCTCGTTGTGTTGGTAAGGCGCATGTGAAACTTCAAGTAATGCAAGAGTTCACAGGTTGTGGTGACTGCTCATCATCATCTTCGTATGCTTGTTTCTAACCGTCAAAAAATAGAAAAACTAAACATCTGTAAAATAACATAAAATGAAAAATCATCATAAAGTCATAACTAGATTCTTATATCCATGATAATTTTATTCCAGCAACTCAAATGCCTCAAGCCGTGGGCGCAGCGTACGCATTCAAACGCATCCCCAACAACGATCGGTGTGTCATGTGCTACTTTGGCGAAGGTGCTGCTTCGGAGGGAGACGCGCACGCTGCTTTCAACTTCGCCGCCACTCTCGAATGCCCTGTTATAATGTTTTGGTGAGATTCAACCGACCATTTGGCATTCCTTATATTATAAATCGTAATAATTCTTCATATTTGACGGAACTAGATCGAATAACCCATAATGTTATGAAATAGACATTACGTAGTAGTAGATACGTACAATACGGGACATGATATTAATAAAAATAACTATAAAATATTAATAGTTAAAATTATTTGTTCAAAGAATCTTATAATAAATTAGAAATTAAACATATTATAAAAGTATTACAAACTGATGTGAATAGTAGTAGGTTTTTTCTTCAGGCCCAGCTTAATTTCTTAAGTAATAATACACAAGTTTATATTTACGTAGAATTTATGTTATATCTTTTTACTGTCTTATTTACGAAAAAGCGTTACTATTATACATATTATTATTAATAATATTTCAGTAGAAACAACGGCTACGCGATCTCAACTCCAACACGCGAACAGTACCGCGGCGACGGCATCGCGGCTCGCGGGCCAGCGCTGGGCTTGCACACGCTCCGCGTCGACGGGACCGACGCTCTCGCGGTGTACAACGCGGTGGAGCGGGCCAGGGAATTGGCTATTGAAAACAAACCGGTTCTTATAGAAGCTATGTCTTATAGGTAGGTGAGAGGGAAGAGATACTACAATTACGAAAATATATATTGAATTATTTAACTTACAAAATTTCAAGAAAATAGTCATTTTGCCCTAACCTGGATCAATGTGGAAGTATAAGGATGGTAAATAGTATCGCGCAGAACTCAAAAAAGCTGTCCGAAATTGTTTACTGCGTGATGTGTTGGAAGAAAAGGCGATTTCTTAGTCTTGATATCAATTGAACTTCATCTCAATTGTTTAAAATTATACTTAATTTACTAATAACTCAGCATGCCCTAAATATCTTCTAAATTTATAAACATATACAGTTCAGTTAAAGCGATATATATTGCAGAGGTTTTAAACCACTGTCCCGACTGATAATCGGCGGTATATATGATTTTTGTAATTTGTATGTTTAGGGTGGGACACCATTCCACCTCAGACGACAGCAGCGCCTACAGACCACTGGAAGAAATACAGAAATGGACTCAAACAGAGAATCCTGTTCAGAAATTGCGATTATATCTTGAAAGCAAAGGTAAAATACATTCGAGACTTATATCGGATTTATTTTTTAAAGTATTACATACTTCTTTCGAACAAGTTTAAAGCTTTGCAGACATTGTAAATTTGTAAACATTGTCACAAATAGGTTGTCGAAAAATTATACACAGTAATGTTTAAAATTCCTCTTTTGCAGGTCTTTGGGATGCAAATATTGAAAAAGCATACACAAAGGAAGCCCGAGATCTGGTAGTGAGGACGATGCAGGAGGCTGAGAAGAAGAAGAAACCCAACTGGAGGGAAATGCTGGAAGATGTGTACTATGACATGCCGCCACACTTACAGTAAGCTATTTCATATTTTGCAACAAACTTTACTAGAGAATTAATAGATTCCTCTAAGGCTAAGTAAGGTCACTTTACTCATGAAGGCATAGCTTTTTTTTTACCAAGGTTTACTTCAAGGCATCTAGTAAAATGTAATATCTGCTCTTGAAGAACTCTTTTTTGGTATATTTATATTTTAATTATGTAAATAAATTGATATATTATGAATAAAAAAATAGCATTTGTATTTGTAAATATTTTTTATTTACAACAAGCAATTAATTTTTTTTCAGACAACAATTACAGCAAATGGAGAAGCATTTAGAAAAGTACCAAGAACACTATCCTATGGAACAGTTTCAAAGCGAATAAAATAACTATGTGATCTATTTTTCAACGTTTGCAATATAAAATAAATGAATTATGTTTACCAATAATATTTTTTTATTTGCCTGTTGTCTTCGATATCGACGAGATCTTGAAGGTACCTAAGCCTGACAGACAGATGTAAGTATATTAGTCTGCGCTGAAAACTTCGATTGCTTCAACTGTGACCTCAGGACTAGAAGGGTGCTCTGTAAAGTAAATTGTTTACTCCATTATAATTTCATACATTGCAACATTCAGCTTAAAATATCAATGTCAACATTAAAAAATGACAAATTCACAGAGCAAATAAGTAAGAGACTGGAGTCCCATAAATTCAATATGACCATCGTGAATAGTCAGCCTAAAGAATCGCTCTCTTACCAACTATCAAAAAAACAATCAATTCTACCAACATTACAATAAATCATAGTGATTAGTGACGTGCTATGTCGATAAAAAATTATCGATATCGATGAATATTCCATCGATAGTGATGTGCGCTTAGCTTTTTCTTTTTTTTGGGATTTATTACTGATTTTGTTGTAGTGGTTATTGTTTAATAAGAAATTAAGTCATTATTTTAATTTCAATTTACCACTAAAACAAAATCAGTAATAAATTGAGATATAGTTATGTTGAGAAATAAATCAAATTGAATCAAACCAAATTTTTATTCAAATAGAATTGGTAAAATATTTTAATAGATATAACTGTTTTATAATTTCATCTCATCTGATTAGGGTGGAGCATTGAGCAACAGAAATGGTATAGCATTCTTTTTTTAAATCAGTCCTTAAAATGTTTACCACTCATAAACTTATTTTAGTGTAATCTCTCAGTTGGTAAGTGTGCCAAATGTTCTTTTCCTGTTACTTTTACCCACTCTCTGCACCTGGAAACAAAAGTATATACTGTTAATGTAATGCAGCTTGTGAGCTAGCATTTTTGCCACCATTCGCTGTGGACAAAATTTGTAGTTTTAATTATTTGAAAATATTGTTAGTATTAAATTGTACAATGTTATATTGGGTGTAAACAAATGTTAATTTATGTATTGATACAATTACATAAATAAATAAATAAACAGTACACACTCAAAATTATTTTATAACATTATATTGTATGGTTATGCGGCATTTTCTAAAAAGATGTTGGTTTTATTAGATAATCATCTGCTATATAAACTGACACCTACCATAATATAATAAACTTCTATCACCATTGAAATTCTTAAGTATTTTATGTCTTAAAATACATTAGTTCAGTACAATGATTGTAAGAATAATAAAACTATTTAAAATTTCTGTATTATGTTATCCAGACATTATGATGAATATGTAGAAAATAAAACAAGGGATTTTATTTACTCTTTCATTTTAAATTTAAGTTAATAATAAACCTTTGAATTCAGGGAATAATTTCAAATGCTAGCTCAAAAATTTAATGCAAAAGTAACATTTTTGTATTAGGTATAATGTAACGTAGGACCCTAAAATATTTAAATTTCTCTTATAATAAAATGAGTAAATTTTTCGTTACATAATAATGTGCTATTTATTGTAATTAAATAATAATGAAATATGAATAGAGCTAGTTAATTGCTTTCAGTAACAAAGTTATATGAATTGTTTTAAAAATAGGTTAGGTCATAACGAAATTTGTATACGACAAACTTACCGAGATTTTCTTCAATGAATATGGAAAATTATCAAAATTTCCTTTACAATCACTTCTTGAAAATCTTTTCGTCACAAGCCCAGACACATTTTGTTTCTCTTTACACTTTCTACTAGCCATGATTGTTTATTTTACAATGCATGGTTAATAATATATATTAGACGATTTATATAAACTATAAATAATAAATGAGGATAATAACTTCGTTATTTTATCGCAAACTAGTAGGACACAATTTGTACAAAAATATTAGCAAAACAAGATGGAGAATTGGAGATAAAATAAATATTTACTCATAATAAAAGAGCCGAAAGAGCGAGACAGATAGCGTAAAGAGTGAAACGAAAGAAAAAGTAGAAGTCATTACGACTTTCCTTAGGCAAGGACCAATAGCAATCGCTCATTTTTTCTCGTTGATCTTTCAGTAGACTGGACAAATTGGCAATTGATATTGATTTGACAATTATTTAAATAGCAAACATAACCTCTTACTTCTTAATTTATTGCCTTAAACTTACTTAATTCTATATAAAACTTGAATGGCAACGGCAGAGGCATAGCAGTTAGTAGTGTGGAATCATCTCATAAAATATTTGTTGAAAGTAATAGAAGACTTTGAACTTATATTCTAATAATGTCTGAATTTATTCTCACCGATGTTACAGCTGTTAAGTTTTACAAAAATTTCATCTTGGCAGGTAAAAACAGAAATATAAAAGAAAAAAAAACTACTCCTACTCATTTAGACGCGAACCTCATTCAGTTGTAATACAAGCTTGGGATCATGGGTTTCTGTTGAGTTAGAGTTGCATTTATAAAGGGGCCCAACAAGTCTATGACATTTTGTCTGCTTTTTAGGCCCGGTCAATAATTAATAAGTCTATAAGTTAAGAGGTTGTGGTGCATTATCAAACCCGCCTTAACCGCCACAGGTCGCAGATTTGATTCCCGCCCGGGGCAGAGGTTTGTATTGACCATACAGGCATGTGTTCCAATCTGGGTGTGTGTAGTTGTCATTATGTGTTTCAAGACCCCCGCCACAGGATATTCCTATCCCAACGGAGGCCGTTGATTTATATTTATATTAATATTATTATTTGCAGGTATAGGAAGTTCAATAGAGATATTCAACAAAGACTATAGTAAAATTATTAAAAGAATAAATGTTCTAAAAGCACAGAAAATACATGGCATTGAAACTCTTAAATACGAAAATAAAGTACTTATATTTGGTGGTAAACAGTTCTCAATACTAAAAATAGAATTGGATCATGATGATAATATTGTTTTGGTTGAATCTACAAGTCCTACATTATGTGATGATTGGATTCTGAGTGCTGATTCACTATCAGAGGATAAAGTTTCAATCTTGACTGCTCATAATGTTGTACAGGTAAGAAATCAATATATATTATATTTATTTCATATGTGTTAATTATTATATATGTGCTGGCCCTTTCATACAGAAAAATTAAAAAAGACTTGCTTATACTTCGTAAATTCAACATTGATGAAAGAAAACTAAATTAATCACATTCTAACTTAACATTGCAAGCTTGTGACACTAACTTCATTTGATTATGTTTCAAGTTTGTTACTGATATCATGATCTGAACATTTTTTCTGTATGGAAAGAACAGTCCTTGGTTTATAGTGAGTGAATGAATTTTGTATACATATGTATATTTGATATTTTGTATACTATTTCCTGTTAATTCATGCATTAATGTCTACAAAAAATGTTTGATATTGGATTGATTAATTAAAATCTAAGGTGTCTGTGATGCTTTTCATAACTTCGGTTTTTTATTTCATTACTGTACACACAGTTGTCTTTTACGGGTGTTTTGTAATGTATTTAATTAATCTACAATCTAAATTGTTCATTCATCCCAAAACAGATACATAACAATATATGTGTATATTTTTAATATTGAAGTATTTATTACCATTGTAAAATTGTTACAGATTTGGGACATAATAAATAATTCATTAGACAAGAAATATATAAGCAGAGACAATTCAATTCTTTACAGTGGGAACTTATTTTGCTTTAATAATGAGATCCTACTCTTCAGCGGCACAGTCTTCTCAGAGGTTATCATAAGCCTTTGTGGTGATAACAAACCTCTGCATCACTTAAAGGGTCATAAGGTCAGTTTAAAAATTCTGGCGCACAATGTTTTATTGCATAACTTGTAATAACTGACCTCCTTATATATTTTGCAAACCATGTTTAAAAATTTTCAAATTATTTTCTTGTGAAAACCAGAATTTGAATTGGTATTTTCTTAGTAAGCAATCTGTTATGTTTCTATAATTCTAATCATGAGTGACTATTTTTTGGTACAAATAACTTTTTGTAATATACTCTTATAAAATATCACTGCATAAATGTTATTAAATTTTATAAAGTATAACTAGTAAAATATTGCATTGTAGTTCATACTCATAGTATATATTTTTTATATTCTAGGGTGTTATATTTTCAATTACATACAAAGCGATATCTAATATAATAGTAACCACTTCTGATGATAGATCAGTCAGAATTTGGAAAATACACAGTATACATGACTTTACATATAACAAGGACTTTAGGAGTTACTGGGAAAATGCTAAGATTACTTGTGAACATACACTTTTTGGTCATACAGCTAGAGTTATGGGGAGCCATATTACAAGTGATTACATCATCTCTATCGGTGAAGATTCAAAAATTTGCTTCTGGAGTTATGGAGGAAAATTGTTAAGAACCATTTTGGCACACCAAAATGCTTGCATTTGGTCTTTAGATGCTGAAACAGACTTGGTCACTGGTGGTGGTGATTGTGGACTTATTCTTCACCCTATTGTAGATAACTATGATGACCAAAATGTGATTCCGATTACAATAAGTAAACCAAAAAAAATAGTATTCACCGCAAGACAAAATTTCATCATTATGAATGAATCTAATTATCTAATTTATTGTGATTCCATGACTTATAATAATGATGTACACAACTTGAGTCATACAACCACATATAAGTTACTGAGTCTATCATCTTGTAAGCAAATAATAGCTGTAGCGGATATGAATGGAAAATTAGATATATTTATAGAAAACTGTAAAGGAGACGCTTGTATCAGTAAAATAATTGACACGGAACTTAATTTGGGAAAAATTCTTTCTTTGCATTGGGCTGGTAATAGAAACTTAGTCTTATGTTCTAAGGATGGAAAAATTTCGTTACTAGCATATAACGGGAGTAATATTGAAACTGTTGGAGAATTTATCCTTCCTTCTAGTAAAGAGCGCTGGTTGACATCATGCGCCTTGAGCTTAGACAAAGTTGTATTAGTAGTGAGCGATCGTTGCGGTCATATTCATGTTTACATTAAAGGTAATAAGAATCCTGTGAAAACTTTTAACAGGGCTTACGAAGGTTACGGTGCCAACTCAATTATGATAAAGGATAACGGATTTACAACAACTGGTAGGGACGGTACAATAAAATACTTTTCATTGGGTAATAAAAATTGTAATCGGATAAAATATATGACATGCAAATATTTAGATTTTCAATGGCTAGAGAAGTTTTTAGACAAAAACGAAAAGTATATCTGTGGATTTCACGAGAGGAATTTCGTTGTTTACGATGCTAGTAAGAATGTGAAAATTTTGGAAGTTTCATGCGGAGGCGGACACAGATCTTGGGACGCGATACATTATATTAAAAAGATTGATGGTTTTATTGATGAATTTATAAAGGTTTTGTACGTACGAAATAATACATTACTGTCACAAACATTTCAGCTAAGTAAAATTATATCAAAAAACATAAGAAATGGCACACATTCTAAAGAAATAAATTGCTTAAAAACACATATGTTTAGTGGAGACAAATCATTTACAATTTTTGTATCTGGTGGAGAGGATACGACATTGAGAGTTTCTATCTCAAATATGTTTGAATTTCAAAATATAGCTATATTTAAACATATATCAAGTATAAGATCATTAAGAATGGTTCCATTAGATAATGATAAAATACTAATTGTATCAGCTGGTGGCCGAGCGCAAATCTGCGCTAAAATAATTACATTCAAAAATGATAATACTATACGTGTGTATACAGAAGAATTAGTAGATTATCTCATAAAAGGTACCGATAAAGATAGAAAAGGTGATAAAAACTGGAAATCTTGTGAAATAGATTTTGATCCAGAAACCAGAATAATGGATTTGGAAACAATAAAAAAAGATGATAACACATTAACAGTTATCACAGCATGTTCAGATGCTGCATTGAGAATTTTTGAATTGAATATAGAAAATGGTGAAATAAAACCTGTACAAGAATTGAGGCGTCACAAAACATGCGTATTAAAAACGCATGTTTTTGAATTTAAAAACAAAACTATATTAGTATCATGTACTACTAGAGGAGAAGTGGCTTTATGGGAAATTAGTGATACATTAGATGAACCAATTTTAGAATTTAGAACAAATAAATCGGGAATAAATTCTATTGATGTAAAAGTTTTTGATGAGATGAAATTCATGCTAGCGACAGCGGGAGATGATAACGCGATACATTTAAATTTAATCGAAATAGAAGAAGAAATTTTAAATACAATGAAAGTTACCAAATCTTGGTCCAGTGATAAATATCATTCTTCACAAATAACTGGTGTGAAGTTTGTCGGAGATTTGATTTTGTCAACGAGCATTGATCAAAGGATATCTGTGTTTAAATTATCAGCTGATACCGATTCGATTGAGTGTGAAATGTACTCTCAACATTTTAGTGATGTATCTGATATTCATGGAATGGATATTATTGATGTTTCTTTGTAAGTATATCGATTTTTTGTAGTACTAGAGCCATGGTCCTGCCAGCACAAATGGGCCGGCTCGATGGGGGACCCACTCAGAGAAAATCGGTGTAAAGTAACAGTATCAGTAATTTTGTGTTTCGTGCGATAAGTGTGGGAGATTTTAAGTTTTGAGATGAATATAATATTAAAGAGAATTTTTGGGGGCTTACACTGTTGGGTAGATTTACAGTTAACATGACAATCTAAGCCATTGTCTGACCTAAGCCAGAACTTATTTAAATTGTGTATGTGGTTTTGGGCCTACTGGCCTCGAAAGCGTCACCTGGTAGGGGTGACCAAGTATCATCAGATCGAGATGATGTAAAACAAGCCGTCGTGGGGTCAAAGTTGACTTCGACAATAGGGCGCAGCCGAACCACGGCTAAAGATGCCATCGGTAAGACCTTACCTTAAGGTGGGAATTATATAATTATAAACTCCTATACTTGTCGCCCCATTTGCACAGTCTGGTATTCGGAAACTCCCCACAACAGTGCTAAGGCCAGCAGGACCAATATTTTTGTCATTCTTTTTTAAACCTTGTAATATGTTTGTATGTATTTCTTGATCTTGTAATATGTATGTATTTCTAGGGACTCCGTTAAGGTGTGCGTATTCGGTAAAGGGCTTGAAGTCCTCAAAATACCGAAACCATTGAAATGATAAAGTTTAGAAGATGAAAACTCGCTGAGTCCTAAGAGGATGACCAACTCCTATAGAGGTGCGTATCTTAATAGTTAAGTGCTTTTGTATAGTTCTGTAATTCTGAAATGTTTTGTTTTAATAAACCTCTTTCCAAACAAGAAAAAGAGTTTCAAACTCCGCTAATTAATGATGGAGTTATGCCGGAAATACATAAAAAAAAATGTAAACATCCGATTTGGGAACCTCATTCTTCTTTGTCGTAATTCTAAGTCGGTAAAAATAAGTACATAATTATGTGTATATTGAAAGCGTTTCATTTGCTTTACAGCTACCAAATTTAAAACCAAACTCCTTACTTTTTAATTGGGATAAGTTCATTATTGACATAAATTACTATTGTCTGTGTATTTTATCCATCTCGACTCAAAAACAAATCGCCACAATCCTCAAAACTCAACGGTAAAATGGCCGACTCCGTTAACGCGCGAATTGCAGGTTCGATCCTGACCCCTTGGGCTATTGTCGTCTCCTAGCGCAACTCCTAGCGCAAGCAAGAAGCTTATTTGAGGGACAGTAGGTATATTAGTTATTACTTCAAAAAAGCACTGCTATTATTCTACAAACAAAAAAAAATATTATCAGATATTATGTGATAACAACCGGGATCAACAGCTTAACGTGCTCTCCGAGGCAAGGTGGGGAAACCCACTCGGACAAACGCCTTGACCGAAACAGAAATCTTAACAAACATCTGCCCGAGCGAGAATCGAACCCACAACCGTCTAAACTAAAGGCAGACTTGCCACCCACAACGCCACTGTGCCTATACGACTATAATTTAATATTTATTTCATTAATCTTAAGTCATTACATATTAAGTGTTTATTATCTAAGCAATGAGTGTTAAATCTTATTGACTCGTGAAGATTTATCCGAGATAATGTTGCAAAGGATTTATTTATCTAATCTGTGACAGGCACGTATTCTTCTAGAAACCTCATCGGATTGATTTTTAAAGCTATTTTCGGCATGCATTGGAAATACCACCCCATCAGGGTGAAGTAATAATATTAAATTATTAAAACTATCGTGAGACATTATTTAACTTTATAGAAAATTTAAACAGCTAAAATTCACGTTCAATTGGTTTAGGTGCCGACTAGTTTCGGACCCTTCGAAGGTCCTTCATCAAGGTGAGTGCGAGACGGGTCGGGGCCGCGAGTGCGAGTATTACTGCTGGCCCTAATGACCTTGACTGCGTCATCTCGTAGTTGAGACCTGAAACCCGGCCGTGAAACGGGACAGCCCAATATTAAAAATATTATTATCAATATAATATATCAAGTTAAATTAAATCCGGGGTGTGTAGTACAATTTAAAGCCTTGCGGTTTTCACCAAGAATGGGCTAGCTTAACCGAGGAAGTACTACCTTCACGCAGAATAGCAGTACCCATACTTTTATAATAGCTTTTCGTTCGATGACCGGAAGCGCTGGAGGCCCTAATTCTTCCCCCATTTTCCTTCTCCCGTTTGAATTGGAAGTGCGCTTGTGGTGCCTATAACACTACAAGCTTTTACAGTGTGTTTAAAAATCAATTGTTTCTCACATTAATTCTAATGGATGATCTGGTTCTTTATTTATCAGCACAAATAATATAGTATAGTATAATATGTATTATATAGTATAGTAATTATTATTTGCACTAGAAAGTTAAGTAAATTATCTCAATAGAATCTCATACATACGCTTTAAATCAGCTATCTAAAGCGCGATGCTAACAGAGATGTGCTGATTAGATATAATGTGTCTATATAATATCATAAACGATTACGTTTTATTTCAAATTATTTATTATATATTACGTGTAACTCGACGGCTGGTCGCGTTTACTTAGTTTTGGATTTTACATTTTGAAATCGTGAGTATTACTATTACTTTACGTAAGCTTGGTTTTACGTATTTTCTTTCCTTAATAGGCAAAATATTTTGAAAATAATGTACTGGACTCATTTAAAAAGATTGGTTGACCTTTTCTGATTTTTACGAAAATATAGATATGTTATTTTTTAAAGAATATTTGAAATGCTTTTTCGAGGCATTAATAATATTCCCATTGCCCCTCCAAATAAGCTCGAAGCTTGCGCTAGGAGTGGGTATGACACTAGCACAAGGGGGTCAGGATCGAACCCTCGACTCTCGCGTTAACGAAGCAAACCGGCCCTGCTACCTTTGAGCAAGCTCTTTGAACCAATAATTAAGAAGTAATTCTTTCTACTAACTTCTCTTCTTCTTCCTGGCTATCATTCCATTTGACTTGGGGTCAGCGGTCAGCCCCATAGTGTATCTGCTTCATCTCGTACGATTGTGTCTCCTGAGTTGTGTTGCTGGCTTTCATGTCATTCTTTATAGCTTGCAACCAGGTTATTGGTGGTCTACGGCCTCTTTTCCATATTTAAAACTCTTGTCATATGGCCACCATCCCACCTCATCACATGCCCATACCATCTTAAGTTTTTAATGTATGCGACTATGAACGCTTATTACTACTTCTTATATTAAATAAAATATTGTATTTTCTGCTTTTCATATAAATTAAAATACATATTTTATAATAAATTTGTTAAACAAAACAATTTTTTTATGATTCGATAAAATTTATTACCACTTATTTGATAACTGTTGTTGTGTTAAAATATTTGGGCCTGTTATATCCAGTATATTTAATACCATATGTGATTTCTACTTACTAAAGTAGAACAATAGTAACTATGATATTTAACACAGATGTTACTTTACTTATCTTTATGATGAGATCATTACATTCTTGAATGTCTCTACCAATATGTAATTTAAAAATAATGAGTAATTTGATCTTTCAATAAAGAAAATCGTGAGAAATCCTGCATGTCATCAAAGAATTTCTAAGACATGTATATCCAATCCTAGTGGCGATCCCTTGATGCTGGTGGAACTTAAATGCCTGACTGGTTACTGGTACGTTGGTGACTGACTCATGAAGTAACTGCTCGTAAGCCGCGTTTCGAGGTCAGACAACGTATAACCCGTGGAATCGTAAAGGTTGACAGCGCACCTGTCTGCCTTCTGGTGTTGCAAATATTCCCGTTTGCCTCCGTCGACAAAAAAAAATAATCAGTTACTTTTTCTCATACTCTCCACGCTATATTTCTCTTCCCTCTCATGTAACGAAACGTACCTAAACGTGACGCGTCCTTGGGATTTCCGTACATCATCCGATCCCCCACTCAACAGTTTTATCTTATTCGCTATCATTGATCAGGAAATAAAACCTTATTTTATATTTATTTGTTTATATGACTGATAAAATTGATCGATACATTTACGATAACAAAATTATGTAATTGTGCGGGATAGCGTTACTAAAAATGATTGAACAATATCATACTTAAATTAGATTAATAGTTATGTAGAATTAATAGTGTATAGCATTAATGTATAGAAATATTATCGGATAAGTTCATAAGATTAGGCAATTAAGTATGTGTAATAGTTACAGGATAGTAAATTACTTAATATAATATAATACTTATGTACTTATGCCGACACGAGAGAGAGACTAGCCGAGCGCATCGGATCCCAAGCAAGAACAAGGGTCCGGACAATGGCTTCCGTGTTGACAAATGGCCTAAGAGACTCCGAAATCGGGAGGTATAAACGCCTCTTGATAGACGAGGCCTTAATGGGCCATTTTGGAGCCATCATGTTGGCAATACGCATCACAGGCGTTGGCGAGGCTCTCCTCATCGGCGACATCAATCAGCTGCCCTACATCGACCGCAATAATGTTTTCGATCTCACTACTGCCGTCCCAACTCACTTGTCGGAATCAGTAAAGAGCTGCTGTGCACGCACAGAAGTCCCATGGACATGGCGTATGCCTTGAGCGAAATATACAAAGGCATATACTCGTCCAATCTCAAAGTACGGTCCCTGGAGCTCAGGAAATATAGCGGTGCGCGAATACCAAAGACCTGGATAACACGCTTTACCTAGCACATACCCAGGAAGGAAAAGAGCGGCTAAAAGCCGCCGGGTATGGCACAGGAACGGGATCGCGCACACTCACAATCCACGAAGCCCAGGGGCTGACATGCGAGACGGTGATAATTGTGCGAACGGACTGCAGAGAACACAAGATATACAGCAGCGTCTCCCACGCAGTGGTTGCGGTGTCGCGGCATCGTGGTCGCTGTGTGTACTATACTGACTACGGCGAAAACGATGCCATCGCTCAGTTCATCTGGAAAGCCGAGACTGTAACGGAAGAAAACGTAAAAGATAGTAACCTGAGAGCGGCAATATGGGACCGAAATTTTACAGTAATCGAGGCGCAAAAATAAGATAATTGGCAGCGCGGCTTTCCGTTGCAGAGAACCTTCCGTTGTAGAGAAGAAGGGTAAATATACTGAAATAAGCAAAATAGGAATGTAATACAATATGCATGTATGTATGAAGAAATATAATGTTAATGGTATAAAAAAAAAAAAAAAAAAAAAAAAAAAAAAAAATTATAATGATAACCAAATATTACATATATAAATATTATATATAACACATAAATAACAGAAACATTAAAAAAAAAAAATATGAAATACCTATATATATATATAAATAAAAACTAGCTATAAGTAAGAACCGGCAACACAATCATTACTATGTTAATATGTACGGAGCAATAATGTTAATGTTAAATAAATAAATAAAGGCAAAGATAAAAAAGGCACGGACAATAAAGTCTGTGGAGAAGTTGTTAATTAATAAAAAAAAAAAAAAAAAATACTTATGTACACAATTAGTATAAATCGTAATATTGGGTATTAGTTATAAATTGTAAGACGCCAAATGTAGGCTGGTGATTGGTCAGCCAATCACGCACGAGTAATCATTAGTTAAAATGGCGGCCATGACGGAACGCCAGATGGAGGCACCTGATTGGTCGGTCAATCAGAGCATCAGAGCTAAGGTGGGAAGCATGTGTATAAATACGACGGTTCGTGAGTACACGGTATCAGTCGACTTCCGTCTTCAGATCATTAAACATTAAAATTCATTCAAGAGTTTTATTGTGAAATCCAGCGCCAAAAGATGTACTACCCTGTACATTAATGGTCCTTCAGAAGCGCGGATCTGAAGAACTCTTTGAAGAATCCCGAAGGAAGAAAAGACGGGATCGACGATCCAAGCCTACGTCGACGCAAGCCTCAACGTACTTGAAGAAAGTATGAAGACCGGAGGCGCATCTTACTGGTTGCCCGATCCAAGTCTATCTCGACGCAAAGCCTTGAAGAAATTATAGAAGACCGGTAGACGCGGCTTACTAGTTGCCCGATCCAAGCCTACGTCGACTCAAGCCTCAATGTACTTGAAGAAAGTATAGAAGACCGGAGGGTGCATCTTACTAGTTGCCCGAGCCAAGTCTACCTCGACGCAAGCCTTGAAGAAATTATAGAAGACCGGAAGACGCAGCTTACTAGTTGCCCGATTGAAACATATGTCGTCGCAAGCCTAAAGAAGCTATAGAACACCGGAGGGCGCAGCTTACTAGTTGCCCGAGTTACTAGCTGTGCGAACAAAACCTAGGACTCGGCGAACATTCGAAGGCGAAGATCAGAAGTGATATCATCGATTCATAAAAGAATTCGTCGAATTATAGAAGTTATCGAAGTATATAGAAGATTCGTCGAATTATAGAAGTTATCGAAGTACATAGAAGATTCGTCGAATTATAGAAGTTATCGAAGTATATAGAAGATTCATCGAATTATAGAAGATTTGAACGATGCCGATCACACGCCAAGAAAAGAATCGAAGAACACCTTCAGAACAAACTCCGACTACATCGGAGGGTACCACCGCTACCACGACAACCGACACTAGTACAGAAACAGGCACGACTTCTTCAGGTACAAGGACGGCTACGACGGAAGATACGGCGGCTACCTCCGCTACGACGGCGTCCTCTGCCGTTGCACCTGCGACAATCGAAAAACCGAACGCTGCGAATACGAACACACCTTTTACAGCGCCAACAATGCGCGCCGACGCAGCACAGATGAATCCACCGACGACGGCGGTATCTATGATGAAGGAACGCACTCAAGATATAGAAACCTCAACAGTAAGGATGAAGCGAACCTTCAAAGAAACAAAACAGAAATCCGATGAAGCCCGCCGCATCGATCAAACCAATAGAAAAGGATCATCGACACATAGTAAAACAAAGGCCTACAGAATAGCCAAGGCAAAGGAGGAGTTGCTCCGTCTAAAAGTCGAACTGGCCGCGGCCCGTCTCACCGTCATGGAAGCAGACGAAATCGACACAGACATAGAAGAACTAGACGAAGATGACGCCTCCGTCCGCTCTAAAACCGATGCTAATAGAAGAGTAGACGTCTGGCTGAAAGAACAACCTCGCCCCATGCTAGCCATCACCGAGACACAACATTACCCTCTTATAGAGGAACCGGTGGTCGGCAGCACAGGGCAAAAGAATCACCATGAGGGCGCGATAAAACCTGATTCACCGGCGGGAGGAACCCAGCCAGGCATAACAGAATTAGCCGAAGCGATCACACTTGCTGTCAAATCAGTTCAAAGACCCAAGTTCATCGAACTACCGATCTTCGGAGGATCACATCATGAGTGGCTACCCTTTCAGGCCGCTATGAAACCGCAAACATGTTCAGCTCAGTAGAAAATACTAATCGCCTACGTAGAAACCTGAAGGGTAAAGCAAAGGAAGCAGTAGAAGGACTTCTCATCACAAGCGCAAACCCTACAGTGATAATGGACACCCTAGAATCGAAATTTGGAAGACCAGGGTCCATAGCTATGGCAGAAATTGAGACACTACGGGGATTACCGCGACTCACAGAGTCACCAAGAGACATCTGCATCTTTGCTACAAAAGTATCTAATGTAGTAGCAACGCTAAAGTCTCTGAGCTGTATACATTATATGTACAATCCAGAAGTATCGAAGACGATCATCGATAAGCTTACGCCGATACTGCGCTATCGATTTTACGACTTTTCAACGACCCAACCGAAAGAAGATCCTGACCTCTCGAAGATAGAAAAGTTCCTCGAGAAAGAAGCGGAACTATGCGGTCCTTACGCTTCACCCGAGCAAGTAACACAATACCAATCAGGCGTACAGCAAAGAAAAATACAAAGGATTCACAACGTTGCAGAAAAATCGTATACACCGAGATGCCCTATATGCAACAAAGAGGGACACATTACATCGGAATGTGAACAATTCAAGAATCTAGACTCGAACGGGAAATGGGATATAGCGAAATCTAAATATCTATGCTTCAGATGTCTTCGTTATCGAAACAGAACACATAAATGCCGAACCAACGTGTGTGGGATCAACAACTGCAAGAGCTACCATCACAGAGTGCTTCATTATGATAAAATAGAGAAAAGAGAAAACGAGAAGCGACAGAGTCATTAACTCTGCGTGGACAATAAGAAAGAAGCAATCGTACCTTAAAATTATCCCAGTCCAAGTAAAAGGTCCTAAAGGAACGATCAACACCTACGCCTTGATGGATGATGGCTCGACGGTCACTCTAGTCGACGACGGTGTGGCTACACGAATAGGAGCAACAGGACCGATCGACCCACTGAACATAGAAACGATTAATGACTTAAAAACATCCGAATCGGCTTCAAGAAGAGTCAACATAAAACTAAGAGGTCTCAACGAACAGGAAGAGGAAATACAAGCGCGGACAGTAGGGAATTTACACGTCTCTTCGCAACAAGTACCGAAGAAGCTAGTAGACGAATGCGAACACCTGCAAAGCATTCGCGATTATCTAGTGTATGCTAATGTAAAACCACACGTGTTGATCGGTCAAGACAACTGGCATCTATTGATAACAACAGAAATCAAGAAAGGAAACAGGAACCAACCAGTCGCCTCTTTGACTCCACTGGGCTGGGTTCTACACGGGAGCCAAACTAGAACGATCGGACACAGGGTCGACTTCGTGTCACGTCAGAACAACGACAAAGACAACTTGGAGAGTCTCATCAAACAATACTTCGAGATGGACGCGCTCGGTATACAGCCAAAAGAAAAAAGCTGACCCGGAAGAAAAGGCATTACGCATCCTAGAAAGAACAACGAACAAAATAGAAGAAGGAAGATTTGAAACCGGCCTTCTATGGCGTAAAGAAGACGTCACGTTTCCAGACAATTATTGTAACTCACTTAACCGCCTCCTCAATATAGAAAAGAAAATAGATAGAGACCATAAGCTTAAGATAAAATATTACGAACAAATGGAAGCCCTCATCACGAAGGGATACGCATGAGCCGCTCTAAGCAGAAGACACCAGGCAAGACGTGGTACCTACCGCATTTCGCGATCATCAGCCCAATGAAACCTGACAAGCTAAGAGTCGTACACGACGCAGCGGCAAAAACCAGGGAAGTAGCTCTCAACGATATGCTACTCAAAGGACCCGATCTACTACAGTCATTACTGGGAGTCATGATGCGCTTCAGACAACATGAGATAGCAGTAACAGCAGATATTAAAGAAATGTTCATGCAAGTGAAGCTACGAGTCGAAGATAGAGACGCCCTTCGCTACCTATGGCGCGGAGACCGAAGAGACAACAAGCTTCCGGAGGAATACAGAATGACATCCTTAATATTCGGCGCATCTTGCTCCCCATCAACGGCGATCTACGTCAAGAATCTAAACGCCAAGCAACATGAACATAGTCACCCAGAAGCAGCAGCCGCCATCATACAGAAACACTACGTCGATGACTACTTAGACAGCTTTAGAAGCCTAGAAGACGCAATTCGCGTCACGAAGAGCGTTTGTGACATACACTCTAAGGCCAGCTTTGAACTAAAGCAATGGAAATCAAACTCACGATGTCTGCTAAAGGCGCTAGGTGAAATTCAGCCTACGGAAGACGTGGAACTACACAGAAGAAAAGGCGGAGCGCGTACTAGGCGTTATATGGAAGACAAACACAAACAAGTTTCACCTTCAATCTCGGCTTGACTCGTATCGCACCGAAACTCATCACCGAGAAAACACCGACGAAGAGAAGCACTAAGGTAGTCATGTCTCTCTTCGACCCACTGGGCTTTGCCTCACCCGTCACGATAGGAGCTAAACAGCTACTACAAGAGGTGCGGCGAAGAGGTACATCGTGGGACGACGAACTTGATACAGATCTCGGAGAACAATGGCAAGATTGTTTGATTCACCTTAGAAACCTGAGCAACGTGACGATTCCGAGGAAATATCTCAAGTACAGCGACGCCACATCCGATTCCGAGATTAGAACTTCAACACCGGCGGGAGCCACGCGGGCGAGGACCCGGGTAAAGTCGACGACCTGGTGCAAGTAGTCGATGCGAATCTACCACGCAACGTATGGATCCGAGGCAGAGTCATCGCTACATATCCGGGGCCCGACAACATCACGCGCACAGTGGACGTGAAGACGAGAGGAGGAGTACTACGGAGACCAGTACGAAAACTTGTAGTCCTGCCCCTACGAGAAGAAGACGAAGCCGCACCACCGAACGAGGATGCGTCAAAGACGCACGGCGGGAGAGATGTGCGGGATAGCGTTACTAAAAATGATTGAACAATATCATACTTAAATTAGATTAATAGTTATGTAGAATTAATAGTGTATAGCATTAATGTATAGAAATATTATCGGATAAGTTCATAAGATTAGGCAATTAAGTATGTGTAATAGTTACAGGATAGTAAATTACTTAATATAATATAATACTTATGTACACAATTAGTATAAATCGTAATATTGGGTATTAGTTATAAATTGTAAGACGCCAAATGTAGGCTGGTGATTGGTCAGCCAATCACGCACGAGTAATCATTAGTTAAAATGGCGGCCATGACGGAACGCCAGATGGAGGCACCTGATTGGTCGGTCAATCAGAGCATCAGAGCTAAGGTGGGAAGCATGTGTATAAATACGACGGTTCGTGAGTACACGGTATCAGTCGACTTCCGTCTTCAGATCATTAAACATTAAAATTCACTCAAAGAGTTTTATTGTGAAATCCAGCGCCAAAAGATGTACTACCCTGTACAGTAATACTATTTTGTATTTATTTTTATGTCATGACGGTTGGCAAGCAAGCGTACGGTGCGCCTGATGGTAAGCAGTCACCGCAACTTACGTACACGGGCGATATTTGAAGTATCACATAAACATTGCCAACCCGAGGGATAGGAGAGAAGAGACGAGAAAGGAGTAGAGAGGGTGGGAGATTGGATCTCCGGTGCCCTCTATCATGGGACGAATCGTTGTTGAAATAAAGTTGAAGACTGACCCTCTTCAAGTTTTTTTTTAAATAACAATAATATGATTTATTTGATGGAAATGTGGTAATATAAGATCTTGATATATCTACATTTCATAAGTACAAAATATTTTGCCGTCTCTAGCGTTCAAATGTTTAAAAGATTTGTAAAATATTTTATCCAACAAATACGTCATGATTTACCTTTTTTAGCCTAATACATTTTTTTAATTCATTGAAATAATTATAAAAAACTAGGAATCACAGAATAAATTGTAATCATCACTACATAGTATAAAACAAAATCGCTTTCTCTGTCCCTATGTATGCTTAAATCTTTAAAACTACGCAACGGATTTTGATGCGGTTTTTAATAGATAGAGTGATTGAAGAGGAAGGTTTATATATATATTAACATGAATTAAATAATGGAGAAAAAAAAATTTGGAGTTTTCTAATGTGATGTCGGAAATAATTACATTTAACGCGTCCGGGCCACGGGCAGTAATGAATAAATCGAAACTACTGGATCGATTTTAATCATTTTTCAGTGAATAACATAGGCTATATATTTTATACCCGTGCGAAGCGGGATCGGGCCGCAAGTTTGTATAATTATATATATATTTCAAATAGTATAACATAAGTAATTACTTATTGTAATTTAATTCGAGAAATAAGTTATAAAATCGACTTCATTGAATAATAAAAGAAAAGGATATAATTATAATGTTGTTAATGAGTATATAAAAGTTACATAAGGAGGATTTTGTAATAGGAGATGAATGTGTGTGCCGGGAACCATATATTTCTATTTCAATAATAAAATCTCATTTATGCGGGCGTAGCCGCGGGCAAAAGCTTTGATCATAATAAAATTAAAAATATCAAAGACGCGACCAACCAAATATGTTACAAAACTTGTAGATAGCACAACACAATATAAAAATTATATTACGAATTTAATTTAGTACTCTAGTAATAGCATATTGTCTCGATAAACGAAGAAACCGTACTTTTATCAAATAAGTGTCGATTAATCATTTGACATTTGAAATTTGAAATCATAAAACACTATTGTACTGAATGCTATTGAGGCGGACGTTAGCCACAGCGACTACGCGCATGCGCGCTGTTCGCCGGGAAGCGGACGAAAAAGACATTGTGTTGTACTAAATTATAATGTGTCGCCAAAGAGCAGAGCATGACAACTGGGTGTGACGGAACTAAAGAAAACTTCACAGTAAATAAGACGTTTAATGGTTAGCCTTACGAGTTTCGCCTTACGTCATCACATCATATTAACCAAGATCATTTCCCACGTAATGTCTCGTGACGCGTTTAAAACCCGCCAGTTTTTTTATTATTTCATTATATCATGTCGCGTAGCAAACAAGTAGTCGCCGCAAACTATGAATGCGCGTAATACTTGAAACATCACATGAGCATTTCCAACCAAGGGAATAGGAGGGAAGGGATGAGAACGGAAAGAAAAGCGCTCTCAATAATCGCATGACACGCAATAATACTGATATTATTACTTCACGGTGGTACTTCCCCGGTTGAACTCATTTAAGCTGAGAGGACCATGGCTCTACTACTAGTATTTAATATTTTACAGTTTCATTATTTACATTGCATATGATGCAATATTATAAATTATAAATATAATATTATTTATTATTGTAATATTATTTTACCTGTTTATGAAAGTAGTCCATCGTCTATATTTTTAGAACTGTTTACAATTCGTAAAAATAATATAATACTGTTGCAAAACAAAATCAATTTAGTATATCTAATAGCGTGTAAAATTCATATTTACTGAACGAGTACACAAAACTCTTCTAAGACAATAATAACAGAATTTATTTTAAAAATCTGTATTATATTTTAATTTGTGTTAAATTATTTTAAAAACGATTATCAAAACTGTCCATTTCAATTTATTTTTCCTAAATTTCCTAAACACCACAACACAATTAAATAATTGTTGTCTTTGATTAGATACTTGAAACGCAACTACGATAGATACGTAGAGTTAAAAAAATAGACGCACTAGAGGTAAATATCAACACATTTATGTAAAGCTAGTGTGAAGAAAAAGTAATTGCATTAGAGGTACATAATATGAAAATAGGACCTTTACGGAACATGAATAAATAACAACAATAAAATCCGATTCAAATCACACTGGTGTTACTCACACCAAATCAATCGTATTAGACTTCATTATTTTTTAAGTATTCTAAAAATAGCAACACGACAACGCGAACATTTCGCGACCTTCATTGTAGAAGCCAATCATTTACTGGTCTTTTTCAATATATTTATCAAAAGAAGAACTTTTCATATGTTATTCAAGTATGTCTGTGAGCAATTAGCCATGCCTCGCCATATATTTCGACCTTGTCTGATTGCGTCATTAGAGGAAGTCCTATTACCGTCTGATTTTGACCACATACATACACATTTACCATTCGAACACGATTTATTCCGTGTTCCGTACGTTTCTAACGTTACTATTCATTTTTTATGTTATTCGTGTGTGAAAAAACGCAGTGATAAGCGTTTGTTGATAACTTTACAATAAGAATATATGTTTATTTTATTATCTTTTGAACGATGACGGTCTGTTAATAATAATATAATTTTTTTAAATTTTAATTTACAAAGTGTTTTTGTAGTGTTTCTTGTTTTTTACAAACGTATTCATTTTTATATCCCAACCGTTAAAAGGGTTTAACTTGTGTACTCCAAAATAGCTGAATCGATTTTGATTACTTTTTTTTCTTTGAAAGTTGACTTAGGCAAAGTGTTCGATGTTCAATTTTCGATTAGGTGTTTCATGTATATTGTTATATATAAATACTTATTACTAGTTCAGCACCAAGAGAAATCATTAATTTTTTTTAATAATCCTAATGATATATCATGACATAGATAAAAAAAATCGTCAATAGATCGTGATCCTTATTTGAAGGGTCAATAGCAATATTAGTAATTAAAAAAAAAAAGCATTGCTAATATTCCAAAAAAAAAAAACAATTTAGGATTCTTTTATAAAGTTCAATATCATGGTATTTACAGATGGAGCCTAAAGTGCAAGCGGTGACGGAGCCCGTGTGGCTCGGCGAGGGCCCGCACTGGTCTCAAGAACACCAGGCACTGTTCTTCGTGAGCATATTCGATAAGACCATAAACAAGTACGACCCGAAGACCGGGGAACACACCAGCGCTAAGCTTGGTGAGATTTTATAGCAAAAGTAATAGACTAATTTGAATTACTGTTACTCAGTGTGTGTGATGCTTGAAAGGTTTTCACGGAATGAAATTTAATAATAAGAATAAGAATGAAATTTAATATTAAGACCTTTTATATTATGTCAGCAGAATAAACTTGAAAATTAAAAACCAAAATAATACCTACTTCAATTAAACTAAAAAGCAAAAAACAAATATTTTCTGCTATATATTTTTTCAGAGAGTGGTGTTAAGTAAAATATCGACACAGAAGGCACCTGTTTGTTTCACTTATTTTTGTTGAGTGTTAAAATTAAATTATTGACTTTTTTAGTTCTACAATGAGCAAAGAAGTTAATGTTTTACAACGGCTAATTTAAAATAATATTGCAATATAATTATTATAAGCAGTATTTTTTATTTTTGTATTTTTATGATTTCTTTTTTGCACGCGTTGGTCGGTCCCATTCTTATTTTAATGGCATTGTAAGAATCACTACGTTTTAAATGTAATTCTAAGTACGATATCGACACACAATTATGGCACAGACTGCCGTTGTAGAAAAAAAAAATTCTTTTAGTTTTGAAGTCGGTATTTTTAAAACTTATATAGTTTTCTCATGGATGCCGTTGTCCGAATAAGGCTAAATGGAAATGGGAGATATAAAAAAAGTTATCTAAATCGATTCACCTAATCGAAAGTTGAGTGTAGGGTTATGAGGTAACAAAGATAAAAAATAGGCGAATTGGAAACCTCCTCCTTTTTACAGTCGGTTAAAAATAACTTTAAAAACATGACCGCCGCCTTCAACAGCCAACTGCACGTTAAAACAAGGGATGCAATGGTTGGCCAGACTTGTGATGCGAATGTAGCAAGTTCGATCTTGACCTTAAGCTACACGCTTAGGTAGAGGGGAAATAGGAATATTAGTAATGACTTCAAAAAAAGTATTGCTAATAAAAAAAATCATACTTTGAGAACATAATAATGACACCGTCGTGGCGTTGTGGGTAGCGAGTCTGCCTTTAGCCTCGACGGTTGCGGGTTCGATTCCGCTCGGAGCAGATGTTTGTATTAATCGTACAGGCATGTTTTCCGGTCTGGGTGTATTTGTCCTTATCATTGTGAATGTTTCCGGACCCCGACACAGGATATAATTATCCTAATGGGGGCCGTTGAGTGTGTAGCGTTTATAATTATTCGAAATTCATGATGATGAAAAATGAGTGATTGATGATAATTCATGAGATAGGATTACCTTTTTGCATTGATGGCAAAATCAGGTGGTAAATTATGAAAATATCGCGTCAAGTATTTCTTAATTAGTTTTGTCACGGTAGCCGATATGCCCGGCTTCGTGATACCGGTGGAGGGTACCGTGGACCAGTTCGTGGTGGGCGTGAAGCGGCGCGTGGTGGTGGTGCGCTGGGACGGGCGCGGGCCGGCCGCCGAGCTGCGCGCGCTGGCCGAGCTCGACGCGCACTGCCCCGACAACAGGATCAACGACGCCAAGGCCGACCCCAGGGGCAGGCTGTTCGTGGGTAAGCAGCCTTATTTATATTAATAACTAACTACTGCCCGCGGCTTCGCTCACCTTTAATTTGAGGTAGCATAGACAAAAACGAGGATAAAAACAAAGATTTATGTTTCTAGTTTAAAAAATTAGTGACCTTCCATAGAAACATTCAACCCATCTTCCATCCCTTAAGGGTTCAATTTTGAAAACAGTGAAAACATGGTTATCAATCTCCCATTTTTAACTTAAAAACAAAGTTTCTTGCTTCTTTTTTTAAAAATGATGGTTTTTCATACACACTTTCAACCCCCTTTTCACCGCTTTAAAGGTTGAATTTCGAAAAATTGTTTCTTAGTGCACGTTTACGTTGTGAAAAACAACAGTTCTGAAAAAAAAACAGCTTTGTAGGTCTAAGGGCTTAGGCTGGGCATTTCAGGTCAGTCAGGTCTTCTTCTTTTATATATTTCAAACTATGTTATAGAGAGGGTGAAAAAAAATCTGCAATTTTAAATTATGGACTATATTTACGCCTATAAGTAAATTTTACAACGTAAGATTGTAATATATGGAAGTAAATGTCTCATACAATGGATTAATTTAATTAAAACGTGATCGTATTACAGGTACAATGGGCCACGAATACGAACCGGGCAAGTTCCACCTGAAGAAGGGTTCCCTGTACAGGATAGACCCGGACTGTTCCGTACATCGAGTGGAGAGAGACATCGACATATCGAACGGTCTCTGCTGGAACGAAAGTGAGAAAGCTTTCTACTACGCGGATTCCTTCGAGTACGCGATACGGAGATACGATTATGACGTTGAAACTGGCAACATTTGTAAGTTCATTTAATTTAACATTTAGTTTATAATCTGTGATGTTGAAGGTATTATGTGTCAACAACTGCATAGATATAAAAAAAAAAGTGTCAACTGCTTAGATATAAATTAAAATTGAATGATGAACTAGCGCCATCTATAAGGTGGTTTGAACAAAACTAATTGGCGAATGTGTGAAAATAAGAGTAGGAATGGAGCTTATGATAATAATGATTGAAATTTACCAATGAAATTTTTTTTTTTTTTTAATTTCATCTTTCACAGTTACAAAGAAGAATTTACAATATATTAAACATCAATGCATTACAAAAACCACTGAGGTTTGTATTGCATGCTATTAACAACATCATCGACATTTACTTATACTAGTATACTGCTAGGGATTGTACTAATATAATAAAACAGATACTTGGAAATTAAAACAAAACGAATACTCAAGAGAACAATAAAACACAAATTATAGATACCTTTATGACAATTTTTAAGAGACTAAAAATCAATAAAAATAGCAAATAATATTAAGAAACCACGCTGGTACATTTTAACTTTTTATCTATTCATATAATTTATAAAGTAAGTTTGTAATTTTTGTTTTACGTTTTTATTATTAATATCATTTTTTAAGCATGAGGGTAGATTATTTATGAGCCGCGGGATTAAATACCGATTTGTTCTCTTTCCGTAATAGTTGTTGGCTCTTACCGTGCATAACTGGTTTTTTGTTATCGCACGGGTATGTATAGGATGTTCTACTTTAATATTATATTCTGGATTAAAGTATTGTTCTTTCAATAGTGTTAATTTAAAAAGGTCATGAATAGGTAATTTTTTACAATGTTTAAATAGATTTATATCATTATTTTTGTACATTTTTTTAATATTATTAGACACAATAGTTTTAAGGATTATTAAATGTTTTTGTAGCGCACGCGTACGAATTATTTAGTTCCCAGACACATGTTAGATGGCGCATCAATTTTAAATACTTTAGTATTTTTTTGCAATATACAAACACACAATCTAGTGCATTCCGTATATCTATGGTTAACTGTTATTGAAAATGATTACAGCTTTCATATATAAACTACTTGACCTTTTTTTCTTACTGAATGGTAAATTATTTTCTGAAATTTTGACAGGAAATTTTATCAGGTTTCAAAGATATTAATTAACATAACTATGCAATCCACGCAAATTTATAAAATTATCGTCTTGTCAAAACAATTTAGCTACATAATTAAATTTCATAAAGATTGAGTTTTAACTTTAAATTAGCAAATGTACCGGCGTCGGGATGTGACGACCCCATCGCCCACTGTTGGGATAACCGCTGTCACAGCAGAGATTATTCCACCAGTGCAATCAGTCACACTGGTGGTAGGTCTTTTGTTGCAAGAGGCCGGCTAGGTAGGTACCACCGCAGTGTCAAATATTCTGCCGCCAAATAGTAGTGCTTAGGCACTGCTGTGTTCCGGTTTGAAGGGCATTGTACGCTAGTGAAGTTACTGAGCAGTGGTGACTTAAGAACTAATATCTCGAGGTTGGCAACGCGTGAGTGGCACCTACTAATGGTGCTGCAAGCGCTCATAGGCTACGGCAACCACTTACCATCAGGTGGGCCGTATGCTTGTTTGCCAACTTAGAAAATTAAAAAAAAAAATGTTCAACTCCCCAGCCAACCCGAAGCTGGTATTCAAGTACAAGGAGCACGGGCTCGGCGGCATCGTCGACGGCATGACCATCGACGCGGACGGAAACCTCTGGGTCGCCAACTTCGACGGGTCACAGGTCATTTTTATATTACATGTTTATATTAATGGACGCAAATAAGCAACACCATGTCAACCCACACGAATGTCATTTCGAGAAAAACGCGTTTGAAAATTTTTAACAACTTGCTTTATATGATTTTTTTACGTATTGGTCAAGTTTTTGGCAATTTCAGATTTATGTAAGTTATTTTACTTATTTTCACAAAAATAAGTATACAAACTGCATATTTCATATATAATATAACCCAAAACTTTTAACATAATACATAAATTGTATGATTTAAAAATGGCTTTTTTAGGAGTCTTAAAGCTTAAAACCCTACAAATATTAAAGAAAAATATTCTTCAGCCATTGACTAACACTTCTGAATATATAACTCAGTTTTTTCAATTTTGTGGGTTGACATGGTATTGCTTATTTGCGTCCATTTATTAACGTGTGAGGCAATCGTGGGGCGTTTAGGGTCTCTTTTTAAGTAAATAAACGCTACACATTCAACGGCCCCCATTAGGATAGTTATATCCGGTGTCGGGGTCAAACATACACAATGATAAGGACAAACACACCCAGACCGGAACACATGCTTATCAGTACAAACATGTGCACTGAGCGGGAATCAAACCCGCAACCTATGTCATCGTCAAAATTCTCTATGGGTATAAATTTGTTCACTCACTCGAGTTTTTTTAAAGAAATTAAAGTATAGTTTTTAGAATAATTATTTTAGACTTCTATTTAATAATTAGTTACTAGTTAATACTAGCACCAGCCGGCGACTTCGTCCGCGGTGACCTTCAATTGGCTCCAAAGATAAATGAATCATCTGAAAGTAAATAAGATACATTTATAATGTATTTTAATTGAATTCGTCCCGTACCATTTCTGATAATCCCACAGGAACCGAACATTTTTCTATGATAAAAAATATACTATTACTATCAGTTAAGATGTTTATGGGTAATTGAGTAACAAACATACAAACTTTCATATTTATAATATTAGTAGGACTCATCTATCTGTATTCCATTATAGATCCTCAAGATCGACCCTCACAAGGGCAAAGTCCTGCAGAAGATCTCCATCCCGGCGCTGCAGACCACGTCGGCCACGTGGGGGGGGCCCGCCCTCGACGAGCTCTACGTCACGTCGGCCTGCATGAACCGCGGGGAGGAACAGCTTCCCCCCTGCGGGGCGACCTTCCGCGTCACCGGCCTCCGCGCTAGAGGCCTGCCTAATGTTAATGTTAAGCTCCTGTAAATTATATTTAAGACGTCATTTATTAAAAAAGTTAAGATATCCCATTGTTTCATTTCTTTTGGATTTTATAATTACGTTTTTTAAGTTGTTGTTTTGTTAAAATTTTACCACCGGCTCCTAAATCGAACCGCTGCTTGAAAAGAGCCTGCGAAAAAAAGTTACATCATTTTTTTAATTATATATTCCCAAGGACGGAATAAAATTTCAGCCGCTTGAAAGCTATGTCTGTACTCGGCCCCACCGCACGCTGTCAAGGCCAGTGGGGCCAACAACAATACACATTTCACACGACGTTGTGGCGTTGTGGGTAGCGGTTTTTTTTTTTTTTTTTGATAAGTAAAATGCTCTTATCCAATGAGTTACTGGTTCACCATTAGGGTGTCGGAGGTCAGATGGAATCGCTCCATGTAAAAATTAGTAACCCGTCAAATCCGGATAAGAGTAATAAACACACCCTGGGTAAAATAAAATACCGGGAATAATGCTAGGACGAAGAAGTTGTGGCGCGGCGGTAGCGGAACTGCCTTAAGCGCCACAAGTTCGCGGGTTCGATCCCCGCTCGGAGCATAATATGTTTGTATTGACCATGGAAGCATATTTTCCGGTGTCGGTGTCGGTTTTCGGGTGTGTTTGTCCTTGTATGTGTTTCCGGACCCCGCCACAGAATATCACTATCCCAATAAGAGCCGTTGAGTGTGTAGCTTTAAAAAAAACTGTAGAACTTAAATAAAAAAACAATTTTTTATGTTGTTTTTTTTATATTTGTTCACTGAATATGTTACTAGAACCATTCTCGTTCCTGCACAAATGGCCGACCCGACCGGGGAAGTATACTACCTTCTCTACAGAGAATCAGCGTAAAGTAACATTATCAGTAAGTACTATTGCATTGAGTGAGGAAGGGCGGAGGGTCAATCTCCCACCCTATTTGTTCCTTTTCCTCCTGTCTCTTGGGTTGGTAACGCCCAATGTGATACTTTTAGTATCGCGAGCGTCTATAGTTTACGGTGACACGGTTATAAGTTATGAAATAAAAAAAAACCGTGACGCGACCGATTCATTCCCAACCAAGGTGTGGTGTCCACAACGTATTCAACAATTTTATATGAACTCTTATTACAATAACACACCTTCACCTTTCTTTTTGTCACGTGTAGTCTCGTAAAGAGAAAGTGACAAAGGAAATAATGGTTTATAAATACATTAAAAACAAAGAACAATAGCATGTTTACAAATTGGACAAGAAATAAAAAAATATATTGAAATAAAAATAAATTTTATTAAATAACGCAAATATAAGGCGAATACGGAAGACTGTGAGTCGTATAACGTTTATTAAATCCACATGAAAAAAGTGAATTAAAAAAACAAAATATGTAATATACAATAAAAACGCCAGAAAACAATAACAATTTTTCGATATAAAATTAAAGCTTAAAGTTATAATTAGGAAACCCTTTGACCCCAAGGCCCGTGACCATGAAAGTAGAACCACAGGGCGGTTCCTGGACCCCACCTATGTTCATACTCGCTGTGGTCACAAACAGAATATCAAAGTCAGGTCCTCCGAAAGTCACTGAGGTCACTTGTCGGGCCGGTATCGGTATCGTCTGGAGTACTTTTCCCGTTGTCGGGTCGACTTTGATGACGCTCGACCCGTTGAACACGGCTACCCATAGATTACCATCCGTGTCTATGGTGGTGCCATCGGGCATTCCTTCTACATTGTTCTTTGCTAGATCGAATGCGTATGTAAGGTTTGCTGAAAATATCAAAATTTATTGTTAGTAGCAAAATTCGCAATTTTTTTTAAGTGAATTGTTGTGATTTCATAATTCGATGAAACGAAAAAGCGACAGTAAAAAGATTTAGTGCGCGAGAGAATGAGATGGAATATAATATTAGCACGTTTGCGTGCGGTGGCTTATTTTTTTTTAAATAACTAGTGGTTGGCGACGGTCCAGGGCGCTGTATTTGAGGGGCGATGGGTGGGGGTGCTTTCTACGTCCAAGTTGTAGGTCTGTGTCTATGGGTTTACATTAGTTTTGCAAAAAATTAACACTCGATTTTGATATGGGCGCCACAATATTCTTAGACCGGAGTGTCAGTGGCCAGGGCCGGATTCAAAACTCTGGACACTCTGGGGCAACTAAAGAGTGGAGGGCTCCTGGCCCTTAACTATTTTACAAATAAAATGAACCATTTTTTTCAGTCAGTTTTTAATAAATAATTTATAGCCTTGTTCAGTAAATAATATATAATATTATATAAAAGTAAGTAAATTCTTTAAAAATTTATAAATACAATCACAAGAAGTTAAATATCTGAAATTTAATTTTAGCGTTAACGAACGGAAGCGGAAAAAATTCATTGTTTTTTTAAGTCCCTATGAGTGATGGTCCCTCTTTTGTTTTACTATAAATACGGCCCTGTGAATTGCCCTAACGTCGGCGCTGAATTACATGTTATAAAAAGGAAAAAATCAACAAAATAAACTCACAAATCTCCCCAGTTTCGACATCGTAATCGTATCTCCTTATCTTCCGTTCAAGACTGTCGGTGTAGTAGAAAGCCTTTCGTTTGAGGTCCCAAGCGAGCCCGTTCGAGATCCCGATTCCGCTACACAGAGTGTGTATCTCGGCACCGTCCACTCGGTACAGTGACCCGTCTTTGGGACGGATGTTGCCTGCGGGCTCTTCGTGACCCATTGTACCTTAAAAAAATGTTACATTTATTAATATTATATAAAATTATGCATTATATTTATACACAATTTTCAACGACATTCGTCAGCTTCGAATCCCGCCCGGGGCAAAAGTTTTTTCATACCTATTCATGACATTGGCCTTTTTTTTTTTGCGAAATAGTATAAACTAGCAGACCTTACAGTCTCAGTACAAATTAATAGCTTTAAGCCTCGCGTCGCGAAATGTTAGTTTTGTATTATGTCACAGGGGACAAACAGGCAGGAGGCTCACCTGATGTTAAGCATTGCCGCCGCCCATGAACATCTGCAACACGAGAGTGCATGCAGATGCGTTGCCGACCTTTTTAGGATACAACTGGCTATAAGTTGGCTTACCTCGAAACGCGGCTGACGAGCAGTCTACTAGTACGGTAGCAAAAATGTGGTTTCGTTTTTACAAAATCTTACAATAATTGAGCTATTTTGACTTATTTAATTTGTATTTTGTCGTAGAGCATGTAGGCCATGTTTCACCTATGAAAAGTCTGTAACTTCATATTTTAGTAAAAAGAAATCCAGTAAAAAAAATAACTTATTAGGTTTGAATTTATTCTAGTATTTACACGAAGACAAGAAGAAACATAAAGATAAGGAAATCGTAAATCTCTTATTGTTATGACATTGTTGAAGAGTACATTACTTAAACAATGTTCTAAGTTTTTGTCTAAATAATCATTAAAAATGATTTGAGTTATTCTTTACTTCTAACTTACGTAACTAATGATTTCTGCAACTGCTGGTCTTAATTAACGAAGCGTAAAAATTTGATTTGATGAATGTTTTTAACTGCATCACTAGTGATCTAAGAAGTCTATAAAACTGTTGAATTGTCTGGTCGCTCTTGCGTCTTGTGATTTACCCACGAAAAAAGTGTAATATTTTGTGATTTTGTGTATTTTTGTTTTTTTTTTTTGACTGTTATTTTGTGAAAGCTCAGTTTAATTACTACTGTTTTTTTAATATTGTTCTCAATAAGTGAATTTTTATTGTAATTCTTATGAGACTAAAGATTCTTTAACCATATTATTATTAGCGTTTAGATAAATTGAAATTTAACTGATTTCAATCTGCGATATTGTACGGAGGAGTAATAATTCAGTGTAATAATAATATTGAGGGTTCTAAAATTTCGTTACATACCTATTCCTTGGCTGAATGGGGAAACGAAAAGCGTAGAAAAGCAGTTATATTGACACATTAAAACAAAATTAGAAGGGCCCGCGCGCCATGTTATCGTAGTTTATCTACACAACTAGTTGTCCCCGCGGTTTCACCTGCATTTATGGTTAATGTGTCGTATTTTTTTTTTGTAATTCTAACTGAATCGCTTTTGCGTAACTTGTAACTGTTTACGCAGCGCACGCATCGGAAGTTCTCAAAAGGAATATTTTTCCCGTTGCCACATTTTTCACTAATGCTCTGATGGTAGCGTAATTATATAGCTTCTAAACTTCCTCGATATACAAGGTATACAAAACAAAAAGAATTTTCAATTCAATTCAACCTATCTATAGTTCTTGAAATTAGCGCATTTAACCAAACAAGCAAACTCTTCAGCTTTATAATATTGGTATTGTTACGGTCTGGGGTTCGCGAATTTGGAAATAAACACCTGATGGCTCTAAATAAGACTTTATTCGGATCTTCCAGATATCACAACAGAACTCAATAGCCGAGGTCACGGGTTTCACACTTAGTCACTTGTATCGCTTGTAGTTTCTTCGCTCATTGCTCAGAACTAAGTGACTCGGAGTGTCTATTACCGTTGGCCCTAGTGGCCTTGACAGCGTCACCGGTGGGGGGGGGCGGCTCTAGAGACCTCAGCCGGTAAAAGATGGACTGCCCGCGCGGGGCACAAGTTGAATCCGTCCCAAGGGACCTCCTGCGAGGTCGAGCCTAGGCTTGGGACGTCATCGGGAGGGTACTCAGTCGACGCGCCGGGCCGCTTATATAACGCGGAACAAGGGTTCGAAAAAGTTCCGTCCGCGGAACGTTATACGACACACATCTTTCTAGAACTTACGCGTGGTCAAGAAATAAACAGAGATAAGGTTCTCCGTAACAGTATAATATGCTATATGCTATACATATATAAAAAATAAAAATCAACTAACTAACTAAACAACCTTGCGGTGTGATGGCGGTTAACCGCATATTATAATGCAAATAAGTTAGTATTATTACAATTGGTATAATTATTGCAGAATTATTAATGCGTATAGTTAAAAGATATGACTTGGCAAATTGGACTCTAACAGGATATCCACCAAAGTACCCAACAGATTGGTTCTTTCAAAAGCATTATAAAGTTTAGCAATAGGGGTAACGAAGGTGGGTAGAGGTCTTCTGTCTGGCGCGGTTGACTCTTAAGGAGATATCTGAGGATACCTCAGATTCTTAATTTCTAGACTACCCCAAACATCCAGACTTCACAACACAACAGTTATAAACAGGCGATCCGCTCTATTTTTTTTATAAAGAATATTAGCAATGCTTTTTTAACTCATATTTCTATTGTTCATCCAAATAAATTTGTAGCTTGTGTTAGGAGTGATTACGACAATACGCCGAAGGGGTCAGGATCGAACCAACAACTTTGACGTTGAGCTTTAAATATATATTCCTTCGCGAACAAAGGAGTTTGCCAATTCTTTTCTTTGTCGTACTTCCAAAAAGTGAAACTCATTGCCGGGTCACGTGTTTTCACGTCCACGTCCTTCTTACAATCTGGGCTCCTTCAAACGAGGCGTGAAGAGGCATCTTGCGGGGAGGCAGGGCAAGTGTGCGGCAAGGGCAATGCAACACGGTTGCATTCCGCAACTGTGTTAGCCGCCTTCGTGTTTGGACTTTATTTCCACTTATCATCAGGTGGAGTAGAGTCATCTGCCCTACTTTCCAAATAAAAAAATAAAAATATATAATACGAACAAATTGTATGTATAACTTCGTTTGTATATAATAACATAAATAACAAACAAAGGTACATGCCTGCCTAGAGTCACATGTCAGGGTCCGTTTAATAAACAGTCCTCTTATTGAGATAACAGTAGCAAAACTAAATGCCTATTATTAATATTATCAGTCGTTCGCAACACAAGCCATTACCATTATTGATAAAGATTCAAGTATATTATATGAAAAACTAGCTTTGTCCGCGGCGTCGCTTGCCTGGTTTACATAGCTATTGTTTAGTTACATAAACACACGAAGAATTCTTTCGCCTTCTCATCCTTTTTTCTTTTAGGTATTGCTTCGGATCTAGTTCGGCTCCCTTGAAGACCGCCCAGTTCCACCAACTCTCTTTTCATTTTAAGACCCAATATCCCGATGTTGACAACGCGTCAGTGGCACCTACTAATGGTGTTGCGCGCGCTCTTAGGATACAGCAACCGCTTACCATCAGGTGGGCCGTATGCTTGCTTGCCAACTTAGTAACATAAAAAGAAAAATCACCGTATCGCTCCGACCGAACGCTTTCTTTGTTATTGCTCGATTTCTTAGAATCGTGTTGTTATAAAAAAGACTATAACCTTCTTCAAGAAATGTGCATTAAAATGCAAAAAGAATTTTTCAAATCGGATCAGTAGTTCCTGAGATTAGCACGTTCAACCAAACAATCTCTTCAGCTTTATATTAAAATTATCTATAGATAGTTCAACATGCATAAAAACTGTACATCTAATAGCAAGAAAGTGCTCAACAAGATGAAACCAAGAATTAGGTACCGAAGAAGACACAAGAAATAGAACTCTATTCATATTCTAAACTTCTGAGATCAGTAAATTTGAAAATCCAGGTGAGGTGTTGATCCCACACATTTAGGGTCCAGAGTAGTGAAGGGTGCTGTCAATTAGCATTTAAGAAGAGGAATAGAAAATGATTGTACTTACCAGCATAAACTCTGCCCCTCGGATCAGCTTTCCCATCATTAATCCGGGTGGCTGGTGTAACATTCTGGTCAACGGCACCAAGCTTTCGAATAATATTCACAGGACTACCTTCGGCTCCATTCCACTCAATTATCACAAATTCCCTCTCCAAGCCAATTAAGAATTGATCTGTTTTTCCCTCCAAAGGCACTATGAATCCGACGCGGCCATCTATGAATATATCCTGCCATTATAACTCTATCCATCTATAGGCTATAATATGTACTTAATTATTATGTATCCCAAATAGATGTTTTTCTTTTACCATGATTCACAGATCAATACAAAAACATATAAGTATTTTTTGTTTTTAATTTTCTATTTGCTTGAGGGGTCTAAAATTTTTTATTATATGTTAGAGGTTCACACTACAACCCAGGATACAGCTACATTAAAAACATTTAATTGATTAATAATTTTGTAAGTCAATTATTACTATTACAAAATTATTACTATGAAGTTTTAATTTTCTAAAAGACAAAACTTTCTGCATTTAGAAACATCATTAAAAAGTTATTTAAGATTGACCTTTCCTTCTTTCCTATTTTTCTTTAATTGCTTCAGAATATTTCCTGCTAATATTTTTGACATCAAAAATAAGTTCTTTCTCAACACTTCAACTTACCAAGTTTAGTTTTAGTGTGTTCCCCAGTAGCCGGCACATACTTGTGTATAGTATGTTCAACAATGCTCACAAACAACAGAGCCTGTTGACGATCGTCCCAATGTGGACCCTCACCAAGGACCATGGGATCAGTAATTTTCTTTATCGCTAATGCCATCTGAAACAAATTTTTAAATATACCTATAATTAATTTAATATATTACATTCGGTTTAGAAAGAAGAAACCTTATATACATTATATACATCAAAATGTATAAGCAAAATTTAAGGCGAATTTTTATCTGTTATAAAAATACGAAAAAAACATCTTACCTTAGTTCGACGTATTAACAATTATCAATTTATTATACCCTCTATAAATATATACACAAGAACGTCTTAAGTTTTATCAGAAACGCTATCACCCCACTGCGAGATAACCGCTACTAAAAATTGGAATTACTAAATGCAACTGCGGTCTGCGTCTGCGACTGGTACACGGGTAGGTAGGTTAGCTGATAGCTCAGTACGGTAACATCTAATGAACAATTCACAATTAAGAACAACATACATTCGTGTTTAATGATACTTAAATAAACTAGTTTGTTTATCATCTCTTAGCATGTTATTTGCAATTATTTTTTAACTATAATAAAAAAAATAGTGACACATATTTAGAAATTATATATTTTTTCGTAATTTCTAGATTTCTTTTAAAATAAATTTATGAAAACCCTTTGCCTTTGCTTATACAAGTAAATGTTTTCGTAAGTTTCGACCAAGTTCCAATTTGAAAAAAAAATCACATAGTTTTTGTTTTGTTTAAAAACTTTTGCGAATTTTCATTTGTCATTATCAGTTAGATCATAAATGTCATTTTAACATTTCGGTTTTGACAGTAAAAATTTTGGACAGTGGCTTTGAATTTAAATTGAGATTTGCGCACAGGAGATGTTGTATCATGTTCCCTTTTCAATACCCATGTACTAGAGTCTAGTATAGTATTGATATGTAACAGGTTCAACATGGAAGAAGAAAAAACCGGGCCTGACGCCATACATAAAGCATTTTTCATTTTAATTTCATTCTACCAACCACAAGTCAACGGTTTTAGACAAAACCTATAGAAAATAAAACCTGTTTTATATGTTCGAGAACTTTTAACCGGTTAAAAGCCATGGATGCATGTCCCAGAATAAACCGAAATCAATAGAGATAGTTTTTAATTGTTACACTACGGAAAATTATTTAAAGTATTTTTTTATTCATCATTTTTATCGCATTTTTTTTACACAGGCTTATGTTATCATCAATAAAAATCCATAAATTAAAACTCGTTTATTATCGTCGTTGTGTTTATTGACCTATTAAAAAACTTTTTCAAATATAATTATTTACAATAAATTTAGCACATAATGCACAGACTGTTATGACGACGGTTGTAGCGTTGGTTGGTTGGTTGGTAGCGGGCTTGCTTGAAGCCTCGATGGTCTGAGGTGCGATGCCCGCTAGGAGATATTTGTTACAAATATCTGTTTTTCCTTCTGGGTCTCCCCACTGTGCCTCAGAGAGCACGTTCATCCGACGGTCCCGGTTATCTTAACATCTGATAATAATCGCTCTCTTGATTGATACGTACGTGCTGGGAGGAGCATGGCTCTACTAATATTCTATACTGTATTTTATTACTATTAGTGGGGTATGAAATAAAAAACGATTTTGAAAAATCAGTTGACTTTATTTGTTGGAATTTGGAAAAAAAATACGAATACAATCCAAAGGCGGAGTTTATGTTTTGAGCTCTGTACAATACTGTAAGTACATCTATCCATTAGTATATTCACAACACAATTATACTGATATGATTTTTTTCTTTTTTTTTCGCAGTACAATGAGTACAATGCTATAAATTTAGTAATACATCGACTTGGCACAATTACTACGTTTACAAGTAAAAAAAAACACTTAATACCCTGAGAAATAATAGGTGACAAGATTTAAAAGTAACTGACGGTATATTTACTTAAAAAAATAACACTAAACTATTATAGGTAAATATTAATTAACGACTAAAATAAAAATCTATCCTCTAGTGATTTTAAGACTAATACTGAAACACCGAATGTCTTTACATTAAAACACACATAAAATCGAAACTACACCTATTTTTTTTCTTTTTTTCCATTTATATATTTTTTCAACAACGCACTGTACAAACAATAAGTTTCCGTTACATATTAGTTACATTATATACTTATGAGATATACATTTAATAAGATGAGTAAAGTATGGGTTGAAAATAGTGGGCGGATTATAATTCAGTTAATAAAAGGATAAAATAGGAAATATGCTGTAAATAGAAAACTATTGTAAATTTCGAAATCTAAATATAACTCCGCCATATTTAGACACACTTAAACACTGAAATATATAATACTTTGATTGTATAATTTTGAATCGATTTATCATCTAAATCGAGCACACATTTGTAACCATCAGACTATTATAATTTAAATAATTATACAAAATATAATTAAATTACATCAGTTTTATTGATATATCCTTGTGTAACGTATGATTAAGTGTGTCTAAAACCTCGTGTCCATAAAATGGCACCCAACTTTAGTTCAAAAACCTGCAAAATTACGTCCGAATCACAGCCAAAACGTTATTTAAACACTCCCAAAAATATCATCTGAAAATTTGCATGAGATTACTTAAGAATATAAGTAGAGTGCTAATTTATAATTACAGTACTAGAGCAATTTAATTGTAAGTAAGCAAATAATTTTACATAAGCGAGTTACAAAGCGTTTATGTGTACAGAATAATCAAATACACCAATTCTTAATTTTAGACACTTGAATTATTGAAAATATTTCTTTGATTTTTAATGAGTGAAGAATATAGTGAGGTTCCTCAGTGACAGGTAGGCTACTAAGTAGACTTACCATATCGAAATTTACCAAAAAAGTACATTTAAATATTTATGAATCGATGCCAATTATTATATTTTAGTATTTAAATTATTAAAAGAAATAAAGTCAACATTCCTTACAACCGACAGTCCGACGTTTTAAATGCATTATGTTAAGTTTAAGTAGTTTAAAAATAAATGCAAAAACTTAAATATATTTAGTTTAAATTACTGTCATTTTACAATGTTTGAGTAAAATTGTTTCGTGTTAACCAAGTCATGATAAGTAGTGTTAAGTTGTTCATGAATTACAAATATAAAAAATCAACTGGTTGTTTTCATATTTATTCATATGTAAGTGATGAAATATCTACATTTCTAGACTACCCAAGCACCGAGAGAGTTTCAACATTGAGATCAAAAGTAGGATTATTACTGTCAGAGATTCATCAATGGATTTTGTTTTGAGATCTGTCAAGTAACCTACAGAGTCTATTGACTTATGTTTAACTAAACTAAAGTAAATAACACAACACTCGTCACTCAAGTCACTTAAAAGTATAATATATAACAAATAACAAAAAAAAATATTTGTGAGAAAATAATGTGAAAAATAACATTTTGTAACTTTTACTACATATATGTTTGAAGACTTAAGTAAATTAATAGTATTTTATCTTGAGCACGAGTGTTGAGAATGCGAGTTATTGGCAAAAAATATATATATTTAAAATTATCCACGCATTTATACGTTATCGCCTATCTATTTGTCACCTTATAAGGAATGATCGAGCCTAATTCACTATTTGTATAATTTTCAAATCACTACAAAAAATATAGAACACCCTGTCGACCACAGTTAATTTTGCAGCACCGATGAACACTAAATGTATGAAAAATAAATTACCACTTTCATTGTGATGTGATAGCTGACCGTGAAAATAGTGATATCGGCCAAACTTGAAAGTAAATTCAGAGAAGTTCTTTAAATGCTTTACACTTTAAAATAGACGACCATTATATACTAACATTTAAGAGTAACATAAGGGGGCTTCTTACTTTTAGAATAGTCAAAAAATGCCCCCACACAGATTCTAACACATATAATATATTTTTAAGTACAATTTTACGACACAAAAATTTTACAAGACAGTCATAACTATATTGTCGCTGTACATACAAAACATTTTGCTAAAACACTGTGCCTGTTTTTTTTTGTTCCCATCGAAAATGTAAAGACAAAATTGTATTTTGTACCACTTACCTACAAATGTTTACTATCTAATAAGATTTTGAAAATTGACAAATTTCGACCTAAAAGCAAATTTCTCATAAAGCACAGTATTTTATACAAAACGAAATCCCTTTACACCTAGTCAGTGCCATATTATATTTTGAAATCGTATACCGTTTTCGATGAGCAAAGTCGTTGTGGGATTGTTAACCGATAAAAAAAGTCCCAACATATGTAAGCATAACATTGAGAATAATGCAGTTGACAATTACTACATTTTAAAAAGTATTTAAAACTAGCTGACCAGACAGACATTATCATCTCTTAGCTATGAATATTAAGGACTGATATCAATAACAAAATAATAAATATATTCTATGTTAAATAATAAGCTGTCTGCTAAATTCACAATCATCCATCTAAGTTAAAATAGTCATTAGGTTTTCGGAAATTTTCAATTTTCTGTGCAATTTTCTTAATTTTTCTTTCCATAACAACAACCTTAAAGTATCAGTAAACTTAAAGAAAAGTAAAAAAAAGAAATATAGATTCATTTCTATATATAGATTAGGTCAAGTACTATAGGATATAAAAAGAGATATAGTAGTATATGGTAGGAATGTATTTAGATAGTTTATATTTTAAGTTATATTATTTTATTGCATTATTCTCAATGATATATTTTATTAAAAAAAGTGGGTCCCCATTACTAAGATCAGTCTTGAATTACGTTAATTCATTTCTGTTTTTCAAGTTAATTTTTTGTAAGATATTCATTTTTAATTTAATCTGTACTTTGGAGGGTACTTTAAAAATAAAAATATATAGCTTTTATTTTTTTTCTAATTTCAATAAAACTTTTGTGTAATAATATAGAGTAATAAATATTTTTTTATATATAGTAATTATTGTCCATTCATGAGATAATATTTAGTCTGTTGGCATTTAGTAAATCTGTCAAACTCCAAAGTACAGATAAATAATTATTTAAAAAAAGGATACAATATGAATTTTTTTTTTAACTTTAGGATAAACTTAAAACTGTTTGGGTTTTTCATTATCTGTTGACAGGTTCAGTATAATATGAAGAATTTATATCAAATGCTTAATCTAATGCTATCAAACGACCATAAATAAAATAGCATGTTTTTTCCAGCACTTGATGATTTTTTCTTTTTAATGTTATCATTTTTATGATCATGTTATTTTTTTTTTTTGGAATAGACATTGCTATGAAATTTTAGATTAATTGTCCTCTTTTGATGTCAAAAGATTAAGCTTAAGATATTATATAGTCGATATTGATATAAGACATTACAGAATAGTTAAAAGTATAAATAATAGCGTACAATATACTTGGTTTCGATTTAATAATTCGATATTTAATTATTTATTATAACAGTAAAGCAATTGCTATGTACCATTTTTAGTTTCCTGGACAGTTAATATGTTACGAATTTTTAGTAGGTATCATACCATCAATAAAATTAATACAAGAAATAGCTTTTGATACATTTGTATACTCCACTTCAACAATACAAAAGACACACAGGAGATTGATAGGTAATATCGAACATTTAAAACTGTTTGGTTATCTGTATGGATCTTATATCAACATCAGCGTGTAGTGTGCAGTGTGTCCGTGTGTCTACTTGTGTTCGGGCACGTGGTGCGGCGCGTAAGGCGGCGGGTAGTAGTGCTGCACGGGAGCGAACTCCACTCCCTCCTCGTAGCCCACGTAGCCCATACCACTCATCATTCCCATCATGGCTGGAGGCAAAAAGGGATGATTAATTCCAAGATTCTCGATTATCTAAAGTACACACTAGTTCTTGTTTTTGTATAATTTTTTTATGATATTGCTCTTTAACTTGTAAATTTAATACCCTGGCTATGTCGCATAAATGTATTTAAATCATAGACCTATAGGAAATCCATATGGACCAAATGTTTAAAAACTCGGTAGTTCTCCTTCATAAATGCAACGGAATGAATTTAGTTGCACACTAACATTATCATCATCGGTCATGTTGTAACCAGTAAGTAGACCCATGCTCTTCACAGCACAAATGGGCCAGATCGACTGGAGATGTACTATCCTCTCGGAGAAAATTGGTGTAATATAACAATAGTGATAGGTACTATTGCGTTTAATGAGTAGAATGAGAATATCGGAGGGCCAATCTCCCACCCCCTTTTCCCTTCTCCTCCCTCGGGTCGGCAAAGAGAATGAGAATGATCATAGGTTCCAGTGACCATTCGCAGGCTTACCATCAGGCGGACCGTATGCCTGTTTGACCCTGTACTCACCCGGGTCGGCGTCCACGGGGTAGTAGGGCACGGGGTAGAGCGGCGGCGGGTAGGGGATGTAGGGGTAGCCCACGAGCGCCGGCTCCGCGCACTCGTCCGCGTAGCCGTGCGGCGCGCGCTGCTCGGGCTGCGAGTTGCGGCTGGAAACGTACTCGTATTACAATATGGCGTATTGAAAACTGGCATTTTGACTATTATTTTCATAACAAATATGGTGATGAGCACTTTAAAACTCAAAATAAGCTCGTAACTAAAATAGCACAAGGGGGTCAAGATCGAAACCGCAAGTCTTGCATTAACGGTGCCGGACCTTTAACCGTTGAGCTACTGAGGTTTTAAAATTTTATTCACGCCATTTATCTAGATACTGAACCGATTTTGATTAAATTTGATACAAAGATAGACTTGAGAGAGTACATAAACTCAAACTCAAAATATTCTTTATTCAAATAGGCTTCTAAGCACTTTTGAATCGTCAAATATACAGTCTGTTATGTCCGTCTAAGTGAAGCTACCGCCGGTTACGTTGTACCGCGAGAAAAGGCTTAAAGGGGTTGAAAGTTTGTATTATAATATAAGGTAACCTTCTATTTATTTTACAATAAAGGTGTCTAATTAAATATCGTTATCCATGCGAGTGATGCCGCGGGCACAACAACTATCATCATAGATTTTAGAATTTTTAAAAGTGAATTTCAGTCTAATTAATTCAGATATTTGAGTGGCTTATTTAGTTCGAGGCAATCAATCGTTTTTTTATATGATATTCAATTATTAAAAACTAAGAACTTACATATCCCGATACATCATTTGTCCACTATATTTTAAAAAACAAACAAATTAAAATATTGTTAGTTAATTTTATCAAAATATTAATAATTCAAAAATTATCATGCAATAAAAATATCAATGATATTTAATATATAATATAGTATATTTTAAAGATGATTTCAATTTTATAAATTCTCACCGATTATTGGGTCCCTTATTGCCCATGCTGTTGTTATGTATTTTGTTCTGGTTGTGACCGTTGTTCTGGTTGCCGTCTTGGTTGTTACCGCCACGTTTGAACCTGTTGTAAAGTAAAACGTTTGTTAATATTCATATGACGACGTTGCGGCGCAGCGGTAGCGAATAATACAGGTATGTGTACCGGTCTGGGTATGTATCCGGACACAGGATATCAATGATAATTATATAAAACTCAACAACCACCATTATATAGCCTAATAGGTCAGTTGCTGTGGAGTATGTATCGTTTATTTATATTTATTTATTTATTTTCATCTCTTGAAATTTTAACAGAAAATTGGAGCAGTGAAGGTGAGCGTTGATGCGTATCAGAAAGAAGGCGTCTTTAAACTTATATTCGGCTCGCAAGCCCCGAGAACTGCTCGGAGTTTCTGCCTCTGCCAGACGATGGACCCGGCGGCCGCACGGCGACTCCATGGATGCCAAGCAGTTCATCTCTCTTTTCTTTCATAAAATGAAGTTAGCATGCGGCTAACTTCGTTCCGTTGCGTTATTGTAAAACATAAGAAGAGGCACTATGGACGCATCGTAAAAATTCATTGCCATAACTTTTCCAAAACGCACCCAAAGAAGTATAACTAGAATATAAACAAAAAGATTGTATATTGATTAATATACCTCGGTCCCAGCAGGGGGCGCTGAGCTGTTTTGGGCTGAGTCATCGGAGGCTTATCTTGTTTGTGCTTGGGATGCTCACGGTCCTGGAGAGACACTTGAGCCATCTCCTAAAGAATGAAATTCATATAGATATAAGTATAGATCTAGTAGCAGTAGTATGAGTAGTATCTAACGTTAATCTCCTACAGATACAATATTTATATTGGATATTCTACTATTGACTAACTTATACCCCGGAGAGCAAAATGAGCAGAAGTTTCTAAAACTTACAAATTTTGAGTATTTTAGATGATTTTCCAAGCTTACATGGGCTCAGGGTCAAGGGGTCAGTTGCTAAAATGCTCCTCCCCCTCCAGGCTTTGCTAATCATGCGATTTGCATAGAAAACTAATAACTATTAAGAAAGTAGTTCTTTTGCACCTACCAATAGACCAAACTTAGATTTTTCCTCCCTTGAGTACGGCCATGCAAAAATGTAAGGCTATTAAGGTCCCACATAAACAACCGATGGGCATCTTATTTTGCAGGAGGCATCTCGTATGTATGTATGTATGTATGTGTGTACCTGAGCAAGGTCCCTCGGCGAATAGTGCCGCGGCGGGGGCTGCGGAGGCTGCGGAGGAGCTCCGTAGGCGGCCCACATGCACTCCACGCCCAGGTTGAAGTAGAAGCGCAGAGTCTGTATATCTGTATACAAACATATTACAAGTATTATACATTATAAAGTTAAGTTTACCGGCGTCGGGATGTGACGACCTCATTGCCTGCTGTTGAAATAACCTCTGTCACAGCAGAGATTATTCCACCAGTGCAATCAGTCACACTGGTGGTAGGTCTTTTGTTGCAAGAGGCCGGCTAGGTAGGTATCACCACATTGTCAAATATTCTACAAACAGTAATGCTTAGGTATTACTGTGTTCCAGTTTGAAGGGCACTGTAGGCTAGTGAAATTACTGGGCAGAGGAGATTTAAGAACTAATATTTAGAGGTTGGCAACGCGTGAGTGGCGCCTACTAATGGTGCTGCAAGCGCTCATAGGCTACCGCAACCGCTTTCCATCAGGTGGGCCGTATGCTTGTTTGCCAACTTCTAACATAAGAAAAAAGAAAGAAAAGTGGGCTATAGTAGTAGTCATGCTCCCTCCCACTACAAATACACTAGCTCGGTAGTACTTCAAAGGTAATTGGTTTTTTTCAATTATCTGCAATCAGTCGCTAACTGTGATCAGACTTGTTCCAAGTAACTGTAGTGTTCGAGGAGCTTCTCAGTAGGACACGCCTCATCCGTCACCATCTCTCATCAACATTCTGAATATCTTTGGAATTTAAATCCTTCCCAACGGTTGTTATGTTTAATGCTTCATGGATCTTTTTGTTGGCGATGCGCAACGGAGTATTTGATACATACTGAGGTATCAAACAGAGTCACTCTGTGGCAGAACATTGTCGCCCATTTTTACTGGAGCACAGCTTCCCTTCTTCAGTCTAGTGACATGTACAGATTTACTTGGGCTGGGTTTAATTTACCATTTTTGAACACATTTATCGACTTTATCGAGGCTATTCGGGGCCAGACAGATCCTCGTGGGACTCCCAAATTCGCTTTAAGTATCACTACTGTTGTGTTTCGTGCAATGAGTGACTTTTGAGTTTGAGTTTGGGTTGGCGACGTAACGCTTCAAGTATCGCGCGCGTTCATAGGTAGCGGTGACTGCTTACCATCAGGCAGACTGTAGGCTTGTTTGCCAACGGTCATGGTAACAGAGGCAGGTCCCGCTCACCGTTCATGGGCAGGTCGGCCCCGCTGGGCTGGATGCTCTTGTACACGCACGGGTTGACGGCCGGCGGCGGCGGCGGCGGCGCGTGCGGGACGCCCGGCGAGCCGCACCACACCACCGACTTCACGCCGCACGCGTACGGCGCGCAGTAGCCGCCAGGACCGCCAGGCCCGCCGGGCCCGCCGGGACCGCCGGGACCACCTGGCATCCCTCCTATACAAATAATACATAGACGATTGCAGAGCAAACCATTCATGTATATATGAAAAAAGTAGGTGGAGGAAATGGAAATGGAAATGAATTTTACTGTTAGGTACCATCGCTGTGTCAGGTATTCTACCGCAAAGCACAAAAAAGCACTGTAGCTAGTGAAATTCCAGTAATTTGCAAGGGAGATTTAAAATCCATTATATCAAGGTTGGCAACGCGTGAGTGACACCTACAAATGGTGTTGCAAGCGCTCATAGGCTACGGCAATGGCTTAGCGTCAAGTGGGCCGTATGTACTTCCTTGCCAACTTCGTCACATAAAAAAAATTAAAAACAGTAACGTTTACTTCTTATTATTTACAATGTTTTCCTTCACCGTTCTTTCTTATTTTTTAATTAAAACACAATTTAAGCACCTGACAACACAACTAAGAAGTGCTTACTCCGATTTAAACCCACGACCTTCGATTAAAGACTATGTTTTATATCCATAAGGCAACCAAACAATAAGTAGACTATCGCAAAGGCAGTGATAACGCTAGAAATATTCGCGGCGTCGGGATGTGACGACCCCATCGCCTGCTGTTGGGATAACCTCACAGGCAGAGATTATTCCACCAGTCAATTAGTCACACTGGTAGGTCTTTTGTTGCAAGAGGCCGGCTAGGTACCTCCGAAGTGTGAAATATTCTGCCGCCAAATAGTAGTGCTTAGGCATTACTGTGTTCCGGTTTGAAGGGCACTGTAGGCTAGTGAAATAACTGGGCAAAGGAGATTTAAGAACTGATATCTCGAGGTTGGCAACGCGTGGATAACTACCTACTAATGGTGGTGCAAGGCTCATATGCTACGGCAACCACTTACCATCAGGTGGGCCGTATGCTTGTTCGCCAACTTGTAACATAAAAGAAAGTATAAGTCATGTGTATATTTACCGTTATTAGCATAATTGGGCGCGTAAGCAGCGACATTGGTGGCGGGTGTTGGCGCTCGAGCGGCCGCTGGCGACATTTCAGTACCAGCGTTCTGTTGTTGCTGCAATATAAATCTTTATGAAAGGAGACGACCTGACGGGCATACCAACGCCCAGCCTTGATCTCTGGGACCTAGAAATATAAATCCCAAAGTCTAGCAACGGAGTTCTTCTTCTAAAAAAAAGTTATGAGATCTCATACTAACTTTGAATGAAACTGGGCAATTGTACGGCAGCATGTTCTACTCGTTCAAATACTTTAGTATCGTTAATCCAGCGAGCAAAGCCTCTGGGAGAAGTGTGTAATAATAAATGAAGTTACGACCGTTGTGGTTTGTATGTAGCGAGCCTGCCCTTAGACTCGACGGTCGGATATTTTGTACAGATCATGCAAATATCTGTTTCGGTCAGTTCGTTTGTCCTTGTGAGTCTCCTCATCGTGGCTCGAACAGCACGTTAAGCTGTCGGTCTCCGGTTGTAATCAAAAAACATAATATGATAATAATCGTTAAGTTATGATAGGAATTTGCTCTTATCTAATGAGTTACTGGTTAGCCCTTAGGATTGCGGAGGTTAGATGATCAATCACTGTGCAAAATATAGAAACCCGTCAAATCCATTTAACAGTAATAAGCAGACCCTGTTTATAAATAAAAAATAAACGGGGTGTCGTTAGGATAGTAATATGCAGTCGGAAAAAACACAATAACAAGCACAAACAGTCAGTCAGAACACATGCCTGTATGGTCAAAACAAACATCTATTCCGAGTGGGAATCGAACCCGCGATATGTGGCGCAAAAAGCAGGTTCACCACCACGGCACCACCACGTCGTCATAATATAACATTAATATTTTACTATTTAATCAATTAGATCGATAGCAGTCTTGCTGTTGTCTGCATGAAGTTTCAGGCTCTCTCAAGTTTCAGGATTAACCCTCCCACAGAATATTCCCCCCCTCATTCTTATCCTTTCCCTTTATTTCCTTTCCCCGTCCCCTTATTTCTGAGAGTTCGCAACATGTTTGTAGTGCTGGTAGTTTTGTACGTGTCTATAGGTGTTTGCCGCCTTTATGGTGCAAAGAAGAATAGAATTAAGGTTTTAAAGTTTCATTTAAAACTCTTAACGCGATATGTCCACATTATCGCAAAACATCTCAGTGAATTTCAACTTGCTTCAAATTAATGTGCATATTTTGACCTTTTCGCAAGCAAGAGTAAATTTATTCTGAATGAGCAATAAGATGTAAAGTTTTTTATACCAGCCATCGACATGACTTCGAAAATAGTATGATTTAAAGGGATAATGAAACTTATCATAATACATATTAATGCAACCGAAAAATGTCGGATATGAAAAGAATTTAAAATAAAAACTAGATTTTTTCTAATCCAAGGCACAGCTTTTGAGTATGACAATACGCCTTTTATTACAAGGCTAGACATTAGACGCCACCGCAGTGTCAGCGTCTGTACCGTAAAGCAGTATACTGTGTTTCGGTTTGAAGGACACTGTATCTAGTGAAATTACTGGGCAAAGGAGATACATATAAGAACCAATATCTTGAGGTAGGCAACGTGTGAGTGACACTTAACAATGGTGTTGCAAGCGATCATAGGCTACGACAACCGCTTACCATCAGGTGGGTCGTATTATTGCTCGACAACTTAGCCACAGCGTGAGTGACGCATACAGATCGTGTTGCAAGCGCTCATTGGCTACGGCAACCGCTTACCATCAGGCGGGCCATCAAAAAGTTCTTAGGAGACAGAAATAATGTTTTGTTATCGGTAGAATTGTGTGTATGTGTGTGTGTTTGTATGTGTGTGTGTTTGTATGTGTGTAGTGTGTGTATGTGTGTGTGTTTGATACGTCAACTACTTGCCTGAAACGTTGCAGGTCTGGGGATGTTAACCGCTTTACCAAAACCACAGTCGAAGTCAGCCATAGCTCGGATTTATTTATAATTTAAAACTTTTTATAATAAAATGCACTAAATTTTTTACAGCCAGTTATATTTGCCAAAAATTCTGACAGTCGTTCATAGTAGTTTGCTTAGAACATCTATTGATCGTGATGTATCTATACGTAAACTTCGAAGCTTTGTCAACCCATCACTTAAATTCGTATTCAACGTTTTTATGATTTCATTAACGTGTGACGTAGAAAAAAACAACTGAACCGGCCTTAAATCTGACAAGTGTCTATACGTGAAAAATTGAACGTTTGAGACATGCGCTGTAGCGGCGACCGCTGTGATCTGCATTATAACCTCCGATTCTGATTATCGGAAACGATGTCGTAATCGGACATATAAAATCGGATTCAAAGCTCAAGAACTTTATATTAGATCGATCTTTCACAATCCACGGCAGTGGCGGATTTACAAATTTTTCAAGTATAGACAATAAGGTTTTTGCCACCCTTGCCTCTGGTTGATAGTGTAAAGACGGAAATACATTTTCAACAATATCGCTCTTTTCACTCATACAAGGTGCGGCCATAGAGCGCAAAGGCCGATTACTGATTACGGAGCTGCGAACTAGCTGTTTTACTCAAGAATATGGAAGTTTTCTACCCGGAATATACAATGACAGAAAAGTCATCAGCAAATTTGTTGCAGATTTCTGTAACCTGTTAAACAATAGAAAATTGAAAAAAAAATCGCCCTCCAAATTTGCCGCCCTAGGTTCGAGCCTACTCAGCCTGCTGGTAAATCCGCCACTGATCCACGGTCTTAATTGAATTAAACTAATAATCGTAATTTTTGCAAAATTATGTAAATCTATAATATTTGTATAAATTCTTGTGTACACATTAAAATATTTAAATAATAAATAACAATTAAGTCAAATAATATATATATATATATATATTAATTACTAGCGTCTGCCCGTGACTTGGTCCGCGGTCACCTTAGAATTCGCTCCAGCGAGAACTGAATCATTTGTAAGTAAATTATTCCTTAAGACAAATCTACACCGAATTTCAATTGAATACATCCATGTAGCATGTTTTTTGATAGTCCCACTGAAATCAATCATTTTTCCAAATCTAAATTAAAATCAATATCAATGACAAATTTCATCCAAATCCGTTCAGCCGTTTTTGCGTGATTGACTTGATGCAATCATACAAACATTCAAATTTATTGTATTGTAGGAGATGCAATAAATTGATACATATAAAACGCGATATAACCACAACAATTTCTAGCTAAATCACACTTTTCATTATACACGTCAGAATTTTCAAAACATTAAATATAACATCGCAATACAAACATAAAACGAGGTAGGTAATGTAATCCTAACTTGCAACGCCATTTTCATCAATAAGCTAAAATCAATTTTCTACATCTTCCTAGCATTATATTTGCCCAGGCTGCAGACACAATACTAGTTTTTAAACAGAGCCACTGTCATCTGACCTCTGCAAGCATAAAGGCGAACCAGATATTCATGGGATAAGAAAAACTTGTTATCAGATGTTATGATAACAACCGAAACCGACAGATTAACGTGCTCTCCGAGGCACAGTGGGTAGACCCACCAGGACGAACACCCAGACAGGCACAGATATTAGTAAGATCAATATAAACATCTGCTCCGAGCGGGAATTGCATACGCAACCGTCGAGGCTAGAGAGAGTCTGGCTTTAACTCTCTACCAATACGCCACAACGATGTCAGAAATATAACTTAATTTAATATTACGCCGATTCATTTCTAAACATATATTTTTTTAAAGATGTCTGGACATTTTATCAAAGAGCGCGCGGAAGAAACAATGACGTAAGTAGACTAATAAAAAAAACTAAAATGGACTTCAACAACAAGCATAGCGTATACAAAAATTTAAATGAAATTTAATTTTGAAATTTTATCATTATTATTATTAAAGTTAAAAAATAATATCTTGGTGTCATTCACGTGACGTTAATAACTACTGCGTAAGCAATTCGCGAAATCTATATTAAATTGGTAATCGAATTTTGTATAAACTATATTTTATAGTGTAAGAATTTAAAAAAAAAACAATTTTCGTAGCTTTTAGCTGTAAAAAAAATGAAGACTTTATTATTTCCACTAAATATCGATCGATCGTAATTTGAGCACGTGAATAAAGACGTCATCTTAGGATGACGCCGGGAACGGGTGAGCCACTGCGTAACGAATACTTAGAAAAGAAAAATAATTTCATTTCTTGAATGCTATGAATATTCAAGTAAAATATCTAGTTCATTCGCTGCGCCGAAATTTTCAATGTAATCACCATAAATAATTAATTAATTCTGCATAATAGTGTATGGTTGTCGCCACTCACCTGGTTATGGTGGTGTTCGGGAGGGCGGGGCGGTGTTGGGGTGCGCGAGGTCGTGGGGCGCAGCGCCCGCCGGCCGGCAGTCCACCATCAGGGGCAGCGCGCGCACTTCAACCTGCGCAACCCACCAGACCACGTCACCATCTCACCACATCGGACGTCACCAAACACGAGTTAAATACATCGTCAATGGAAAAGCAACGTCGCTACAACGCCCCAAAAAAATAATATCGTTTTTGATTCATTTTTTTCAATAGCATTTTAGCAAAATCAAACTTACGTCGTAAAATAAAAAAAAAATAAAAATTTAATTGCACTCAAATTAGTAAAGAAAATCGACTAAATTTGCTTTTTTAATTTCTCATTTTATGAGTAAAATATAGGACACTAACTTAACTCTAAATTAAAAGTAAAAAATGACGACGTTTTATTCACGAGAAAAATCGACAAACTTAGGTCAAAATGGCTTTTTTTTGTTAAATCGTAGCGTTTGTATCATATCGAGCCCTTTTTGTATGAAAATTAATTTTCTATTACTTTCCACTGACAATATTATATAACCTTTGGTTTACTCCACAAATCCATATATCCTCATTACATTGCATTCTTTTTTATTATTAAAAAAAAAAATCGCATTGTCAATGGTAACAAATGAGTATGCCTAATGTTGTAGTATAATATTATAATACACCTGTATATCAATACATAGGAATTCTTTTTGAAACATTGTAACATTTTAAATATTCTAAATGTGATGAGGTATATATTGAGAACCAAAAAATAGTTCAATAATGAACTATTTTCAAAACTAATTTTAATACATAATTTACTACAACTATGTACAATAACTACAAACAAATGTATCACTACTTACAACTATCAACACTACAAAATCAAATCATTAGCCACACAAAAATAAAAGAAAAATATTTAAAAAATACCATTTATTAATAAAGAACTAAAAGTAAATAAATATGACAAAAAAACACAATTCTAAATCAACATAACAACAATACAGTCTAACTACAATAGCTACGATATGGATTTAATATAAGCATCCCACTTGAAAACTTTTTAAAACTATTTCATGGACATAAAAAAAAAATCTTAATATTTTTAAAAATAAATTTTATTCAAAAATGAAGTGGTATGCTTATAATTAGCTAGTTTCTAGTCTTAATCAACTCTCTACATAATGGCCTAATTAGTATCCTCCACCATCAATTTGCAAAAATTTAAAACACAATTGTGTTAGAATTCCCTAACCATGACAATGTCTAAGCATTCTATAATTAAAAATAAAACAGTTTCAAAGCATGTATCTGTGTCAATTCAGATCCTCCAACATTCTTTACATATTAATATGGGTTTTCATGTTAAGCAATATCAAGCAATTGAAACTATTCTGCAAATTGATGCTTAAAGTTATAATAAGGCCTTAAAACTAACAGGCATCGGCTGGAAGTTCAGATAGTCCAGATATGGGTATGTCTGTGGGTAGATTTGACCCTTGTCTTCCTGTGAGGGTTTGTTGAGAGCATTCTCAATCTTCTGATCATCACCTTTGGATTTACGGGTCTTGCCTAATCCTTGCTTGCGAGTTATATTGCCTGGGTCAGAATTATCAGGTTTTGCTGTATAAAATAGAATATGGACAAAGCAAGTACAAATACATTAAGCTATATAGATAATTATGTGGAGTATATTTTTATTGAAGTGAATTGATTCAGACGTGTAAAATTTCATAAATTCAACAAAATTAAATAAAAATTCCACACCTATTTGTTGCAACATTTGGCTAATATTCACAATTTGGGAATTAGCTCGGGAGTATCTGTATGGTGGTGCCCACGGTTTAACCTCCTCCACTGGCAATGGTTCTAACTGATCATAATTAACAAGACGCTTCTCCCCCAACTCCTCGATGAAGACCAGGCATGGTCCACCATCAGGTCTCATCTCCTGGATATGGCAATGATATGCAACGGATTGTTCAGGCTGGAGCTTGCAGAGGCACTTAACACCAACTTGCAAAGTCGTACCATCACAGTACCTCGCACCATAACGTAACTCTGTAAATATATATTGCATTTATATACCAATACCAAATGCATTTAATAATAGTGGAATAACTAGCACCTCTTCGCATCTCACTCCAAACGTCAAATTCTATATTCCGGTATATATCAGGATCTAACGCCTTTGCTACTTTATACGGAAACGGTGTTATGCCATTCTCTAGTAAGTCTTTTGCGCTGTTTACGTTTAAACAGTTCATGCAGACATTTTCAAGTTGTATCAGACTACGGTTGAAGACAAAAATGCTCAAGGATTCTTTTAGGAGACTGGCTCTTTCCAAGTCTTCAGTATGATGCTTGCATTTCAATGCTAAAGCATTATTATTTCTATCCTTATCATCTTCACTCGGAGCTTCAATGAAGATCTTAGCTCTCTCCTTCTGCTTCTTACGTCTTTCAACATTATCAGACATGAAATATTCAATATGGTTTGTTGGCATCTTGTCATGCAACATTTTATCCACAGCATATGGCAAATCCTTCAGTTGATAAACTCCATCATACAGTATTTCATATACCAGAGCTATAAAAATATAAATAATAAATTGAACACTTGGTCAATTGTAGTAAAAGAAATAGTAAATAAATTTGAATTCTTACCATTGTTTACTGTCGTGTATGGCAAGATTGCAATGAAATAAGTAAAATTTTATACACAATAACCATTTATACACAAAATTTTACAGCAAATATAATAGTAGAATATTGTAATTTAATAAGCACTTAAAGAAATCTCACTTACACTGACAAAATGATGATGCATTTATAAATTCTTTTGTATACACAGCATCAAAATGCTTAGTATCAGTTGAGTAAAACAAATATATTGTATCTCCATAGCCATTACAAATTTTAGTCTGTGGACCCTTGTTAGCTTCGAAAATCACAAAATCACGTCTGCAAATATTTTGCAAACATGAGGCAAATAGATAAAATAACATCCAGCAGTATATATTGCCCGGCTGCGGGATGTGAAGACCCCATCGTCCGCTGTGGGGACAATCTTTGTCACAGCAGAGATTATTCCACCAGTGCAATCAGTCACACTGATGGTAGGTCTTTTGTTGCAAGAGACCGGCTAGGTAGGTACCATCACAGTGTCAAATATTCTGCCGCCAAATAGTTGTGCTGAGGCATTACTGTGTTCCGATTTGAAGGGCACTGTATGCTAGGGAAATTACTGGGCAGAAGAGATTTAAGATACCTCGAATATATAATATCTCGAGGTTGGCAACGCGTGAGTGGCACCTACTTATGGTGCTGCAAGCGCTCATACACTACGGCAGCTACTTACCATCAGGTGGGCTGTATGCTTGTTTGCCAACTTATAACATTAAAAAATATATATATATATATATATATAAAATAATTTACATGGGATGTAGTTTTTGTTTTATAAATCTTAAATAATTTTTGATATATCTATGATTTTATTGTTGTGAGTGTTGAAGTCAAGCAGGTACTTCTGCATTTTTATTACCCTTAAATGCCATAATAGAAATGACCCTTGTATTTGACGCATTACATATGCACATAACTCTAGATTATTTAGATAAAATTAATAAGTTTGTATAAATTAGTAGAAACAAGTCTTTTTTCGATCATGATAATATTTTAATAAATTAAGTGGTTACCAATAGCCAAAGTATATTAAATTATAAATCTATTGTGTGACATTTTTTACCTTAATGTAAAAATTTAAATGGCTAAAACTCACCTTTAATCGGTTTAAGTACCAACTAGTTTGGGCCGACCTATTGTAAGTCCTTCATCAGAGTTCGTTCTACAAAGTGCTAGGTGGGTCACAACCGTGAACATAACATACTCACCCTGATGAAGGACCTCTGATGGGTCCGAAAATAGTTGGTAATTAAACTGATTGAATGTGAGTTTTAGCTGTTCAAAATTGACATCAAGCAATTATAGCAATAAGCAGTGTAGACTTTGAAGTTAATTTCATGAATGCCCATTATTAACTGACTGTATAAAAAAAAAGTAAGTAATAAGTTCTGGTAATTGGTCAGTTGATGGATAAAGCAAGCCAGATTTATGTATAATTTTTAATTTTGTAATTACTGCATAGACACTAGTGGTGTTGCCTACATCCTTGATGGTAACACTTATTGATGTTTTATTAAACAAAACAAACTGAGATATCTACTATGTAGCCTATCAAAAAATATGCATAGGTACACAGGGTAAATAAATAGCAGTGGAGTTAATTCCTTATATGTATTAGGCAGTGACTACCTCATAAATATTCAAATATGTTATCATTATCCAAGTCTTATATAGTAAATAACTAGATAAGTGTAATTGAACTTCTGAGAGGTAGATTGCTTGATATCTATTGGAATCCACACCAATGATGAATAGAAATTAAAAAACCAATTTACCAATATAATGTTATACTACATATATATTTATTTCAATTGATTTATAGAATCATCTTATTAGAAATTGTTAGATCATAAAAAGTTAGAAATCTGATTACAATCCTTACCTATAACAGTGACTCATAGCTGATATTTCAATCAGCCCACCATACTCTGAAGGATTAGACATCTCTTTGAGATAGTTTTCAAATGGACAACTTAATGACTATAAAATAAAATAATAATATATTAAGGCTTTCATTCCCAAGTAATTATTTATCAAATTTAATAAATAATATTCCCTACCCCTTCGAAAAGGTGTCGCTTTGAGGCCATGAACTGAACGCAATCAAGGCGCACCTTGTGAAAATAGCGCTGCGTATTGTAAATATTTTCTGACACCGCCCTAAAAAGGCAACTCGAATCTCGAGCTGTGTGTTTTCGGAAAAAACCCATTTCATCCAGCCAGCGATCTGGCTCGGATAGACGTTTATGGATTTTCCACGGCCCACGGCATCGAATCGGGGAAGGCGACATTGTTTAACACCGCTAACAATCTGTAGGTAAACAAAAACAAATGACGCTACGTTCAAAACCAATGATTACACTCAAACCCATGAAATTCGGGTCGCACATAAATTACCAATTCACAAAGTTACTGACTGACTAACAAAACCATATCGTAACTATTATGTCTAGTAAATGCAAATGGTTGTTTTGCTGTCTACGATATACAACACGTGCACACAAAATAAGAAATATCATAGGTGAATAAAACATTAAAACACTTACCGAAATTTACAATTGCAACAGTCAGCATCAGTGTTTAACTTTGAAGAGAAAGAAGATATATCTCGGAAATATTGAGAAAAAAATTGCACGTGCCAAAAGCAACCGTCAATAGCCGGCGGGAAGGAAAATCAAAATTACATCAAAATACGTTCAAAATGCCAATTTCTGAATTTGCGAAAATGTTACCATGTTACGGCAGTAGCACACCTTACCACAGATAATGCAATAATAATTATTAATTTATTAGTGCTATTTAGGGTGAGTGGTGAGTTTATTAAAAAAAAACTAATAATAAAGTTAGGAAATAATTATTTTGATTGTACCTATTGAATATAATTTTAATCGTTATCCTTTATTTATTGATAGGAGACACTTTCTGAATTTGTGAAATTGTAAATATGTCGCTCCCGTTAATCGTTGGCCACAAATAAAAATTTCTATTTTTTTTTGTTTTCTTTTTCTGTTTTTTTTTTCCATTGGTATTGTTTAGTTTATTTTATTGACTTTAATATGTTTAATATTATCTAATTAGAATATAGGTACTTCATTTCAGGTTTGTTTGTGGTAGCTTCAAAATGTTCCTTTCTTTATTGAAACCAGATAAAATAGGTATATATATATATATATATATGTGTGTGTGTGTGTGTCTATGATATATAATAATAGATTACGCTAGAAGTAATGGGAATATCGTATAAGTGGACGCAAATAAGCAATGCCATGTCAGACCACAAAATTGAAAAAACTGAGTTATACATGCACAAGTGTTCGAAAATGGCTGAAGAACATTTTTCTTTAATATTTGTAGCGTTTTAAGCTTTAAAACTTCTTAAAAAGCCATTTTTTAATCAAGCAACTTATGTATTATGTTTAACGTTTTGGGTTATATTATATACGAAATACGCAGTTTGTATACTTATTTTTTTGTGAAAATAACTACATAAATCTGAAATTGCCAAAAACTTGATTAATATATAAAGCAATTTGTTCAAAATTTTCAAACGCATTTTTCTCGAAATGACATTCGCTTGGGTTGACATGGTATTGCTTATTTGCGTCCATTAGTGTATGTACTGTTCAATAAAAAGAGAGCGAATGATAAATGATAATCCATCTGTTCCAGCGTGAATGAGGCTTAGCGAGCAGACACGAAACTACTCGAGTGCACGTGCTTCGTTCCCCGAACATAAAATTTTTGGTGGTATCTAAACAGATGAGCAAGGAGCGTTTTAAATCATTCTCTTTCTAACGAGAAACGCATATCAAGGCCACTGCTTCATCTATTCCTATATGTCTATGGCTATAATACTAGCAAAAGTCAATGATTTCATATTGCCAGGCGACAAAATCTACGCGTATCGTGGGTTGGTGCGCTATCGTGTACTTGTGTGTGTGTTTTTATTTCCTTTTCTTTTTTTATTATGTTATCCCAGCCGTCTCGACCGGGGAAATGCTACCCTCTAACCGAAAATCGGCTTAAATTAACAGTATCAGTAGTTACTGTTAAATTTTGTGTGAGGAGTGAGAGGTCCAACCTCCCACCCCTCTATTCCTTCTCTCCTGTTCCTTGGGTTGACAATGCGTATATGATACGTCAAGTATCGCAAGCGTTCACTGCTTACCATCGTGCGGACCGTATGCTTGTTTGCCAACCGTCATGAAATAAAAATTATATATATTTACATATCTAATTTTTTATATTTGTGACAGATTCACAAAGATGGCGGTAATCTATACAACCATTTGTTTTTTTTTCGCGGCTGGACCGATTTGGATAACCCTTTTTTTGTTTGATAGACTACACTTTACAGTTAAAGTACAATATATATTTGTAATTGATACGAATAAAGTCGAATAATTTTTAGAAAAAAAAAAACAATCTTGCTTCAAAACTAAAAAGCAAAAAATGAAATATTTTTGTAAAAATGTAAGTTAGTATTGTAGCCGGATTTCTTGGAGGCTGAATGGCCAGTCTACGACAAATCCCGGAAAACAATATAAAGTGAGATTATCGTTTAGAAAGCTAGCCTGCCTTCTGGAGGTTACAACCTAGCGTTAGGCCAAATGTTTCCGCGAGCTTAATCTCCTTTGCATGTATCCATGCACTCCCAAGTGATGAAAACGTTAAATACCAAAGGTCAATATTTGCGTTTCATATTGATATTTTTATTAATACATTATCTATCAAATATGAAATATTTCTTAAATCATTATAAATTTAGCAATATTGATATAGACTAAACAATTAATAATGCTCAATCAGAAAAAAATATAGTCAACATTTGAATGTCAGAAGCTATTTTGGTTTTTACGGTTATGTTCAGCGCCTAAGTTCAATGTAACCAGCGTATAGTTCCTTAAATGTAACTTGAACCAAAATGGCCGCTTTTGCGCAGGTACAATAAGGGACAAAAATGTTAGACAAAATATTGTTTTCGTCTTATTTAATTCGATTCTTTATAAAGTGGGAAAAAGGAATTAAGTATATAATATAGTTATTATTTATTCTAAATTCAATTAATTATTTATTTATTATCGTTATTAATTACTTAAATAGAATAAAACAAATACATTGTATAGAAAAAAGGTACCTATAGGTATATAAAAAAGTTAATGTACATTATTAATAGTGAGACAGACTTCTTCGTATCTTCCGCAGTATTATTCAGAGAATTAGTTATATTATTTTCTTTTAAAAATAACTATAAACGTCAAATACCATCCTTCTCTCCCGTATCCTTAAAGTTGAGTGTGGTCGAGGTTTATCTTTAAATAAATGTTAACATACTTCACAAAACTAATTTATACTTTAATTTAATTTTTAATAATTTAATATTAAAGAACTAAAACAACCGTGAGAGAGTGTACTAAACGCGGCCCCCTTCATACCGCATACGGTTGAGACCCAAAAATTTGTTACTGCGCAGGGTTCGACTTACATTTAACAGAATATAATAATTATTTGTTGAAATTCATATTGCTCTGCAAAATATAACTAGTTCTAGCACTTGGGAAGGAAGATTAATAGGGATTTTGTAGAGGATACTAAAATAAATAACACATATATTTTATTCTATATTTAGAAAAAGCACCGTCTGTAAAACATACAAAATTTCGATAAAAAACTTTATTGGCATCGTTAGCGTATTATAAAATTGAAAAACTGTATGGTTATAGTGTAATACGACAGTATAAAAATTTATTGTTCACTTCATTATCATAAGATAAAACAGAATTGCTTTCAAAATAATTAGAAAAATCTTAGCTTTAAAATACGCAGTTGAGCATTTGGTTTTTTAACCCTATAATTTTCGATCGTTTGACTATTTTCTATATAAAATAATAATAATTTGGAAATAGTAAGTCCGATTCGAATAGTCTTGGTAACTACACTCCTAATAAATATTGACCAGAGACGGCGCACAGACGCCTAATCTCAAGAAGAATATAATACTTAAACTTTATCAGTTATATCATAGAGAACACAAGCACGAAACAATTTAATACAATTATGTTAAAATAATCCAATCCGGAGTGCAGTGTGTTCCCAACTTAAAATAAAATCAGTACTCAATCTTAAAATTTAATTCATCTCGTTATAAATTAAATAAAATGCTCATAAAATACACTTATTCAGATATATATAGTTAAAAGTGACATAGAAATTTTTTTGTTCTTACATTCTAAATGCGCCAGTTAACGTGGCCCGTTCCGGTCAAGACCAGAATGAACCGGTAATATCCGGTTAAGACTGGTGTAAACAAGCTGTTACACACAGGCTATGTCACCTGGCATACAAAACTTATATCGAGTCTAAAATACAGCGTTACTAGCGATATATAGTTGCGTTACATATAGGCAGTTCAGGCTGTCTTCTCCTGTTCAATGATGTCCTTGGTTGGGAGAGGATTCTTCTCGCATGTTTCAGTGTGCTTCAGCTTGGTCGGGTCGAAGTTCTCGATGCCGTTCAGGAACTTATTCTTCTCCTTCTCGGCTTCGATCGCTGTTTGATAAAATTGAAAATTAATAATTTGATGTGGTTTGGTTCATTCATTCATATTTTGTGTAAAAATTAAAAACAGTTTTTTCAAATTTTCATTATTTTGAGAAACTTTATTCTTGAATCGTATAGCCTATATGTAAAAGTTACCGTTTTAGATGGAACACAGTTTGAAAGAATATAAACAATGGGTTTAAAAAAAAACTTCTATGTTATAATTTTATTTGAAACCAAAAACGATGACGTTCGTGTATATGACCATGCACAATTGAGGGTTCCGGAATGAAAAAGAATTTCTAAATCAGAATTTTTGAGAATAAAATTTTATACCACGCACTTTAAAAATAACAGGGCATCATTTTTACGACTTATGAGTATAATCTAGCCCATCATTGACCTCAATAAAGTTTACCTCAAAAAGGAAGGTGGTACCTTCCTTTTTTATATTTTTGCGTAATTTAGTCTTCGTTGAGCACTACGAATATTGATTTCCCTAATTAACTAATAACTGAAAACCTAAACTGTACTAAGACTAGTACTTAAGTACTTTGGTAAAATGCATCTATTAAATTAAACAATAATAAAAGTATATGCTAAGCAGAAAATAAAGCATTAAAGACCTTCGATGGGAGGCAATGTATTTTTCTCTTCCGTCGTTGTATGTTTCATCTGAGTTTTGTCGAAATGTTCGACGCCGTCTAGGAGATTCTGGTGCGCCTTTTCCGCTGCGACAACTATTAAGCAAATGCGTGCACGGCAACTTAATAATTAAAGCATTAAATAAAACAAATAACATGCTTATAAGGAAACTTTGTATAAGGAAAAGCGTGACTAAAATGCAGAATAATTTTCGATCAAAAAATATTTTACCGAGTTATTTTTTTTTAAGCTTAAAATATAACGTTTTAATAACAACTATTCGTGCGTGAAATGTATTAAAAGTGTTACCGTCTTTGTCCGGAAGTGGATTCTTTTCTTGCGTTTCTGTATGCTTCAGCCTGGTAGCGTCGAATTTTTCAATACCATCGAATAGGGACTTTTGAGTTTTCTCAGTGGCAACATCTATATATAATAGACAAATGATTATTTTTTTAAAGAATAGACGATTATTTTAGTTAACACCACACAAGTATACTATAAACGCCAACATAACGGCTATTGTATGTACAGTGAAATAAAAAATCCTGTTTTTATTTTGAAAAACATGCTCGTTGCGAGTTAAAGAATTTTAGTAGAACAAAGACAAAGCAGTTAATTATTAAACAAAAACTCTTTGTTACAATAGGCCGTTGCAAAGCCGTTTGTTTGTTTGCACTACACTTTGCCACCCACTGTACCTATGGCGTTGGGTAATACAATCTTTTCAACTGTGTCCGTCTTTCTTAGAGAGGAAGCCTGAAATGATTCTACGTCGTGAAGGAGGGCTGAATGTTGCTTTTCTTTCGCAACGTCTGTTATAAAAATTTATATTTTTTTACCTTGACTTTTTAAAATAATTGATGAACAATGACTTCGTTAATTACGTCACATTAAATGTGTCATGTCTATTTCAAAATATATTTTTTACCTTCCGCCGATGGCAGAATGATTTTTTCATTGGTATCAACATCCTTCAGGCAGCTAGGGTTGAACGCCTCGAGCTGGCTCTTGAGGTCGGTAGCGACCTTGGGCAGATCCTTCAGGGAGGGTGAATCACTGACTGAGCAAGCCATTGTTTAGAGATCTGGAAATAAAGAGTATATTTTGAATGTCTAGAATTAATTTTTGATATTCTGTAATCGATGTAAGAAAATGATAAAAAACTTATTATGTTTTTATAAAAAGATTTCTTTAAAAATGTATATAATATAATATTAATCGAATTTAATATAATTTTATTATATTAAATTTAAATTATAATATAATTTTATTATATTACAACAATATAGATCTAATTAATAAATCATGATCCCATTAACGTAAATCATAACGGCACTATAATTTACAACTCATAACATTACATGTAGGAGAAGCGGAGGCGGCCATATTGGTTTACACTTCCTCATAAACAATTTAAAGAAATCGGTTTAGTCATCAACGACTTCCTACTAGATTAAACGTTATCTAATTCCAGTTTAAGTAGCTAGAGAAGCGCGTTAAAATAAGTGCTTAGGAGCGAAATTATCTGTTTACATTTAGTTTTGTGTAGGCGGGAAATGTCCATACTCCTTAGTGTCATAGTACTTACTAGGTACTTAGGTACATATTACTATATTTTTTATTACCCTATTAAAAGAGTCCCTTACTGTTAAAGGCTTTTTAATATTTTATAAACGATACATTATTTTAAATTTAATACAAAGTTTAATTAAAGACTAATTTATCTATAAATGGCGCTACTTTACCTCTCCCAATGCACGCCATGTCCGATCTTTGGTTTTCCTCATTCTATCGGAGCCTATATTAAAATATGATGCCTACATCGTGTCTCCACTTACTACCTATTAACAGATTATTACATCAAATTTAACTAGAATAGTGGTAAAAAACAAGAAAATATACCCTATTAGTTGCCTAAACTTTAACTTTTTAAATTGGGGCTAGGTATACAGCCAGCTCCAACTTCTAACCCCACCTATGGGCTATTTACGATAACTGTAATTCTCAGTATTTTTGACTCGTTTAAAGAAAAATGTTAAAATACTTGATACAAATTTTTGCCAAGTTTTTGCTTGAAAAGTTTTTATACTGCCAGCAGAACCTATTGTAAAAATATATAAATAAAAATTGGCTGAGTACGGTTACGTTATGTGTCAGCACTTAAAAAAAACACAATTGTTTTTTTTCTGTACCAGTTAAACTGGCGTTACATGATTCATACGCACATAACATAAGTACATATAAAGGCAAACATTACGCGACGAAAACTTCGATTATCTACCGGTTGGACACATTTTTATACCGGCCATTTTGATGAACTGTGAGGAAAATATTTCGCAGATTTTATCGAATTAGTAATTAATAGCTAAGATTATAAAAAAATAGTTTTGATTTTAATTAACTAATTAGTTAAACCTGAGCGCGCCTTCGTCTGCGGTGACTTCACAATTTCATCGAGAGAGAAATTATTCATTTGAAAATATAAGTAAATAATATTCCATAGGACACATCTATAGTGTATTTTAATTGAATACGTCATATAGGATATTTTTTTCGTTATAATAAGCTATCTGTGCCTTGCATCCTAATCCATTCAGCCGTTTTTGCTTGATGAATCGAGTAATAAACATCCAAACCTCTAAACATCTTTTCACATTTATTATAATTAATCACATTTATAATATTAGTTTTTTTTTTTTTTTTTTTTTTTTTTTTTATGTTAGAAGTTAGCAAACAAGCATACGGCCCACCTGATGGTAAGTGGTTGCCGTAGCCTATGAGAGCTTGCAGCACCAGAAGTAGGTGCCACTCACGCGTTGCCAACCTAGAGATATTAGTTCTTAAATCTCGTCCGCCCAGTAATTTCACTAGCGTACAGTGCCCTTCAAACCGGAACACAGTAATGCCTAGACACTACTATTTGGCGGCAGAATATTTGACACTGCGGTGGTACCTACCTAGCCGGCCTCTTGCAACAAAAGACCTACCACCAGTAAAATTTAATTAAGTAAAGTTAGATTAGGAAGTAAGATTAGTATTATAGAATGATCGTCACTTATCAAATTTCACCGCCTGATGGTAAGCACTCACCACACTACCAACTTACGATACTTGAAGTATCACATACGCGTTGCCAAACCAAGGGATAGGGAAGGGATGAGAAGGGAGCTAGGGGGATATAAGGCCTCCGCTCTCACTCATCGCACGAAACGCTACAGTACTCTGTTATAGTCTGTTAAATGTAAGTTGAACCATGCGCAGTAACACGTTTTTGGGTCTCAACCATATGTGGTATGAAGGGGGCCGCGTAACTATAGCAACGCGGCGACGCTAGACCCGATTAGTATACTCGCTCACGGTTATTTTAGTTCTTTAAAAATAAATTATTAAATGTTAAGTTTAAATATAATTTATTTTTGTCAGATGTGTAAACATTTAATTTTATTTGAGAAGATAAGGTGTCATCCCAATAAGTGACAGTGATTAAAAATGTACATTAACTTTTTTTCGTATATAGACACCTTTTTCTATACTATTTATTTGTTTTATTCTATTTAAGTAATTAATAACGATAATGAATAAATAACTAATTGAATTTAGAAGAAATAATAAGTATATTATATACTTAATTCCGTTTTCTCACTTTATAAAAAATCTATTTAAATAAGACGAAATCAATATTTTTGTCTAACATTTTTGTCCATGCTTGTACCTGCGCAGAAGCGGCCATTTTGGTTCAACTTCGATTTAAGGAACTATACTTGACGGCGATTTTCTGTGAGAGAGTAGTACTTTAGAGCTCTACTACTACAAACATAAATAAATAAGGTACTTAGATACATTAAATGTATTACAGTAATGTTTATAAAACTATTAATCTACCAGACGGGTGGTGGTGGCCGTAAGCGACTTGAATACAAAATTTCGTCGTCCATTGTTGTCGGGTCGATGTATACTGTATACTAAATACGAATGCATCCTGTTGGGAGGGAAACAGCCTTTTGTCCAGGGAGGATGTCTGAGGGTTGAAATAATCGCCTATTCAACATTGTAGGAATGAAACGATGCAAATGAGCATTCGAAAAAATACGTAAAACCCTTTTCAATTTTAATCCTCTTTTTAAAAGCGTACATGTTCATAAGAATGTAATAAAACATGTAACTAACATTAATGTAAAGAAAAACGTTTAATACGTACTAATATTATAAATGAGAAAATAACTGTCTCTCTGTCTGTCTGTCGCGCTTTCACGCTAAATCTACTGAACCGATTTAAATTATATAGTCTAGAGCCTGAGGTTGACATAGGCAACTTTTTAATGTGAAAAAGGGTTGTTAGGGGTTGAAAGGGGGGAGGAGGGGAGGACTGTGAATGGAAATCCATACAATTTGACGATATTCATCGTCATTTTTAGTCTGTCGATTCGACATAAATAAATATGACATTCAAAGTGCGTAAGAGTCCCAATCATTCACATCGCTGGTTCAATTCCCACTCTGGCCTTATGTTTGTATTGACTATTGAACATACAGTCATGGCTTCCGGTATTGGTGGTTATAACATGTTTATGTTTCCAGAAACCCTACTCCAAGGTTTATTGTTGAGCGTTCATTTCTATATTGACGACGTAGTGCCGCAGCGGTAGCGTACCTGCATTAAGCGCCACAGGTCGAGGGTTCGATTCCCGCTCGGAGCATATATTTTGTATTGTCCATACAGGCATGTTAACCGGTCTGTTGTGTGTGTGTGTTTGTCCGTATCATTGTGAATGTTTCCGGACCTCCGACACAGGATATAATCATCCTAATGGGGCCGTTGAGTGTGTAGCGTATATTTATTTTATATGTATTTAAATACCTCATATAATAATAATAATAATAGTCAAAAGCAAAACGTAAAAAGAGTAATGAGATATTTTTTTCTATGTCGTTTTGATTTCATCACATGTAAAGTGCATTTGTTATCATTATCATAAATAACAAAATGTAATTAATATTGACAGGATGCAGTAAATACGTCTGCACTACAAAGAGTCCGATATAGTTGATTGACGTTAAAATAACAAGACAATTGATAGTCTATGTAACCCAAAAGTTCAATATATTATATCCTAAAGGCAGGCATGTATAGAGTACTGTTTTGTTTCGTGCACAGAATGGAAGAAATAACGTAGATTTGGAATGGCAGCGTGGGTCTTGGTTTCAGTGGCGCGAAGGGATGAGCAAGTGAAAAAAATTTATCGATAAATCGATATTTTTTTAATTATACTTAATACTTATAACAAATAAAATCCAAAATGCCTTAAAATTAACTATAAATAAAAATGTATACATAATAATATAAATGAATTAATAAAAATAATTAAATGGTTGTTTTGATATAGTATAGTATTCACCATTGAATTATGATATATATTATTATACATGCTGATCACCAAAAACTTTAAAAGTAAAATAAAAAAATGTTAAACTTTAAAATAAATATTATTATTAAATTTTGTCAAACATTTTTGACCTGAAGTCAAAAATATATTTTTAATTTAATGTTGATATATTTATTAAGTAAGTTAAGTAAATAATATTTTTTATCGGTCAGTAACACGATATAAATGTCATACCGCTAACCGCAGTAGGTACAAGCATTCGAGTATCTAACTATGTATTTGCGGTCTGTTATACTGTGAGGATCAATTCTGAATTAAGTATGTTTACGGGAATAACAAATTTAATACTTAATTTAAGAAGTATTTATTTGCTTTTGGTTTTTTTTTAATTCAATTGTTTTTAAAGTTTATTATTTTGACATAATTATCACTCATAAAATTGTGTTGGAACGAATTTTATTAACAAATTAAAGTTTTTGCCAATTCTTTGATCCTTCCTCTATATATTCGTCAGTGTTGGTTGAAATATAACGGATAAACAGTCATTAAGTTTCGAGGAATGTTGACTCATAGCTTACCAGGAATTTTGTTGTATTTATCGACAAATAATCTTTTAATTGTCCTAAATACCGGTAAACGATGAGATCAAATACGGTAACCATAAACAAAACCATACCATAAACACTTACAAAAACAGACCATTTTAATAAAAGTGTGACCATATGTTAAAACCAAATAAAATCTTACATTAACGGTTGTGTCATGGCTCCATTGCATCTATATAAGGATTATAAGGACGGAGAGAACCGGCTTTAAACATTACAAAAAAATATCACAACACTCACCATATGGTCGCTTGGAAGCTCAAAACAAGATAGCTTTTGTTTGACTTATCAAAATAAGTCAAACAAAAGCTATCTTGTTTTGAGTCATTACTTTTAATGTACGGCATTAAAATTTCATAAAAGATAGTGTTGTTTCTAAATGCTCCTGTCATTATGATTACTAACATGTGTGAGCCATGGATGTTGAGTGAAATGGATATATCATTTCATTCATCCTTGTCTTATAATTGAATCAAGGTAGCCTGTTCATAGATAATAGTTATTTTATTATGTGCGGCCCTTCGGTGGGATCATGCTCTTTTTTTATTTCCATGTAGCTGCCCAAATTACGATTGTATTTTGTGTTAGACGAATCGTAAATTATACAACAGAAAAAGAGCTATAATCATAATTATACATTTAATTTAGCGTAAATTAAATTAATCACCAATTATTCGTCGTAGCTGGTTCTAATTACAAGAATTTTTTTTTAATCTGTATTTACTTCTTATTAGTTATTACATATTCTTACTTATGAGAATAACTAAGCTACGACCATACTTGCAAATACATTACTATCGAAAGAGTAATTACATTAAAATATTAACATCTTTCTGAGATTCATCTGTACTCAAATTTAGTGATGTAATCGAAGGGTATATTAGGATCGATAGCGACATTAGACGTCTGAGGACTTCGAGGGGAAGGGATCAGTGACCCGTCTGACTCACGCGAGGAAATGGCAGGGTTGCCATGACATTTATATTGAATCGTATATTTATATTCAATGTAACGAACACAATAAAAAGATTTTTGAATAAATTTACAGACTTCAAAAGTATAGAGTCTAAGGGATAAAATCAAAGTTATATCCAGTATTTTTTTATGACCATTGCAATGCTTTTTCAAGTAATTACTAATACTCCTATTGTCCCTATAAATAAGCTCGTAGATTGCGCTAGAAGTGGGTACGACAATAGCCCAAGGGGGCAAGATCGAACCCGCAACTCTCGCGTCAACGGAGTGGATTCAGAGTTCAACCGTTCAGTTATTGAGGCTTAGAATATTATAGGTACTTTTTATAGATTCCGTTATGTAGCTTCGGGATCCACAATCAGATCACCATAAAGTTTATAAGCAGAAACCATATCCAAAAAAGCAACATTTCTAAAACTCTGTAAATACAAAAAAGATCATACTTCGCTCTGTCAATTTATCCCCGTAACGGGTTTTCAAAATACGCCGTAAGCCGTAATAAGCAGTTAGCAGGGAGACTTCTTTTGGTAGATACCTTATTTAATTATCTACAGAATTTTTCCAACTTCTTGTTTACTGTGTGTAAAGTTTTCTATACTCGTACACTTAAATTTAAGTAGTTGTCTAGAAAGTTGAGCGTTATTAAAATTTCACCGTAAGCAAATCGCCGGCTTCACAGAGTAACTGCTGATGTAGATTACGTTTATTAAACGTGATGACTAAACATAAACAAAAGATTTTTTTCTAAATAATAAATTTGCATATTTCTTACAATGTAACATTTTATTTAATTATTTTGACGATCATTGCGATGCAACGGTATCGGTAGTGAACCTGCATTAAAAGCCACTGGTCGCAGGTTCGATTTCTGTTTAAAAAATATGTTTATACGACAAACGATCATGATTTATTTCATTTCATGATTTTGTCGTTTTGCACCCCTTATCTCAGATACACTGTAATGCCTCTCCTGTTTTTAGTGAATATAGGTATAAGAATATGGTATCTATTATCCATCAGGCAGTGTGTTCGTGGGCTCACTAGTTATATAAAAAAACACTCACAAAGGTGATTTTTCATTTGACTCATAAAAACTTCATGTTTTTTATTCCCATGTCAGTATTTCGACATGACCCGCTTACATGTTAAAGTAAAAGTAAAAAGTTTTTTGCGAGTTACATCTGTCTAATATTTTTATGTTTTGCGGCACGAAAACAAAACTTATTTATGCATAGTACAGTTACATATGCTAAAGAAAGTTAGATATCAATTTTTATTGTCATCGCTTTCGAAATACTAAAAGTAATCGCTTCTAAGATCAGCTGTTTTGACTGTTAATTTTGACGTGATCATAAATTCAATAGCTGCGCTCTTGTGCATAGAACGTTGAATAAATCATAAAATTATATCACCATTAACTCCAGTACCGTTAAATTATTTTCCGTAGCCAAATTAAGACGGAGAATTTGAAGGTTATTCATAAATGTTATTTTTTATTAAATAAACGAAAATTAAATTTTAAATACTTTAACCAAATGTGAAAGATATGGTAGACAGATTAAAAATAAAATAAAAATAAAGTAAACGATCAGGTGGGGAAGCAGATTTAAACGCGGTCCGATCGATGTTTTATCGCATAGTGGTACCACTCTGATCAGACTCTGTAACGTCAATAGCTTAACCGCAAAAAGGCTGACTCTGTTAACGCAGGATTTGCAGGTTCGATCGTGATCCCTTTGAACCATTCTTAGCGGGAGCTATAAGCTTATTTGTGGGGCAATAGGAATATCAGTAATGACTTGAAAAAGATTTGCCTAATAATCTTTTAAAAAAATAACTAAGCAAAAGAAAAGAGGGAAAGAAAAGGAAATTAGGAAGTAAATGAAAATTACTTTAGCATCTAGTAAACCATAGGTAGACAGAATTTTAAAGACATGTACGTCGTGAAACAGAATGACCTTGCGTCTATAAATACGACGCATTCCCGAGAATAGTGATTCTTGACACACGTCTGGAAGCCTAGCTAGCATTAGGCATGTTCCATGCACATCTGTCCTCCAGACATCGATATAGATATAGCGATGTGATTATACGTTTCTATTAAATTCTCGATTTAAATTTTATGACGAAAAATTAAAGGCATAAATATTATTATTACATTAATTTAGTAAAACTTCTCGTCCTAAACCTTTGGCAATTTCTCCGTTACATTATTATTTCCATTTCATCGTTATAAATCCATTTATAATTCAGTTAAAATATTGTTAAAATGAATACATCAGAAAGTTATTGATTTATGAAGTCACATAACATAAGTTTTTGACTTTAAAAGTCATCTAATTGATCGATGACAGCGACCATCACGACGACGACATTACCCCATAACATCAGTTTTAAAGGCTTAGACTAAGAATCTCATGAACGGAGCCATAACATGTTGTCGCATTTGTAATGTTATTTCAAAGGAGATATTGTTGTCTTACTTAGTCTGTTGCTTGTAGCAGTCATGGGAGTGAAAGAAGTACGTATATACAGATTTGGCGATATATTTTGAATTCCCTAAATGTCAATGTTGGCACTTGCCATTTTTTATACCCGGTCAAGACTGTCAATTATATACATAATTTGACATTACGCTCACATAAAATACGTAAAATATTGTCACGTAGTTTTTATCTAATGTTTCTTCTATCTTCTTTGTCTTTGTACGTCTAGACGTGTGATCGATGTTTAGACGTCGGTAAATGTCGATGTATTTAATTGAATGTCGAATATCGATACTAGTAAACATCGCACAACCCTACCTAGGATGTAAAGACAAGGCCGCGTAATGTACTCAGATGAAGCGTGCATTTTCACCTTTTATGGAGTGAAGTGATGTGAGAAGTAGGTCGCTTTGTATGCTATCTGTGTTCGACCTTCAATGCACATGTCATAAGATCTGTACGATCGTTTATTGATTTCATTTCGAAATTTTTGCTTTTAAGATATATTATCTGTATCAATAAAATCACGACATCTAAAATACAATTTAAAGAGTTGTAACAGTAAGTTTCCAATTGATAAAACAGTTTCAATTCGTCTACGTATTTTCTAATCATTTTCATTTTTCTTAATTTATGTACATAATATTATGTATGTTTCATTTCAGTAACTATCGTGATAGAATACATTTATTGTATTGCAAAACAACGGACTTTTCACCTTCAGTTTTTGAACCTACGTCGGTTACGTCGGAAAAATAAGTATATATAACATAACTTCTAGTATTTTAACACTCAGCATTGGTATTAAAATTTTTATAAAATGATTATAATTTTTAGAAGTACAGAAATTGGTATAGTTTTATGCGTTACAAAAGTTTTATATGTAACATTTTATTGTCGTAAGCCAATTTACGAAATAGGCACGATATTCCCGCAGGGCATCCGCAATACGACAAAATGCAAATTGAGTTATGCTAAAGAGGTCTTCTGTCACCATTCGCAAATATTTAGTGTCAAAAAAGCATCGACGACCTTCCGAGTTTTATCCTTCAAAAAACATAACTAATAACACGAAGAGGGTAGACACAACATATAAGTCAGTATTATTAAAAGATGTTTACAGTTAAACTTGTAAAATGTACTCGAAATAAGAATGCTGTTTTTTCCGTACCCAAGAAGCAATTAAAAATATTTATCAGTACCTACCTAACAAATCAAATAAAAACAACGAAAGATATTATTTTTTTTTATCAAAGATTGATTGAAAGACGAATTTTAGAATTAAGGCACAGGATTAAGATAACAAAAAACAAAACAAAATTATCGGTTTATTTATTTATATACAAAATTATAAGCTGTCAGTTGAAAATTTCATAGGCCACGACACTTTCGTAATTACGTCTGCCAAAAAAAAAAATTAACAAAAAATTATTATACTATAAACGTGACATCGAACATAAATAAAAAGCACGGTTCGATTTTTAAAACAATACCATAATGTTAATTTCTTATTCTTACACAGATATAGATCGGTATTTGTTCCTCCAGCACGCATGCATAGCTTAGTTAAATAGATTCCATGACGAGAGATCTATTTTGCGTCTAGTACTGCGCCATTCTATAAATAAACGGAGAATTCTTGTTTTGACATTTGTATGTTATGAAGACTTATTCTGAAATTCGAATAATGTTTTAATTCTGATTGTTATTAAAAGAGTTAATCGTGCATCACTAAGGCCTGTTTGGTGACAAAACTAAAATTATTCTATTTATTAATCTAACTCTACATTAACTTTCGGCTTAAAAAAGATGAATTGATGTTCTAACGGTATGTTCAATACGATATCATTTTCATTAGTTGCATTTCACATTTGAATGAGACTGTCATCAAGGCTAATGACTTTTTTCTAGATCAAATGCTACAGATTATATTCATAATGAAAGGAAACAATGTACAACGTACGGTCTTTAGAAACTTCTCTTTTAGAAAAATGTGAACAAAAAGGTTAAGTATATATATATTTAAATAATACTTTATAATGTATAACTAGCTAAATGATAGTTGCAGATCGAAGGTAGAACGTTTCACGGCGGCTCGGCTAGACAATCGCCTGCAATCCGCATTGTCTACGTGCTATTGTCCGATTACACAGATAATAACACAAAGCCTCATCCACACGTTAGTGGCGGACAAGTGATGTCATTATCTAATATTTACTTGTGAGAAGCCCTTTTAGTTTTTCATTTGGATATTTTTAAGTCTTCAGAAATATTAGAAAATGCTCTTACGTTGTGTTGATAAAAATTTGATATTGAAGTATGACTACAATGGTTTTACATATAATATTATATAAAAAGTATTTTTCAAAAGTACAAAGTACTATTGAAAAATACTTTTATAACCCTATTAGAATATAATTTTATCATTGAAACCGTGTATTTTAATTTTTAAAGTTATTTGAAGAAATTATGCGAAACAGAATACTATAAAAATGACTTATGTTAAAAGCTGTGTCTACAATTAGAATGGTTAATTTTTATTACTTTGAGTACCGTATTGACTTCTATCACAAAATAAAAAATATCTTAATTGCAGTTTACTTTGCATTCTTGAAACACTCGTAAGCTGAACTAATAATTGCGATGGTATTAATGAGGATGCTCTCCTTAATTGTGTCATTTTCAACTTTAATACCCTTAAATGCCTTACACGAATACTGTTGACGCATTAAGCCGGCTTCAAAAAAGGAAATTTCGTATTCTTGGTTCCACTGCCTAATACCTACGGCTTTTCTCAAGCGGTTTTGACATTTATATTAATTTGTAAGTCAACAAATTTTATATTACAATTTTTAACTTATTCCGTAATATACCTAATTATAATGGTAATATATATTATATGAAAGCAATTTTTTGGCGATTGTGAAAATATACCTTGGACCGAAATTGGAATTAATAACGGCATATATATAGGCACCGATTTACCAAAAGAAGTGAACTGTAGTTACTTAAGAAAGAAATCGTATACAATTCAATTTGAATCACGACACAAATATAGCAAACGACATCCAAAGTGAAAAGTTTTTGAAGTTAATTAAATACTTAATTTTTACAATACTTTATCTTCAATCGTAAAAATAAATAATTTACATATTATAAACATTAATTACGATCTTTGAAATCGATGACTAAGTTCGTAAACGTCACAATGTCATTGACCTTGTCTAGAAAACAAAAATTACGTTTCAAATTTTATGGACCGTCAAGGCATGGCAATTAAACACGCATAAGTATCACGGACGACTGATGCTCTTCACACATATCTAGCCGAATCTAGCCAGATAATTAAAAAGAACAGTTAGCTTTACGTAATAAATCCAAGAACCAATAAGTCTAACATAGAAATTCTATTTTTCTACTTTATATATAATAATTTAATTCCTATCTACAAAAATATAAGTAAACAAATGTAAAATAACAAATAAAAAGCTTTCTGCAATATGTAGTTTCTGTAATCTAAATATAACCTTTGCTAATTTACATTTACTTAGCACTTTGTGCGTGACTTCCGCTGCGTTGAAATTTAATTGTATAGAAATCCATTCTTCAGTTCGCTGAAATTATTTCAATAAAACTTAAAATTGATTTTTAATTAAATCTCTAGCTAGTGATATTATTCGGCAGCATCTCGTTATAATAACTCTCTCTCTGAACTCAAATGGTTGTAAAAGAAAATTAATCTCGAGGGAGTTATCAATCACGAAGCAGACTTACATCTCCCAAACATGGCGTCCGGTCCCCTCGCATATTGATCGCCGGTTCAGACAGGGTACCTAGGAGTTAGGTCGACAGACATTGCCTGAATTTATTAGGTCTATACAACTACTTATATTTGTTCAATAAGACTATTCTAAAGTATGAGAGACATGTATTTAATACAAATATCTTACGATTTTACTTTTTTATCATGCTTATTTTTAAATAATAATGTCCAACAGTCCAATATTAAAAATAAATTTATATACTTATTCTATGTTTTGTTCTGTTTAAAATCTTTAAAAGTTGTATGTATAGAATTTGTAGAAGTATGTATAAAAAATTTAGAATAAATTTTTAAATATATATTTTATTAAATAAGTCGACGTTACACGTGGTTTTAGAATACTTATCGGAACGGAACGACGTTTTTACCGGAATTTCAACAACATTAAATATAAAAATGTACATTGTTGTTAATAAATGACTATAATAAATCTTTGATAATTTTTTTAATGCGTTGTCCGTTTTTAAAGAATTTACATATTTCAATTGATAGTTCATTGAAAACAAAATATTATTGTTTTAAATGGATTAGAAATTACCACCTTTATATTTTCCTTACACAATCACGTGGTAATTCAAGCCCTACAGACAACCCCTCGTTAGGTATTAGGGGCTGTTTGGTCCCGCAATCGATTTCTGTATTTGGAGAATTCTGTCTCTCTCACCCATAGTTGAATAGCGTGCTTTTATCCCTTTCCCTCATACGCTAGTCCGTCTGAGCAAATTTCATTACCATCGCGTACAGAATATGTAATATAAAACCTATTTACCAACGAGACAGTTTATATTAGTGACCGACCGAAATTTCGGTTTCGGTTTCGGTTTCGGCCAGTTTCGGCTAAAAAACCTAGTTTCGGCTTTAGTTTCGGTTTCGGCCAAAATATAGCCGAAACTTTCAGCCCTCGAAACTAGATTGTTCGTGAGTTTTCGTGCGTTGTTCGGTAAACATCGCAGCCAACTCGTGACCGCTCGCTGACGCGGCCAATAAATCTCCAGAAATAAGTATTAGATTGATCTTTAAAATATTGTGAACACAACGTATTACTAGTTACTTATGTACCTAGTATATCTAATTACAATTTGTTTAATTTTTTAAGTTTACTCCCAATAGTATGTCCTGTATGTTCACGACAATAATGGTTATGACTTTAATGAATTTTTAGTATTTATTTTATTTAACTCTATTTAAATGTCTATATTATATACAGTGGTGGTCAACTTATTAGGGACATTGGTATAATAAGAGTATTATTTATTTATATTTTCCGTAATTTAGTTTACATTAAATCTTCATTATGTTTTTTTAATGTTAATCTGATTTTGATCATTTAACCAATGTTTTCTTAATAGAATTATTAAATTTTGGAATGGATTGTAATTAAAAATAACAATTAAAATTCAACTTTACTTCTCCTTCGTGCTAATATAACTCTGGACAAGTAATTAAGGACACTTAAGAAAATATTACAAATAATGAACGCAAAATGTAATGGAAGAGAAAAATATACATTTATTGTCAAAATTCATCTAAAAATCAACGTTTTCTATTAAAAATTAACATGATTGCCATTATTAGCTATAGCCATATCGACATCGGCGCCGCATCGACTCGATCAAAATAATGCCAAGTTTCGTTAGTAAAGTTCTTCCAGGAGTCTTTGGAACTGCTATAGAGTTGGTTTAGATTTCCAGTTTGTTGTACCACAAATATTCCAAAGAATTCACCTCTAGGCTATTGGCAGGCCAATCTAAAATTATAGCCTTTGTATTTCAGGTTTGTTTTTTTTAAATCGAAAATAAAACACTAACTCTTGCTGTCCCTAATTAGATGGTCAGCCAGTAAATGAACAATTTCGATGCGAGAGATTTCTTTTAAACCACCATTAAATATTCTTAGCTTTAAAAATGTACACACCATTGAACATTATACTTTATAACAAACAGTATCTCATAAAATTAAACTTTTAAAATATTTAACCAAATTATTTTCCGTTCCTAATTAGTTGGCTACGAATGTATACATGCAAATAAATGTTAAAAAACTTGAAATTCAAATTTCAGTAAAAAAACGCAATTTTGAATATTTTTAAAAGTTTCGGTTTCGGTTTCGGTTTCGGCCGAAACTGAGAGGCAGGCCGAAAGTTCGGTTTCGGTTTCGGTTTCGGCTGAAAAACCAGTTTCGGTCGGACCCTAGTTTATATATTCTCATGTCGGGACAAAATTTAACATAGAACTTATGTCGTGAATCATGTCCTAATACAGAGAATAGTTTATAAACAGGAAAATATTCCATTCATTGTTTATATCATATAATGTAATATGGAACAGCTTTATTATAAGTAATTACAAAAGTTTATTATAACATCTAACATTATTATATTAAAAAGTAACATCGTAGATCATGGGACGAGGTCATAGTACAAATTGTTTGTTACTTATTTTCGTAATGTAGACTAATAATTATAGCAATTACTGATTTATAGATTTTTGATCTGGCGTTTAAGACGCTTTGGCGCGTGAAAGCGGCGAAAGTCGACATGACATCAAAACCGGTTAACTCTTTTGTAATTGTTCTTCCTTTGTGCGTAATTTGTGTCAAGCATAAACTTTGCAGTTTTTGCCTTTTCGAAACTACAAAGCTTGAATATTATTTATAAAAAAAAGTTATGCGTCTTTTCTTTTCGATGTGTCAACCATATGTTCGAATCACGATGTTAGTCAGAATTCTATTTATGGCAACCCAACTAATTCGGGTTCGTTAACATTGTCCTTTTTCAAGGACTCCTTTTTAAAAATCGAAGATTTGTTTATATATTAAAATCTTAAATAAATAGTTCTTGCGTTTTAAAATGTTTGTTTCACGAATCGAGTTGAAAGATTTTAAGTTGAACGACACCGTTAGTTGAAGTAATTGTATTTTATTAACATAAATTCGGTCGATGGTTAACGAACCATAAATATACGGTTATTTTTTTATTCGTTGTAATGCATAGATGATTTCGTATTGCCGTGACTATTCTGATCCGAAAAGTATAAAATTATCATATGTCCCCTTATTTCAAGCCCTGATGACAAATTTTACTCAATTTATCATGAGAATACAGGAGAAAGTATTATAATGTAAAAGTATGAGTTGTAGGTAGGTATAAAAAAGTCAATACGCTGAATCGTGTTTGCCTTCGATTATCGAGATCGGCCATATCTTACTCATGCTAAAGAATGTGATATCACCGATATACACGTTAAGTTAACACATGACGAAGGAACGGACAAAAAGTATTGGCGTTCATTACACGGCAGATGGTACAAAGCCGTATACGAGTCATGCGACCGCTCCCACCCGGCGAACTACCGTTATGTCAGAAAACAATCAATTCCGAACTTTTTTAAATACATATATAATAGTAAGACCGTTTTAATAGTTATAAAATATCACTATATACTAATTATCTATTATAGCTAACTAAAAATAATTATTTCCTTAACACGTCGATGTTTCAAAATAAATAAAAACCAAAAGACAACCGATATTTTTTTTTAATCAAATCGAATAAAGTTAATAATTTTCCGTTATAAAATAAGAAATATTTTAGTACTTACCTAGATTATTTGGTGTAGTTTTCACACGTATACTGCGTCCGACCGGCAAAATGCGACTGGGTGGGTGCCGTAGCGAAGTGAGGCTCAACACTATGAAGTTGTATGCGGGCGACAAATCGGGGGTGGCGGGCAGCAGACTTACACACAATAGATCATCCTTAGCACCTTACGATACGGTCTAAAATTATAAATATTAGTGTCCATAGCTGTGTACATATAATACGTATGTTTATATCTTGTCGTGTGATGATTCATTCATAATCCATACGAATTGAAAACATAACGATATGAAATTATTACGTTTTGAAAATATCATTATAACTAGTATTGTGGGAAAGATACGTAGAGCATACCTTCGGCGACTTCAACACTAAAACTAACGATAATAATATTATCTCCTATTATGTTAAAATAGCTTCGTGATACCTTACAGACACAATGGAATTTTTTTGTATATGTCAAACCTTTTCTCTACATTTTTGTAAGTATTGTTTTCGAAATGTGTATTGCAGTTGGCCTTTCTGACCTTGACAGCGTCATTACCAGGGGACTGAGCAATGAGACCTGGTCTTAAAAAGGGAAAGCCCTTACGGTGGCTCTAATTTGATTCCGTCCTTAGGGTGCCTCCTACGAGGCCGCAGCCGGAATCATCTACGGAAAAAATAGTTAAAAAACGCGATGATTCTGATGATGTTTTTGTAAGTTAAAATGTCCTTTTTAGAAGAAAATTTAACACACAGAGATACGCAATTACATTAAAAGAGCATTAGTCATTAGTCCGCGGTCGCCTCCATTCCAATCATAACTTCATTTCGACCAAAACGATCTCTTAAAGATGACTTCACTAACTCATGAATCTTAATCAGATAGTCATAATCACAACCGTGTGAAGCACTAATTAGTTTTAAATTAATTATTTAGTTCAATGACACTTACATCTTAGAATACATTGTAAGTAATAATAAAGATTGTTAAAACTTAGTTCAGACGTTGACTTATAAACTTATTTATCTAATTTGGACATGTTTATTTGGTTGCAATTTAAGTTAAGCTTTATTCGTTAAGTTTTTTAATAATGGCTATTTGACACAATAGTGAGTAAATGCGTACTGACAATATGTGCATCAAAATTAGTTCAAATGTTTTGAAAACAACTAATACGACTTCAAAAACTCGCAAATTAGGAATTCGTCAATTCGTTTTGTGCGTATATTTTTGCGATAAAATAATCCACGATCCGGCCACAGCCGGGTCGGGAGACCTCAGGAGGGAGCTCTAGAGCTCCCTGTATTGATGATCGGCGCCAGGGCGTCACGGTTGATAGCGCAAGCGATCCCGTGACGTCCCACTATGGCGCAAAGCAGTTTCGTTGGGTTTAAGTGGCTATTACTTAGCTTGGCTCGATTAGCGAGCGCTGAGCCCCACACTACCACTACTTGTAGTAGTGAGCGTAAATGCGTTTCCCAATGTTAAAAAAATAGGATTGGCTTCCGGGATGATCCCTACCATTTGTGATGATCTGATCAAAGACATCAGAGAAACAGGTCATCCCTGATGACACTTTTGGAATCAACTTTGATCGCCAACGAGGGCTCTCTTTTCCACAGTCGAGTTCAGTATAATCAGCTACACCAAGGTCAGTAAGGTCAACCGCAACACATTCAGAAAAAAAGAGACTTAATTTGTTTATGTTACTTAATTTTTAAACAGTTCAATTATAAGTTATTTATAAATTAATCAATAATATTTAAAGATTTTGATAAAGCTATTACAATAAATAATATGCATGCGTCACAGATGCGTAACTAAATAAGTGACTCACAAAAGCCAATGAAAGGCCATTATCGGCTTTTGTTCTTTTTTTTGTACGCGTTTTATTTCTTATATGCGTATATCATACATTTAACAACTCACAATAATTATCTTATCATTATCTACAAACCCATTTATAGCTTTAATATTAACTTTGATGTTTTTGTTTAATTGTCTGCATGAATTTTCATAGCGGCTAAATCGATTTTGTAGTGATTTTCATTGATTGAAGAGGACAATACAAGACAAATACTAAGTTTCTTTTGTAAAAATTAAATAGTCATTTATCGACGTGAAAATGTTACGTTTCCTTCAACGATTCCGTACCTAAATCCTCATTATATATCTGACCCATCCTTATCTTTTCTTTCTGCTGCTGTTCCACGGTTTACAACGCGCTTGTGATCCCTCAAGCTGACTGCTTTTACAGTTTTTACTATTTTATAATGTAAGTATAAAGAAAATATCTTTAAAATGACGAAAATAACATACGCACAAATAAATAGAAAAATTTACGATCTTTGAATCGTTAGTGAACCCGCCCTAAGCGCCAAAGATCGCGGGTTCTATTGCGCTCAGGGCAGATGTTTGATTTGGCCATACAAACGGTCTGAGTGGTGAATGATATCGAATCAAATCATGGCACCTCTGAGTTTTCAAGTGTTAATTTGTGTTTTAAATTTATTTCTTGCTTACCGATGAGGGCTGAGAGGGTGAGGCCTTAAATGTCCGCCTGGTTAGCTAACACCATATGTTGGTGAAAAACTCGTAGTGACTGCTCTTCAGCCGCTTTCGATGTCAGCCAGCGTATAACCATGCACGTCCTTTGGCGTTGCAGTTTATAAGCGGTGGTAAGCACTTAGCATCAGATGAACCAACCTCCACGTTTGGCCTCTCTAACATAAAAAGTCGACTTAATAGCAAACCGTATCAAGTCGCAAAGAATACTAGAAAGAAATCGAATTTATAATTTTATAGGCAAAACTATTTTAATATTTAGAAAAGGTTATCAAATAAAATTATTGCTTTCGTAGATTAAATTGTCTGTAAAGCATAAAATATTAAAATTTAGGATTTAGAATTTGGTTATTCAGAAACCATAAAGTCATATTACCGGTATGCATCTGGTATATTTAGAATGAAATTATTTCTGCCGATTTAACGTGTCGTACGTAAATGAAGCGATGAATTACGTCTTATTTCTACATAAATAACTTTAATTGACTGCGGTAGGTATAAGAACAGATTTTCTAACCTACTTAAAGCTGATACGGTATATAATATAATAATTTTATTTCGGACAAAACATTACATGGTCCATTGACAAAAAATGTATTAGTAACAGTGATCGGTTACCCTATGTAAGTAATTATAGGATTTTGACGACGTTGTGGCGCAGCGGCAGCGAACCTGCCTTAAACGCCACAGGTCGCAGGTTCGATTTCCGCTCGGAACAAAATGTTTGAATTGACCATGCAAGCATATTTTCCGGTCTGGGTGTATTTGTCCTTGTCCTTGTATGTGTTTCCGGACCCCCGACACAGGATATCACTATCCTAATGGAGGCCGTTGAGTATGCAGCGTTTATTAATAAAAAAGTTTTAAAAGTAGGTATTAATTTACCTACTTTTAAAACTACTTATATTAGGCTTCTCTGCCCATTAGCACCTACGTGTGCACCATTCAAGAACCTCCAGAGTGGACTGTCCAGCTTACCTGTCCATGTGCTGAGGAGGTGTTTCTGCTCCTTACAAGTCGGCTCACCATAGACGCGACACGCTTACGTTTGATCGCGTAAAAATCGTCTAAACGAGCATCCGTATAAGTAATTATGACAGTGGCGGATTTTATAATTTTCAAGGTATAGGCTGTAAGGTTTTTGCCGCCCTTATCTCAACAATTTTCATGTTCTAGATTATCTTTAGAATCCAACACAAGGCTGAGTAGTAGTTGAGAGGTGGCGAACTCACTATCACTCTAGAATATGGAAGTTTTCTATTCGGAACGTACTCTGACAAGTGAGAGGGGAAAGTCATCGACAAATTTGTTGCAGATTTCTACCTGTAAAATATTGGAAAGCTTAGCAAAAATCTGTTTGATTTGTATGAGTTAGCAGAAGAAAATTCGATCCACAAATTTCCCACCCCAAAAATTTGCCGTCCTAGGCCGAACCGTACTCAGCCTTCTGGTAAATCCGCCACTGAATTATGATTATTTTATTTAGAAATAACATGGCTATATAAGTATTTATATTTCACGATGAAGCTCACTTTGAAGAAATTCAACAAAGAAATTATTACAGGTTGTATAGTCATATCGTTTTCTAGATTATTAATAAAAATATATCAACAATTTTATTAAAAAATAGACAAACTGTTTCAGTAGGTAGCTCGAATTAAATTTATATAGGGAAAATCTGCAGTAAAATTCTTCGTTCAATAAAATAACTTTTTTCTAAATAATAGTGGTCTTTACGAACTGATACGAGCGATGAAGGTTCAAGAGAAGAGCCTATTCTTTCCTTCAAAGACAGCAACGTACCTGCATGCCCTTCGCTGAGCCTCCTTTCTGTTTGCCCCCTCTTACATTAAAAAAATGTTTCTGGACCATAAAATAATAATTTACATCTTTTACAACATCGTAAGAGCGATCTTGAATGTTGAACGTATACAAAATTTTATTGAGGGGGAGACAGAGTGGCGATACTTTATTTTATATTTTTTGGGAGAATCGGAGAGGGATAGATAGAACTCCTTCGATCCACCACCCTGCTTACGACCTGCTTACGACCATGAATGTCCCTAATTTTTTAGCCTCTCTAAATATAGGTATTATAACATAACTATTGAAATCATTTTAGAGACTCCCTGTGTAAAGACTTTGTAAAGTAGAATAAAAATAAGTAGATTGTCTGAATGGCCGCTGGGTTCGAAACCCGTTAGGAGCAAATGTTTGTATTGACAAAGAGGCATGTGCCTGTATGGGTGTGTTTGTGCTATTCCTTGTGAAGTCTCTAATGAGGTTCGCTGAGTGTGTAGCGTTTATTTGTGTATTGTGGTGGATGTCATATTACCATCATGTGACATGGGCCCTATTAATATCAATTGTCAAAAACCCATTCTCCCAATATACAACGGTTAGAAATTAGTTTTAACCAAGAATAAGACACCGGTCGGCTATTGTAACAAAGGAAGTCTCTAACAAAGTAAATATGGGCCTAAACTAATGCCATGGTAAAATATTTTTAAATGTAGAAATAGGAGCCATCCTTTAATCACTTCATTCAGAGTTATGTTGAAGGAATATTTTATTATTCAATTTTAAATTGCGTAATTCTTTTCAATATCACAAAGAACCTAATTTTATTTTAAATATAAAAGTTCCAAGAATTACAAAGTGTTAGACCCACCTACTGCTCAGTCCTGTACATTATCAAATAGCCTTTTATTATGAACTCAAAATTACAAAAGATGTTTTAATACCTAAATTTCGTCATGGCTATTATTTATTGAGATTAACGCAGCGACCTTTATATTATATATTTAAAATAATTGTTCTTTTTTTAAAATTATTTTTTCGCTTCCTTCAGACATCACGGGTTTTTGGTATATGTAAGTACTTAGCTGTTGCACGTTGTAAAATTAAATATTCTTATTTCATTTTTCACAAGACGCAGATAGCAATTAACTGCGAACACCTGGTTCGACTAATTGGAATAAAAAACTGAATGAATAATAAAGCGAAATTCACGAAAGAACGATTTAAATATAATTGATGATATTGCGGTACTATTGCAGAGTTATTTTTTTGCAGATTTCAGGATTCCAATAAAAGAGCGTAAGACCGCCGGCAAAAAACCAAGCCTTATTCTTGTTTCTTAATTTCGAATGATACTTCGAAAAGATAGAATAATAGTTTATTGGAAAAAAAAATAGGCAATTATGTGGACTGCCGACAGGTTAAAACTTGGGAATGTTCTTTTTTTAAATTTTCAAATTAATTTAGAATGAGTAGTTAAAATTACATAATTCTTAAATTTTAAACGATTTATTGTATTGTTGGTCTCCCCGGCGTGCCTTCTCTTATTTCACGAAACAAAAGTGAAGAATTATTTTGCTATATTATTATTATATATTTGTTTTATTTTTACGCTATAAAAAATTTTAATTTTATTAATCTTTATTCTAAATTTTTGTAATGAAAAGTACAAATTAAGGTATTAAGTAATAAGATACATGGGCGTAGCCATCATTTAGCCATTTTAATTTATAGTCCAGAGGGGACAAAATAACTATTTCCTTCAATTGTTAATAGTGAAATAGTTTAAATGGCATTATATATCTTGCATTTCGGAGTGTTTTGCAAGGTCTAGGGGAGTGCTACCCCCTGCTCCTACCTCGCTACGCCATGAAATATGACTGCATATACCTAATTGTTAGAAATTTTCTTCGAAAATGAAAATGCCCTTCGAATGAAAATTAATATAACTTATTTGAAATCACTATTGGTACATCAACAATTAAAATTTGTAATAATATAATTCATTAAGGTTTGGGATAGTAATAAAAATAAAACACAGATATCCTGAAAGAAAACTTTTTATTAACGGTGATCTTTTAAATCGACTTACTTTTTTTTCGATTTCGTTTTTCTTTTTTTCGTAAAATATTTTTATTTTACAATATCGATGATATAAAAATAATATAACAATTGGAGATCTTATAATCAATTTTACGTACATTTCCGTTTAATCTAATTTTAAGCTCAATTATACTTCGAGATAATAAAATATATTAACAATTATAAACATTCAATAGTTTTCTATGCGGTAGGAAATGGTGGGCTTTGATAATTGCAGAGAAAAGCGTAAAGGGGCCAGGAATACTTAACCTTATTAGTTTATTATTTACATTAAAAAATTAATATGATCCTACTAACTAAATACTCCGTTTTTTTATATTAAAATAGAAAAATATGACTGAAGTTAAAATCTGAGACGATATTTTTGCAAAAGATAAATATTTATTTTTACCTATCATTAGTATAGCGATGATTTTTTATTAGATATAAATCAAAGAGCCTACATTTATAACTTTCGTAATATCATGAGTCCGAGTGTATTGAAAACACTGACGCAGTAGACACGACTATAATAAAATATTTTCAAGTACGATATATTTTATACTTGACATAATAAACGGTTATAACTTAAAATTTACATTTTTCTTTTGAAAAACCATTTTTATACCCCAATGTATCTATGGGGATAGCAACTCTGAGGTTGAGAAACGATGACATTCAATTATAGACTTACTATAAACTAGGGACCAATCCTTTCATACAGAAAAAATGTCATAGTTTCATTTGTGTCCTTCGTTTAGTTTCGTTGCGTTGGTGTTCAATTTACGAAAGGGCACCAACAAATCTGTGTCATTTTGTCTGTATGAAAGGACCGGTCATAGTATACAGGAAGTCTATAAATTAAATAAATGCTATAACTATATCTTTAAATACCTAATGCTGTTTATACATATGAATCGTAATATACAATGTTTTCTGTACATAGTCCGTTTTTATCGTTCCAAGAACCTAACCTAGTTTAATTGTAGAAAAAATATATTACTCTCTTCGGTGGAAAATCGTATGTACAGGAATATTTATAACACGAGAACTTTATCTAAATAAAAAAAAAAAAAAACTTAACTAAATCTTCGAGAAACTACCATCACTGAACGCAATTAAGTTTTTTAGCTAAAACGTTAATGTAACTTTTTTAGTTTTATAAAAAAATACTATCACATAACTACAGCCCGTAAAACGTTACTCACTTTCCTATTGCAAACTGGACACCTCTTCGCCTTCGTCCAAACTTTAAGAGCGCATTTATAACAACAACATATATGAGCTACGCGACCGTGGACAAACACACCAGACTTGGGTTCCGTCGTACAAATTATACACATATTATCCTTATCAAGTTTCTCCTTCAACGTATTCATAATTACCTTTTTACTAACCATCGTGTCGATAGTGAGTGCTGGATCGCTTACCGTTTTAACTAGCGGCTGCACCTGGTTTTCCACGCTTTTGTCAGAATCCGTATCGTAGTCCACTTTTATCCTCTTCGCGTCCCTATCGGCTGATTCCGCCCGCCTCTTGAGATATATTTGCGAGTCCTGTGATACGAGCTCCTGGGATGACATGTCCTGGGGGACCAGTTCCTGGGATGCCAGGTTCTGGCTGGTTGCTGCCGATTCGACGCCGGAGTCCTGCGAGCACGTGCGCGGGAAGTCGTCAGGTTCTATTCTGGTTTTATGCTTGTATTTATGTTTTCGTTTCGGCCTCGGTGGGAAGAAGTTTTTACGTACCTAGAATACATTGAGGTGCAAATTTAGTAAAAAAAAAAATTACATTTATATTTGTAACTTTAGATGTTAGAGTCCAGGACGATAGAAGATTAGGAAATACACTATGGTATTTCTAGTCTATACTAGAAAATAATCTGTCATTATTATCATCATAATATCAGTGAAATGCCTTTGTCTTGTTAACCCAATAATCGAAAAGGTTTTTTTGTTCTTCTTAAATGACAGCTTTTCTACCAGAAGATTATTTTGTTTGTTGATATTAAGGTTTTTTTTGTCAAAAATAGTGGCCTCTGTAAGAGTTTTACTAAAATAGCTCATGTCCAAATGTTTTTGGTGGCATAGTTACCATTGCCTTTGAATTCTTGTAACATCAGTGGCATTATCAGCAGTATAGTGCTGCCGAGAGTGAAAGGAATACTACGGCATGTTACCCAAACTTCCTTTTGGCCCAGCACTCTCACCAATCAAAACCAGCAGTAGGAATACTGCTACATTAGAATAGTACTTTTCTAGTTAATCTGGCCCATTCATGCCAAAAATACCAAGGTTTTGCATGTCCACTTTCACTGAAAACCCAAGACACCAATTCAGGCCGCTATGGGTGGTCACATCAAAGCTTGTGAAATAACACAGGTTGTTTTTCACTAGCTGTGTTCAAATGCTACTCGAAATCATTTAGATTAGCGAGTAAGATGCAAGAATAAACCTGCACTTACCTGTCCTGTCATATCACAAGCAATGTGAACTGGGTATGACATTCTTATGAGCCACCAATTAACTTAACATACTGTGACAGTCAGTTACATGAAAAAACCAGTGTAGGTACTTCTGTGTGCGTCATAATGCCAACCATGTCATTTGGTCTGTCTTAAACTTTTTAAAACTGATTGAAGATAAAAAGTTTAAAGACCATCATGGCTTGAAATTATCTTTCTTCCATATGTTCCCTTCAGACCTCAGGAAAAACCAAGATGGACTAACAAGTTGCTCCTTATCGTCTTACGGGGGTTTCCTACACCCCAACGAGTGTTCCAACCCTAGAGACGATTTTAGGTCACGCTTTTCAGGTGCGCAGCTATCCTGAATCAGCTGATGCGTGTGAACATGTACGTACGAGGTTCAGGACGCAATGACAAGGAGATGGACCGATGTTCACCGCATTATCAAGTGTCTATCTAACGCAAGTTTGATCTAAAGGTCCAGAGGCATAGAAGTGATCTGATGCAGAGGCATGACAAGATCAATTTCCAAAATCACAATGTCCCGAAGACCATGTCGTCTACTGGTGGCCAGAGATGATTGCCCAAATATAGAACTCTAGTGGCACTGTATCGGGCGCCAATATTAATCGCCACAAATAATGTCAAGAGTCAACTAGGAAATCTCTACTAGATCTAGCTTTTGTTATAGTTTAGTTAGAGGGCTTAGCAAGGATCATTAGTCTTCCAAATTGCATGAAATCAGACTAGCACATGCATAATTCAACTGGAAACTTTAGATCCTGACTTATTTGTGAATGTATTTGTAAGTTCTTTCATTGGCAAGGGACTTTAGGTGCCAATGACTTACTAGACATCATATTGATATAAAATTATCTGCATCAAGCTCAAATATAACTTACAATCATTCATCAATGATTATTGCCTGAACCATTGTATTATAGCTTTACAGAGACAATTGAATTTCACACCGCTAACAAAATGTATCAAGCTGATATATTGATTTTGATACAGGTAAAATGTCCAAACTCGGTGGTGCTCCTTCGTAAATTCAACAACAAAGCAACAAGCTGAAGTTAGACACAAGCTTGTAACATAATTAAATAAAGTTAGTGTGTGATTAACTTTAATTTGTTGTATGGAAGGGCCTGTCTATATATATAGTATACAGTAAGTCTACTTCACAATGCTCACAAAAAGAGGCAAACTGATATTGAAATTACAAATACCCAACTACTTCTAATACTACTTACTATCTTTGTCCTAGCATTTCGTCTTAGCATTCCCGGTATTTTATTTTACCCAGAGTCTGCTTATTACTCTTATCTGGATTTGACAGGTAACTAGTTTTTACACAGAACCATTTCCATCTGACCTCCGCAACCCTAAGGGCGAACCAGTAACGCATTGGATAAGAGCAATTTATTTATCAAGAGTTAACAGATGTTTTGTGATAACAACCGGGACCGACAGCTTAATATGCTCTCCGAGGCACTGTAGGGAGACCCACAGACAAACGCCCAGACCGGGACAGAAATTTAACAAACACCTGCCCGAGCGGGAATCGAACCCGCAACCATCGAGGCTAAAGGCAGACACGCTACCCACAACGCCACAACGGTGTCACTACTTGTACTACTTACTATAAAAAGAATAAATATGAATGTGTACCTTAAAACACTTCTCGCAGTAGCGGTACAGCGGGTTGTTGTTCTGCGCCCGGCAGTGCGCGCACAGCCAGTAGTCGTGCAGGTCCATCTCGCTGTCGCTGCTGGAGGCGGTCTGCTCCGAGTCCGCCAGCTGGAGCTCTCCGTCGTCCCCCATCGAGACTTCCAGCACTTTCGTCGATATTATCTCGTCCTGCAACAATCAGTGGTTTAAATTATTAACATATAGCCTTTGCCAAACATTCTGAATAGACATAACATCATAAGACTCATTTATACCGAAATTACGTTTTCTCATAATCTCACGGAAATTTATGTGTATAATAATGAATTTTTACCTCACAATTTAACAATATTATATTACATACAATATTTATTCAATGACTAAAATCAAGAGAAGCTCATAGGCAAGTGCACCAACTTATCGGTAAACGATCGGTAGGTTAAGCAATTTTAGGCGCGGTCAGTCACTAGATGGGTGATCGCATAGTGGTATTTCAACCGAGCGTTTCCGTGCTTCGGAGGGCACGTAAAAATTCGGTCCCGGTTGTTGACAACGATAAGTCAAGTCAGAGTCCTACGGGCGACCTGAACAACTCTGACACTAGATTGACCACTAACCACTCGATAAGAAGAAGAAATGACTAAAATGGCAATTTCAAATACCTAAATTAAATAACTTAACATTTTAGTTACTTCGTAAAAACGTCCGAAACATAAATACCACGAGAACTTACAACATGCGACTTTTTATTATTATCAATATATCTGTGCGTCTGAGTACATGATGGTAGACCTCTCATTTCAAGAGGCCGACGAGGTAGGTATCACCGCAGTTTTAAATATTCTGCCGTAGCAATATTGAGTTTTGCGTTACTTACTGTTTTTCGGTTTGAAAGACACTACCTAGTTCATTTACTGGGCCAAAGCGATTTTAAAACTAATATCTAGAGGTTGGCAACGCGTGAGTGACACTGACATTTAAAAGTGAATGGATTGAATGACGTTGCAAGCGCTCTTAGGCTAATCACTTACCTACCTAGCAGTAGCAGGAGGACCGTATGCTTGCTTGTCAAGTGTCTTAGTCACATAAAAAAAGATCTCCAAACCATAGACTTATTATATAAAATGTCAAAGACATGTCAAACAAATTCTCATAGACGCAACGCAACGAAGTTAGCCACAAGCTTACAACATAATCGAATAAAGTAAGCGCATAACTCCGTTTGGTTGCTTTAGTGTTGTTTTTTTTTCTGTATGGTATGGTAGGGCGTTTATTTACGTGTGATACTCACGTCGCTCTGCCCGGACGATTCGACGTCGATCGGGCCGTCGTTCTCCGGCTCGGTGACCGGTTCGAACTCCACGCCCTGCTCATCGCTGCACCACTCTGTGTCACTCGTGTCGCGCACAAAATCTACAAACACCACAACCTTCAACAACATGTCAACTACTCGAGATTTATCCGCCATATTGGTTTTCGTTGTCTATGCTTCCTTTTCAGCCAGCTAGCTTCCTGCTGTAGTTTTTTTTTTAATCGTATTTTTTTGCCGTTATGGTTTTTTTGGTTAGTCGTTTTTTCTAATGTAATTTTGTCTCACTATGTTTTTTTTGTATAAATTGGAACTTCAACTGTAATTTTTTCACTATCTTTTTTTAATATAACCAAAAAGTATATTAAATATTAATTAACACTTTATACTAACTTAAATTAATCCAAATTAAATAATAAAAAAGGAATTACAAAATGCATTAGCTATACAATTAATGTATTTTAAAACTATACTAAACTATGTTCACTGTGTAAAACTAATAAGTCAACTCTACCTCTAAAATGTTACTAAAAAAAATAATTAATAAAAGATAAAATTAAAATAAAACATTAAAAAATATACAGCATTAGTGTGAATGTTTTAAATTATTATCTATAAAAAGAAATAACTTATTTATATAAACATTTTATTACAAGCCTTATTTTTAGAGTTTGGTACAACTTGAGAAAAAAATATTTATATAACATTTCAAATATTATTTATTTAATACAAGAAAATATAAGAATACCATATTTAAAGAAAAATTTACAACATTCACATAAGCATGTGTCAAGTAAGGTTATTTCTGTAATATCCGTGTCTTCGGTAGGATCCTGAACCAGACCCTGGCGTCTCCAGGCAGACCAGGGCATCCAACAAACAAATCTGACAATATCATCACACATATTAATTATAATAAAACCATTAAAGAACTCCATTCTCAATTCAATCACTAACTAAATTTCTAAAATTATCTATGAAATTTATATACATTAATTTTTTTATTACTGCTCATGCAATACTATAAAAGGTCTATTTGACACACGAACAAACTGGCAAACAAAAAAATATTGACAATTTTTTTTTAATTAAATTCGCACTTTGAAACAAATGCCAAAGTTATATAAAATTTTGATATTAGCAAACAAATAAAAAAATAAGGACAAACGAACAAAAAAGATGGGCTTAATTTAATATTACATTTTGAATGTCAAGATTGTTATAATGATTTAATTTCATTTAAATTTAAATTCTACAAAAATCTATAAACATCAATAAAAACGAGAGGTTACTAAATCACACACAGTAATAGGTATATTCAATATTACAACATGCATAAGAATATGGTAAGCACAACATATAATAAAAAGCTTATAAATGTACAGGAAACGATTCTTAATTATTCAAAACTAGTTTTTGCTGTTATATGACTAGATGTTAATTCAATAAATTCACAACTGTGTATTAATTCATTATAAATATTTTGTTTATTAATTTCTCATTCACTACTATTTATAACTTTTTATTTATAAAAAAAAAAACATAAGTTAAAAAAGTACAAAAAAATGTTTTTTTTTTGTTTTGAATATAATTTCATATTTACAATTATTTTTTATTTCTTAAACTTAACAAAATTGCCACTTAATACTAAATCTATGACAAGATCGAAAAATTTCAAAGTTTCAACTCTGGTCGTGCACGACCGTGTTCCATCGTAATACAAAACGTATGGTCAATATAATTATACATAGAATCCTAATGCACCGCGCAAGTCCCAACAAGTAACGATGCACGTTTCAAATTGTTGAGTCATTGCTGTGAATAATGCTAAATAAACCTCAAAAACACGAAGTTACAAGTCCAAACTTGTTTCCGTCTGACATTGACAATTAGTCATAATTTGGCGGGAAAATGTGATATTTTTACATTTAAGTTTTTAATAGTTAATTAACGTGTTATACAGAAGTGATGATGGAATAATGGCAAAAAACGGTCATCAATACTAAGTTAAAAAAAAAAATTTATGTGTGATAAAGTTATGTGATAGTTTTCGTTATTTATAATAAGTATAATGAGATTTTGCTTGTCGTCCTTATCTCGTCATTCATTGTAACTTGAATAATAAATAAGAATAAGTAATAAAAATTTCTTGCAAAAGTCCCGAATTTTGAATTTGCGCCCTATTTTGAATTTGCGCCCTATTTTGAATTTGAGAAAACTTATCATGAGGGCTCTATACAACAGCAATAGAAATCAAATGAATTATTTTTCAGATTTTTTGGAGTTAACTCCTTAAGTATCACATAATTATGGCACCCAGTATGAAAAAAATAAGAAGAGTAAAATTTAGGGATCAAAAGCGTTACAAAAGAGATTAACTCCCAAAGAGTTTTTTCAAATTTTTATTATTATTTTTTTATTTATATACATGTGTTTGTTTGTTCGCATGCATGTTTGCGTGTCTGTTTTGTGTTCGTTCATTTAATTTTTATTTATTTATATTTTTTTACCCTCTATGCCTATTGCATTTGAAAAGACAACAGTACTTAAGGTTAAACCTTGCAAAAAAAAATTTAATATAACTAATTCCAAGGAAAAAAAGGTGGTAACCCTATATATAATAATATAGTCTTATTTTTTCCACATTGTAAATAATAATAATGCAACATGCTTTTAAAATAAGCATAGGAAAATTGTAACATATACATGAGCTCATACATAGAAAACAGTTGTATTAATAAATAAATAATAAACTAAAACACAAAAGCAATAGGTTTCACACAATAAAAATGAAGCAAAACAAAATTATAAAATCATGCAAGAATATGAATACTAAAAATACACTTGATATGAATATAAGTAAAAGATTTAGAAAATAATAAAAATACTTTAAATCATACCAGTTTCCTTTCCCTGGATGCTGAAGACAGTTTCCGTTGAACAGCGTCGACTCCATGAAGGTTCTGGAATGTTTGGTCATAAAAGTAAAAGAAACTTATATATGCTACCCACACATTACAAAATTGTGGGACTTTTACAAATTGTTGTAAGGGATAGCCCTTACTAATGCTATTAATTTTGCCTTTATACATCCTTCTATCTTTATACATTATTTATATGGGATATTATAAAATACGAAATTTTTGGGTGATTATGAACAAGGGAAAATTCGGAGAAAAATGGTTATACCCAAAATAAAAAAAGAAACTGTTATTTCAAGTGTTTAATTTTCAAATGTGGACTATAATTTTTTTATCAAAACTTTTGCTAGTCTTTAAAATGGTCTGTGGACTTCAAAGAATATTGTTTTTATTTATGGTACAAAAAAAACTTTTTAGACAACTTCATCAGTTTTCAAATCACCCATAACGAGTTTTGCATTGTGATTTGTTGTAAGGTAATTGTCAAACAAAGCTAAAATGTCCAGTTTAAATTTGACAATCAACTATTCAGGAACCAACAATCATTACTTTAATAAGATTTTAGAAGTGATGTTATTAAGTCATTAAATCAAAAAAAATCATCAATAAAAATACTATTTGTACAGTAAATTTTATTTTAAATGAAATATTGAAATGACATCTATATCAATTATAAATCATCATACATACTATTGAAAATAAGTATTATCTTCAGCAATATTATCTACTATTAATTTAAGTAATTATCTATACAAACAATCAATCAATAAATCTTTATATATAATAGAAAAAAGTAAATTTCATGAGCCTGTACATTTATATTTTTATGAAAAAAATATTCTATGGAACTAAAGATAATAATTTTATATCATTTTTGGAAAAAATTGTATATCAGTTTGTGCATACAGTACTACCTACTAAACTAGATTTTAATAAAAAGTGAGCAAAAACATATAAAGCATATTCTCAAGTACAAATAAGTTTTAGTTTCATTCAAATCAGTTTACTCTATCAAAAGTTATAGTAAAGTTAAAATCTTTTATACTAAGCTCACATTGGAGTTATGTACGAAAGATTTTGTTTTTGTTACTCTTTCAAGCGAAAACTACTAAAAAGATTTAGTAGAATACTTATGGTCCTTAGTGATGATAAGCCAACTAACATAACGCGAATGAAGCCGCGGGCACAACTAGTCATTGCTTTCATTCATACTAATGAGCAAGTCATATCAAAAGTTCGATTTCTTAAAATTGCAAACGTACCATTCGCTCAAAAACGTAAGAGAAGAAGAAAAAAACATATTATGTATGTGACTATAATGTAAAACAATTATTATTATCTTTGGTCTAAGATAATATTATTTATAAATAGTTCATTATCTTCAATGACTTTAAGTCTCAAATTCTAGTAAATGCACATATTCACGTAACGAAATGCTTGAATGCCATTTGTATAACATGAAGTGTGAACAATGTCGAATGCCTAACGTTTTACATTTACTACTGTGATACGATAACAAATATACTACGGATTCGTACGACGAGTTTGGCCTTCGAAGTCCGAACTCCGACCTACAGACGCTTAGTTCTAACCTAAGTAATAAGGAATTTCAAATAAAATTTACCTGAGGAATATGATGCTGTTGTATTCATAATATGAACACACGCGATTAAAGATGTATATGGTGCACTGAGTTTTATTTCGTTTGGTTCGGTTTGGTTTGATAAATAAAATGATATGAATGTACAATTGGCCAAAGTGCCAAACTTGTATGGACTCGTTTTTCGTTTGAAGTTTGTGGAAAATTACAAATTTTAACGTAGTATACAATTATTAACCAACCGAGTGGATGCTATTGGTCTCTTTTCCGTAAATGCTTAGAACCCTCTACAACAATGATATTTTCAACCAATGGTATGGCATTTACGTCAAATTATAACCAATAGAAAGAATAAGGAAAACAATTCGACGTGGAGACTGGCTGATATGACCATAGACAAAAAAAAATGTACATTGTAATACTTGAATTGTTGCCATAATATACATATTTAATTATTTATTAAACACTAAATACTTTCGCCATGAAGCATTTCTGTCTAATGCTAAGCAATTACTAAAAGATATCACACTCAGACTATTGCCTCATGTAGCTTTCATGCTACCATTCAACCGAATTACCAATATTTCTATGGATCTTTGTAACGTTTATTTAATTCCAATAATGTATCTGGAAAATAATAGTTTTTTTTATCTATATTAACATTTTGACTTGGAAAGTTGTAACTTGACATTGTCTATGAGTCTGTGTCAAACAAAATCAAACTTCCTTTTCCTTGTGGCATGGTGTCGGCATAAGGTGAGCTCATCTCATTTTGTTGATTAAATTGTTACTGCGTAATATTTAATAACTTTACTTTATGTATCCCGTACTTATTTAAACTAAGACTATATGCGTCATTTTTAATCAACGGGAATTAAATCCACCGGACATGCTTGACACGCTCTTTGCACGTGGAGTTGAAATTAAGTCATGTAGTGTTCAAGAACCTACAATAAACTCTATTTGAGTTATTATTCGCGTAAAGGTGATTATAAATGTTATGCTTTACATAATTTGAGTGAGAGGTGAAATAATATTTTTCAAGGAGGTTATATTACACGTCAAAGCAGTCACCCTTGCGTTTGATAAGTTATATTTTGTTGTAGTTGCCGTCAAAGCAACCACAATGCCGCAGAACGAATACATTGAACGCCATCAAAAGTTATACGGTAGGAGGCTCGACTATGAGGAGAGGAAACGAAAGCGTGAGGCGCGTGAACCTCACAAGCGGGCTGAAAAGGCACGCAAACTTCGCGGCATCAAAGCTAAGATCTACAACAAGGAACGTCGCAATGAAAAGATTCAAATGAAAAAGAAAATCAAAGCGCATGAAGAGAAAAATGTTAAACAAAACACTGAAAAAGTCGCTGAAGGCGCCGTACCTGTTTACCTGCTCGACAGAGATGTTCAATCTCGTGCTAAGGTATTGTCTAATATGATAAAGCAGAAACGTAAAGAAAAGGCAGGAAAATGGGATGTACCGATACCTAAAGTTCGAGCACAGGCAGACGCTGAGGTGTTCAAAGTTCTAAAGTCCGGTAAATCGAAACGTAAAGCTTGGAAGCGTATGGTTACAAAAGTCACATTCGTTGGGGAGAATTTCACCAGGAAACCCCCAAAGTTTGAGAGGTTCATACGTCCCATGGCGTTAAGGTTTAAGAAGGCACATGTTACTCATCCAGAATTGAAGGCTACCTTTTGTTTACCAATCATAGGGGTCAAGAAGAATCCAAGTTCACAAATGTACACGAGTTTGGGGGTGATCACGAAGGGTACAGTCATTGAAGTAAACATATCCGAGTTGGGTCTGGTGACGCAGGCTGGTAAAGTAGTGTGGGGAAAGTACGCTCAAGTGACTAATAATCCAGAAAATGATGGTGTAATCAATGCAATTCTGTTGGTTTAATTTGTCATTAATTAATTTAAACAATAAAGAGATACCTGATATATTTTTCTTTATTCTCAATCCCATCTTAGTATTGGTAGTGTATAATTTCATAATGTTTTGTAATAAATATTTGACTTAGGAACTACAATAAGTCAAACACTTAAAAAACTAAAACTATTTAGTAACTGTTTAATATTTTTATTTTCTATGTTTAAATATTAAAGAAACATGTCAGTTATTAATAAAATATTTATTAAAATGAAATTACATCAAATACAAATATAACAGTCCAATCAGATTTTAATTTTTTTTTTTGCCTTTTTATAAATATTTTTTTAAACTAAAATTACTCCATTTTATATAGGAACCAAGATGCAGATTTTCGTGAAGACCCTCACGGGCAAGACCATCACTCTTGAGGTCGAGCCGTCTGATACCATCGAGAATGTTAAAGCTAAGATTCAAGACAAAGAGGGAATTCCTCCCGACCAGCAGAGGTAAGGATGAATACATATTCAAACTATGAAAATAATAGTTATAAAATATAATGAAAGAATAATGACCAAATCTATAATAGGTAGAAATTAATGGTTCTAAAAAAATTTCATTGTCACTGTCAAATTTGTTTTTCTGTCTAGATTGATCTTCGCTGGTAAGCAGCTAGAAGATGGCAGAACCTTATCAGACTACAATATCCAAAAGGAGTCAACACTCCACCTGGTGTTGAGACTGCGCGGTGGAGCCAAGAAGCGTAAGAAGAAGAATTACTCCACACCCAAGAAGATTAAGCACAAGAAGAAGAAGGTCAAACTAGCTGTACTTAGGTATTACAAGGTAAGAACGGATTACTTTTACTAATACTAAAAATCATTATTATTATTAGTTCAACCTTTATCGATTCACTGCTGGACATAAGTCTTGCCTAAGGTGTTTTATAAGAATATTAGCAATGCTTTCTAAAGTCATTAGTAATATTTCTATAGCCTCTCCAAATAAGCTTGTAGCTTACGCTAGGAGTAAGGAGTGGGTGCGACAATAGCCCATTGGGGGTCAGGGTCAAACCCATAACTCTCGCATTATCTGAGTGAAGTCTCCTTTTAACCAAGGCTTGAAGGTGTGCCATAATATCGTCTTTTGCTGTTCTTATTCAGCCAATACTGTTGTATACGCTAATTGATTTGTGGTTACAATAGGAAGATTTGAAATAAATTAATGATGCTTGTATCAGAAATACATTAAAGAGTACAGCTAAAGAATATTATTTATTTAATGTTTCTACATTTAGGTAGGTAATAAATTAATAATCTTTGTAATACCTCTTGTTCTCTACATTTGTGAGAGTAACAAGGTCAGAGTTATTTACTTTTTGCCCAAATTTTATTGGAATAGATTATATAAATATAAAATTATTAGCAATTTGTAAAGCAGTATTAATTTCAAAATAGCCTATACTCAATATAACTAAGCACTTAAAAGTTTATTGTATTCCTAAATTACTTCTATTTATCATATACTTGAAGTATCTCCTTTCTCTATCATTGGCTTTTATTATGATGACATCACTTTGACAACTTTTGAAACTTTTGAATCATAATATCCTATCGTAATTGGGAAAAATATCGCACACAAAAATAACATAAGAGCTTTTTAAGATTAATAAAACGCCAAAAACTTAAAATAATAAGCTCACCTGGGATCATATTTCTTCAATATAAAGATTGTAAACAAAACAAAAATTATATAGAAATGTTATTCAAACACGTGAAAAGTATAGTGATAAAGTGATTTGTTTATAATTGACACTCTTTTATATACACAACGACTTATCACGAAAACCAATCACGACATGAACGACGAACGTGTCGGGACATGCCTATGCAAATGAATTACATTTATCATTTCACGAAATGACTAATGAGTCTAAATGCAGGTTTTTGTTAATTTGAAAAACTATTACAATACAGACCAGCTGCGCTTGCTGCCCCTTTTGCGTGGTGTACCGATTTTTCTTTATTGCGCGGAACTAAATTAATTATTTTTCTAAAATAAACGTAGCCCAAGCTTACAAGGAATAGCCCAAAATAGAAAAATACTATATAGTTTTTCACATTCATTTAAAATCGGCAAAAGAAATTAACCGAAACTTTTATTCCGCGTAGGTCGATGAGAACGGCAAGATCCACCGTCTCCGTCGCGAGTGCACGGGCGAGCAGTGCGGCGCGGGCGTGTTCATGGCCGTCATGGAGGACCGACACTACTGCGGGAAGTGCCACTCCACTATGGTCTTCAAGGATGACGACAAATGATATGTTTCTTAGTCTCTAAGTCGCTCGGACTGCTGTGTATGATGGATTTATTAATAAATCTTGACACAGTGTCAGAGTATATTGTTGTTTTTTGTGTTCATCTCTTGAGGTGGTAAGTTCTTTATTCCCCCGATCCCACTAATATGTTTCATTTTCAGCAACTTTCAACGTAAACAATAGTTAAAGGTTTCTCTTGCAAGTAAATGTGCAAATATTTTGAAAAAATGTTGCGAATAATTTGTAACGAAAGGTCGTAACTTATACAGTTCTTTTAGCAAAAATGAGGGCGGGGATTTTCGGTTTAATAAAGTTTGCATGCACATGATTTCCCAGGTGACATGTAAAATATAGTTTGCATGGCTTTGTTGAACAAGAGACACAGGTCATATTTCAATCGAAACTTGTTTTGGAGCATAATAAATTACTCTTTTCCTTTTAACAAATACTGACAACATAATCAGCCATTTTGCAAAATTAAATAATGAAGAAACTTTTAACATTTGTTTTACGCCTAAACTTGAAACATGAGGCCGAAGTCACTGACGCGCAGTAATTTTTGTGCACTGCCTACAACTTTGTTAACATTTCTATAAAATTATAATGATATGGACAGAAAAAGTATTAAGTAAAGAGTCCTCGGCTCAGGAGGGCAGTCAGTATCAAAAAACATAATCAAAAATTTTTGGGAGATTAAAAAACAAAGAAATAATAATTGTTTATAAATTAGGATTTCATAGAGATTTTTAAAAAGCTCCCTAAAAATGCTATCATCTATAGATGAATATTATTAAATTTTTGTATCCAAAATTTCGATTGCTATTAATAGAATTGAGAAATCCCTAAAAAAAAAAGAGACCTAATATTATTAAGTTAACAACGCGAACTTGAACTAAGTGAAAAGTAATTCATTCAATCTACAGATGCTGTAAGGTAAGTGCTTTTAAAAATAAATGATTTCAGCAGAAATATATTGTTTTATTTCAAACTTAATTCATAAACCCTTCAATACATGCAATGGTTGAGAAATTGAGGAGCCTCGAAGAAATTTTTATTTTATTTTTCAGTTTATTTAAATTACAAATTTATAGTTAATAATTAATCAATTCGTTTGTAATTCATTAACCTAATCCAAAAACAAAGTTTTTATAGTAGTTAGTTACTTTTGGTTTTTATTCATTTATCATTTATCGTCTTTTTATATTTTTGAGGAATAGAAATAAAAATGCATTAAGTACATTAAAATATTTTATTCAATACTGAGAATAGAATTGTCTAACAATTATCCTGGTTATGTCTAACGGGATTTGTGCCTCGCCTTCATCTCATACGGCGGGATCTCATGACCCGCCCTGAAATGCGTTTTCTATACAACTAATAGGAATCTATACAATGATTGTAACCTGATTATACTTAAAAAAATATCAGATCATTCTTACTCGTGGAATGAATTATAATATATTACAAATTTCACATTTAGAAACAAAATATAAACAAAAATATCACCAAATTCATAAATTAATAATAAAAGCACCAACGAATCAAAAATAATCAAACATTCTTTTTGTAATAATTATCGATATGTAAGGGCATGTTACATAATCCGTTGAAATATTGTTCACATAATAAAATTTAAATTTTAGACTTTTTCCACAAGCGTTGAGTGTGTAGCGTTTATTTATTTATAGGTCAAATTTATTAGAAAAATTAACTTTATTTGCGGATTGTGAAATATGCCCTTAAAATAATTTATTTTACAATGTAATATAATTATTTACCATATAATTTTGTTAGATTTGGATAAAATGTTCATATACCTAAAATTATTAAATTCCACACATTTCATTATTTATTATCTAATATCTAAAGATCGAAAATGCACGGGGACGTTTCAATGGATACTTATTGAATACTTGAATAGTAGAATAATTGAAGCGCTCAGAAACAAATTTTATAGAAAAGGTGATAATTATAAAATTACCATAGATTTACCGTAGTGGATTTTGAAAAAAAAATTCCAATAAGATGGCGACACAATCAAACAGCTGATTTTGACGTGAAGATAATGAAGCTTATCATAGATATAAAGGATACACAAGATTGCGCGTCTATATTCCGAATTAGTGTCTAAAATTTAAGCGCCATCTTAACAGTAGCTGGGAACTTAATAATATCTTGGTACGCATGCGCTGCAAAAACGTTATCCCAGTCCCATTTCATTGGTCAATTACCCGTCCCCTTTTCCACAGGCGCCATTTTTTTTAGTTCAAACTACTTCAACGATAAGTTTTCTATAAAAAAATCTGAGCGCTTTATGGTTACAACTCTTTCTTACACAATTTCGATGGACAACACAATGTTTTTGGATTTGATTAAAAATACAAAATATGTACATACTGCCATTTATTTATATAAAAATAAAAGTTGTCGATTTAGTAAAGCGACAGACAAAACTAATCACGATTAAGGAAAAGAAATTGCTTGGAACGATAAGTTTTATCACCTATAATACTATTCTAATTAGGGGGCTCCATAAAACTTAATATTTATTCAAACTACCACACCATATAATAGACATAATATAGTGAGAAAATCTAAACTTTTTAAACAATGCCAAAATATGAATTATAAATATCATGAAATGTGATAATAGCTTCTTAAAATTGCAATAAATAATTTGATAAAAAACATTAGAGACTCAATACTATAATTTTAAACCCTCCTGAGGATTTTTGTCCCTTCATTACTTGTATGGCTATTGGCCAATATCCTAATCAATGTTCGACATCTAAATATGATCGTTACAAGGGGATTGGAAAAAGTTTAATAACTGGAGATTTAGTCTCAAAAAATATTAAATCTTTACATGTATCTACAGAAAAAGATAAAAATATACACTTTATTAGTATCTTTATTCCTCTTTCTGTGAAAGGCAAATGTGGCACTCTGGTGAGCCCATCTAACAAGTGTCGAAATGCAGCCTAGAAAAGCGACTGTTTCACTTTAAGTTTTGCCCAACAACTCTATTGTAGGAAAATATTTTTTGTAATATTTCAAGCATAGCCTACATCAACGTAGGACAGGCAAAATTACACAAATGCAGAAAAAAAATGGATTACGTAAAATGTTTGTTAGAAAATTACAAATATACCTAGCTGGCTTTTTGCCTCTGCTAGAATGCATGGCCTGTACAGTTACTAGTTATTATTATGAAATCCAGGCAAAATATTTTATTTTAATGAATTATTTATTTATTTACTGACATAAAATCGGTACAAGAACTACAGAGAAAATATGCAAATAGCCGTCATCATATAAATAATTAAAATGCAAATATTCAGAAAAGTTTATATAATGTTGCTAAATATGCTATTTTGCGTTACTAAATGGTGCTGTAAGAACTGATACAATCAAAAGAAAAAACTTTTTTATTACATATACTTTTATAATTTGGTGTAATTCCATTAAAATATTGGGTCGAATATGTTTAAACCGCCCCATTTGTCCTTTTGTCTATACACGATACCATGGAGAATAGGGAAAGAGCACGCTTTTACGTTATTACACAATATTTTCTGTAAAATTAAAAGATGTAAATTATAAAGAAAATCGAAAATTTGATAAGTATCAAGATTTTTATGAACTAATTTAATCGGCACAAATTCCTTCTGCAATACATAAATGAAAGTCTCAGATTAGCAAGTTTCAGATCTTATTAGAATTGCTTAATATTTTAGCGGTAATCTGAAAAAATTAAAATCCCATTTTAAGTACAAACATGAACATATTTTAATTTTTTTTGACAAAAGTGACTTCATCTTTTCTATCGTCCATGGTTTATACAATTTCTGATTTTAATTTGACAGTTTTATTAGTCTTCAAATAATTCAGGACCAAACTATCGTTCTATAGATAATATCACAGCACTAACCGTGCAAATCATTATACATAATATAATTAATTTGGCAGTAAAATTTATTTTCGTTAAATATAAGTACTCTTTTATTATAATTGTACCATTGATAAGTGCGAAAAGGAGCACTAAATTCCAACATAGAATATGAATTTTTATTATTTAATATAATTTACGTTCAATAGGATTTTGTTATTAATAAATACGTATTTCATTATTACCTATGGTCAAATTCCGTTTCGAACAACAAGGAAATATAATAATTCTCTATGGAATGGAAACCAGCCATACGAATAGAAAAAAAACGCTTACATTTTAAACGTCAACACTTTGATAATAGAATTTTCTAGTACTCGCAAGTCCACAGATTATAATAAATTATTAGCTTGTGCTAGAGTCCAACCTACCCGCCGCCTGCTGGCGTCACTCAGAGGTCCTCCCGCTCGCCCGTCTCCGGCTCCGTCCTCTCGAGCGCTGGTTTTATAGTTTCTAACAATTTCGTTAACGCTTGTTCAGTCTGAAAAATATATTTAAATGTATTAAACAGATACATTATATGGAATAAGTTAAGGTGCATCTGTACCGAAATTATAAATTGATGAAATGATGTTTTTTTAAATATAATGGGCATCAACTACCTTAAGCAACCTAGGCTCTCATAGTCAATATTTTAATGCAGATTTAGTATGTATTTAATTTTTGTATATAAATGAATAAATGATTAACTAATATTGACTGTACCATAAATCATTGAAAATTAAAATAAATTAACTATTAAATTTTAATTATTTTGACAATATTAATATTTCGAAAGAATCAAAATTAGTGTCCATCCTCCGCGGCTATCTGATCGGTATGGGCACGAGTGTGGGCGTAGTGGGTGTGGGTGTGGCGGGTGTGGGTGTGGCGGGTGTGGGTGTGGGTGTGGCGGGTGTGGGTGTGGCGGGTGTGGGTGTGGCGGGTGTGGGTGTGGCGGGTGTGGGTGTGGCGGGTGTGGGTGTGGGTGTGGCGGGTGTGGGTGTGGGTGTGGCGGGTGCTGGTGGCGCGGCACCTGCGCGAGGTGGTGCACGGTGCGGTCGAGCGCGTCGCGCCACGCCAGCAGCTGGCCGCGCTGGCGCAGCGCGTGCCGCTCCAGCGAGCGCGTCCACTCCGCCGCCTGCGCCGCGCTCAGCGTGCTCATCCTGCCGGGGGTTACTTAGTTTTATACGTTAGTTCATTACAATTTAAGCTCCATTTTTTTAGCAGTTGATTACTTGATGTTTGCGATATAAGGGTTACTTATATAAATCCATTATTTTTACTTATCACAGAGGCGACCTTGCCATTTAGGATGACGATGAATGGGGAATAGGCAAGAGATACAAACGTTCATCTATATACTTATCTCGGCGATACTTCATTTTCAGACAACTATGAATCAATAACATTTCTGTAAAAATGTGATTGATTTTTGTCCTTTCAGAGTTCTCTATTGAAAGAAAAATCGTTTCCCAAATTTATTTCTGAAGCATCTGGTACCCTAAGCTTTCAAGGCTGCTAGCGCGCTGAGCGCCAGGGACGTGGCGGTGCGGCGCGGTACCTGGTGTGCAGGTGGTCGAGGTCGAGGCCGCGGCGCTGGTCGGCGCGGTGCAGGCGCCAGTACAGCAGCGCGTTGAGCGCCAGCAGCAGCAGCAGCGCCAGCGCCAGCCACGCGGCCGCGCGCGGCGCCGCGCCCCCCGCGCCCCGCGCGCCCCTCGCCGCCAGCGCGCCCGTCGCCGGCAGCGCCGCCGCCGCGCCGCCCAGCGGGGACACTGCGGGGCGCCAACACTCACACTGAGGCCTGACTTGACGACTGACTCATTCGTCTTCTTCCTCCTGTTACTCCCGGTACTTGCCCCCGGTCTGATTATTTATTTTGACAAGTCACTAGTTTTTACACGGGGCGATTGCTATTTGACTGATTTAACGATTATTATCAGATGAGATGTGATCGGGACCGACAGCTTAACGTATTATCCGAAGCACCCAGATGGACAAATATCCAGACTAAAACAGATATTTATAACAAACATCCACCCCGAGCGGGAGTCGAACCCACTACCATTGAGACGAAAGGCAGACTCGCTACCGACACGCAAAGTCGTCAGTCCGGTCGTGAATATATACAAGGCACAAAGTCGGCCCCGCGATCATTCCCGCGGAACACCAGTAGTGATATAGCAGCGAGCGCACTAACGTGGCGGCGCGCGCTCACCGTCGCGGCGGCGGCGGCGGCGCGCGTGCGCGCGCGCGGCGGGCGCGGGCGCGGGCCGGGCGGCGGCGCGCAGGCGCGCCTCCAGCAGCCGCGCGAACTCCTCCATGCCGCTCATCGCGTTCTTCTCCAGGAACGCTGCGGGACCACACAACGATATATTACTGCTGCTAATAAAGATATATATTGCTGCTGGTACTTAGATCTTTTATTGCAAGAAGCCAACTAGGTAGGTATCATCGTAGTGTTTGATATTTCACCGCAAAGCAGTATACTGTGTTTCGATTGTGAAGGACAGTATAGCTTGTAAAATTACTGGACAAAGAAGATTAAAAAAACCAATAGCTCAAGGTTGGTATCACGTGAGTGACACCTATACATGAATGGTGTTGCAAGCGCTGTTAGGGTACGATAAAAGAATACCATCAGGTGACTCGTATATTAACCAGCTAAAAAAGATATAACACGTGGACTCACCCTTGACGAGCGGCCACATGCTCTTCTTGTAGTGCACGTGCCCGTAGAGCGCGAGCGAGGCGCCGGCGCGCGCGGCGGCGAGGCAGTAGTGCGCGCGCACGCTGAAGTAGTCGGCGTAGGGGATGCCCGCGTTCTCGCTCGTGCACTCGATGGAGTACAGCGCGCCCGGCCGGCTGCACTTGTTCATTACCTGCAGAATATAACAGTCATTGAAATTGTGAGACGAAGGCAGCATAAATAAAAGTATATTGCGTACTTTAATCATTTGAATTTGTCAAAAGCCTTCGACCGCATATATATATATATATATAAAAAATACAAGCTTAGGTTTAGAAATGAAACCGTGACTCGTTATAAGGTTAGTACATCTCTAGCACGAGATAGCGACGTATCTAATATAGCTTACAGTTCTGCTGTAAGAATGGGTGTGCTACAAGGCTCAATATTAGGACCTCTTTTGCTCTTTATATATATGTATTATTGACATTTTGATGTAATGAAACATGAATGATGGATGTATGTTCATTACATCAAAATATGGTAATGTCACATTTTTATTTTATTTAGTAGTCGGTAGTTCAACAATACTGTAGATCAGAAGAGAGTTTAATAGTTTGATGATATAATGATGGTGGCACCCTCGAAGAATTGATTTATAGTAAATATTGCTATAGACTTAATTCCATAACAAAAAGCAAAAGTATCGCCTTCAATAATAGCTGTAAGAGAATTATGAAATAGTGAAACTAAAACGTAATACCAAGTATAGAACACCTGGTTTCTAACCTGTGTCTCTGTGACATGAACTTCTTTGGGCCCCATGGGTCCAGAAGTGAGTCCCAGCGTGTAGCTGACCTGCCGACACTTGAGCCCGTTTTGTGGTTGCCATGGAGCCTGAAACAAAATATTTTAAATGCAACAACCGTTTCTTAACACATGATAGGAATGTTTCATACATCAAGATAATTATATACCTGTACATAGTCCGTGGTACCCCTAGCGGCGAGCAATTCCAGGTTAAACCTAGAGTTGGTGAAGATCATAGTGAAGAGCTGGTCGATATTGAAAGGGAAATCTTGTTGCAGCAACAGCTTGCCCTCGTGCGTCGCCGTGCATTTCTCATCTTCGCCTTTGCTAGAGGATATGAAAAAAACTTTAATAACTTAAAATTTGAATCAAAATGATTAGAGATTTTGGTGTTTATTATTATTTTATATGCACAAAAAAACACTCACATCTACTAAATTATCCTCAAAAAAAAAATGTTTTCAATCAAGACCTTCTCCAAGAGTCTCAAATTTTGGACTAGTTGTAATGGCCAAAAACACATCAAAAATATAACATTTCGCAAACAAATTAATTGATCCTCGTTATTGTACCCGTGGTCACACTGGTGTAGCTTTTTGTGGCTTGGAACTTTGGTGGATGGAAGCTAAAATTGATCAGTAACCGTCAAAGTATGAATAACATGATAATCTTACTTGTTATGTTTCTCTGGTTCGCTTTCGCTGGTGTCCGACATGTCTGTAGGTAACGTATCGCCCGCTTCTTCTTCACGGAACTCCGAGTCGCCGTTAGTTACTGTAAAGTATTTTTTTTTATGGTAGAAGTTGGCAAACAAGCATACGGCCACCTGATGGTAAGTGGTTGCCGTAGCCTATGAGCGCTTCCAGTACCATTACTAGGTGCCACTCACGCATTGCCTGCCTCGAGATATTAGTTCTTAAATCTCGTCCACCCAGTAATTTTAAGTATAAAGGAAAAATAATATTTTCTAGAATATATGTCTAGGAATTAGAAGATTGTGGAGTCTTTCTGAAATTTGTTCAATTTGAAACAAATTTTATAGCATTTTTTTAAACTTTTTGTTGTTTTTTTTTGCCATGACGTTTGGCAAACGAGCATACGGTCTGCCTGATGGTCGCCACAAACCTTAAATGCTTGTTATGTTGAAGTATCACATGCGCGTTGCCAACCCAAGTGATAGGAAGGACTGGATGAGCATGAAAAAAAGAAAGGGAACAGGAGCGGTGGTAGATTAGACATACATAGCTCTTACTCATCACACGAAACGTACTGTGCTCATACTGTTGCTTTACGCAGATTTTCTATGAAAGGGTAGAAAATCCACGGTCGAGCCGGCCCATTCGTTTTGCTGGGAGCACTTTTGAAGAGTTATTATAACTCTTCAAAACTTTAAATATATGGAATATATTTAACTTATAAGCGGTGGATCGCCGTTTAGATCAATTACTAGACTTTAGACTGTTTAGATTAAAGTCTCATTTAGAGCCATCAGGTGTTTCAATCCATATCTTCGAACAGTAAATAACATTATTAATTGTTTCGAGTGCGAACGCCCAGATTTGTTGCCGTACAGTTAGTGCCAATTGCCCAAATCGTCATTTATTATTATGAGCTTAATTAATAATGTCCAATAGCCGAAAGTGGTCACATATTCGATGTCAACTGGACCAAGACACCGTGCGATCTGAACTAGTTGGTGAGTTGGATGATCGATGTTTGTTGCTTCTTCTACTCCAGCCTGCTTCCATGGTCAGTTTATCTCTTTAAGAGGCTCTGCAGCATGGTATCTAGACGCATTTCTGACGATTGCTGCTTGGTTTATGGACCGTCGTCTCGCTAGACGGTCCGTATCAACTTATACTGACTGTCATTTTTTCGTTCTTTTGGCAATATAGTTGTATCTCGGCCAGCCCATATATAACTGATATAATTAATAGATTATTTATCTACCCTAAATACAGTTCATGATTTCATACTAAGAAAAAGACCTATGTCCATTACTAATGTTCGAAAATGACATACCGGCAGACAACAACCACATACCTCCTTATTTACGACACGATAATATTTATTTTATTAATCGTAATTACGCTTGTTTGCTACGCTGTACCGTTCGCTAGATGTAAAATAGAATATGGTACGAAGGACCATCCAAAATCGTGCTGCATAAATTTAAGCTTTTTGCACTTATACACACATAGATTACATTAATTTAATAAAATGTAATTGACAACTTGCTTGCTGTCGAAGCCTCAATAGCTCAACGGAAGAAGGCCCGACTCCACTTCGTTAGCGCGAGAGACGCGGTTTCGATCCTGACCCCCGTTAGGGTATTGTCGCACGCACTCCTAGCGCAAGCTTCGAGCTTATTTGGAGGGCAATAGGAATATTAGTAATGCCTTGAAAATGCATTGCTAATATTGTAATAAAAAAATCAACAACTTCTAACAAAATAAACAAAATAACAACCACATTTGTGTAGTTGTTTTATTTCTTAAGAAATTCCGTATCGATGAAAAACGCATTTTGGACAATCATAGTTTTACTTTAAAGATTTTTCAGTAGATATATTGTTACAAAAAAATATTGTACTAATGTTTTTAAAGAATTGTTCCGAAAATTAGTTTATAATATGACGAAATATTAGTATCGATCATGAATAAGTTAAAATCGCACCAAATTAGATACTTGTGAGTGTCAGACCCGGTCAGGCGGAAGAGGAAAAAACCTCTTTAAAAAATAACGACGATCAGTGGTAGAAGGAAACAGCAACATTAAAAAGTTAGTGTCTGAGGAGGGTGTCTTAGGGTGTCCTGCTTTGACGTTTGCCTGGGCCTTAGATCCTGGTCGGCCGGACAGAAAAACGACCTGTCTAAAAAATCACGCAGGACGGTACTAGGTTGGGCTCGGTGGAGAGGGCTCTAGGGCTCCCTGCATTAAAAAAAAAAAAGATATTTGTGAGTCCCCTTGATTTTTATAAATCCTATAAGGATCTGCGCGATTTTGACAAGAAAGTTACGATGATTAAGACTTACGAATATCTGCACGACACTCCTCGGCATATTCGGGAATCCCGTCAACGAACTCGCCGGGCCAGAGCGCGGCCGGCTGCGTGTCCAGGACAACGAAATCTCCTTCCATCCTCGTCGTGAACTCCTCGCCACCCATGTACATTCTTTTTATACCACGATTTATCACAGTCAATACAAAAATGTCCCACATTTCAATATGCCCCAGTGTTTTCAAAATGTTTGCATAAAATCTTTTTTATTATATACATTAATTTACCAAAAGACTTCTAATTTTTGTAACAGAACAAAGTATAGTCCCCAGTTTGTGATGATTCTAAACCAACTAATGCCCGAGGGTCTTTAAGAGCTCTATTTATACAGATAACAGCCCGAATATAAAGGCGAATTAATTGGTCCAATATTATAAATGAGTACTTATGTAACAATATTAGGTACTTTACTTTTTGTTAAAAATCAAACAATTGTTATGAAAGTCAATTTTTTAAACTTAATTACATATATTTAATTATAGTCATTAATTAATTTTCTTGTTTTTTAAAGAGTTATTTAGTTTGAATGGGTAATGTTTTTAGACTTGGTATTGCAATATGTTGAATTGGACGACGTTGCGGCGCAGCGGCAGCGAACCTGCCTTAAACGCCACAGGTCGCGGGTTCGATCCCCGCTCGGAGCATAATATGTTTGTATTGACCATGCAAGCATATTTTCCGGTCTGGGTGTATTTGTCCTTGTCCTTATATGTGTTTCCGAACCCCGACACAGGATATCACTATCCTAATGGGGGCCGTTGAGTGTGCAGCGTTTATTATTAAAAAAAAAATGTTAAATAGTCATGAGCTCTATTATGTAAGCGGAAAAGGCCACATAGCTATATAATATATAAGCTTATCTTAAGGAATTTATATCAAACGGTCGTTTATAAAAATGTTTCGGGACATCCCCTTAACTTAAGAGGCGTTACACAAAGTAAAATTTATACTCTTATTAAAAGCGATCTTCTATCCTAAATAGTATATGGGCCATAATTCTGACTTCCTTATCCTTACGAATATTATAAATGAGAAAGTAACTCTGTCTGTCTGACTGTCGTGATTTTACGACAAAATTACTGAATAGATTTAAATAAAATTTGTTACACAATCCCTTACTGTAAAAACTAGTAACTCATAACCAGACCCTGGGTAAATACCGGGATGAAGATAAAGCAGTTTATAATAACTAGCGTCGGCCACATTGTGTCGGTAACTTGTGGTGTCGGTTTCAGTAGGGCGTTTATTTAAATTTTAACTTGATACCTCAAGCGTATAAATCATTTTTTAATAGCGCTTGTATATACATACGTTATTATATTTGGACGCAAATAAGCAATACCATGTCAACCAACAAAATATTGAAAAAACTGAGTTATATATGCAGAATTGTTGATAAATGGCTGAAGAACATTTTTCTTTAATATTTGTAGAGTTTTAAGCTTTAAAACTTCTAAAAAGACATTTTTAATCATGCTATTGCATATATTTATGTATTATTTTAAACGTTTTGGGTTATATTATATACGAAATATGCAGTTTGTACGCTTATTTTATGTGAAAATAAGTAAATAACTTAAATACATCTTGAAATTGCCAAAAACTTGAACAAAAAAAAATCATATAAAGCAAGTTGTTCAAAATTTTCAAACACGTTTTCTCGAAATGACATTCGTGTGGGTTAACATGGTATTGCTTATTTGCGTCCATTTATTTTATTGTGGCACAGCGGTAGCAAACCTGTCCGCAACAGGTCGCGGGTTCGATTCCCGGAGTAGATCCTTGTATTGGTCACATAGGCATGTTTTCCGGACCCCCGACACAAGATATAACTATTTTTATTTATTTTTATTTTAACTCTTTATTGTGCACTACAAACTTAAAACTAATATTATAAAGGAATGTACAGAACGGTTACATCCTTAGGCACAAAAGGCGGTCTTATCGCTCAAAGCGATCTCTTCCAGACATCTACAACTATCCTAATGAGGCCGTTAAGTGTGTAGCGTTTATTTATTTTATCATTATTCTATCTCCTTTAACAATTTTTTTTATGTATTTATTTTATTTAGGTACATTACAGCTTACACGGTAACTTATAACTATAATAATAGATGTTGAAGCGGCATACATGAGTTATAACATGGCTAGTAACTTCTTCTTATCGATTGGTGAGTGGCCAACCTAGTGTAGTTAGTAGACTTATAGACTGGTATCAAATTGATAACAGGCGGGACCGACTTTTTACGTGCCCTCCGAAGCACGGAGACGCTCAGTTGAAGTATCCCTATGCGTTCACCCATCTCGTGACTGACCGCGCCTAAAGTTGCCTAACCCACCGATCGTTTACCAAACAGAGCGCACCCATTGCAGTAGGCTAGTATAAAGTGTTTGTGATTCCTAACTAAGTATGTATTACTTGTATTTAAAAATAATAAAAAAATATAATAATTTTTAATTCAGGTAAAACGGCCCACAGGTGCTAGTACAATTTTTATTCTTACTTACTATGTTAGTAAATAATAAAATTAATATGTATATTTGCCTCTATTTACTGAGGCACTGAGTACCGTACGTGGGTATGTATCCTGATGTGCCTCAGACCAGGCAATCAGGCTTATCACTTACAACCCTCAACACGGTGTTGGCGCTCCTTTTAAACCTGTTCGTTAATGATGTTCGCTTGCGCACAACGGAATAAAAGTCTATCTACAACAGTTCAGCTAAAAATTAATGAATTAGCTAAATTAATAACCTAAAACTTGTTATTGTAGAGTTAACGTTAAACAGCGTGTAAATTTTAACATTATCGTAATTTCAATCTCTAAACAACAACCTCTGTCACAGCAGTGATTATTTCACCAGTGCAATCAGTCACATTGATGGTAGGTCTTTTGTTGCAAGAGGCCGGCTAGGTAGGTACCACCGCAGTGTCAAATATTCTGCCGCCAAATAGTAGTGCTTAGGCACTACTGTGTTCCGGTTTGAAGGGCATTGTACGCTAGTGAAGTTACTGAGCAGTGGTGACTTAAGAACTAATATCTCGAGGTTGGCAACGCGTGAGTGGCACCTACTGAGGGTGCTGTAAGCGCTCATAGGCTACGGCAACCACTGCTGGGCCGTATGCTTGTTTGCCAACTTGTAACATAACAAAACAATTTACCGCATCGTAAACAATAACACCCGTTTTTGCATCAACAATTGCGAATTTGATTTCACTCCAGACAGGTGTCAAAATCAAAATTATTTATGTAGACTTTTAAACTGCACTTATAAATCAAGCGCTATTGTTATTGATCTTAAAAATATCTGTTTCGGTTTGAGCGTTTGTCCTTGTCCACCGTGCCTCAGAGAACACTTTAAGCTCTCGGGTCCCGTTGATCATCATAATGGTCTCTTTATCATCATCATGATTAACATTTATACATAGGCTTCACGAAATTTGCACCATTGTCACTCCATGTGGGCCAGTAGGCTTTCTTTCTTTCTATATTTTATTTTACAAAATTCCGGAGACAATTTTGAATCTGCCACTTTTGAAAATTAAATCTTATATTAAACGGTGTTTACTAAATAAAGCTTATTATTCCGTTAATGAATATATTGATGATTATGTGGCATGGAATTAATATACGTTGAGTTTCCCGCGGGATATATAACTTAATTGTACATTAGACAAATGTAATGTGATTATTTTTGAAAAGAGTAACTGTAGAGTTTCTTGCCGTTTCTTCTCTGCAGAATCTACCTTCCGAATCGGCGGTAGCTTCACTTAGGCGGACATAACAGACTGTATATTTGACGATTCAAAAGTGCTTAGAAGCCTATTTGAATAAAGAATATTTTGAGTTTGACAAGCATACTCGGGCGAAACCTGTAGTATGCGGCAATTCTTTTAACGTCCTTAGCCGTGGTTCGGCTTCGCAGGAGGCACCCTAAGGATGGAATCAAATTTGGGCCCCCGTGAGGGCTGTCCCTTTATCACGGTTGAGTCTCAGTACTCGGCCCCCGCCCGGTGACGCTGTCAAGGCCAGTAGGGCCAACAGCAATACACATTCCGAAAAAAAAATAGAGGACGCGGACACATTTATTTAACAAGTACCGACATTAGAAATATATTAACAAGTCGGCTTTAACGGCTCGATGCGTAACTATGATCTGTTATAATTATTATTTGATTCTGTGTTTGTGGACTTTATTATTGTGTGTCCATTCATGTTGATTGTTGTTACTTTCGTCTATGTAATTTCTTCCTGCTAACCTTCTGACTGAACTCCTATTTCGTGTGCTGTGTTTGTGTAAATATAATCGTGAGAGCAAAGTGAAGACTTTTATTCCTAACTTGGATTGACTCTCATCAATACAAATACATTGTAATGCAGTAAGTACACGTATTAAACTCTATTTGGTGAGTGAGCTACTATCAGGACTAGGACCAGGGTCCTACTCCAAGTTTGCTACACACGTAATGGCTACCACAGAAAATCAGTGTTGGGTATGTTTACCCAGCAAATGCTGAATGGTAGCCATTTTGGAACACAGCACGGTAGTATTTTATTTTTAATAGCTTATTTTTACTTTTTTTAAAAACTTATTTTATATCATTTGTTATTTTTTTTTTCATTTTTATTATTATTTGTTTTTGTTTTTTTATATTTGTATTTTTTTGTTTTAAATTGTGCTCAGCTGTGTTTCCAATAAACTTGTTCTTTCTTTCTTTCTTTCGTGACAAATGTGACTGAATTCTTCTATATACGATCATCAACTTCTCCCAACGATCTATGAATTAAGAAGGAATCTAACGTTAAGATACTCACGTGGCGGTGGTGTCGAGTTCTGCCGCGAGGGGGCGCGAGTGTCCCCACCTCCTCCTCCTCCTCCACCGGCCGCTACTCGTAATCCTGCTCCCCCACCGCCTCCAACCACCTCCATCGACGACGAATCCACCTCCTACACAAACGTACGTCAGGATTAATAAATATCCTAACTAATATTAAAAATGCAAAGTTAAATGTTTTTTTGTGACGCTTTCACGCATAAACCGCTGAACCGATTATGATGTATTTTGATACCGAAGGAGACGATATAGTTCTAGGGATAATACTATAATTATACTTTGCACAGTTTGCACAGCTCCTTCAATTTAGTAAAAATCCCAAAGACTCGCTGGTGCTACTTCGTCAATTCAATATACAAAGAGTATGGGACCTTCCCTCGGATCAGCAAAACGCATGTAACACTACTCGCATTGCAAGGGTCTGTAGAGCACGATCACCGCTCAGCGTCAGACGGACCTTCAGCGTCAGCTTATTGGCCTTATTATGAATTATGATATACTAGCGGGCCCCGCAGACGTCGTCCTGCTCCGAAAAAATCTGGGGACCAATAGAAGCGCCTCCTAATTGAGTCTAATTATGATCAGAAGTGACACCAGTGGAAATTATTGAATTACTAATATCGCTATAAAAAATAGGCCTTGATGGTTGATGGATGAAAATTTAGGGTTTTACGTATTTTTAATGCCACATTATAAAAAAATTAAAATTAAAATTTTGGGGTGGACCATCCGTAACATTTAGGGGTAGGAAAAGTAGATGCTGACCTTTTCTCATAGCTATCCGATATGCACATAAACTTTCATAAAAATCGGTTGCGCCATATCGGAGGAGTTTGGACACAAACACCGCGACACGAGAATTTCATATATTAGATAAAATCAATTTCAGATCTGTCATAGAACGCCATTTACTTACATTATAACACATATCCCGATATAATTCACTAAAAGAACCTCACACAATACAGTAGCAGTGATGTTTCTAATAGCAAATAGACTCTAGTTATAAACGTAGAGCAATTAATAAGCCCGTGTCGATTTTAGCACACACTCTCATACATACATATAGGATTAAAATCAAACTCTGTCTGCGAGTCTGCTTAGTATAAAATATTTTAGCCGACTACAAAAAAAGGTTATATTTTTTTTGTTGTGGCGCAGCGGTAGCGAACCTGCCTTAAGCGCCGCAGGTCACGGGTTCGTATCCCGCTCGGAGCAGATGTTTGTATTGACCATACTGTCATGTTTTCCGGTCTGGGTTGTATTTGTCTTTGTCGTTGTGTATGTTTTCGGACCCCCGACACAGGATATAATTATCCTAACGGAAGCCGTTGAATGTGTAGCGTTTATTTATTTGATGTATAAGTGGTCTCATATAAATTTAGCGATTATCTCCGGCCTCGCAATAAACTCTCTAATAACGTACTGCATTCACTATAAGTCCCCGCGAGATTTGTTCCTTTTCTACGAACGGTTCTCAGTACTCAGCCCCAAACCCGAAGGACATTAAGGGCAGCAGAATCAGGAATACACATTCATAAAGAAAAAGTAACAATCGTAGACTTCCTATATACTATAAATAGGCTCAGGACAAACGAAGTTAGTCACAAGCTTGCAACACCACCAAATGAAGTTAGCGTGTGCCTAATTTCTAAGCCTTAACGGTAGAAGAGCTGACTCCGCTCATTTGACGAGAGATATGAGTGTTCGATCCTCACCGCTTGGGCTACTGCCGTACCCACTCCTAGGTCAAGCTTATTTGGAGGGCCAATAGGAATCTTAGTAATGCCTTGAAAAAGCATTGCTAATATTCTTAAAAAAAAAAACTTAGTGTCGTTGCGTTATTGTTGAATTGACAATGAAGGCATCAGCGAGTCTTTGATGATTTGTTTTTTTTTTTTTTTTTATGTTAGAAGTTGGCAAACAAGCATACGGCCCACCTGATGGTAAGTGGCTGCCACAGCCTATGAGCGCTTGCAGCACCATTAGTAGGTGCCACTCGCGCGTTGCCAACCTCGAGATATTAGTTCTTAAATCTCGTTGGCCCAGTAATTTCACTAGCGTACAATGCCCTTCAAACTGGAACACAGCAGTGCCTAAGCACTACTATTTGGCGGCAGAATATTGGACACTGCGGTGGTACCTACCTAGCCGGCCTCTTGCAACAAAAGACCTACCACCAGTGTGACTGATTGCACTGGTGGAATAATCTCTGCTGTGACAGAGGTTATCCCAACAGCGGGCGATGGGGTCGTCACATCCCGACGCCGGTTGTCTGTATGGAAGGACCTGTCCCTGTATAAATTCTCTGAAAGCCTCTAAATACATCAAATTTTTAAACATTCCTCTTTTTTGAAAATTGATTAAAAATACCGATTAAACAACAAACTTCTCATGTATGCCTCTCTGTTACGTCGCCAACAAGAGGCCATGTCTGACTCGTACCTACTAAAGCCCCTAGGTATTCTGCGCGGCGACTTTTGTCGGATCTATGGGTGCGCTTTTACATCCTCTCACGGTTCCGACAGCACAGGCCTCCAATCAAGGGCACTTACTTAACAGGTGCCACTTCAATCTGTCAATCCACAATAGCACGATTTAGAAGACATTTTCTTCCTCGCACAAACACCATGTGGAACCAACTTTCCGAACTAATACGACTTGGGAACCTTCAAGAGAAGAGTGTATTCTTTCCTTAAAGGTCGGCAACGCGCCTGCATGCCTTCTGGTGTTGCAGGAGTTCATGGGCGGCGCTGATCACGGCGCTGATCACGCGGTGATCACTTAACATCAGGTGAGCCTCCTGCCCGTTTGCCCTCTCTTACATAAAAACACGGGTTTTGTGTTTTAAATGACGGATTCCCCGAATCCGCCATCTAAGCCTTCGTTAAGGTGGATGCATGAGATTCCACAAAACAACACTAACAATATTCAACCAACCTTATCACCATTTTTCGAAAATATAAATTTCAAAGGAGTTAAACGTTCAGTATTCACTTTTAAATTTTTCAAATTCATTATTAAAAAACACGGAATCCATACGGAACACAACTAAATTATTATAACAATACCACTCGACCGGAAATCTTTTTCCCTAAAGTGACAACCAAAATGCAATAAACACGTGTCCGGTTTTTTTGTAAAATATTCTATAAGTAGTAAAACATAAAGTTCAAATTTTATTGCAATAGCATTCTATTGCAAAATATGACTTAAAACAATAGTTTTCAAAATCGTCGTGAAGTCATATTTTGCAATAAACGTCAGAAATGTATCGATAAAAATATAAACTAAAAAGTTTCTTGTTTTCCCCCTGACCATTATGCAACTTGTTATTAATTTATCGCCTCTTATCAAATGATACTGTAGTTTTTATCTTTATAAGCATATCAAACATTATACAGCGATCACGATTATCATAAAAACGTGATAAGCGTAAATGATAGCAGCTAATTATGATATATTAAGACCACCTTCTGTTCTATGACCGCACTGACTGTTGCTTGATATTTAAGGTTCCGTACCTGAAGAGTGCCAACAGAACCCTATTACTAAGCTTTTGCTGTCCGTTCGTCTGTCAGCGGGCTGTATCTCACGAACCGTGAAAAGTAAACTAAAATTCACAGAATGTGTATTTCTGTCGCTACTATAACAATAAATACTAAATTGCCGATTTTAATCAATACCACTACTTACCACGATTAATATTTTGAAATATTTTATTTATTAATAAAAAGATCGTTTTCAGCTGTAGTTAAAAAAATCAGGTGATAAATGGGTGGACTTTTTAAAACATGTCGATAAATCAATGCTCTCAACTGCACCCGTATGCCAAATTTCATGATTTATTCATTAGGATTGTGTTCACGAAATGTAAAAATATTCAAAAATATTTTACCTGCCGCGAGGCCCGAGGGCCGGCGCTGTGTCATTAGCATATGCTCAAATGTAATGTACAGTACCTCGATCGCGTCCGGCAGCTGCGTGACGTCGGGCGTGTCCTCGTCGGAGTCGAACCCCAGCTCCTCGCCGTAGCACGTGTGCACCTGCAACAGACACACACCTCATTACATTTATGACCTTTATTTTTCAGATTTGAGACCTCGTCAATAGAATATGGAATAATACAAAATTAAATTCCAGTAAAAAGCCTATTGAAATTATAGCAAATTGTAAAACTATAACCTCAACTTCTGTATTTGTCTCATATAAAAATAACTAATTTTTTCTCTTATTCTTATTAATTCTAATGCCCAAATAGTTAAATACTATCAGACTAATAGTCATCATGTCTGTAATTATGCCAAAAAATAAACTAAAATATAATTGAGTCAACATAAATTTTATGCCAAAAAATAGGACAAAATATAACGATACCAAAAAATTATGCCAAAATATATTAGGAAAAAATGGATTACAGTAAAAGAAGTTATCTCTCTTTAACCACTTGAACCTTGGAACATTTGAAGGCAGAAGTTGGACTTCAAATTTTAAGTTAAATATTAATATTCTGTGAAATACCTATTTCCCCAATACAGCACTTTCGTGACAAATACAGCACTCCTCTTCTACCATTAAATACTTAATTCACTTTGAACAACAATACAGCTAAATTTTAACCTAACAAATTAATATCGATACTTAATAAAAATTATTAGTAATAAATTAATTTCATAATTTTGTTGAAGTAATAAGATAATAGGAATTTTCTCACCTTAAAATATTAAATTAATCAAAACTGGCGTATATATAATTACATTGCAGAAAATATAACATTAAAACCACACTCGATTCGAATTTGAGACGAACGAAGCCGCGCACGGGAGCTAGTCAGTAATATATCGATAGCAAGTGTGTGCAGGTGTAACGTAGGACAGAGGAACACGAACTGATCACTATTCCGGCCTTGATCAATCTATACACATGTTTAGAAATGCAACATCGAGCTCAGAAGATTTAATCTAAATTTTAACTATTTTAAAAATTGTTAGAGGTTGAGTTTTATCCTTAAACTAGCGGCCCGCTCCAGCTTCGCATGGGTACAAAATATATAGCCCATGTCATTCACTTAAAAAATAAGTAATTTTGATTTATTCATTACTGCCCGTGGCCCGCACGCGTTATGTGTAATTATATACATCACATTAGAAACCTCAAAAATAACAGTATTTCTCCACTATTTAATGGATGTTATTATACATATAAACCTTCCCCTTAAATCACTCTATCTATTAAAAAAACCGCATCAAAATCCGTTGCGTAGTTTTAAAGGTTTAAGCATACATAGGGATATAGGGACAGAGAAAGCGACTTTGTTTTATACTATGTAGTGATGTAACGAAAGCTTTAGTATTAGTAGTATTTGTACTGTTAGATTTCGTTCGTTGTTAATTTGTTTTTGTCAGAGAAAAAACCGGCAACCAGATACCCGATTTGCAAATTGGCAATTTACTAGGAAGAGAACATGACAAGGTGGTAACGTCATGGGGACCCATTAAAACCTCCACGGAGCCAACCGCGGTGCATGCGACAGGTTACGGGAACTCTTGCATTGGCTGTATGCATGGGTGTAACCAGCATTTGGTTTCTAGAAGCGCAAAATCTTAATTTAGAGGCCGGGAAGGGGGTTCAAAATGGCTGTTTTCTTGAATAATTATTAGTTAAATAATTGAAAATGAATTTTATTTGTACAAATCTCATTATAAAAAATAAAATATTTTTATTAATGAGATTTTTAATAGCTTATTTTTACTTTTTTTTTTTAAATTATTTTATATCTTTTGTTATTTTTTTCGTTCATTTTTATTATTATTAGTTTTTTTTTTTTTAATATTTGTATTTTTTTTTGTTTTAAATTGTACTCTGCTGTGTTTCGAATAAACTTGTTCTTTCTTTCTTTCTATTAAACGTAAAAACATTACTTATTTATTGAAATTAAGATTACATACTTTTACATATTTTTTAAAATGTATTTGGCAAGGTCTGTGTGGAGGGGGCGGGGGTAGGTGGTGTTTCACAGCTGCCGACGGCTGTACGCTTCTTGCCACCATAATGACATAAAGTGCACTTATTAAAATTAATGCTGTGTTTATATATCATAATCAGTTCAGAAATATTCGTGTTTTTTTTTATTGCGACTAAATCCAAAAACCTTGTATTAAAATTGTTTGTAAGTTTATTGTTTTTTTTTTTCAATCAATTCTATTATCTTTTGTAACTTCATGTAGCGAATGATTTTGAATTTCAAATGTCGTTTAAAAACAAATTCGGCGTGGAATCGACCCGGGCGGGATGTATGCGCATAACTTGCTCATACATTACGAGCAACGAACGAGTTGTGAAATCTTTACACAGGTAATAAGTAGCTACATTATATCTAATAATGTATACTAGACTAGCTGTAGTGGCGGATTTACCAATTTTCATGGTATAGGCTGTAAGGTTTTTGCTGCCCCTGCGTTTACAATTATTGTCATGTCCTACATTATTTTTTACAAACCAAGAAAAGACCGATTACTGGTTGGGGGCGTCGAACCAGCTGTTTTACTCTATAATATGGAAGTTTGCTACTCTGCAATGACAAGTAAGAGGGGAAAGTCATCGGCAAATGATATGAGATAGCAAAAAAAATTGCCTAGTCTACTCAGCCTGCTGGTAAATCCGCTACTGACTAGCTGTGCCTCGTGGCTCTACTTCCATTAATGTAGTTTTTGATCATCTAACAGGAACTGATCAATATTGCAGAATACCAAATTGCATCCAAATGCGTTGCGCAATTTTTGTGCGAAATAGTCACAAATATATGCTATTACTATTATGCTATTGATTCTATTTAATTCATCACAGCTAGATGCAATTATTGCTGTGTAAACAATCAGAGAGTTAAGCATAGTTAGGCGGGGTCATTCAATGGATGGGTGATCGTCGATCCCGTTTGTTATCAATTTTGTAATGGTTGATCAGTCATGTCAGAAGCCTATATACATACATACATAGGTGGCTATAACGAGGGGGCGTCTATTAATTTACGTGAGGCGATTTTTGCGATTTTAGATTAGGTTGTTTACTCTCCTCCAACCCCTAATGTCACATAAATACGTTAAAATATAGGCCGTTATAAAATAACGTGGTATTTCCCGAGAGCCCACAAGTAAAAACAAAGGTTCGGCCTGAAAAATGGAACTCCTCACCTCACCTCACCTTCCGCATAATAATTAATGGATTCTCCCTAGCTTTGATAATAAAGCTTCAATATCATATCGAGTCAAAAGAAAAACTTTACGAAAAATGGGGACATTATGAATATTTTTGCCTATTCTTGGCTTTTAAAAGTAGAAAAGTAGGTTTAAGAACCAATACGTTGGCAATGCGTCAGTGACAACTACTAATGATGTTACGAGCGATCATAGGTCACGACAACCGCTTACCATCAGGTGGGTTGCCAACTGAAAAAGGAAAATTAAAACAACAATAGATGCTCAACGCACCCACTGCCAGATCTCCTGGCTGGAGATGGGCTGGTCCATGAGCGCGTTCTGCCAGATGCGGAACAGCATGAGGTAGGCCTTGTCGCGGCCCGAGAACGACGTCAGGAAGTTCTTCTCCGTCTCCGTGCACACCAGGATCGCGTTCGGTATCACCTGGACAGAGAAGAACCCGGTTCATTTCTAGTCTATCTTTACAATTCTGTAGTTAAATGGCAAAACGGAACCCTTATTGTCATACAACTTAGTCCATAGGTGTATGAACCGCTACATAATTTTGTAGTGAAAAAGAAAAAATTATTGAAGGAAACATTTATCGAAGTTGAAAAAAAATTCAGCGCCATACAACTTGTGAGGTATCTTTCAAAGATCTACATCTTTAAAAATAATGAAGAAGTTTTATTTTCAGTAGTTGTTGAGATATTAGCTCCTAAAGTCATAAAAATTGTGTCTATATTGTAAGGATAAAGATAATAAGAAATTTTAGATATACATAGACTTAGAAGTTTGTTACAACTTTTTTTTAGATTATTTTAATAATTATTTTAAATTAACATCTTATTTTTGCGGTCGATGTTAATTCTTTAATATTTAAAATTAAAAAGATTTTTCCTCAAGCGGCCCTTCATCAACATTCATTTTACCACCTTTTAGTTAGTTTTTTGAACCACGCACTTGGTCGACATTTAAAGAATTTTATCAATTACAAAAATAATTGACGCTCGGTGCTATCGCGGCAGTTCAGTTATGAATAAGAACTCGGTGCGAAAATGGGTGATATTCCGAGCGACCGGGGCTAGGTAGAGTCTTAGAAAAGTCTCACCAGCGCAGTCTTCTCCTTGGTGATGGCGGTGACGTCCTTCCAGCGCAGCGTGAGGTTGGTCTCCCAGCCGAAGATGCTGGCGTAGAAGCACAGGTAGCTCTGCGACGCGTACAGGCGCCCGTGCGCCAGGATGTCGCGCTGCAGCGCGCACGAGTAGTCTGGAGCGGACGACGGAGCTCAGATGAAGAAACTTTTGGAATTTTTCTTCGTCTCTAGACTGTCTCGCCTTACCTTCCAATTGGTCGAAAAACTTAACAAAGTTCAATGTCTACCCCAAGAATTTCAATATTTGTTGCCCAAAAAGAGAAGATACGACAAATTGCTTGACTTTTAGCAGAAACTTGGGTTTAAATTAAAAATTAAAACGCTTTGGGCAATACTCGATCAAATGTCATTATCATGTCCAAACCATTTGACATGTTAAAAAAAAGTCCCCAGCTAAATGTAAAAAAAAAAACTAATGTAATCACTAATCAGCTGGTCTAGAGGTGTCTAGATACAGTAAGAGCAGGCAGTTGATAAGTGACTCTACTTATCTTGGAGAACAAGGAGGTGATGGAAAAATGAGACGCGTTAAAGTCGGAGCCATCTCCAGAGCATATGTCCGCAGCACGATAGGGGGGAATGATTGTATAGGACTGCTACAGATCCCGTCAAGTCGGAGGTAACCGTCCTTGGTCATCAAAAGTCAAATTGTTCGCTAAGAAATCCACATCGAGAGACCAGAACGAACATGCTCTAGAAGCAAGGCGCACTATTTTCTGGCCAATCCTGAAAATTTGCTTCGACTTCGACTTAACAAAAACGCTTTTGAAGGACTAATAGCTCAAGAAATTTGCATTTAAACATATTTGTAAGTAGTTCATGTATCAAGTAACTTTTGGAGAAAAATTTTTGCAATTGTTCTAATGTCGCCACGAGATCAAAGGACATCGCACCTACCGACTATGAGCCTCTCCTCGTCGGGTAGATCCTTGAACAGCCGCTTGAAGTCCTCGCACTTGCTCTTGTAAGTCGGATAGAGCGAGTTGTACCAGCTTTTCTTCTTGACGCGAACTGTGCCCGTGCCGTCTATACGACCACCGGACGCGATCTACAAGTTAAAATTATCTTTTGTTTTTTTTTTGCTGAATGCGTATCGCAGTTGGCCCAGGCCACCGGGTATGTATTGAGATCCTGCCGTGAAGAAGAGACAGCCTTCGCAGAGGCTCCAATTTGATTCTTTCGAGTCGATGGATTAACTTTTCTTCGCCGGCAAAGACGGTGTTGGATTAAGCATTGTCTATTTTTTTTATGCTACAAGTTGCCAAACAAGCATACGGTCCACCTGATGGTAAGTGGTTGCCGTAGCCTATGAGCGCTTGCAGCACCATTGGTAGGTGCCACTCACACTTTGCCAACCTGGAGATATTGGTTCTTAAATCTCCTCTGCCCAGTAATTTAACTAGCGTGCAGTGCCCTTCAAACCGGAACACAGTAATGCCTAAGCACTACTATTTGGCGGCAGAATATTTGACACTGCGGTGGTACCGACCTAGCCGGCATTTTGCAACAAAAGACCTATCGTAATCATTGTTGTGACATAGGTTATCACAACAGCGGGCGATGGGGTCGTCACATCTGGACGCCGGCAAAATCAGGGTATTATTATCATCAGGGTGTCGCAGGACGTGCTTAGAACGCCTTAGTCAGTTTTCATCTCTGTCTGTATAAAAATCTAATGAGGAGATTTGGCTGGGAGATAGGTTGATCGCAATAGTTTTGCGATAACCGATTTAAATGTTTGGGGATCGAATTGTAAAGTCTCTATGAATATTTATGTAAGCCGTCCACGCACCATGCCATGTTTTTTATAAACGGTTTTGAATTATATTAACTGAAGATCATTTGGTACAAATTCTATCAGAAAAACGTAAGTAAATTAATTTTCATAGGCTTACCTTGAGACCATCCTTCTGGCTTAAGTTAGCGATGTCAATGCCGAGCGGTATGTCGTTCCCGAGCGACGACGCTGGTAGGGACGAATCGCTTCTATCACTTCTCTGCAATATTAATTAATAGTTATGTATAAATAAGACTGTTAAGAGGGGCAGTTCAGTATGTAAAACATATAAAGAAACCTGTAGATCCTATAATGATCCTATATGAGTTCCTATAAATATTACAACATAAATATTAGGGCTTCCTTGCGCCTAGCAGAAAAAAAATACAAATAATCAAAGTGTAACTTAATTTACTTATAAAAGAAATTTTGTATATTTCTTTAATATTTTTATATAAGAACCCCTTAACAATCATTTATTAAATTCAAAAAGGGGGTAAAATTTAAAGAAAAGGCTGCGTTATTCTAAAAAATCACTTACTTTGTCATTTTCTATAAGGTCTAGTGCTGCGTCCGTGTGGCGGAGCGACGGAGAGGGAGATCTTGAAACGTTTCTGAAAACAAAAACAATACTTAAAAATCTATTTTTGTGCGTATTCTACCGCCTACAGAATTTTCTACCACGAACCATCCGGTTCTGGAATGAGCCTGCCGAGGTTTTCCCAATATGGGTTTCTTTCAGGAAATGTTAAAAAGGTTTTTAATGGTAGAGGAGCCCACGATGCTAAATGGGGATTTACTCGAGCGTTGTAGAGACCTATTGGGCTGCAAAGCTTAGATGATAAGAAGAAAAAAATGTTATATGATATATACCTTTACATCGGTGGGGAAGGCGGCTATAGATTTTTAAATATGTAAAAAAAAACTGTTGCATGGACATCCTCGAGCGTGTCAGATATTGATAGCATCAATGCCCTACGTATTTTTAATAATGTACGTATGTTAATCTGATCGTTTGCATGATGCGGGTGGTTGTATTTAAGGGTTGAAAATGAAAAAAAAAAAATTAATCGAGCGCGTCAGATTTTCTAAGGGAGTGTTAAGTGCACCAAAAAAAGCTCTCATTCACTAATCTGACGATTTCGATGGGACGCAAACTGGTGGTCATTTTCATAATGTGCAAAAAAATCGCCATTTTGAAATACTCAAGCGCGTCAGATTAAGATATATGTGGTTCATTTTTATGTTCTAAACATACTGTCTCATAATCTGACGATTATGTAGAGGGATTCGGCTGATCTGACAAAAAAATTAGAAAAACGGTTCACCTTAAAGGCCATCCCTGCAACTTCCCGCTAATTCCATTCCTGGGCGCTTAAAATTGTACTTATGATATTTTTGAGCTCAAAATATAATTTATGTGATATTTTGAGCTCCCTGAATTCAAAGAACTAATATTAAAATTTTTAATTTTTCTTAGCGGGAAGTCAAAAAATTTTTTTCTATTCTTTTAAATCATTAAACTTAATTAATTGAAAAGATCAGGAAATAGCATGCAATTAAATAAGTGTATGCTTTTTTAGTAGAATAAATGTATTTATAAAAAAATACTTAAAAAAAGCTTAAAATAGTTTAATATTTTATATTTATTTGATTAATTAATCATCATCTTCATCCGAGGCATTATCTCGAAATAAATGTTAACACACTTGACAAAACTAATTTATATTTTAATTTATTTTTTAATAATTTATTATTAAAGAGCTAAAACAACCGTGAGCGAGTGTACTAAACCCTGCCCCTTCATACCGCATACGGTTGAGACCCAAAAACGTGTTACTGCGCAGGGTTCAAGTTACATTTAACAGACTATACCACGTGTCTTTATGATCAGCTGTGATGGCGTCATGGCAGCAGAAACCAGAGTGGGGACGGAGTGAGAGAGTAATAGATAGAGAAAGAGTGAGAAAGGAATAGAAACGCGGAGAAGGAAATGTAGGCATCACGCAACTGCACGCATTTAACTTTATCGACGAATTTTTGTGATTTCGGCTTGCGGAAATCGTCAGATTATATATTTTTCATTATTCTTGAATTATGTCCTTCACAATAAAAAAAATTTAGCTACGCTCGAGAATGTCGAGATGACGTTTTTTTTTACAACTTTTTGCCCTCCCCTTTTTTTACGTCACTCTCAAATTGTCAGATTAGTGGAATATACACTTTTAGGATGTAATTAACTCACCCTACCTTAATCTGACGCGCTCGAGAATTTCTGATGGTCAATTTTTTTACTAATCTGATCCTTTATCCTTTACGGGCGGCCTTATATATGGGCCTCATGTTTTGTGGAGGTACTTAACCGGGTACAAGGTATCCCCTGTATATTAATCTGACGCGCTTTAGTAAATCCCGAAATCCCCGCTTGGGCTCCCCTACTATAAGGCGTCGGCAACACGCATGCCATACATCTGCATTGCCTGCTTTGCAGGCGTTCATAGGCTGCGGATACAGCTCACCAAACAGGGCGTAAGTTTGTTTGTCACCATTATTTTGTAAAAAAATCTAATGTTTTGTAATTTCATCACGTACTAGGATAGGTGCAGAAAAATTGTATTGAATTTTCGATCAGAAGTAATATGTTGAAAATTAAATATAAAGAAATCCATCATTTTTGGAAAACCTTTCCCCGGTATAATAATTATTGTCTAGTTTATATTTTCCGTTGAAATTAGGTCAGTAGAGATGACCAAAGTCAAGACACAAGAGCGACGAGTGCTCTTGTGAGCGGGTTAAGGACAGATGTGTATGTGAACTCTACGTTGCTGGTAAACAAAATCCTATTAATATAATAAATGTGACACTTTATATGTTTATTATTAAATCAAGCAGAAAAACTGAACGGAATTGAATGAAAATCGGCACGGGTATAGATCGTGAGTTGGATTAGCACATCGGGTGTTTTGTATCCTAGTATATATTCAATTCCCGTGGGATTAATAAAAAAATGAACTACAGGATTCGAACATGTACTATAAATGTGAAAGTAACTCTATATGTCCACTGTAACTCTATTACGTTTTCGGGCCTCAACCACTGCACTGATTTTAATGAATTCTAGTATAGAACTGGGACTTTGGAAAAACGAAAACCAAACACGCAAATATCTTAGAAGGTTTAATAGAGGATGAAACTTTGTATATAATAATAACTGAATCCATTTATTTTTATTTTTTATAACAATATTCACGATCTGATGTAGGTAACATCATAAAAAAGGCGAAGGCGCAGGCAGATGGTAGGAATGACTAAAGCTATAGAAACGCTGTATTCTTACAAGACTGCTTTAGAGGGATCATTATGATTTTGACGACGTTGTGGCGCAGCGGTAGCGAACCAGCCTTAAACACCAGAGGGCGCGGGTTTGGTTCGCTCGGAGCATAATATGTTTATTGACCATGCAAGCTTATTTTCCAGTCTGGGTGCATTTGTCCTTGTATGTGTTTCCGAACCCCCGACACAGGATATCACTATCATAATGGGGGCCGTTGAATGTGCAGCGTTTATTTATTTTTTATTTTTTTTATTTTAGTGCATGTTTGGTCGATTTTAACAAATTAGCTGTCGTTGGATATCTTGATCGTGGGAATGACATTTATAAAAGGTTAGAAAACAACGCTTGCTGTAATTAATAGGCAGTTTTATTTTATTTTTTTATTATCTCGATGTTATATGATATTTTTTTACTTTTTAAGGTTCCGTATATAAACTTTGTTGTTTATTCTGCTTTTCTATATGAATTTTATTATGTATCTATATTCATTTTTAAAGTTCCGAAAAAAAAAAGGTAAAAGGCTATCCTATCCTAAATAAATCATTACACTACTTTTTAATTTGATTTTAAAACTTACTGAGACGTGATTTAAAAATAGTTTGAATATTTCTTTTTATATTATCAATTTGAGTTTATGAACGAATGACCGCAAACAAACTTTGCCTTTTCAGTGTCTTTCGAAAAAAAAATATTTTTTTAGTTGCCGTTATGTTTTTAAGATTTTTGACTTTATATTGGACTTACAGTTCAAAATCAAAATCGAAATTATTTTCATTCAAGTAGACTTTTAAAAAATACTTTTGAATAGTCAAACGCTACCGACGTTCTTAAACGCTACCGACTAAGTTTTAAGCCTGAAGCTGATACATATTACGGAACCCTTCACTGGGTGTAGTCAGGCCCCATCATAGGCCCCTGAACAAGTGGACAGTTCCTACGAGTATAGTTAGTTCATATATGAGTGAATGTTCGCTGATTTTATTTTGGGTTGAGACTAGACACTCGTCTTACGGCGTCGGAACGTGGCGACCCCATCGCCCGCTGTTGGGATAATCTCTGTCACAGCAGATGTTATTCCACCAGTGTAATCAGTCACACTATATAATGGTAGAACTGTTGTTGCAAGAGGCAAGCTAGGTAGGTACCACCGCAGCGTCAAATATTCTACCACAAAGCAGTAGTGTCTTTGGCATTATTGTGTTTCGGCTTGAAGGGCACTGTAGGCTAGTGAAATTACTGGACAAGAGAGACTTAAAAACTAATATCTAGCGCTTAGCAATGCGTGACTGACGCCTACAAATAAATGCTGTAGGCGCTCATAGATTACGACAACCGCTTACAATCACATGGGTACACTTGCATACTTAGTAACCTAAAAAAGGGCTTATTTATTATCACTGCACCGCATCATAATAGTAATAAAATATTGTACAAGAAAGAAACTGAGCATCTCATTCTGTGTCATTCTGCAAATAATTGGTTTCTCTTGACCTTTCGTATTCAAGCAAAGCCGCGGGCTCTCGTTTATTACGAAAAATGAAAACAAAAGCATCGCGAAACCGAGCCAAGGTTAGCAAAAACCTCGAAGCTAGTCCACGCTGCGAAACTTGTTCCGAGGCACGTGGTATTTATTAATGAGATGTATTTCTGTTATCATAAAAAGTAAACGAAGCTGTTTACGATACCACTTTATTTATAGTTTTTTTTAGGTTGTTTGACTTCTTAAAAAATTATTCATCTCTATTTATTATTAGATATTCAAGCTATATTTAGACTATAAGTGGGCCAACGAGTGGATTAACGTCTATTACAGCCCAAGAACGGGCAAAGAAAAGGGTCGCGATGCCCATAAATGTCAGAACCATTACAGTATCAGGGTCGATTTTTCAGCGTCGGGACGTGACGACCCCATCGCCCGCTGCTGGGATAATCTCTGTCACAGCAGAGATTATTACACCAATGCAATCAGTCACAATGGTGGTAGGTCCTTTGTTGAAAGAAGCCAGATAGGTAGGTACCACCGCAGTGTCAAATATTCTACCGAAAAGCAGTAGTGTTTTTGGTATTATTGTGTTTCGGTTTGAATGGCACTGTAGGCTCGTGAAATTACTGGGAAAAGGAGATTTAAGAACAAATGTCTGAAGGTAACACTGGGTGCGTGCTGGTCGCACGAGTGGCACATACTAATGCTGTTGCGCGCTCATAGGCTACGGCAACCGCTTACAGGCTACGGCAACCGCTTACCATCAGGTCAGACGTATGCTTGGTTGCCAAACTAGTAACATGGATGGATTCATATTCTAGGAAACCGGGCTACGTGGAGTGATGACACTCCATCCAGGAAGGTCCTCCGTGACTGACCTGTGGGTGTAACAGTTACTGAGATCTGATTGAGAATGAGATTGAACTATAGTTCGCACGTGGATGGCTGATTTTTTAGTTACAGTATTTATTACATAGATTATCTTTGTATTATCTTTATCTGTAATATTTTAGTTCACTTTATTTAAAAAATAAAATTAGATATAATGCAATCTTCATCGATGCTTCTATTTATAAATAAATATTTGCTATAAATAAAATCTAATTTTAATTATAATTATTTAAAAATAAATAATTTATTTTAAAAATTCAAAATGTTACATAAATATTGATCAGCCTAGATGACCCTGTGCGTAAATCATAGGTCATGGCTGCAAAGTAATCACACCTCGTGCAATACAATGAAGGAAACGTTGCAGTGGAACTTTTGAAATCGAAGAGACTTTTGACCGGGGAAGTACTTAATTTTTTTTTTGAGTTGAAGGATATCTGCCTCCTTCCTGGGTAGAACAGAGCCATGTAGGGTTCCATGACAAGATGATATGTCATGGGGACCTACTAAAACCTCCTAGGAGGGTGATCTAGGTACAGCTAAAGAAATGATTCTTTTGCGGATGGCGGCTGCAGACCTTGATTTAGAAATGATCACTAATACAGTCAATATTAGCAGTTTTTGTTGTCAGTATCAAGTTATAAAAATAACATTAATCTTGGAAAACGTGAAGTCAGGTCGCTACCACCGACTCAGACGATAGACTTTTGAAGTTTTACCTACAGATTATTTTTTGTTTAGTTACCAAATTCCTACTTAAGTTAATATTTTTTGAAAAGATACTAATATCAAATTATTCGAGGGAGGGTTGCAGTTTAGCTTGTAGAAAGAAAAAAGTGTCAAAATATTGATGTATTCAACCTTGATAAATATGAAATGTAATAAAATAAGCACTAATTTCGCAGGAATTCGTCCACTCTCCTATCTGGTGGTGAGTCAGCGGTCGCCACTTATGTTTTTGCTCGGCTGTCGAGCGTGACCGTCGATTTGCTTGAGCTACGCCAATTTTTAACGTGTACAGATGTAATAGCAGAAATACATATTATAATAACCTCATTGAGAAACTTTGCACAATTTGTCATCGTTTGAACGCCGTCATAATTTTGATGGTCATTTTTCTGAGCGGCACTGCAACACTTTCTTTCTTATCGAGTACTTAGTAGCCAACCTAGTGTCAGCGTTGTTCAGGTCGCCCGTATATGCCTCTGACTTATCGACTGTCATCAATTTGATAAGAGCCGGGACCGACTTTTTACGTGCCCTCCAAAGCACGGAGACGCTCAGTTGAAATACGTTAAAAGTTAAGACAATTTCATCGTTTTTGTGGATACGAGTATTATGAAAGTATTTCTTTAAAAATATACTCGTAAATAATATGCATGGTAGTAGGGTTTTCAGACGTACAAGTAGATAATAAAGTACACAATTTCGTTGTCTAGTTATTTTCATTCGAAAACCAAAGTATTGTACCGACTGTGACGATTGAAATATAAAATCATTTATAAAAAATCTAAAAATTAAAAAAAAAATGAAATCTGAACGTGGTTTTAAGACTTAATAATGTGCATTTGATATATAGTTTTTCAATATTTGTCTGCAATGTGGTGTTCAATTAGGTTTTAACCTATACGTCGTCAAAAAAAGTAAAAATTGTCAGATTTAAAAAAAAGGGACAAAAGACTCTTTACTTCGTAGTCAGAAATAGCGTGAAATCAATTGGTTATGTAGTCGAGGCTAATGATACACCGTTAAGGAAAATAAAAAATAACAAAAATAGTGAGATTAAAGTGCGAATTTGAGTTTATTCTAGAAACGATAATAAAAAAATATCAAACTAATCGGCTCATAAAATCCGTCTACCTTCATGTTTTTGCGTCGTAGCACCACTCAATATTTTAGTAAATAAAGTGCATTTACATTGTTATTATGTTTTGATGTTTTGATACAATGTTGCAGTTTTAATTTGTATTCGTTTTTCCATAACCTTTTTTATCGACGTTTATAAGAAGTTCATTCCTCTCCTAAATAATTTAGATAGTAGCTAAGTCCGGCTTTGCCTGATATACATACTTATTTCGATTAACCGCGTAAAATACGCATACTTTGTATCCTAAACAACCTTGGGCAAAAACAACGAAATGTTAAAAATTTTAAATGAATCCATCAACAGCTTTCGACTTTTATGAATTTCAACAAACATAATTATTTTCTTTATACTTATAAGATTAGTATGGAAATACAAAAACCAAACATTTTCGAGAGCTCTCATACTATTGAGAAAAAATAAACGATATAAAACGTAGACAGAACAAACAGACGAAATCTATTACGACGACAATGTAAATAACAATATAATAATATCTGACGAAATCATTTTTAGCATTTATGTTTTTGCTTGGCTTCTAAACGTCGTATCTTAATGTTAAATACCTTTGAACCGTCCTTAAGGAATGAGAAAAAAATAAAATCAAAATCAATTATTCAAGGTAAAAAAGCATTACACCTTGTTTTTTTTTAAAGAATTTTAGCAAGGCTGTTTCAAGTCGTTACTAATACTTCTATTACGTCTCTAAATAAGCTCGTAGCTTGCGCTAGGAGTGAGTACGACAATAGACCAAGGGGGCAGGACGGCATTTGCGACTTCCGTGTAAACGGAGCGAAGTCGGTCTTTCTACCATTGATGCTTTTTAGATGTTTACAACCGGTACTTCCAATTAGAATGTAAGACGCCTATCATTATATTCCAACTCGATTTCAAGTCTAACTCGATCTAGTGCACAATGAAATCTTGTTTATGTAATCCTCTCAATCGTAATCAAATTAGATTATAGCATCGTTACTTGAACACATTTTAAAGAAGAAAAAAAACAAATACTTTAATAACGGTTTTTTTAATTGCATCCCAATTAAACAATGATCTTCTAAATTTAGGAGAGGTGCCATTGCATCTATCACGGAAATGTTCTGAGGACTTGTTTGGATTGATCCCGCCGGTGGAATATCACCACCGATTATCGCGACTAGTGAAATTACTGGGCAGAGGATATTTAAGAACCAATATCTCGAGGTGAGCAACGCGTGAGTGGCACCTACTAATGGTGCTACAAGCGCTCATAGGCTACGGCAACCACTTACCATCAGGTGGGCCGATTGCTTGTTTGCCAACTTGTACCTTAAAAAAATAAAAACTCTAAATCCCATCCTTACATCCGATGTCTGGAAATGCAAAACAGCGCGATTAAGAAGACATTTTATTCCTCGCACAACTACTTTGTGGACCCAACCACGTCCACCGGCGGTCTTTCCTAACTTAAAGTTGGGATACGACGATACAATTTGGGAACCTTCAAGAGAAAAGCCTATTCTTTCCTTAAAGGTCAGCAACGCACCTGCATGCCCTCTGGTGGTGCAGATGTTCATGGGCGGCGGTAATGCTTAACATCAGGTGAGCGTCGTGCCCGTTTGCCCCTTCGTACTTAAGAAAAAAAGATTATAATTCACTGGATTTTTAGTTTTACGCGACACTTTCGCCGTTTGTATGACTAATTTAATGGATGATGAATGAGACTAAAGATCATTACATCGCATGATGAATATCTTCTGCTGGAATAGACTCTTAAAATTCTGTTTTCCCAAGAGACGGTAGTTTGTAGATTCTTTTATACAACCAGAAAATAAATTTTAATGTAGGCATTATGGGAAGGGTTTTGAGGTTCCGTCTGATTTCTTGTCTCCTAGTTGTATACCATTATGCAGGCACGCATACATATACTGATTGCAACTAAAGCTGCTTAGCTCAATGATAGTATTTTTAATCACTACTAAACATTCTTGGCAAGCAGATCCAACAAAATGTATGGACGGCTCATCAGTTTCCCAAGACGTACGCCACTCTGATTCTACAAGAAGGATATTTTAATTTCGATCGACTGTTATCATAACATCTGATAACAATCGTTCACTCTTGATACGTAATTTGTTCTTATCTAATGAGTTACAGGTTCGCCCTTTGGATTGCAGAGGTCAGATGACAAGTGCTCTGTGTGAAAACTAGTAACCTGTCAAATCTGGATAAGAGTACAAGCAGCTGGGTAAACACCGGAAATGATTCTAGGAAGAAGATTCAAAGCGGTCGGTAAATGAGATAAGTTTGAGAGCCTCTTCTATAAAAGCTAACCCGTGATCAATATATTGTATTTGTGTACCTCAAAGGGTTGTTATTGTTGTTTCTTCCATAAATACATTGACCTATCTTTATCGACCTTCGTAAAGCGCATGAACTATGAATTTATAATGATTTTTTTTAACAAAACACAGTTGGCCTTGCACGCAATTACAACACGAACGAGTTCTTATTTTGTTTTAGCATTTAGTTTTTTATTTGTTGGTATATTTCTGTAAACTATTCAATTCGACTTCTAAAATATAGAGAAGGTTTTTAATTTTAGTTATTCTTAGTTCTTAGTTTATTGAATATTAGAATAAATCAACCGACTTAAATCGACTAAGCTCTTAAGATTGTTATTTCTTTTATTGTCACAAGAAAAAAATTATAGATAAAAAACCGAATTATAAAGTATAAAACATATTTTCCAGATTTTGTTTAACAGTGAGAAAAGTCCACTAGCTCTAATATTTAATATTCAAATATGAATTAGAAGATTAGCAAAAAATACATTTCATTGTAAAAAAGCGTGGGGCGCTTGATAACAATTGCTACAAATATAATTATATCGTTGGAGTTATTAAAAAAGGGATATTGCTGTTGAATTATTAAGTGGGTAAAATACGTTACATTGATAAATACATACAGTTATACATACATACATTTAAATTTAAACTTCAAAAGCATTAAGAGACAAGAAATCATTTATTACTTAGATTATCTTCATTAAGTTCTTTGTTTTTTGTGTCCGACTCTCATTGAAATTGATCATAAATATAATTGGTTTCGACCAAAATTTAAAATGGACACAAAGAACAATAAATATAACCTTTTAAATCTATGTAGATTGTGATATCGAGACTATTCTTACTAATAAAATACCTCGGTTTTGATATGAGATCCTTCCAAACAGAGCTGAGGGGGAACTCAAACTTGTTCTCGTCACTATTCCCATTAACTTTCCACATTTTGCCACAACTAAATAACAACTGTTACATGTCACATAACTTCACGGACTCATTCAACATTGTCATGGCCCGATAAGAGATAATACTTTAGTGATAAAAATTTTATTGTACGTTAGATATACGGGATTAATAATAATAAATAAACACACATCAGCCCTCACTAGGGCACCGCGTCTGGACACACACAAAAACTGCACAGACACAAAAATAAAGCACACAAATACAATATTGGAGGATTAACGAAAAATCCGCTACAAAAATACACAAATAATGTTTATTTCCACATTAAAACTTACATAAATAAATAAACAACAACGATACACGTTCGTTTAGTGTTGTATCTCGAATCGTGATTAAATAAATTATAATTTTATTAAGCGAATCCTCTTATTTCCGTTCAACGTCAAACATGTTACGGCGTTTTACATTGCGTTCAATTAAAAAAATAAATTAACATAAGGAAATTTAATTTACTTTGTAAATTCATAATTACCGATTCTTGAAGGTAAATCAAATTTAAAACAATTTAGTTATTATTTATTATTAACAAAGTTTGGAAGTCGATTTAAAGCATCCAGTGTCATTCCTAATGGACGAGAAAACATTGAAAAGGCATTATTATTTTAAATTTTCCAATACAATTTTAAGTTTTTGTTAATCTATGGTTAAGAAATCACAAGATCAAATACTACTTAAAAATTCTAGCATTATGGCTTAACATCTCAGGGTTTTTTTAATACAAAAAACGATAATTTAACTTATAATTGCCTGAATCATTGTTCTTGAGTCGAAAAATTTGCGAACTTGAAACAATTATTAAGTCGTCAAAAATAAATTAAAATCCTGAATAAGATATTATTAGTTTATTTTATAGTGACATAATATTTGTTTTGTATGTATGTATATTTGTATTGTAGAAAATTTTCAATGCATATTCTTACAAAAAAAGGACCAAACGCTCGCAAAGGCTCGCTGGTGCCTCTTCGTAATTTCAACACCAACCGAACGGTACTAATTTTATTATTTTAGGTTACGTTGCGACCTAGTGATTAATATAAATCGAAGTAGCAATCATTAAAATCGACCCACGCGTTTGGTCTCTAGAGCGCCACAAGATCATAACTGTTAAAACATTACACTTACGCATCTTCACGAAGCGCAGTCGGTAAAAAGGTCATCTATAGTGACTATTTGCATTAATAAGGCCTATAACGCGATTAAGAAAAACGGTTGTGGCGTTGTGGCTCGACGGTTGCGGGTTCGATTCCTCGGGCGAATGTTTCCATTAGGGTCCGACCGAAACTGGTTTTTCAGCCGAAACCGAAACCGAAACCGAACTTTCGGCCTCACTCTCAGTTTCGGCCGAAACCGAAACCGAAACCGAAACTTTTTAAAAATATTTAAAATTACGTTTTTTTTACTGAAATTTGAATTTCAAGTTTTTTAACATTTATTTGCATGTATACATTCGTAGTCAACTAACTAGGAACGAAAAATAATTTGTTTAAATATTTTAAAAGTTTAATTTTATGAGATACTGTTTGTTACAAAGTATACTGTTCAATGGTGTGTACTTTTTCGAAACTAACAATTTTTTATGGTGGTTTATTTAAAAAGAAATCACTTGCATCGAAATTGCTCATTTACTGGCTGACCATCTAATTAGGGACAGCGAGAGTTAGTGTTTTATTATATTATAAATACAATTATTTTTATTTGGCATCATTATTTAATTTATAATTTTGATTTCTAAAATTAATATTTTATTACTTAAACATGGGTCACTTATTTAAGTTTTGAAACGACCAAGCGAAAACAATTTTATCTCAACGTAAATGGCCATACCGTAAAATAGCTTATCATTTGATTTGCTCCAAAAGTATGGTTTTCAACCCTGTGCAATATTTTCAAACCTATAAAACTACTGAAACTGTGTACCTAGTAAGAAATTTAGATCGCAGACTGGTAATAGCTTTATAAAAAGTTCCTTTGTGGGCTTTGTAATTATTAAAAGAGAAATATTTGGACTAGAACTTAGTGGTGAAGTTTCATGGGCACTTTAACACGAAAACGATGCAAAATATACTTCACTGTTTATTAAATGATTTCTAGCCGGTGAACTTCTATCAGTTTTACATTGGCCTGCCAATAGCCTAGACATGAATTCTTTGGAACATTTGTGGTACAAGAAACTGGAAATTTAAACCAACTCTATAGTAGTTCCAAAGACGCCTGGTGGAACTTCACTAACGAAACGTGTCATTATTTGATGGAATCGATGCCGCGCCGATGTCGATATGGCTATAGCTAAGAATGGCAATTTAATGTTATTTTTTAATAGAAAACGTTGCTTTTTAAATAAATTTAATAATAAATGTACATTTTTCTCTTCCATTACATTATGCGTTCATTATTTCTAATGTTTTCTTAAGTGTCCCTAATTACTTGTCCAGAGTTATATTAGCACGAAGGAGAAGTAAAGTTGAATTTTAATTGTTGTTGTTTTTAATTACAATCCATTCCAATAATTAATAATTCTATTAAGAAAGCATTGGTTAAATGATCAACATCAGGTCAACATTAAAAAAACGTAATGAAGACTTCATGTAAACTGAAACTACGGAAAATATAAATAAATGTTACTCTTATTATACCAATTTCCCTAATTAGTTGACCATCACTGTATATAATATAGACTGTTAAATAGAGGTAAATAAAATTAAAAGTAAAAATTCATTAAAGTCATAACCATTTTTTTGCCATGAATATATAGGACTTACTATTAGGAGTATACTTAAAAAAAGAAACTACTTGTAGTTAGATTTACTAGGTACATAAGTAACTAGTAATACGTTGTGTTCACAATATTTTAAAGATCAATCTAATACTTATTTCTGGAGATTATTTGGCCGCGTCAGCGAGCGGTCACGAGTTGGCTGCGAAGTTGCCCGAACAGCGCACGAAAACTCACGAAAATTCGAGTTTCGGCGAGGCCGAAAGTTTCGGCTATATTTTGGCCGAAACCGAAACTAAAGCCGAAACTAGATTTTTGGCCGAAACTGGCCGAAACCGAAACCGAAACCGAAATTTCGGTCGGTCACTAGTTTCCATTGATCTTACAAATATCTGTTTCGGTCTGGGCGTTTGTCTTTGCGGGTCCGCACACCGTGTCTCGGAGATCACGTTAAGCTGTCGCTCCCGGTTATTATCACATTACACGTGATAATAATCGTTAACTCTTGATAAGTAAATTGCTCTTATCCAATGAGTTACTGGTTCGCCCTTAGGGTTGCGGAGGTCAGATGGCAATCGCTCTGTGTAAAAACTAGTAACACGTCAAATCCGGACTAGAGTAATAAGCAGACCCTGGGTAAATATAGTACTGGGAATAATGCTAGGGAGAATAATAAGCGTGTCAAATTAAGAGGGCCCTCATGAACATCACCATAACATAACCTGGCTCCAGAAGTTTGAATAACTACTATTTTCTCCTCATTAAAAACAAGAGCGCAATAAACAGTATATAAATACTCAAGGGGAGACGAATGCAAGTTACAATGTTAGAGAATTATAATATTTATGTCTAAGATATAAAAGGTTAATTCCACGTGAACCATTTTGTGTAAATATTAGTCTTATCATAGACAAATATAATGTTTATTTGTATTACATTTATGTTTAAAGTCATAATTTACGTAAATATACCTAAACTCATTTCAATCGTGTCTGTATTATTTGTCAATGTTGAATAATTTGTTAAATAAAAAAACCGGGTAAGCGCGTGTCGGACTCAAACGGACTCACCGTAAATACCACTGCAAAATAAAAATATTGAGTTTCTTGTTTAGGGTCCCCTCTCCAATTTTGAAATTACATTTGTTTTTATTATTTGTAACCGCCAAAAAATACACAATCGGCGAAAATTCAAACTGTCTATTACAGTTTGAGATACAGCCGTCGTAAAGTCGTCAAAAATATCAAGTTTCTTATGTTGTAGTAGTAGAGCCGCGTTCCTTCCAGCACAAATGTTACAGCACTACTCTTTCAAAGAAAATCGACGTAAAGTAACAGTATCAGTAGGTACGTTTCGTGCGACGAGTGAGAGCGCCGGAGGCCAAATCTCCCACCCCCTCTGCTCCCTTCCTTTTTCCGATTTTCTATGAGAGGGTAGTATTTCCCCGGTCGAGCCGGCCCATTTGTGCTGGGAGGAGCATGGCTCTACTACTATTACTACTTTCTTACGGCTAATGTCTAACATAGTTTTTGTTATTTAATTTAAGTAATAGTCTTTGTCTTGTATATTATCCTCTGTTAACTTTTTTTTTTTTTCTTTTTAAAGGCGTCGGGATGTGACGACCCCATCGCCCGCTGTTGGGATAACCTCTGTCACAACAGAGATTATTCCACCAGTGCGATCAGTCACACTGGTGGTAGGTCTTTTGTTGCAAGAGGCCGGCTAGGTAGGTACCACCGCAGTGTCCAATATTCTGCCGCAAAATAGTAGTGCTTAGGCACTACTGTGCTCCAGTTTGAAGGGCATTGTACGCTAGTGAAATTACTGGGCGAACGAGATTTAAGAACTAATATCTCGAGGTTGGCAACGCGTGAGTGGCACCTACTAATGGTGCTGCAAGCGCTCATAGGCTGCGTCAGCCACTTACCATCAGGTGGGCCGTATGCTTGTTTGCCAACTTCTAACATAAAAAAAAAAAACTAAAATGCAGCTATTCAGCCGTTTGGCAAGCGTTACTAGACGCAGCGGCGCAGCGTCGTCCTTGAATAGCGACTGTTTTGGTTTTGCAATACTTTAATCTCAAGTTTATTGTGATTAAATCACAAATGCAAAAATAACTACTAATTTATTCTCTTTATACAAATGTTCCTGCGATTTAGTTCGAAACATAAATCACCATATAATAAATATTATATTTTTATAAAAAGTTCAAAACCGGATAAATTTAAGCCTCAATAGGTCAACGAGAATCACAGGTTTGATCCTGATCCCATTGGGCTTGCATTGTCAATACAAACATCCTATGCGCAAGCTTCGAACCCGCTTATTTGGAGGGCAATGGAATATTAGTAATGCCTTGAAAAAGCATTACTAATATTCTTTATAATAAAAAAAAATTGTATGATAATTTCTTCATAAATAATAATTTAAAAATTTTAACAAACAATTAGCATGTAAATATTAATTGATTGCTTTATTTAATACATGTGACTTACTTGTTCTCAGGCAAGCCTTGGTTCTGCTGGGAGATCACCCCCGAGAAACTGAGGGCTTGGCTGATGCTCTGTCCGATGGCATCTTGCGATGATATCACTAGGTTTTCCACTGATTTTCTCCTAGAAATGCAGTTTGATACAAGTTTTATTATTTGACTTAAATATTTAATGAGATACTATACAGTATACATAATGATAATAAATATAATATGAATAAGGATATACACTCATCTGACCTCATTGGGATAGTGATACCCTGTGTCAGGGGGTCCATATTAATTATATTAGCTTGTTTCGAATTTTAATTATATAGAGATGGGAATGAATTAATAATAAAATCGCACTTTATTCTGATTATGAGGTATTGAAATTGTAGATGTTGATTTATAACTTTACTAGTAAATAATAAAATAAGATAGATTACAATTAAAAATTTGAGGCTTATTGAGCATTCTTTGTTCCATCTTAAAATATTGTCCTATACACAAGAATTTATAGAGAGAAATAGAATACTAGGTAGCCCTAAAAGTTAAAGAGAAAACTAGAATTGTCATTGATTATGGGCATTATACTCTGAATATCTTTTAATGATGCCTTAAAAGTTTTTATCATTACTGTAATATGATACCTAACTATAGTTTATTCTAAGAGTTAAACAATTACAGATTAGACACATTATAATCATTATTATGAAACATAAGCTTAACCTTTTGTACAATTTCTATTTTATGTTAGATATGATTCATATTTTTAATGAGAAGAATGCACTATGATTTGGAATGCTGCATCACATACTATGTTAAGATGATCAAGAAATATATTATTAGCAATGAGAAAAGTCTCAGATATTTCTGTCTTTTATATAACTATAACTAATTCTAAATTAAGAGATATTTTTCATTGTTAATAATTTTTTTGCTCAGAGATTTTGTTTTTATGGAAAAATAAAAATATATTAAAATCATACCTTGTTTGAAATTGGCAGAATGAAAAAATAAATAATTTGACAAAGAAAATTGTGATACTAGTGAGAAATTTTCATAATTGCATTAACTGAAGTTGCCATACAGTGCATTTTAGTTGAATATGTGGAAAAATAATAATAATAATGAAACTGTAAAAGATACAAATAAAATTTAAATCTTTTTTTTTCTTCTAAATTTAATTTCTTGTTTGTTTACCACAAAAAAAAACAATTTTCTAATATTAGTATAATTGTAATATGTATCTGTAGTTATCATTTTTTATATATAGATAAATATCATAGCATTTTATTACCAAATCAATATGTGAAAATTTTCGCACAAAGGATAATAATTGCATCTAATCATACGTATTTCATTTTCATCGACTTTTTTTATCAGGGCAAAGATCGATGACCCACTACTAAATTGGAGCGTTAGGGCGGCAATAGTACATATAGGGTCGCAAATAAACTATGATAGCTAGTTAAATACTAAATACAGATAGGTGATGTAGCATAAACAATTAATATAATACTAACATGGAAATAGCGATGTTTCGGCTCTCTAGTTCCGAAGTAGTCATATTAAGTACAATGGATTTAGTTCACTTTCCTTTCTTCCACTCCTAAGCAATCATTAAGAGATTGGTTTTTTGCTTTCATCATCCGAAATGAAGGCTTTTTTTCACGAAAACACAATAGGTCAATCACACAACATTGATTCGCGGTGCCTCACTGACAGTTGGTAATAAAGACAATAGAAATGATTCTGTCAAAATAAAAAGTGTGATCATCCACAGAATGTTATTATCAATATTAAATAAAACCGAAAATGATTTATTTTATAAAAATTAATAGTTTTCGATTATTTAAATATAATTTACTTTAGTTTTATATAATTATATAAATAAATATAAATAATTATATTAACGCTATAGACATAGGCATGATAGTAAAAGATTAAAAGTTATAGTGTCAAAAACAACACTAGTCAAATGTCAAGATAAGTTGTCAATGTGAGAAGTTGAGAACACAACACGTGAAGTTATTTTGAAATATATTTGTATAAATTATTACATTTTACTCCATTGTAATGGCTGATGAAGCCGCTTTTGATAAGAAAAAAGCACATCGAGCTAAACATGCTGGAAGGAAAGCGGAGAAAAAGAAAAAGAAGAACCAAATCGATCAGTCTAACCTAACCGCGAGGCAAAGGAATCCTAAGGCTTTCGCGATTCAGTCAGCTGTCCGAGCTGAAAGACAGTTCCGACGTCGAGAAGACGTTATCGCCAAGAAACAGCACATACCGAAAGTCGACAAGACACCGTTGGAACCGCCTCCGATCGTCGTAGCCGTAGTTGGTCCACCGAGGGTCGGCAAAACAACTGTTATTAATAACCTTATCAAAAGTTTCATTAAAACCAACGTAACAAACACTAATGGCCCTATAACGATAGTGACATCGAAGAAACGACGGCTCACATTGATTGAATGTAACAATGATATTAATTCTATGATTGATATCGCGAAATGCGCTGATCTCGTGCTCTTACTATGTGATGCGAGCTTCGGCTTTGAGATGGAAATCTTCGAATTTTTGAACATCTGTCAAGTTCATGGAATGCCTAAAATTATGGGTGTCTTAACCCATTTAGATATGATTAAAAATGCAAAGAAACTCAAAATGACTAAGAAAACATTGAAGCATCGCTTCTGGACCGAAGTTTATCCCGGTGCTAAGTTGTTTTACCTTTCTGGTATCATTCATGGAGAATATCTGAGGAATGAGATAAAAAATTTATCTAGATTCATATCTGTGATGAAGTTCCGACCTCTGAGCTGGCGTATGACCCATGCATATGTATTAGCAGATAGGTTGGAAGACATAACTAGCCAGGAAAGCATACGTAAGGATCCTAAAGTGAACCGAGATGTGGTACTCTATGGTTATGTTAGAGGTGTGCCATTAATGAAAGACTCAGTGGTCCATTTAGCAGGTAAATATATATAAAACTATTTTACATATTAGACAAATCTTTTGAAATGAAATAATTTTATTGAACACTGTCTGTGCCTGCTGCTCCATGCACTTTCAAAATCTTTATTGTAAATAATAGTTACATTTTACTAAAATCAGGAGAGGCTACCTCTAACAATAACAATATATTTAGGTAATAGTATTAGTGAATAATTCAAATAAATGTTACACATTCAAAAGTGTACATTCCATCAGGATAATTATATCCTGTATGGTGGTATTTAGACACTCTCAAAAAGTTGTCCATTGAATAAAAATGAAATAAAATTCAACTTCTAAATTGAGATTTTATGTTTGTGTTTTAGGTGTAGGTGACATGAAGATACATGAGCTCTCATATCTACCTGATCCATGTCCATTGCCCAATAGTGAGAAAAAACGCCACCTGATGGAAAGAGAAAGACAAATATATGCACCCTTTTCAGGTGTTGGTGGTATAGTTTATGATAAGGATGCTGTTTACATAGAGCTAAAGGGATCACATTCACATAAAAGAGAAGATGAGGAAACAGATGAAAAGAAAGCTTTACTAAAAAATGTTGTAGAAGTTAAGGAAACTGTGGATGAACAAATGCAAGAAACTGGTTTAAAACTCTTTAGTGGAGGAGCTGTTATATACCCAGATATGTTGAAAGATGATGAATATTTAACACATGTTAAAAGCCATGACAAGAGTTCTGATGAAAGTGAGTCTGGGAATGAAAGTGATTCTGATAATGATAGTGGTATAGATCAGAGTGAAATGGATAAGTCTAAGAGTTCGAAACTTCCATGGGATAATAATTCTGGTTCTGAAGAAGAAGACGAAGATGATGATAATATAGATATTGATGAAAAAGAAGTAAGCAGTAATGAAGTAAATCAAGATGGATCAGATTCTGAAAAAAGTTGTGATGAGGAAGATTTCAATACTAAATGGAAAGAAAAACTAAGTGAAAAAGCAACAATGGCATACTTTGATCGACAGAAAACATCTAAGAACATTATGAAACTTGTGTACGGTGATTTTGAAATAGGAAACAAAACAAAAGCAAGTAAAGAAGACAGTGATAGCACTGATGAAGAAGAAATTGGAGGGCTTTTTAAGAAAGTGACTAGTTCTCAAAAAAAGAAACATAGGGAGAAAGAACAGTTGGATCTTGATGAATGTTCATTTTTCTACTCTCTTGACAAACCCAATCTTAAAGATTGGACTAAAGAGGAAAACCACCAGGTTATAATTAACAATTTTGTGACTAAGAAAAGATCTGCTGATGAAGATGCAGAAGAACTTTTAAAATTAGACGATGCTAGTGATGGTGATGATGAAATGTATGGAGATTTCGAAGATCTAGAAACGGGAGAGAAACACGTTAATGAAAACAAACTAGAGGAACAACAGAATGATCAACCCGGATCTAAACGAAAAGCTGAACCAACTAAATCTGATATTCTCAATAAAAAATTGAAATTGAAGGCTAAGTTTGATGCTGAATACGACAATCCAGATGATCATAGAATCAAAGGTGATCACTCATATTATGAAAATTTAAAAGCGGAAGCTCTTAAACAATCCGAACTTAACAAATCTGTTTTTGAAAATTTAGATAATGGCTTAAGAATTGAAGTAGAAGGTTTTAGACCTGGATTGTATGTTAGGATGCTGTTCAAAAACATGTCTTCAGAATTTGTTACCAATTTTGACTCAAGCTACCCACTTCTCATAGGGGCGCTTAATATGGCTGAGCAAAATATTGGTTTCGTCTCATGCAAAGTGAAAAAACATAGATGGTATAAGAAAATTCTCAAAACCAACGATCCATTGATTATATCGCTCGGTTGGCGTCGGTTCCAAACTTTACCAATATATTCAAAAATTGAGGACGACATGAAATGCAGGTACTTAAAATATACACCTGAACATGTCACATGTAACATGCACTTTTATGGTCCGATCACGCCACAAAATACGGGATTTTTAGCTTTGCAAACTGTAAATAATGCGACAAGTGAAATCAAACAATTAGGCTTCAGAATCGCAGCAACTGGTAGCGTCAATGAAATTAATAAATCCACTCAAATAATGAAAAAGTTAAAATTAGTTGGAACACCATTAAAAATTTATAAAAAGACAGCTTTCATAAAAGATATGTTCACAAGTACTCTTGAAGTTGCTAAATTCGAAGGAGCAAGAGTTAAAACTGTTTCTGGAATAAGAGGACAGATTAAAAAGGCTTTGAGTAAACCGGAAGGGGCATTTCGTGCCACATTTGAGGATAAAATCCTCATGAGTGATGTAATATTCTGCAGAACTTGGTTTAAAGTTGATGTTACCAAATTTTATGCACCAGTTGTAAACCTGTTACTACCAATTGGACATAAAAATGCTTGGCAGGGAATGAAAACTAAAGGACAATTGAAGCGTGAACGAAGCATTAAAAATGAGGAAAATAAAGATTCAATGTACACTGATATCATTAGAGAACCTAAAGTATTTAAACCTCTAGTTATACCAAAACAATTACAAAAAGGCTTGCCGTATAGATTAAAACCAAAAGGAAAGACGATGACAATGAGTAAGAATAATGTTAAGGAACAATTTTCAAACAGAATAGCAGTAATAAACAATCCATATGAACAGAAAGTATCAAATGTTATGAAAATGTTAAAAACAAATTTCCAAAAGAAGAAGGAAATTCAAAAAGAGTTAACAAAAGAGAAGATGAAGAAGTACAAGAAGCAACAGGAGGCCGAGGAGTGGCGTAAGATAAAAAGACAGAAAGAGATCAAAAAGAAAATCTGTCGGCATCTAAGTAAAATGTCTAATAAAAAGCAAAAACAAATGTAATTAAGTTTTAATATTTAAAATAAAAATACAAATTTTCAAATATCTTGTGATATCATTTATATCTATCTTCTTTTGAACTATCAAGATATTATTGTCTATAAAAGTATATATTTAATTTTAATTAATAATTTACATATCTTATTGTACAATATTTTAATGATATTCTGAAACGAGGATAATCCGAAATTTGGAAAGCAACTCTCAAATTATCAAAAGGCGAAAACTACATCATACCTAAATTGGTTACGTATATTTGTAGCAGTTTACGATTACTGCACCGCTCCTTAGGGTGGTAGAGTTATAACTTGTAATCTTCCTTATTAAATAACCTAACCTAGCCCAAAAAATGTCCAAAACCAGTTACAGAAATTATCGCGTTCCATGGGCAAATAATATTCAGCTTTATGATTTTAGTTTAGATTGATTTCTATAATTTTTTCTTTGAGCCTTTTTTTACCTTCAGCTAGAATAGAAGAATATCTACGTGTAGTAAGTCTTCGTATCGATGCATTTAGTTTAATTTATAAAAGCGATGGGTCTCTTATTTTCGTATCTATTTTATCTCACTTCCTTTGCATCGGTAACGCGCTTAGGCAGTGGCAGTGATACCACTGGTATTGCAAGTATGTATGCATACTTCTATTATCTATAGGCATTGATCACAAACTATCAGGAGAGTCTTAGGCTTGTTTACAACCTTTGTACTATAAAAACGGTACATGTTCGATGTTGAGTAAACCAGCATCACTATTGTTAAGTTTCGCTCCCCCCTCCCTCTGTTCCCTTCTTTCTGTCCCTCGGATCAGCACATGTGACACTTCAAGTATAGCGAGTATTCGTAGGTGGGGATGACTGCTTACCGTTAGGCGGACAGTAATCTTGTTTGTCAACCGTCATGATATGAATAAAAAGGCAGACTTTCTGTTTGGGACATTATTTATGCGGCAGTACAGGGTACAAAATAAAACAAAACAAATAGTATCGTGTAAATTGTATTTACCTCTTATCATTATGCACAACGTATGTCGTCATCGCACGTTCAGTAAATGGTTTTTTCAATTATTTTTTACAAACGTTACATAGTTCAGATTACATTGGTCAAAATAATCACTGCCTACATTTAACAATTTCCACTTCCGACATAAACGGCCCTGTAGTGTTGGAGGCGCCCGTGGTGACGTCACGGCCCGGGGCGACGTCACGGGATCGAACTAGCGGCACAGTTACTCTCACTATACGAAGCTATAACACATATGCAAAATTATATACATTCGAATTTTTCACTACAACCCTATTTTAATACATTAATTCCTTAATGTAGGTAACTTTTACTCTTTGGTAGCGCGAGCCGCAGGGAAATGTATAGTGGAATGTTTCGGAGGTACGCTATGTATGTATATACCGCTCCCCAGCCGCGTCCTAGAGTTGGCACTTGTGGAGTTTCCGATAGCACGAAGCAAGAACTGAACTTTTCAAGACGAATACAAAACAGCAGCTACACCATGAAGCTATTACAACTAACGAGTAACTCGGCAACGTTACAATCGCATATAAAATTCACGTTTATTAGCTATGTGTATAAATCTTTTATATATTATAATAGTATAATGAAACGAATGATGTGTACAGATGATATTGAGACGACGCGGTCGTCGATAAATATATGCAAATCATTTCCAAACAACTACCTCATATGCCATTATAAAACATTCTTTAAATTATTTATTTAAAAAATAATCTAAAACAAATCGTGAAAATAAATAAAATATTTAAACATTATTTATAAACATTTTTTAAATAAGAAAGGTAATTAAATATACCAGATTACATTTCTTTAAACTTCAGAAATTTTGTAAGTCGACAATAAAAAAGTTACACTTAAAAATAACTGTGATCAGATCGGATCTAACGATTGATTACAATAACGCTAATATCATCCCAACGAACACGCGACCCACTAATATAATACTGTCACAAATATATACAAGTCACTGGAACTCATTTCCGAAATACGCCTTTAAAATTCACGCTAAAAAAAAGTTACTAAAATTGTGATTTCGACAAGAGCTAGTGTCGTACACGAATGAGGTATTCATTGAAGTGTAGCTTCGTCGAGTGTTGCCAGTTGGCAATAACTTAAATTGTCTATTTAATAAATAATTAAGCATAAAATCAATATTAATAAACTAAACAACTTCTTTTGAACACATCCTAGCTAAATATTGCTACATTTGATATCTACTTCATATAAACGCTATATAGAAACCATATTTACATCGTATTAGCTACTAATAAAGATTCCGTCAAAGTAAAATCGGTTAGCTATACAATCATATTTTTTATTCCAGTAGCTATTGGGATTACAATCGATTGCGGGACGAGGAGCTGTTTTTGGAATTAAAAAGAAAACTATATTTACCATTGGTAACAATTTCAGTCATTTAGAAACGATATCTGTCATTTTGACACTGACATGACAGGTAACAAATGTTGCCAGTTTTTAAAGATAAATTATTCCGGAGTTCCCGCAACTGCAGTCAACCCATCCAACACCATTTGTAAACGCTTAACAAAATATACCATAGCTACGATCCATGTTGCTACAAGATTAATTAATAAAATAGTAGATTATAAAAACAATGTAGTAACACTGTACACGAGACTAGTATGTGTGTGCCGTCTCTATGTAACGCTATATACCTCTACAATAAGCCGTAAATGCATAAGTATATACTGAACACAAAAATACTGACAAATCAAGTACTGCTCGGAACAAAAAATATTTAAGAAATGATAACAGAAAGGTTAAATTGCATAATTAGAGTAGAAAATTCTAGAAATGTCATTAAAAGATAAGGACTTACCTATATCACTTCTAAAATATTTTCCATTCTAAGATTAAAACAATTTCTCTAATGAGATGAAAAATTTGTTTTTTTGATAAAAGTATTCACTAAGTACATTAGTTATAAGATAATATGGATCGAACAGAGAGGCACACGTTTATACGTAAAGCTATATGTACACTGACCTCGGCGAGGCACTTGGTAGACTTATGTATTCCAACTACCCGACACTGTGAACACAGCGCAAACCATTTCCGGATTCATTTATCATTCATAAGCATCAATTTTGGAATTAATTTTTAGGATTCTTTGCCAAATCAGATCGTTTATTTTATTTTTAACACACACCGTGGAAACTTATCTTATCTATGTCATTATCAATAATAATAAATATAATATGGAATACACGTTAAGTACATTATAAAACTACCCTCGGAGCACTTCCATTAATTAATTTAAATATTATATAAAGCGTTATGCTACAACGATTTTATTTAATAGTTATTATACACAGACGAGAGTTTATTGTATTAACAACACCTCTTAAAAATCTGGCAACACCTTAGCTTCGTTTTTGTCTTGTTTATTTTTATTTGACTAGATAATGAAAAATGTTTGTAATAAATTTATTGTCTTGCAAGACCGAATTTGATATCAGGTTATCTATATTTTTGGGGTCTAAGATTGTTGCCATATTACAAAAGGACGACCTGCCCATAAACTGTATCAAACTTCATACACTCGGAGACAATTCCCTTATCGGTGATCATGCACAATCCTACATTAAATAAATTATATTAATAAATAAAAAAAAATATTTACATTTTTTCTGGCTTTTAGGAGCACAATATATAAACTTTTGGGAGATGTGTAATGACTTTAAAATAAATATCGAAAATAATTCGAAATGATAAATAAAATTTCATCTAATCCCTAATATTTCCGTCAAATAAACTCTTTGGAGACTCGAATAAATTGACCTCCTCTTTTCAAAGTCGGTCCCAAAAAAAAATCCAATCTTGCATTTTGCAACCCGAACGCATATACAAAACACGTGCACATCGAAATCTTCACACCACCCAGAGTTTCTCCCCGCGCGGGGGGCGCGAGGGGGTCACGCTACCCATAGTCCTGCCTCGGTCCCCGGGGAGCGGGGGTGTCCGGGGGCGCGGCGTGTGGGGGTGGGGGCTGCGCCTAGTTGATGGTGTGGTGTCAGGAGGGCGGCGCGTGGTCGTGCGGGGGGCGCGCCTTCCGCTCCGTGCCGGTCGCGAGGAGGTTGTTGTATTCCACTTCGAGGATTTGTCGGGCCTGCGAAAAAGTTCATTATTATATATGGCGAAATAAGCAATACCATGTCAACCCACACGAATGTCATTACGAGAAAAACGCGTTTGAAAATTTTGAACAACTTGCTTTATATGATTTTTTTATGTATTGGTCAAGTTTTTGGCAATTTCAGATTTATGTAAGTTATTCTACTTATTTTCACAAAAAATAAGTATAAAAACTGCATATTCCGTATAAATTATAACCCAAAACGTTTAACATAATACATAAATTGCATGATTAAAAATGGCTTTTTAGAAGTTTTAAAGCTTAAAACCCTACAAATATTAAAGAAAAATGTTCTTCATCCATTTACCAACACTTCTGCATATATAACTCAGTTTTTTCAATTTTGTTGGTTGAGATGGTATTGCTTATTTGCGTTCAAATAGTATATTATTTTTTAAAGTCATTATAAAATTCCTGCTTCCTCTCTAACTAAGCATACAGTTTGTGCTAGGAGTGGGTACGACAATAGCCCAAGGGTGTGCAGCTCCAACTTACAACTCTCACATTACAAGTAGGTCCTTTTAATTTTGAGTTATTGAGGCTTTATCAGGGTTACTAAAGTGTCAGTGGGGGTTGTTACCTGTGTGTTCTGTGTGGGTATCTGCAGCGCGAGCGCCATGCTGTTGGCGTCGAAGTTCTCGTCGAGAGCGATGAGCGCGCCGTGCACTCCACTCTCTGAGAGGTTATTCGCGTACTCCTGGAATCAAAGGTAATAATATTAATAATTTCTTTAATTTTGCGATTTGAAGGTGAGAGCTGAGGAGGGGTTGGGGGGTTATTTGAGTATATGGTAGCACAATTCCTCTACCAAAGTAGCTTTTCGTTTCGACAGCCCACCAGACGGCAAGCGGGCGCCGGAGCCTACGTACCTTGAGGTTGATGGAGAGCAGCCAGCGCTGCAGGCGCTCGTTGGTCCACACCAGCACGTCGCGCGCCGCCAGCTCGGCCGCGCGGCGCCGCTCGTCCAGCGCGCGCACGGAGTAGCCCACGCGCTTCAGGCACGCCACGCCGAAGTGCAGCGACGTCCTGCGGCGGCACCACGTTAGCGCTAGCGTCGGCATCGGAGCGCGGCTGCCAGCCCTTAAGAAAAGAATAGGCTCTTTTCTTGAAGGCTCGCAGGCCGTATCGGTTCGCAAAGATCGCCAGCGAGAGCTGGTTTCACGGAGTAGATGTGCGAGGAAGTTAATGTCTTCTAAATTGAGCTATTGTGGAATTTCTAATATCGAGGTGGTGAGGGTAAAATTTTTAGTTATGACGCGATGTCATCATGAGCTAGATGTCATCATCATCAGTCCAAACAATACCCTGTATGATTCAAAATGTCTACGCAGTGCCAAAAGATTAAGCCGATTCGAAAAATCTCAATAATTGTCAAAAAATTGTGTTAGTTTAATTTAGGTCTTCGCGATGTTCAAATCCAAAATTACTGAAAAGTAGCACAGAACAGACAAAGCTGGATATATCAGATTTCGGAGGATATGACACACTTTGGGTCGCTGAGCCAGCGGAGTGAGGAATCGTTCTTCCGCTTTTGGTAATAAACATCTAAGACTTGTTCCCGATATTTATTTTCTCAATAGATATGCTCAATCCACAGCCAAAACACTACTTTCATCTGAACGAACGAATAAACGTCAACCACAAACATTATGGAACTTGAGGAATGAAAATTACAAAAATAAAAATTTAATCACCGATTGTTTTTGTCGATAGCATCTGGGTTCTGGCTTATAGAAGAGGTTGTAGATTAATTTATTCCGTGAAAATAAAGCTTGAAAACAGTGAAATAGGGGATGAAAATTTATATGGCGGAACCAATTATTTCTATATTGCATTAGAAATCGTTAAAAGCTAGTACAATATGTAAATATATTACCTATGAAAGCTGTCGACCATCTTTAGTTGCGTTCGTAGATCTCTTTTCGTGAGGTGCTCCAACATCCGAGCGTCCACGAGGCACTCCATGAAGGTCGTTCTATATTGAGGTAAACCTGGGAAATTAATTATATTTACACCATTATTTTTGTGACTCATAATGAACATTTTATTAGTTTTTGAATTATTTTTTTGAAAAATACATAATGTCTTGGGTACATAGATATAGAAGACAATAAATTGTGTATCGCATCTATTGAAATTAGTAAAAATTGAAAGATAAACCAGCGTCACCAATGAAGCGGTTTAAACTAATAAAAATAAAATTGCGCATTGAAATTGGGAAATTGAATGTTTTTGTAGCGCATGCCTACGATGTTTGGTTCCCAGCCACTTGTTAGATGGCGCTTCAATTATAAACACTTTCTATAATTTTACGCCATATAGACCCGAATTCATGTGTTATATCAGTATATTATTTTAGTCTGTCATTATTTTAGAAGACACTATATAAAGCCATATTCCTTTATAACTTACGATTAACTGTTAAATCTATATCAATATAATGTGGTGTCGATTAGATAAAATTATAAAAGGAATGTTGTACTTTTAGCATGCCAAATGGTTAGAACGTGACGGAATATTTTTATGTGTGTGTGTGTGTGTGTGTGTGTGTGTGTGTGTGTGTGTGTGTGTGTGCGTGTGTGTGTGTGAGCACGCACCGAGCGAGGGCAGCCACACGTTGCCGATCCACTCGTGGTTCATGTCCCCGAAGGCGAGCGCGGCGCAGGCGGTGCCGCGCGGCGCGGACGGCGACGTGAGCGACACCATCTCCTGGATGGCCAGCCGCAGCTTGAGCCGGTGCAGCGGGTTGCTGATGCCTACCGCCGGCGCGAATGGGCACGTTACATATGAGTTACCATCCGTCCAATTTGTATTCATTTCTCACAGATATTATTTAAAAAAAACTTATCGAACCAAGACCGTATAAAATTCATCATTTAAATGTTAGACCTTTAAAGATGTTTTCAGAGTAAAATGTATACTAATATTCCTACTAGAATATTAGTATACTAGCTGTGTCCGCGACTTCATTCGCGTTAGTGTATTTTCTTGACTATCCCACGAAAACCCAAAATTTTTCTTGAATAAAAGAGGTCCTATGCGTTAAACCATGTAATAAGTCTTCGCTGGGGCGTAACATGTGTAAACGAACTAAAAGCCACCCTATGACGTCACATTATGGCGATAAGGTTTTCCCACACTAAAAATGGCCGCAAAAGCAGACTAAACGCCATCTATTGGCATTAACTATTAATAATTTTAATAAAGTTTAAAAATTAAATATTTATTGGTCTACCCACAATAACGTAAGTTTAGTAGCGCCATCTCTTGATGAACATTTAAATTATAATATAATATAATATAATCGCACTCACCGATCTCGCGCTGAATCTCCTGGTCGGAGAGCGCGGACATGATGGCGCCGGACTTGACGTTGGCGCGGCACGCGGCCACGTACCACGCCGGCATGCCCACCCACAGCTCCAGCCACGCCACCACCGTGGGCCCGTTCCACAGCGCGAACGGCGTGCCGGCGCGCATGGCCTCGCCCAGCAGCTCGTGCCGGTAGTCGCGCTCCCTGCGACAGGACAGCACGTGAGACAACCCACCACGACACCACCCCCCGCGTTGCGACACCCGCCGCGCCCCCTAGCCCCCGCGTGCAGAGAGCGGTGCGCACTAACTTGGTCTTGGTGCGCGCGTAGTCCTGGTGCTGCGGCGGCGCGTGCTGCTCGTCGTCCGCCGGCCCAGGGCCTGCGACACCCGCCGCGCCCCCTAGCCCCCGCGTGCAGAGAGCGGTGCGCACTAACTTGGTCTTGGTGCGCGCGTAGTCCTGGTGCTGCGGCGGCGCGTGCTGCTCGTCGTCCGCCAGCGCCGCCGGCCCAGGGCCTGCGACACCCGCCGCGCCCCCTAGCCCCCGCGTGCAGAGAGCGGTGCGCACTAACTTGGTCTTGGTGCGCGCGTAGTCCTGGTGCTGCGGCGGCGCGTGCTGCTCGTCGTCCGCCGGCCCAGGGCCTGCGACACCCGCCGCGCCCCCTAGCCCCCGCGTGCAGAGAGCGGTGCGCACTAACTTGGTCTTGGTGCGCGCGTAGTCCTGGTGCTGCGGCGGCGCGTGCTGCTCGTCGTCCGCCAGCGCCGCCGGCCCAGGGCCTGCGACACCCGCCGCGCCCCCTAGCCCCCGCGTGCAGAGAGCGGTGCGCACTAACTTGGTCTTGGTGCGCGCGTAGTCCTGGTGCTGCGGCGGCGCGTGCTGCTCGTCGTCCGCCAGCGCCGCCGGCCCAGAGCCTGCGACAGCCGCCGCGCCCCCTAGCCCCCGCGTGCAGAGAGCGGTGCGCACTAACTTGGTCTTGGTGCGCGCGTAGTCCTGGTGCTGCGGCGGCGCGTGCTGCTCGTCGTCCGCCGGCCCAGGGCCTGCGACACCCGCCGCGCCCCCTAGCCCCCGCGTGCAGAGAGCGGTGCGCACTAACTTGGTCTTGGTGCGCGCGTAGTCCTGGTGCTGCGGCGGCGCGTGCTGCTCGTCGTCCGCCAGCGCCGCCGGCCCAGGGCCTGCGACACCCGCCGCGCCCCCTAGCCCCCGCGTGCAGAGAGCGGTGCGCACTAACTTGGTCTTGGTGCGCGCGTAGTCCTGGTGCTGCGGCGGCGCGTGCTGCTCGTCGTCCGCCAGCGCCGCCGGCCCAGGGCCTGCGACACCCGCCGCGCCCCCTAGCCCCCGCGTGCAGAGAGCGGTGCGCACTAACTTGGTCTTGGTGCGCGCGTAGTCCTGGTGCTGCGGCGGCGCGTGCTGCTCGTCGTCCGCCGGCCCAGGGCCTGCGACACCCGCCGCGCCCCCTAGCCCCCGCGTGCAGAGAGCGGTGCGCACTAACTTGGTCTTGGTGCGCGCGTAGTCCTGGTGCTGCGGCGGCGCGTGCTGCTCGTCGTCCGCCAGCGCCGCCGGCCCAGGGCCTGCGACACCCGCCGCGCCCCCTAGCCCCCGCGTGCAGAGAGCGGTGCGCACTAACTTGGTCTTGGTGCGCGCGTAGTCCTGGTGCTGCGGCGGCGCGTGCTGCTCGTCGTCCGCCAGCGCCGCCGGCCCAGGGCCTGCGACACCCGCCGCGCCCCCTAGCCCCCGCGTGCAGAGAGCGGTGCGCACTAACTTGGTCTTGGTGCGCGCGTAGTCCTGGTGCTGCGGCGGCGCGTGCTGCTCGTCGTCCGCCGGCCCAGGGCCTGCGACACCCGCCGCGCCCCCTAGCCCCCGCGTGCAGAGAGCGGTGCGCACTAACTTGGTCTTGGTGCGCGCGTAGTCCTGGTGCTGCGGCGGCGCGTGCTGCTCGTCGTCCGCCAGCGCCGCCGGCCCAGGGCCTGCGACACCCGCCGCGCCCCCTAGCCCCCGCGTGCAGAGAGCGGTGCGCACTAACTTGGTCTTGGTGCGCGCGTAGTCCTGGTGCTGCGGCGGCGCGTGCTGCTCGTCGTCCGCCAGCGCCGCCGGCCCAGGGCCTGCGACACCCGCCGCGCCCCCTAGCCCCCGCGTGCAGAGAGCGGTGCGCACTAACTTGGTCTTGGTGCGCGCGTAGTCCTGGTGCTGCGGCGGCGCGTGCTGCTCGTCGTCCGCCAGCGCCGCCGGCCCAGGGCCTGCGACACCCGCCGCGCCCCCTAGCCCCCGCGTGCAGAGAGCGGTGCGCACTAACTTGGTCTTGGTGCGCGCGTAGTCCTGGTGCTGCGGCGGCGCGTGCTGCTCGTCGTCCGCCAGCGCCGCCGGCCCAGGGCCTGCGACACCCGCCGCGCCCCCTAGCCCCCGCGTGCAGAGAGCGGTGCGCACTAACTTGGTCTTGGTGCGCGCGTAGTCCTGGTGCTGCGGCGGCGCGTGCTGCTCGTCGTCCGCCAGCGCCGCCGGCCCAGGGCCTGCGACACCCGCCGCGCCCCCTAGCCCCCGCGTGCAGAGAGCGGTGCGCACTAACTTGGTCTTGGTGCGCGCGTAGTCCTGGTGCTGCGGCGGCGCGTGCTGCTCGTCGTCCGCCGGCCCAGGGCCTGCGACACCCGCCGCGCCCCCTAGCCCCCGCGTGCAGAGAGCGGTGCGCACTAACTTGGTCTTGGTGCGCGCGTAGTCCTGGTGCTGCGGCGGCGCGTGCTGCTCGTCGTCCGCCAGCGCCGCCGGCCCAGGGCCTGCGACACCCGCCGCGCCCCCTAGCCCCCGCGTGCAGAGAGCGGTGCGCACTAACTTGGTCTTGGTGCGCGCGTAGTCCTGGTGCTGCGGCGGCGCGTGCTGCTCGTCGTCCGCCAGCGCCGCCGGCCCAGGGCCTGCGACACCCGCCGCGCCCCCTAGCCCCCGCGTGCAGAGAGCGGTGCGCACTAACTTGGTCTTGGTGCGCGCGTAGTCCTGGTGCTGCGGCGGCGCGTGCTGCTCGTCGTCCGCCAGCGCCGCCGGCCCAGGGCCTGCGACACCCGCCGCGCCCCCTAGCCCCCGCGTGCAGAGAGCGGTGCGCACTAACTTGGTCTTGGTGCGCGCGTAGTCCTGGTGCTGCGGCGGCGCGTGCTGCTCGTCGTCCGCCAGCGCCGCCGGCCCAGGGCCTGCGACACCCGCCGCGCCCCCTAGCCCCCGCGTGCAGAGAGCGGTGCGCACTAACTTGGTCTTGGTGCGCGCGTAGTCCTGGTGCTGCGGCGGCGCGTGCTGCTCGTCGTCCGCCAGCGCCGCCGGCCCAGGGCCTGCGACACCCGCCGCGCCCCCTAGCCCCCGCGTGCAGAGAGCGGTGCGCACTAACTTGGTCTTGGTGCGCGCGTAGTCCTGGTGCTGCGGCGGCGCGTGCTGCTCGTCGTCCGCCAGCGCCGCCGGCCCAGGGCCTGCGACACCCGCCGCGCCCCCTAGCCCCCGCGTGCAGAGAGCGGTGCGCACTAACTTGGTCTTGGTGCGCGCGTAGTCCTGGTGCTGCGGCGGCGCGTGCTGCTCGTCGTCCGCCAGCGCCGCCAGCCCCAGCGACGACGCCGACGACAGCGAGCGCGGGCTCTGCGTCTGCGACATCTGCCCCGACACAGGTTTACAGGTCAATGTATGAGATACAGTCACGGAAAATTTGTAAACACATATCCAGGGGCTGGTAATATATGGCTCAAATAAAAAAATATAAGCAACTACATTAACTGATAAAAAATAGCGAAATCAACAATAACAAAAAATATAGCATGATCTGTAAAAACAACACAAAGAATCCGAGATGAACGAACGAGGGTAAAATATATCAAAATTTCGGCCCAAATGTTTAAATGTTTAAATGAGTCAAACGCGTCTCTGTATCATAAAACATTAGACGTCAGCGCTTTATGTCCTTAAATACTACCCAACCAAGTAAAACTGTTAATTAGATTCTTATTACTCTTATGTTACTTTGAGTTGATTAAATTTGGGATTGTGTTTTGTTGATTGCATTGTCGTTAAAAGTTCTGTACTTACAAAAGGTATAACTTCTCATGACAGGGACTTCAGTATATAATATATATATATATATATATATATTTATAGTATTTTAATTCTCACCGGCATGCCAGCCTTTTCTTTTTTGCTAAAGAATCTGCCCAGCGAGCTCTTGATGCCCCTCTTCTTCTGCTGGTGCATGGAGGCGATGGACACGGCGGAGGCGGCCGCCGCCACGCCGCGCGGCAGGCCGGGCGACGCGCCGCCCCACGCGCCGCCGGCCGCGCCCGCGCCGCCGAGCGACTCCTGACTCGAGCTGACGAAACCATTGAATTTCATTTTTAGGTTAAAGGAAATGACTTCCAGTTGTGCCAATTGGGCACAAATTTATTCACCAATGTCATATAGAATGTTTTTCTTTTTTTTAAAGAACCATTTAGTAGGACCAAATGGATGTTCAATATGCTCTTCAAATGATGAGACTAAAATTGAAAGTTATTTTGTCGATATGTCCTGAAATGTTTTCCATATTTATCCCAAAATAGGTTTAGTGATACCATTACTTTTTTTTGTTTTTATAGTCCTACTTTTTACATTAAAAAGTTATTTCTTACAGGTAAAATTATGTTTTATGAAAATGCGAATAAAAAAACACATCCTTTCAAGCAATACCCTCGACATGAAAAAGACAAAATAAAACTTTCATCTAGCTCATGATGGAATTACTATGAAAAATATTTTTAGCCTATCGAAGCCACTACTGAGTACAACACTAAATATAAATAAGTCGACGTACCGTGACTGAAGTTTAAATCTGAATAAAGTGTTTTAAAATAAGAAAATACTTTCCTTAGTAATTCCATTTATTTATTTATATTTTAACATTTTATAAAATTATATTTTACTTATAGAGAATAATGTAATACTTTTGCATAAAAATAAATAATAAATTACACCAATTTATAAATAACTTCCCTGATTTAAATATATAATAATTTAATAAGCTATTTCAAAAATAACTTTCAGAAGAATAAGGATGATGTAATAAATAGTTATTCAATATATTATATAGCTTTGACTTTATACAAATCTTATGCGGGGCATAATTGAACAAATTGTCATAACAATCGCACCAAACATTTGCGAAGTCTGACTGACTCCGTCTCGGTAAAGATCTAGATATATCATGACTTAGGCTAGGTCTGAGGTTAGGAACTGATGTACACCTGTGTATCGGGATCCTTGCGAGGCTTCCTGACATTATTGAAGTCCTGGGCAGCGTGGAAAGTTTTATAAATTATTATTAGTATAAATATTTGCCGATATTAATTTTATAATTAAGCTTCAATTTTACGTTAGGCAGAAAGTACTTAGTTCATGCAGATATGTATTCGAGCGACCTTTAAAAATTCATATTAAAATTAAATCTAAACTCTTACTATCGAAGTAATTACTTTTACTATCGAATTAATACAAAAGGTCCCCTGAAAACACCAAGAACAATAAATTTTAAATGTTTATTAATTGTGAGTGACCTTTAATAATATATATTTTAAATTGCAAATTTGGAAAACCTTCTTTTATCTACTAAATTTTACAGTTACGAGACAAAAATTGAAAAATAATAAAATAAAAAAATTACTATTTTTTGAATTTTGCAGATTTTGAATGACACCAAAAAAATTTTTATAAGCTGATAGATCATAAAAATGAAAAATACATTTGTAAAGGAGATTCTAAAACAAAAATAGTCGGTATATTTGCGCCACACTAATATAAATATCAATGGCGATCGTATCATAATTAAAAACTCACGAGTCATACGGCGTCTGGTAGTGCGTCCGCAGTCTGTCCCGCTCGGCGTGGATGGCGCGCGCCGCCCGCTCCAGGCGCAGCGCGCGCGCGCCCGCCACGCCCACCGGCGACTCCGCCCCCTCCGACACCACGCCCACGTCCTCGCACAGCTGCAGCTGGGGGCGACGCCGGTCAATATCACTCACTTCAACTATTATACCATTTCATAAGCGTTAAGCTATATATATGTAACAAAAACCACAAACAACAAACAAGTTATTTACGAAAAAATATAAATACTTTAGATACATAAAAATATACAAAAGTGTGGGTGAAATAAAAAAGGGATCTTCCACTTCCAAAAAGCTCAACGTGAAAGCATATTATATATTTTACATTACATAATAATTAATATTCATAAACTCGATACTCTGATTAATATTATGAAGCATATTCTGCCGTACAAAGCTAAACTCGGAAGACCTAAACTACGCATCAGTGGCAAACTCTCTGCTAAGATACGACTGAGGTACGTCGATGCTACGAAAAATAAAATGGCTTTGCAGACAAAATGCAGGAATACGATTATATTCAAACTTGATCGCAGTTATGTAGCGGCAATGTTATAGCCTTCAAATGTTGCCTACGTTTGAAGGTCGTGCATAGTATTGGTAGGCAATGGTTTGTAGGATGCAGACCGTGAGTTATAGGATGTTGGTGGTAGGCACCGAGTGGTCGGAACAAGTAGGCGCTGGGTGGTAGGTGGTAGGTGGTAGGTGGTAGGTGTTAGGAGACAGAGACTAGGTAGTGGACACTGGATCGTAGACATTGGGTGGATGGTGCTGGATCGTAGGCAGTGGATGATAGGCGCTGAGTGTTAGGCGTTGGGTGGAAGGCGCTGAGCGGTAGGCAGTGGGTGGTAGGCAGTGGGTGGTAGGCAGTGGGTGGTAGGCAGTGGGTGGTAGGCACAGGGTGGAGGTGGGGACCGACCTGGCTGGAGGGCAGGCTCTCGGAGGCGGGCGCGGCGCGGTAGTGCGCGTGCGCAGGAGACATGGAGGCCGGCGCCTGCCCCACACAATATACGGTTATGTTCGTGTCTAAGCCCACTCCATTATATGCCGACTTGTGGCATTTTTATTACAGTACTTTGAGGTGTTATTATATTTTGAAACAGATATCGTAACCCAGGTTTCCCATGTTTATAATGCTAAATAAAAATAGTAAGTTGATATTTATGTAAGCTCAATAAAATAGAATGAACTTTTAATTTCGGATTATGAAATGAAATGAAATTTCTATTTAGTTTTCTGTAGGAATGATTATTATCTTTATGATACTAATCCAATTAGGTGTAACAAAAGTCTAAAACCATAATTATTTTATAAAAATGAAAGTCCTTATATTTTCGAAATTTCGTTTCCAAACGAAAAGCTTTCTGTAACTAAATGTCATAGTTATTTATGCTAGTGTTATATAGTGTTCTGTGTTCGCTTGCAGTGTGATGTGACGGTGTGGGTGTGGCGTACTCACGGTGTGGTACTTGTGGTGGTTGGGGCGCGAGGGCGAGGCGGCGGGCGGCGGGGACTCGGCGCGCCGCGACAGCACGTTCATGTGCTCGTAGCTGCCCACCTGGAAAAGGTATATTAAATTAAACCTATGATTATATTTGTTAAAAATTACCCATAGCTTAATTGTGTTTTTATAGAAGTGAAGAATAAATTTGCTAAGCTTTCTAGAATGGAACCAGTACAATGAAACATCAAGAAAACAATTACTATTGCGGCCATATCTTAGTATGTCTCTCTCGTCTCTCTCTTTTTAGTACTATTCCCGGTATTTTCCCAGTCTGTTATATTTCTCTTATCTGGATTCGACGGTTTACTCGTTTTTCACAGAGCGATTGCCATCTGACCTCCGCAACCCTCACACCGAACCAGTAAGGCGTTAGATAAGAGCAAATTACCTATCAAGAGTTAATGATTACTATTAGATGCTACTCAAGGACAAACATCCAGGCCGAAACATCTGCCCAAGCGAAAGTCGAACCCGCGGCCATCGAGGTAGGGTCGTTACCGATACACCACAACGGCCGCCATATTTTAGTATTTATACAATCATAGATTGACTATATACGGAGAGGCCTTTTTAACAAACAAAATGTCACACTCCACTGGTCTTTCTTAAATTGAACACGCAAACGCAACAAAGCGAAGTTAGTGCCGCGCTCACCCGCGACTCGAGCTCCTCGGCGCGCGCCTCGGTGCTCTGCTTCTCCTCCTGGATGAGGCGGATCTCGGTGTTGATGGCGTCCAGCTGCTCCTGCAGCATGAGCGCCAGCGCCGCCGCGTCCGTGTGCCCCTCCGCGCCCTCCGACTCGTCGTTCTGACCCAACACTTGCGCTTATACTTTATACCCCTCACTACTCACGCACGTTGCGAGACACGTTTGTTATGCATAACTAGCTTCTGCCGCATCTTCGCCCCAGTGAATAACGTTTTGCTTTCATCGCCTATTGCCTATTGTTATTTTACACCCTTGAGGGTAAAACTTTTACAAACTTTGAATATTTATTTATATCGAATCAACAGCCTAATAAATAAGTTTCTAGCTTCTAGTTCTAAAAAGGCCGATACTTCTATACAACTTTTTATCCCCCCTTTCAACTTCTTACAACCATTTTTTCGCATTAAATAGAAGCTTATGTCCGTTTGTGTTATTAGGATAGTTAATATTTCTCTTAGACTGTAGACTGTCTATGTACAGCGCCAATGCATATAATTATAATTGATATACACAACGACAAGGACGAACACACCCAGACCAGAAAACATGCCTGTATGACCATACAATATAAGCATTTGCTCCGAGCGGGAATCGAACCCGTGACCAGTGGCGCTTAAGGCAAGTTCGCTACCACTGCGCCACAACGTCGTCTACATATTAGAATCAGAAGCTGAATTACAAAGCTAAGATCTAAATGCTGTGAACCAGTCTAGAGTCTAGATGACGAGAGAGTGACGTACCTCGGCGTCGCTCGTGACGTCGAAGGGCTGCACGCCGGCCAGCGCGTGCGCCTGCTGCAGCTTCTCCCACGAGCTGTCCAGCTGGAAGCGGTTAAATGCGTCTCTCTATTACACTGACTGATCACTGTACTATCAAAATACGTACAAAACATTTTTCTGACCGTCGAGAAATTTTATACAGGGAATCATAAAATACTAGTCAATTTAGACAGCCGAAAAATTCATTTGACACCGTTGTGGCGTTGTGGGTAGCGAGTCTGCCTTAAGCCTCGACGGTTGCGGGTTCGATTCCCGCTCGGAGCAGATGTTTGTATTCATCGTACAGGCATGTTTTCCGGTCTGGTTGTGTTTGTCCTTGTCATTGTGAATGTTTCCGGACCCCCGACACAGGATATAATTATCCTAATGGGGGCCGTTGAGTGTGTAGCGTTTATTTATTTATTTATTTATTTATTTATTTATTTATTTGCGTATGTCAATGTCAAAATTTGAGTATGGTGGTAGCCTGGGGCTGGTAATGTGTAAGTGGGGTGGTAGCCTGCGGTAGTGTAGTGTGAGTGGGGTGGTGGTAGCCTGCGGCCGGTAGTGTGTGAGTGGGGTGGTGGTAGCCTGCGGCCGGTAGTGTGTGAGTGGGGTGGTGGTAGTCGGGGCCGGTAGTGTGTGAGTGGGGTGGTGGTAGTCGGGGCCGGTAGTGTGTGAGTGGGGTGGTGGTAGTCGGGGCCGGTAGTGTGTGAGTGGGGTGGTGGTAGCCTGGGCCCGGTAGTGTGTGAGTGGGGTGGTGGTAGTCGGGGCCGGTAGTGTGTGAGTGGGGTGGTGGTAGTCGGGCCCGGTAGTGTGTGAGTGGGGTGGTGGTAGTCGGGGCCGGTAGTGTGTGAGTGGGGTGGTGGTAGTCGGGGCCGGTAGTGTGTGAGTGGGGTGGTGGTAGTCGGGCCCGGTAGTGTGTGAGTGGGGTGGTGGTAGTCGGGGCCGGTAGTGTGTGAGTGGGGTGGTGGTAGTCGGGGCCGGTAGTGTGTGAGTGGGGTGGTGGTAGTCGGGCCCGGTAGTGTGTGAGTGGGGTGGTGGTAGTCGGGGCCGGTAGTGTGTGAGTGGGGTGGTGGTAGTCGGGGCCGGTAGTGTGTGAGTGGGGTGGTGGTAGTCGGGCCCGGTAGTGTGTGAGTGGGGTGGTGGTAGTCGGGGCCGGTAGTGTGTGAGTGGGGTGGTGGTAGTCGGGGCCGGTAGTGTGTGAGTGGGGTGGTGGTAGCCCGGGCCGGCGGTACCTTGGGCTGGAAGAGCGCGGCGGGCGGCGGCTGCGGCGCGGCGGGCGACAGCGAGCGCGTGAGCGCGTCGGTCTGCTGGATGTTGAAGGCGATCTCCGCCTGCAGCATCTGCCGCTTCAGCTGCGGACAACACGCACGTCACTAGTCTACTCACTACACCGACTGTTGCCGAGGCAGGCTCGATCCCACCTACACGTTCTACTACATTAAGTATTACTAGTGCACCCGGAATCAAACCGTTTTAAAATTTAAGCGACATGATTTTTTTAATCATAAACATGTAATTTGATTGGATTACATAAATTTCAATTCAATTTCAAATTCAATTGAATTTGAAAAGTCGTAAACTTAAATTTGCACTTTCTCCTAAAGCTACTCGAACCATAATAATTCAAAAACCTTATTTTTTAATGTTTAGCTGTCAACCTAGTGTCAGGGTTTGTAAAAGCTTTTTTTGTTTTAACTTATTATAAAGTTGATAACGTCTAAAACCATTATTTAATGACCTCCAAAGCATGCAGATTCGTGATTAACTTACATACAAATATGGGGTCCTTAAGCAAATAGACCAGGCCTAGCGATACTTAACGCTCAGATTATTCACCGAGTACACCAGACGACGCTATAACCACCCAACAATAACTTTCGTACCCTCATTTTCAAAGTTCCCCACCTGCTCAGTCTCCATCCTCCACTTGGCCAGCTCCTTGAGGATCTCCGCCTTCTCCGTGAGCAGCTCGTCAGCGTACTTCCTCGTCTTCTCCAGCTCCTGCGTGAGCGCGTTCTTCTCGTCGAGCGCGTGCATTCTCTCCTTTAGGTGTACTTGTAATCTGTAATATGAAAAAATCATTGTAGAAATTTCCTAATTAAAAAAAACTTAAATAATTACGTATTTAAATAAAATATATGTATTGACTACTTTTAAAGACTTTTTATATAGCAAAGGTGGCAAACAAGCAAATGGAGAGCTCAGTTACACTTCCACTAAAAGTTCACACACGCGTGTTGTCAATTCAAGTATAAGAGAGACAGAGAAGAAGGTAAAATAAAAAAAGAAGATAAAATAGGTGAGGATTTGGGATTCCGATGTTCCATCGAACTGACATACGATAGTTGATATTTTTTAAAGTATCAATTGAAAATGAATCGTCGAAATATATGTACGATTGTATGCTCATTAAATTTCAAGGCATTACTAATATTCCTATTGCCCCTCCAAATAAGCTCGAAGCTTGCGCTAGGAGTGGGTACGACAATAGCCCAAGGGGTCAGGATCGAACCCTCGACTCTCGCGTTAACGGAGCGCAGTCGGCCCTTCTACCGTTGAGCTATTGAGGCTTCAAATTAAACTTCAGCACCACTCTCCCGCATACACGACACGCGGGCCTCTTAAGGGTATGATATCAAAGGGATCGGGAAGTTTGGAACCAATATCTCTCATTGTCAACGCGTGAGTGACAACTACAAATGCCAAAGTAAACGCGCTTAGGCTACGATCAGGAGGTCGTATGATTGCTTGCCAACAAATGTAATATATAGGTATGTGAGCGCTTATTTCAAATACCATGTTACAGTATATGTCTGATCTCTCGATAGTCTGATATACAATAAAACCTGCGGCTTTTGACATCCGTCGTATCTGTCGCGGTGCGTTTTTATTCAAGGAATCGGGGACGGTCATTTTTTTGGGCAATGTCTACGGCGACTGAGGCCTTGATTGATTAAAGTATTATGGCAGACACTAATAAAACCACGCAGATCCTAGCAGATTCTTCGGATAGCGGAAAATTAGTAACATGTTAACATTTGGACACGCTTGGCCAAACGGCTTGCAGTATCTAGCCTACTATAGCTCTGTGGATCTATCTCACCTGTCATTAGACTCCGACAGCAGCTTATCGACCGTCGCCGACAGTCGCGTGTTATGTTCCTCGTTCATTCGCAGCCGCTGATTCAGTCTCATCAATTCAGCATTCTTCTCTTCAACACTAGCCTCTAACCTCTGTATGCGATCTTCGGCCGAACCGTGTCTCTCTTGAGCCTGAAAAGAAATAACATTTAGAATTATATTAAGAATCGAAATGCTGATAAAAATTTATAGAGATATTTAATTCACCAGTCACCATACTAACTACTTCCGGGTAACTACGACCAGTCCCCACCTCTACGTTAAAGCGCGTGACATATGAAAGTGAACCTAAACAAATCAACAATACTGGGCACGTAGGCGTGTGCAGGAACCACCGGAACAAGTCCTTGGAAAAGTCTCTAAAGTCAAACTCAAATTAAAATAGTCTTAAGTATGTTACTGTTAAGGTCTACTTTCAATTTCAATGTAAGTTTAGCTACTTAAAGCACGCCTACGTGCTTACATTTCCCCTCACCTGACTGAGGGCTTCCATCCTCGCTTTGAGCTGTTCCTCCATCTCCGGCAACGACGACATCTGCGCCAACTTCTGCGTGGACAGTTCCAGCTTCTCCTCTATCGCCGCGATCTTCTCTTCTTGCAGCTGAAATGTCGAGAGTGTAATGACGGTGTGATGGTCACGTGGTCATGTCGTATGGTCTGCGTCTAGTTACAACTAACGATTTCTGGTTTATTCGTCGAGTAAGGGATCTCGCACACGACCGACTATTGCAAAATATGATAATACACATTTTATATGGCCCAACTATGTACCTAACAAGTTATAGGAAGTTACAACGTCTTTCTGAGTAATGTGTAATACGTTTTTTTTTGTTATCGGGGAAGAAATCTGCTCACAGATACCTGGCCTCTTGGGGAAGAGAACCGGGTTAAGTGGGATTTCATGAGAGGTGGTCGGTCATGGGAACCCACTAAAACCTTCTCTTTGGCCGACCTCAGTGAAAGAGAGAGGCTCCGGGATCTCTTAAGAGAACTCAAAACGGGGCATCTCAAACACTGTGCTGGCAGAGCTCAGTTGCAGGGGCAAGATGTAAAATAATGATATGTGATCGAAGGTTGACAATAAAATATATCTTTGCATGTATGTATGCGCAAATGTTAATCATAAATGCTTGGGCATCAATAATACAGAACGATAAAGGCGCATTTGGTGATATTATTGTCTGCGGATCGTCTGTCGTGTGCGATAAGCTCAATGTGTTACGTGTATTGTTACATGCAAGTGCGTTTAATCGTTAAGGAACTAACCAATACGTAGGATATTAATAATTTAGATTTTGACCATGGCTTTATTGAGAGATCTATATATTCATGGGCGTAGCGAGGCACGAGCAAGGAGGGCAGCTGCCCCACCCTGGACCTTGTTAAATACTCAGAAATGGAGTAATATAATACATTTTGAACTATTTATCCAATTATTATTGGGGAGAATAGTCATTTTGCCTCCTCTAGGCTTTAAATTAAGGCTTTCACCTTCCTGGGCCAAATCCTGGCTTCGCCCATGTTTATATTTATAAATTTAGTTAATACTAAGACTATCAGCAAGATACATCGTATTAAAGACAACTTATAGCTTTTATTACACATCGCAATAAGCTGTTACTAAACCAGATTTTTTTCTGCACAAATAAGCAGAATAAAATAAGCAATTGTTAATATTTTTTTAAGTAATGATGCCTTTTAAGTCTTATGAAACGCCATATTTTCTTAATTCGTATTTTACAAATAATCTATACATCTAGTTTGGGTTGGTTTAATTCTAAAAATACACCAAAACATAAGGCAGTGAGACAGATCTATTTAATCTACTCCTAACAATGTTAGAACAATAATTAATAATAATAAAAAAGTAAATAATATAACCGTTTAGTTTTTCTACAGTGTATATAATCCATATACGCCAGATATCCCAAAAACATATATATATATATATTTTTTTATGTTAGAAGTTGGCAAACAAGCATACGGCCCACCTGATGGTAAGTGGCTGCCGCAGCCTATGAGCACTTGCAGCACCATTAGTAGGTGCCACTCACGCGTTGCCAACCTCGAGATATTAGTTCTTAAATCTCGTTCGCCCAGTAATTTCACTAGCGTACAATGCCCTTCAAACCGGAACACAGTAGTGCCTAAACACTACTATTTGGCGGCAGAATATTGGACACTGCGGTGGTACCTACCTAGCCGGCCTCTTGCAACAAAGACCTACCACCAGTGTGACTGATTGCACTGGTGGAATAATCTCTGTTGTGACAAAGATTATCCCAACAGCGGGCGATGGGGTCGTCACATCCCGACGCCTCGAAAAATCTATACATTACCCACGTACTATGAACAGGCCCTTCCATACAGAAAAAATTACAGACTCAACACCAACGCAACGAAACCATGTCCATGCAAAAGCTTGTAACATCACTGAATGAAGTTAACTTGTGACTAACTTCATTTCATTGCGTTAACGAAGAATGAACAACGAGCCTTTGACATTTTGTCAGCATAGAAGAGCCTGTAAATTATATAGTAAGTTACAAAAAAGTATATACAATGTTATGATCTCAAATTAATAAAAGCAAGCGGTCGGGGGGCCCCCTTCAGAAATAAAGATCCTTTCGTTTTTTATTCAACACCAAATGTAATTTGAAATGAAATCTGTATATTTAAATGATAAAAAGAGACAGGGACAAAGAGAGAGAGAGAGAGTTGCGCACCCGGCTGCGCACTCACTTGCTCGTGTGCACACACGCACACACACAGCATCCGGCATTTCGTTACGTGACGATTTCTACTAAATCGCACTACCTGCAACCCGCGTTAAGGAACTTCGTTCCAACAACAATAAAAATGCAAAAGATGAAATAATTTTGAATTGTTAGGTACCTTCAGTTGTGCCTGTTTGTGCTGCAGCTCCTGTTCGAGCTTCTCGTTGAGGTCGTGCAGGGAGGTCGATTCGCGCTGAGCGTTCAAGTATCGCTTCTCGAGCGTCGCTATCCTCTCCTCCTGGAATAATTTTTTTATAATTCACTTACTCACTTACGAATACTTACTTATACCTCGAACTAGGATAAAATAAATAAAGAAATAATTAAATTAATGTAACACATTCGTAATATCCTGTGTCGGGGTCCGAAACACACACAGTGACAAGCACAAGCCCACCCCGACCGGAATACACCATACAGGTAGTATGGTCAATACAAACATTTGCTACGAGCCGGATTCGAACTCCTGACCTGTGGCGCTTAAGAAAGGTTTGTTAGGTGTAGACTCAAATGAGTTAGTTATAGTACCACATTTTATATGGCCCACAAATGTACTAGTGCAGTTAACAAATTACATTTCGCCAAATATTGTCAAGTAATAAGAAAGCATAGAAAAGCGCGTAAACGTAATAGAAAAGATAATATTGCAAATTTTATACCTTAAGATCATTATATAAGGTTCATTATATATTTTTTAAGTGTCGGGTGTTTTCGTGTGTTACCGAAGATTAACGAAGCGTCTAATATTTTATGTCACACCATTTATTAAATTTACCTGATCCTCCTTTTGCGCAACATTCTCTCTAAGATCGCGCTGTAACTTGGAGCATTCCTCTTGTTTCCTCGTCAATTCCTTCTCCCCCTTTGACAGTCGCTCTTCCAATTCCGTCACTTTATTGTTGAGTTCCGCGACGCGCCGTTGCCACGAACTCAGTTCTGCCGACTGGGAATATTAAATTGATTAGATACACAATTTTAACAGGTGTATGACATGCAGCGATACGTAAACTAATAAAATTGGTATTTGATATATGTATAGGGTTTGAACTATTGTTGGGACGTGTCTTTATTGGATATGTAATGAGTAATTTGGTCTAATAAACTAACAAGGAGCCATAACGCTTATACTAAAGTGTTGACGAAAAAAATAACAACAAAATTCCTCAATAACTTAACAAAGTGAATTTAAAGAATTGATCATAAAGAAATCATATAGGGATCTTATAGGGGTCTACCATGAACTCTTATTACGATTCAAAACTGAGCTGAATTTCAATTTCGTACTTCATACAATGACATCCTACTAGCGATTCATTATTAATCAATATATTAAGTTAATAGGAAGTTACAGATAATTACGTTAAATTTGTTTTAAAACGTTACGTCACTCATTTACTACTACTGAACATAACCTGAACTAAATTGCATCGCAATAGAATTGTATAGTTACAGTACAGTACAGTTTATAGTAGCCCCCATATTAATTAAAAAACACAATTTAAACTTTTGTTTTTTTTTTTACTAAATAGTGCGTAATATAAAGTCCTTTTACTAACGATAAGTACTGAATACATACGGAACCTTACTTTCATTCGAATAGGCCCCTCCCCTTTAGCCGCCTCCTTGTTAGTTCATATATGTGTAGTATATTGAAGGCGAGTACATAACGCATGCAAATAAACGGTAAATAGATCATGCACATTTCACACTAAGATTGTAATTATAAATTATTAAATAAAAAAAGTTATGTCTACTCCACTGTTTTTTAAACTACCATGAGATAAAATGCATATGCGATCACTGTAGCCTATGAACGGTCGCAGTATAAGAAGTATCACATGCATCTTGCTGATCCTGAAGGTAGAAAGGCATTGCGGAGAAAAAGGAATAGAATGGAGTGGTTGTTTGGGCTTCAATTTTTTATCAATCTTTGTTTTTTATGTCTGTCTATCTGTTTCTCTTTTACTTTTTACGCTTAAAGCTAAGATGCATTGATTTGGATAAATTTGAGTAAATGGGACTTTTAAAATAGACATAGACTATTTTTGCCTTGTAAAGAAAACTTGAAGGCGGTGAAAAAACCTGAAGAAAATTTGACTAATGAAATATGAGAACAAATTATTTTCATTGTACTTCATTACCAATGATTGACGATTAACACGGGCAAAGCCGGGAGCATAAGCTAGTTATCAATAAAAGTAAGGCATATGATAAATATTCGTGCACATTCATATTAGTAAAACAATGAAAAACGAAATTGTCGCAACTACTTTCAAATAAAATTAGAAGCCTCAATAGCTCAACGGTAGAAGGGCCGACTTCGATCCGTTAACGTGAGTTGCGGGTTCAATTCTGACCCTTTGGGCTAATGTCGTACACACTCCAAGCGCAGGCTGCGAGCTTTTTTTGGAGGGCCACTAGGGATATCAGTAAGTAAAAAATGAAGATCATTTTTTTTATAAAGAATATTGGCAATGCTTTTTCAAGTCATTACTAATAAACCTAGTGCCCCTCCAAATAAGTTCATAGCTAAGAATGGGTACGACAATAGCCCAAGGTCATGATCGAACCAGCGACTTTCGCGTTAACTGAGTCGGCCTTTGTACCGTTGACCTATTGGCGATCGGTTAGTCACGAGCTGGAACAGTTTTGAAAGTATTTACAACAATAATAAAAAGAGTCAGTCAGTCATAATGTGACGAATGTGAAGCTGACCTGCTTGGCGATCGTGTTTTGTAGCTCGGTCAGTTTCTTGCCCTCCGTTTCGCCGTTAACACTACTCTCCTGCGACGACGATTAAATAAAATAAGTGACTGTTCGCGTCCTTCCGATATCAGGGTTTTTACTTATTAATCGATAGCTAATAATCTAATTGACAGTTTAATTGCTATTTATATTACATGTTAGCGGTCTCGGCAGACGTTGTCCTGTCCCGAAAAAAAATCTGGGACCCGATAGTAGCGCCGCCTAACTGAGTCTTATTGTGAACAAAAGTGAAGCTATTAAAAAATAGGAGTTGATGTTAGAAAGGTGAAAATTTAGGGTCGTATATTTTGATGCCAATAAAAAAAAAATTAAAAAAATTTTTACCAAAAATTAAAAATTTGCACACAAATTTTGCATAAAAATCGGTCGAGCCGTTACGGAGAAGTTTTTGTAACAAAATAAATAAAGTTTACCCTCAATTTAAACCAAGCCCGCGATCTAGATATGTACTCTTATAGCCGATAGTGGTCTACTGAAATAGATAGCTAATTTAAAGCTTTTGATTTGTTGATGTGTCACTTAAAATAAACGCCATTCAAATACGTATTCAAAAGTGTACTATTTATGATACTACGTTTCTTCCGTAATTTTTTTAACCACTTTTTTCTAAAATATTTGTTGTTTTCAATACTTATAAAAATAAATTTGAATATTGTTAATTATAATTACTTTATATTTAGGCCTGAACAATTTAACTATTTATATATAGGTATAACATTTATTTTTAGCCTACGACCCTAATACGGAAGGACGGCCAAACATGCCCGTCTAACTTTTCGTTTCGCTATGCAAAACTTCTAATTGGTCAATATATCTTACCGAATCCTTTAACAATTTCACATAGACAAGATTTTTTTTTAAATTTTGGCATAGAGAAACGTGTTCAGTTGACGGAATTGAGTAAAACTTGTCTATTAAAACTAAAACATGACAATTCTACACAACCATTCACGAAGCTCCTATAGTATTTAGTCTATGGTACGTATATTTTTAATCTGTATTGATTGTTTTGTGTAGTTAATATTAATGTTTTGTAATTTCCTGATTTTTTGACTTTGAAATATGCCTCATAGTATAACAATTATTAATATACATTTTTATTACAAAAAAATCTTTTTCTCTTTAATCACCAAAACACAGTAGAAACTCGATTATCTCATCCAATTTTATCGATAATTCGATTTTAAATCGATTTTTAAAAAAATTAATGGAAAAGACCTCAGATAGTGGAGTCTCTACTGTATTTTAAACGTCTTCGAAAAAATGAATGTCGCATGTATGTCTGTTTATTTAATACCTTTGCCTGCGGTTGTTCCCCGTTCTGTTCGGGCGAGCCGGTCGGAGCTGTTCCGTTCTCCTTTGGCTTCTCGCCCTCTTGCGTGCCGGACGCTTTGTATTGCTGTAACTGTTTAAGATTTGTTAAGTATCACATCCTGTCTAGACACAGTAGAAAAACAAACACAGTTAGACTTATTTTTTTTTTTAAAATCAACTTAAAATAAATACGTACTTCTTCTTTGGTTAACGCCAATTCTTCTTCTAACGCTGTATTTCTCTCTAACGCGACGCGTAATCTTTCTCGAACCTGAAAAGAAATTAAAAACATTTTGTTTTATACGTTAAACCATAAGCATTTTGTAACGGTAACACAGTGTGTTGGGAGGAACCCAACCGATATGGGCCGGCTCGACTGGGAAAGTACTACCCTCTCACAGAAAATCGGCATTCAGTAACAGTATCATTTTCCGTTCTCATCCCTACCCTTCTGTTCCTTGAGCTGGCAACGCGTATACTTCAAGTATCGCAAGCATTCATAGGTTTCAGTTACTGCTTACTACGGGCAGACCGTATACTTTTTGCCACCCGTCATGAAATAAAAAAATAATAAGAACAAATAAAAATGGACTTTTTATTTGTCTTAAAAATCGAGAACCAAAAATATCACTAAGAAGTTACAAGTTACTTAGTAATGTATACCTTCTCGTCGAGTGCCTTGTGGTGTTCGAACAGGCTCTTGAGCGCCTTCAGCACCTCCACTTCTGAGGAGACGCCGGACTGAGCGGCCGCCTGCCGCTTCACGACAGTCATGCGCAGTGAGCGTTCGTGCCTTGACACCAGGCATTCTAAATGTTCTAGGAGTAACTGGAAAAATTACAAAACAACGCTGGATGAGTCATACTAGAATTATCTTTTAAAATTAGGTTACCACATTTTTTTATTGAAACGTATTATTGCCTCTAAATAAAAGGCAAAAACACTATTTTAACATTTAATTCCTAAAATGCCTTTCTCCTTATCTCCCTTAGATAAAAGATCTTGGATTAATTTTAAATGTATTGTTCCGTTGTTATTACGAATTTTCTAATAAAAGTTCTCCTATTATGTAATTAGAAATCAAACTCAAGTCGACATCGAATCTTCATTAACACTACGATGAAATAATTTGTCAACGAAAAACCTATTAACTGCCCAGACAGTAGACACAATAGCTACACAGTGCCGTGCTCTATACTGTTGTCATTGGACAGCTGAGGTATTAAGCGAAACCGCCAAAACTGAAAATAAAATTAGCACCACCCAATCTCATTTCAAGCATACCAAATTCAAGAACCAATCATCGAGTCCTGAAAGTATTCTCAACTTTACCCGAGCCTAGACGGAATGCATCTTGAATAATTTATACATCTCCGCAGCTTTCCGCGAGTGCCAAAAACTTACGACGTCATAACGCGCCGTTACCCCGCTGGTGGTAAATTGTATCTCATTGTCGGAACAGATGAACAAATAGGCCCCCAGTGGTCCACTTTGTTATATTCTCGGGCGTGTTTATTGGTAAAGTTGAATTGGGAATTAGACATCGCCTTGGAAACGAGCCGATGAGGCGCGGCGCTGAGGATCGTATACGTATAGTTTTATATCACACGGGGATATTGAAAAATGATTCGAGTAATAATGTCGTATCGCTTACAATATTTTGTCTTCATTGCTTAGTTACTTTTTGAATTTATTGAAACTGCACGTTTATAATTACTTAGATTAATCTTTTGTGCTTACATTTCACTTATGAATTCTTTAGCGAAATTTATTTATATGTTTAAGGTACAAAATGTAAAATATACATAATTGGAGTTTTTATAAGACAATAAAAGACTAGAATACCCTGTGTCTTAGTTAAGCCTTAGAGAGTGATAGAAAGTAATCAGTAATAAGTTAATAATTAGCCCTAGCCTCTAAACGTCTCGCATCAATTTATTACTAAAATATAAAAGCTTGCCGCGAGATTATGTACATAAACTCTTGTTTCTTACAAAATTTAGAAAATTGATCTAGACATAAGAAATCATAATTAAGAAGACGTAATTTTATAAATACATCGATATAAGTAGCTCACGACAACCTTTTATATTTTAGTAATTAAATTGATGGGTGGATACAATTTAAAGTTTATTTTTTCTTTTTAGAACATTTAAATAAAAGAAATGTTTTTTAAACTATTAATTTATTTTTATTTTATATCTCATATATAAATTGTATTGTAATAGCAAAATATGTATTTTAAGGAATAATGACAATGGTGTGAGACTCACTCTGGTATTGTTTCTCTCCGCCTTTAGCTCCGAGATTTCTTCTTCTCGCTCTAAGAGCTGCTCCCTCGCCTGGTTCAATTCTTTCGTGAGGGTTGCGAATTCCTGTCGACAACAAATAAATATTAAACATCTTGAAAAAGTTTTTAAAGGCAATTTTTTCATTCATCAAAACCTTAGTCTTAATTAATTCTTTTCATATTGCTTTGTCATTGAAATTATACAATTTTTAAAAATTTAAGCTTAAAAGTAAGATTCAAGAGCACCTCTACGCGTCCTCGACCTGAAATCTTAAAATGCGTCAAAGTCAATATAAGATTTTTAAGAGCACTTTCTTTTGAAGTTGACTTAGTATCAAGGCAGTGGGAATTTCAGGTAGTTTCCAGTACAACCATTACGAATTATACATAATATATATTTTAATACGAATTTGTAAGGATGTTTTACTTTAAAAGGAACCTACAGCCCCGCATTTACGAGTAGCATTATTTCCATAATGGTGGAAATAAAAGATAATTTCGGCTAAATGTGTCTATGAAAGTACAGATTATTTAAAGAAAGCGAAATAGACAAAATAGAAAAAACCTAAATCGCTCGGTGAAATTGCTCGAAAATATATACGAAAAACTGATATAGTAGAACCAGTGACCCAGTAAAACGATACCAGCGACATCGCAGCGGGTTACTGTCCTGGCGCACGCAACTTGAGGATAACTTTGTTCCACAACATTGAATAAAGGATTTTATGTCCGACCAAATCTGAATACGACGGAGTTTTTTCATATTTACTAACCGAGAGCCCATTTAAATCTTTTACGAACATCAGCCCCGAAAAATAAATTATATTTTGTGAATTTCTCGGAATAAAGACCATCGTTTAACTTATAATGACCTTTTATAAATGTTTTACCCGTATTAGGAAATCCCCTTAAAAGTACTTTCATATTAGAAAAGTAGATCAAATAATCGACCAAACAAAATCGGGATTGAAACGTTTTTTTCTGGCAACTTTTATTTCCACCCGAAACTTGATACGTGAGTGGAATCGATAATTTCCTCGGCTTTCAGATAATATTTCTTAAATACAGACACGGTTTTCCGTTTTGCGATCTTCGGGTTCGGGTCCTTTTGTCGGGTAAGAGAAAAAATTAAGAATGTACGAAGGATTCATTACTCTCGCCTTTCAGATGTTATGAGGGGATAGAAAATACCTTCCCAATCTTTTATAGAAAATCTAAAATCCGTTTTTGATAAATAAACTTTTGTGAATTTCTTTTATATTGAATTTACTTGCTGCCTTTTGTTCACAAAACTGTCGTGAATAAAAATTGTACAGCAAACAATAATCTCTTTAAATATATTTCTTCCCCGGGGAGTCTGTCGTGAAGATGGCGGGCGGCTGGCTCGCCGTCTTTTTATTTTAGTTGTATTGACATCATTATGACTATCGCATTGTTTACTCGGCTTATTAGTTTCCGCTGTTTGTTGCCGCAACGAGTACTTATCTAAGTATTTATGTTTATCAGATAATTTATAGTTTTGAATGTCAATCGTAATATTATATAATGATCGTGGCTTTATCAAAATCCTGAACTCCCAGTTCCTTTTCGTTTTCTTCCTTACCTCTATTGAAAAGGTCGGTAAGTTTGTAATCTTGGTAGGGTTTAAAAATATATCATACAGTTAAAGAGATCTTATAGGTTCTCATTCTCGAAAGTTTTAAGTCTATAATTTTTATACAATACACAACAAAAAGTAGAAGTAAATAATTTAATTTTTTCGTATGGCAATTTTTTCGATATGTCAAAATTTGTCCGCGTTTTCGCGTACCCCACAAATAGCCCTGAGTATTGTTACGAATATATAGCAAAAGTGTTTCTTTGATAAATATTGTATCCTAACATATATAATTTACTAAATTATGATTCACACATTATCATATCCTTTTATCTTATAATCAACAGATCTTTTATCCAAAGTACCACATCTCCTTCAAAGCTACTAATTAGTAGACGACGTTCCTGCACTCAAGTTTCATCTACCTGAGAGCTCGCCTGTTGCGTTCTCCTGCATTTGGGTAAATGATTATCTCATTTTCAAAGTGCATGAGAATTGTAATTATTTGATAATAGCATCGGCAATTACCTAAGTGCGTTATACCGCTATAATTGTTAATATTTCTAATTACGGAACATCCCTAAAACTTGTCGTGTTAATTGGACTAACGGTTTCGAAAATTGATATTTGTATATTAAAGTCCTGAAACTCGTATTGTAATAGAATAGGATGTATTTTTGTGTAACATATGCAATAGAAATAGTCATAGCAATTTCAATTAGTGGCAACGAAACACTATCCTTTATAAGCCGAATCAATTTCCGGCAGATGCCAAAAAATTTTTCCCTTTCAGCCATTTCGTTTGATTTAAAGGGGGGTTATGGAATTTACATTTACAAATTAAAAAACTTTCATTAAAAAATTATTTAATTATGATATGACAATGAATCAATTTAACGTTTACTCAAATAAATGGGTATAGAAATAAAATATTTTATTCGAAAAACCTCTAAATGAAAGCATAGAATAGAAATGCATATATGAAGAAAAAACAGCAATGGCTCGAAAGATTTCTAAAACCGTACTGCGGTTGACCCCGCCTTGACTTTGGTGAGTGGCATTCGAGGCTAGCTACCTATTAGTGAAACAGGTGGTGCAAAGAATTCGTTTACTGAGAGCCGGTGTTTGCCCCTCTTTGATGCGAATGCAGCAAAATGTTGATGTGACCCGAGCCGGCGGCGCTCGAGCGCCTTGAAACGATTGTTTCGACTTTTGAAAATGACTGAAAATACGACGTCCTTGTCTGAATGAAAGCCATTGATTATTTTCATTTGTATGGTCACGAATATAGACTTTTTGAAATTTTTTAAAAACCTTCTACCAAAAACCCTATTATTACATATGAGGATACAAATTGTTTCTTAGGAGAAATTAATGTTTTTCATTTTGTTTTTCTTACATTTATATAAAAATAATGATGAGGTATACTTTATAACACATCCAATTTGTTACAAATTATTTCCAGTACGTGATCATGTATTACGAGCTCATGTGTGTGATGAACGATGGTACATGTCACGGAATCCTTACTGAAATATAAATAGAATAAGGATCACTATAACTAACAATATTCTTATACATATATTTGATATGTTATTTATTATGTATAAGATAATAAACACGCAAGACATCGTAACACAAACCTACCTGAAGTAAAGCGGTGTGCACTCGGCACGTACACACAGCGCCGTTCTTGCGCGAGCACGGCGCGCCGAGTAAAGCGCACGCGCCGCCGCCGCGCAGCATCGCGCGCGAGCATCCCTCGTCACCGCCTACCACCACCGACCTAACTCTCACAGCTTCATGACATCACATCACTTCAAGTTCTTGTCATTGTGACATTTGACAAAGAGGAATAAATATTTTGTGGTCTTCGGCAACGCCGTCTTCATCCATTCAATGTTCACATTTTGTTATACTGATTTTCAATGCAAACATTTTATTTACATGATCTTTTATAGATAACTACGTTGCACGAAACTTTTTATATTAAAACGTAGAACATATTGTGACGTATATTAAAGTATATTGTTTGTACCTATTTGAAATGCGAAGACCGTAAATTGATATATGTTTTTTTTTTTTTTTATGTTAGAAGTTGGCAAACAAGCATACGGCCCACCTGATGGTAAGTGGCTGCCGCAGCCTATGAGCGCTTGCAGCACCATTAGTAGGTGCCACTCGCGCGTTGCCAACCTCGAGATATTAGTTCTTAAATCTCGTTCGCCCAGTAATTTCACTAGCGTACAATGCCCTTCAAACCGGAACACAGTAGGGCCTAAGCACTACTATTTGGCGGCAGAATATTGGACACTGCGGTGGTACCTACCTAGCCGGCCTCTTGCAACAAAAGACCTACCACCAGTGTGACTGATTGCACTGGTGGAATAATCTCTGCTGTGACAGAGGTTATCCCAACAGCGGGCGATGGGGTCGTCACATCTCGACGCCGGTATATCGAGAAAAGTTTTCTCAGTGAATATTACGATTTTTTTTTTAAAAGATTTGAAGAAAACATATTGGCTTCGTTAGCGCTAATCTTTCCATCTGAAACTGCCGAAACTTTGGCACAATTCTAAACATTAGTCCCTGATAAAAGATAATACGTTAACTTGGCTTGTCGGATAAATCTGGACCGTTCTCACTCTTCGACACCGAACCTTTCTCCCTTATCACGTTCCCTTGACGAAACTTTTGATAAGTGACATTATTCTTCAAACGTTTCCTAAAAAATGGCTCAGTGTTTTGAAAATACATGTCACAAAACAATTACATTTGAAAAATGGCTTAGTTTCCATTTGAGAGTAAAAGCATTAAGTTTTGCGTCGCTAGAATAAAATCAAGACATTGATTAATGATCGCTTCCAGTCACTAATAAGACATAACAATCTACTGATCTATGTTTATGTCTATAAGACTGTGGACGGGTGGACACCCCAATTACCCACTACACTCCCCGGAGACTCGCCGTAAGTGACTTTTACTACACCATCTCTGAGATGCCAAGATATAAAGTACATTAAATTTCTAAAAATAGGATAGAGAGTTATTGATAAGTAGGTGCTAAGAAAGTAGAAATATAAAACTAATTTCCAATATAAAAAAATAGCCTTTGTTAAGATAATAAAATTAGAAATACACATATAAATTAAGCCTTTCGTGCTCACGAACGTTTAAAAGTAAAACTCAAAAGACAATCTCATTATTGTCTAAAAGAAACAGAGTAAGAAACTAATAAAAATAACAGAATAAAACATTCCAAAGCTAATTCCGCTCGGAGCTCTGCCGTACTGAATGTAGAACATTTTGTAGACAACGGCGGAGCAATAACATAAGCACATGGAGTTAAATTGAAGCAATCTCGAATAGATAAATCCAGCGTGTAGCTTCGTATGGGTCACTCACTTTGATGCGGTTTCTCTTTGTACGTAATGTATAATAATTTCACGTAATGTAATGTAATATTTCAATAATATTAAGTGATTTCAAGTTTTTATCTAAGATTTGTAAAGAATAAATAATGATAATTAATTTATTGTGTTTTCTTTGTGAATTTAAAAGTTAGATCAGGGTGGAATTGTAGATACACTTGCAATAGTAAGAAGATAAATTAGAGATCTACTGAAAAAATTAGAGAAAAATGTGAAGTCAAAATATCATCTTGTAGCCTGGTCGAATATTTTTTTATGAAATCCATCATTTGTAAACGTCATCATTCCGCGTCATTATTTGGAAACGCAATATCGGATTAGCCTCGATCAGATGTTTGTCAACTTCATCTCTAAACTACCACTACGTCTGTGGTAACTGAAATATGAAATATTTTATTATCCCAGAAACAAGCAGTTCGAGTTAGTGATATATTTATATTGGAAATATTATTATATTATAGATAATTCTTTTTTTCCACTAAACTCGTTCGATTTTGGTATTTCCGTAGTCCAAAAATGTTACATATTATAACTTTTTGCATAGACATTTTGAAGGTATTTTATCGGAGCATACTTAATGAATGAATTCAATTCGATGTTTTTGAACCGAAACTTAAACTCCATACCGACTCCAAAGTTTATGTCAACATCCAGCATCCGAGGAATGGAGAGCAAACAGTCACTTTTAGTTAATTTAGCAAAATTTTCCCCAACTGTCCGTCCGCACATAATTTCTCATTTCCAACAAAAGATGGAACTGAACAAATTCGAATGGATATTGTCCTGTTGTTACAGAGTTCCGGTTTCATTATTCAACGTCCGTCGTTCTGTCCGTCTGTGAACATCTCATGCAACTAGCGTAGTGGCTTCCCGTTGCGCTGATTATAGAATAGTCACTTGAAATTCAAACTAGACATACAGAGGTTCAAGTACAAGTTTATGAGCATGTAGTTGGTATCTACAAAAATATCCGTAAAGATTTTTGACATTGGACTACAATTAGCTTTGTCAGCAACGTTCGCGAGATCATAGACAATAGATAGACAGACCTCCATACCGTTAACTCTTCGTGCGATTCAAATGTCGTCTAATATAGTATATTATGACAAATCTATTTATACTTCAGGCTTATATAAAATCTGAATGTCAGAATTGAATTGGATTGAATCTTTTTTAAATTACTATAAGAGTTAATGGTGAGCTCCCTCATACATAGTTTAATAATAATCTAAATCGCTACAAGCCGTGTGTCCACCAACCTCATCTAACGTTAGAACTATGGCAGTACATCATAAGAACTTTCAACCACATTTATTTTGAAAAAGATAAATTTACAAATTTTTTAGAGATATTTAAGTTTTTACCATAACTTTGTTTTTTATATTACTTTTAATAATTACTATGAAGTTACCAACTTATTTTTGCGGTCAATTAGTTTTTGTTATTTCATTAATATTTAAAGTCCTTAAATTCTTCATCATCAAGCTGCGGAACACTTTAGTTTCCACTGAGCTTGGTGCACAACGACTGATAATTATTTTATATATTAATAAAACAGTACTACTTAGAAAGATGGATTTTGAGACTAATAAATGAGGAAGAAGTACCAAATATCCTTAGTGATACACTATAGATTTTTTTTTTAATTTCGTCCCAAAAGAGGTACCATAAAGTATTGTATAGAGAAACAATATCTTATTTAATACTCCATCTTAGAAACATATTTTGTACATTATTTAAAAGTTCGGCATCGTCAGTAGGGTATATTTTAGCGAAAGTAAAACAGGGCACAGTTAATTAAGTATAAAATCGAGAAAAAAAATTCCATTTACCATCACTTATAATTAAGATCAAAGGCAAAAAGTGTTTCTTTCGTGTTGATAATCGTTAAAATATTCCTTTAGCGTAATATACCGGACCAGAGGCTAAAGGTTAAAGCTTATACTCTCTTTATTGGACCCCGTTAAGTTTCTGAATTTTTCTGTGTACATCTTAAAGTTCGTTTTTCGACGGATCTTTTGGATCAAAAATTTTCGCCTTCAACTTTGAAAAAATAAAGAAGTAACAACTACTTTAATTTTGGAGACTACGTTGCGTCGCAGTGGTAGCGAACCTGCCTTAAACGCCACAGGTCTAAGATTTATAATCTTAGAATTTATAATTTTAGAAGGTAAAGACCACCAATAATGGTGCAGGTGCTGACTGGCCATGGAGGTTTTGCCAGCTACCTGCATAGATTTAAAATAAAAGACAGTCCATCGTGCAGGTGTAATCCAGAGGCAGATGAAAATATTATACATTTAATTACAGAATGTTCGATGTTTGGAAAAAAGAGATACGAGTTAGAAATTGAAATTGACACGAAAATAAATAAAGATACAATACAAGAAATTATGCGAGAAGAAAGGAAAAGACAAAAATTTTTAGCATTTAGTACAGACAAAGCTAAGATAATCATAGAACAAAACAACACTTAGGAAAAATAGTAAGAGCAGGATGTTGGTGGCGCGGAAAATGAATATATTAGAAAATAAGGAAAGGATCTTTCGCCCAGTGTCCTTACACTGGGTGCTAAAGACCATAGGAATAAATAGAAAGAAAAAAAAATAATAAAATAAATTAATCAGGTCTAACAAAGTCTTCGACCATCATGTCGAAGGAGAGAGTAGTGACTTACAAAAAAAAAAAACGCCACAGGTCACTGGTTCGATTCCCGCTCGGAGCAGATGTTTCCGGACCCAAGACACAAGATATAACTATGCTAATGGGGGCCATTGAGTTTGTAGCGTTTAGGCAAGATTGCTTGTTAAAAAGCGGCCCTAAAAATCGACATTCTACCGCTTTTACGTTGATCGCTTCGCAGTCACGTGATAGGTGATACGGCGCTGCGTTATCACGAGAGATCACCGCTGATAGCGTTAAAAGCTTTGCTGTTACTTAACTATATTTTGTATAAATTCTATTAAAAAAATGTATTTCAGCGCCCCCAACTAAGTCTAATTGTGAACAGAAGTGACACCGGTGAAAATTATTAATTTACTAATATCGCTTTTAAAAAATAGGGGTTGATGGTAGAAGGGTGAAAATTTAGGCTTGTATATATTTTTAATGCCACATCATTAAAAATACAAATGAAAAATTTGTCCAAAATATTTGGGGAGGACTACCCTTAACATTTAGGAGTATGAAAAATAGATGTTGCCTGATTCTTAGACCTAAACGATATGCACACAAAATTTAATAAAAATCGGGCCGTTACGGAGCAATTTGGTAACAAACACTCTGACAAGAGAATTTTATAGATTATTATTTATAAAAACCTATCAATTGCTTATTACTACCATCTACTACTTTTTGTTATGCTTTCACGCCCTACTCATCAAGAAATTTTGAATACGCGTAGTCAGGGGCACAGAAAAGAACAACGATTCACGGATGAGAATCCGTGACTACTTTCCTCGATAGACGGAAAAACTAAAATAAATATGAAATCGATAAATCTAATTTGATTGAAATACTGAATCGAAGTCATCAGGAATAATGAAATATTAGACAAAACAAGAAATATTTAATTATGAAAAAGTGAAAGAACGAGCAATTAATTAACGCATAGCTTAAGTCCCGTCTGACCGTAATTTATACGGAGTAGCTAGCGAAGAGAGCAAAACAAATAAAGTTCCACTGGCTACAGTTCTTAGATGGAACTCGTGTATCTGGTTACGTTTAAAAGCATCCTCCTAAAGGACCTCTTGAGGTAGCTCCACCTCTTGTGATCGCATACTTCGTCTTAGCTAGGTGATGTGGATGCCTCAAATAACTTCGCAAGCTCCTAGTTGCCTAGTTTGTTACATTTAAAATTAATATGTGGTAATAGCTTAATTTAATAATAATAAAATATTCAGACTGAAGTGAAATAGTTTTATTCAACACTAGCTTTTGCCAGTGGCTTCGCCAGCGTGAATTACGATTTTAGTACAAACTCTAAGCCCCCCCGCATTTCAACTTTTTATACCCCTTTTTTCGCATTTAAAAGTAGCCTTTCTCCTTTTTCAGGCTGTAGACTATCTGTGTATTAAATTTCATTTAAATCGGTTCAGTAGTTTTGGCGTGCAAGCGCGACAGACAGACAAAGAGATAGAGTTACTTTCGCATTTATAACATTAGGTGAGGATAATAGCACCTGCCCGCGACTTTGTCCGCGGTGATCTTATAATTTGCTCCAGAGAGAAATGAATCATTCACAAGTATGTTAATAATGTTCCATAAGATAGATCTATACTAAATTTCAAGAAAATACGGCCTGTTCGTTTTTTGATAATTCCACAGGCATCCAACATTATTCCGGGATAAAAAGTATCCTATTTGTTAAACCAGATAACAAGCTATGTGTGCTAAATTTCATCCAAATCCTTTAAGCCGTTTTTATGTGGTTGAGTAACAAACATCCTAACATCCAAACATATAATCTTTCAGAATTATTATATAGAATTATTATTAGTAAAAAGTAGAATAACATTTATGTTATAAATAAATAAATAAATAAATAAATAAACGCTACACACTCAACGGCCCCCATTAGGATAGTTACATATATCCTGTGTCGGGGGTCCGGAAACATTTACAATGACAAGGACAAACACAACCAGACCGGAAAACATGCCTGTACGATTAATACAAACATCTGCTCCGAGCGGGAATCGAACCCGCAACCGTCGAGGCTTAAGGCAGACTCGCTACCCACAACGCCAAAACGGTGTCACAATTTATGTTATACATTGTGTATTTAATTAATTAACTATTATTTTGTTTATAAGCTTTGTTTTGCTTTTCGATTCTTACGCCAAAGCACGGTTGCACGGATTGCTGCCTTTGCTTTTCTTCTGATTTTGTTAAGCATTGTACTATTTTCTAAAGATTTTATCCATCTATCTATTTATTTATACATTTTTATTTATAGTTCTGAGACCTGTTCTGTCGCACTGGTAGATCTTTTGTTGCAAGAGGCCGGCTAGGTAGGTGTGTAATATTTTAATGTAATATTTAACACCACCGCAGTGTGTAATATTTTAACGTAAAGCAGTAGTGTCATTACTTGGCATTATTTGAAGGGCTGTGTAGGTTAGTGAAGTCACCGGGCAATGGAGGCTACTAATGCAAGGCTACGGCAACGACTTACCATCAGGTGGTCCGTATGCTTGCTTGCCAACTTAGTATCACATAAAAAAGATCTCACACCTGAAAAGATTCAGTGAAGTAAGCTAGGGAATTATCAACGTTTATTTTTCAATGTAAAATACTGTACTTCGCGGCCCATTTCTGCCGAATAAAGCGAGCTCTATATTATGTAAAAGTTGCGTTCAAGTTGTTTTACTATGTGTAATGTGACATTAATACTGTAGTTATATTACAAAGTTGTACTTTTAATGTTTTTAGTAGTACGCAACGTTACCGCAATGCGCATTGAGAAATTTCGAGTTTACGGATTTCTTGAGACAATCTGGAAGTAACTTAGAACAAATAGAGCCAGTTCCAGCTACTTAGTGCTAGTGTCTAAGTAGTTTCTAAGACTCGGAAAAACGAGAATAAATGGTGTTTGAATACGAATTAGAAGTTGGGAAATCTATTGCTTTTCTATTGACTTAGTTGTTTGATCTCTCAACTAAGTCACGATTCAGGAACACCTGTGACTTACATAAACGTTTTCAAAGAGCACATCTGGCAAAAAAGTCTATTATTGTAAAACTTTTTCTTAAGCGATTTACCATTTTTATAACAATAATTGATTTGAAAAGAGTAAAGTGATTTTTAAATACAGATTCCTGATGCCTTTTTGAAAAATCCGAATTCCGCTGGTATCTCTTCACTAGGAATTCTCCTTCTTCTTATCGAGTGGTTAGTGGCCAAACTAGTGTCGAGAGTTGTCCAGGTCGTCCGTAGGTCTCTGACTTGACTTTTCGACTGTTGTCAAACTGTCCACAGCTGGGATCAATAGGGATGATGCCTTCATTCATGTCACATGCTATGGTTCAATAGTAGAAAGTTGAAGTGTACGTCTTTTTTTAATGTTATAACGCAAACGGGAGGAAGTTCCCTGAATGTTAAGCGATTATCGTGGCCCATGAAGATCTGCAACACCAGAGGGCATGCAGGTTCGTTGCTGACCTTTAGGATGCAACTGGTTAGAGGCAGGCTGCCGAGCAGCCACTTCAGGAGTTTTTCACCAACTTACGGTGGTAGCCAATCAGGCAGACATTTAAGCCCTACCCCAAGCAAAAAAATTAAAAACAATACTGAGAGACAACCAACAATACGTCTTCTGCATTATAAATTGATAAATAATTCTTAGTTTAGGGCAATCTATAATAAAGTATATGACTTTAATATTGGAAATGAAACCGTCACTGCACAATAGGGACACATTTAAAACCAACAAAACCACGCTAGCCAAAAGTATAATAGAAATATGAAATTTAATTACAAATCTGGTAGCATTTTTAACCAATCCATTCCGTTTCGTACCTGCACACCGGGAGAGTGAATTTAATTTAAACAAACCGGAATACGTTTCACCGTTTTAAAGCACATAGTCTATGCAAATATTTACTGAGTTAAAAAAAAATCTATTTCCTACATATAACAAAAATATTGAAAAATGCCTTTGCATTTTGACTATAGAATATAGAGTATAGAATAAATTCAATTTTATTTATCTGTATAGATAAAACAAAGTTACATTACGAAACGTTAGTGATTGGAAAAAGTATTAAACCGACAGAGATAGTAATTCCGATTTGATGAAATCTTGTTACAGACAGAGATTGATATGTAATAAAGTAGTGTTCAGAGAAAAACAACTTATGAAGAAAAGTTATGTTGTGCCGCCTCAACCTCAGCTCAAGTGCGGTCTAGCTAATAGTCTGTAAATGACGTTTGTATTTTAGACCTCACAGATAAAAGATCAAACCCAAAATCCACCATTCTATGATGCACATTACACTGCTTTTATGGTACCTATTAAGATTCTACGTGCATTCACCGTAAGTTTGCCACCGAGGTTTTGGTGAGGCGCCGTGGTCGCATATGGAACCCCACATAATACGGTTCTCTCCTCCGAGAGGCTGGGTATCTGGTTGCAGATTTCCTCCCCGACAAAAAAAGGCTGGAAAGTTATATAGTATATCTTAATCTGCGTTGAAACCATCGATAGCGCGATTCAGGATACTGACTATCTTCACGTTGCGTAGTTTTGCAGATGTTACTACATAAATTTTATACAACTTAATATTAGCAATATGTTCAAATTCGAGAAGAATAACGGCAATTCAATTAATACGAGTTTAAATAATTTTATTTAAATAATTAATATAAGCAAAATTGACGGTATATGAACACTTCATTATATATAAGCATCCACTGTAAATCACTTTATTACCTACGATTTGAGTTAGTTATAAGCCTCGCCCGTACGAATGTACATGTAATTCGAGAATCAACCCTTGCCGGGGAGCGAAGTGCACCCGCGTGATCACTAACGACCCACTGGCAGGGTTAATTGTATGGAAAAATTGTGCACCATAACCCTCTAGCCGACGACGTTTCGCTAACGAAACGGTGGTAAAAAACCCTCACCCACTTTTTCCGTTTTATTCAACTCCACAACATAATGTTATCACAATGAATATAGTGCCATAATTTCATCATTGTGGCTTTTGAATATGGCATGGCTTTTAAGTGAAATAATAGCGTTATAGCGTTTATTATATTTATTTATAATTTACAACTCTTTAGGTTATAGAAAATATTAATTTTTTGCTTTTATGTTTTGAAGTCAGTTTTTTCTACTTTTTTCTTTTTGTACTTAACAATTACTAATAATATATACTTAAACATCCATATTAAATTACCTAATTTATCGTAATCCTTGACATATTTATTACTAGTTTTTTTTTTTTTTTATGTTAGAAGTTGGCAAACAAGCATACGGCCCACCTGATGGTAAGTGGCTGCCGCAGCCTATGAGCGCTTGCAGCACCATTAGTAGGTGCCACTCACGCGTTGCCAACCTCGAGATATTAGTTCTTAAATCTCGTTCGCCCAGTAATTTCACTAGCGTACAGTGCCCTTCAAACCGGAACACAGTAGTGCCTAAACACTACTATTTGGCGGCAGAATATTGGACACTGCGGTGGTACCTACCTAGCCGGCCTCTTGCAACAAAAGACCTACCACCAGTGTGACTTATTGCACTGGTGGAATAATCTCTGCTGTGACAGAGGTTATCCCAACAGCGGGCGATGGGGTCGTCACGTCCCGACGCCTGTAAGTGTGTAGTTACGATGGCCACCTGTAAACCAATAAAATCTGAAGAGTTTCCTCGATTTCTCAAAGATCCTATCGTCAGATGCGGAATAAATTACAATTGGACCAACTATTGATAAACAAACAAACGGTCCGCCTGATGATAAACAGTCACCGCAACCTACGAACGCGCGCGATACTTGAAACATCACATACGCGTTGCCAACCTAAGGAATTTATTTAATTCACTCATTCATCGCACGTAACGCTACAATACTGTGTTACTTTAAGCCGATTTTCTGTGAGAGGGTAGTGCTTGCTCGATCGAGTCGGCCCATTTGTCTACTACTACTAAATTCGTCGCATATTTCACTTTTTATTTATTACGTACGTATTAAAATTCCATCGATTTAAATGGTATTAATATTGTTACGGTTATCTCATACAAATCATAGTGACTAAACTAAACACCACAATATGAGTCAGTATCCCCCCGGAGGTATCCTGCGGGTTATCGGATTTTCACCGACACGGCGCTAAACTAATACCTCTAGCAACTAGCTCCTTGTTAGTGAGCCAGTCGCGTCTGTGACCTGATTATGTTATCAACTCCTTTGACACCGAATATTTCATCTAATGCGTTCGTGGCCTTTTAGAGGAGGCATATTTCAAATTTATGTTTTAAGTTATTTGGTGTTAAGGGAATTTAAATTATGCTGTAGTAAAAAATATTGATTAAAGTAACATAGAGTTAACAGGAGAAGGTAACTACCAGGTCAAAGTAATGCCTTTTACTGTTTAAATTTTTTAGATTAATAAAAATAAATTTCATCATTTCATTTTCGGATGGTACTATTAAAAAAGTAGATTAAACCAATATGATATGATTTAACTGTATGAGTTTATGGAATATGAAATAGTATTTACCAGGTATAAGAGCCATGCTCCTCCCAGCTAAGATGGGCCGACATGATTGTTTCCCAACCGTCAAGCCATAAAAAAAAGAATTGAGCTTAAAATTGTTTACTTGTAGCATGTATAATATAAATATTTTTATAATTCACTTGGAATTTGAGGCGCCAAATAAAAATAAGGAGCCCATGAGCTAGAGATTAAATTAAATAACTCGGACCTATATAGCATTAGAAATTGATCTTTTTCTATTGACCATTTATTTGATACAAATTTCGCAACGAATGTCATTAATTATAATGTCATCGAAAACGAATCGGATAAGACTAAAGTTCTGATCAAAGAAATGCAAAGTAAGAGGCGGAGAACAGCTGATCTGTTCAGTAGTTGAATGTCAACAAAGCTAGCGGTGAGCTAATTTGCGGTCGTAACTTGAGAGCTGCTCACAGCCAAGTTTCCTTCTTGTTAATACCATGAAGTCAGATCCTTTGAAGACGACGCCGCTTTACTTTGATATGAACTTTACCGTAATTGTACTTTAAGATAATATTAGTATTTAAATATTAACATTTTTTTAAGAATATTAGCAATGCTTTTTCAAGGTATTACTAATATTCCTATTGAAATCCCAAATAAACTCGTTGTTTACGCTGGGTACGACAATAGCCCAAAGGGGTCGGGATCGAACCCGCGTCTCTTGCGTTAACGGAGCGAAGTCGGCCCTTCTACCGTTGAGCTATTGAGGCTTCAAACATTATAGAGCTAGTTTGTTTTAAACTGATATTATTAACATAAAATACATTTAACTAAGATTTTTATTGAAACAGAAAAATAAAAAGTTACAAAATCATTATATTATATATATTTTAATCGTATTTATAACTCTATAGCTCATATTTATAAAAGACGTTACATTGCTAGTATAATTGATCCCATCAAAATCATAAAATCTAAAAAGAATTGCAGTGTCGTAACGCAGCTCTTATACTACAATAAGTTGTGAGATCTAATGTAAAGCCATAACTGAAACGTATAGTTACGGTTTTACATAAAAGTATTTTAATTAGATGATGATTTAAAATAATTATGATGATGAGAATATCTTCTTCTTCTTATCGAGTGGTCAGTGGCCAGCCTAGTGTCAGAGTTGTTCAGGTCGCCCGTAGGCCTCTGACTTGACTTTTCGACTGCTGTAAATTGTCAACAGCCCGGATCGACTTTTTACAAGCCCTCCGAAGCACGGAGACGCTCAGTTGTAATACCACTGCGATCACCCATCTAGTGACTAACCGCGCCTACAGTTGCTTAACCTACCGATCGTTTACCGATCAGTGGGCGCACTCGGCTATGAGCGTCTCGATGACAATATATAAAACGGATTCAGAATTAATTTCAAACTTTTTCTTCGTTTATATAAAATCTCATCAAAATTTCACAAGGTGGAACTTTACTGGGCTAACATATTAATAACCATATTTTTTTCCGTCAAAACTAATTTCCGTCCAGCAAGTTCTCTCGAAGTTCCCTGATTAATACCATGCGAGAACCTTTGACGTGCAAAATTACTTAACCAATAACTTCGATAAGCCTTTGAGCTCTCGAGGTTTTACAAGTCTATCGAAATTTATCCGATGTTTAATAATAAGATAGTAAATAGTTTGCGATGAACGATGCATTATTGCTTCATCTTGAACTGTACGTTTAATTATCGCAAACACAATATTTTATATTCTTTTATCTTATGCAAAACATTTTCTCTGTTTCCTACCTTGATGAAAAGTTCTTAGTCCCTGGTACGGAAGGAGAAAAGTGCCTGAATCTCTCCCGTCAAGATGATACTAATTAACTCGTTTTACCTTCCGGTAACCTAGCAACCGCATGTTTATCCCTCGTATCAGGGACTAAAAGTGAACTTTGCATCGAAGGAAAACAAAAATTTATACGAGCCACAAGAGAAAAGTAGGACATTGCCACCACCGATTGTCGCGATAATCGGCAGGTGCGAATGTACTACTTTTCCCCCGTGGTGCGTAATTTACCTACTATTTTCAACTTCTGGAAAACTCTTTAAAGTACTTAATTCAAATGACAATATAATAAATGACGTTTTATTCTTTAAAAATTGACTTTCAAATTGAAAAAAAATATTGAGATAGGGTCACTTAAATGGTTCGCAAAAAATACACTCGTAGCAATCCAATTTACTCAACAACAATAAATGCGCAGATCGTATTAAGGCGAGTCCCGTGATTAATATCGTGGGACCCTTTGACTTAAGCGCGGCTTCCGTCTTGCTTGCTTTCGAGGTCACGTGACATGTTTTACGAGCGTCTTTTTTTGCGTAGATAAGACAGGGGAATATTTTACGTGAGCCGCAACCGCAGGGTCCTTTTAATGACGAGATTTCGTTAGCTTTCCTTTGTGCACGTTTTTGTTTTACTGTGAGGAAGGCGGTCACACCTAGATAACGAATATTATCTTCGAGTTTTATGTCGCCACTGTCAGCGTCTATGTGGGACATACGGGCAAAATACTTAAGGAAATTATTTACTGTTTTTTACAAAATTCAATAGGGGACGTCCTAAATTTGGTTAAGTTCTTAAAGTGTTATCTTACGGAGATGGAGATATAGAACGGAAGTCTTTAAAACAAAAGAGAAAATAGCCCGTGATTATTGTATTGATATTATTTTTGTCTAATTAATTATGTGTGTATATAGCTAAGGCGGTTCAAGTCGGATTGTTGTTTTTAAGTAGTCCAATTTTATTTAAGGCACTAAAAAAGTATCAAAGCCGTGAGTGACCGCCTTTAGGGTTACTAAGGGCGACAATTACCGTTCATGAGTTAACGATTATTATCAGATGTTATGATAACAAACGGGACCGACATCTTAACGTGGACCAACGCCCAGACCGAAATAGATATTATACAATAAACATATGTTCCGAGCGGGAACCGAACCCGCGACCGTCAAGGCTCAAAGCAGGCTCACTACAACTCTCGTCATAATTGTTAATCTTCTACTGTATACATAATGTGACAAAACTGACCGATTATATTTTATCACCTCTCCGAGTTCGACCCTCAAAGCGAAACTTTAACTGAGGACAAATTGCCAAATTGTATTTGAAGAGGTGGGCAAGAAAGGCATAGGGTCCGGTGATTAGAAGCTTCCCCTGCTTCTGGACTGTAAAGGGATGATTTGATACAATTTGCACCACCACTGTCCTACCGGAAGTATATTAAGGGCTGGAAGCGGAAGGGATTATTAGCTTTAATGTCTATACAGTTTTAGGTATAAGTTCTACAGTTGATTGTAACATTCAGACTTATTATACCCATTGGTTACAAATTAAATTAAGTTAATATAGTCAATTGTTTAGAAATAAAAATAACACTTGGACTGGTTCAAATTTTGTAATATGTAAGAAATAAAAAATGACTATTTAAAAATATTTAAAATACACGAGTAACGCCAAGAACAAATACTAGTATCACAGAAAAACAACCCAAAACTTAAGTGTATTATTAAAAATATATGAAACAATGGAATCGATGAAAACCATAAGGTAAATACGAAAACGTATTAATGACGCCTGTCTAAACAGATATTCAATTTCACGTCAAACCCAGCGGAGCAGACGTAACGCAAATATGATCACGCGGTCCACAACCAGCTATTCGGGGGCTCTGTCTCTTGCTTGTAATCATCTTTTAGATTACTAATATTAATATGACCTAAGTTGTTTAATGACCTAAGTTTTTTTTAATAAAATAAAACAAGAACGCAGACAGATTTTTTCATGTCATGACCGTGGGCAAACGGCAGGCATCCAGTTCGCAGTCACCAAAATTAGGAACACTTGTAATACTTCAAATATCTACTATAAAGTAAATTATTCAACAGTGTATTTTTACTGTGTCAATACAGTTTTCATTATTATTATTATTACATGGGCGGAGCCAACCTACGAGATAAGAGGGAAAGGATGAAAAAGGAAGGGAACAGAATTACTGTTACTTTACACCGATATTGTGGGTAGTAACAACTTCCCTACTCATGGCTCTACTACGACTAAATTTTAATTGAATAGGGAATGGATTTGACCAATGTTTACTAATTTTCTGTTAACATGATCCACTAATGAAACGCAGTTAGAATTTATTAGGTTTCAATGGATAATATCGCTGATCGCGCCCACTAAACGTTAATTTAATTGAAATCGAGCTGTGATATTGTGTGAAGGATCGTGGATTTTAAATTATAAAAAACTAGTTCAAATATAATGAAACAACATTTACAAAAAAGATGAAAAACTAAAAACTAACAATTGGCAAACTGAAATTTGTGATGAAACGATAAGAAATAGATGACGTAGACATTTGGATAGGAACATCGTCAAATAATCATTAAATTTGAGAAAGAGTTAAAAATAATAATCAAAATATCTAATACCTTTAAACGAGCAATTTGTGTATATATAATCTAAATCTTGAAAACGGCTGCAATAATTTTCATGAAATTTAATATCCAGGTGGTTTCGGGGGCGATAAATCAAAATAGCTAGAATTCATTTTCGGAAAATGTCGTTTTATCCGTGTTTTCAGGCAATGAAAGCCCCTGAAATCTATTGGCGAGTAATAATAATATTATTGCTTAAACAATACTAAAGCTTTTTCAGTAGATGGAATTGTAAAATATTATTCATATCTCATTATTACATAATCCATAATGTTCAAAATACACGATTTACAAAAAAAAGAACCGAGCAAAGCTCTTTTTCACATTTAGACAAGGGACAGTGCAGGTACACTCAAAGTAGTAGTGTAAAGTGTGGGTGTGAGTTAAATAGCGCTCGTGATTTGCTCGGGACAGGAATGTGTTCATTTGGCATTTGATACCCGTGGTAATTAGTTTCTAGGTGAGGATAACAGAGGCCATTAGATGTTACCGACGTTATTAGCGGAAGATATTATATTTCATTTTTGTCACTTTGGATTGTTCTCTCTTCGACTGGTTTTGTCAGAACGGCCGCCATTAGAAAACATGCCTGTATGGTCAATACAAACATCTGCTCCGAGGGGAAATCGAACCCGCGACCTATGGCACTTAGCCAGGTTCGCTATTGCTGAGCTATAGCGTCGTAGTCGATGTCTTAATTAGCTGTCGTACGCATCATAATAAGATCAACCGACCGAAAATGCGATATAAATCAAATAGAGCAATACGAATGACAATCGAAATTCCGTCCAAATTTGTTGTGATTTTTTGTGACCTCAAGGAAAAGTTAATGTTAATTGAACTGTCGAACGTACAATTGTAATTATTATAATATATTCTTATTTGAATAAACCTTGTTTACTTACATAATAGATTTTAAATAACACGAGATAACTGTTAGATTAGCTTTACCATATAATAGTCTTTAAAAGCAAGACCTTTAGAACTAAAGCGTTGCTTTAAAGTACATAATCTTCAAACGATCTTCTCACATGTGAAGATTGTACAAATGATCCTCGGGCCATTTACCGCACGAGTTTCTGAAGGTGTATGATGAACAAATATGATAACAATCTTAAGTTGGTAACGTTTTAACTAATCACGATACGATGCGATATTTAGTAATATACAACCCTCACCCCCTTCGTATTACGACTTGTTTACACCACAACGGTGGCCAATAAGCTCACGATACTCCTGATGGTAAGCTGTCTTCGAAGCCTAGATAAGCTTCCAACTTCATTTTTATCACAACCCTGTAGCCGACATAATGGGAAGAGTGGAAAGAGAAGGAGACAAAATGATTTCAGAAAGGAATTTAAATTTATAGTCAACCTCTCAAAGACAATAATGACACTCGATTTAATAACGTTGCAGCTACATCACTAGCAAATATCAAAGAACATATCAAAAGAGAAACGATAACAAAAATAGAGACAGTATAAAAAGAAACTGCATTCGTTTCAGATAATGATTATTTCCGGCATTTCCCGATGAACACGCCACATCAGCTCGTCGACACTCACCGCAGAAAGAATTTAGTAAACGAAAATTTAATAGCGATTTTTGCTGAAGTCACGAGAGATGACAGCTTTAAATATATACAGAGGCATTGTTAATTGGTTTCTCTTATATGAATATGAATAGACTTTCACTTTAGAGAGGAAGGAGAATGGTTAAACTAATTGTGGTAATATTTTGCCGTGTAGTTGGGCAAGTTCAATGAAATCCATTTATCTAATCTTTGAAGGAAATTATTATTTTTTTTTTTTCTCTTTATTAAAGAGCTTAGTCACTTAGTGACTATGTCGCTCTATAGGTAATAATCACAAATATCTCTTAATCTCTAATTCTAAAGTAGTTCTTAGCTAATTTATAAAGTAATTTACATTGATCGCTCAAAGGGAACGATAAAAAACTAATACAGTCACATATACTTAAATTAGAATTCAAAATATAAGCTAAACTTACCCTGAATGATTCATTCCGAACACATTCCAACAACACATGATAGACATCCTCAATTGTCCCACATGTGGAGCAATTGGGAGATATAGATTTTTTAATAAGAAAATAGAACTTGTTAGTTGGAATGTGTCCGGAACGAAGTCTTAACGCAATGGTTAGGTCAGAGCGATTAAGATTATATTTATCGAACCAACAAAATCTCCAGGGTTGGGATTGTATCGTCCTATATCAGATGCCCTTCTCTCTAGATCGTTCATCAAAATATTCGTTCCACAAAGAATGGCATCTCATTTTTATTTGCCAAATAAGATCTGAAAAAAAGGGAACTAGCGAAATGTTAACACCATCGAGGCAAGCTTCCTTAGCGAGAAGGTCCACTCTTTCATTTCCGGCAATGTTAATATGCGATGGGATCCACTGTAAATATACTAGCTTAGATCTTGAATTGACCTCTAAAATTTTTTTAATAATTTTGTAGGCTATTGGTGTTCCTCGACAATTCGAGGTACATTTAGCCAAATGTTGTAGGGCACTTTTTGAATCGGTAAGTATAACAAACATACTGTAATCAACTGATTCAATGTACGACAACGCTTCAGAAATAGCCAAAAGTTCAATTACCATTATTGAGTGGTTTTCATCGCATTTAAATTTATTATAGACGTTATTTTGCTCGTCATAAACTGCCGCTCCCGAAGTATTACAATCCTTTGATCCGTCAGTGAAAATTTGATAAAAATGTTCATAAGAATTGGAGAGAAATTGTTCCACTAAGTTTTTTAAATGGTGTGCATTATAGTCCTTTTTAGATTTGTTGATGGTGGGTATGTCATATCTGATATATTCATTAATGTTTAAGCTACTAACCCACGTATCTAGGGCAAACATCTCTAGTTGTCTACTTCTATAAATCGGAACGGAATCAAATTCCTGATGAATAATAACTAATATGGGTTTACGTTTATTGTACCAATAATTTTGAGTCTCACATAAATGAGATAATTGACTCAATAAGTCTATTATACTATTATTATGAAAAGACTTAGCTTTTAACCACATTTTACCTGCTAAATAATGTCTTCGAATGTGTAGTGGTTGTAAGAAAAGCTCGCTCTCCATAGTATGAATGGGAGTTGTTTTAATGAAGTTTCCTATTACTCTCATGGCTCTATTTTGTACAGATTCTACTTTTTTAAGATGAACATTTGCGGCATTGCCATATAAAAAACTCGAATAATCTAACCTGCTACGAATTATAGAAATATAAAGACGTCTTAAATATTTCGGATGGACACCCCAAGTAGACCCCGTTAAAATTTTTAAAATATTAAGAAATCGTAAAACTTTTTGTGTAGTCTCATTTATATGTTTTTTCCACCTTAGCGAACGATCCAACCACAAACCGAGGTATTGCACATTTTCGACTTGTTGTAGATAATAATTATTCACTTCTAGGTGAATATCGCTCCACCTTCTACCTTTAGAGAATAAACAAATTTTACTTTTAGATGGAGAAATATCAAGGCCTAAATTACTAATTAACTTACTGAATAAATTTAATGCTCCTTGAATCACATTTTGAGCATTAATAAGGTTTTTATCTGAATAATACAGAACATAATCATCAGCAAATTGTGATACATTAACACTTTGTATTTGATGACAAATCTGCAACGTTGCCACATTAAACAATAAAGGTGACATGGGATCGCCTTGTGCTAATCCAAGACTAGTAGTTCTACTTATATCACAGTCATCGGTAAGAATTTTAAGACGTCGTTCATTAAGGAAATTCCATAAATAATTACATATCTTAGCTCCAACACCATAATTATGAAGTCTTTTCACAAGCTCTGTTATATTAATATTATTATAGGCATTATTTATGTCAATAAAACATGCTAGAGTTATTTGATTTTTAGAAAAGGCTATCTGTATTGTCGTTACTAATCGAGTTAGACTATCCTGACATGATCTAGATTTCCGAAATCCGACTGTAGATTCAGAGAAGAGGTTTTTATTAGTGACCGACCGAAATTTCGGTTTCGGTTTCGGTTTCGGCCAGTTTCGGCCAAAAACCTAGTTTCGGCTTTAGTTTCGGTTTCGGCCAAAATATAGCCGAAACTTTCGGCCCCGCCGAAACTAGATTGTTCCTGAGTTTTCGTGCGTTGTTCGGTAAACATCGCAGCCAATCTTGACCGCTCGCTGATGCGGCCAAAAAATCTCCCGAAATAAGTATTAGATTGATCTTTAAAATATTGTGAACACAACGTATTACTAGTTACTTATGTATCTAGTATATCTAACTACAATTTGTTTCATTTCTTAAGTTTACTCCCAATAGTATGTCCTGTATGTTCACGACAATAATGGTTATGACTTTAATGAATTTTTAGTATTTATTTTATTTAACTCTATTTAAATGTCTATATTATATACAGTGGTGGTCAACTTATTAGGGACATTGGTATAATAAGAGTAACATTTATTTATATTTTCCGTGGTTTCAGTTTACATTAAATCTTCATTATGTTTTTTAATGTTAATCTGGTCTTGATCATTTAACCAATGTTTTCTTAATAGAAATATTAAATTTTGGAATGGATTGTAATTAAAAATATCAATTAAAATTCAACTTTACTTCTCCTTCGTGCTAATATAACTCTGGACAAGTAACTAGGGACACTTAAGAAAACATTACAAATAATGAACGCAGAATGTAATGGAAGAGAAAAATATACATTTATTGTCAAAATTCATCTAAAAAGCAACGTTTTCTATTAAAAATTAACATGATTGCTATTATTAGCTATAGCCATATCGAGATCGGCGCCGCATCGACTCGATCAAAATAATGCCAAGTTTCGTTAGTAAAGTTCTTCCAGGAGTCTTTGGAACTGCTATAGAGTTGGTTTAAATTTCCAGTTTGTTGTACCACAAATATTCCAAAGAATGCACCTCGAGGCTATTGGCAGGCCAATCTAAAATTATACATATATAGCCTTTGTATTTCAGGTTTATTTTTTTAAAATCGAAAATAAAACACTAACTCTTGCTGTCCCTAATTAGATGGTCAGCCAGTAAATGAACAATTTCGATGCGAGAGATTTCTTTTAAACCACCATTAAATATTCTTAGCTTTAAAAAGTACACACAATTGAACATTATACTTTATAACAAACAGTATCTCATAAAATTAAACTTTTAAAATAATTAACGAAATTATTTTCCGTTCCTAATTAGTTGGCTACGAATGTATACATGCAAATAAATGTTAAAACTTGAAATTCAAATTTCAGTAAAAAAAACGTTATTTTAAATATTTTTAAAAAGTTTCGGTTTCGGTTTCGGTTTCGGCCGAAACTGAGAGGCAGGCCGAAAGTTCGGTTTCGGTTTCGGTTTCGGCTGAAAAACCAGTTTCGGTCGGACCCTAGTTTTTATGTTCAAAGTACCACTCTAATCTTTTATTTATTATTAAGTGAAACGTCTTACATAAACACGATATTAATGAAATAGGTCTGAAGGATGAACTTAAATTAGGATCCCTACCTGGTTTTGAAATCGGAACTACCGTTATATCCTTCCATTGCCAAGGAACTATATTAAACTCGAAAAACTTATTAAATAATTGTAGTAAAATGAGTAGACCCTTTTTAGGCAGATTTTTTATCATAGTATACGATATACCATCATATCCGGGAGCTGTATTTTTAGTCTTAATTGAGTGTAGTAATTCATACAGTAATATAGGACATTCTAGTTGTGGGTTGCTGATACTAAACATAGGCGTTGGTAGTGACACATAGTCAGGAGTAAATGATTTTAGAAAATTATTAGCGTTTTCTGCGTCCAGACAGGGTCTCGAGGTTCTATGACCTTTCAGCCAGCGCATGCGATCCCACATTTGTTTAGGAGTAGAAACCTCATCAAGTGTAGAACAATACTTCTGCCATGCCACAGATTTCGCTTTGCGTATTAATCTTTGCGCTTCATTAATCTTACTTCGAAGTAAATCTAAATTAGCCGGAGTTGGGTTTTTACGAAATTTTGAGAGAGCCAAACGGCGTTCGGCTACTATTTTTGACAAACCAGCATTCCAATAATGTTTCGGAGTAAATTTATTTGTAGGGTTCATATTAATTTTAATAATAGGAATATATTTATCTGCAGCTTCATTTAAGTAATTAATAAACAAATTATATGCTTCTTGGGGGTTCTCGGGCATATTGAAGTTAGACATTTTATTATCAATAAAATTCCTGTAACTAGGCCAATCTGCATTCTTATAATTTCTTCTTATATGAGGTTTAAAACACGGATTAAAATCAAATGAAATATTAATAATAAGGTGATCACTACCTAAAGACTCGTTATAAACATTCCAGTTCAATTTCAGTGATAAATTTAGAGATGCTATTGATAAATCAGGAGTAGATTCTTGTAATATACCATTAGTAAATTTAACACGTGTCGAATCTCTATTGTTTAATGTGACAAAGTTGCTATCAAATAAAGAATCATGTATTTGGATACCTCTAAGATCCGTCCTATTAGACCAATTGGAGTGATGGCCATTAAAATCGCCCAAAATTAAGCAGTCCTTATCGACGATAGATAACACAAAATCACTCTGCGTTGTTCTAACAGAAGGTGGACAATACACGGCAATAATATTCTTAACATCAAGACAATTATAAATTTTAACATGCATCAACTCGATTCCAGAATTATTACAATTTACAATAGGGACTTTCTTTGATCTAACAGAACGGTGGATAAAGATCGCAATACCTCCGTAGCCATCCCACCTGTCATTTCGGAAGCATTCGTATTCATTAATCTTTACATTGGTATCAGCATCTAACCATGTTTCGCATACTACAGCAATGTGAACTTTCTCTTGATTTAAAAACTGTTCAAATGTAACTAGCTTCTTTTTGATACTTTGCGCATTCCACTGGATTATTTTAAATTTATTAATCATTGCAATTTTTAAATAGCTTTCTAATCAAGGCAAAACCAGGAAATTTACCTTCAATAAAAGTTGCAAACCACTCCAAAATTATTAACAACACATGTACTACCTTCTTCTTAACAGTAAATGACTTCATAAATAGTATGTCAGCTATTCTTTCCAGTAATTCTGCAGATGCAAATTTATTTCTATTCTCATCCTCATTTTTTGTAGTATTATCTTCCATAATAACTTCTTCAGACCAGAAATCATTCTCTGTTGTCTTGTCCCTATCATCCTTACTTTTCTTCTTCTTCTTCTTTTTAAGGACAACTCGATGATTATTTATGGCTTCCTGTCCTTCTCCATCATTTGATGCAGTAACATCGGCGTAGCTTCTTCGTGGGATAAATTCTATAGATTCAGAATGGGATAGCTCAGTTTCGAAAGATGGCAACTTCGGAAAATCGCTTGGATTCGGTGGCGAAGGTGTAACATACATTGTTATGGCTTTTTTATATGTAACATTGAATTGTGACATTATGTCCCGTACTGATTTTTCTTTTTTGTAGACTGGACAAGACTTATTAAGTGACCAATGGGGGCCTGAACAATTGGCACATCTGAAAGTTGTAGTTTCACAATTACCATGGTTTTTTGTACATTTTGGACATACGATATTTTTACTAGGGCAGTTGTTTTTCTTATGACCAAAACGCCAACAATTCGAACATTGGGTGACTGAGAACACATAAGGTTCTATATTTATTTTCATATCGTATATGTATACAAATGCAGGTAGTGACGCGCCCTTAAATCCCAAGCGAATTGCTTCACTTGGCATCCATCCAGTTCCATCTTCATTTCTTTGCATTAGTCTTTTAACCGACACCAATTCCTGTTCTGTGACTATGTGTTCCCCAATTTCTTCATTAGTTAGTTCTATTTCTATGTTTTTGATAACACCATATGATAACCCCACTTCATATGTTTTTTGCATTTTCCACCCTTTTTCTATCAAGGCAGGACAAGAAATAAGTTTTTCTGCGCTTTCTATATTACTAAATTCAATACGAACTTTATAAGGATTTATATACCTAATTCTTGTGACGTCGATTATGTTTACACTTTTAAGTAATTTAGCTATCTCAAATTGTTTTGGCATTAACTCTTTCGAGTAAATCCCCACTTCTATTTTGTTTTCTTCTGATGCATTCTTCTCAGTATTTCTTCTCACCCTTCTTTTACCATATCTATTAACTGTAGTCCATTCATTTGTTGAGTCTGACTCCCTTGCCCGTTTATTCGCCCTTTCTGTATTTAAGTCTTGATGTCTCGATTCACCAGACATACTCTCATCATCGCGGATAGGCACTTCGTACGCATTCGACTCGTGTGTATCACAACCTACAGATTCACTTTCCATTGTAACGCATCAGACGGCCTAGCGACGCCGGCCGCTTCGCACGTATAGACGCTACCGCGAGCTCACTCGTTCAGCTGTTATCGAAGCAATAAATCAACACTATCACGACCACCCTGCGCGAGCGTTCGGTGCGAACTGAAGGAAATTATTAATCAACCACATACTAAAATTCGTTCTAGCTAATACTATATAATAATTCTTGAAAAAAAAAACTATTTCTTTCGTATGTAAAACTAGTAGCCGAATCCGAAATCCGAATAAAAAAATAAAACGGAGAATTGTACATATCAGTTAACCAATAAAATTACAATAGATTGCAGTAACAGTTACCTAAAAATCAGAACGTTGGATATGATCCAACAAAATGGATAATATATTCAGCACTAACGAATGTAGTTTCTGCGTCTTGCAGCGACAGAACAGTTCTAGAACAATAGCTCCATTCATATAGGGATGAGCTTGAGGGGCTGAGCCAACTGTTTACTGTTCTTTTGTATTCAAAAAAATATAAACTCTTAATAGAGTAAACAGATGACCTTTTATTATGTCCACTAACCTAATTCAAAGCAGAAGAAAGTCAGTGAATTTTTACGTACTTCTTCCTTTACTGCCTGACTTAAAATCTAGGTCATTTAGGAAAAAGTGTTAAACAGGCTAGCGCATTAAGAGGTCCATATGTCTGTGACATATTTTATGTAAGAGGCCAGGCTATATTTTTTTTGACGATTGTCGATGTTAATGGTGAAAGTAAGCGGCCCAGACGAATGCTAACAATTTTCGAAACATTCTCCATCATAGTTGTGGTACAAGATGCAGAATGGTCAAACACCACTACGCAATGCCGGTTAAGCCAATTGGAAAAATCATTGTCAATTCGAGCCACTCTACGCTAAATGCGGTCGTATGGAAGTAATACTGGGAGATTCTGCCTAAAGACGAAAGCAGTGCCTTACGTAGGGCCAAATTTGAGAATTTTAATATAAAATGATATGTTAACAGACGTATTTTTGTAAGTTTTTTTGAAAACTGCGTAGACTTAGTAATACGATACCGTGGGTATCTTGTGATTACAAGATCCTAGACAGCAGACCATTTCTTTTCTATACAAGAAAATAAGATATAGCCCAACATTCAAAAATGGAATCTCGAACTCATGATCAAACCGCAGAAACCATAAACTAAAATTTCATTAAAAAAAACTGTAGTATTGAAACGGTCTTTATCACTGAATCACTGCAAATTGTCACAAAAAAATAAAATAAAAATTCAGTGGACTCGTTGATCACGAAGACAATGGGAACAATGGAATATAGTTTTTTAAATATTTCAAACCTTTACACTGAAAGAATGATGACACAGTCTAAAAACGGTTTTGGAAAATATTGATGAATGGGAAATTAATAGAGGTGGTAAAAATAAATATAAACGCAATTTGTGTCGACGATAAACGAAAATTAATTATATAAAAGATCATTTCGTAAGTGTGTAATAAGTTGCTCGTGTGTAGTAATATGGAAGAGCAAATGATATAAGTGCTCTCAAAATTACAAGTTGCGTAGCTCAATAATATCAGAGATTCGATAAACTTGTCCTATATATTAATTTCATTTCCATTTCCTATCAAAATATTTCATGAATCATTTATCTTGGTAAAAAGCGCAACAAGATAAAAGAGTTGAAAGATCCTTAACATAAACTGTGGTTTTTTTTTTTTCTTCGGAATGTGTATTGCTGTCGGCCCTACTGGCCTTGACAGCGTCACCGGGCGGGGGAGGCCTGGGGTGGTAAACTGTGGTGGTGGAAGTTAGAATCAATTAAAAACAAAAGGCATTGGGGCTGTGTAGCTTTAATCTCGGTAGACGCTTCGAGCAACACTCCCGACCTGCTCGTAACTTTACTTTACTTATTACTCAAGTTTCCATAACAAGAAAAATGTTTCACTTCCAAGTTCAAAACGGTGGAGGAGTGTGAAATATTATAGACTTTGTAATTGTGAATTTTCATAAACTATCGCAAGATCACATGATTCAGGATACATATAGTGTAGAAACTTTTTTTATGGGATTAAGTTGGAAAGCAAGCATACGATCCACCTGATGGTAAGCAGTTATTGTAGACATTTGTGAGTGTCATTCACGCGTTGCCAACCTCGAGATTTTGGTTCTTAAATCTCTTTTGCCCAGTAATTTCACTAGCTACATTGTCCTTCAAACCAAAACACAGTATATTTCTTCATGATAGAATATCTGACACTACGGTGGTACCTATCTAGCCGGTTTCATGCAATAAAAGGCCTACCACCACCAAAAACTATTATCAACATATCAAAATTTTATAATAATCAAATAGGTTAATTTAATAATGCGTTCGTATTCTGTGAGAAACACTTGTTAAAGTTTACCAGTTTTCAAATGCTACAGATCAGATTAAGATTATTTTTGAACGTTAAGCATATTATTTTTCTTTTATGTTTTAAAAAAGGCCTCTTGAAAACGGAAATGGTTCAATTGAATTCGTCTCCTTTGATGTTCTAGATCGTTGATATTCTTTGGAATTACTCCATTAAATTAATTTATAATTCTCTTTTTACAGTAAACGTTAAGAAATATGTTAAGGATTGAATTTAAATGCAAATAGATTAAGTTATGTTGGCATTTTGTTACTAAATTGTAAATCCTGCGGTTATTTTCTGTTTGTGTATTGCTGCTGGCCCAATTAGCCTTGACAGCATCACCGGGTAAGCCATGAAAAAGAGACAGCCCTTGCGGGGCTCAAATTTGTTTCTGTCCTTAGGGTGCCTCCTGCGAGGCCGAACCACGGATAAGGACGCCATCGAGAAAGGTTTTTTTTGATATTATTAAAAATGACCAGAATTCATGTTTGTTTAAAATTTAGAGTTATTTAAAGAATATAACATCAATTTTTACGCCTAAAAGTCAGATCCAATATTTTAAGAGGTGACGTAAGATCCTTTGAAACAATGTACTCCAGATAGCGGCGCGGCTGTCCCCGAAGTGGCATTGCTGCCCCAACCACTCCGATCTTGACACGGCAAATAAGCGTCAGGAAAATTATTCGCATTTTGTTACTTTTGTTAAAAGAACAATGGGATTTTTGGCTTCAAATTTTAACACGATGTAACTGATGGTGGTTGGCTTTTTATTGCAAGTGGCTTGCTAGGTAGGTACCACCGCAGTGTCAGATATTATAGCAGTTGTGTTATAGGTATTACTGTGTTTCAGTTTGAAGGAGAGTGTAGCTAGTGAAATTACCGGGCAAAGGAAGTTTAAGAACCAATATCTCGAGGTTGGTAACCCGTGAGTGACGACACCTACAAATGTATGGTGTTGCAAGCGCTCGTAGGCTACGATAACCGCTTACCATCAGGTGGGGGTCGTATGCTTGCATGGCAACTTATTCTCAAAAAAAAAATACTAATTTACTTAATTTGTTTACTTACTTTATATAAAAGCAAAGAACGAAGCATCTCAAATTATAAAAGTAACGACATTTAAATTATAACCGAAGTACCAGACTAGTCAGTGCTCGAGAGGTTTACCGTCTGGACGTTTTGTACCGCGACCGTGCAATATGAAAAACATCAACAAAACAGTACTATCACCGCTCCTCGACTAATTGGTACCGTCCAGTTACCGCTTTGTACCATAAACATTGTCATGAATTTAATTGCCAATTATGAATTGATAATTTGTATGTGTGTCGGTACAACTTTAGTGGGCAAATAAGTATACGGTCCGCCTGATAGTAAGCAATCACCGTGACCCACTCACCGTGACAGTAGCGATGATTGAAGTATCACGTGCGCGTTGCCAACCAAAGGGATAGGAGGGAAGGGATGAAAAGGGAAAAAAGGAAGGGAACAGTGGGAGTGGGTTGGGCATCTAGCGCTCTCACTCATCGCCCGAAACGCGAAACGCAACAGTACTCTGTTACTTTACGCCGATTTTCTGCGAGAAGGTATTACTTCCCCGGTCGAGTCGGTCCATTTGTACTGAGAGGACCATGGCTATACTAACAGCAAAAAAAAATACACATCACACATGACAAAAGACATACCTAATTGGACGCAAATAAGCAATACAATGTCAACCCACAAAATTGTGAAAAACTGAGTTATATATGCAGAAGTGTTGGTAAATGGCTGAAGAACATTTTTCTTTAATATTTGTAGGGTTTAAAGCTTTAAAGTATTTTTAAACGTTTTGGGTTATATTATATACGAAATATTCAGTTTGCATACTTATTTTTTGTGAAAATAAGTATATTCACTTACATAAATCTGAAATTGCCAAAAACTTTACCAATACATAAAAAAATTCATATAAAGCAAGTAGTTCAAAATTTTCAAACGCGTTTTTCTCGAAATTACATTCGTGTAGGTTGACATGGTATTGCTTATTTGCGTCCAATTGTGATCTGACATTTATAAGTTTTTCTATCAGAAAAGGTAACGTCTGATTACATGGGGTCAAGTAAATTTAAGTAAAAAACATAAAAACATACACATTTATAATATTATGAGAGATGTGCAATGAATGTCTACGGAAGCTGCTGCGAGCGGCAAAAGCGCATAACATAATTATGGATATAAGTCTGTCAATGCACATCAGCGCATAGACCCTAACAGTTCTGAGCTCGGAATAGTAATGTGAAATTATAAAAATATATGCATTAAATTACTCGGTCATTTAGAAAAAGTTTTTTCAAATTACAGCCGAGGATAGAGACGGACAAGAGAGGTTAAAGCGGATGTAAATATTTTTATGAACGTAAAAGTCCCACATTATTTTCTTGAAACTTAACACAATTTTTCCGCAATCCAAACGTTAAGAACAGCCCATTTAGCATCCTCAAAATATATGAATTGGGTTTAAAGCGAACAAACACAATACATATAAAAGGATAGATATCCTGATAAAATTGAAGTGTCTGTTTGTAATTCCAAATTAACAGCTTTTCACTAAATGTATATGACAGTTTATACGGTATTAAAAAAAAAAACAATTTTCAAAATTTTTGTCTGTCAGTGTTTCTTCCGGCTAATCTCTGAAACGGCGGGACCAATTTTAATGTGACTTTCACTGGCAGATAGCTGATGTTACAAGGAGTAACTAGTTAGTTTCTATCAGAGATGTTCGGGGATGCGTAGCGAAGTACTCTTCAAGGTACATAGAAAAAAAAAATGCACATGAAAAACCGCAGGCCTTCAGATATATTTAAAATACGTTAAATGTAGTCCTGATCAAGAAAGGATACTAATTTATAAAACAAAAAGAACTGAAAAGCAAACACTAGTAAGGTATCCCTATGTCCTCGAGATAAAAGAATATAACTCTAAGTTCTACCTAATTACAATATAACGCTATAATTTTCCTTAAAAGAAATTTAAGTAACGCTAAGAACTACTTATATTTTGAGATGTAAGGTAAGGTGTCCCAGGAGTCTGTATAATAAAATTATTTAAATAAGCCGTGTCTCTTTTCAAAATCATGCATCTTTTATGCGTTCGGAGACGGTAGGGAAGTCTAACTGTTTATAAAGGTTATTTTATATAGAGATGAAAATTCTAAAGAAGATAAAAAGATAAAGAAACAGTTCGTTAAGACGTACTTCCCTGTCTAAAAGATACGCTAGAAAACAGCAGTTATAAAATTAAAAAGTATATATTTTTTATGAAAATGCGTAGTCCTTGAAGTTTTTTGACGTTATACAATAATTTTCAGTATTTTAAAAAGTTATTGCAATGTAACGTATTTTTAATTAACTTTCAAAATAATATTTTACAATATTAAGTATCTAATAAAACATATGTTTATATACCTCCGGCACGACGCGACGCTTATACATATTATTTTATCGAAAACGACTTGCTATTATACTTTACAAGGTGGGTACGATTTTAAGATACCTTTCGTCATAAAAATTATATTTTTACTATATATTGCTCGTTTTAAATGGGTAATGAATGTCAAATTTACCTCAATTTAAAATATTAAAAAGATAATAATAGTATCAGATCGTTAGAATGCTATTGATGGGCTATACTGAAGTCCAAGTTCTAAAATGCATACGGATATGTAAGCCCAATGACGCCTTATTACGTTTAAGGCCTTGATTCACTATTCATTCCATAAAAACAAAAAAAGCTTGCAACATAATCGATTGAATTTAGCGTCACAAGCTTACAACATAATCGAATAAAGTTAGAGTGTGACTAGCTTCGTTTTGTTGAATTAACGAAGGAGCACCGGCGAATTTTTAGTAATTTTTTTCTATATGGAAGCTACTGTTCCTAGTTTATAGTAAGTTAAACATTAGTATATATAATAATTCCAGATAGTTCGTTTTTGTTGAGTATTCACAGATGGATAATATACAGATAAACACTTAAAACATGTACAGTTAAGCTTGCAGCAAGTTCATTGAATCTTTATTAAGAGACATACAGACACCATGTTATGACAAATGCGCCAGTGATTATTCAATATAGCAAAAGATATTAACAACGGGGAAAAGAGTGTGTGCAAATGCTGAATAAATTAACATAACTAAATTAACATCCCTTATAAGGCTAGTAATATCCTGTGTCGTGATTCCGGAAGCATAGACACAAATACAAGTACAAAACCTATCCCGGGACACATGCTTGTGTGGTCAAAGCAAACATTTGTCCCGAGCGAGAAACTAATCCAGGGCCATTAGCTATTTTTTTTTTATCATGACGGTTGCATACGGTCCGCCTGATGGTAAGCAGTCACCGCAACCTATGAACGCTTGCGATACTTGAAATATCACGAGCGCGATGCCAACCCAAGGAACAGGAGGGACGGGATAAGACGGGAAAAAGAAGGAAGGGAACAAAGGGGGTGGGAGATTGGGCCATCGGCGCTCTCACTCATCGCCCGAAACGCAACAGTACATAATTATAGTTACTTGACGCCGATTTTCTGCGAGAGGGTAGTACTTCCCCGCTCGACCCGCCCTTTTTTTGCTGAGAGAAGCATGGCTCTCTACCGTACTAAGGCAAGTTCAGTAGCACTGCGCTAAAAAACATCAAAAATCGAAATTATTTAATAAATTTTCAGTAGTCTTAAAGAGAGCCCATCTGGGTAAGTATGAAAGGCCGTAAATTTGGTCTCAGGTTTCTCGAATATTGGTAAAATAATTACTTATTATCTGGCCGACACAATTTCGCTGGTTTAGATGAAATTTTATAGAATTGAAATTGATTAATTTACGCAACTTTAAAAACAAGCACGCTCCCAAAATTAAAAAATATATATAATTATATACCGTTTAAAAAAAAGTTAAAAATTAAAATATCGACTGTTGGTAGCCAATGAAGTTGCTGATGACGACTATCTCAAGGTTGGCAACAACGCCTGACACCTACAAATGTTGTTGAAAGCGCTCATAGTTTACGACAAACGCTTACCATCAGGTGGACTGTATACTGCCAACTTAGTTGCATAAAAAACTAGAACACGACGAATAATTTTGGGAGATATATGATGTACACTAATTTTGATATCAGTTCTTCAAATTAAAAATCCGCTTTAGCCCGCATTCTAGAAAGAAATTCCAATCCTTAGCTCATAAATTCATAGCTACAAATTCTACCGACCGTTCATACAAGTTAATTTCGTCGTCCTACCCTCGCTGGTCCACTTTGATGAATGTGCCACTGATTTACTGCGGTGAGTGAAGTTCTAAAATCCATTCACCGACTCGGCACTTAATGGAGCTACTAAATCGTTCATTCCGTTCTATCGATTGATGTCAATATCATACTATATGAAATGTTTTAAACGTTTTCATTCAGCGACTACATTAGTATTAACAATATTTTACTTATGTTCCATAGTTAAGAGTGAATGGATTCGAGACAGACCAGATTGTAATGATTATGTTCGATGGATGTAATTGGAATTCTTTTGATTATAAAATTAATCTGGCAATGCTTCAATACGGCGTATGTTATTGGATCTTTACTAGTTAATATATATTTAATTAATATTATTATAAATGCGCATGTGAGTTTGTTTGTTTATTTTGCTATCACCCTTAGCTATCTAACTTATAATCATGAAATTTCCCCAGTCATTTACATAGAGTACCCTTCCACTAGAAAACCTAATTTTCTCGAAGGTTGGCAATATAAATTTTAGATCGTTGTCCGGTATCAGACCTACATGAATGCGAACAAACCCACGTTTATTGCTAGTGTAATATAAGCGTCAACAACGTGAACACGAAGAAAAGTGATCATGTGACAAAAAATAATTTGTATGAATTAAAAATTAATCATTTTAGAGTAAGACTACAGTATAAATATTTAATATCGCATTAAAAAACTCTGAAAAACGCTTTTAAAACAGCATAACACAGATTATGAATATTATTAGACAATAATAAAACTTTTCTCGACTGTAAATCGCGATTGTATACCGTTAATATGTTAACACGAGAGATATGCCGGACGCCTGTTGCTAATCCTACTAGACGTAGAACGCCAAGATATGTCACAAAGGAACGCAACGAGGGTCCACTTTTCTAATAAGAAATACGTTTACAAAACCATCACATTAAACACACATCTTTAATACATCTTGTCTATTAAAAAATACTAAATTTATCAATCAGTCCCAAATAACTTCAGCTCCAGGCCGTTAAATAAACACACTGGACAAATGAAAAAAAAAAATTAAATCAATACATAATCACACACTTTAATCGAAACTATTTGAAAACTACACAAATCACTTAATCACTATAAAGTAATTTATAGTTTTATTATATAGTTTCGCGGCGAATGACACGGCCGGCCGGGCGATGCGTCCCGTCGTTCTGACGCCCCCGCCGCGTGTCACGGCTCACGGGGTTACGGGACGTAGATCGGAATTAACGCATTAAATTAATCTTAGATAAGGTAAAAAGTAATATCGTAAAACTACGAAAAGTAATAAAAGCTGTTTATTCTAAGGTGGTTCCTTTTATTGACAATGTAAATCGCCACAATGTATATACTGAATTAAAACAACAAAACCCAGGCTTAAAACCATGGGCCTAGAAAGTAGGATTTTTCACAGGTGTTGGTTTTTAAACTTAAGGACGTTAAGAAAGTATTTTTAAAATTCAACCCTTAAGAGGGTGAAAAACTAATTGAAAATGTGTATGGGATGTCCGACATTTTTAAAACTAAAACAATGAAACTTTGTTTTGGCAAACAAACAGAAAGAATCACGTCTTTTAATGTTTTATAAAATCCCACCCCTGAAGAGTTGAAAGCCTCTGGCAGAAGCTAGTAGGTACATATATCATAGCAACCTACGTACCAAATACCTATAGCATTTATAGCCGTAACATGAATTTGAGACAATTAATATCCTATTTTTTATTTGAAAATAATCTATATTTCTTACTATATTATATCATTGTAGTATTATTTTAAGTTTTCTTATGTAAAGTAGCTAATGAATAAGACCTTCGTTGTTGTAGTTAAAAGAAATGAAACTAGATGGCGTTAGCAATAGATTGCATAGTGCTATCGTTGTGTTGATTAAGAATTATAACAGTTTGACGTATAAGTAATTCTTCGACGGATTTTCATGAGGTTAGTTTTTAAAAAAAGTTAAGTTAATTTTTGAAATCGCCAACAACATAACTATTAAATAAATAAACGCTACACACTCAACGGCGCCCATTAGGATAATTATATCCTGTGTTGGAGGTCAATACAAACATATGCTCTGAGCGGGAATCGAACTACCTTATGGCAGTTTCTCTACGATTATATTTGATAATAACAAATCCAACATATTCTCGTACATATGACCAGTGCAACAAATCATTTCGATTAGCGATTACAATTAAGCTTAATCACGTGTGCCAGCCGCGGGCGAAAACTAGTTAAAAATAATATATTAATCATCATTTTAAACCTTTTATCTTTTATCCACTTCTGGACATAGGTCTCTCCCAAGGTGTGCCACAACATTCTGTTCTCTGCTGGTCTCATCCAGCCAATAGGTTGTATCGGTGGTGTTGGAACTTCTTAACGTCATCAGCCCGGGCCAGATAGCGTATTACACTACGCTGACCGATTTTTGGACTTCGGTTCTACGACAAAGGTGAGACAAGCCCATTTCGCATTCCGATTGCTTGGGCTATGTCAGTTACTTATTTCTTTGGAAGAATATATTAATAGTAATCACAAAAGTATTTGTATTTTAAATACTAAGTAAATAAGATTACTATTTAATGGACTGTGAATTTGGTTTATCAGCAAATAAATGTTTTACTGACGCGATTGGCATCAACATAATTATAACAGAAGTTCCTTTGGCTTCATATGCGAAACCAAAATGAATTTTTAAAAAGTTGTGCTAAAGATAAACTGGACAGTCCCCATTAGGATGGTAATATCCTGTATCGAATGCTCGGAAACATAGACGAGCAAAACCATCATTTTTTTTTTTCGGAATGTGTATCAATGTTGGACCTATTGGCTATGATAGCATCACTATAGGAGGGAGGGGTTTAGGATTGTGTAAGGGAAGGGTCGGGATAAGTATGTATAAGAACATACTCCTTTTTAGAAGTCGGTAAAGAGAAGATAAATAAAGATAAGATAGATGCCAAAAATAACAAGTGGAAGACTCGTGTCAAACTAAGCTATGGTATAAAGAAGTTCTATATAAGTTTTGCAAGACAATAGTTATGTCAAAAGTATACGCGTTGGAAAGTTTCTTAAACGAAGTTGGGAAACGAAATAATTGTTCTGACGTCATATTATAAGTTACCAGCGGTTAGCGATGATCAAATTACTACTTCCCTACCTACTACCTCACTTACTTTTTATGTGAGAGGGGGAAAAAGGAGGGAGAGTCATCTTGTGTTAAGCGATTACTACCGCACGTGGACATCTACAATATTCGCAGGAGCGTTGTCGCCTTTTAGGATTGGTTATACGCTACCAGTTGTCCTCGAAACGCGGCTGACGAGCAGTCACTTCACGAGTTTCTCACCAATGTACGGAGGTAGCTAACCAGGCGGCCTTTTTTAAGCAAGACCATCAGCATATTCATATCTTAGAATTTCTTCCACGAAATGCATAAATAAAATAAATAAATAAACACTGCACACTCAACGGCCCCCATTAGGATAGTAATATCCTGTGTCGGGGTCCAGAAACATTCACAATCACAAGGACAAATACACCCAGACCGGAAAATATGCTTGCATGGTCAAACATATATCAAACATATATGGTATAAACATATTATGTTCCGAGCGGGAATCGAACCCGCGACCTGTGGCGTTTAAGGCAGGTTCGCTACCGCTGCGCCACAACGTCGTCACCGATGTTTTCCTTCACCGTTAGGTACGAGATTAAATTTGAAACAAAAATTAAGCTTTTGAAAACTCAGAGGTGCTTACCCGGATTTGAACCCGTGACTTACATTTTAAGTCTACGTTTTCGACTCGTTGGACTATCTGAGCTTGACACGTGATTTGCTAGAGATAAAGCTTAAATGCCCTTCTGGTTAGTACGTTCGGTTCGTTGTTGAAAAACTCATGAAGACACTGGTAGTCAGCCAGCGTATCTCCAGTTGCGTCTTTAAGGTTGGTAACATATCTGTATATACTTTGGTGTTTCAGTTGTTCATGGGCGGCAGTAATCGCTTTTTTTTTTATGTTACAAGTTGGCAAACAAGCTTACGGCCCACCAGATGGTAAGTGGTTGCCGTAGCCTATGAGCGCTTGCAGCACCATTAGTAGGTGCCACTCACGCGTTGCCAACCTCGAGATATTAGTTCTTAAATCTCCTCTGCCCAGTAATTTCACTAGCGTACAGTGCCCTTCAAACCGGAACACAGTAATGCCTAAGCACTACTATTTGGCGGCAGAATATTTGACACTGCGGTGGTACCTACCTAGCCGGCCTCTTGCAACAAAAGACCTACCTCTATCTCTAATCTCTGCTGTGACAGAGGTTATCCCAACAGCGGGCGATGGGGTCGTCACATCCCGACGCCGGTAAAACATAAGGTAAGGTCTCTTAACATAAGGTGAGCCCGTTTACCCCTTCTAACATAAAACAGTGATGCAGCAAATAGCAACCTACTGATGATTTCATTTTCTAAATTTTCAAAGCCAAGATGACGAGATATTATTCTCAGATAATTTTCTAACAACAATCAAGGTGTCTCTACAGTTGCGCAATTTATGCAACTTACTACAGGAGTTTCGGTTTTTGAAATTCTTTGTATTCGAGACACGTATCGGTAGCGCCTTGACCTGCTTTTGCACATTTCAAAATCAACCTTTGAAGAAAACTTTCGGATTCGCCTCAATATTGAGGATCTACATTGATCTTTTTACAGTTTTAATTTCCTTTTGTTATCATGTATATGCATGACTACTCGTTTGGGTTTTTCACCCACTCAAACTCCTGATGGTATTTAGGATCTGTCCGACGTCAACATCTTCAAAGTATTTTTACATAATTGTCCAAAAATCTATATGCAGTAACTCAAGGATTAAATCTGTAATGTAACTACGATGTCGGTTTTTAAGGTTTTCTTTCTTTTGTCAAGGCAAGGGTCTTTATTATCTTGTCGTGTAGTATTAGTCGCTATTCAGTTCAAATCGCCCATATAGGTCTCTGACTTCACTTAGCGACTATTGATGTTGATGCAGAAACAGACTTTTTACGTGCCCAACGACGTACAGACAAGCGCCGTTGAAATACAACTATGCGGAGACTGAACCATTAAATCTTCTTAACCTACTAATCGATTGTCAACTATTGGTTTTAAGTTATATCGTTCTAGAATGCGGACGCGGAATATGCAATTATAATACATATTTACGCCCGCATTCAAAATTAAAGCAAAGAATAATTCAAAAATTAATTTTATCTCTAATTCTTTTTACTAAATACATAATATTCATCACGAATTCAAATCTTTAGCTCAGACTAAGTAGTTAAAAACTAGATACAAATTGTTCACCTTACCTCCCATTGCCGAGACTTGTTTTACGCCTTGCCAGTTTAGCACAGAGCATTAGTAAAATATCATATATCTACTATATGTATTTTTGCATTTACTAAGTTTACCTTTTCTTAGTGCCCCGCGTGAAGACGATTCACAGCAATTACCTGTAAAAGACGATTTATTTTTTTAAATTCAGACATCACCGGCCCAATTAAATTTCTACCTCGAAGAACTAGTGAGTGACACCAGGGATAAAGGTAGTATATAATATAAATGAGTAATAATAGTAGGTAGAAAGTAAATGTTTTTACAAATTCGGTAATCGAACCGCGAACGTTAAACGGGAATGGGAGGAATTATTGTGAGGGATAGATAGTGTCAGCAGAGTTTTCTAATACTTATAGAGAGACTAGATAGAGTAGAATAGACAATGTATTTTGTATTTCAGTTGTTTTACTTGAATGTTCAACGATATATTTTGAGCAACAATTCAAATAAGTTTTTACCAATAAGTATTATAAAATCAAAATTTTTAATTTCTAAATTTCACAAATTTAAGATAAGAGCATGCCAGAAAAGGTCAAATGAGGTCCGGCTTTCCGGAATTGAAGGCTTCCAATGAAAAGCGACAGGAAACGGGCAACGGGACGAGGCGGCTTCGTCGCTTAATGGACTTTAGTTGTGAGTCAAACTTGAATTTACAAAATTATGCTTTTGATTTAACTTTGAACTCGAATGATGCACTTTAAATACGTTTATTTAAAATGATTATTTAATGGCACAATTAGAACGAACGGCTCATGGCAATAAAATAAAAGAGAGTAATACGTAGGAAACGTAGAACATCCTTATTTATGACCTACTGCCGTGCCCAGTTTTTTGATGATCCCGAAGGAACCCAACTCCTGGATAAAAAGTATCTTATATGTTAATCCAGTTAATAAGTTGTGTATGTACCAAATTTCATCCAATCTGTTACGTAGTTTTCGTATGAAAGAATAACAAACATCCATCCATCCATGCATTCACATTTATAACATTAGTTAGATTTCAAAAAGGAAGAATTTGTCAATTTATCTGATAAAAAAAAATACTACTACATCTGGTTGCTGGTGGAAATACAATGAAACCAAAAAAAATTTTTTTTATAATGCATAGGCTATCTTTTGACTGTTATAACACCTTATGTGAAGATTGCCTCGCATTAATTGAGTGCAGTGAACGAGTATTCAATCTACTTCGAGGTGTTTCGATACATTATGTATATCGCATATACTACATTATTTAATCGATTAATCTAAAAATTTAAACGGGATCATTACGCGCTACAAAAAAAAAAAAAGAAATCAAAACTTTAACCCAAATTCGTAATCTTTTTTGTGAATAGGTTAAAAACGAGGTTACGTTATTTAATGAGGCGGCCAAGAGAAGTTGCTAAGTACAGTAATTTTCAAATAATACGAGGATTTCGCAAAAAGTTTTAATATATTAAGCGGCTTATTTAGTTAAATTTGGACCATCGCAATTATTTAGGGATTCCTAGAGAAAGTTTTAAAGCAGTTTTAAAGCGTTAATTGAATTAAAGCTTTGAGCCTTTGAAGTGCATAGAACGATTCATTCGTATATCGCATTGTCAATAGTCGTAACGAAATTACCTTTCTCAAAGCATCTTTTTTTTTTTATCTAACCCACATGGTTCTCTAGTTCACCTCTTCCCGGCGTTGGGATGTGACGACCGCATCTGTTGGCCTGTTGAGGCTGTTGGGATTATTATTGTCACAGCCGAGATTATTACACCAGTGCAATCAGTCACTCTGGTGGTAGGTCTTTTGTTGCAAGAGGCCGGCTAGGTAGGTACAACCACAGTTTCAAATATTCTGCCGCCAAATAGTAGTGCTTAGGTATTACTGTGTTCCAGTTTGAAGGGCAGTGTAGGCTAGTGAAATTACTGGGCGGAGAAGATTCAAGAACCAATATCACCGTGGTTTGCAACGCGTGAGCGGCACCCACTAATGCGCTCATAGGCTACAGCAACCACTTACCATCAGATGGACCGTATGCTTGTTTTCCAACTTGTAACATAAAAAAAAAACTGATAAATAAAGTAGGAACAGCGTACATTCAATTCATTTCATTTCCCACCATCATTTCATTTCATATATCACCCCTTACAGCCCACATCTTTTCACCCCACAACTTGTTACCTCACACCACCATTGCCATCAGATGGACCGTATGCTTGTTTTCCAACTTGTAACATAAAAAAAAACCTGATAAATAAAGTAGGAACAGCGTACATTCAATTCATTTCATTTCCCACCATCATTTCATTTCATATATCACCCCTTACAGCCCACATCTTTTCACCCCACAACTTGTTACCTCACACCACCATTGCCATCAGATGGACCGTATGCTTGTTTTACAACTTGTAACATAAAAAAACCTGATAAATAAAATAGGAACAGCGTACATTCAATTCATTTCATTTCCCACCATCATTTCATTTCATATATCACTTCTTACAGCCCACATCTTTTCACCCCACAACTTGTTACCTCACACCACCATTGCCACCACATGGCATTGCATGGATATCGTTTAATTTTTCTCGCTCGTTCTCCTACGATACGGAACTTTGTTCCAAAAAAATATCTTCATAGAAACACTTAACTGATGACTTTCCTAGCTTCTTAAAGGTCAAACCGTCAAATAATGCTATCAAATACCCTAATGATATCTCTCAATTATTAGCGGGAGCGCCCGACGACGTGTACGTGATCCACAAAGCAGGGTTGTATTAATTAATTCACACTCCGATCACGAATATGGTACAAGAATTCCCAGAATGAACGAGATACCATTATTATATGTTTTACCTGAATTTTGACTAAACCTTAAAATATTATTATTTCAATGACAGTATCGAAAATATCTAATCATAGTATATGAAACGCCTAGATTATCAATTACTTTTTTTTATAAAGCCCGCGCGAAGGCAAAGTTTACTATACTACCCCTGTTGAATTCCATCTCCGATGACGTCCTTAGCTGTGGTTCGGCTTCGCAGGAGGCACGCTAAGGACGGAATCAAATTTGAGCCCCCGTGAGGCTGCCCCTTTATCACGGCAGAGTCTCTGTACTCGGCCCCCCCGCCCGGTGACGCTGTTAAGGCCAGTAGGGCAAACAGCAACACACATTCCGAAAAACAAAAAAAAACCCTGTTGATAAGTCCGAACGCGATGGTGGCTAATACCGTTTGCAGAAGGCGAACTGCAATAGATAGATGTCTTTGCCTGCCACCTCGAAACGAGCAGCCACTTCACAAGTTTTCCACCTTATCTTGACTAAACCCGTTTTCTATCTCTGATGCGAGAGGTCTTTGTAAATACATCAAAATATGATTTCAATATATATAGTTATAAGAAATAAAGAGCAGTTTCCAAGTAACAAAAGGACGTAAAAGGACAATTACAAGACATTAATTGCGCTTTACAAAACTAACCAGCTGTCGTTCGGATGATATCCTGTGTAAGGATCCAAAAACACACTAACAAAAACAACTACTTAGACCAAAACATTCCTGCATCGCCAATACAAACATGCCCATAGCGGAATCGAACTCGCGATCAGTGCTGGGTAGATTCTACGCCACAACGGTGGTCAACTTCTTCTTGCTAGCATTTTTCCCCGGTACATTATTTACCCAGGGTTTGCTTATCAACCTTATCCGGATTTGAAAGGTTACTAGTTTTTACACAGAGTTGCGGAGGTCAGATATCTCCGCAACTCTAAGGGCGAATTAGTAACTAATTGGCTATGCACAAATTACTTATCAAGGTTAAGGATTAACAGATGTTATGTGATAACCGAAGAACGGTGGGAAGACCCAGAGGACAAACGCCTAGACGGAAACAGAGATTTGTACGATCAATACAAACATCTGCGCGAGCGGGAATCGAGCCCGAAACCGTCGAGGCAATACGCCACAACGGTGTCAACCAACGGTCGTCAGTATTGGGGTAGTATGTCATATAGTGTAAATTGCACAATTACAGTAAAAGTTTAAAACGAGGTCGGTTTATCTGTTTATCGCGTATATTATTACAAGCATTGGCCATTAATATTTTATTGAGCATAATTATCATGTGGACATGGAAACTAAATTATGCACAATTACACAAATCGATGGCGGTATATTGTGACTTCCTTTAAATCGTGTTTATATTTATTAGAATTGTTTATTGGGTCAAATAAGCTGCACTAGTACAAATCTTATTCATTATTATAACATATAATAAAATTAATTTAACATGATAATTATTTTTAATTAAATTGATAGAGAGCACTGGTAAAAATTGGTGGTGTTAGTTTATCTTAAAATTTTCACCGATTTAAATAGGTACATATACACTGTATCCAAATACTATAGCGATCAATGGTAAGGACGCTGATGACTATAATATATATCTAAAATCTGGGTCAGGTTGTTAGGCAGTTAAATAAAATTAAATGCCTTTTTATATACACTCAGAAATATCAAAAATATTTGAAACGAGAAATATGGGTCTTTAATTACGACAAGAATCCGCCAATTTGTTTCGCTCATCTGCGTTTATACAACGGAAAAACGAGATTCCATGGAAGCAATCATTCAGAACTTCTTCCCATTCTTATAATTAAAGATAACGAGAATCAATAGCTAGGGCTTCGGAATAGTATGAAGTGCTCCGATTGATCAAATATTGGCTTTGACTGATTGTTTTCGCTCATAAAAGTTTTAGTACTATAACGTATGTTTATATTATAGAGGTCCGAATACGAATCCATAAATGTTATATTATTAATTTCACAAAAATTGTCCAATGGCATTAGTAATTATTTTCACTAATACTGAGCGTTTCTTTTTTTTAAAAAAAAAAACACTGCAAGCGGTTTCATATGCTTAGACTACGTACTTATCTTAACTTTTATTTACATTAAACTAAATTATTAATGTGCTAAATATAAATGCATCAAATAAATTTCTATTTAGAGTAATATGTTATAGCGCATCTTGCCTCGTACAGCCATTACAATTAGCGTATATGCGAGCGGGCACTTCTGGCGCCATGCCAGAAACAAAAATTAATTACACCGGACACAATATTGAAAGCACCGGAATCTACTGAACATCTATTTCAAATATTATATCTACAAGAACAAGGTTTCATGGACCATATCTAGTCTCGTATATTCTAAGATATATGGATATGTGTCAGAGTTTGTCATTTGTGTTGTGGTGTTGTGGCTACAAGACTGCCTTTATTGGACAAACAAGGCGTGAAGAGGTATCTTGCGGGTAGGCAGGGCGAGGGTGGTTAACGCTGCTGCCTTCAGTAACTGTAGTAGCTGACTACGCGTTTAGACTCTACTGCCAATACCATCAGGTCGAGTAAAGTTATTTGCCCTCCGTCTGAAATAAAAAAAAAATGGTCGCGGATTTCATTCCCTTTTCCCTTCCTCGAGAGAAGTTTATCCTGATCATACATTATCAGTTTTGGTATGGTTCTTTTGGGTCTACATATCTGAGATCCAGAGAGGGTCTACGCCTGGTGCTTCGAAGACCACGTTAAGCTATCAGTCTCAATTGCTATCAAATATTAGTAGCGAGTCTGCCTCGACGGTGGCGGGTTCGATTCCCGCTCGGAGGAGATGTTTGTATTAATCGTACAGGCATGTTTTCCGGTCTGGTTGTGTTTGTCCTTGTCATTGTGAATGTTTCCGGACCCCGACACAGGATATAATTATCCTAATGGGGGCCGTTGAGTGTGTAGCGTTTATTTATTTATTTAATATTAATAATAACTCTTTCATTGGCAATTGTGTTATAGATTCGCCATTAAAGAGTTGCAGAGGTCAGATGGTAATCAATCTGTGTAAAATATTATCTGTTATCCGGATTACAGTAATAAAGCAGACCTCGGGAAAATGCGAAGAGAAATGCTAGGAAGGAAATAGCGCGTTCTAATGATGTCATATTATTTACGGTGTAAGACAAATGTCTTGACATCTTGGATCTTAATCTAAGGTAATATTTATCATCTTAGCGATTAAATATACAATCTGTATTATGTCCTTAGCTTTGACATATTTTAATAGTGGTAGAGCCATGCTGCTCCCAGAACAAATGGTCTGGTTCGACCATGGAGTACTATCCTCTCAAAGAAAATTGACGAAAAGTAATAGTATCTGTACTACTGTGTATCCCTTGGTTATCCATATGTTGCGAGACTGTTTACCATCAAGCGGACGGTATGCTTGTTTGCCAGCCGTCGTAAGAAAACATAGCGATAACATTAAGAGTAATATAATATAATATTTATCTTTTATAAATATAATTGCTTGAGCATTATAAAGGACCTAGTACGAGGTAAATAATTGGTACTATAATTTCAAGAATCAGCCGCTTTTCCGAAGCACGTTCAAGTAAATAGCATTCTTCATGCTAATATATAGATGCTATCTATTACCCAATACAATGTAAATTGTTTACGAGTATTGAATAATGCTGAAACAATAAACGTAAATATGACGGTACACGACATCGACAGCCCCTCGATCGATCGTAGCAACCGTGTCGGCTGGTCTGCACGACGACGAAACATAAATTTGACACGCAAACAAATCTAACTATACCTAACAATTGGTAATATAAATCAATAAATCAATCAGTTTTTCCCTTTTTGTGTTTTCTTTCATAAACAATTATGTGGACGCAAATAAGCAATACCATGTCAACCCACACAATTTAAAAAACTGAGTTATATATGCAGAAGTGTTGGTAAATGGATGAAGAACATTTTTCTTTAATATTTGTAGGGTTTCAAGCTTTAAAACTTCTTAAAAAGCCATTTTTTATCATGCAATTTATATATTATGTTATACGTTTTGGGTTATATAATATACGAAATATGCAGTTTTTATACTTATTTATTGTGAAAATGAGTAAAATAACTTACATAAATCTGAAATTGCCAAAAACTTGACCAATACATTAAAAAAATCATATAAAGCAAGTTGTTCAAAATTTTCAAACGCGTTTTCTCGAAATGACATTCGTGTGGGTTGGCATGGTATTGCTTATTTGCGTCCATGTATCCTATGGATATCAGCATATAGTTCCAGCGCGGTGATGCTATCAACGCCAGGAAAGGCTACCAGAAGCACACATTTGGAAAAATAGAAGACATAGTACAGCACATAGTTAGATTCGTGTTTGTTTAAACATTAAAACAAAATTAGCAGCTATCTTTTGTGATTAATTAATAATTATTTTAATTGAATTTAGTCTAGAAATAAATTGTAGATTAAAAGTATTAAATGAATTATGAGTACAATTTATTTAATTAACAAAATAAAAAAATATTTTGGGAATATCTAGATAATATCTTTTAAACTTTATCGGGATTATGCGCTCAAAATCTACAAATGGCTGCTAACGAAATGCATTACCGTTGCTCGTCGTTGCTATATTCATGATGTTGAAAATTAGTTACGGTATCGCGAGACTTGAGTAATTATAAAACAGCTTGTTGGTAAAAGGACAATTTGAGCGCTACCTATCCTTTGACGCGGATGAGTCCATTTGAAATTAATTTTAGTTGAGTCTGATACAACTACTTGTGGACTAAAATTTCAATGTCCGACTTCTCATTACTTGAAACTAATTCATATTTCCATTTTACTTTAGCAAATTTTGACGACATTGTGTCGCAGCGGTAACGAACCTGCCTTCAGCGCCACAGGTCGCGGGTTCGATTCCCGCTCATAGCAGATTTGTATTGACCATACAGGCGTTCGGGTCTGGATGTGTTTGTCCTTGGCGTGGTGTATGTTTCCGAACCCCCAACACAGGGTATAACTATCCTAATGGAGGCCGTTGAGTGTGTTGCGTTTACTTTAATAAACTTGATCGTAATGCAAAACCAATTTTGACCAAACCGTCAAACGTATGACTTGAATACTTTACGACAGCTGTAAACGTGTCAAATAAAAAACCGAGCCAGCACTTTGATGTATCCTCGGGTAGAATGTTTAAAGGTAAACGCAAAAAGGTTTGCGTAGGTAAGCCGACTTTAGGTCAACATAGTATGTATATTACAAGAAAGGTGAAATTGAATCAAAATTTCTGTATATTATTCAGTCATGTTAAGAATACTTTTTTATATTAAAGCCTTACGCAAAGTACTCAGACAGTGATAGTCTCTCCAGAACAAAATTTTCTGCAGTGTTTACTTACTTGCACATACCATGTTTAGCGTGGTACGGCAGCCAAAAATGTATAATCACCACAGGCATGTATAATTATGAACATTTTAAATATTTTGTCACTCTTAGTATATGTAAATAATGCATCCAGTACAATTCAGTGAATATGAAAGTATCTCTAATGTAAGGTGAGTGACTTATTGAGATAAAAGCCTATTAGAGAAGACCTTTAAGATTATTATATAATATTTTAGATTTTATTAAATAATAATTAGGATTTGGATCGGAATAAAGGCGAAGTAATGAATACGCTAAATACGTACTAACTATGTTGAGTTTAGGCCCAACTCATAAAGTTAATATGAGTATAATGGTTTAAGTTCTAATGATTTGAAATTAACTTAAGTGCGGATACCTCCAAGGAATGACAGATTTAGTTTAAAAAATTAAAATCCTTACGTAATACGATCTCAGTGACAATCACTTATTATAAAAGTTACATCTTTTTACGTTTTATAAAATAAAAATATGGCAGTATAATGTATGACATGGAAACACTCTAAAGTCGTTTATTATAATTTGGAGCAAACAACAGCATTAAAAATTCTTGTTTTTTTTACTACAGCGACTTCTGCTGCACGCGGCCCATTCATGCACTAATGTGTTTTTAAAAACAAAGGTCTGTACATTTCGGTGATTTGAATAAATCCGAGGACTTTTCACAGGACACGGACCCGAAACACTACGCATTGGATATGAAAAAGAGTTCAGGTCACAAAAGCGAAGCGAAACAAAGGACAGGCTTGATGGTGTAGCCATTTCGCGAAGGCTTTGCCCCTGTAGCACATTTCAGGTCTCACACTCGGGTGGAAATCGTTTAACTGCTCTTAAGATTTTGCACGGGTTAATGACCTCCGTGAAATGGTAGGTCAGAAACTACATTTCGATGAATATAAATCGAATAATAGTGGATTTGTCTTGTATATTGACAAACACTATGGCGTGGTGGCAGCGAACCTGCTTAGGCGCCACAGGTTGCGGGTTCGAGTCCCGCTCGAAGCAAATGTTTATTTGATTTAAATTGAGACGAGACGACAGTTTTTTTACTAGAAAATTACAACATCATCTGTAAAGAAGAGTAATTAAAAACCAATAGCACAGCTGCATTTACAATCAGAGATAAAATAAAATTCTTTAGTGGTGGTGTGACATTTATTGCAAGAAACCGGCTAGGTAGCGAAGTGTCTGATATTCTACCGCAAAGCAGTAGTGTGGTTTTTACTATTAATGTGTTTGACGAAAGTAAGTGAAATTACTGAGCAAAGGAGATTTCTGAACCAATATCTCGATGTTGTCAACACCTATGTTACACCTACCAATGTATGGTGGTGGCAAGCGCTTTCTTTCTTTCATATCGAGTGGTCAGTGGCCAACCTAGTGTCAGTGTTGTTCAGGTCGCCCGTATATGCCTCTGACTTATCGACTGTCATCAATTTGATAACAGCCAGGACCGACTTTTTACGTGCCCTCTAAAGCACGGAGACTCAGTTGAAAACCCCTATGCGATCATCCATCTAGTGACTGACCGTGCCTAAAGTTGCTTTACCCGGCGATCCTTTATCGATCAGCGAGCGCACCCGGCTATGAGCGTCTCAAGCTGCAAGCGCTCATAGACTACAACACCCGCATACCATCAGGTAGGTCATACGCTTGCTTTCCAACTTAGTCAAATAAAAAAAATTTGATAACTACTTCAATAAATCATTGTAATCTTTTACGCTATATGTGTCACACAAAAATAAGTAATAACATTTAATGTACAAACATATCTGTACGTTCGGGAGTTGCCGTCCCTAACGTCCCGACGACGACGACAGTCGACGCTATTACGTATGACAGAGGTCGAGAGTAATTACTGAACTACATTAATATTCTCGATTCTGATTCTGGAGTAATTTTATTATAAATTACGCAATAAATATAATATGAATTTGTTTCATAGTAAGAAACAGTAAATAGAAAAAATAAACGCTACACATTCAATAGCTGATATTAGGATAGTTATACCCTGTGTTGGGGATACAAAAACTTACACAAACAATAATCACAGTCACCGAAATATGTAGATGTGTGCTTTTATATACCATAGCATCAATTTTGATAAATTGAATATTTTCCGACTTGTTCTCAGTATGTCATGTTGGAAAATGAATGAGAAGAGAAAAAGAAAGGGGTGGGACAGAGGTGGTCAGAGATTGACCTTCCGTCGCTCTTAATCGTAGCAGGAAACAAAACAGTAGTGGCACTGTTACTTTACGCCGATTTTGTGTGAGAGAGTACTTTTTTCCCGGTCGAGCCAGCCTATTTGTTTTGCGAGGGGCATGTCTCAACTACTTCAACTACAAGTAATTCATATAAATAGTTTAATAATAAACAAAGACAATGTGAAAATATGCCCGTGTTAGTTTAATCAGAATAGTATCGAAAAATTTTAACAATAAAAAGATTAGGTAAATAAATAGTCAACACTAATCCGAATCTAAATTGATTATATTAAACAATAATATACGTATAGAGCGTCCTTTGACAGCAACTAGTGCATGGAGAGCGGAGTATGAAAGCGGGCACAGTGTACGTCAAACGAGCGAGCGTCCTGTATGAGCGATTGTATTAATTTCTGGAAAGTCACAGAGACCATTGTTAGTGGTACGAGAATGTTTAATGCGAAACAGAACTAACAGTTAACTATCTATGCATATTAAAGATACAAATGCTTCAGATATTTTCCACGTGGAAATTTATAGCCTTATAATTAGTAGTAGAAGAGGCATGCTTCTCCCGGCACAAATAGGTCAGCTCGACCGGGGAAGTACTACCGTGTCACAGAAAATCGCCGTAAAGTAACAGTTTCAGTAAGTACTGTTGCGTTTCGTGTGATGAGTGTTGCTTTAGATGACAGCTATTTAAATACAAAGACATTATGACAATGGGACAAAGAATTAATGTTGATGGTATTAAGCATGTATGCACCTAAAATCTTGAAACTTAAAAAGCAGCCTACATTTATTAAGAGATAGAGACAGGGTTTTTTTTTCAAGGTATAACATTTCGTTTGTAAGTTTAATTTTTAAAGACGGCTGAAGCCAAAAGTTAAAGCGAGTTTCTTCAAAATATTAATGCCAATAATCGGTAAATGATTTTGACTGCGAAGGGATTTTTTATGTGACTGATGGTTAACGGTTATAGTAGCGTCACTACATAGTATAAAACAAAGTCGCTTTCTCTGTCTCTGTCAACGTATTTTGATGCGGTTTTTATAGATAGAGTGATTGAAGAGGAAGGTTTATATGTATAATAACATCTATTAAATAGTGGAGAAAAAAAAATTGAGTTTTCTAATGTGATGTCGTAAATAATTACATTTAACGCGTGCGGGCCACGGGCAGTAATGAATAAATCAAAACTACTGTAATGAATATAATTATTTTACGAACCTATGTCGTGCGGAGAGTTGCTTACGAATTGCATTGACGTTGCTCCACATTTATTAATTCATGATAATGAGAATTCGTCATAGTATTTCGAAGATACAATCATAATTATTATTTATATTAATATAATACGACGACGTTGTGGCGCAGAGGTAGCCAACTTATCTTAACCGTCACGTGTCTCCCTGTCGTTTACGTTTCCAAACACCCGACATAGGATACCACTAACCTAATGGGGCCGTTGAGAGTGTAGCGTTTATTATTAATCGTGTTTGGTAAAGGACAATTGCAGGATCAGTTTCACTGGACAAAATCATTTCATTTAAGCCAGATTTTTGTATCTAGATATATCTGACGGTAAAAAAGTCTTTTATAATATTAAAATCGGCCCGTGGCATATTCATCGAATGAGGCTTCCAGTATTTATATCTAAAAAAAGATTACTGTGTGACGTAGGCTAGGCGTACAAACGCTATTACAATTAATTCAATTTCCAGTGATCTTTCTTTCAAAGCGTAATGAACTGAAATCACAAGTTTGATATCAAATGTTAAGATCCTTCTTTGCTCACGGTCCTCTCTGACCAGTAGGCCCTTTCCGGCTGGAGCCCCGTGGCATTTTGCAGTCTTGCCACCCTATTTTTATGCCACTGTTACTGTGAAATGAATTCTCAAAGCTCTCAAAGAACAGGAATCGAATTCTCAAAAAACTTACTGGTAAGTGTAAGTGACGTGTACACTTTACGATAGCTGTAAACCTGTCAAATAAAAAAGAGGCAGAATTTTGATGTGCCTTTAGGTAGAAAGATAAACGCAAACAGTTTTTAAGATGTATGAGCTAAGTTAGGTCAATATGCTATAAACATATAATTGAAATTGTGAAAGGCTCTGATATATTTAAAGAGTATAAATAATGATATTAATTTCAGTTATGAAATGAATATTCTTTTTTTATGTTCTTTATCAAAATAAAGCAAAAATCTCTTGATCCGACTTATTTGGCCAGCAAGTACAAGGTCCATCTGATGGTAAGCGGTTATCAGTCTATAAGAGCTTGCATCACTTACTCGATGCCAACCTCGACAGTTTTTTAAATCAACTTTATCAAGTAATTTCACTAGCTAAAGTGTTCTTCAAATTGAAACACTGTATGCAAAATACACTACTGTTTTACGGTACAATATCTGACACTGTTGTTGTACCTACCTAGTCGGCCTCTTGCAATAAAAGGCCTACCAGCAGTAAAAGATCTATAAAAATAAAAGTCATAAAGGTCAAAGGACTAAGTCCTTTAATTTGATTCAGAGAATAGAGCCCGCGAATATAAAAGCTCCGCAAATTGATGTTCATTGAGGCAGCACCCTATTAGGGAAGACCGTGAAATTACTAATCGTAAGCTCGATACCATTATTTGTACCGCAACGACTATAATGGTTAACATTTGACCTTTTATTTAGAAAAGAATTTTATGAAAGCTTTAGAGATATATATTGTAACAAATCTAAGCTTTACAATTAATTTATTATGATCTATAGTAAATTAAAAGTTATATCATTATTTGTTTTAACTACAGCGAATGACTGGTGTTGTATCGATATATTGCCACAAATTTCTAAAGTAATGGTGAAACATAAAGTAGGCTTTACCGGCGTCCGCACGTGACGACCCTATCGTCCGCTGTTGGGATAATCTCTGTCCCAACAGATATTGTTCCACCATTGCAATCAGTCACACTGGTGGTAGGTCTTTTGTTGCAAGTGGCCGGCTTGGTAAGTTGTTAGAAAGTGGCAAACAAGCATACGGCCCACCTGATGGTAAGTGGCTGCCGCAGCCTATGAGCGCTTGCAGCACCATTAGTAGGTGCCACTCGCGCGTTGCCAACCTCGAGATATTATAGTTCTTAAATCTCGTTCGCCCAGTAATTTCACTAGCGTACAATGCCCTTCAAAAGTACCATCGCATTGTCAAATATTCTACCGCCAAATAGTAGTGCTTAGGCATTACTGTATTCCGGTATGAAGGGCACTGTAGGCTAGTAAAATTACTGGGCAAAAGAGATTCAAGAACTAATATCTCGAGGTTGGCAACGCGTGAGTAGCACCTACTAATGGTGTTGCGCGCGCTCCCGTGGGTAGGCCGTATGCTTGCTTGCCAACTTGTAACATAAAAAAGGCTTCAGGTTAGGAGTGCCATCCCTATGACATCAAGGTCTCAAATCCAGAATTAAATACGTTTAAATACACCTAGTATTTCAACTTTAGAATTTTCTGAAACGGAAAGCAACTTCTCTAATAAGTTTGGTTCTCAACATAAACTTTAAATAGACGTCGCTTTTATAGCTTTAAATATTATATACTCTATACAAATCTTTGACTTTCAGAAAATATATTCTTATCAGTGTGATCAGTTCTTTTAGACAAGACGAGCATTTATGAGCAATATATATCTAATAGCAGTTGAATTATCTGGCATCTCTATTTGATTGCAATTGGAGCAAGACAGCCAGATGGCAGTGAGGTCGGGGTTAATTAAGTTAAAGTATCATCTACAGACAGTATTCCTATGAAACGACATCAAAAACTATTTATTATTAAAAAAAAAAAAATGAGCAATGCTTTTCAAAGTCATTACTAATATTCCTATTACCCCTCCAAATAAGTTCGAAGCTTTGTGCTACGAGTGAGTCCGCCAATAGCTCAAGGGGTCAGGATCAAACAAGCAACTCTCGCGTTAACGGAGTCAGTCTCTAACGTTAAACTATTGAGCTTAATATAAAATTGAGTTTTTTAAAATTGATAAGCTTGAATCTCAATCATTCAAATGTGCTTTGAAAACATTATATTACAAAAAGTATGGACAACACCTGTGCGTCATCGATTCAGAAAGTTGATTTACAAAATCCGGAATAAAAGTCAATATTTTACTAAACATCAGTAACAGAAACAGCAATAAATCAAAATGAATTTTTGGGCCTCCGTACCGAAAAAGTGCCAACGGAACAAACGGACAGTGTAGGCTTAGTTTTTACTAAGTCAGCAGGTTCTATCTCACGAGCCGTAATAAATACAAGGTTGAAATTTTATGTATAGGTATTTGTATAAAAAATTATCAAAACAAATTTAATTTCAAAATTAAATTTGCCATATAAACCTAACCTAACCTTGATATTTTTTGACATTGTGCGCAGTGGTAACGAACATGCCTTCAGCGCCACAGGTCGCGGGTTGGATTCCCGCTCAGGACAGTTGTTTGTATTTACCATACATTTGTTCCGGTCTGGGTGTGTTTGTACCACACGTCCTAATGGGGGCAGTTGAGTTTGTAGCGTTTATTTATTTATTTTATTCGGAACCCTATATTATATGCGAGTCAGCCACGAACTAGACCGGTTTTTCATACGATACAATGTCGTGACAAATTTTCATTTTCCCAGTAACACAAATGTATGTATACATAAACAATGATAATATATAAGGATTACATCGCGACCTCCGGAAAGTGTAGTCGACGATAATTGGCGCTGTGTTCTGTGACAAAGGTCAAGGGTAATATTGTCATAACTTTTGCGTTTCGGTTTATAAGGTCATTCCGTCATATATTCTGATACTCATTTAATCCTTGATAAAGGAGGGTAATAAAAATTTATATTCTTCTGTAGCATGTGGGCATGTGTCCCAATTTTTTTTATTATGTTACAAGTTGGGAAGCAAGCATACGGTATTCTATGAGCGCTTGCAGCAACATTAGTAGGTGCCCTGTACCTCGAGATATTAGTTCTTCAATCTCCTTTGCCTAGTAATTTCACTAGCCTGCAGTGCCCTTCTAACAGGTACACAATAATCCCTAAGCACTACTGTTTGGCGGTAGAATATTTGACAATGTGGTGGTACCTACCCAGTTGGTGTCTTGCAACAAAAGACCTACCACCAGTGTGAAAGCGGGCGATGAGGTCGTCACGTCCCGACGCCAGAACGCCAGATACGGACAAGGATAAAAACCCAGACCTTTACATTTTATGCCTGCATGGTCAATACAAATATCTGCTCCGAGCGGGAATAGACTCCGCGACCTGTGGCGCTTAAGGCAATTTCAATATGATGAATCTAGACTTTAATCATCTGAACAGAATATAATTTAGAAGTCTACGCAGACGAAATTGGAGTAATCGCTTTGATTAAAAAAAAAAAGTGATTATGATTAGATTTTTGTGATAGTGTTTTATAGGTTTTTGTACTTTAGACGGGGATTTTTGGACAATACTTAGGTCTCTTTTTGCTTGTCCTTTAGTGTGTTTCCGGATCCCTGAAACAAGATATTACTATCCTACTCCCCCTTGAGTGCGTAGTTTTACCATTATTATTTATACCAGTTTGTAAAATCGGTATTTTTATACCACTCGAAAACATTTTTCAGGATGAAAGCTACGTTAAATCTCATGCTGATCGGTTGATTAGTTAAAGTGTGAAAGCGTAACAAACATTTGTATTTATATTATTAGTTATATTTTGTAGGATATTTTGAATCGAACATTTCGAAAAATTTGCAAGGTCTAAAAGAAGGACACATTTATGTGTTTAAATCGCTCTACCTCAATAACCTGAATTCGAGGGAGTGACCCGTGTCCCCGATTCTATCTGCGTCGTAATTTTATTGTTTGACTTTCGACGATTTTCACGTTTCAGAGGAGTCTCATAAGATTTTCCTCGAATACGGAAATTTCCTATTCTTATTTCACTACGTAAATTAACTTTTTCTTTTGTCGTCTTTATATAAAACACATTTCGAATTTAATAAGGCTTTTATTTATCTCGAGTATCAGCATTTAAACACTATCAATTTTATGAAAAAATCTAAAATTATTAAGTTTTCACCAGGTTTTTACTATTTCTTTTTAAGGTTCCGTAGCCAAATGGCAAAAACGGAACCCTTATAGTTTCGTCATGTCCGTCTGTCCGTCTGCCCGTCTGTCCATCCGTCCGTCCGTCCGTCCGTATGTCACAGTCATTTTACTCGGAGACCATTGGCTCTATCTATACGAAATTTGCTAAATAGGTTTTGACGACGTTGTGGCGTAGCGGTAGCGAACCTGCCTTAAACGCCACAGGTCGCGGGTTCGATTCCCGCTCGGAGCATAATATGATTGTATTGACCATGCAAGTATATTTTCCGGTCTTGGTGTGTTTGTCCTTGTCCATGTGTACGTTTCCGGACCCCCGATACAGGATATAGCAATCCCAATGGGGGCCGTTGAGTGTGTAGCGTTTATTATTTTATTATTATTTATTCTATGAACCGCACAACGATTCTGTAATAAAATTTTAAAATATATAAGAATTAAGGGTAAGCAGTCCATACACGTAGCTGAGTGTTGAAAAAAAAAATTTCAACGTATGTCAACGTGTTAGATATATTTGGATAGGTTTTTCAAAATGATAAGGAGGTCTGATCTTGACTTTTTTCAATAAGTCAGTAGTTGTTGAGATATTAGCTCCCAAAGGCATCAAAATTGTGTCCCCCCCTCTAACTTTTAAACTATGGTATTTAAAATTCTGTAAAAATTTGAGCTTGTAGGACATCAAATAAAATTTCAACCACATTTGGTTTGAAGAAGATAGGTCTACAAATTTAAGAGATATATAAGTTTTTCCCATAACTTTGTTTTTCATATAACTTTTTATAATTACTATGAAATTACCAACTTATTTTTGCAGTCAATTTTAATTCGTTATTATTGTTAAAGCCCTTAAGATTCTTCTTAACCAAGCTGCGGAACCCTTTAGTTTCACCTGTGCGTGCACAACGCACTTGACTGCTAATTATTTCCCTTCTCATTCCTCCCCAGTTGGCAACGCGCATGTGATACTTTAAGTATCGCAAGCGTTCATAAATTGTGGAGACTTTTTACCATGAAGCAGAACGTATGTTTAAATATGACAAACTTAAAGCACCTTAATGAGGTAGTAATTCATTTATAAAAAACTATGCCTAATGAGCTAAAAACCAACATACATCCGCGTTAAGCGTCACTAGTACTCGTAATTGCCGTTAAACCCGACGCGCGTAATCCCCATACTTAACCGCTAGGTTTTGACGTTTTAAGAGATATTTATATACCCCATGCTATTAGTGTAGCGATCATATAAATTATGATTTTGACAGACATTTTATATTTATATATTTTTATTTGTTTACAGTTGACCCGTTCTGGCTTCGTTTCGGCTTCTTATATTCTTATCCTGATCTGACGGGTTGTCATCTGACCTCTGCAACCCAAAAGTCGAAACAGTAATTCATTAATAAGAGCAAATTACCTATCAAGAGTTAACGATTATTATCTGAGGCTATGATAACAAGCATAACGTGCTCTCCGAGGCACGTAGAAGGACAAAGGCTAGACCTAAACAGATATTTATAACAAACATCTGCTTCGACCGCATATCGAACAATATGGGTTATCATAGTCATTTATGAATAATTACAGTAGTCGGCGGTTGTCGTAGACCGTGAGCGCTTGTAACATGTGTCACTCCCACGTTTCTAACCTCGAGCTATTGGTTCTTGCGGTAGAATATCTGTCACTACAGTGGTACCATTCATTGAACTAGTACCAAGTCGATATAAACATTAAAAATCTATTGATGACACACACACGCCTGCTAAATAGATTAAGTTATTGATATGGCACGGTACTCTACAAGTTGGCTCGTATAACTAAAGCACTATCCTAAAACTTGTCAAGTGAGGAAAGTTTCAAGGATTTCCCGTTTAACGTCGAGCTCATGGATACTTTACATTAGTCTGTGTATAGGGTTGCTATATAATATAAAAAACTGACGCGGTTGTCTAGAATAACAACGTTTTTCCTTTTTTATTTACTCATATATGTAATGTTGTATTTGATTTATTTCAAATACTATGAGCGTTTTGAAAAAGCTTAAAAAATTTATTAATTAATAAATAACCGATACATTAGGATATTAACATTATGTGGACGGAAACAAAAAAACAGAGCCCGTCTATAGAAACATCTGCTCCGAACCTATTTTGACCTGCAATCATTAGGGTAAAACCCTAATTTTTTAGGCGGTTTTAAAATAGATGAATTAAAGACAGCTAGTAGACTGATTATAAAAAAAAATTAAATTCGAATTTAAACTTAATAGCTATGGACGTTCGAGGCCATAAGGGTTAAAGAGATAATCAGGTCATATATCATAGTTTTAATGACCTTTACGAGTAAAACACTATTTAAGAAGACTTCTAGATGAATTATTGTTTTTTTTTTGTTTCTAGGCTAAACTGCGAAAACCTCAAGACCCCTACGCCTTTGAAACTATAACATAGTCCGAAGAAATCTAAACGGATGGCAGCCCTACGTGTTACGTGTATAAAGCGAACGGTTAGCGAAAACAGACCCGTCAATATCGTCTCGATTACACGATCAATCATCGCGATCAGCCATTTTGGGGTAAACACATAAATTACTAAATCATGTTTCGTAATTGTAACGACGAAACAAAATTCGATAGATGCCGTTCGGCGTCTTGACGTCATGTGTTATTACAGTTGGCTATATCGTTTAGGGTGATAAAGACATGTTAATTTTATTAGTCATACATAAGTTTTATATAGCTCTAGCACTGCTCGCGGTTTCGCTCACGTTACTGTAGTATTTTTTCCGGATTGCTAAAAAGTAGTTTGGACACACGTATTGCACAAGACACATCTATACCAAATTTCCAGTAGTAATCCCATAATTCGTTTTTAGATAAACCCACTGGACCCTAACCAATTACTTAAAATACCATATTTGTGTAAAAAAGTCATTCATATACGTTCAGCCGTTTTTGAGTTCTTTAGATCCAAATTTTCACATTTATAATATTCATATTTTGCATTAAAAATGATTGAAGAATATAAATTTATTTACTGTTTTACAGATGTTTTATGAAATGTATGACTATAAAAAGGATAATGCTCTTTGAGAAAGGACTGTTGCTGTTACGGCGTAGGAAGTGTCTTAACTTTTAAGTTAAGTAGTACTTAATTAATTGTATGTACTCGTAACTGTAGTATTATGTAAATAATTGGGCCAATTGAATAGGACATTTGTAGTGTATTTTATAATGTAAAATTTTATATATAATATAATATTTAAAATAATGACAAAAACTAGATTATTTTAACACCATACTTTCATGTTTAGGAAGCTTTCTTTATAATATTGGTGCGATAAAAAGGCTTTGTTTACCAAAAAAATCATGTTAAATTTCCGTAATTGATTAAGCGGTTATCCGTGAGAACTTAACAAGTCAATAATGTGTTTCTCTTTAGTAATATCTGACTGAAGTATAGATAAAAGTATTGCTATGATAGTTTATTTTCATTTTATCTTAACATGTAATAATAAATTATTAATCATAAATAAGTGAAGAATAAAAACCGATATTTCGTATACATAGACTTAAACAAAATTTATGTATATATACATTCTGATTTTTTTCATAAATTTTGTTTCAACATGACCATATAATGTTATGAGTCTAGTCATATAATGTTATCAGAAAGTCATTTTCAACTTTTCAAACCAATACCTTAATAATGCCTTCGAATATGACATCATTTCAAAAGTAATCCATTAAGCTCACAGTGTCCTAGAATCTAGAGTAAGCGAACTGAGAGCTAAGAAATAAGAAACTATGCAATGCAGAACAAGGGGGTTTTTTGTCGCCTTCATTCACACCTTTTTAAACCATTTTTTGTCCTTATCTAGCGTGTCTAGTGAAATATGTATAAGATATTCTTTAACACGGCCTATATTTCATTTTGTTCCCGTGTTGAATTTTTTATGCGAGTTTTATAACGATAGGATTAGGTTTATTTGCTTTAGTTATACGTTAGTACGTGTACTGTGAGTTAAACTTTTTTTTATTAAGTTTCTCGCTTATGTGGTGTGAATATTTGATTTCACAGAACATTAATGAGGTAATCTAGTCGGACTTTTTATAGCGTCTATAAAACAAAACCTCACTTTTTTACAGAGGCGACAATATAACCGATAATAGTTTTATTTTTTATGAGAATCTCACATTTCGGATTTAGCTACTATACTCTTATAGACAATATTTTACAATAATAATAAATAAATAAATACTAGCAGTTGTCTGGTAATATCTACACGCATCTAACCCCGCACGGGCATGCCCGGTGAATTATCAAGATTACTAGTAGTTAAATATAACAGTTTTCAAAAACATAAACCTAAAATAAGTATACATAAAAAAAATTGTTAGGTGTAGTTTACTTCAGTCAGCTTCTTCTTCTTATAGAGTGGTTAGTGGCCAACCTACTACCAGTTGTTGTTCAGATCGCTATTACTTGACTTTTCTCAACTATTGTCAAATTAATAACAGCCAGGGTCCACTTTTTACGTGCCCTCCAAAGCACAGAGACGCTCAGTTGAAATACCATCATGCGATCACCCATCTAGTAACTGACCACCCCTAAAGTTGCTTAGCCCACCGATCGTTTACCGATCAGTGAGCGAACCCAGCTAGGAGCTCGGTCAGCTTTGTTATACGCTGTATCTGAGCACAGGCTAATCCCAGCATAATCTAGCTGTAAACGCACACCGATTATGCGAAACTACACTATAGGCCGATTACGAGGCATTTGAATAAATTACAAAGTTTACAGATCCGGTGATTATCGAGCGATATCAATGAGGCTATTAATTTTCGATTATAACGACTCGGTAATATATTATACGATACGGTAATATATTATATCTTAATTATATATAAAAGGTTTATTTCCGGTTGCAAAATGAAAATGAAATAAACAAATATCTATACAACGAACAACTACAAATCAGCCAAATATTATGTAGAAAAATGTAAAAAAATAATGTCATGGCTTTGTATTACAAAAAAAAACTTTATTAGCATATCAAAACTATAGACCTATTGTCTTTTACGATTTTTCTGTCTAGCTACGAGAAACAATAAAAAAAAGCGATGTCCTACATATGGGGTTGACTGTGAATATGTAAAATTGGTAACAAACCCCTAAAATGTAATTCTAACAAATCAAATATCAACTCTATATTAGAATCAAATCTTTACCAAACACGTTAAATGAGTTTCGCACTTCACTGTGAAAACCGCTTCGCTCGTGGGTCACATCATAATATAACGTTTCTAGATCCTCCGATAAAGATCCTCAAGAACCGCTGACCAGAGGGCAAGGTTTTTATAATAGCTCAATATATCAAAGAGACTTATGAATATCATCTCAAAGCGACATGTTCGGAAAGCGTAAAATGATTACCGAACGAAATCGTAAATTACAAACGACGAAGAATTATCCGATGAAAATGGTTTTTTCCGGAACCTTTTTATCTGATGAGAATGCTCTCGAACGATTATTGAATACGATGTTAAGAATTAATTTGATTGGTTTAAGTGATTATTCGATGTCAGTTAAAATAGGTTTCGCTTAATTATAATATCATCAATATGCTATTATTAAAATTGAGTGTGATTGTACATTATACATCTATATATCTTCAAATATTGATATATAAAATTCTCGTGTCGCAGTTTTTGTTACAAAGCTACTCCGAAACGGCTCGACTGATTTTTATGAAATTTTGTGTGCATATCGGATAAGTCTGACAATCGGTCAAAATCTACTTTTCGTAAGCCTAAATGTTAAGGGTGGTCCAAACCATTTTTTTGGACTAAATATTTTATTTTTATATTTTTTTATGATGTAGCATTAAAAATACATACATCCCTAAATTTTCACTCTTCTACCATCAGCCCCATTTTTTTAATAGCGATTAGTAATTCAATCATTTTCACCGGTTGCACTTGAGTTCACAATTAGACTCAGTTAAGGGACGCTGCTATCGGTCCCAGATTTTTTTTCGGGGCAGGACAGCGTCTGCCAGGCCTGCTAGTATATTATAAAAGTAGAAGACCATATTTGATATGCAATCATATAAACGCTCAACCTAAACCCAAAAGGGGCGGAAAACGGGTTGAACATTTGTATTGTTATATATAAATAAATATTTAAAAAATAAAGATTTTGTGAGTTAGCTGAAATGCCGAAAATACCAAGACTAACTATTCAAAAAGTTAAGCTATTTAAATAAATAACGACTAAGATAGATCAACTTAGTCTTTATTACCAATTGTTATATGAAATAAAACTTACATAATTTTTGGTGTAAAGATGTCATAAACACATATTACTTTAGTCTCGAACTTATGTTTAAAATATAAAACTTTTTAAAACAAAAGACAAGAAAAAGTATTGCAAGAACAAAGTCCATAAAATACTTACTAAGACAACTGAGTGCGGTAACTTTCCATTTTTTAACAAAGTAGACTTTACCTGAAACAAAAATAATATAGCGGTTATCCGACAAGCCAGAGTTAGCGGAGGAAACTATAAATAATGGATAATAGTGACTTCGTACAAGTTTCCTAAAGTAGTTCTCGGTTATATAAAGAGAAACGTTAAGTGTATATTATCGTCGGAAAAATGCTTTGAATATTTAAAAATTATTAGAACTCTTTTAATCTGCTTTTATTATATCAACCAATGAATTATATTTCAGTTTTTCTTGATGCAGTTATCAGATTTTTGGGATATCTATATGGCTGAGTTTCCACCAGTAACGAGCGAGTAAGCTGCGGTGCGAAGACGCGTAACGAAGAGAAACGATGTGAGCATTTCGAACATGCGCTCCGAATAGCAGTCTTCTTTTTATTTCATGACGGTTGGCAAACAAGTATACGGGCCGCCTGATGGTAAGAAGTCACCGCAACCTACTAGCGAAATATCACAGGCGCTTTGTCAACTCAAGGCATTGGAGGGAAGGAACGAGAAGGGAACAGGTGGGGGTGGGAGATTAGACCTCTAGAATCGGGTATGGTACAAGCATTTGCCGAAACTGTGCGGTTTCTCTCTCTAAATCAATATTTTTAATATAATATTAAAATTATCAACTTTTCTTTTGAAAGCGAGTAAGAGTTAAGTAAAATTTTCATCACAGTAGACTGATGAAGCTTGACCGTGTTTTAATTAGCTCCTAATTAGAACTGGAGCAGCGAGACGCCCTGTCAAAGGAAAAGTTTTTAAAAGCGAAGTGTACATTTTTAAACATTTGAAATATTAACTATCCTGTCATTTTAGCAATTCAACCTTAATAGATCGACTTTATGAACTGTTAATATTTAACTAATACAAACAATGTTGAACGGCATTTCTTTTACCTTCTAAATATGTCGTTTAACCAACAGTTGAACTTACAACCCTTTTTTTTCACATTAAAAGTGTATGTCCTTTCTCAGGCTCCAAACTATTTATTTAAAATTTAAAATTTAAATCGGTTCAGTAGTTTTGGCGTGAAAGCGCGCCAGATAAACAGACCAACAAACAGAGAGACAGAATTACTTTCGCATTTATAATATTAGTAAGGAAGTAAGGATTACAATTGAATGTTTCCTTTTCAATTAGCTTTTATAAATACTTCGGAGATTATTTTATCAAACTGTTACAAAATTTGAGTGAAGCACTTCTCATTGTATATTATTATTACAATAAAATAATAAATCACGAAACAATCTACAAAAAGTAAAAAAAGTTGGTTTTTAAAATAATTTTATCGAACAACACCGTCTTGATTATACCTTGACCGGCATTTATAGAATTGAATAAAACATTGTTAAGAAACTTAATTTAATACTCTGAAAGACATCGTAGAAGCCAAGCAAGTATCCGCAAGTCAAGTGCACTTCCAGACGAGTGGTATTTACAACCGGGACACGTATTTTGGGTTGAGCTGGTGGCAGAATCAGGTAGCATTCATGATTCAGTAATATGATTACCTAACGACGACCGGTCGTCTAGAAATTCTGTCACGATTAACACAACTAATATATGTTGGACATATTTGTTCTCCGTATGTTTGTCCGTCTGTCAGCGGGCTGTGTTTCATGAACATTTTATTACTTTTGCCACTACAATAGAATATACTAAAAATAACATAAATAATGGGTAACTACTGTATACTACACTATACAAACCAGAAAACAACACAATAAGAAAACATAGAAACAAGGACAATTTACTGAGGACAAAGAACGGACTTATCGCCTGAAAGCGATCTGGTCCAGACATCCTTAAGGATAAGAAATTTGCTTGGCTATAGAATAATATTATATAGCAAAGTAAATAAAATAATTTTCTAGAATTTCGTCATGTCCGGTTGTCCGTCCTTATGTGACTGTCATTTTACTCGGAGACTATTGACTTTATTTATTTATTTATTTATTTATACTTTATTGCACAAAGTGCACAAAAGGCGGGCTTAATGCTAAAAGCATTCTCTACCAGCCAACCCTGGACGTGGAAGAAAGAGTGTAGGTAGGCGTGCAAAAAAAAAAAAGTATAGACATATAGTAAAAAAATAAATAAAAAAAATAATAAAAAATACATATAAATAACAATAATACATGAAATGTTAACGATAAATAAATACTAATATATAAATAAATATATATTTATATATATATATAATGAATAAATACTAATAATATGAATGTATACATATAAATAAATGGTGGAAATAAACATAAAAAAATATAACAATATCATAACATAAAAATAAATATATTTATGAGACGACTCTCGAAATATATAAGTCCTTGACTCGCCGCTTGAATGCCATTCGCGACGGCGATTTTCGTATTTCCTCGGGCAAGTTATTCCAAAGTCGAACAGACACCACGGTGAACGAGTCAGACATAAATCCTGTCCGATGTAAAGGCATCGAGAGCAGGAGATTATCTGTAGAGCGAAGTGACCTATCGTGGGTGTCTGAACAAAATTTTAATTTAGCGGTTAAGTATATCGGTGAACTTGGACAATTTAGAAGGGAGTAAATTAGAGAGAGGATTCTTGAAAATCGCCGTTCGCGTATTGGCAGCCACCTCAGTTGTTCTCTATAAGAAGAGACATGATCGAACTTACGGAGACCAAAGATGAACCGAATAGATGTATTTAAAAGGCGTTCCAGCTTGTTAAGAAGTTCTTCATTTAAGTCAAGATAACAGGAGTCAGCATAATCTAAGATGGGAAACAATATAGTGTAGACCAATTTAATCTTCGCACCGATGGGGAGGAAATTTTTTAAGCGCATCATACAGTGCAATATACTTTATCCATACTAAATTTAGTAAATTGTTTTAATTTAGTGAATTCTATGAACCGCTCCACAATTTTGTAATGTAATCCCAAAATACTTGTATATGAGAATTAAAGGCAGCAATCCATACATATAACTGAGGGTTGAAAATAAATTCATAACTTTGTTTTTTCATATTATTTTAATAATAACTATGAAATTACCAACTTATCTTTGCGGTCGATTTTAATTCTTTTTTATTTTTAAAGTCCTTAAGATTCATCATCATCGAGATGCAGAGCCCTTTAGTTCCATTAGTAGTAATCTCATTAATAATAATTTTTAAATAGCACAATATTTCTAAACATAAAGATATCTTAAAATGTCACAGCATATCGGAATGAGCTCCGAAAATAGGAGGCAGCTGTGAAAATGCATCTCCACTTAAACCACGGACTCAGCTGCGCAATACACAAGAATTAGTGGATACGTGAACGTTTGCTTTACTCGAGTGAACGTTAAACCTATTTGTATATAAACGTACTTGCGAAACCAACTTAGGTTCTAACAAAATCATATTAACTACGGTTTTACGAGTATTACCGTTAATACTCAACTAGAAAGTTCTTAGTTGCTCTCTAGGATATTTGACGACCGTTGTAGCGCAGTTGTAGCGGCGGTTTCGCTTAAACCGCAATGGTCACGGGTTTGATTCCTGCACGGGGTTGATGTTTGTATTGCGTGGCCGGTCTGGGTTGTTGTGCTTGTATATGTGCTTGTTTCCAGACCTCCGACATAATATATAACTATGTTAAAGCACGTTGGGTGTAACGTTTATTTATTATTTTTTATTTATAATGTTACATTCCGTAGACTGGCGTAGTCACAATACCTCGTCTGAACAGTACCATATTGTAGCAACATGACTTCAACTCTCTGGGCGTTTGTCCCTGTGCTTCCCCCATCGTGTCTCGGAGAACACGTTAAGCAGTCGATCCTGGTTGTTATCATAACGTCTGATAATAATCGTCAACAGAAATGTGCTCTTATCCAATGAGTTACTGGTTCACCCTTTGGGTTGCGGAGGTATGTTTAAATACTAGTAACAGTGATAAGGGTATAAACAGACCAATAAAAAAAAAAAATGCCGGAAATAATGCTAGGAAGAGCTCTTCACCTCTTAAGTCGTTCAAAATCAACAAGCTCACTAAAATATACACAGTACATATAAAGAAGTGTGGATTTAGTCTTAAATGAAACGGTATATATAGATTAGAAGTAACATATATACTACGCAATATAAGCCATTGTTTGTCTAGACAGGATAAGTTTAAGTGTGTTTTTATAAGCCCTTGAGCCTATAGTGAGTAATAGACTCTAAGTAAATAATCATTATCTTTTAATTAGAAACTATCTTATTTTAATAGTCGCCCTAACGCTGGCGGTAGGTCTTTTATTGCAAGAGACCGGCTAGGTAGGTATCACTGCAGTGTCAGTTATTCTACTATTTAAATTACCGAGCAAAGGAGATTTAGGAAACAATATCTAATCTTTAGATGGAGCATCGCGTGTGTGATATCTACAAATGTATCGTGTTGCAAGCGCTCATACGGTACGACAAACGCTTACCATCAGTTGGGTCGTATGCTAGCCTGCCAACTTAGCCACATGAAAAAAGAACAGCTTGACAAACTTTTAAAATTGATGGCTAGTTTTATTATCTATTGTAAGTAAACTATTTGAGAGCATAACTCCTTCAAATATATATAATATAATACTTTATTTTGTTGAAATTACCCTCATTGTTTTTTTCTATTCAGTTTTTATGTTTAGTTTCTAGATGACAACTTTTTATTTCTGTAGTGACTTAGTGTACGATATTACCCAACTATTGTAACTTATGTAAGTCTTTTAAATGTATTTTCTTTCTCATATAAGTGAAATTGTATTTCTTATGGGAAATAAATGATCTTAAACCGTAAATATAAAAGCTAATTAGTAGCATGTAGTGCTTATTTTCCTACTTTGTAACAAAATGTTATAAAATCGCATATAAAGATATATTTATGTTCAGTCACAGACCGATGGACTAGTATTATTATAAAAGCAAGCTAAACCTTATATTTACTTTTAAAGTATTTTGAAGTTATAGCTTTGTAAAATATACACTTTTTCTCTAGGAGAGCATTCGCGTGGCAGTTGTGTGGGTCTGCTTATTATTCAGAGCGATTGGGATTTGACCTCCGCAATCCGTTTGGGCTGTCTTGTAGCAAATTGGATTGGATTGTTATTTTTCTCTAGAGTTTAACATTATTATAAGACAGGAATAACGCTATCATCGACTTATTTACATGGCATACAAAACAGAAGGCTATCCAAAGACGAAAATGATGCTATAGATTTTGGGTTTTTTTCTATTTTAAAATTAACAAACGTCGCCACGGACAGAAAATAGTTACAGTATTAGGTAAAAATTATATGCTATATCAACATCCCTAATGTGAAACAAAATAAAGGGTACTAATATTTTGCGTCTCATGTACATTAAGTTTAAAGTTAAGGTACGCCTAAAGACTTAAGCGATAATCGAGGTTTTACTTGTTAAGATAATAACTAATCATAATTACTATCTTTCTCGTTACTATTTCTTAAGACGTTACGTTAAGATCGAATTCAAAATGGAGCCTCTAAATTCATTGTCATTCCATACAGAAAAATGTCCAAAGATTCGATCCTCCGTAAGTTATAGCTTATGCCACGAAACGAAATTAGTCAAACGCTAATTGTATTCGATTATGTTGCAAGCTTGTGACTTCTTTCGATAATTTTACAAGATTGTGACTAGCTTCATTTCGATGAGATGCGATTTTGAATGTACGAAGCACCAGCAAGTCTTCGACATGTGTTTGACATTTAATTAGTATGGGAGGGACTGTCCGTATGCAATAAGTCTATGCTATAAGCTCAAATATTTTTTACATCAACATGTTCACCCTCAGTCAGCACACATCGGCTCAGACTATATATGAAATGAAAGGGTGACGCATTGTACGAACACAATTCGAATTCCCCGACACTCGATCATTTCTCGGCCGTCGATTTCGTATCACCTTTTCAGAAATCCCAGCAGTGAGCAAATCGATACCCTCGTCCTTTTTTTATTGCACCGACATCGATCGACGAAAAAAAATGAGAAAACGTTCACACCATTCATTCATTTAGGGGTCTATGTGGTAGTTTCCTAACTAAGGCGAACTTTAGAGCTCGTTGTTATTTGGATGGCTTAGATTATATTTATTTAAAAAAAAAATTGCCATATCTATGCTTGTGTTTATATATAGGTACATATTCTAAGTAGTCGTACGTTTACTTAACCCATGTACACAATAATATCATTAATAAGACTTTCTAAATCTGGCCTGAAGTAGCTACATAGAATTTATAGAGGAACCATTAAGGAACTCAATAAAATCTTTTTGTATTGTTTGGTCAACGCAAGCGAAGTCAGGGGCGAAATACAGTAGTTAGTATTATTAATTATATACTTCTATACCTGCATGAACTGCCTTACGCAGTCAGCGCCATGCTCTCGTAAGAATGTTTGCAGGGTTTGGACCCCTCGCGCGGAGAGACGGTAGCCATTCCCGTTTGATGTGGTGGCAAAGAACACCCCTGGTGAAGTACCTTCTCCCATTGTCGATGTAGTATTTCATTGAAATCAGTTTGACCAGATTTTTTGATTTCGTATGAAAGTTATCAATAAACCACTTATTTATTTTTCACATAAATGTTTCACATTTTTAACTATCTGTAAAATAATTTTTCAAAATAAAAGGTAATTTCAATCAGCACTTTAATTAAAGGGTAATTAAAGTTTCCATAATAAAGATTATACTAAACAAATAAAAATCAATATTTTTAAAACAAAACAATTAAACCACATAACTTTCTTATTATCACCAATTAATTAAATGATGAAATATGATAATTTATTGTATTATTCTATTGCTTATCACCGGATTTTTATTATCGATGTGCAGCGATCGCGTAGCGCTTCGTAGCGCTCAGCCGGCGTTGTCGGCGCGCGTGTAAACACTACGAGCTACGCGACGTAGCGGCGTAGCGCATACAAGTTCAGTCATGCCGTGACGTCATTGGAAGGATGTTTAATTTTTCATGTCGCCTTGCGTCCATTAATTAAACCTTATAATGTAATCAATAGAATATATAATCAAATATATGAAAAAAAAAACTTATTTTTAATATTTTAATCAACATCATTTAAAAAGAATTTAACCATGTAACTTTTTTGGGTTCCGTAGTCAAATAATGGCAAACAGAACCATTATAATTTCAGCATGTCCATCTGGCGAAGACTATTCGGTCTATCTATACGAAATTTGGTAAATAGGTGTATTAGTTAAATAATAAAATATTTAAAATTTGAGGGTAGCAGTCCATACATGTAACTGAGGGTTAAAAAAAATCAGCGTACGGCAACGTGTGAGGTATCTTTTGAAGTCATTAAGTTCCTTCCTCAACAATCACTTATATTTTACAATTTTCCCTTCTCTAGACAAAGAGACACTTTCTTCACAAATTATCTATTTATATAAATAGAGAAGTAACTTGGACCTATAAAACGTATCTGAATATAATATTCATGCTTGTATTTTTCCTCAGTTACAAGTTACACTAAGGGTTGCCACCGTACTATAATATATAGTACGAGTATTATACTATATTTCAGATCTAAGTGTCTGTTGAAATATTTTCAACACACGAACAAAGAAATACTTCATTTTAAAATAGGATTTCATTGTAAAAATGAAATTTTGACTTATATACATTTAAAATATGAATTTAAGACAGTTAATTTAAGTCATTTTTTTCCGTAAAATATTATGTTTTTAAATGTAATATAATATTCATAGCTTCTTTTGAAGAAATGTTGGTAACCCTAGTAATACCTTTAATCTTTTTTGCGTAATTTCACACCATCGTCGAAGGATAAATAAGATCGCACCAAAGACTGTTCTTGAATAAGAAAATACTCGAAACATTTCTTAAGAAAAACAAATACTTAGCCCAAAGCTAATTTATTCGCTTCGAAAAGGCTGTTCGTCTTAAAGTTTACGAGTTAAATATAAGAAGGCTCTTGTTTCTTCTACGTAATGAGTATTAACAACAAAGGTCAAAGTTATTATCATATAAATAAAATACGTTAAAGCGTAGTTCGTAATTCGAATGGCTTGGTAAAAACGAATTCTGCGCGTAAATACATATAAAAATAAATAAATAATGGCATTGGTTCAACGGCAGCTTTTTTATAGTAACATCCTTTGTCTGTATTCTTCAAACGCACGCAAACACAAGTACAACCCAGACCGGAACACATGTCACATCTACCTCGAGCGTGAACCGTCCGTGACCAGTGGCATATCATGCAGCTTCGTTACTTCATTTGTGTCATAAAGTTGTTTTGAAAAACTCAGAAAACTAATATCCATTTTTTCGTAACGGCGTCCGGTCCGGCATACGCTTGTCAACTGATTTTTATTTTGTCGATCTGATTATATTCTAGATCAGACAAATTATTGTCAAAACATATATAATTGTAAGATTGTAAGACCTATGTATTACTGCTGAGGACAGCTGATATTTTTTTTTAATACGATTAAGTTGGCTAACTTGCAGAAGGACTACCTGATGGTTAGCGGTTGTCGTAGCCTATAAGGTCTTGCAACACCATTCATTTGTAGGTGTCAATCATGCGTTGACAACCTCGAGATATTGGTTCTTATCTACCTTGTCCAATAATTTCACTAGCTTCAGCGTACCTTACACAGTAATACCAAACGTATACTGATTTGAGATTTGAGACCTATATATAAAAGTCACCAACCATTACTTTTCTTCGTTTATTTTTATAAGACGGTGAGGTCGTCCGGCGCCGTATAAGAGCAATTAATATGCAACGTTTTTGAGCTACGCACTTTGTACATGAAAGCTTCTTTAATCTCATTGTTGTTGTTCTCCTTTGTGCCCAGAGATCGTGAGATATCGTCCGTATTGTAAATCGTGTTTTGTCCCGCGGATGCTGATAGCCTTGTGTTGTTTTATCAAAATAATAAGGTCGGGATGGTGATGTAATTAGGTCGGCGGCTCAGCGGCTCGGCGGTCGTCTCGGGTCGGCGCGGACAATCTCTGGAGATCGGTAGATTGAACCGATGAATGAAATTATTGAAAGCAAGTCTAATCTCATTTCTTTTGTAGATTACGCAGATTTTGATTTATGAAAAAAAAATAACTTGGCAATATTTGAATAAAGATAGTTTGATTTTAGCTCATTTAGTAGCTTAAGCAAGGATTATTGTGACGTATAAATTCTGCTATTAATTTATTATTTAATAGCGGCCCGCTCCGGCTTCGAACGGGTATTAAATATATAGCCTATGTCATTCACTGAAAAAATTAGTAAAATCGATCCAGTAGTTTTGATTTATTCATTACTGCCCGTGGCCCGCACGCGTTAAATGTAATCATTTATGACATCACATTAGAAACCTCAAATATTTTTTCTCCTCTATTTTTATACATATAAACCATCCTATTCAATCACTCTATCTATAAAAAAAACTTCATCAAAATCCGTTGCGTAGTTTTAAAGATTTAAACATACATAGGGACAGAGAAACCGACTTTGTTTTATACTATATAGTGATGAACAGCGATTGAAACCTTAGTACATCCCAAGTCGAGCAAACTATTTTATGTAGAAAACAACATTGCTAACCATTCAAAGTAGAATTACAACGTTAGTATATCGTTAGTTCAAGATTATGCCTCTTCTACGTATCACGGCATATCAATTACAATATGAAATCTTCAATACTTACGCTAGAGTTACATACTTTAGTTTGTCAAATTTTACGATAACGTTTTATATCTTGCATGAAATCCAATGTGCCTTTATTCCATGCCTTATTATCTGCCATTTTCATTGACGGCATTGACTTTATTTAGTAAAGTAGTTTTTTAGGGTTCCGTAGCCAAATGGCCCTCATAGTTATAGTCATGTCCATCTGTCCGTCCGTCCGTCCGTCCGTCTGTCCGTCTGTGCGTCTGTCCGCCCGTCCGTATGTCACAGTCATTTTATTCGGAGACCATTGGCTCAATCTATACGAAATTCACTAAATAGGTGTATTCTATGAACCGCACAACGATTTTGTTATGAAATCTTAAAATATATGAGAATTAAGGGTAGCAGTTTATACATGTAATTGAGTGTTGAAAAAAAAAATTTAACGTATGCCAACGTGTAAGGTATCTTTGGATAGGTCTTTTAAAATGCTAAGGAGGTTTGATTTTGACTTTTTTCATTAAGTCAGTAGTTGTTTTAGCTCCTAAAGTCGTTAACATTGTGTCCCCCTCTAGCTTTTGAACTATGAGATTTAAAATTCTGGAAAAATTTGAGGTTGTAGAATACCACAAACTTTCATCCACATTTAGTTTGAAGAATATTGGTCAACAATATTTTGAGATATATAAGTTGTTCCCATAACTTTGTTTTTCATATTACTTTTAATAATTGCTATGAATTTACCAACTTATTTTGCGCTCGATTTTAATTCGTTATTATTTTTAAAGTCCTTAAGATTCTTCATAACCAAAATGCGGAACCCTTTAGTTTCAACTGTCCGTGGTGCACAACACACTTGAGTGGTAATTTTTATTTTTAAGTGTCGTTGTTATATTGATTCTTTTTTTTTGTGTTCAATAAAGTATTAAATAAATAAAAATAAATATGTAGGGTTTAACTTTCAAAGTTGGCTGACTCAAAATTGCGGAATATTATTATAAAAGCGATTACTTTACCCCATAAAGGACACAAAGTTTACAAGTTTATGGTTTCTTCGTGTGTTTGTCACTATTTCTGTCAAACAAATCAATATTGTTAATATAACTAGCAAGCAACTATACAAAGAAATATATGATTAAGGCATAGCGAAAAAATAGTATATAATTATATAAGACATAACTACACGAGTCACTTTCACTGTGTTAATCTTAAAGCGACAGATCAGACGATATAGGCAACTATTTCTCTTAGTGTGAGCAAAATAAGAACTTCCTTAAATTTGCTAAGTTACAATTTGAAATTCAATGGTTACTTGAAACATATGAAATACGAAGGCGTTGTTAGCATTTGAACATTATATAAATTTAGATTAAATCACAGCGTGTTGGCAACGCTGGCGATTTGGCAAAGCGCACGATCTTCTCTTATTCAACTGCTTTAAAATGAAGCAGAATTTTACAACTTTTTGGTGATATATAAATAATTATTGAATATTCGCATTTAAATTCACATTTGGCTTCTATTTTTGAGACATTAAATATTAAAATGAAACAAATGTTTTAAAAAATTTGAAAAAAAAAAAGTCACAAACACAAATAAATAACACAATAACTCGAATCGAAGCCTCCTTTCTGAAATAGGTTAATGAAAAAAAATAACACATTTTCAATAAGGCCAATAAAACCCGCCACAATATGCCTTATTCTACCTAAAGCACTAAAACATCTGGCTATAACGTTGTGCCCCGAATTTACGAAACACTTCCCCTTTTTACGTATGAATGTGTATCAATAACACGTAAACTCAGCTCTCTACAAACCCCATAAAGCGGGGGCGGAGTAAACGAGTTCGTTTTCGTTTTTATATTTTTTCATGTTTGGATATTTCTGCTTCATACGAATATTGCTAAGCTACACGCTTTTGTAGTTTCGCTTCTTTTTAGAAACGGCCCGCCGTTAAAGGATATTTTACTTATAAATTCTGATAGTCTTCTTTCGATGTTAGAAACAATTGATAGCGTTTTTACAAGAATAATAATGGTTCGGAGTTTCGTGCATATTATTATTACTGTTTATTTAACTGTTTGAAATACGTGTGACAAATTAGAGCTGAAATTACCAAACATTATTAATACTTACTATATACTATAGACAGGTCTTTTCATACAGACAAAATGTCAAAAACGCTGGTGCTCCTTTGTAGATTTATCATTAACACAACGGAACGAAGTTAGTCCGCACACTGTCTTCATTGGGTTATGTTACATGCTTGTAATTAAGCGATCAGCGATCAGATCAGCGAGTGTTTGACATATTGTCTGGTTGGAAAGGCCTGTCCATTATAAATTGTAAGTCTATGATGTAATAGTATTATAATTATAATTAGATTATTTAAATAACCAACAGGCGTTAACTTATAAAGACATCAAATAAAACGCGGTTAATATAGACGGGGGAGGAAACTGCAATTACCCGGCCTCATAACCGTGTAATGTAGGGTTCTGCGTCTGAATACCACGGCGTCTCACTAAGGCCTGCTAGGCACCCAACCTTATTGCACGCGGGGGGCTGCAGGATCTCTTTTAAAATGCACTTCAAGACCTCTCAAGTACATTGTTCAACTAATACACAGGGTGGACTGATGACCGACCGACCATTAATGCTTAACCTACCAATAGAAACATAATATATCAATATACGTGTACTGATGATATTCTTTATATGATGGCACTTAATCAAAATATCACCCGAGGAAGTATTCCCTGGGACGAACATCATAAGACGATCCCTCGATGACGACAGCAGGCGGGCGATAGAAAATTACGTCGTTGAGCGAAACCTATAGAACAGATAACCTATTGCGCGAGTTTGATATGAATCAATTTTGTTAAAGTAGAAAGGATCACAAATGACGAATGTAGAATAGCGTATAATTAAATACATCTTTATGTATGTATGTTACATTTTAGTGGCAAACATCGTACGGTCCGTCTAATGGTAAGTGGTTACCGTAGCCTACGAACATAATTATTATAACAATACATAACAAGAGCTTTTATCCCGTATCGCTCTAACAAGCCATCTTCGTAAGCGCCGAATGTCTCAAACGGTTGCTGTATAAGACATATTTTGTAGCTGAAATAGGCCTATGATGATAAACTCTTCCAAAAATAAGAAGTATATTATGGGATACTAGTAAGAGAAGACGGGAGAAAATGGAGATTTGGACCTCTGGCGCTTGAGGCCATCAAAATAAAACCACCAGTTCGTTAATGGTATATCACGTCGATATTCTGTGCGAGGGTAGTACTTCTCTGGTCGAGCCAGCCACTTACTATTCAGTGATGAAATTAGAACGGGGCCGAACGCGGTAGTAATTTGGGCTTCTAAAGCTCACTGAAAGTAACGCAGTAGTATGGATACTTCTACATAAAGTCGATATTCTGTTTATCCGCTTTAGTCGGTTTGTGCCAAAAACAGCAAGGATATCATAAGGTAACATACCACCAAAGGTGACAAATCGAGAGAGGTCGTTCACAGTTGAATAGCTATTGCTCTGACGGGTCCCGTGGTCGAACCCCTACGTGGAAATTCTAATTTGTCGTGGTACGTGGACATTTCGTCGAATTAACACGCATTGCTATAGCGTTTTTGGTGTTGAAAATTATACGTTGATTTTTTTTTATTGAAATCAATAAAATACAACCGTTTACAACCAGCAATGTAATAATTATGTTGAATAAACGAAAAGATACTCGATAAATTAAAGTATATACTTTCTTCTTCATCCTAGCATTATTCCCGGTATTTTATTTTACCCAGGGTCTGCTTATTACTCTTATCCGGATTTGACAGGTTACTAGTACTACTCAGTACTACACAGAGCGATTGCCATCTGACCTCCGCAACCCTAAGGGCGAACCAGCAACTCATTGGATAAGAGCAATTTACTTATCAAGAGTTAACGATTATTATCAGATGTTATGTGATAACAATCGGGATCGACAGCTTAACGTGCTCTCCGAGACACGGTGGGGAGACCCACAGACAAACGCCCAGACCGAGACAGAAATTTTAACAAACATCTGCCCGAGCGGGAATCGAACCCGCAACCGTCGAGACTTGAGGCAGACACGCTACCCACAACGCCACAACGGTATCAGTAAAAGTATATACTTTATCATACTTAAAAGGTAAAAGCCAAGAGTAAGATATACATCAATCAACTTTTAAAAAAACGTTTTCAAAAGAAAAAATAAATAAATTATATCTCAAGATTGATCGTTGAGACATCAGAGAAGTTAAATGATCAATCGTTTTCAAGAAAGAGAGAAAGCAAGAAAAGAAAATAAAAGTGAATTTCCACATAAAAGATTTTAAGAAAAATGTTAAAACGGAACGTAACATTTTTAATTTAATATAAACCTCACGAATGAAAATAAAACTCTCGACTCGAATCGGTTACACTTGGTTTTAACCCTCGCGACATTTAAAACGAATACTTACACCTAGAAATGTCGGACGTATTACAGGGTAAAGTAAACTTAGATAGCTCTTCTAAGTTTCAGCTGAGGTAGCCGTGATAAATTAGGCTAAGTGGCTAGCCGAGACGAAATAAATGTACTGTAAAATAAAGTATCGCTTAGGGTGCGTTTACACTAGCCGAAACTTTATATTCGTCGTGAAGTAACGATTACATATTTATTATTTCAACACTCATAGTCTTCATAATAACATTATGAACCATAGATATCTAAAACTATTTAATTTACCCAAACAACTACAGCTACAATTTTTTCTTACTTACTACTAAGTTGGCAAGCAAGCATACGACTCACTTGATGATAATCGGTTGTGATAATTGGTAGCCCACGTCTGCTTGCAACATGTTACTCATTTAAAGTTGTCACTCATGCCTTACCAACTTCGAGATATTGGCCTTTAAATCTCCTTTGCCAAATAATTTCACTAGCTACAATGTCCAAATACTGCAAAACACAGTACTGCTTTGTAGTAGAATAAGCCTATTCCTAATCAAAGACTAAGCGAGATAAGATAAGGAGCGAAAAAGACTATCATTCGTTCAAGTCGCATTAATTTTCTTCAAAGCATTAAGCTCCTCCGTTGACATGTGTGGCAGTGGCATAACTAGCTCAGTGCCGCTTCTGTTCGTAAATAGGACTATAACTGCAATATTACGTGTTTTAACGCTATTAGTTAGTCCTTAGATACTTCCAGATTTATCTAAATGACTTAATGGCTTGCCTTCTCTGAATGTCTGTGGTTGGAGACAAAGGAAATAGTCGCCAGATGATGTTTTTATAGAATCTCATTAAAAAAAACGTTTGTAAAGTATATTTACTGTTTAAGTTTTAAATAATATTTATGATGATCTAATAGACGACTGTTGTGGCGTATTGGTAGCGAGTCTGCCTTTAAATTCAACGGTCACGAGTTTGATTTTCGCGTGAGGCAAATGTTTGTATTGATCTTATAATTACATTTTTTCGTCTGAGCGTTTGTTTTTTAAGGTTTCCTCATCGTGCCCCGGAGAGCACATAAAGCTCCCGTTTGTTATCATAATATCTGATAATAATCTAACGATTATTAATATCAAGAGTTAACACCCTTGATAGGTAATTTGAGATTATCCAATGAATTACTAGGTACGGAAAACGCTCTCCAAAAAATTGACCAATTTATAAAAAAAATCATATAAAGCAAGTTGTTCAAAATTTTCAAACGCGTTTTCTCGAAATAGTGCAGGCATACTGTTTCCAGCGTAAATATGCCTGATGGAATGGGAACTATTATTACTATAGTCTTAATATTTATAGTAATGTAACTGGCAACTGTCAATTACTTGCAACACTGACAGCTGCCAGAGAACGGAAGCATCTCTTCTCTGAACGCCTCTCGCTCATGACCATCCTAAACGCGTAATGTGTGTTATTATATTAAATAGCAGTAATACTATAATATCTACCGTGATGTAGTAAAGATAGTATCGAATAATCGGATGGAAGGCATAAATCCGTCGTTTACACCTCGTGTCGGCGCTCACCCGCCGCGCCGATTGCCGCCGATAAATCAATTAGTCTGTTGGACGTTATCGAGACTATAATACTACGTAATGTCTACATAATGAGTAGTAATTACGATAACCTTTCATCCGCTAATGAGATTGTTTGTATACGATTTTATACTGAGTTGAGTATAGCAGAGCCGTTCTCCTCCCAGCACACATGAACCGGTTCGAACGGGGATTTAATACCCTGTCACAGCAAATCGGCGTAAAGTAACAGTGTACTGTTGCGTTTAGTGAGATGAGTGAGAACGCCGAAAGCCCCTTCTCACTCCCTTTGCTTCGCTCGTTCTTTCCTTCTCATGCCTTCACTCCCACCACTTGGGTTGGCAACGCGTATGTGATGCTTCATATCTATCGCAAGCTTTCATGGGTTGCAGTGACTGCTTACCATCAGACGGACCTTATGCTTGTTTGCCAGCCTCCATAAAATAGAAAAAGAAAATAAAAATAAATTTAGGATTAATCCAGTGGGAATAATCCAGTGGTTTAAAAAATATCGGTATCAAAAGTTTAAGAGATAATGAACAACCATCTAGCAATGTGCAATTGTAAGCCTCTAGCTCTAAGATTATTTGCATTTAGCTCGAATAGTGGGTGCTCCTGGGGCCAATTGTCAGATGATATCAAATCTCAAATATTTTGAAGTTGGTTAAATATACCATATTACAATGAATAATCATTTAAAAGTAATCACTACGATTCAACATAAGTAATTAATATTAAAGTTGATCTTAGCCGACTCCTCTATTAGTGGTCTCTGTTCTCCAAGCCTTGTGACATACGCCCTCGTCCGCACACATATCATTAGCCAGATGAAGGCCTGACATTAATGTTTTGAACATTGATTTTGTTTTATAAATGCGGCGATTTCCGTTAATACATACAACATATATACAATATACAATACATTAGAAACATCTTAGATTTGTAAAGATTAAAAACTTATAACCTAAATCCAGATTCCCATACCAATATTATATGTAAATTCGAAAGTACCTCTGTATTCCTTTTTCACGCGTAATCTGAATCGATTTGATGATTTTCCGATATAGTTAGCAACAAAACTAAAAAGGAATGAAAAGTTAGGTCATAAAAGTCTGTTTCGGAAACCATTTATTCATATTGCAATAAAGGTCTCATTAACAATCTTTATTGAGTGCGAAACCATGATCAATAAAAATCCTATCCTACTAATATAATAAATGTGGAAGTTTGTATGTTTGAATGTTTTGTTATTTAGATATTTGGATGATTGTTGCTCACACAGGTATCTTATTCTCTAGATTAGCTCAAAGAATATTTATAAATACTTTTCGGGAATTAACGCGTCAAAATTACCTTTATCGGTGCTTGACGTTTCGGTTAGGTGGCACTGACCGTGGTCACAAGCAGTCGGCTTGTAGAAAATTATTTATAAATCTGAATATGAAATGCGATAGCTTAAAATTCAATGTAGCTCAAAGAATAGTTTTTATTCAGATTAAATGATCAATTCCTGTGGGATTATCAAATCACATGCTACAAGACGTATTCAATTGAAATTCGGTATAGATGTGTCTTCCCGAACATTATTTACTTAAAAATGTGAAATCATTCATTTATCTCCGAAGCCAATTCGAAGGTCACCGCGCGGTAGATGTCACGGGCAGATGCTAGCAAATAATAATAGCCAACACTCAACGGTAGTCAAACATCAATCAAATGTATATTTTTTTTCTTTCTTTAATTTTTTTATTGTTTTTCATTTTAGTATTTAAAAAAAAAGTAATTTACATTTTGAGTTGGTAATTGTTTTTTTTTGTTACATTGTTATTTGTATATTTAATGATTTGTAATATTTTCTGCTGTTTTATAAATTAAGTTGTCCGTTCTTTCTTTCTTTCAACAAATCCATTAGAATAGTCATATAGTGAATAAAAATATCTGCTCCGAGCGGGAGTCAATCCTGTACCACAACGGTTGTCAAAAACCTATCATAAATTAAACTATTTTATCTCAATTCTCAACTAGTATTATCTCAATTCGTAGTTAGCTAGATCGGTCGTGCGACATATGGCCCCTCCCACACACGGATCATTAAACGGATGTTGTAGGTCTGACCTTAATGTTTTGATGTCGATACTATAGTTAGCTACATGTGTATAAGCCGTTAACATAGTGTGTCTTCGTTACATTCGCTTTTAACTATAGCTATTGTAGAAAGTATTGTACAAGTAAAATTAGGAACAAAAATATGATACATTGAGGCAATCTGTTCAAATTCGTAAAGGTCGCGGGTTCGATTCCCTTTCGGAGCAGATTTTTGTATTGACCATACAGAGGAGACAGGCGTATATGTTCCGATCTGGTATGTCTTGTCGTCGTGTATGTTTCCGGACCCTCGGCCCTCGGACCCCTTTATTTATTAATTTGTTTACTAAAATGTGGTACAATGTTGGTGTTAAACTTTACAAGTCCATAAACACATGTTACCTTTTTTAAACGGACTTTTACTGGCAGATAAACTGATTACTAGAGAGTAATTTAGGCTACTTCTGTTTTTAGAAAAATAATTAGGGTTCCGTTACCTACTACAGTTAGTTGGGCTAAGGCTTTCTTAACAAAAAAAATCAATTAAAAGGATGCACAAATTAGCTATAGGCCATATGTATGAAACTACATGTAACAGACACACTGTGGGCTTGGTCGCTGGTACTGGCTTTCATATTAAATTTACGTCGGGACAGTAATTGGTTTAAACGCTTTATAGAAGCAATTATCGTAAATTTCGTCCAGAAACACTAAGATAGTAGCGAAACTTCAACATTTCGGATCGAACTGCATTTAAAGAGCAATTTAAAGCTATCGTTAAGCGTCGTAACTAACCGCGTACCTAAAACGATACAATTTCACCAAGAGAGGTAATTTAGATTTAGTTAAGATTAAATTAATGTTTATAGTAGTGGTCCTCCCAGCACAAATGGACCGGCTCGGGGAAGGACTACCCTCTCACAAAACATCGGCGTAAAGTAATAGTTTTAATAGATACTATTCCGTTTCGTGCGATGAGTTAGAGCGCTGGAGGCCCAATCTCCGACCCCCTCTGTTCCCTTCCTTTCTTCTATTCTCATACCTTCCCTCTTACCCCTTGGGTCCGCAACTCGTATGTGATACTTCAAGTATTGCGCGCGTTCATAGGTTGCGATGACTACTTACCATCAGGCGTATACTTGTTTGCCAACTGGCATGAAATAAAAAATAAAAAATATTCGATAAGTTACACAACAAGTAAATCGACTCCTAAATTAATTGATTCACGTCCGCACCCGCCCACGTCCAACGCCCGAATCAACAGACGGTTCTAAATTTAAACGGGAACAAAAATGAATGAACTCTAAATGCGCGTGCGCATATAAAAATAGTCATCACGACCGCCAGGCGTACTGCCAGATGATAAAATGAAGGTATTTCGACTATTTTCGTTATCATTTGGCAACTAGCTGATGATTATTGTTTTTTTAGATATACGAAATGATAAACATGTTCAGTGGACGACAAAGAGGACATTCGCTGTTAGTGTACCAATTTTTACGGTTTTTGAGAGGAAGTTCCTTATTGCGGGTTAATGCAGAAGAGTGAGCCGGTAAAATACGTTTTTGGAGAGCGTTGCCAGTAAAGCGGTTATCTCGCGTTTTGCGTTGAGATTGTTGGTTCTTTAGGTATGTGAGGACCCCATCGCCCGCTGCTGGGATAACGTCTGTCACAGCAGAGATTATTCCACCAGTGCAATCAGTCACACTGGTGGTAGGTCTTTTGTTGCAAGAGGCCGGCTAGGTAGGTACCACCGCAGTGTCAAATATTCTGCCGCTAAATAAGTAGTGGCTTAGGTACTACTGTGTTCCGGTTTGAAGGGCACTGTACGCTAGTGAAATTGCTGGGCGGACGAGATTTAACAACTAAATATCTCGAGGTTGGCAACGCGTGAGTAGCACCTACTAATGGTGCTGCAAGCGCTGATAGGCTATGGCAACCACTTACCATCAGGTGGGCCGTATGCTTGTTTGCCAACTTCTACCAAAAAAAAAATGTTAACGCTTCGCAGAGATTAATATACAAAATATAATCTATACTTACGGGTGTATATATATAAAAAAATATACAAATTACAAAGTTCGTCTCTCACAATCATGGTCTCTTTCTGAATCTGATATGCGACAAATAAACTGGTCTTTTTTTTCTAATTTCGCTACATACCAAACATCATCTAAAAGATAATAGACCTGTTTACATTTTGCCAAAATTTTATATTAAAAATGTGTTTTTGCGCTCGCGCCAATGTTACGTGAGCTCAGTACCGCTCGAACAATACAAAACACCGTACTTTACTCTTCAGTAGAACTTCCTATAAATAAACAAACGCGACGGCGTATATTTATATAAATACGTCTACAATAATAAATAAACGCTAAACACTCAACGGTCTCCATTAGGGTAGTGATATCTTGTCCGGGGTCCAGAAACTCACCGAGACCGCTAAACATGCCTGTATGGTCAATGAAAATATCTGCTCCGAAACACATATATATACGGTTAATAGGATCCACTGCTTCAAGCTGGAGACGAATCTGCGATCACTTGCGCTTAAGACAGGCAAACATATATGTATTTTGTTCCAAGTTATTGATCACATTATCACCAATATGTAAAAGGTGAGGTATCCTACAAGGCGGCAACGCACATGCACAGCCCCTCTGGTGTTGCAGATGTCCTGAGCGGCGGCGATCGCTTAACATCAGGTGAGCCTCGTGCCCGTTTGCCCTCTCTCACATAAAAAGGTGATCTCACGTCGAATCCACAACCTAGTGGCTATCTGTATGTAATCAGCATAAACAAATAAAATACCCTTTTCTCTTTTTTTGTCGATTAACGTAACAGACAGGTAAAAATATACAATTTTACGCACGTTTATTTTTAGTTGGTATTCTAAAGTTATTCTAAAGAGAGTGATGTAACCGTGGAACATTGTACATTGTTTATTTTACGTAAACGTTAAACATGGGAAGTTGGTACGAAATGACGCAAAATCTATATTAATATAATAAAGCAGAACAGTTTGTTTGTTTCGAACTACATCTCTGGAAATCTCTGGAATTACAAGTCGGATTTGAATTTTTTTTATGTCATTGCTTGAAAAAGACTATATAAATATATAACATTTGGATAAGGCCTATAATATAACAGTAACAGGATTACCGAGTTTAGCTCGGTATTTTTTTTTATAAATACATTGGTAAAAGACTACTAATAAGAGATTTTCCCACAAAAGTAAGATCTTGGAAAAAAACGACTACGCTACTGCGGGTTATAACATTTAACATTTCAAGGTGCCGTTGCTCTCGCGTTATTAACCCGTAACATCTATATTAATAATTCGGTCAAGGGGTACAGTAGACTCGATTGGAACCTTACTTAAATAATAAAACATAAAAAAATAATGATTTCGAGTCGACAACATATACCCGCAAAATTCGGATTGTCGAGTATTTTGATAAATTTTAATAGACTCAACATCATCATCATTTTAATAGTCAATAGCACATACTAAATTAAAAAACATCAACTGCCATTTAAAAAACATGTCTGTCATTTGATTCAATTCAATAAATCTTTTGTTGCCAAAGAAATGCGTGGCCGGGTCTGCTAGTTATTTAACTAAAGGGTTCCGTAACTTGATGATGAAGAAAGAAAAAATAATAACAAATTAAAATCGAAAGCAAAAATAAGTTGGTAATTTCATAGTAATTATTAATATAAAAGTATATGATTTTTCATAGTATTAAAATAATAATAATTTAAAATAATAGTTTCATATTATTATTTTTATTAGTATTAGTATTGCTCGCACCTCTGGGATGGCTCCGCTAAGTACTTGCTCGAAGCCCTGGATAGGTTGCAGCGACGAGCGATTCGCATCATTGGCGATGAAGAGGTCTCCAACACCCTCGAATCTCTTCAACTGCGTCGTGAGATTGCCGCCCTAGGCGCCTTCTACCGTACCGTAGAATGTATCACGGCGAGTGTTCAGAGGAATTATTCTCCATCATTCCTCCCTCCCCTTTCCTCACAAGAACTACGCGTGCCGGTCTCCGATGTCACCGTCTAACTGTGGCATCAATTCCTTCGCGAACAAAGAAGTTTGCCAATTCTTTTCTTTGTCGTACTTCCAAAAAGTGGAACTCATTGCCGGCTCACGTGTTCCCTCCTTCTTACAATCTGGGCTCCTTCAAACGAGGCGTGAAGAGGCATCTTGCGGGTAGGCAGGGCAAGGGTGGCTAACACGGTGGCATTCCACAACTCTGTTAGCCGCCTTCGCGTTTGGACTTTATTTCCACTTACCATCAGGTGGAGTAGAGTCATCTGCCCTACTTTCCAAATAAAAAAATAAATAAAAAAAGTATGTCAAAGTTATGGTAACAACTTACATCTCCAAAATTTGTAGACGTTTTCTTCAAAACAAATGGGGTTGAAATTTCATTTCATGTTCTATAACCGCAAATTATTTCAGAATTTTAAATCTCATAGTTCAAAAGTCGCAGCGGGTGGCACACTCCTGCCCGGTGACGCTGTCAAGGCCAGTAGGGCCAACAGCAATACACATTCAGAAAAAAAAAAAAAAGGGTGGCACAATTTTTATGACTTAAGGAGCTACTATCTCAACAACTACTGACTTAATAAAAAATGTCAAAATAAAACCTTGTGTAGTGGTTTATAGAATACACCGATTTACTACATTTTGTGTAAATAGACTCAGACTGAGATAATACTACAGAACTCTAAAACGATTTGACAATATTTACAGTGTTACACATATTATCGAACAGATGGCGTAGTTGGTAAATATATTTTTACACTAAATTATATTTTATTCATATTTATATATTTATATTTTTATATATTTACATATTAACAAAGATTTCTTAATCTACTTATTGAATCTTACCTAAATATTTTTAATCATATTATTTTTCTATATGTTTTGACATTTTAAATTTATTTTGTTGATAATAGATGGCGTGTCAACAACAGCCTGAAATTACGAATAAAACCACATTTTCTAAAAATAAATCCTAGCTAGATCGATTTATCGCCCCCGAAAACCCCTACATACCAAATTTCACGATAATCGGTGGATCCGTTTCCGAGATCCCAATTATATATATTTGCTCGTTTAAAGGTATTAGATAGATTAGGATAATATAACATTAGGATAAGGCCCATAAGACGGAAAGCGCGGGGGATGCAATTTGATGAAACAGATCTCTATCGACGGCAGCCGAACTAGAGCTACAGCAGTACCGTACCCTTTATTTTTTTAACGTTGGAAAACGATTTTACGCGCACCACTACAAATACAGGTAGTAGGGCTCACAAGTACTAACCATTAAAACCCAACGCACCGCCTTGCGCCATACTGGGCGCCACGGGATCGCTCGCGCAATCAACCGCGACGCCCCGGCGCCGATCGGGAACATAAGGAGCCCTAGACGCTCCCTCCACCGGGAACAACTTTGTAATGAGGTTGTGTCTCTCTACAACTGACTGGCGTTATTTTTAAAAGGTCGCGGTTCCAATCACGCTCGGAGCAGATGTTAGTATTAAAACCACACAGAGATGTGTTCCGGTCTGGGTGTGTTTGTCCAGGTTGTTGTGTATGTTTCTGAACACTTGTGTTGGGGAACACAGAATATTACTATCCTAATGAGGGGCTATCCTAATCTCCCGAAATCCTAAAATTAATAAATTCTAAGACAATGTAACAAAAATTAAAAATTCGAAATCGTTAATTTAGAATTACATAAATTATGAAATTAAAAACTTGAACGTTATCTTTTACAATTTATTTTTAAAAAATCTCTTAAGCCCTTACAATTTTTTAACCATATGCCGTACCAATATTTTTTAAAACTATTTTACTGAATGTTTCGAAATTACAAGTGAACAGAAGACGAAACGGAAAATTTTCTGATACTAGCAACGCCATCTATGACGGGGTGCTGAAATCACTATGTGGAAAACGCAGAGAACCTTTGCGTGGAAAACTCAAAGCCTCGAACTTTACTTAGAAGTTCTCGAATTTCACACCAGGGGCGACACTGTTTAAAAGTTTTTCACTGATCAATTTGTAAGAATATTATGAATACGTTTATTAAAAAATAATAATGTTCATGTTAAGTTCTTAAAACAAAATAACGCAAATAATATTTACATTACATTCGAAGTCCAAACTTTAATGATCAACGTCACAAATATACTATAATAATATATACCAATTTTGGACAATAATTTGGCAAATTCATTTCTCGGTAGGTTAAATTCGATGTAACGTCCTAGATTTCTAATACAAGCTTCTTTTACCCTTTTGCTCATAACTAAATCTTATTTAACAGAGTAATGGAATTATATATTTGTAATACACAACAGATTTGTATAAAAGGTAGCTTAAAGATTAGCTTGAATCTCAATCTATCAAATTCACAAAAACAAAAAAACAGCATCAAAATCGATATAAAAATCAGAATAGTCGATCAGTCAACGCCCAACTATCTTTCAAACAAATCTTCAATATATCTTTACAATAGTTACAGTTATTAAAATATTTTTTATATTTAGTCAATAAAAATACTATATACTATTATTTACTAGAAATTTAAGTAAGAACATCTCGAAAGAAGATAGATCGAATAGAAGTAAGAAATCACTTAAGACTAAGGTAAACTGAATAATTCCCTTTATTCGACCGTTTTAATGCTCCTTATGATAATCACTTAGAACACTTAAGGTTTTACGTTAAGAGAGTCGAAATTTGAATGTTTAGGGAACATACATATATCATATATGTATTTTTTATATAGGGACGGTGGCAAGGAAGTTATGGCAAACGACGATAATAAGCGCTTACCGCTAGGTAGGCTATCGATGCAGGAAAGTAGCAACACTAGTGGTGTCACATGATTATCTAATACCAAACCGAGGATAACGGTTTTTTTATATTTACGTTCATCCCTTAAAATTTCGGTTAAGTTTGACCGGACAAAAGGGTCATCGTAACTTATTTATGTAAAATTTAAAGCTCTACACATTTTAAATTCTATTTTAATTTTTTTTTTTGGTGAAAACTACATTACAATCCATTTATTAAATTCTTAATAATGTGTTGTATTTGCACTAACAGACAAAAATCTTAAAACCGTATTTTTGTGTTCAGTAGTTAGAAACTGAATCTCTATATTTCAATCCAAAATATCTTAAATGTACAGAATTTTTATTTGGTTTTCACGAACATTTTAAAATTTTATTTCCCCAGTATTTCGATAAAAAGCCAGCAAACAAAACTAACGAGGTTTACTTTTTGCACGAATTAAGCGGTCGCTGACGAGTACGAACAAACACTTACAATTGGGGTCGTTTCTGCGACAGAAAAATTTAATTCCTAAATTCTAGATATAAGAAATCCCTAAGCCTAAAGGATTTTCTCGATCACGATTTCTTTAAAAGATTTTGAATCTGTGAATGTATTTTGTGTTGTGTGTGTGTGTTGTGTTGTATATGTTTTGAGCATGACAGAATCGGCCAGTCAACCGGGGAAGCCGTCTCGATAGTCATCCTGGGCATATGTCAAGATGCTCCGGGATCTCCCTACAATCTCCACACATCCCGTTGAAATAAGCTATTCTAAACAGGACTGCATTGATTACAGCAATCCGACGTCTTTTTGGTATCGTAAAATGTATTAAATTATAATTCGCCATATAATTAAAACGAGGGTTAAGACCACGTCGGCCTCTACGCTTCCGAGTGGGAACAACTTTGAACCTCTCCTTCCTCTCGACCCGTCCCCTCATCTCAGGAGGTAACAAACTGAGTTTGGACCTCCGTCGATGTTACAGCGAACAAGCTACGGTGACCGCTTCTTACCAGGCGGACCGTAAGCTTGTTTACCAATTGTGTGTGAGTGTTTAATCTAACTAATATTATAAATGTGAAAGTTTGGATGGATGGATGTTTGTTATCCCGGGAAAATGTTGAGTTCCCGTGGGAAAATAAAAAACTACATAACGCGAGCGGGGTCGCGGGCTCAGCTAGTAGTTATCTCCTAGCAAACAGTGATAAAATTCTCTGAAGCTTAGATTATGTGAAGCGTGTCTGTGCTGCAAATGTACAATAATAATAATTACCTGGGCAAATACAAAAGAATCTTTTTAATCGAATCAGTACTTCTTAACATGACATGACATGGACACGTTATAAATATTATGGCAAGTTGGGTTATGTGTTCGACAATATTTGCTAGAAATTTCGATTAAAGGCGTATTTGACAAGCGTGTTGAAAGATCACCGTTTTGTTTGTCAACTCGTCGTAAAGCAAACGTAAAATTTGACAAACTTTGACTGTTTACAGACAGCGCAGAGTTACGTTACGGTCGCACACGCAAGACAAGTAGTTATGGAATTTGCGTATTCATTTCTTTAGTTTACGTATATTCATCTATAATTATAATAGTAGTAGTAGATTTTAACTTTAATGAAAATTTAATTATGTTAAAATACTTTTAAGTCTTCTTCTTCTTATCTGTGTGCTTAGTGGCGAACCTAGTATGAGAGTTGTTCAGGTCCACATTGAGGCCTTTAACATGACATGATCGACTAATATTATATAATTCTTCGTATAATGTGGTTAGTGGCCAACTTGGTATTAGATTTGATCGATTTGTCCATACAGGTTTTTATATGACTTATCGACTATTAATTAATAACAGTCGGGCCCGAATGTTTTACGTGCATTCCTCAGAGGTGCTCGATGCGGTCACCCATCTATTGACTGACCGCGCTTAAACTTGACTAACCCATCTGTATTTACCGATCAGTGAGCGATTCTGGCTATAGAGCGTATGATTCTTTCAATTAAATCAATACAAGGTAATTTATGTTTTTTTTTACAAAATAAATTATTGATTAGCAAAGAGAAAAAATGAAAATAAATGAAGACATACAAACATAAAAATAGTCAAAAGTAAAATAATCATAATAGTAATAAAAAAAGACACAGCTGTGAATAAGCATGCATACAAACAAACATACATACATAAAAATAGTAAAAGTTAAAATAAATTAAGTCTCCGCGGCCGGCTATAATCCGACATGCTTAAGACAAACCAAAAATTTAGAGCGAAATAATGCAGTTTCACTTTGAAAAAGTTATCTAATTAATAGTCCACTCAATTTTTGAAGTCGGTTAAAATTTGGTAATTATATAACAATTATTTACATTACATCTATATAATGGTCAATGGTGACTAATGTTGAGAAGCGAAGGTGTGAAAAGTGAAAGTAGGTCGGTAAATATTTTCCCTTTACATAAATTGGTTAGAAGAGTTCTACTCGTAAAATATCTACCGTATTTTTCATTTTGTCGTATAGTTCACGTGCTAATAAATAAACAATAATCCGGCCAAGTGCGTGTTCGACTCGCACAGAAAAGGGTTCCGTACCCTCGTAGAACTCTCTATTTACTACGGTTCGTGAGATACATCTGTCTGACGGATGGACGGACGGACAGCGGAGGCTTACCAATAGGGCTCACCGTTAACACCTTCTACCCTAGGGGTACCCTTTAAAAAGTTTTTTTAAACAGAGCGTTTGCCATCTGACCTCCGCAATCCTCAGGGCGAACCAGTAACTCTTTGGATAGTAAATTACTTATCAAGGATTGACAATTATTATCAGATAACGTAAGCACCGATCGGAAATCGAACCCAAGACCGTCGAGACTAAAGGAATGATTTATTCCTAAGCTAGCGGCCCGCTCCGGCTTCGCACGGGTATAAAATATATAGCCTATGTCATTCACTGAAGAAATGATTAAAATCGATCCAGTAATTTCGATTTATTCCTTACTGCCCGTGACCCGCACGCGTTAAATGTAATTATTTACGACATCACATTAGAAACCTCAAAAAATTTTTTCTCCTCTATTTAATGGATGTTGTTATACATATAAACCTTCCTCTTCAATCACTCTACATATTAAAAAAAACCGCATCAAAATCCGTTGCGTAGTTTTAAAGATTTAAGCATACATAGGGACAGAGAAAGCGACTTTGTTTTATACTATGTAGTGATTTAGAGAACTGCATACAAGTTATTACTTTAGTAATGTTTGCTAAGAATAATGTAAGTAAATATAACTTTAATAGTAATAAACTATGTGGATCACATCTATATTTGAGTCGCGTCCGCTTTAAATGAGCTCCTAGGTGGCATAAAAATGATAAAACTGAGTTTTATTCGAAATATTAACTATTCATGAGACTTCTAGTTATATTTTAGTCTTAGATGCGTGACTTGATTTTTTTACTTGATTAACATAGAATATAACACAGCGATAAAACTTTACGTGTATAGCAAATATAATAATAAGAATAGTAGGTTTATATAAGAATAGTGTTGCTAAGTTGGCATGCAAGCATACGGCCCATCAATAATTTCATTAGCCTACAATACCCTTCAAACCGAAACACAGTAATGACAAAGACACTACTGCTTTGCAGTAGAATATTTGACACTGCGGTGGTACCTACGTAGCTGACCTCTTGCAACAAAAGACCTTCCACTAGTATGACTGATTGCACTGGTGAAATAATCTCTGCAATGACAGAGATTATCCCAACAGCGGGCTATGGGGTCGTCACGTCCCGACGCCTACCTGTAGGTTTTTCAAGAGGTTAAATTAATTGGAATCATGAGCAGGTTTCAAATATACTATAGTACTAGACGCTTCTGTCTGTGTACTGTATGTTAAACGCCTGATTTATTTTTCCAATTTCCAATGTCTCTCTCCCGGTCTAAGGGATGTTTGGTTGGTTACGCTAACACTTAGCACAAACTACACGCTAGACGGACGAACGGACAGAGTTGACTTAGTAATAGCGCTTAGTACCTTTTGGCCCAGAACCCTAAAAATACAGCGATTCAATAACATACCTATCGAGCGATAAAGCGCTTAAAGCTTATTGCTTGTAGATAAACGGTCGCTTGTACAGCGCTTGATCGTCTACAACCGGTACAGGTTGTTTGCCTTGACAAGGTCGGGGGAACCGGTTAAGTCCATCCAGTCGCCGCTCGGCATTCATTCATTGAATTCTTTCGTTTGTATTTGTGACAACATTGAATTATTAAGTGACCTGAATACTAAGCATTCTGATTGTGTTATATGAAAATATTTTATATGAATTGTACTATATAATATTGATATTACGTAATACAGATAAATATAACATATACACTATTTCCCTCAGCGTAAAACATATCTGTAACTGAACTCAATAGATAGAAAACTATAAATTATGCTTTACAAAAAAACTGTGATTGTCTTGAAGTGATTTTTTTAAATTTTATTTAACGCAATCAGTCACACTGGTGGTAAGTCTTTTGTTGCAAGAGGCTAGGTAGGTACCACCGCAGTGTCAAATATTCTATCGCCGCATTGTCAAATATGCTTAGGCAATACTGTGTTGCGGTTTGGAAGGCACTTTAGGCTAGTGAAATTACAAAGATATGGCAAAAGAGATTCAAGAACCAATATCCCGAGGTCGCCAACTTCTAACATAAAAAAAAACAAGCATACGGCCCACCTGATAGTAAGTGGCTGCCGCAGCCTATGAGCGCTTGCAGCACCATTAGTAGGTGCCACTCGCGCGTTGCCAACCTCGAGATATTAGTTCTTAGATCTCGTTCGCCCAGTAATTTCACTAGCGTACAATGCCCTTCAAACCGGAACACAGTAGTGCCTAAGCACTACTATTTGGCGGCAGAATATTGGACACTGCGGTGGTACCTACCTAGCCGGCCTCTTGCAACAAAAGACCTACCACCAGTGTGACTGATTGCACTGGTGGAATAATCTCTGTTGTGACAGAGGTTATCCCAACAGCGGGCGATGGGGTCGTCACATCCCGACGCCTGAGACGACGCCTTGCTTGCCAACTTGTAATCAAAAAAAAATTGTGTACCTAGTAAAGTTCTTAAAGAAGAGGTGAGGTTACCATGTTGGATTCAATTGGTAATTTTTTGTAGCCCCCACGCGTTTTATTTTTAGCTTGTTAAGGACGTTGGTGTAAAAATATCATTAGTGCGTATAAAGTGCTTCTGTTTTCTATCATCGTTTCATTTATAGCCCTATATTACTTTAAAGGTATTCTTAGCACAAGGGTAAAAGATAGGAATATTAAAGTGAATTTTATGTTCGTTTGTTATTATTTTGACGATGTTGTGGAGCAGCGGTAGCGAACCTGCCATAAGCGCCACAGGTCGCCGGTTCGATTCCCGCACAGAGCAGATGTTTGTATTGACCATACAGGCATATTTTCCGATCTCTGGGTGTGTTTGTCCTTGTCATTGTGTATATATATACACCGGACACAGGATAAAAATATACTAATGGGGGTTGTTGAGTGTATAGTATTTATTTTCGTAGCCACATTTTTGAAATTATAAATATTACTAATGCGTTTTAAGTCATTACTAATATTCCTATTTGCCCTACAAATAAGCTTGTAGCTGGGAATGGGTAATAGCCCAAGGGTGTCAGGATCGAACCTGGAATTCTCGCATTAACGGTGTTAACGAATACCGTTGAACTATTGAGACGTCAGTTTTATTAATTAAAAATAGTGACTGTTAAGAGCACAAACTGCTATTCATCGTGCAGCTTGCTCACTCGTCACCTACTATTCCTTGGTTTGGCACCATGCATCTGACGCTGGAGTTGCAAACGTCATTAGGCTATAGCGATCCTTCGCCTTAATACACCTGCACGGTAGTCACCTTGTTATAAAAAAAAACTTTAATATTTTAACCCAAATCGTGCTACCAATAACGATCGCGAACAACGTCCGTCAGAATGCAGCATTAAATATTATGGCGATTGGCAGTTCATGTAACGGCGTCTTCCAATGCCCTTCAACAAAACCAGCATTGCAACATTTACAAATTGAAATTGAAATAACAAAAATAATTAATGGAACCATAGACTTACATATAAACTATGGACCAGCTTTTTCATTCACACAAAATGTCACTCGTTGGTCACACGTGAACGAAGTTAGTCACACACTATATCTACTACACTAAAGTATTTAAATGAGTAAAATATGCTACCGTACAACAGCCAAGTTTCAGTCATAGTTATACATGAGATCTCACTACTTTTTATAGAAAGAAGAACTGCGTTGTGAGACTTGGTTTTTTTTACATTTTATGTTTTTGATCGGATTTGGTCATTACGTGCACAGTGAAATTCTTTAAATAGACGTATAGACTATTTTTTTATTCGGTTTTGAAAAAAAAAAGGCATTGCTAGTATTCTTTAAACAAGTTTAATAATTCTAATATAAGAAACTCGATGGTACGTGTCGTGCATCTGCGAACCGCCAAAGGGTGAGCTAACGCCCTAAGCCTCTCATTAACAAGAGAACAGGCTGCCCTTCGCAGTTTTTAATTAACTTTGTTAACAGATCGTCCGCTAAACGTTTGTATATTTAGTGGAAAACAGTCCGCCGACAAGTCGTCTTTTATTTTTATAACGCTTTTAGATTTAAGTTTTCTTTTGAAAGAATAATTTTAGCTTCATAATTATGAGAATAAACAGTTTAGATTTTAGCACAAAGTATCTTGAAAATCATAAAATAGTAGGAGTCCAACAAGCCACCTGAGAGTTTTTTCTTAAAATTTTAGTGACTGGCATTATACTTCAAGCTTAATCCGCTCAGTTAGATTTTAAAAATATACCTTGAATGTCTTGTCTATCGACAGGAGTGGGTAATATTGTATGGTCAAATAATAATAATAGACAGATATTATTTTGAAGTTTTTATTATATTATTGGACTATAAAGCCCTGGTATCGGATTATAAAGTATCATGCCCAGCGATTTAAATACGCTAGCGGGGTTTATATATATTTTTTTTTTTTAATATGTTTCACTATCAAAAGAAACTCGGGTTAAAGTACGTATCTGATTTATTATGAAGCATTAGTTTAATATAAATCATAAGTTTGTTAGTTTAATTGTAATCAAATTAAAGCTACAAGGTCAGGATATGTGGGTCCCCTTTCACTAAAGGATATGATCGGATACTTCAATTTAATAATTTTTTAAAACAAAAATTTCAAGCAAAAAATTCACTGATAAATAAAACTGATAATTGAGACAATAATTTTTGTATGTCTATTTATATTGCTGACGGTTGAAGAATTGGTTCAAAGTTTAACCAATAACTATGATGACGTAACACGATAATTTCATGCGCCGTTTACATAAAGAAAATAAAAAACATAAGGAAAATTAAAAAAAAATCAAAATACGTAAATTTGCCGTATTTTAAAACAGGCTTTCGAGAAAGATTTTTGTTTTTTGAAACGGTTGGTATTTATTATATGTTTTAAAAACATTTTAGAGAACTTCCAAAAAAGGGCAGAGTCTGTTAAAAAAAGTCTTATAATTTATACATCAGAAATAATAAGTTATCAGGACGAAAGTATGATAAGTAGCATCCTCGGCACGGCGCAATATCGATCAGTCTAAATTTATACGAGGCCCGTACCTCTGGCTGTGCAACGCGTCGTATTGTTTTGACAACCGTCAAAGGCATCGTTTTGACTGTATAGGCACTACGTTTATAAGTGGCCAATATACAGACGACGGACTCATAATCATCTTTGTCTTAGCATTGTTCCCGGTATTTACAGGGTCTGCTTATACGTGATTGCCATCTGAGCTCCGCAACCTAAAGGGCGAACCAGTAACTCATTGGATTAGAGCAAAGACCTATACAGAGATAGCGATTATTATCAGTTGCTATGATAACAACCAGGAAAGACGTCTTAACATGCACTCTAAGACACGATGGGGAGACCCACAAAAACAAACCGAAATAGATATTTCGAAGATCAATACAAACATCAGCCCCGAGCGGGAATTGAACCCGCAACTTTCGATGTTAAAGACAAACTCGCCAATAATCATACCAAGTTTGATGATATTAACGTTCTTATTATAGATAAATCTGAACTAAAAGATTTTTATATTTACTCCCTTAAAAGCCTACTTAGTTTCAAACTTCAAAAGGTAAACTCCCTTTAAACATGTATAGGACAGAGGGTGCTGGAGTGTGCTTAGTATTAATATCTTAAAACGTACATCTCAACATCCACAGGAACAGAACAGCCCGGATGTAGAAACTCAACTGACTTCCTGTGCGCGCTGCGTCTTATCGATCACTCCATATGTGAAATATGTCTCTAAGAGCAAAAGCCACGACCAACTTCGACCTAAAAATATAGAGAGCCATTTTTTTACTTGGGGAAATGCAGTTACTCACTCGAGCGCCGGTAAGGGTGTAATGGAGCAGATGGTTTTTTTGTTTTGACGCAGAGAAATGCATTTACGCACACCACTCCGCCTAGCGTGTTCCTAAGAGCACGCTAGCGAGTGGTAGTGTGAGACTCGACCACCTGTGAAGCAGGTGGTAATACCCACTAAAACTCTGCGAATCCGTCTACGCCATAATGGGACGTCATGGGACCGCTTTCGCATACAACCATGACGCCCCGGCGGAAAGGCCTGCCTTTGCGGGCCACCGTCTAAGGGAAGCCGAGAGGGGTCGTGTGAGGAGCTAATGCTCCATCACAGTCCCCCCCTGGGCCTGGCGGCTAGGGACGGCACCTGACTGAGGAGCCGTCACGCCCTTTGTGGTTGGAGGAGAACATTTGGTCCCACCCATCAGATGCTCGGAGGGGCGCCCCGCATCTGCGCAGACCGCACAACGAAGGTGTCTAGTGCAGTTTCTCGCGTGGTGGCCTTCGCCACCACAGCGGAAGCAGAGGTGGCCCCTCTCCACCTTCGATGGACACGTCGGCCTGGTGTGGCCGGTGCCCATGCACCGAAAGCACCTTAGCGGGCGCTTCCCTCAGGACCTGGACCTTGGCCGAGGACCAGCCGACAAGAAGCCGACCAGCCTCGACCAGTAGTTTGGCTGCCGTAAGGGGGCACCTTACTACAGCCGCACCCATCCGCCTCGGGCCCTCCGTGATATCACCAACCCTCACCAATTCGGCTGGACAGCCACAGGTACGGGCAACTGCCTCGGCCACTCCCTCTGCGGTTACCGAGTCATCTAGACCGATAAGCCGCAGGGTGCTCTTAGCCGAGGGTAGGGAGACCGCAACCACATTGGTAAGGATTTGGCGCATCCTCTCCGCCAAAGCTTCAGCAGCCCCCTGGGTGGTCCCAGCGGGCAACTCCAGCATACGGCCATCGGTCGCAGACCGCCGGATGGACATGCGTGGACCTATACCCAGCTCAGAGAGTACCACCTCGCTCTGAACCCTTGAGAGAGCCTGAGCAAAGGTGACACCCTGTTTCTCCGCCGCCGGCAACAAGTTCATAGCAATCGCTATTCTCTTGTGCGCGGCGGGGAGTTTCGGCTTCGGCACCACAACTTTAGGCGGTCTAGCCACACTAGCCACTACCTGACTGGTAGGCTCCGCAGGAGGGGAAGATTTTTCCCCTGCCCTTTGCCTCGTCTCACGACGGTAGACCAGCCCTCTTCCAGAAGGCCCTGCCACAGGTTCGGCTGGTTCTGGGGCAGGGAGGACCGATTCTGGAGAAGTTATGGCAACCGACGCCGTCTCTTGAACAGCGGGCGGGGGGGCAGGCGCCGCTGTACCCTTGGCTTTCTTTGCCTTAGGGCCCGTCCTCTTTGAAGAAGAGGTCCTGGCCGGCAAAGGGGCTGCGGGGGCACGTCTGACACCACAAGAGGGCGTCTCACATCTGCTTCGAGGGGAGGACGAGAACTCCTCGCCGGCAAGAGGCGATCCTCAATACCGGCGAACTTTGCGTCAATCAACCCCCGATTGACGCAGAAGAGACGCCCGTAACTCCTCGAGAGGCATCTCAGGGGCCACGACTGGCACGACGGGCGCACGCCTCGCCTCAAAGAGTCGTTGGCGGTACGCCTCCAACTCCTCCTTAAGGCTCCCCATTTCATCTCGTAGCCTCCGGTTCTCCGAAGCCATTCGGCGCATTTCATCGGAGACGGACCTTCTCGCCAGGGAATCTACGATCTCCTGGAGAGAGTCCGCCGCCAACTTGAGTCTCTGCACCATCGGGCCCTGGAGGTGACCAGACTTGCGAGCAACCTCCCGCACATCGGTCACACTCCGGTCAGCCAACAAACGAAGCTCCTCTGGAGCACACCTCGAAATGTCCCGGGGAGCCTCGGATCTCGGGCTCTCACCTACGGGAACAGGCTTCTGAGGGGCCTCTTTGCGGAAGGCCTCTTTTCGAGGGCCTTCTCAAAAGCACGCTCTTCAGCCTCCTCATTGCCTCACTCAGCTCGGCCCTGAGCACGAGTAATACCGTGCTCGTGCCTGCACCACCACCACCTTTTGCCCGGCGGGCCTTCTGGGTTCGAGTCGAAACCCCTGCCTCCGTCTCAGTATCCGAGCATGGGCTCCCCAAGGGAGGCACAGGGTTTACCCTTTTTCGGGCACCAACCGAAGCGTCCGTCTCATCATCTGAGTCCAACATGACTCAGACAAACACACGTAAAACAAAACCAGCAGAAACCCTGAGGACCCTACCCACTGTCCCCAACGTCCCCTCTAGCGACATGGTGAGATGCCGCGGGTTCTTTTAACCTTTACGGAAGACTTGTTGCCATTTATAATGTTGCTAACCGCATCTACACCGCGAGTAAAACTTCGTCTTCCTTCCCAGGGTCTCCTTATTACTCTTATACGGATTTGACAGCTTACTAACTTTTACACAGCGATCGCCATCCAACCTCTGCAAACCCTAATGGTGAACCAGTAACTCATTGGATAAGAGCAAATTACCTATCAAGAGCTATCAGATTGTTATCAGATGTTATGTGGTAAAAAGAACAAAATAAGATGAATATAAATTGCTTCGAATGGGAATGTTATGTATTGACCATACAGACATGTTTTCCGGTCTAGGTGTGTTTCTCATTGTGTATGTTTTCGGACCCCCGACACAGGAACTGTATGGAACTATACACAGGATGTAACTATTCTAATAGGGGCCCGTTGAGTGTGTAGCGTTTATTTTTTTATTAACACGGCACCATATATTAACCAATAACGTTTATTGGTAACAGATCAAATTTATTAACAAACCAAACGTTGCTCCAGAAAAAGTAACCTCGGTGTTGATATACCAAAGATGTCAGCGTCTCAACCAACATTAAAGTACGAATGAATTACACAGCGCTATGCCAGGACATTTAAAAAGAATGAACAGTTTTTTACAAGCCGTCATAAAAGATCCGTGTAATTTCTCATCAGAACAATACAATAGAATACGCAGTAGCTTCCAGAACTCGGGTCTCGTCGCATCGACCAGTCTAAATATGCAATCTGAGAAAGAAAAACTTCTCGTTTGTTTGAAGTCGTCAAGTAAGAATACGACCCACCTGATAGTAAGCGGTTATCGTAGCCTATAGTCGCTTCCAACAAAATTTTTCCATGCGTACATGCGTTTCCTGCTATGAGTGTGAGCGTAGGAGGGGGTGGTAATCTCCCACTGAGTTCCCTTCCTTTTTTCCCGTCTCATCCCGCTCTTTTCCTTAGGTTTACAACACGCATTTGTGTATTTCAAGTAAAGCAAGCGTTCATAGGTTGCGTTGACTGCTTACCTATCATATGGTATATATGATAGGCAGACCGTATGCTTGTTTGCCAATCGTCGCTAAATAAAAAAAAATCTGGCGTATTGTTTTTTGATAAATGAACGATAAAGTTGTAAGCCCTTTCCGATGGGCAAAAGAACCATGTATGTAATTTTTCATCAGAGCTTCACAATAACATCTCGACTACGGACTTGTTTCCCGCACGGGGGGCTATTGAATCATTAAGATAAAATTGAGTGAAACAAAGGCGAGTCACTGGTGATATATGTATAAGTTGTACTATTGTATATAAATTATTAGTTTCAAGGAAAAGCCGATTGTATGACGGAGAAATTATTACGAACGATTTCAAACAAATTAACATACCCAGTCGCGACCTTTAGCCGTGGTGTAATCATCATTAGCATAGACGTTATCGAACCTATAGCCCTCTTGGTAAACATACGTTTAACATATTTCGAATTAATGAGGATTAATTCAGATTATCCAGTTTAATCCTACAGTATGTGAAACTATAACAGAAAAGGTCCAGTGTGGGTAGAGTTTGCACTACCCGGGTAGTAAGTATTCTGAATTAAATTTTGTACTGCTTAATTGTCAACATTACTGTAAGGCGGCGGAATTCTAATTATTTTCTCTCACTAAGCAGTGTTGACCTACATTAAATTTAAAACAGGAACAAAAAGGAAGGGAACAGTAGGAGTGGGAAATTAGGCCTCCGGCGTTCTCTCATCGCGCGAAACGCAACAGAACTAACTGATACTGTTACTTTACGCTGATTTTCTGCACCGGCCAAGCCGGCCTATTTGTGCTGGGAGGAGCATGGTTCTTCTACCGTTAAAAATATTAAACCAAGGAGTAAAAATACATTATAATTAAGCTGGAAAAAATTACAATATGAACTTTATAATCAAACGTCATACAGTAGTTTTGACAAAAATATACAGCCACCGAGTGCCGCTCCGAACCAGCGAGCGCTCAAACCCGCTCGATAAACATAAATTAATCCACATAAAACACAATATAAACCGCGAAGGGTGTGCTCAGAGCCGTTTTAAATATTACAGTGGGTACAGGTATTGTGTAAACGGGCTTTTGTGCTAAGAGTGCGGCGGGAGCACTTAGTTACGTCATGACGGCTACAGAGTACTTTACATCAGTGCCAACGTATAGCTGTAATCGAAACGAATAATATTTGAAATAACTTTTAAGCCGCTTTTATAGTCTCATAGCCTTGCTGTTTCCGGCATTAATGTTGGCCCATTGGGGTACTACTGGTAGTGGGCGGGTAAGTCGGTAAGTGGGCTAGTGAAATTACTGTGCAAAAGAGATTTAAGAACCTATACCTTAAGGTTGGCAACGCGTGATACTTTCAAATTTTCACTGGTGGTAGGTCTTTTGTTGCAAGAGGCCGGCTAGGTAGGCACCACCGCAGTGTCAAATATTCTGCCGCCAAATAGTAGTGCTTAGGCATTACTGTGTTCCGGTTTGAAGGGCACTGTATGCTAGTGAAATTACTGGGCAGAGATTTAAGAACCAATATCTGTTGGCAACGCGTGAGTGGCTAGGTGCTAATGGTAAAAATGGTGATGCAAGCGCTCATAGGCTAAGGCAATCGATTACAATCAGGTGGATCATATACTTGCATACCAACTACTCCAAGACCAAGACCAAAATCTTTTCTTATTATCGCGACGCAACATGCTACTGGTGATAATGACATAAACTAAAATAATGTCCATTGTCATCGTGTAATAAAATATTTTATTTTGTAGTAAATTCTGAAAACGGAAGGACACACAGCATAAGACAACTCAGTCTGTTACCATTACTAAATCTCAATAATATAATAACGAGAGCAAAGACGAGCGCTTGACAAGCTGGAGCAATATTATTCTAGGGTGGAGAGTCGCGATCAGATTCCATTATATTATGTCTAAATAGCTATTGCGGTTATTTGCGAAATGAATATATGAAGGTGCTGTCAACAAATTATCGTCCATAACTGTCTGATTCAGTTTAAAATCATACGTTTCACGAGCAAAATGTTTATGTATACTAAACTGTAAACTAATTAATTCTGAAAGTTTGTATTGAAATTTCATATTTTAATGAATATATCCACATAATTTTCAAATTGAACGTACGAAGCCATTAATAAATTGATTATAAAATAAATTAAGGTATCGCTTTCATCTTCAGAATTTTAATTAAGTGTATATTTCACTGAAACAGGATTCAAATTCATGTGTACGCCTTGTGTACATTTTTGTTTCATGAATTTTATAGGTCCGGACAAAAAAAGCTATGTTCTTTACTCTCATAAATACGGGCATTAAGATAGTGATATTCTGTGTAAGGAGTCCGGAAACACATACAAGGACAAGGACAAGGACAAACACCCAAACCGGAACTTGTTATGTTCAAATCAATGTTAAAAAATTTAAATTCGTAATTAATCTATACCTACAAATAAATAAAATTGATGTGTCTGTTTGTAATTCCAAATTAACAGATTTTCACTAAATGCATATGCAAGTACATACGGTATAAAATTTCTGTGTATCTGTCTGTCTGTTCCGGCTAATTTCTGAAACGGTTGTACCCGATTGTAACGGGACTGTCACTGGCAGTTAGCTGATATTAAAAGAAGTAATCGACTGCTTTTATTTTTGAAAAAGAATTGAAGTATTTGCAATAAAAAAAATCGGGCGCAACTAATCTCAACATAATTATTTCACTTACGTCAATATCTGTAATAAACTGGGGTCGATGTTTTACCTGTAAAAATAAAAATATTATTATAAACATGTATGTTGACTCGCTATTAATAAAACCAGACTTTGATTACATTATTAAAATATAAACTAATACAGTTTGTATACGTATAATAAATATGATTTACAGCCATCGATAACGCTATATCGAAGGTGGGAAACTAATCGTAAATCTATTTTACCTTCAAACAAGTCGAGTTTAACGAGACCTGAGAAATTCAGAAAAACTTCCTTCATTTAGAGATCTGAACACTTAAATTTACAAATATTCTTTATTAATCAACTAGGGTTTGGGCCACTTTTGAATCGTCAAAATTAGAAAGGCTGACGTCGATTCCGATAGTGTGCTCTATCAATATAATAATTCATGCCGAGATAGAACAGTGGGTAGATAGATCGGTGTGGCCCGAATGCCGTACAATCTTGCTTGAGAAGCATAGGGAGGCATTTCATCTGGCCCCCTGGGACCTAGCTCTGCCAGCACAGTGCTCGAGATGCTCCGGTTTTGAGTCCCGTAAGAGATCCCGGAGCCTCTCTCTGTCACTGAGGGCGGAAACAGAGGAGGTTTTAGTGGGTACCCATGACCGACCACCTGTTATGGAACCCCACATAACCCAGTTTTCCTCCCAGAAGGCCAGGTATCTGAGAAGCAGATTTCCTCCCCACCAAAAAAAAAGTGAATAGATAGTGCCTAGGCAGGGAATCGCCGTTGGATGCCGTTGTATCGACACGTAAACGATACACGCTCAAAGGCCCCATTAGGATAGTATATCCTGCGTGGGGGGTCCGGAAACATACAATATATTATATTATAACATACAATGACAAGTAAAAATACAACCAGACCGGAACACATGTCTGTATGGCTAATACAAACATTTGCCCCAAGAGTCGTGCCACAACGTCGTCATAATTAAGTATTATTTAATTGTTCTTTAACATTTAGTTTTTTAATTCAACTACCATTTCGAGTTTATAAACTTAATGTCGTATCGCATTATCATAATAAATATCACAGACGCTAATCCGGATATCCTAACTATCGCTCACAGCGCTCACGTACGCGTAATAAGTGGTCACCGTTACTTCTCGTTTAGGAAGTGGAACGACAAAACGAAACCAATGACGAATTTAACGGCGTCGGGAAGTAAAGACCCTATATCCCGCTGTATGTATAACCTCTGTCACAGCAGAGATTATTCCACCAGTGCAATCAGTCACACTGTTGGTAGGTCTCTTGTTGCAAGAAGCCAGCTACTGCAGTAACAAATATTCTACTGCAAAGCAGTAGTGTGTTCCGGTTTGAAGGGCACTGTAGGCTAGGGAAATTACTGGGCAAAGGAGATTTAAGAACCAATATCTCGAGGCTGGTCAACACGTTAGTGGCGCCTACTAATGGTGTTGAAAGCGCTCTTAAGCTACGACAACCGCTTACCATCAGGTGGGCCATATGCTTGCTTGCCAATGTAGTAAAATAAAAAAAAGATGTTTAAAATATTGTTTAACAATATTAATTTCCGAAACCACGCCTCGGAGAACACGTTAAGCCTAGTTTCGCTTGTTATCAGATGCTATCTGATAGTGATAATTATTTTTGGTAGACAATTTATATAACGGTATTACTGGTTCGCATTTAAAAGAACTTGTGACAATTTGTAATGGCAATCGCTCTGTGTAAAACCCTTTAACAGTAACCTGTCACTTCTTTATCCAAAATAAAGCAATAAATAGAACGTGATAAAATGATAGAAAATTTGTTGAAAAATGAAATATACTTTTTGTATAAAAATCATTTCATTACATATTATGTATTACGATTACGTTTTTGATGCCATATAGGTGACAGCGTTGTGGCGCAACGGTAGCGATACTTTCTTGCTGTTTTCGCTAAGAAATGCATTTATGCACACCACTGCACGTGGTATACTCGTCAAGTACACTAGCCAGTAGTAGGGGTCTCGCCCACCTCTTAGTCAAGCAACAATAACCACTAAAACTCAGTATGGGTTTCTTCAAGGGAAGGTTGAAAAAGTTTTTAAGGGGTCGGCAACACGCATGCGATACCTCTGGGGTTGCAGGCGTCCATAGGCTACGATGACCGCTTACCATCAGGCGGGCCGTACGCTTATTTGCCACCATCGTGGTATAAAAAAAAAGGCATCATCATCGCCATAGTGGGACGTCATAGGGTTACGCTTGCACCAATAACCATGCCTTAAGTGCCACAGTTCGCTGATTCAATTCCCGCTCCGAGCATGTGTTCCGGACACATGCCTGTATAGTCAAGACAACAGAATATGTCTGCGTGGGTTTGTCTCTGTTCTTGTGTACGTTTCCTTCACCGCAGAGAACTTGTTGCATTAATATGAACTTTTTACTTACGATTGCGTGTTTTCTATTACATGATTACATGACATAAAATTGTATTTTATATAGCTTTAATTGTATTTTTAAAAACATTCTAGCTGATAATACGTCATTCTAATTCATAATACGTCATTCAGTTGAACCGCAGGGTTACAATACGAAAAGGAAAAGGACCAAAATTTCGACAGTGATAGACGACCCATTATGTTAATGGCACTAACCTTTACGATTCATTCAAATGTTTACAATTAAATATGTAACTATAAAAAAATTGGAAAAAACCGGCAAAGCGAATGCTGGATTTGTACATTAAGAGTATGTACTTATATACATTATATTTAAATTTTATTTTATTTTTAGTATTTTTTTAAGGGAATACACGTTCTGTGAATATTTCGACTTATTGCTGTTCCTGAGATACAGTCCCCTGACAAACAAACGGACGGACGGACAGCGGAGGGCTTTTTGAAAACTACACTTTTCAGCAAATAAAAATAAAAGCAAAGGTAAATTTGGACAGCAATTAGAAGTTAAAAGCGAAACGAGATCGAAGCGACCGCTCTCGCTGTATAAAATAAAACAATTTATAGGTTCAGTCTTATCTTTCACGAGCAGATGCTGTAACTGCCTTTGTCTCTCAACCGTTTATGAAAGTAAATACGTTTTAGAAGATTTACGCGTCTCGAAATGGATCATATATTTGCTGTAGGCGTGAACAATGGAGCCGTGAGGTTCTAGTTTTAATTAGGCTTCAGTGGTGATAATTTATCGACACTTTAGACTTGTACACTATTTATACACTACTGCTTGACTTTACGTTGTTCTTTGGTACCAATTATGCTTGTTTTTTTTATGGCGCTTGGGAAACAAGCATACGGTCCGCCTGGAGTAAGTAGTCACTACAACTTATGAACGCTTGCAGTACTTGAAGTTTCACATGCACGTTGCCAACCCAAGGCAGGAAAGGGATGGTTAGGGGCAAAAAGGAAGGACTACTAAAAACATAAGAAAAGTAATGTGATACAATTCGCTTAGAAATGAATTATGATTCTAGAGCAGTACAAAAATATTACATGACATATCAACGTGGGTTAGACGTTGGTCTTTTTAAACTTTTTCACAGGTATTGGTTTAAAAACGCAAACGAGAAAGGGATTTCGAAATTCAACTCTTAAGGGGGTGAAATAGGCGTTGAAAGCTTTTAGAAGCATGACACGTTGGTTTTTTTTTTGTTGTGAACAATTAATGATAAAGAAACACGTGTTTTAACATTTTCTAAACACACCTGAAGAGGTGAAATGGGGATTAAAAGTTGGTATTAAAATCGTTATCGCGGGCGAAACCTCTGGCAAAAGTTAACCACTAGATACCCATGAAAGTAGCCTGACGACAAAATCTAAATAATTTAGGCAGCAAAATATTTGGTAACATCTAGCAGTCTAAATATTTGGTAACATCTAAGTAGTGGTGTAGCGAACAAATTACTAAACAAACTACAGAGGTTCGCTTTTAAAAGCTGTCATTAAAATTCCTAAGATACTTGTTGGCCAAACTTCAGCCTAGATTCACGATTATGATTTTCCCTTTATTAGTTTAATTTTCTATACGCATTTCATTTTCAATATTTAACCATTATTGATGTTTATAAACTGAAAATATATTACCGTCGTTTCTTAAAAAAAAAAAAAAAACTAGTAAACCCCGCTGCTTCGCTTGCGTTATTGTAGTTGTTATGCAAGACGAACATTGAAAGGTTTTTTTCTATTAAGTAGCATATGTACATCTGAACACTTAATCCACCTTATCAACGTTTGGCAATTCGATTATTGATATATATTCGATTATTCTTATATACACTTTTAACTTTTCCGGGATAAAAAAGAATCCTACTTGTTAATCATGGTACCAATTTGTATGCAAAATTTCGTTCAAATCCGTTCAACCATTTTTGTTTAATTGATTTACAAACGTCTTAACATCCAAACATACAATTTCCGAAATTTTGATTTGTCTGAAATTGTGCGTAAAATATTTGTATATAAATAAATTAAGTAATTTATTTTAACATTATGGCGACCGCTCTGTTGTGGAGATAGTGAACCTGCATTTAATTCCGATGACAATATACATATTTGTTTAGGCACGGTGATAGAACAGCTAGAACGATTCACCGAATTCGGATGGTATAGACTTACTTATTGATTGAATAAGTTCCGTTGTTTATACAGCGAAAATATCTAAAAAAAATTAAATAAAATATACCGACGGAATCGCGAAAACTTTTACGTTTAAATGTCAAAACACCGACGAGTTTCGAATAATGTTGGATATATTTTTTTTTTAACAAGAAAGAAATTAGGTAATCCCACGCGCAATAAAAGGTCACATGGACTTTTCTAACGCGTCTAAATGTCGAGATATATTTCTTTAATTTGCTTTTAAAACAAATTCTGCGAACATCTTTTATCTGAGTAATTCGTTGATACAGTTCGTAATTGTTGCTCGGGGCGTTCATACAACAGCTATTAAAATTGCCCGTAAAAGGCACGAGGAAAATAATTTGTAATTTCATTCCCTTAAATGAATAACAAAGTCGTAGATAGAATGAGATTGCTTTTTTTAAGCCGTCAAACAATATTGCGTAGTTTTGTTTACTACATTTGTATGTCTAAAATTATGTTAATTTAAATCGCTGATGGGATAACCTCTGTCACAACAGAGATTATTCCACCAGTGCAATCAGTCACACTGGTGGGTAGGTCTTTTGTTGCAAGAGGCCGGCTAGGTAGGTACCACCGCAGTGTCCAATGTTCTGTTGCCAAATAGTAGTGCTTAGGCACTACTGTGTTCCGGTTTGAAGGGCATTGTACGCTACTGAAATTACTGGGCGAACGAGATTTAAGAACTAATATCTCGAGGTTGGCAACGCGTGAGTGGCACCTACTAATGGTGCTGCAAGCGCTCATAGGCTGCGGCAGCCACTTACCATCGGGTGGGCCGTATGCTTGTTTGCCAACTTCTAACATAAAAAAAAAAAAAAAAATCACAGATTGTCAAACTAATTTCATCTACCACCCACGTTGAAAATCAATATTTTTTTCAGCGCACCCTTTTTTACTTTACATAGATGCAATCATTACTTTATCTAATTATACTGTGCTATATTCGTCTGGTCTTTTATTTATGTACAAACGTACAAACGGGCAGGAAGCTCACCTGATGTTTAGCGATTACTGCCACCCATGAACATCTGCAACACCAAAGAACATGCAGGTGCGTTTCCAACCTGTTTTTAGGATACAACTGGTTATACGCTGGCTGACCTCGAAACCCGTCTGACGAGCAGTCACTTCACGAGTTTTTCACCAACGTACGGTGGCAGCTAACCAGGCGGACCTTTTTAAGCCCTACCACCAACATATACATGTCTTAGAATTTCTTCCATGTAATGCAGGTTTCCTCACGATGTTTTCTTTCACCGTTAAGCACGAGATAAATTTCAAAACTCAGTGGTTTTTTCCCGGATTTGTACACAAGACCTGCGTTTTCGATCCATTGGGCCATTTCGACTTTTAAATATTAGGTCTGGAATTTAAACCTACCTACCAAATGAAACTTTTACACGTGACAACAATTAAAACCCAACTTTGTAATATTGAGATTCTTACTTTGAGAAAGACTGAACTACTGAATGTAAAAGATCGTTGACGTATCTGTTACTTAGGATTTTGTACAGTGTTGTGTGTGTGGCGAAAGAACCCACGTTTCCCCCCTTCTATCACCTTCCCTTTCCTATTCCTCCTTCTCCTTCTATTCAACACACTATTGTTATTGCAAGTATTCGGATAAGGCTAAAAAACTATAGTGTGCCATCAGATACGCCAATGTAATTGTTTTCAACACTGATTAACAGATTGCTTAAAAAATGTATTTAAAAATACAATAGTGGTAATGGAATGTCATGTTAACATTAAACTGTACACGTAATAAAATACTAGAGATTTGTTCGAGCGATAAAATTTAGAGAAATGATTTTAACACGATTTAATAACTTATCAAGTTGTACAATTATGGTTACTTATTATTTTAATTGTAGTTAACAGTAGTCATACATGTGTTTAACGGTACCAGAACCCTTCGTGCGCGAGTCCCACTCGCACTTGTCTGTTTTTAAGTATTTGCGTACTGAAGGCGATTTAGATTCGCTATAGCATAAACTATTTATTCTAAACGAAACTCTAAGATGATTTAGTGTTAAATCATAATATCTCTCCAATAATATTTAAGCTGCTATCCTGAAGAAAATCCGAATTCGTAACCGTCGAAATACCTTGAAACGTTGAACTGGCCTCGTTCCATTTAACATCGGTGGTAAATTCACAACAATCGCTCCGTATCGGGTCTAAAACATTGATTTATCGTGAGCCCCGCGTCTAATTCATATTTAATGATTACCAAATGGGGTACGGTCGTAATACGTTGTCAACTTTTGGAAGTTAGTTTTAAGGGGTTATCCACCGAATTCGAGAATGGATTAGCTTCGCAATTCCTTTATATATTTTTACGTGATATTTTTATTGAATATGAACCGATCTTGGATTTTTATTCGCGATAATCTGATGATGTCCCTGACTCCGGAGATAAATAAAGGAACTGTCACAAAACTGCCTGCAAAACCACAAACTATAATAACTAACTTTGCTTTGTCTAAAATACATATTTAAAATTTAGGATAATTTAAAAATCGTTTATAATACAATAGTTCTATAACAAATTTTGGTGAATAAAATCATTCGCTCATAAAAAGTTCACATATTATATTTTTAGTAATTAAAAATAGGATCAGTGTCGTGACTTACATTTGAATCAAAAAAATTAAAAATGTGCGGTCGGGGGAACCTCTTCAGGAACGAAGTTCCTTACATTTTTTCTTCAACTCCCAATGTAATACGAAATGAAATCTGCATATATCAATAGGTTTTATAATAAAAAGCGGCAGGGAAAGAGAGAGTTGCGCATCCGGCTCCGCACTCACTTGCTCTTGTGCTCACTTGCTTATAGTAAGCAAGTAAACTCAATAAACACACGGTAGCATACAGAATTTCGTTACGTGACGATTTCTACTAAATCGCATCATCTATAGGCCCCGTTAAGGAATTTCGTTCCAAAAAAAAACAAGTAATAATTCTCATATATATTTACACCAGCTACAAAAAAAGTATATCTATGTTTATGAACGATGACTAATATGTAAAAAGTTCCATTTCACAGAGCATCGGGTCAGCGTTCCAATGGCAAATGGCAACCACAGAGGCGCCACTTAGATATTCAACCATTATGACCAGCAAGTGAATACAAGTGAGCGTGCCTTTACAAACCGTTGCGCACTAATTACGTAACCGAGCCCGTATGGAACTACGCGTACGAATGAAAAATATGTCATTATACTCTTGACCTTATCATTTATACTGAATAAAAAAGCTGGCCTCGTGCTATTCGAACTTGCTTAGTGGAGGTTCCGTACGGCAATAAGTTATTATGTATTTTTACCAGTTTTTTATATGGACTATCCCCTTTTTATATGTTAATATTTTACGTAATAGTACCGAGGTGACCGAGCTTTGCTTGATATTTTTTTTGGTAAAACAAAAAATATACTTAGATACGAATAAGATGCGTTGAACATGAAATGAAACACAATGAAAATCGTTGACGCCGTTTTCGAGATTAAGATTACTTTATATGCATACAAGAATTACTCGTTAAAGGTATTAGATAGATAGATTAACAGAAAATTCAGTTCTAAAAATTAAGCCCTGTGACATAAAGACTAACCAACTGGCCGACCTTTAGTCACTCCAATAAGTGTGGCCTACACTCCTTAGTGTAACTTCACAGTGTAGGTTAACATTAGTAGTTCATTAGGTACTGTCGCGTTTTATGCGATGAGTGAGAGTGAAATATCCGCCCTTCTCTGTTTCCTTCCTTTTATAGTTTCCCTCCTATTCCTTGGGTTGGCAACGCGCATGAGATACTTCAAGTTTCGCAAGCATTTCTAGGTTGCGGTGACTGCATACCATCAGGCGGACCATATGTTTGTTTGGCGAACGTCATGAAATAAAAATATACATATGTATAATAATAATAATTAGTTTGATTTGATACTTCCCAACCGGGATAAGGCCTGTTTTACAACTTTAAAATATAATTATGTTAAATAATTTCAAATTTGTTTTATTTTTTTGAAACTCGTGAATAGATTTTCAAATTCTGTTTGATTTATATATTTTAGGTCAAATTGTTATTGATTTCTAGATACTTCTCACTCATACATCATCATAAATTTAATTAAAGCCGGCTCGTTAAACACAAGCTGTTAAATTATTCAGACTTCTTGGAAGACGTAAAACTATACAACTTATTAAAATTACATTAATATCCGACTATTTAAATGAGAAAAAAAAACTGTAATTCCAAGTTCCAAGTCCATTGATAATATCTAATGATTTGTATAAAGTTAAATGATTATGTGTCACGTGAATTACTGCAAACTAGCCACGCTTCGCGTAGACTCTCTGTCCGCGTACTTTGTAGATTGGGACAGAAAGTATTATATCTAAAATTAGCTGTTGGTAGGGCTTAAATGCCCGGTGCAGATACAATACATTAGAATTACTTTTTCATTTTTCGTTTGTAACACATACTTTAATAAATACAATTTTGACATTTGTGTGAAATGAAAGTAGCTATCAATTACTGTTTCTAACTATGGTTATTTATAATGGGCAACATTCGGACAATCTTTGCTAACAAAAAAGGTGTGAAATTAAAAGGATCTAATTTTCAATTATTTAATGGTGAATGTAGTCTATATTGCAAAAGCAAGTTTCCCACGGTTTTTATGTCCAATTTTGCTTTTTCCAACATTGTCAAAAAGTTTGTCAGTAATCCGGTAGCGCTGGGCGCGTCTCCGTTCAACCGTGTCTTCTGTGTTTACGGATATTGCAATTCGGAGAATTCACGGCTGAAAGCGTCATCATCGTCATCGTCTACATTAAGATGATTCGTTGTAAATTTGGTTGTGTTCTCTGAATGCAGCGCACCAATATATATTTATGTTACGATAACTGGCAAATAAGCAATCACACTCACGTTGCCAACCCTACAGAAAGGAGGAAAAGGGAACAGATGAGAAGGGAAAATAGGCAGGGAATAGAAGGGATGGGAGATAGGGCCTCCGGCGCTCTGAATCATCGCACGAAACGGAACAGTATCTACTGATACTGTTATTTTCGCCGATTTACTGTAAGATGGTAGTACTTCTCAGATCGAGCCGGCCCATTTATGCTGGAAGGAGCATGGCTTTACCACTATTAATAATACTTAACATTATCTACTATATTACATCATCCATATCCAGTCAGAATTTTAACTAATACAGACTATTTTTTTTAAAAAAGCTATTTATGAGTAAGCTTTAAGATATGGTAAAAATCACATGTGACTAACAAACACGTCATATTATTATATTAGTGAGCAACAATAGTTTGGTCCCCGTTCAACCGTGTCCTCTCACGAACATTATTAGCTATTGCTTCACGTGTTAACTGGGACGAATATTGTACTTTGACGGCTTTACGACTTTATGCGTTTACATTCGCAATCATTGTTGTGTCGTTCGGTGAATGCTGTGGAAATAAACCTGCCTAAACATCTTAAGCAGGGATTCCCATTTCCTTTATCTACGAGAAAATTTCTACCATATTCCCAAAACTTGACATGTTTTGGTAACATTATTTCAACCATCCTGATAACAGTGATAAAAATAAAACAAGTAAAAAAAAGTAGCTTTTTCAAGTAAAAGTCGCCGACATTCATGATTGCTCTCCGAAGTGAGGAGGGGAGATCCACAAGGACATACGCCCAGATCGGAGCGGATATATGTAAGATCAATACAAACATCTGCCCGAGCGGGAATCGAATCGAATCTAAAGACTGACTCGCTACCAGTACCCCACAAAGGTGTCGGTTAACGCTTAACATACGCTTTAAACTCTCAAACTAATTCGACTACATATCCGACTCAAGTTAGTACGATGTTAGTTAACGCTTAAGCAAATGCATATATTTACTGTATTAATTAACATCGCGTTGCTTGAGTATACTATAATAAAATGATAGCAAATAATTTTACAATCCACACAGTATACTTTGCTGGATTTTTATTTTTAACTACCTGTGCCCGCAACTCCACTCGTGTGGTGTACCGATTTTTCTTTATTGCACGGAACCCTAATTCTTTTTGTAAAATAAAAGTAGCCTAAGTTACTCCTTATAATATCAGCTAAGTAAAAAAATAATAAAATTGTTTTTTTTAATAGCTGTTAATTTGGAATTTCAAACAGACACTTCAATTTTATTTATTTTTATATTAAGTATTTAGCAATGAAATAAAAATATGACTTTTTATAGTCATTATGCGCTGTTTTGTCTTCCTCTTTAAATAAATGAATGAGATCATCACAAATCGACAACTCTCGAAGTATAAAGAAATAATTTGTTAGAACAGGTTCACAACATAGAAAGAATATATTTATTAAAATATACATAAAAATATGTGCCATAATGATTATGTATAGAAGAGCTTTGCTGTTTTTAGGATGGGATAGCCCAAACGGCTACAGCCCCGGGGCTATATACATACGGTGCGCCATCGAACCGCGCATACACACATTCGACCGGAAGTCGAACCCACAGCCTGTGACGATTCATTCAAATTTAAATCCAGCCACATTTTTGAATTGTTCAAGAACACTAAATTATTTTATAAACACATTATCAATATAAGATGACGACGTTGTGGCGAAGCGATAGTGAACCTGCTTTAGGCGCCCACTCGGAGCAGCTGTTTGTATTGACCATACAGGCATGTGTTCCGGTTAGGATGTATTCGTCCTTGTACTTGTACATGTTTCCGGACATCCGACACAGGATATCACTATCCTAATCGGGGCCGTTGAGTGTGTAGCGTTTATTTATTTAAGATCTCTTTTACGAGTTTCATCATGAATTATTTTTAATTTTTCCATGTAGAACATATGCAGTTCAAAATTATCATATGGTTCATCGGAATCGTAATTTTTCTGAGTAAAGACGACTTCATTCCCTTATACACTTCTCTTTCAATGTCGCGACCGTAAATCTTAGCGCTAAGGACGGTTATAGACTCGCATCTTTTCGCGTCGCTCTTACACACGCGCTTCAAACGCCGAACGGACGAATGACTGAAGCATATATACAGCGCTTTTTTTTTACGCGTCTCTACGAGTTTATGAGCACTTCAACGCTAGTAGGAGGCGCTACTATACGCGCTTCGAAAAACGAACTTTAACGCTTGTATAAAACGTTGGTGTGTAACCACCCTATAATTTCACACGATACGCGGATGCTGGCGGTGAGCCAACGTGTTTCTGTTACGATATTGTCAAACTGATGTTTAGCGCTCCCTTCGTCGCATTAACGAACTGTTTCGACGTTCCGACTCTTTGAAACGCTAAAGACACGCGATTGGCACTGTGTGAAACTGGCTTTGACATCACTACGACAAATATTTGTTTACGCTTTGATAATACTAATGAAAGTATGAGATAACCTCCGTCTCTGTTGGAATAACTTTTGTCACAGCAGAGATTACTCCACCAGTGCAATCTTCGGACTTTTGTTTGCAAGAGGCCGGCAGATAGGTACCACCGCAATGTCAAATATTCTGTGTGCATTACTGTGTTCCTGTTTGAAGGGCACTGTATGTTAGTGGAATTACTGGGTAAAGGAGATTTAAGAACCAATATCTCGAGGTTGGCAACGCGTGAGTGGCACCTACTTATGGTGCTGCAACCGCTTATAGGCTACGGCGACCCCTTTCCATCAGGTGGACCGTATGCTTGCTTACCAATTTGTAACAAAAATGTAGGTAAAAACAAATAAGAAAAATCTGTACCATATATCAACAATAAAGGGCTATAGGCCATTTATCATTTACAAGGGACTTTAGATATTTGTTTGAACGCCAACGGGCGAAGCCGCGGACAAAAGCCATATATGAGTATATAATATAATAGATGTGGTTTCATTTCTTTATTAATAATAATAATAAGATTTGGGATACGACAAAGAGTTTGCTGCTTCCATGACAAATTAATTTTCCCATTAAAATGTTGCGTTAATATAGTTAATTCTAGTAGATATCGCGCTGGAGCGTCGCTTGTTCAAATTTAGCATACGTTATCAGTTGCCTTGAAACGTAGACTGGAGCAAAAACTTATGAAAATTATAATGAAGGCTATCAACGTTTTCGTTTTATTCTTCAAATATATTTTCTGTATATACACGCAAGACACTATTGCAGCAATTATGCCGTCACAATTCCTTAATTCTTAATACTTAGATGCATGCATGAAGAATTATGAGTTAGAATTGTTTGATGTTTTTGTATAATTCGGAATCGGATTTATAATTATTAATTTTTTCTTACAACATGTGACCATCATGAGTGGTTACAAATTATTAAAAATAAATAATATATCATAATTCATCTTTTTTCCACGCATGTGTGTGACGAACCAGTTCAGTACTCGACGATGAAAAAGGAACCAGTTTTTGAATGTTGCACATTCAAAACTGCGAGCGCCAACTTAGCACTCCTTCGGGAGGTGCTCCCACACATTTCAACTATGTCATGACATGACGGTGAGGGATGACGTCCCAAAAAAGAGACCTCGTCAACGGATACGGGGTTTTGTGGGAGAATTTGATGCAAAAAATGGGGTGTCCCAAAATAGCTAGCTACGTGTAAGATATGAAATTTTATGTTCAAAACCCTATTTTAACAAGTACATTTAAAATTTAAAAAAATAAACTGATGAAATGGTCACCTAATTATAAATCTTTAAAGGTTTTCACAATCCACAATATGGTTTTGGCAAATAAAAGACAATAACTGTGCTATGTTGTAGGTACCCATATTTATTTTAGCAGTACTAATAGCCTGCAAGATCTAATAACTTACTGGTGGCCAAACCCTTTATTGAAATAGGCCGGTTAGGTGGGTACCACCGCAGATATTCTACGGTGAAGAAGTTGTGTGTATGGAAATACTGTGTTTCGGTTTGAAGGACACTGTTGCTACTGAAATTCCTGAGCTAAGAAGATTTAAGAACTAATACCTCGAGGTTAGCAAAGCATCAGTGACCACAACTACAAATGGTGTTGCAAGTGCTCATAGGCTACGGCAACCGCTTACCGTCAGCTGGGCCGTTGCTTGCCAACATAGTAAAAAAACATACATTTTTTTATCGTTACTGCTTTGGAATGATAGCGACATGTCGACATACAAGCCGACGATACGACCAAGTGTATAACTGTTTCGTCGTTTGTGCTCTGTATAGATCCGGCATCGGATGCCGCACGTTCCGGTCGGAAATGTTAAAAATTGCTTGTGAACTCATCCGGCAATTTTCAGTCTAAAAATAGCTGCTGATAGAAACTACTGCCTATACTGCCTATAGACGAATGAAGGATGTCATTCAACGAGTATGAGAAATTTGAAAATAAATATTTTATTGTACCTAAGAGTCTTAACATATTTAAATTAAAATCGTGATATTTTTTGTTCGATTAGACTATTGAAAGTACTTTCGAAGGTTCGAAAAATTAACTCTACTATGAAGAGCGACACGGCAAGAAATTCGCTAGTAATAGTTACTCAGGTATAATAGAAATATAGAAAAAATGCCGATTAGTTATATATTAAAAAAATGATAAATTTCTATTAATTCCATGGCACACATAAATATACTATGTATAAATAAGCTTTAATACTTTTTTTACAAATATTTCGCGGTGATTATATCGGCGCTTCAAGTGAATATAAGTAGCTCCGAGTTATTTCTATCCTTGTTGAAAGTACCTATTATAATAATAGCTAGGGTCATTGTTATGAAAACTGTCTGATGCTATATTTTGTTACTTTATACAAGTAACAAAATATAGTTCATTTTGTACAAAAAAGGGCCCAAGATTGATTGATTGATTGACGTGGAACATTCACCTTTTTGAATTGTACAATTTTTTTTGTCATGACGATTAGCAAACAAGCATACGGTCCGCCTGATACTAAGCAGCCACCGCAACCTATCAACGCACGCTATACTTGAAACATGTTACATGCGCGTTGGCAACCCAAGGGAACAGAAGGGATGGGAGATTGGGCCTCCGGCGCTCTTACTCATCGCACGAAACCCCGTACCGAGGATAGTACTTCCCTGGTAAAACCGGCCCATTTGTGCTGAGGGGAGTATGGCTCTACGTACGTACGTGGTGTTTGGAACCATTTAGACGATAGCATCTGAAGAATTACGGGAAACCAAAAAAATATTATTACTTTTATCTCTAATACCGTAATACTTCAAATAATTGTGTTCTATACATTCAAGCGTCTTATACAAATCACAAAATAGTTGCGAGGCATCATAAATATTTTACGAGTAACACTTCCGCAGTAGTTATTGTCTTGTTTTTTGCAAAACCAAATTGTTGGCTGTGCAAAACCTTGTAAAGATTTACGATTAGGTGACCGTTTTAGCAGTCTATTGTTTTTTAATATTCTTGATTTAATATGGCTTTTAACATACAATTTCAGATCATACACGCAAATGAGCTACCTACTTCAGGGGTCAGGATCGTGCCGGCGACTCTCGCGTTAAGGAGCAGAATCGGCCGGTTCTACCGTTGACCTGTTACTTCAATCACCCACAATTATTAGAATGATTAACTTTAAACTTATTTAAGACTCTATTGGCCGGATTATCTAGACGATAACAGTGCATTATGATCAGTGCGTCAAGCAGCTTAAAGCGCGGTAAGTCTATTGTGACCGTATAGTATTTCGAGAGGAGAGGAGAGGAAGATTCTGACTTGGCGAGTGATGAGCAATTCCACAAAAAAACGGTCTATAATATAAATTTTAGGTCTGTCAAATTATCAAGGAATGGATAAATTTGATAAGACAAGCTGACAAAAATGAGACCTAAGTGACATACTCGGGTATCCATAATCTAATCAGATAATTTTTTGCACCATTTATATGCATGCCAGTTATTTAATATTATTCATATGAATTCATCCTTTCACTTGACAACAAATAATATGATTTTTATAACAATAATCTTAAGGAAAGACAACCGCTGTGGCATGCTCGTAGCGAGCCTGCTTTTTCGATGGTTCGATTTCGATTCCCGCTCGGAGCTGATATTTATTATAAATGTCTGTTGCGGTCTGCGCGTTTGTTTTTGTGGGTTTCCCCACCGTACCTCGTAGAACACGTTAGCTGCCGGTCCCGGTTCTTACCATAACATCTGATAATAATTGTTAACTCTTGATAGGTAATTTGCTCTTATCAACTGAGTTTCGGGTTCGCCCTTAGAGCTATAGAGGTCAGATGGCAATCGCTCCGTGCAAAACTAGTAACCTGTCAAATAAACGTAGACCATGAGCTATTGGGACAAAAATTGCTTGGTTTAGCAAGAGCTATGCAAGTTTAAAAGTTTATATTAATACAACAACACAAGTTCCAATGAGTGAACAATTGGTTCACAGCTTCCTTGACCTAGTCTTAAGTCATATAATTCTTATTAAATACTTTTAAATTGTCTATTACATATAAATAAGATACACAATGCAATCTCTACAAAATATTTATTTATAAGGATAGTTGACAGTTTGTCTTTTTCAGAACTTCTTATGCAGAACTCTAGGATAGGTGATTACTTCACAGCTATACTTTTCATGTGTGTAGTGTTTATTTATTAGTTATAAAACCACCCAGAAGGTAAAGGAAAATAAATAATAAATAAATAAACACTACATACTCAACGGCCCCCGTTGGGATAGTTATATCCTGTGTCGGGGGTCCAGAAACATATGCAATGAGATGGACAAACACACCCAGACCAGGAAACATGCCTGTATGGGCAATACAAACATCTGCTCCGATCTTGTAAAACATGACAAAGCTCAATAATTATGTAATATTACTGAAATAAACGCTACACACTCAATCTCTTAATCTAGCACATGCAAATCTCAGTAAAGAAACAAAAACTTATTTCACTTTGATATTTCAGTTCTCATTCGTGCAAAAAATTGCAAGGCTCCACTATCATTCGAAGCATAACTTTCCTATTTTCTCCTCCTCCTCCTTCCTCCTCGCATTTTATTTCTTGTCTACATTTTGCAATAACAATGCTAACAAAATGCTGATATGGCAATACATTGTAAGTCTAAAATGATAAATACAGCCACAAATTTTTACTTAACCCCTTAACAACCCGATGTACTGTATGTAGTAGACAACAAGTTGGTAACTAAACATACAACCCACGTGACGGTAGGCGGTCGTCGTAGCCTATGAGTTCTTGCAACACCATACATTCGTAGGTCACTCACGATGCATACATAGAGATATTACACTAGCTACAGTGTCCTAGATGCGGAAACACAGTATTTTGATTTACGGTAAAATAGCTGACAGGGGGGTTACCTACCTAGCCAACATCTTGCAATAAAAGCCATTACTACCAGTAAAAAGTTGGTTTAACTATTGTCTCTACTTTCGGCAATAGAAATGTGTAAATCTGCACCTAATCTGTTGAAACTAGATTGATGCCTAAAATTGAGGCCCCAAAACTAAAATTACACTTATTGAATACAATTCCTAATTCATTGTTATATGACAAAAGAATGTCTTAGTGATTCATTTCCTTACGGTTTTAGACAGGTCATGGCATTGTGTTTGATGATGTCATGAATGTAACCTTAGTGAAAAAGTAATAGTATTAAGATTTAGACTTGTAGTTTACCAGATATCCAGTATCCGGCCGAGCGGCAATCAAATATACAACCTGTGGTATTTAAGGTAATTTTTTTATCCCTCTACCACAACTGTCTCATATGCATTTATAAAGCACTTATACAGCTTCACCAACCACTTCTTTCTTTTTTCTTCTTTTTTATGGTCGAATGGAGAAAAATAATCAATGTCTAATATACTCTATTCACATATCATGCATATCCTATTTTAGAAACTATTTTGTAACTATTACTTATGTGAGTCCATAACATGCAATATGTTTAAGGAAGGATTTTTTCATAATTAACACAAAATACAAGAATAAATTTTTATTTTGAAAAATATTATATTTATTGTTAAGCAAATAATTGCTTTTTTTTTCAAAATAAAGTTTCAAATTTGCTTTTCTTTATTCATTAATTTAAAAATTGAAAATTAAATTTAGTTTATAATTCTCAAATTATATTCAAAATAGTGTTATTTTTATAACTTCAAAATTTACACTAATTGATAAGAGGCTTGATCTTATATCATATAATAATCAGCAAATTTGCAGTGATAAATGTTATCATTACAGATGGCTAAGGTTACTTGACATGTTAGCAGCAGTCATAGTAAGCATGTCTCAAGACATATGCACCGACTTCGCTATAATAAGATTTTAAATAGACAAGTAAATGTCACTGACCTGAGGTAAGTTGGCCGCGATCTGCCGGTGCAGCGAGTCCCGCTCTTTCTCCACATCCTTGAGGCGTAGCTCTGTGTCCCCGAGGCGCTCCTGCGTCTCCCGCAGGCTTTCAACTAACTTATCTCTTTCATCCAACATAGACACCATGAGCTGTTCGAAATTCGCGTCCTCGCCAGAGAACTGCGAACTCCGTTGGCTAATACTGTCTTCAGATATCGTGGGCATCACGTCGCACATCATATTCCACATTTTAATTTAACACCAAACCAGAATACTTATCGTTTACGATACACCGAATAACACAATGATTTCGATCACCGTTTTACATATGTTCGGCACAAACGTTACCTAAATCTAGCGCACAAAACGCGAGAACGTTGTTTCACATTGTCGAAATATTCGTAAAAGATTTTAGTCAAAATTTCGGGCGACATTATAGTTCGATATTTAGAAAGACACACCTAAAACTTATACTTTTACGATTCCATACTATCACGGTACAAGCGGCATGTCTGCCATCTTGGAACGGAACGTCAGTCTTATTACCAAAGATTAAAACATAAGAAAAAATTTATAAAAACAGACGTGTCACATAAAATTTATTTTAATTCTGATGAATTAAAATAATAATGCTTACTTTTGTTTATTTACTATTCCTATTCCTAGATTGTATTATAAATTCTCACCTTAATTAAATAAAATAATTAAATGAATGATTAAATTATATTTTTAGGCTTTTAAGATATAATATGTGTGTAAGTATGAATAAAAAAGATAATTAGATAATCTATCGAGATCGTAAAATAATGAAAATTTCAAACAATAATAAATATAGAAAATGAACTGCGATTATTATAGTATAAAATTGATTAGGCTTGAATTTGTAAAATTAAGTTTCAGCAAAGGTGACGATGTGAAAAACTCAGCTCAAGGGAGAAACTAATTTACAAAGGCAATATCAAATAATTTATGTAATTTTTAAAAAAAATTATAATCGTATCGAAAAATAATAATTGCCTGAAATATCGTATTTGCTTTATGTTTTCTTATTACATTATTATTGCAGTATAGTACGTGTTACAAAATATTATAATATAAATTAAGACCTAGGTCGATATGTTCATTAATTTAACAGTCTGGCTGTTCTGTTTTACGGGAGTGTAATTTCATTGACACTATTTCTATATTCTACGATCCTACGCTAGAGGTCATTACTAATAATTATGAATGAAATTCTTATGCATTGTTTTTTCTGCTAAATAAGTATTCCAAACAATTGTATTTCCTTTGATTACATTGAAAATAAGTCATCTTAATTTAATACAATAACATTTACTATAAAATCATTTTCTACGATTTTATTAATTTTAATTTACTTATTGTTTTTTTGTATAGTTTATAAACTTGTTTAAAATTATATAAGATTAGAACAACATTAGGCAAGCTTAAGAATGTTTCTTAAACTTTATTATAATATAATTATTATGAAAATATAGTATAGACACTGTATTATAATCTGTGGTAAGTAATGGTTACAGCTCCGTAATATATTGTACAACAACCTTGTAAGTGGCTTATGGAACCTAAGTTATATTATACTATATTAAATTAAGATTGTAGAAAGAAGTTAGAAACCAGTTTATTCTGTTGATTTTAGAGAGCTAATATTCTCTGTATCTTCTCTCATAAATATAGAACAAAAGTATATTTGATATATTATATAATATATCTGATTTGGCAAATGGCAATACTAGTTGTTATTCTCTGTGATCGTGATTGTCTTTTGACTTTTGACGTTTCTCAATCTAAATGACAATTAATATACTTAACGCATAATATTTATTACATTTTTTAGTATTCGCTATCCGTATGTAATTGTAACCTATAGTATTTAAATAATATTTCAATTTCAAATTGTAATACCCATAACAATCCATTCTAATAAAATTAACTATGAACAAGTTGTGAAAAAGATATTCGTCTTGAATGCGGGTCCACAATAAACGTTTTGTTTCATTTGTTGTTAGTAAAGTGGTTAGATGCCGAAAAAAAGGTCAAAAAAGGCAAATCATTCAGGTAAAACATATTAACAAGATATAAATTAAGTCAATGCTAAAATAGTATAACTATTGAAAAACTTTCAGACTGATATGAATATTCTGAATGTCGAGTTTAAAATTTTAAGTTTTAGGATTGCGTCTCTCTGGCTATTTGTTATGGCATAACACTAAATTAGGTCACGCTTTGAGAAGTAACCCTATGATTTTTTATGATTTTATGGAAAATCAGATAAATACTCATACCATAATGATAAAATATGACTTCCAAAGTGGTGAATTGGCTTTCATTTTATAGAAATTTTATAATAACTAATATCAACTTTTTACCCATTTTTCACAATGTTCTCACAATTTCACAGATAAATAAATAGAATAAAAAGTGTTCCATTTCACACATGCCTTTTTATCCCATTTCTGGGTGGTCATAAAAAAAAACCTAACACGAAGGTTTAAAGGGAAACCTTCTAACCTAACCCTTCCGACTTGGAATGCTCTGAATCGAGTTTGGAATAAAAATTAAATGCCAAAATAGTAAAAAAATAATACTAATATTTATTGATATAAAAATGTTTATGTATGAATTGCAACGCTTTTTCATGTTTATGTTATTCACTGTTGTATGTAATTTTTTGTTAAAATTATAATCGTTAATAATTATTCTGTAATTGCTGGAAAGTGAGTGGAGTGATTAAATATCACTATGTAATGGTTTTGGTGAAATTGTGTGAGAACATTGTGAAAAACGGGTTGGTATTAGCTATTTTCAATTAAACTTTTTATTAATAAATAATAGTATTTCTACAAAATAAAAGAGATTTCACGCCTTATTAATAGTACTAGTGAATAAAGGAAGGATTATTTATTTATTTAGATTTGTTATTTACATACCAAAAAATCGTAGGGTGAGATATAAATGGGTAGCCCTAAATTATATGACATAATATATGCTATTCTTTAATTTGTTTATAAAATTTGATACCATCAAAATCACGATTATTTTTATTGAAGTGGATTTTTGAAAGTACTTTTAAATGTTCTAGTATATGTTATGCTTAGTTTGGAGAGTTGAGATGAAACTTGATAGTTACTTTTTCGTTAAAAAAGTGTCACATTATTTTAAGATTCAAAAAATTTATAAAATATTTTTATAATATCGTAATTATTATGCCGTCAATTTTCAGACTTCACCATAAACGACAGTGCAAATGCATTGAAACCTGTCGGCAGAGTAAAAAAGTCAGTTGTAACAGAATCAGTTACTGAAAAGACTTGGGAAGATCTGCAAGATGATGATTTCGACATAATTGAAGAAGTAAATGAGGATGGAACAAAAAACTTTGTATATAAGAAAAAAAGAAACCATTCCAAATGCGAGTCGGACAATATAGAAGATCGTCCGGGTATCGTTTACCCAGAAATAGTATGGTATCTCATATCACCTTACATTAAACCAGAAGAAGTTGGAACCTTTGCTGGTATAAATAAAGCAACATATTCTATAACTAAGAGGGAATCATTTTGGCGAGCCTTGTACAAAAGATATTGTCAGAATAATCCAAAGCTTCCGGAAAAATTACGTATTGAAAATAGTTATAAACTGTACGGATTGAAACAGAGGGTGATACGTGCATTATATCATACATATGACGTTTTTGTTAAGAAAGTATTGCAGCAAGCAACTCAAGAGAGTCGTCCACATCAACTAGTTAAGCGACGTTGTGTTAATGTCTGGTATTGCAAAGGGCAGTCATATTGGTTTGTCTATTTTAAATTAAAGAAATCAAAACCTGAACAGAGAATTAAGACATTGGATTTTCTTGAAGAATTAGGACGAATCGACGCCAATCCTGAAGAGGATTCTCAAGTGCTACAGGTACATGTTATATTAAATTACTAAAATGTTAAAATGATTTTTACTATGAAAATAAGTAGTCTAATAAGAATTTATTATTAAAAATTCTATAATTAAACAACTGTTGTCAAAGAGAGCAAAAAAAGTTTGAAACAATCAATCAATGTTCATAATAATATAATTCATAGGACAAAACCTATTAACTGCTTGTGTTAAATGATTGGTGTGTTAAGTATCTTTAAGTGCGATCAGTCAATAGATAGGTGAACACATTTCAACCGAACGTCTCCGTCTTCCGTCGGGCTTGTAAAAAGCATGTCTTGACTGTTATCAATTTAATAATAGTCGAAAAGACAGACAGGCCTATACAGGTGACTTGAACAATTCTGACACTAGGTTAGCTACTAATTACTCGATAAGAAGATGGAGAATTACGCTATTTATTGTATATTTTTCAGGTAACCTGCCAAAACTTTCGTGAAGTACCGCCGTTGATGGGAATGACATTGTCATCTGTGAGTGTGTTGCTGTCTCAAGGGTTCCGACATCACAGACTACACCTGGGCTTCAACACCGGCCACTATAACATATCACGGAATATAATACCAGAATGTACTGTGATCATAGACACAGTTGTCAATATATTGGTGTATGATTGGTGGCATCCAAAGTACCCTAACTTTGAGAACAGATTGCCAACGAACTTGACAGATGAGGAATCATTGCCAGTGTTAAAAAAAGATTTCTTTACATATTGTAATGGTGATTTGTGAATATATGTGATATAAATATAGTAATATTTTGTTATTTATTGGTTTAATTTGAAATTATAACAAAATCATTCAAATTTATTAATGAATTAGCACTCTTATATATTTCGTCGTTTGGCATAGCTTAACAGACTTAAAAATTGAAAACACCTGAGTTATGCAACAATTCCTTACCTTCTTGGTATTTAAACAAGAAACATCAAATTAAAGTTGACTAAAATAAAAAAAATAGAAACCCCTACGTCGGTAAGATGGCCGCTCTTGATTCAGTTGCGCCGACCACCGAACTGTCTATTACCGCGGATGCTATGTTGACTGGAGCTTCTGGATGATCCCTGTGGAAAATCATTTCAAAAATCAAGCCCGATTGCGGCCCACTATATATTGTGTTCAGTTCTAAAATCCCTTTTGCCTAGTCGCTCTAAACGATACGTCTGTCGTCTCACGTCCAATCGCGCTTGGCACTAGTATAGTACGCCTAATGTTCCAGCGATCAGTACATAAACTCCAGGTACAGTAATACCATTGTTTGCGGATGGTTGTAGTTCCGAGATACGTCAGAAATGACATTATTCACAGGGATACTCTAACACTCACCGTGTTAACATAAAACATTCCTTATGTTTTATTTACCAATACCTTCTGCCAGCAGCTACGCCCGCGTGTAAACATTCACATAATTCTTACATATTCCAATACAAATTTTCAACCCCTATAGTAGCCTATGTCCTTTTATCAGGCTCTAGACTATCTGTGTACCAAAATTCATTTAAATCGGTTCAGTAGCTTAGGCATGAAAGCGCGACAGACAGACAGTCACTTTCGCATTTAAAATATTACTAAAGAAAGGATGGTAGACAGTAGATCTAACTTGAACCATTCACGGTGTCACCCCACTTTTTCTCGACCACTTGACTGTTCCCTAGCGCTACCTCGGTAGGTTCCGCAGCAGTCGACACATCTTCCATATTGATGATAGCATATGAAACACGTATTAATCTGTCAAGTATCACCTGCCGTTTCTCGTTCGTCTCTTTTCTCCTCATATGCTTGTCATGCTTAACCCAAACTGGTGATCAGCTAAGTCTGTCCGCGTAAAAAGGCTAAGCCGTGACACTGGTACCTCGTTTGATTTTCTTCTAGAGCAAAGTGAGAAGGAAAATAAAAAGTTTCGACATTTGACCAAAATACACCAATTTAATTGAAAATTATAAATTGTTTCATCTTTCCTTATTTACAAAATTGAAAAATATAGTATCTCCTATTTTTGTTTAAAGAACTATTTTAATTTAAAACCAATAATTTTAGACGTTGCTTACAATATCGACTGCTAAACAAGAGTTTGGAAAAATAAATATGATGTAATACACACATTCACCAAAAGCGGAATAAAGACGCACCATTACAAGTTTCATGTCATTTTGTTTCTTATACCTTAGACAGATTAGACCATTTTTCGTTTAAACATTTTTTGTCCACTACAAACGCAAAAAATGTCTCTGAACTGAGTTGATCGTTTGTTTTTAAAATTGTAATTTTATGATATACATTTTCTGTTGGATTGAAGTATACGTAATCATTGTATGAGTTCAATTAATACTGACCTCTCAATCTTAATCAAATGTGATTATTTTAAATTCCATGTAACTTCACATTCATTTACAAGTGCGTAGTCTAACTTATAAGTATTCAGGATGTATCGAGCTATTGTTTTCCTCTTTGCAATTATTGTGGTAAGTGGAAAAATAGGAGCCTTTATTTATTTATTTTTTTAGTATTGTCACCATAAGTCTACTACATTTACCAGACAATTTGGACGTTTTTTTTTATTTAAAATGCTGTTTCTATTTCTGTATAAATTAGTAATAATTCAAACCGTTTCAACATTGATAAAGATATAAGTTAAAAGGCATATTTTAATAAAGAACCAATAAAAAAGGAAGAATAATACCTCTTTTTTTCTACATTTTTCAAAGACACTGACTTTTAAATAATTATTATTTGAATATATAATTATATAAAAACATTCTGAAATACTAAAGTGAAGTTTATTTGGTTTGTAGACAACTTCTTCATCCTAGAAGCTAAAAGCATAATATAATGCTATAAGTGGAGTAACATTACAAGTGCAATAGTTATCATAAAGCCGCTTCCTCCCCGGGCAGTGTATTTTATTGTTGGCCCTTCTGGTCTTGACACCGTCATCGTGTAGTGTGTATGCCTCCCACCAACCATTGTATGATTTAAACAGTAATAATAAAGACGTCAACGAAACAAGTCGTCTTCTCATTGATTACCTACACCTCTACATGGCGACCCTGCCAGGATTGGATCCTGGAATCCTCTGATATTGAGAAAAATGCGGGAAGACGAAGAAAATATTTAGATTCATATATTTTTTTATCGGTAGGATTTACATTTGTGCCTTTTCACACGTTCCGGTGGCCGGGTAGCCAGCGCCGCGTATTCGGTAGCGAAGTGTATAGGCATGTATGACAGCTTTCACACGTACTGGCGTAATTTTGCGTAAATTTTTGTAAAAGCGGCCACCGGGTGCACGCCGGATTCACCCCTCTGTGTACGACCGGTTAGATTCAAAATTGGGTCATGTAAAAGCGAAATGAGTTACTGAACCGTCGGCACCAGCGGCGATACCCGGCAACCGGTACGTGTGAGAAGGTACTTATTGTTTAAATTAAATATCTACACTTAAACATTTTCAGGCGTGTCAAGCCAATGTAGCTGTCACCCCGCCCATAAAATGCGGACCATTGCCAAATATGGTAAGTTAATTATATGATATTCCAAAACAATAATTTAGTAATTGTAATATCAAATGACGTAACCGCACGGCGGATCATTGTCGCTTTTGAGTTTGTATTTATGTTTGATTGAGTTGTTAGTCAAACACGCTGTACAGCTTGGTTTTTGCTCTTTGGAAAAGGGAAACAGGAATATATATGAAAGTATTAAAATAAGGTAACAAATGTTTGAATATAAAATTATAAACATCTAAAAATAATTACACTATGAGTAGCTATGTAAAATATGGTAAATGGTAATAGGGTTGCGTTGCTGCTTCTCTGCACAGTTGTGGAGTTACCTAAATTAACACATATTGTCGATTCCTGTGGGATTATCAAGAAACGAACTAAAGAACTTATCTATAATTACTTTAAGAATAAAAAATTACTAATTAATTTATTGGATGTACATACTTTTAGGTGTTATGGTGTATTGACACCCCAACAGTAATAAAGGCGGAAGTTGCGACTCGGTGTAGCAGTGCTGTGTCTGAGGTAAGTATGACGTTATATACGTATACGTATTTGACATTGGAGTAATGGTCTGAGCTGACTAATAGTAAGATTTACTTACTTTTACTGGTGGTAGGCATTTTATTGCCGAGGCCGGCTAGGTAGGTACCACCGCAGTGTCAGTTATCCTACGGGAAAGCTGTATACTGTGTTTCGGTTCGAAGCACACTTTAGCTAGTGGTATTACTGCGGATAGGAGATTTAAGAACCAATATCTCGACTCGATCTCGAGTTGGTAAAGCGTGAGTGACACCTACAAATGTATGGTGATGCGCGCTCATAGACGACCACCGCTTACCATCAGTTGGGTCGTATGCTTGCTTGCCAACTTAGTAACATTAAAAAAAAACCTTTTAAATCTTTTGAGAAAAATTTGGTTGCTAAGCACCTCTACTGTACAAACTGTACAACATGCACTCGCAAATCCACTAGCTTTGTATATATCTATCTATCTATAATTTAGAGATCTATATATTAGGCTTTAGACAAATAATATTCTACCTACTCTATAATAAATTTCAGTGTGAAAAAACCACCTGTACGTTTAGAGAGTCCGGTTGGTTGGATGGTGATAAGCTCAATAAGGAGAAGTTGTCGGCTCATTTCGACAAAGTTGGAGAAGATCACCCAGAATGGCAAGCAGCGGTTGAGAGCTTAAAAACTAGCTGCCTTCGCATAAACTTGCCGGCGCAAGGGGTATATTTGAATTGTCCTGCCTATGACGCTGCATTTTGCATCTATACAAGTTTTATTAAGGTAAAGTTGCAAGTTAAGGTCTGAATTACAAATATCAGCATCGATCAGCTTATCGCTGTAAAAAATAGATTCGCTTTTCACATTTTTTCGTTCCAAATGCTTATATATTGATATAACACTTTACAGTACTAAACAGCCGTCAAAGTGTGCTGACGCACGCGTTCGCATGCTTCAGCCTTATTTTTATTTGTCAAGGCGCAGGAGAACATTTTTAAATTAAGGACACTAGTTCTTAGGTAAAGGTAATGGAATTAAGCTTAAGAGACGAATAACTAAATGACATGACTAATACTAATGGCTGACTTTAACACTTTACATGGAAACACAGTACATGGTTGGCAGACGACCCACAATCTGCACCACTGAATTATTTGGCTTGATCCGACAGTAAACTAAGCTAGTAAACAAGCCAAGCTGCTGCAGAATGCTTAATTTTTAGTTAAAATTAAAATTGTTTTTGCTTGAATTATTTCGAAACCGCTAGAGTACTTAGTAGTAGTTTATATCATTTAACGTATTTATGATAAATATTAATAGCAATTAAACTGTTGGTCGTGGACTCGACTCCTGCTCGGAGTCTTGTCCTTGTGCGTCTTCTCACCGAGCCTCGGAGAACACGTTAAGCTGTCGCTCACTGTTAAATCTTGATAAGTGTATTGCTCTTATCCAATGAGTTACTGCTTCACCCTTTGAGTTGCGGAGGTCAAATGGCAATCATTCTATGTAAAAAGTAGTAATCCGTCAAATCAGCATAAGAGTATAAGCAGACCCTGAGTAAATACCGAGAATAATGCTAGGAAAAAAGAAGATTAATAGCTGTTAAACAATTACAGAATGCTCAGTCATCTGTTTGGAAGACATCCCCAAGATGTGACTATCCTCGCCAGTTCGCTGCAGCCTGTCCTGTTTGCCCAGAGGATTGTTTCGCACCATTAGTGCCGATCGGATCTTGCAATGCTTGCCTTACTTTGCCCAGATCACCTTAAAGATTATTATTCATTGCACCGAATAAATAAATGTAATTGGAGACTTTAACGACCTTTAATCTATTGAGTAAACTATTGATGTAAGTCATCATTTTATTATGTGAAATTAAAACTGTTATAACTATATCATTCAATCTTTTATTAAACTCGAAAGTAATAAAGTCAAGTTCAAAATTTCGAAGTTTGTCTTTATATTGTTCTATTTATTTCCTGAGTACCTAATTTAGTAGAAGTCGAGCCATGGCTGCCAGCAAAACGGGCCGCTTCGACCCGACAAATACTATACTCGTACAGAAAATCGAAATAAAGAGAGTACATATAAAAGTATTAGAAAATTAGTATAACCCTACTGGTGCTACTGTCGAGCCCACTAGCAATAGACGCTCCAAATAAATAGTGTAGCTTTAAGTAACACAGGATTAAATGAAAGGATTTCATATGGATTTGATCAAATGCTCGGCAGTTATCATTAAATAAACACTCACATAATTCATAAACGCTACGCACTCAATGACCCCCATTAGGATATTTATATCCTGTGTTAGGGGTCTGGAAACATACACATTGACAAGGACAAACACACACAAAACATGCCTGCATGTTCAATACAAACAGCTGCTCCGAGCGGGAATCGAACCCGTGACCTGTGGCGCCTTAGACAGGTCCGCTACCACTGCGCCACAACGTCGTCAAAATACTAATCGTCGTATTATAACATAACATACTCATAGATGTATGACATGGCCTCTCCTATCTAAGGAGTTTAGGTAAGCTTTATCGCCACAGCTCTCTAAATGATATTATTAAAAGAGCTCTTGCCACCATTTTACCACAAAAAAAAAAAAAAAACCAGCTACCATTTCCCGTGGAAATGATTTGTACAGTTGTAATTACTTGTAAATAAAGTAAGTATTACATTGCAAATATGTTGTAATATTGGTTTGATAGATTAAATAAATAAATGACAGACCTCGCCGTCTTAGCTTTTTTTTTCAATTTAATGTGCGTTAAGTAATGAATCAAGAACATTTCAATCTTAGAAAGTAAAAATAAAATCTTCGAGAATATACTTTCCTAAGATTCAACTCTTGTAGCAAGGGAGGGCATTAAAAGCTGCCGTCGTCTCACAAGTGTGTGGGATGATAAAATTAGATGTGTACTTATTTAGATCCATTAACAATATTGAGCGGAGGCTGAAATTATTACGGATTTTCCGCATGTCGCAATGTATACGCATGCGCGGGAAAACGGGCATGCGCCCTTCGTGACGTCTGTCAAAAACAGCCAGTCCTTCCCGAGTCCCTTGACGTCATAGGAAAAATCTTGTGGAAATTACGCATTCGCCGGACCCTGGATAACATGTAAAATACAGGTAATATACTTAATTTGTACTTATATTAATTATTATCTTGGCTGTACACAATTTATCACTAAACATAACAGTACACTAGGTATTTAAAAAGAGTTACTACGTTTAATTTTTTTTTGTGATAATTATTTTGACAATTGTTTTTTTTATTTTATTTAAAATAAGCTATTAATCAATACATGGACCAATTTTCTAGCTATAACTTGTCGCTATAAATAGATTGTCCTTCGAACATCAATTATTATCTAACATTGCGCTTGCCTCGTGACCTTTTATCTTAATTGTGTGATATCTTTTAATTTTACGCCCACGAGCACTATTTGTTTTCGACATTTGAAGGAAGTCTTCCTCATACGTTTATATAATATTAACTTTTCGCGATGTTCTAATATACATGATATATTTCTCTTTATAAAAAGAAGTTTTAGATACAAACTATTTTCTATTTTTTTATTTAAAATACAACTTGTTTATCGTGTGTCAATGGTCGCCGGTTTAATACTTTTTTAGCAACACAGGACACTTATCATAACTGTATTTATTTATTTCATTATTTTCAATCGTTTAATCGTCTTGTTAATTTCATTTAATTCTGTTTTGCGTCGTTGCGGGCGCCATTTGATAATTACTATTCGAAAACAAATCAAGGTTTGACAGGAATGGAGATCGTATGGAGAGCCGTATAAAGAGAATTGATTTTTTATTATAATATTATAGGCTCTAAAACATTATACGTCTGTTAAGTATATAAGTCAGCTAGCATTGCTCGCGACTCACTTTGAGCTTACGTGTCTATTTTACCCCTTTTTAGGGTTCCGTAAACAAAGAATGTCAACGAAAGTCGTACGGTTTTCAGCGGACTGTATATCACGAACTGTATTTGATGGAGGGTTTTTTACAGAATGTGTATTTCTGTTGCTGCTATGGCTACAATTGTTAAAAATAAAATAAAATTTATAAAAAAGGATTCCTCATACAAGATGCTTGATATTTTTCACCCTACAGTGGTACGGAACCCTTGACGTGCGTGTCCAACATGCACTTGGCAAGTTTTTATTCTGTACGTAGTGTGCACGCCCTACAATTATTGCCCTAGGTTACCTATCGTAACTAAATGTAATATGGCCACATACACAAAACTTCACAAAAAAATCACATATAATTATGTCAAAAGATTCACATAAAATTATATTCGACGAGTGTTTCTCTATCTATAAGTTTTATTTAAAAGCCTCAATAGCTCAACGGTAGAAGGGTCGACCCCGTTAGGTTTGATCCTTACTCCCTTGGGCCTTGGCTATTATCGTACCCACTTCTAGCACAAACTTCGAGCTTATTTGGTTGAGCAATAGGAAAATTAGTAATGTCTTGAAAAAAGCATTGCCTGTTTCGGGCCTGTACGCTATACGCTCTAAAGCGCGTACAACGTACATGATTATTCCGGCTTTTACGCTCAAACTGGTGTTGGCAAGTGTATTTATTGCGCTTTATATTATGAACTTATAAGAGCTTATAAGCGCGTTAACGCTCGTACTATTGCGCGTGTTGTAAAAGGTACCCTTATACACGTTTTGAAGATGAAGATTCTATAAGTCTAATCTCGTAATTTATTATACAAGCCAGGGCCGGATTTAGGAGAGGGCATTCGGGGCTACAGCCTCGGTGGGTCAACAAGAGGGGCCCCACAATACAGACTTTACAGTATTATGAAATCTTTCCATTCCTTTAATATCGTAAAAGCTAAAATTCAATTTCAGATGATTTTGGTTAAATTCAGGTCTTTTAGATTTCGATATGTCTGTTAAGTACCTAATCGTTACTTATATTGGAAATAAATTAGGGACCAGGGGGCCTGCACTCCACGGTTGCCCCAAGGCCTCCAGATTTCTAAATCCAGTTCTGATACAAGCAAAAAACCGCCTTAAAAAATCTTAACACGCAAACATTACTTGTCTTGTACTGCATATTGATTCAGTCAGTATATTGATTTATATTGAGTCAGGAGGGTTAGTTGGGACGTGAAAAAAACAGCAGGGCTCAAGTAACGTTACTTCCAAGAAATTTGAGGGTGTGTTTTGAATTGATTTTGTTCTGGAAGCCATATTAGTTATATAGTCAGAAAACTCATCAATTACTTAAAGACACAATTTCGCCATATTTCATAACATGGCCGATGTTCTAACCAATTTAATGTTTGAATACAATTTTTTTAACACCTCCATCGGTCCAGCTAGAAGTACCTTTCTTAAATTCAACACCAACACAACGAAAAAGAACGAAGCTAGTCATACGCTGACATCATTTGGAAATGTTGTGCACATTGAAGTTAGCGTGTGACTGACTTCCGTTGCAGTAATTTTGAATTTACAAAGGGTAACAACTCCTCTGTGACATTTTGTTTTGTATGAAGAGGCTGTTCCGTAGTACATGGTTAGCCCATGTCTCTTTATACAGAAGCTTAAATTGAAGTCACTAATCACTATTGCTTCATAATTCAAATTTAAGTTGATTTAAGAAGTTGATTTGCGAAATTGTGTCTTTAAGAAGCTGCAGTCAAGTTCTGATTTCTCATAAGTATGTTAGGAGATAAATAATCATGTGCGTATCATGGGGTGGCAGCATTCCTTCTTGGCCCTTGCTAAATACTGAAAAATGCACGAATATAATGTATTTTGGAACTATTTAATTAATAACCCACCCTCTAGAACCTAAATTAAGATTTTTCCCTCCTCCAGGCCAAATGCTGGCTACGCCCGTAGGCAATATGTGTATCGCTATAGCGCTACTCCTGGAAAAAAGATAAATTATTATGGTTGTCAACCAACAGTTTGAAGGTGCTTGCTTCTTCTAAATCTTCTTCTTCTTCATCCTAGCATTATTCCCGGTATTTTTATGTACCCAGGGTCTGCTTATTACTCTTATCTGGATTTGACAGCTTTTACACAGAGCGATTGTCATCTGACCTCCGCAACCCTAAGGGCGAACCAGTAACTCATTGGATAAGAGCAATTTACTTATCAAGACTTTACGATTATTATCAGATGTTATTGATAATAACCGGGACCGACAGCTTAATATGCTCTCCGAGGCACGGTGGGGTGGGGCACCGACAGCGAAAAACGCCCAGACCGAGACAGAAATTTCAACAAACATCTGCCCGAGCTGGAATCGAACTCGCAACCGTCGAGGCTAAAGGCAGACTCGCTACCCACAACGCCACAACGGTGTCGTGCTTGCTTCTTCTAAATAATATCATTAATGATCGTGAGCTGATCGCAACAAGGGACTTTTTAACGTCATGACAGCCAAAAATTAACAGATAATAGTACCTGAATATTAATCTCATTATGTTGTGTATATTTGTATACGATATCGTCTTATCATTGATAACCATGAAACAAGTGATAAGCGTTCAATAAACATTGAAAAATAACATTCAGTGTAAGCGTTCATTTATAATAATTTGTTTTTAAAATTTTGGTTTGACTATTATAGATTCAGTTTAAATGTGCTTAGCATCTACATGAATAAATAATAATTACTATAACTAAACAAGCGTACGGCATACCGGAATGAAAAGAACCAATAAATAAGACTAAATATACGCTTCAATTTTACGAGATGGTACCTAAACGTGTTGATATCTCCCAGAAAAGGAAATCCAGGCACCATGTTCGAAGGCGCAGTGGCTGGTATCCTGAATCGGTTGCTGGGGAAGTACGTCCAGGACCTCGACACTGAAAACCTGAACGTTGGCATCTTCTCAGGGAATGTTAACCTTAGTGACCTTAAACTCAAACCCGAGGCGCTGGTGAGAACAGGCTAATATTATGTATAATAACATGAGTCGTGAGCACAAACTTCACCTGCGCACATTGACTTACTATAAACTAAATACCGATCTGCTCATACAGAAAAAATGTTCTAAGATTCGCTGGTGCCTTCTTAAATTCTCACTAACCCAACGAAACGAAGTTAGTCACAAGTTAAGTTTATTTGACTATGTTGCAAGCTTGTGACACTTACTTTATTTGAATATATTACAAGGTTGTAGTAACATCGTTCTTCGAACACCAGCGAATTTTTGTTAGAATGGAAGGGCCTGTCCATGTATAATGAGTATATGCCTGCGTATTAGTTGATTTTCTAGCGTCTTTGGCGCAATTAAGAAGGTGAAATCAACTATTGGACTCTCCCGTGTCCTAAAGAGTAGATATTCTAGTTTGGTCCCACTACTGTGCTTACGACTCATGCTGGCTTTTGTTCAAAATTACTATTGATTGAGAAAACTAAAACATCTCTTTTCAAAAATTAATAGGTGATATACGAATATCAGTTGCTGATCTCGTTTGTTGTTAAATAAATATAAATTTACAGTTTTATGTGAAATGGATTGCCTGTCTGGTTTTTCATAATGATTACACAGAATATTTGATGTTTAGAGAAACTCTCAAACGAATACACTGCACAGTTTTTATGATTTTTCAGTACGAGTTAGATTTACCAATCGATGTCAAGATCGGTACCATCGGCAAAATCAACTTGCAAATACCATGGACAGCGCTGTATACTCAACCTGTCGTCGTCAACATCGAGGACGTACTCATCCTCGTTGGACCAGCCATCTCCAACAGTTACTTCGATCCTGATAGGGAGAAGCGTCTCACGAGAGCGGCTAAGAGGAAAACGCTTCAAGATTTGGAAGCGGAAAGCGAAATATTAAAAGGTCCACAGAATTTCTTCGAAAATCTATTTACGGCAATCGTGAATAATTTACAAATTTATGTGAGAAATGTTCACGTAAGATATGAGGATTCAATAAGTTCAAAGGACGGGCCGTTGGCGTGTGGCTTGTGTCTTCAGAGTCTTTCGATAGAGACTACAAATAGGTAAGCTTGCTTTTACTTTTTATAACAAAGAATATTTCATCTAAGGCATGAAAATTTACTGCTGGTAGACCTATTACTGGTAGGCTTTTTATTGCAAGAGGCCGGCTAGGTAGATACCATGCCCTGTTAGATATTCCACCGCAAAGCAGAAGTGTCTTTGGCATCACTGTGTTTCGGTTAGAACGACACTGTAGCTAGTTACCGGGCAAAGGAGATTTAATTACGAATATTTTGAGGTTGGCAACACGTGAGTGCCAACTACCAAAATGCAACAGCAAGCGCTCATAGGCTGACGACAACCGCATCAGGCGGGCCGTATCATAAAAAATTAAATTTTCATTAAAAACATCTCTAAATTCGAACCCTCAGTAAATGGAAGCCTTCGGTGACCCCCACAAACGCCTCAACTGTATACCAAATGATGCGCGTGGAATCTCTGTCGCTGTACTGGAACCCAACCGCAACAGCATTGGACGACGTGGAAATAGCGCATATAACACCGATGCAGTACTATAATTGGAAGCATTACATGCTGACTGGACTGGATAAGTTCTCCATGCACCATGAAGATTTCGAATTCTGTGAGTAATCCTGCTTATAAACTTAATTTTTTTATTAAGTCTGCTATTAATACTAAGATACATATTCCTTTTTTTTTTTTGAATTAAAATGTTTTACTACTAATACATATACTGCCATGATTAAGTGCTATGTTTTTTAAATCATAAATTATTTTGGATTCATCGAAGAATATACAAATTTGGGAACGGGTTGTTTAAGTTGACCGAAAATTAAATAACGTTATTGTTATGTATAAATATAAAAGTCAATTCTCAACTAATATCTCTCTCAACTCCACTTAATTATTGAAATAATCTTATTTAAAATTCTGGAAAGATAGTTCTAATTGGTGACAATAAATATCGAAAGCTATCTCGAGAGTAACGCCTCTATTTTCTACCGAACCATTTTATCATGCCAGATTTTTTTCAGTGCTAAAGCCCGTGACCTGCAAAGTCAAGGTTATAATCAATCGATCGGGAGAGGCAAGAGTGCCTCGCTTACTGCTGGATGCTGTGTTACAAGACAGCGCATTGCAACTGTCCCGGAGACAATATCTCTCCATCGACAATCTGCTTACTTCCTTCCAAAGAATCACGCTCAATAGGTGAGTACATTTCTTACTTTTATTAATACTTAATAACCAGTTTACAAAAATAAGGTGAAGTTTAATTTATAAATTATTATTTTTATGCAGAAAATACAGGCACCTTCATCCAGGTGTGCCCTTGCTCAAGGATGTTAAGAAGTGGTGGAGATATGCCTTTCACGTGGTGGTAGAACAACGCGTTAGACCTTACACATGGGCAGCCATTAAGAAACACAGAGAGAATTATAATATTTATAAGAAAACTTACAAGAGTACTCTGAGGAGTCCTAACGATATTGAGCTAAAGTTAGATTTGCAAAAGTGTGAAGATAGTCTGCCTATAATATCTGTGGTGATTGCAAGGGAGCAGGCAAAGTTTGAGGTGAGTTCCGCCCCCGTGGAATAGTTAGTTAAAACTTGTTGTTTGGATGTTACCCATTATTTTCTATATTTTGTATGCGATATATTCGCGCGTGTGATAATGATCAGATCAAGGACCAAGTTATAATTTGGATTACAGCATCTACATTGTTATGTGTACATAATATTAAAATATTGTACTCGTATTTACAATTTTTTATTTCATATTATTAAAATTAGTGTTGAATTGATAATTGTAACGTTTAAGAAATGTTATATCCATAGAAAAAGATGACAACTTAATTACGCTAGTAGATTTCGTGCTTTACAAATACTTATTGTCAAATGCCAAGTTATAGCTAATAAAAAATACAGTTGCTGGCTCAAGAACCTGATAGGATAGAAGTGGTAGAAACAGAATTCGACTGGTGGAAACCGACGTCTGACTCCGAAAGTGACTCTGAAACCGAAACAAAATCTCGTGTAGAGCTGTGTGTAAAGACAGAGAGATGTAGGAGTCTGTGGAGCCACTTGTCCAGTCCTGAGAAGAAGAAGGTCTGTGAGCTTATAGGATATGCTGAAGGTGCTCCAAGACAGGACAAGTCGAAACAGTATATTGGTGAGTTTGATAATCCGTATTGTATGCCAATAAAAAACTTCAGGTTGGAATAGGTGTATTAATTTTTCGTTTCAGAGCATAAAATTAATTTAACCCTGGCAAATTGCACCTTGACGTTGATGAACAGGAGCAAGGAGGTGTTAGTGATAAATCTCACCCAATTCCTCGCTTCCTTGGAGACGAGACCTTCAGCTAAGGCCTATAAGGTGAACTAAGATTTGCTATATCATAAAGCAAAATTATTTTATTTTACAACTCTATTTTCTCAATAAGTCAATAATGCAGGTTTCAGCACGTACGGAAAGCATAGTTATTGAGGGTATGTCTTCCGATGGAGATCTAGTGCCCTTGTTGATTGCAGCCCAGGGCTCCTCTGTAGGAACTAACAGTGTTCTCGCTCTGGATGTAGAGAAGAACCCCGTGAACAGTCATGCTGATCTTGGTGTCACATGCCATGTGGAGCCTGTGGAAATAGTTTATGTTGAGGTAAAAATGAATAATCAAAATAGTTCGTAACATAACAATTTATTTAGCTTTTGAAAAAAGTTTACTATCAAGACTTCCTTGTAAAACAAATTATTCAAAATTAAAAAAAAAACAGTTGATTAAACACTAAATCTATTTTTCGATATTTACAGCATGCGTTCACAGAACTGATAAACTTCTTTCAAACTCATTCGATGTCATCCGAAGAGTTGGCTGAAGAAATATCTATGGCGGTAGACCAAGTTGGAGCCATGAGTAAGTCGGTGCTTGCTCACGCGATCAGTCGACGGAAGGTGTTCCATTTGAATGTTGATCTGAAGGGTCCCGCGATCATTATACCTGAGCATGGATGTGTGCATAAGTAAGAAAATATTTAATGGCCTGGGTTTAAGTTTTTAAGCTTTACCTTAAACTAACTCCTCTCTTCCGTTCTTCTAGGCCAGGACAAGTCATGATTGTTGACATAAATCGTATAGTCATAAAATCCGATCTACAACCTTCAAATCTAACTTTAGAAGATGCCACGTGCATGGAATTAGAAGAAAGACTGTATGATCGTTTTCACGCAGAATGCTCTGTTCAGGTAGGTTGATAGTTTTCCAAGAAAGTGAATGGGAAGGCTTAATTCATAGTTCAATTTTTGATACGACATATTTTATAAAAAAGTACCATTGTTTGGTTACAATGATATTTTTTTAAAAACGAAATGTGTGGTTATGGTAAAAATAACAACATTAAATTATAAATGCTACAAATTCCCTAAGAAACGTTGACATATGTTTCGATATAACAAAAAATTATAATTGATCTTTCCTTGTTTAAAGTCTGTGAACAATTAATAACTTCTTCCAGGTATTATTTTGCGAATGGAGCGAGCAGTGGCGTGAGGCTCGCAAGAATGGAGATTCTGAATTGCATTTGATACCACGGCTCCGAGCACAACTGGTCTTTTCTACCAGCATTAAAAAGGATTACAAGCTACTACCCAGGTGATGAACTAAAACTAAAAGTTTAAGAGATAATCCTTAATAGATAAAATAATATTCAGTAATATTTTAAGTCTATGTAAATATAGTTAAACATTGTTATTTTTTATCGTTTTTTAATTGATTGTTTTCTTCATTTTCAGATACAAACTAAATATTTCACTATCAAGTCTCAAATTCAATCTATCTGATCGTGTTATTGGACATCTTTTGGATTTTGCCGATAACTTGCCAGTTCCCATTCCAAATACGGTTCCCGTTTCCTTCATGGATTCTGGTGACTATGTTGAGGAGTTGGAAGATCCTGAGTTAATGGAAGCCTTAGAACTGGATAGAGTGACTGCTGATCCAGGATATAAAGATCTAGTCAAATTGAGGCAGAAGATAGTGGCGACGTACTTCAGTAGAAATAGGTTAAGATATGAAATGAATAACGATCAAAAGATTTGGTTGATATTTGCAATCTATCATATAGGTGACATTTTTGGAAGAAGGATATACGGTATATTATTTTATGATGTACTTGTAGGGCTGCTGAAACGAAGATTGACGGTGAGAGTGTGAGATCTGCAGCTGAAGAATCACTACCTACAGCCGATTTTAGTGACGAAGACGTAGAGGAATACGCACGTTCCGTCGATTTACCGGGTTTCGACGACAACGTGTCTCCTAGCAATACTATCGGGACCTTGATGAGATTTATTATTGGTGAGTTTTTATTTCAATACTCGAAGAAGCTAGTATTAAGTTTTCGGTTTAAATAAACTTTGTAATCTTTTATTTCCTATTCCAACCTCAAGCCTTTTTCCGCTATAGTATTAGTAGGGATAGTATGAAATAGTACAATAATATAGCGGCCAATAAAACTACTGTTTTAATTAACGAATTTATTTTCTAAGCTAACAATAAATATAATTTATAATTACCTTATCTAAAAAACAGGTGAAATTGTCATCAATTTAAATCGTTCGAGCGAACAAGTTGACAAGCCCTGTATCATGCTGAGTGTGAGCAAGGTTTGCCTTGACGTGGCTCTGATGCAATTTGGTCCTGCCATCCAACTGTCCATAGGGCAGGCTCTGTTAACGGATAAGCAGCACCACAGCAGCACCGGCCAGTATCTAGAATTACTGACCAGTTCAGATGAACTTTTCAACTTGCTTTATAGAAAAGTAAGTGCTAGATATACCAATTGTTATTGCATATTTATTGACATCGTGATAAGTATTTAATTCAAATTTCATCATCTAGGTGCGTGCAAATTGTCCGGAATTCCGCTCTCACTTCCACAATGTGGAACAAGCGCTGGTGGCTGACGTTGGCCCCCTCACGGTGTTGGCGCATGCTCCTGCCTTTGCTGCGCTCCGCAATTATCTACACTACATACAGCGCAAGTGAGTCACTAAATATCATGTCTATTGTATATTTACCTAATATTGTCATTGTGCTAAAAATTCTCATAAAAGATTCTTATTTAAAAAGCATCCTTTTATAATGATATTGTATCTATGGTTTCCTTAATACATGTCTAGGTATATGATGGAAATGTAGTATTAAAATGTTATAGTTATTAAAATATAATGCTGTATATATAATCGAATGTTATATGTAGTCATTAGGACAATTACACTTTTATTTCACAGAATTCGAAAACGCCACTCGCTGAATTTCAAAAAGTTGGTGTTACCGAAAACCAAAACTTTATGGGATTATCTAATGACGCCGGAAGCAGATCCTCCCGTTCCTCCTGGTGCTACTAAATTTAGTTACTCTGTCAGGTAAAAATATTACTGTCCAGTTAAGAGTTTACTTTCTAATAAATTCTAAACGTTTGATCGCTAATTATAATGAGTCCATATTTTATTTCCTTACAGATTATCTTCCGTAACAGTCCGGTTAGTTCAGACTGAAAGTCCTTTAATCGAAGTCCGTGTGTCGGCTTTGGAGAGTGACTGTGTATTCAGAGCCAACGACAGAATCATCTTCAAGCTTTATCTCGGCTCTCTGCATGTTGATGATTTAGCTGAGGCTACTCTGTACCCTAAGGTAATTAGGTGATAATATATAAAAACAACATCACTTCATTATTTTTAGCATATTTTAAAAAGCCTTGATAGGTGAAGAATTGGTTCATTATAAATCAAATTGCAACTTCTACCTTTATTCAGAGATCTGCTAATACTTCTACTTCTAATAAACGTTTATTACTTGAAATAAAAACAGGACAGGCATTGCTAAAAGTTGCCATTTTCTACCAATTTTCCAGCTGGTTTGGCCTGACGAGGATAAGGTGCTGGAGATAAAGTACGTCCGTTCAGCGACGGGTACGCGAGCGCGATCCGACGCGGAGTTACGCGTCCAGACGGGACGATTACACGTTGTGGTATTCTGCTCACTGCTCTACCAATTACAGGTGATGATGGTTTAGATATGTTTGAGATCACTAGTTTTGTATAACAATGCCCAAAAATTTATCTCGAACTTCTCCATATTTCTAAATTTGCTCGTGTTAGAAGAACTCTTTAAGCTTTTTAGCCCAAAGATTTAAAATTAGCGTTTCCGATGACTCCATTTTTATTATTAATTTATTTTTTATTTAACCATTACCAAGTTTTATCAATTTTGGATACATAGTTATAGGCAAAATTTATCACAGCACATTTTACATAATCCAATCTTTGTTGTGGTGTCAATCTTAATATAGTATCATTTATATCGTTAGCAATTCTTTGAGCCGCTTGTCCCGAGCGCAGCGGCCACGGAGGCTGCCGCGGCGGCCGAGCGCGCTGCGCAAAAACGCGCCACCGCACTACGCTCCGCTCCTCTTAAAGTCAATCTCGTCATTGAGGTGAGAGCTAGTGCAAAATTATCTTGTTGTTTATTTAAAAACGAAAAGTTTAGTAAGTAATTTGTTGAAACTGTTCCAGTTTTAGATCGAGAAATATATTGAAAAATTTAATATTACAATAACTTTTTTAAAGATAAGTAATCGTCAAGTCGCTGTAATTTTCAGACTTATCAAATCTAAGAGCATCGATTATCCAATAAAAAAGTAAAATAAATCATTATACTACTCTCCAGATCCACGGCCCAGTTTTACTGCTACCTCAGAAGCCTTCGTCACCAAATTTGCTTGTGCTCAATACGGGTAAGTACATATTACAGTAGAGCTGAACGTTTTAGTACAGGGTTTGTAGCCTTCAACACCTATTGTTGTATACCGGTTCAATTTTCAGTACATATTTCGGTCTAGATAGTGTTATATTTGAGTTTAAGTTTAGTGTACAATTTGATTTAGACGCACATAACCAGGTACGTTTACTGATAGGTTTAGACGCAGTCAGTCTTTGGATGGATGATCGCTGACCACATATTTGTATTCAAATGAGTTGGTTCCGTGCTTCGAAGTATACTTTAAAAGTCGGCCTCAGCTGATATTGATACATACATATAGGAACTACCAAGACAGACACTAGGTTGGTCACAAAACCATACAACAAGAACAGTGTGTGATTAGTGCCAAGATGTATGGAGGGTATACTGTTGTCACTATTCTGATATACATAATTATATATGATTGTTTAGAGTTAATTTACTTATTGATATTGTGTAATAATTAAATAACTTAATTTGTGGATCAATAAAAAGTCGTTTGGTAATTTATTAAAAAGTATCCTACAAAATAGCAACAAATAGAAATCATGCAAAAAGTAATATTAGAGCTTACTATATAGAAATATTATTATTTCAGGTGATCTGTTGATAGAAAACTTCTTCAAGTCAGTGAACGCCAGCGTCGAAGCAAGCGCTCCGGTATACAGTCCGGTGATAGATAATGTGCTCATAAAACTGGTGAACATCACGCTGTCCCGTGCGGTGATGACCCTGGCTGGTACTCTTGAAGTACAGGTAAATATTATTAAGAAACAAATAGGCAAAGGCCTTTTCCGTATTAAAGAAGATGAAATAGGTTTAGATCATTTAAATAGAGAGAAATAACTCAATTTTTACAGATTGCAAATAACCTTGCTTGTCTGAAGGTAAGCGGATAATTTAGCCTATTAATGCGTGCTCTTGGTCTCGGTCTTGATTCCCACTTGAGGCAGATATTCGTACTATTCATACAGGCTAATGTTCCGGTTATGAGACAATAAATATTTAACATTTTCAGGAACCGATACTTGAACCAATATCTGTAAGATGCGATTTGAAACGCGCTGTCGGCTATACGCAAGTCGCAAGCACTAGTGCGTACAGAGACTTACTGCTGTGTGAAGCGGATGTGGTCATGGACGTGGTGACTATCAATCTTGGTCAGAAGGATCTGGCGACTGTCCTGGCTGTATGGAGCGATAACCTTAGTGATGGACAATATATAGGTTAGTTGCATACAATAGAAGGGAACTGTATAGTTGATTAATTTAATGTGATACTCCAAGGACCTATGGCGTCCCTGCCTTTTTAAACATGACTTTTTAATAATGTATTTACTTTTAATGTATCATTTTCTCTACTGAAATCTAATACAATTAAAAAACGTATCAACTCTTATGCCTTTAATATTAATAAACATAAGTTATGTTTCCGCTTTTAATAAGTTGTCCCATGAATACGAATATGAATTTGGTGTAATGATGCATCTGGTAAAAATAACCTTAACTTCTAAAGTTGATTATGAAAAAGTCTGGTAGATTTAGGCTGCAATTGTTATTATCACGTTTCATCAAATTTATCGTAAGTTATCTAAAACATTTGGATAATTAACAATGATTATTTTATTTATAGGCAGTATTGTCCCAACTTCTCCAGTTGAAATGGCCCCATCAGAAGCTACGGTTAAAAGACTGCAAGCGTTCTTTGCCCAGGGTGACCCTGTGAGGAAGGAGTCTGTTTTCAGGTAAAGATAAGAATAGATAAAGATTGAATATTGATTTTACTGTTCTTGAAAACAAAATCGTATCAGACTTCAGGCCATATTGAACTTCTAACAAATTTTAAAAATTTTGGAAGAAAAACTAATACTTGTTTATAATGGGTATAAACACAATTATATCATGTTATATACATAATTGGGGATGCCTATGTCTAGCGGTGGACGTCCTTCGGCTAGTATCATGATGATTGATAATGATGACTTACATAATGTCAAATTCTTTCAGGTTCACTCTAGAAGGTGTGGAACTGAAACTATTCTCTGATATGGACGAAGTCCTCAGTTCGCCGGTACGAGACCTGAGTCACGGTCTCGCGAAGGTCACGGCGGGTGAAGCCAACGTTCATTTCGATTACTACTCAGATAGCAGTATAGAAGTGAAGGCAAGCTTGCAGAGCTTGCTGATCGAGGATATACGACCTGATTCCACGGTCGTCATTAGAAGGTGAAATTAGAATAAAGAAATTTTACCACTTTTTGTATTAATATTTTTTTGTGTTGTTTTTTGCTAACTAATCAAATTACGTTTTTATTTTATTGTTATAGGTTTTCTATTTTTAAATGTTGTAGGTAATATTTTGCGTACAACCTGCTATCCTAATATTTGGAGTAATGTACTAAAATGTTTAGTAACTATCATAACAACAACATATATTTGACAAATATGGTTAAAAAAAATTATCGCCTTACTCAAAATTGGTCACCCTTGGTTATGCCTAGTCGATGTAATAATAAACCGAATACTGCAGCAATTTGTCCGATTACATCGTCCAGGATCTTCGAGTCCCAGGGCGGAGGCAGTCGCGCGGGCGGCGGCTTCTCGGTGGTGCGGCCCGCGCTGCTCGACGCGTCGCTGCGCCGCTCGGCGCGCGCCGTGACGCTGGACGTGCGCGCGGAGCGCACGCGGCTCAACCTGGCCCTGCCCTTCCTGTTGCGACTCGCGAAGAGTCTCCTTGATGCTATGCCTGGTAAAGGTTTAACTTAAACGCTCAGTTTCAAGTTGCCCCCATCGCCTGTTGTTGGGAAAATCTCTGTCATAGCAGAGATTATTCCACTAGTGCAAACAGTCACACTGGTGGTAGGTCTTTTGTTGCAAGAGACCGGCTAGGTAGGTACCACTGCAGTGTAAAATATTCTACGTCCAAGCAGAAGTTTCTTAGGCATAGTGTTCAAGTTTTAGAAGCACTGTAGGCTAGTGAATGTAAGCGGCAAGGTAGATTTAAGCTCGCTTTCTAACTTAATAACATAAAAAAGTCAAAAAACAGTAAAAGAGGCTTTTATGGGTGACCTGAACAGCTCTTACACGAGGTTGGCCACTTAACACGTGATAAGTAGAAGAAACGTTCAATTGAAATTATAAATCTGAATATTAATATTATAACAGTTTACTAAACATAGTTTCTCTCTTATATATCTCCTATTATGAGCGATGTATGTACGTACTCTATTAAAGTTAACAATTACTTAGGTGACAAGACAATGGAAGGCGGTGTGATCAACCACGGATATGTCGGTGATGCTCCAACACGAACTAATAACAACAGACCGGCACGATTCCCTAGCTCTAGTGACTCTACAAGCGGCTACTACTCAACTGGTTAGTAATGCTCTTTTTTAAAATAAATTTTAGCTAATGACGACAAGAATGGGCTGCCGACGAGCAAAATCTATTGATAAAGAAGCTTCTTAGCCGTACATGTATTTGCTCTAGTCTGGGCTAGGTCCTACTGGAACATGATATCATCGTTAATAAACACGGGCATTATTGAAAAAAAAAATTGGATAGGTGACAATCGCGCTTAATTTTCGAGAAAATGATTTTCATTTGTAATTTTATTCAAAATGAACATATTTCAGCGACGACCCTTCCAGAAGATATGCCAAGTTTATCTATATCGGTGCAATGCCGCCAGCCGGAAGTGATGTTCTTTACTGACCTGGTGAAGGCTGAAGGACACGCGTTACTCCTCAGGACAGAACTCCTCATTGATTACTCCTGTCATTCTAATACTGAGAGCCTTGTAGTATCGCTAGCTGGTCTCCAAGTTATGTCCAAGTTGCAATCGAAATTAAAGAATTTACCGCCACAATTGGTACTAAAACCGTGTGATTTGGAATTTTCCAAAAGTTTTAAGAATATTGAGGAAGGTGTGATCGTCCGTTTATCCGTATCTGAAATAGATTTTCATATAGCTGCAACGACGGTGCACACTGTTATGGGTAAGTTGATATATAATAACCAACTGAAGAATAAAATTTTAAATGTAAGAAGAAATTATTTTAAGGCTTTCTTTTTCTTTCTAACTTTAACTTTACAAGTAATTAATTTGTTTTTTATTTTTAAGAACTTATCTTAAATAATAAATAAAGTTAAACATTTTCAATATTTTATAGATATCGTGGAAGATATAACAACAGAATTGACAATACCAGATGAGAAGGACGCCTTTAACTTTGCGACCTACAATCCTAGACCTGAGAAACAAGAAGAGGATCTCTGGTCTCCGAAGAAACTCACACCATATCTCGGATTTCACTCGGAGGATAGCTACATCCAGCCAAAATACCCCTGTGTTAAGCCAACGGAAACTTTTCTGGTCACAGTGCCCATTGTCCGTGTGACCTTTGAAATTGAGCACACTGTCAGGGTGCCTGTTTTGTTGATAAAAGTAAGTAAAAATGGTATTATATTAGTCTCCTTCAATTTGCACAACCTCAATTATATTTTCTAATCAGAATGCTAGTTCTTGATATTAGGGTTCAAAAGAATCAAAAATTCTATAACTTTTATGGTATACTTTAATGAAATAAAAATAAATGATTCCTGATTTTTTTACTAGGCCTAGCCTGAATAATAATAATCACTCTGGATTTATTAATACCCATCTATACCGAAGTTCAAATCCTGAAGTTCATTTTTGTTAATCCTAAAAATTTTTTTTTTATAACAGTATCCTCTGTATTAATCTAAAAATTTGTCCCGCAGTTGACAGGCGAGTTGTCTCTACACGACTGGTCACGGCAGCTGCACGGCGGCGGGAGTGTGTCGGCGCAGGCTCACTGCTACAACGAGCGCCTTGATGTTTGGGAACCGTTGTTGGAACCCCAGCTGAAGGACAACGTGCAACGGCCTTGGGAGATCAGCGCTACTGTTTTCCAGGTGATATAAGCATGATCATTATAGGCAATTTATTAATTATATATTTTGTCAGACCTTTACAATTTGAATAATGTCAAAGTCATTTTATATGTAAAATTAATAAACTTCTTTCAGGCGAAGTCCTATCCAATGTCTTCACAATTAAAGAAAAATCAAGAAGAGACTGTACCAGATAACGAACCAGTGGAACCATCTAGAAAACCAAAGAAGAAAAATGAATTTGAATCGGAAACATCGGCCGATGAGGCAGATACAGATAACGAAATGGTTTTCATAAGGAACCCTAATGGAAAGCAGAATAGAAGCTATAATGTAGACTTAAATGCTTGCAGCATGTCCTTCCTCAAAGCGTTGGATGCTGAAGAATCAGATTCTGATAATGAAAATGGTAGAATGGACAGAATGTCTAATGCCATTGGGCATTTGTTTACAGAGTAAGTAACTAATTAATTAAACCAATATTATTTTACACCTCTTTTTACTTAACATTATTATTTATTTATTTAGTAGTGACTCAAGCATTGATGAGATGAGTAATGATGACGATTCATCGAGTCCAGAACAAAGTGAAGTGGAAGTGAGCGATAGAGAAGAAGAGGAAGACGTAGAAGACAAACCTGTGACATATATAGATGGTGAAGAAAAGAAGAAAGTTGATAGTAAAACTGTAACTGTACAGGTAAGTAAATAGTGAAATAAGTTACAAGTACTTGTGGCTTTGGAAAGACATAAAGGAAGATGTGCTATTACAGGAGCCAGAACGGGAAGACAGTTTAGAGTCCTCTTTAGAAGAATATCGTAACTGTACCTATGTAACGCTTGAAGCGAGATCACCGTTGAACTTTACAATAACACCAGCTGCGGTGAGAGTGCTGCAAGCGCTGTCGAATGCTATAACGGATCGTACAGCAGCCGTTACGGCTCTCGTTGCTGCTGATAACGGGCTACAACTTATAAATGATATAGGTGAGTCAAACTTATAAAAATATTCCTATTCTCCGACTTCCAATCTCTTTTTTTTATGTTACAAGTTGGCAAGCAAGCATATAGTCTACCTGATGGTAAGCGGTTGCCGTAGCCTATGAGTGTGCGAGACACCATTAGTAGGTGCCACTCTCGCGTTGCCAAGGAGAGATATTGGTTCTTGAATTTCCTTTGCCCAGTAATTTCACTAGTCTACACTGCCCTTTAAACCGGAACACAATAATGCCTAAGCATTACTGTTTGGCGGTAGAATATTTGACACTGCGGTGGTAACTACCTATCCGGCCTATTGCAACGAAAGACCTACCACCAGGATTGCATAACTCTAATGTTTCACTGAAGCAGACGTATTGTGACACCAATGACCAAGATTACCTTATAGCCCTATATAAAAGCCAAACTGACACTTTCTTTATTATTTAAAATTGTGTTTAAAGTTGACATGAATACAGTTTATTTTATATATTAACTGGACCTAACTTGAATCGTAACCTGAACTTGAACAGGTCCAGGCTCCACAGTTGTCCTCCGCACGCGTGCTGAAACTGACCTCGCGGGTAACGACCGCGTGCTTGCCGTCGCTGACTACGACCACTCCAGCAGAGCCAGCACGCCCGGTATTACTACAGATATCATTTTACTAATTAAAGATTGTGTTTTGTTATGATTATTGTTATATACGATTTATTTTAAAAACCTCTGTAGGTTACAGGTACACTGTTATTTCTTCTAACATTGAGCGATTATGGTATGGACTATGTAAAGAAAATCAACTTAAAAAATATTTCTGTTTTAAAAGGTTGCGATACATCGGGAGCAGATTTGCTGGATGATGAGGAAAAGGAAACAAAGCACGAAATGACAGATATAAGTGACGAATGGGACTGGTGAGAAATATTGTTACCGTTTAAATTAACTTACTAGAAAATCAAGTCTCATTTAATAATTTTAAAATTTACGCAAAGTTACAACACAATTTTATTCAGATATAAGAGCAGTTCTACCTACTTCTAATTATTAATTATATTGTATTCTAATGTCAATAGCTTTGAAGGCGGATTTCCTGTCACATGTTCCTTGTCGGGAGCGGAGCGCGAGTCGCCGGGCGCTCCACCTGCGGTCGACGTTCTTTTACGAAAACTCACCGATCAGACGCTTTCAGTTCGTCTTCATGACTTCGATCAGCTCATCGTGAGTAAATGAAAATTACTTCTATCCTACCATTCCCATTTATACTAGCGCTTGTACACTAGGATATGATTTCAAAAGTTGTTTGATATGATGCCTACAGCAACTTTACACCACCGCACTGTTCGCCATCTGCAGGGTATTCATCGACACACATTGGAACATATAAAGTCACGCACAGTGCGGTTCCATCGGAATTTCCTTCCGTGAACCCTCCGGTTGTGGATTGAGCTCCCTGCTGAGCCCCAACACGCTAAGTTATAAGGTTCTTCAAGGGAAGGTTGAAAAAGTTTGTATGGAGTCGGAAAAACACATGCGATGGGATTGACCGCTTACTATCAGACGGTCTGTACGCTTGTTTGCCACCATCGTGGTATATAAAAAAATTGTCTATTGAACTATCTATTGTTTTAATGGAACCGCTACCCTCTAGTTACTTGTTTATTTATTTATTTATTTAACAAGCACACTAACAATATACATATATAACAATTTAATATAACACTTAAAACATGTCACACTCACTGATATGTACATCAATAACAAGTGTACCTAACATTGACCAATTAACATGCAAATTGCCCAAAACGGACTAAAAACTATAAATATAAATTAAACCTACGTAACTATTATTAATTATTAGAATAATTTCTCACTGAGAGATAGTCAGTGAGCTTCTTTTTAAAAACAATAAGAGAATCATGGAATATGTCGACGCCAGGTATAGATTGTGATATTTTGTTATATTTAGCACAAATACGAGCAATTGGAGATTGCCTACCAAGATACGTTTTTGCGAGAGGTATAAAAAACGTTTTAGAGTTACCGTTGCAATTACGTGGACGTCTACGTGGAGCTGATACCAAAATCTGACCAAGCAGGCCACTGCATTTAACTGTATTATTAATTAACTTATGTAAAAAACACAGGTCCAATATTTCTCGTCTACTTCGAAGAGACAACATTTTAAACTTAGATAGACGCTGATTGTACGGCTGTCTATGTGAGACACCAGTGGCAACAACGCAAGATGTTTGGTAAAAACTCTTTGTATGCTTTCGATACGTTGGGAGTGTACATTATAGGTAGGATTCCAGATGACACTTGCAAACTCGAGGTAACTTCTCACAAATGTGTTAAACAATGCGGTTTTAGTCCGAAGAGAGAATCCTTTTGTGTTACGTCTTATAAGCCCAAGGAACTGTGCAGCCTTTTTAACAATATTGTCAATATGAGATTTGAAGGTTAGTTTTCTGTCAATAGTAACTCCTAAGTCCTTAATTTCGGGTAATTCTTGCAATCCCACATGACTAATTGAATAACTAGACACAAGTGGTATTTTTTTTCGTGTATATTTTACATGAAAACATTTGTTAGCATTAAGAGTAATACTATTGACATCGCACCATTCAACAATTCTATTAATGTCATCCTGCATTAATCTAACATCATCGAGTGAATCTGTTTTTCTATAGATTTTCAAGTCATCTGCAAATAGCAAGCATTTGCAGTCCCTTATTTTGGTTATGATATCATTAATAAACACCAAGAACAACAAGGGCCCTAAATGGGGACCCTGAGGTACCCCAGATAGAGCAAAATAGCTCTCAGATTCATAACCGCTCACAGCTACACTTTGAGGCCTCTGTGTTAGATAAGATTCGAACCATTTGGTTAAAGAGTCTCCAATGCCGTACTTAGAAAGCTTGCTGATAAGAATTTGGTGGTCAACCTTGTCAAACGCGTTACTGAAGTCGGTGTAAATAACATCAATTTGTCGCCCTTTATCGACTTCAACAAAAAGGTCCGCTGCAAAGGTAGACAAGTTTGTATGTACCGACAAACCAAACCAAAATGGAAAACTTACGGTAACCAAAGTGATTATAATACTTTTGCATTACTTAGAACTCGTTTTAAACGTATGGAAAAGGATTGCTATAGCTCATATGTAGACTTCTCTGAAAATAAAATTAACAACTACCCAAAATACTTTTGGTCTTATGTTCAATCAAAGATGTCAAGAGGTAGCATTCCTGACAAAATGCATTATCAAGGCAGAGTTATATCAGGCGGAGAACAGATCTGTACACAATTCAATAATTATTTTCATAGTGTGTTTATTTATCCCAGCAATAAATCTTTTACTACTAATAACCAAATTGTTAATAGTACAAATATTTCTACAGTTGATATAAATTTTATTGATTTTAATGAAAGCCTTATCTTACGCGAATTAAAGAACGTCAATATACACAAAGGGGCAGGTAGTGATGGTATTCATCCCTATTTAATATCTTCTTGTGCCAAAGAATTGACTAAGCCTATTACATATTTATTTCGAGTGTCAATGAATACTGGTATTTTCCCTCACGTATGGAAAAAGGCCCTAATTACTCCAATCCCCAAAAATTCTAAAGTTAATGAGATTTCTGAATACCGGCCTATTTCTAAATTATGTGTATTAGGCAAAGTTTTCGAAAAAATTGTTAGCCAAAAAATATACGAATCTGTGAAGCACTATATCCTAGATAGTCAGCATGGTTTTAGAAAGGCTAGAAGTGTAGAAACAAATATGTTGACTTTTACTGATTATTTACTGCAAAGCATGGAAAATGGTCACCAGGTTGATGCCGTTTACACCGATTTTTCCAAGGCTTTCGATAAAATAAATCATGATCTTCTTATTGTTAAGCTTTTGGAGATCGGTGTACACGGCAGTCTCCTTCGGTGGATTGATTCCTACATTCGCAATCGCAGTCAGGCGGTCTGTGTTAAAGGCTATTGCTCTACCTATGTGAAGTTGGCAACCGAGTATGCTATAAAAAAAATTATGTTCACCATTCGATTGTACCACGTTTGTACCGGATTGTACCACTTTTAAAATCGTTTGTACCTCAAAGGTGTAAAAGTTATGGGGTCCGAAATTATAGTAGAAAACGAATTTTCGATTTCAGGATTTTTGATGATGGCATCTAAAAGAGTATCGTTTGTACCGGATTGTACCACCAGCAGAAATAAAAAAAGTTAAGGAACACATTTGCCCGTTACTTATATTCATAACTTATGAAAATCGAAAAATTCGAATAAAAAATTAAAGAAAAGCGTTTCGATTAATATCATTGAGGTGTAAACGAGACAGCTATGGGTACAAACGATACGAAGATAGCCCTATAAGGTACAAACGATAAGACCTAGGTTTTGTTTAGCAAATTGATGGCTAATTTGAAAAAATTTGATTAGCCGAAAAAAATGCTTTCCAAATCTTATTCCGTTGGTTTCTTTAGGGTAAACACAAGATATCTAAGGGTACAAACGATACGAACCAAGTTCTAAGAGATACAAACGATAGAACCTAGGTTTTGCCTAGCACATTAACGGCCAAATTTAAGGAATTTGATTAGCTGAAAAAAATGCTTAGTAAATGTTATTCCGTTGAATTCTTTTCGGTTTAAACAAGACATTCAGAAGTACAAACGATAGCAACCAAGTTCTAAGAGATACAAACAATAGAACCTAGATTTAGCCTAGCACATTGAAGCCTAAATTGAAAGAATTTGATTAGCTGAAAAAATGATACCAAATCTTATTCCCTTAGTTTCTTTACGGTAAACAGAAGATATCTATGGGTACAAACGATAGGAACCAAGTCCTAAGAGGTACAAACGATAGAACCTAGATTTAGTCTAGCACATTGAAGCCTAAATTGAAAGAATTTGATTAGCTGAAAAAATGTTTACCAAATCTAATTCCCTTCGTTTCTTTACGGTAAACACTAGAACAATGTGCTAGGCTAAATCTAGGTTCTATCGTTTGTACCTCTTAGGACTAGGTCACTATCGTTTGTACCCTTAGATATCTTGTGTTTAACGCAAAGAAACCAACGGAATAACATTAACGTAGCATTCTTTTTAGCCAATCAAAATCTTTCAATTTAGCCGTCAATGTGCTAGGCTAAATCTAGGTTCTATCGTTTGTACCTCTTAGGACTTGGTTCCTATCGTTTGTACCCTTAGATATCTCGTATATACCGTAAAAAAACGAACGGAATATCATTTACTAAGCATTTTTTTAGCTAATCAAATTCTTTCAATTTAGCCGTCAATGTGCTAGGCTAAATCTAGGTTCTATCGTTTGTACCTCTTAGGACTTGGTTCCTATCGTTTGTACCCTTAGATATCTTGTGTATACCGTAAAAAACGAACGGAATATCATTTACTAAGCATTTTTTCAGCCAATCAAATTCTATCAATTTAGGCTTCAATGTGCTAGGCTAAATCTAGGTTCTATCGTTTGTACCTCTTAGGACTTGGTTCCTATCGTTTGTACCCTTAGATATCTTGTATATACCGTAAAAAACGAACGGAATATCATTTACTAAGCATTTTTTTTAGCTGATCAAATTCTTTCAATTTAGCCGTCAATGTGCTAGGCTAAATCTAGGTTCTATCGTTTGTACCTCTTAGGACTTGGTTCTTATCGTTTGTACCCATAGATATCTTGTGTTTACCGTAAAGAAACGAAGGGAATAAGATTTGGTAAACATTTTTTTCAGCTAATCAAATTCTTTCAATGTAGGCTTCAATGTGCTAGGCTAAATCTAGGTTCTATCGTTTGTACCTCTTAGGACTAGGTTCCTATCGTTTGTACCCATAGATATCTTGTGTTTAACGCAGAGAAACCAACGGAAAAACATTAACTAAGCATTCTTTTCAGCCAATCAAAATCTTTCAATTTAGCCTTCAATGTGCTAGGCTAAATCTAGGTTCTATCGTTTGTACCTCTTAGAACTTGGTTCCTATCGTTTGTACCCTTAGATATTTTGTGTATACCGTAAAAAAACGAACGGAATATCATTTACTAAGCATTTTTTCAGCCAATCAAATTCTATCAATTTAGGCTTCAATGTGCTAGGCTAAATCTAGGTTCTATCGTTTGTACCTCTTAGGACTTGATTCCTATCGTTTGTACCCTTAGATATCTTGTATATACCGTAAAAAACGAACGGAATATCATTTACTAAGCATTTTTTTCAGCCAATCAAATTCTATCAATGTAGGCTTCAATGTGCTAGGCTAAATCTAGGTTCTATCGTTTGTACCTCTTAGGACTTGGTTCCTATCGTTTGTACCCTTAGATATCTTGTATATACCGTAAAAAACGAACGGAATATCATTTACTAAGCATTTTTTTAGCTAATCAAATTCTTTCAATTTAGCCGTCAATGTGCTAGGCTAAATCTAGGTTCTATCGTTTGTACCTCTTAGGACTTGGTTCTTATCGTTTGTACCCATAGATATCTTGTGTTTACCGTAAAGAAACGAAGGGAATAAGATTTGGTAAACATTTTTTTCAGCTAATCAAATTCTTTCAATGTAGGCTTCAATGTGCTAGGCTAAATCTAGGTTCTATCGTTTGTACCTCTTAGGACTAGGTTCCTATCGTTTGTACCCATAGATATCTAGTGTTTACCGTAAAGAAACGAAGGGAATTAGATTTGGTAAACATTTTTTCAGCTAATCAAATTCTTTCAATTTAGGCTTCAATGTGCTAGGCTAAATCTAGGTTCTATCGTTTGTACCTCTTAGGACTTGGTTCCTATCGTTTGTACCCTTAGATATCTTGTATATACCGTAAAAAACGAACGGAATATCATTTACTAAGCATTTTTTTTAGATAATCAAATTCTTTCAATTTAGCCGTCAATGTGCTAGGCTAAATCTAGGTTCTATCGTTTGTACCTCTTAGGACTTGGTTCTTATCGTTTGTACCCATAGATATTTTGTGTTTACCGTAAAGAAACGAAGGGAATAAGATTTGGTTAACATTTTTTTCAGCTAATCAAATTCTTTCAATGTAGGCTTCAATGTGCTAGGCTAAATCTAGGTTCTATCGTTTGTACCTCTTAGAACTTGGTTCCTATCGTTTGTACCCTTAGATATTTTGTGTATACCGTAAAAAAACGAACGGAATATCATTTACTAAGCATTTTTTCAGCCAATCAAATTCTATCAATTTAGGCTTCAATGTGCTAGGCTAAATCTAGGTTCTATCGTTTGTACCTCTTAGGACTTGATTCCTATCGTTTGTACCCTTAGATATCTTGTATATACCGTAAAAAACGAACGGAATATCATTTACTAAGCATTTTTTCAGCCAATCAAATTCTATCAATTTAGGCTTCAATGTGCTAGGCTAAATCTAGGTTCTATCGTTTGTACCTCTTAGGACTTGGTTCCTATCGTTTGTACCCTTAGATATCTTGTATATACCGTAAAAAACGAACGGAATATCATTTACTAAGCATTTTTTTAGCTAATCAAATTCTTTCAATTTAGCCGTCAATGTGCTAGGCTAAATCTAGGTTCTATCGTTTGTACCTCTTAGGACTTGGTTCTTATCGTTTGTACCCATAGATATCTTGTGTTTACCGTAAAGAAACGAAGGGAATAAGATTTGGTAAACATTTTTTTCAGCTAATCAAATTCTTTCAATGTAGGCTTCAATGTGCTAGGCTAAATCTAGGTTCTATCGTTTGTACCTCTTAGGACTAGGTTCCTATCGTTTGTACCCATAGATATCTAGTGTTTACCGTAAAGAAACGAAGGGAATTAGATTTGGTAAACATTTTTTCAGCTAATCAAATTCTTTCAATTTAGGCTTCAATGTGCTAGGCTTAATCTAGGTTCTATCGTTTGTACCTCTTAGAACTTGGTTCCTATCGTTTGTACCCATAGATATCTTCTGTTTACCGTAAAGAAACTAAGGGAATAAGATTTGGTATCATTTTTTCAGCTAATCAAATTCTTTCAATTTAGGCTTCAATGTGCTAGGCTAAATCTAGGTTCTATTGTTTGTATCTCTTAGAACTTGGTTGCTATCGTTTGTACTTCTGAATGTCTTGTTTAAACCGAAAAGAATTCAACGGAATAACATTTACTAAGCATTTTTTCAGCTAATCAAATTCCTTAAATTTGGCCGTTAATGTGCTAGGCAAAACCTAGGTTCTATCGTTTGTATCTCTTAGAACTTGGTTCGTATCGTTTGTACCCTTAGATATCTTATGTTTACCCTAAAGAAACCAACGGAATAAGATTTGGAAAGCATTTTTTTCGGCTAATCAATTTTTTTCAAATTAGCCATCAATTTGCTAAACAAAACCTAGGTCTTATCGTTTGTACCTTATAGGGCTATCTTCGTATCGTTTGTACCCATAGCTGTCTCGTTTACACCTCAATGATATTAATCGAAACGCTTTTCTTTAATTTTTTATTCGAATTTTTCGATTTTCATAAGTTATGAATATAAGTAACGGGCAAATGTGTTCCTTAACTTTTTTTATTTCTGCTGGTGGTACAATCCGGTACAAACGATACTCTTTTAGATGCCATCATCAAAAATCCTGAAATCGAAAATTCGTTTTCTACTATAATTTCGGACCCCATAACTTTTACACCTTTGAGGTACAAACGATTTTAAAAGTGGTACAATCCGGTACAAACGTGGTACAATCGAATGGTGAACATAATTTTTTTTATAGCATACTCGGTTGCCAACTTCACATAGGTTATTGCTCTGGCTTTTTATTAGTTCCTTCAGGAATTCCGCAGGGATCCCATATGGGCCCATTATTGTTTACATTATATATTAATGACATAGTTTCAGTCTTTAAAAATTCCATATTTCTACAATATGCTGATGACACTAAAATTTTTAGAATCATCAAAACTATTGACGATTGTAACAAATTACAATCAGATTTATTTGCTTTGACAGATTATTGTGCTAAAAATCAACTTTTTCTCAATATTGATAAATGTTCCATCATTTCATATACTCGTAATACAAAGAAAAAAATTGAGTTCCAATATATCATACGTAATCATACTTTAAAAAGAGTCTATATAGTTAGAGACCTAGGCATTATGATGGATCATAAACTTACCTTCAATCATCATATTGATATAATTCTTCAAAGAGCTTTCCGTAACCTAGGTTTTATTAATAGAATATGTAAACCCTTTAAAACCATTCGTACACGGTTAATTCTTTACTATTCATTTGTAAGATCCTTGCTTGAGTTTAGTTGTAGCGTATGGAATCCTAATTATAAGAAACATATTATCCGCATAGAAAAAGTGCAAAAGAAATTTGTTAAAGTTTTAAATTATCAATCAAACAGTACAAGCCTGACTTACATAAATTCTCTTAAAAAATATAATATTCTAAGTCTTGAAAATCGAAGAAAGCTCAAAGATATAATGTTACTCTATAAAATTTTAAATAATAAAATCGACTGTTGTTACTTACTTTCAAGAATTCCTTTCACTGTACGAATTAGACTCCCGGTTCGCTCCTGTCGTAAAGTAAATATTTTTGTTCCACCCCGTTACAAAAAAAATACACACGTAATAGTTATATACCAAGATGTTTAAGTTTATATAATAAGGAGTTTTCTGATTTTGATGTTTTTGGCTCATCTTACACAGATTTCAAAAATAAACTTTTAATATTTTTTTCTTAAGCTTAATTTGAACTTTTTATATGCTATTTGTATTTACATTATTTTTTTTTTTATGTAGTTTTGTTTTGTTTTCTTTTTTAGACTCGTTTCTGTTATCATTTAGTATTAAATTGCTCTTAAATTTATTTTGTAATTATCGGCACTGTTTGTCTTATTTATTGTTACTTGTTATCTTTTGTTAATTCCGATTTGTATTATGACTGTTTGTTGCCAAAATAAATTAAAAAAAAAAAAAAAAAAAAAAACCACTTCTGAAACCGTGCTGAGCACGTGATAAGAAGTTGTCCATATGTTTAGCAAGCGTGGGATATACAAGACTTTCAAACAGTTTCGAAAAACAAGATAACATAGATATAGGGCGGTAATTCATTACTACACTACGGTCACCTTTCTTGAAGACTGGCACGATACGTGCCTTTTTCCACTCTTTAGGAAAAATACCCTCTTCTAGAGAACGATTGAAAATAAGGGTTAGTGGGTAAGCAATTTCTGGACCACAACGTTTGATGAAAATTGGAGGAAGTCCATCTGGACCAGCCCCTTTCTGAATATCCAAAGTTTTGATTTTTTTTAAGACATCTATTTCGAGTAATTTTAGTTTGGCTAAGTACGGTATATTACAACTATGATGAAGCTCAATTCTTGGTCTACAACTGTTCGATTTGGTGTAAATGGAGGAAAAGTGGTTGGCAAATAGATTAGCAATATCAGTACCTGATGTAGCAACAGTATTGTGCAGTTTCATCGATGCAGGCAAAGATTGTTCAGTTTTTTTTTCTGTTTAAAGTAACTGTAAAAGTACCGCGGGTTTTTATAAATGTTTGACTCTACATTTTGTTTTTGCATGCTGTGACATATATCATAGAGTTTATGACAGCGACTGCGGATTATTTGGAACTCAATGTTGTCTCGGGGATTATTGTATTTTCGTATTTTTTTGTGGAGTTTATCTTTTTCTGAAAGTAGCCTAATTAAATTACGATTGAACCAAGCGGGGTACTTTGCTGGCTTAAATTTACGTACAGGAACGGACACTTTGATTATATTGTGTATATGGCTATAAAATACATCTATCATGGCGTCGACATCTACACAAACCGAAAATTTTTGCAACCAATCAATGTTCCTAAATTCCCTTACAATTTGATTATAATCGGCTTTAAAATAATTGTAACTGATACGACTATTAGAACGTAGATATTTAACATTAGTATGATTTATTCTTACAAGCAAGTTAGGATGGTATGTATCTAATTTACTGAGTAGATCAGGAGGTCTTAATATTGTAATATTATTTAAGTTGCTTAGTACCAAATCTAAGTGTCTATCATCACAGTTTCCTATACAATTGAATTGATGCAGGTTATTAAGAGCCATAAAATCAATTAAAGAATATCCTAGAGCATTATTATAACTAGTCGGAGACATATACGAGCAATTATCATTATTACACCATTTAATGAAACCCAAGTTAAAATCACCCAATACGACTAAGTTATCTATATAATTTAAAACGTTATCTACACTCTCAAGAAACCGATTTAGAGACTCAAGTTTAACAGGTGGTGGCATATAGGTTACGCAAAGTCCAATCTTTTTTTTTCGACAGTCTCTAAAACTACCCATATGTTTTCATCAGCGGTTTCCCAGCTCATTATCCGAGAAGAGTGTATCTCCTGTGAAACAGCGATAAGAATCCCTCCTCCATCGCATTTTATTTGGTTGGTAGATTCACGATCTTTCCGATATACAATGTAGCGGGAGTCGAATAATTCATTATTAAATATGGTCGAATTTAGCCAGGTCTCGGTAAAAACAATAATTTTATAGTCTGCAGTTAAGACGTTCTTAAGCACATCAACTGTTTTTGTTCTCAATCCACGCACGTTTTGGTAATAAACTTCCAACATTTTGAACGCTAAAAATCATGCATACATTCACCGTACGATTGTTTCATAATTATGTAATGAGCTTTAGAGTATCTTCGCTTTTTATTAATAAAGCCTGGCTAATTTCATCTTTGCGTACATAAATCTTCCCATTTCTGACCCAGGTGTAGCGATACTTTTTTTCTTTAGCTCTAATACACGTGGCAGCATGTAGGGCTTTGTTTCCCGGAATTAGGTGTTCCGCGACGTAAATTGGGGTGCGTGTTCCACCAATTCCAATATGTTGCGTACTCAATTTGTCATCCGGATTTTTCTTATTAAATTGTGTGACCGCAGCCAGAAGAACATCGCGATGCTTTACAGTGCGGAGCTTAACAACTATAGATCGTGGCTTGTTAGAGTTTCTGTTCATTTTAGCAACACGAGTTACATGCTGAATGTCATCTTCGGATAAAGGGTTCCCGACAACTTGACTTAGCTGCAGCATAGTGTTGACCAAATTTTCAGTTTTATGTTCAGGCAAACCATTTACTTCGACATTACATTCTCTCAGATGGGTTTCAACTATATTAAGCCTGGTGGTCAAGTCTTTGACAGATGCATTCAGTTGGTCATTTTCTTTTTTTAAATGATTTATAATAGCAGACTTTTCTGCCATCGCTGATTTTATTTCTTCGAATTGTGTATTAAAAAAAGACATAGATTCGCGAAACTCTGTTATTTGATTATTTATAACATTAAGTCGAGCTGTAACCATCGTTTCTATAGTAGCCGATAATTCTTGTTTAATAATGTCGCGAAGTATGCTTTCCGTTAAGCCACCACTATCGCCAAACGACACAGTGGCGTCGGGACTGCACTCTGTCCGTGACTTATATGTTTTTTTCCTCGTTGTGACGTTAGAGTCAGGTGGTTCAACATTCATTCCTCTATTACATGCCAGACTTTGAGCTGCAGCCCTGACAGGTGTTTTAGTGTTGCCAACCTTGGGTCGTTTACTACAACATTCCGGACACTGCCAAGTATTTCGAACTTGCTCTTTCATTTTTGGAATAGGAGAAATATTTGCACATTCGCAATCATATTTAGATCCACAAGTCGCACAAATAAGAAATTCGAATGTTGGCAATTTGTTTTTACATCCGGCACATAATTTAGACGAAGACATTGTTCATATAATTTGAAATATAATTTTTAAAATTTTTAGAAACGAAAAAGCTCGTGATATTGGATTTGAACTCACGACGACAATTACATCACATTAGCAGTCGACGGCTAGCTATCTGCGCCACGGTCGCTATTACTCGAGATTGCAAAAATCTTCAACGGATTATGATCGATGTTACGCAATAAAAATATGTTGAGGGTGGATGTTATTATTTGTATAGTTAATACAGTAGATAATTTGAATGTCCAGGAATTCAGTTAATTTTCTTAAAGAAAATATAATGCACTTTTTTAGTTTAAAAAGAATGTTGCTTGATTTAAAACCACTGTACACTTCATCACTATTTAAATTTCGAGTGTTTTGTGTCGAGGCCGTTAAAAATATTCACATGGATTTCTCTCCGTAAGTAGTTATGTATATTTTGAGAAAACAGTAACACAGAGTTATTGCACGGAGACTAACAAATTTATTTGACTTTTGATGACTATATGATATTATATATATACTTGTTTTAGATAAATCTCTATTTCATGAACACTAATAGATTTAATGACCTTACTAAATAATTTTTTCATTGTGTATAATATTTCCAGATCATATGCCCTCAACGCTCTGTTTCGAAACTGCACGTGCTGCACCCGAGCAAGAACGGGACCCGCTACTACATTGTAGTGGAGAGAACTTCGAAATATAACAACAAGAAAATAGTTGTGCGATCACCTTTACAGGTCAGTATCAAACTATTTCAAACAGAAGGATGTTAAAGCAGTCCTAATGAATAAAAAACTTTTCAAAGTAACAGTTAACTGTTTTTTAAATCATTTGTTGGTGGTCCGTATTCTGTAGACATTATTAAAGCATATGAATTATTCTTGATGAAAATAACGAGTTAAGTCACACCCCAGGCAACTTAGTAAAGGATCGACGCAGATTGTTAACAGAACCTAAAATAAATTTAGGATGGGAATAAATGGCTCGAATCGAAAATTAGGCTATTTTGTCAACCAGGTGCGCAACGAGACAACCTACGCCCTGGAGCTCTTATATCGTCAATCTGAGCTGGAAGCTGTCGGTGGAGAGGCTCGCGGGGCGGTGCGGAACCCGTTCTGTGGCTTGTTGCGCCTCGCGGTTCTGCCCCCGCACGAGACCTACAACGTGCCGTTGTACGTCGCCTATCATTGCCGACTATACCTCGTCCCTACGAACTTTGAGTAAGTTCAACAACTATTGTACTTTTATAGATCTAATAAAATTTAATAGAAAGACTTTTAACTGTATAAAAAAGATGGGGTTATATTTTGTAACACCTTAATCTTAATAGGCCCTATATTGCGAGAGGTTGGCTACCACAGGTAGGTATAACTGCAGTGTCAGATATTCGCAAAGCTGTAGTGTATTAGTAGGTAATCTTAGAACCAATATCTCGTTAGCAACGCGTGAGTGACACCTACAAATGAATGGTGTTGCTAGCGTTATTAGGCTGCCGCAACCGCTTATCATCTGGTGTGTCATATGCCTGCTAGTCAATTTAATCCCATACAAAAAAAAACACTTTAAGAAGTACAAAAATGAGGGACCAAATAATTATACTTGTCTATGTCATTCTCTAGAAGCTATCAAGCCCCAAGCCAGGGTATATGGTGGATGGATTTGGTCAACGATCTGGGCAGCTCGCGGGATGTGGTCTGTCCCGCGATGGACGATGCCGATCCCAGCGTGTTCGCGATGAAGGTTGTGCCTGTTGAAGGTATGGTAAAATTCTTGATAAACAGTTTTTGTTCATTAAATATAGGCAAAACATTTGATATAATGTGCCTTTAAATTTATATGGTTAAGTTTTATTATTTTAAAATTATTTAATGATCGTGCAACTTATTGTGCATTAATCAAAAATAAGTCACCGAATTAGGTTTACAATGAACTATACCCCGCGGGTCAACTAGTTAAACGACGAAGCAATGAGCTAGAGATCTCAGCTTCGTGGGGATCTAAAAGGAGGTAACTCGTTCAAGGATTTACCTTTATAGAAGATTGACGTAAAGGAGCATTATCTGTACTGTCGGGTTTTGGTCGACGAGTAGGAAGACTGCAGGCCAAAACTTCCACTATTTCTGTCCTCTTTTTTGCTCCACATTTCCTGCCGGACGTTACCGTAGTAAACGCTGATCATCAGGCGGGTTTTACACAAGTTTGCGTTATCACAAAAAAAAAAACTAAACTAAACACGGTTATGATCTATGTTTGCTCAAGCAGGTTGCAAGTCGGCGTCGGTGTCCCGTTCGATCCCTAACCTGCTACTGCGCGTGGTCCCGCCGCTGGGCGTGCACAACCGCCTGCCGCACGCGCTGCAGCTGTCCCGCGGCGCGCTGCGCGTGCGCGTGGAGGCGGGCGAGCGCGCGCACGTGTACGCGCTGGCGCCGCCGCACGCGCACCGCCTCGCGGTTGATCTCCACTACCTCGGCCTGCCGTGGACCGGGTCCTTCACTCTGTCACAGGGTAAGTATCATGTGATTAAATAATCATTGATCATTCATTAAATCATCATATAAATAAATAAATAAACGGCACACATTCAACCCAACACACACTCAACCCACAAAACACAATCGGCCCCCATTTGGATAGCTATATCCTGTATCCTGGTCCGGAAATATGCACATACACAGTGACAACGACAAACACACCCATACCGGAAAACATGCCTGTATGGTCAATATAAACATATGCTCGGAGCCGGAATCGAACCCGCGACCTGTGGCGCCATTAAAGGTATCTAAGCTATTGTTATTTAACTGTGCATTATATAACAGAAAATTTAATTTACTCACAAATTGGAAAAGATTATGTTTGGTGACTAAAACTATTCAGATTTTAAGTGTTCAAATTGTCATTACCTAAATCATTAACAGTTGACTTGAAAGTCTTTAGCGACGGGACGCTTCAGGAAGCTGACCTATAATTTTAATATCTGTTGTACATACTTAAGACTAGTCAATAAGTTATTTAAGGATACGATGATAGATTTATCATCCTTTAGTGGTATTTTTAATAATAGTGTTATTATTTTTATAAAACCAATATATTGTTCTTAACATAACTGAATATTTACCATTTATTATATAGAGTCCTTCTTATAAGGGCTCCTAACTTTTCAGTAAATTTTCTATATAAAACGATAATGACTATGTATTGTTTTTCAGATATGACAGAGAAGGCGATAACAATGTCGACGGAATGTGAAACCGAGGGCGGTAACAAGAGACTCATAGTGCGCGCGAGGTTGCAACAAGGACCAAGCCTGAGACTACTTCTGTACGCGCCGTGCTGGCTCATTAACAAAACCGGTCTCCCGTTACAGATTAAGGTTAGAATATCCAATGTGATAACTATCCAAAATCAAATATTTGCAACTACCACATACCCTATTATAGAAGACACTAACAGATATAATAGTTTTTCAATAGTTTTTGGTTTGCTGACGAAGATTAATGTTATAAAAATTCACCATATTTTTAAGGCAAAGTAAGAACTGAACATTGAAAAGCTGACGATCTTACGATTTTATCCTCGTGTCCTCTTTTCCCGCATGAATCGTTTATGCCCTACATGGTGTGGAGACTCCAGTACAGCAGAAGCAAGAAACCGCGAGATGTCTCAGCTATCATAATGATTATTTTTGCTGGTGGTATTGCTTATATAGCCACCCGCTTCGCTACCAACATACGTTGGTAAAAACTGGTGAAGTGATTGCTCGTTTAGCCGCGCTTCAAGGTCAGCCAGCATATGACCAGTCGCAGATCCAATGACGATGGTAACCGTTTACCATCAGGAGAGCCTCTAGTCCGCTTGCCCCCTCTAAAATAAAATAATATGACAATCTAAGACAAAGACCTTATCGTTACCGTTTAGGGTCGATCGGATACATGGTCCGAGGTGCCCGAGGAGCCCCTGCTGTGGAGCGAGCGCGAGCGCGTCCGCGTCCGAGCGCACCAGTCGGGCTGGTCGCGCGCCGCCGCGCTGCGCGCCTGCGCGCCCGGCCTGCTCGTGTGCGCGCACGCCGAGCGGCGCCTCAGCTATAGGATGCTACTTAGCGTTAGTAAATACTATTATATATAGCCTTAAACGCAAACGAAAGATACTCGAACATAAATATACAATGAGTTTATAATTCTTATTATACGCCAAGTTTTAATGTTTTTTTTTAATGAAATGACGGTTGGCAAACAAACACGGTCCGCCTGATGGTAAGCAGTCACCGCAACCATGAACTTTTGCGATACTTGAAGTATCACAAACGCGTTACCAACCCAAGGAACAGGAGGGATGAGATGAGAAAGAAAAAAAAGGAAAGGAACAGAGGTGGTGGGATATTGGGCCTCCGGCGCTCTCACTTATTGCACGAAACGCAACAGTACCTAATGATACTGTTACTTGACGCCGATTTTCTGTGAGAGGGTAGTACTTTCCCGGTCGAGCCGGCCCTTTTGTGCTCATAGAAGCATGGATCTACTACCGTAAGAATGTTAATAAATATATATAAGTCTTATAAATTTGGTCAGTGTTTTGTTTTATTTAAATAGTAAATCGAAAAATATGGTAGATTAAATTCTATTGCTTGTTTATTGATATTTAATATTTTAATTACTTAGAGAATGTATAAGTAATGACTAACTTAATAACTTTATTGAACAGGTGACACTCTCGGAACTATGTCCTCAACTGACGAAGATCGTGACCTTTTTGCCTTACTTCATTGTGTACAACGATACGAAACGTCACCTCCGATTCATGGAGGAGAACGAAGCCGCGGACCTCTGGATCGACCTCGCCCCGCAGCAGTGCGCGCCCTTCTGGCCGCAGACCGACTCCATGGCTATGCATTGCAAGTATAGAGACTCCACTGTCGTCTCTCAACATTTCTCCATCACGAAGAATCATTTTACGGTGCTGCGTATGGATAAGGGGGTACGTTTCTCATTTCTATATCATATATTTTTGAAATAATCATATTTTGACTTATCTCTCGTGTTAAAAGACAATGACTAGTGCTTCTCTTAACTACATAAATACCCCGTTTTGATTGTTTTGTTTGGGTAAATGGATTTATTTAGATTTTTTTTAATGTATAATGTTGTCGAGTACTGAAATTCGGTCATGAAAGAGATACATTTTTGACGAGAGCTCGTAATGAATTACCCCCTTAGAGTGTCTCCTAGGGTCACCGCCCAGTTTAAAAGTTTAATAACAGCTGTTAAAGCATGTAATAATTGATGTTATCATTAATTTCTTATCTTTAATTTAAATTATAAAATAAATAATAAAGAACAACTAAATAAACAATTTCCTATATTTATTAAATATGAATATTAGTCTATAAAATAAATTAAAACTTAAACTAGTGACTAATTTAACTTAAATTTGGGTCTCGTGGGTTTCTCAAGAGTTAGGGTTCCATCGTCATGTAGATAGTAAGCAGTTCCTTTGGATTTGTGAGTCCAAATCTTAGTGGCCTTAAGATGAGCATCACTTTGTTCCTTGGCTGTTGATACTGGCGGAGCTGGCTCTACTTCTGGTGCGTTGATATGACTTGATGATGGGGAAATAAAATGAGATGGTGAAAATGACGATGAGAATGAAGATGCTGGCTTGAGTGGTTTATGAATTGATGACGTTACCTGTAGAACAAAAAAAAATGTTTTTATTTCAGTTTAAAAAGTACTTTTAAATAATCAAACGCTACTAGAATAATTAGTCTGATCCATCTATACCAATTAATTCAAGTCCTGTTAATATTCTGCAAATGCCATGGGGACCTAACAATAAAAAGAGTTCTGTGTATTAATCCTGGTAATAATCTATCTATGTGCCAAATTTATCCAATCTGATCAGCCGCTTTTGTGTGATTGAGGAAGAAACTTCCAAACATACACACTTTCAAATTTATTACATTAGTAGGAGGATGATACTTACAGAGTAATGTGGCACATTGTATGAATCAACCATGTGTAATTTAGAATTTTCATAATTCATCAAAGGTAGATCCGCAAAATTTTCAAGTTTATACGAAGTTTCTGGCTTGATCACAGATGGCACTTCATTTGTATAGGAAATTTCGTAAGGATCATTTCTTAAGTTTGTTGGGTTTGGGAGTTGTTCTTCTTGCATCGTCCTACTATCTGTGTATATATTGTTTTTATCTGGTGATGTACCTTCGATTTCCCTCATAATATAAGCATCGAGACTAGAAAAATGCTCATCGTTTCTTAATGGATCTGTTTCTAGAGCTGTTTGATAGTAAGGTGGACTATTTTGATTACCGGTTATTGGATTATTATAATTTGCACCGTCATAATCAAAATTATTGTACTTATTTACATTTGGGCTATTTAATATTCTACTAATTTCAAAATTGTCATAATCATTGCCAAAATTAGAATTACTGGAATATATATAATCTTCCATGTCTCGTAGTCTTTCTCTCTCAATCGTATTTTCTACTATTTTATCTAAATCATTTTTAGATAAATATTGAAATAGATTACTTGTGTCTTCATCTGCCAAACCTTCGTAAGTTGGTCGTTTACTAACCTTATATGGCCTGAGATTTGATGTCAATGAAGGTCCAATATAGTTTGGATTGTATCCCGGCTGTGTCGTGTAAGACGGACGTCTTGTAGGAGGGCTGAATGGGGAACGATTGTAAAACTTCATAGGCTGATTTGTGTAATATTTCGCTCGCTTTATCCTTGTATTATCGCTCCGACATCCTTCGCAATAACCACCGTGAAAGTTATATGAGTAAACGTCTACCACACACAATATGACTATAAAAATAGAAGACCAGAACATGTTTGAGTACTGTATAGTAAAGCGTCAAATGATAACTGAGATGAATGGTAGTTTTACACATATCTTATAACTGTTTGAAAGTGGCGTAAATTAAGTTAGAGCTTGCAGCGCTGTCTCCGCAAACATTACCTCACGTAACGCCTTATACAATAAACTTTCCTTTGTAATAACGGTAACCATTTTATTTTTATTCTATGAATGAATATTTTAAATGTAAAAAGTCATAATTTAAATAAATTACGCTAAGTTAATTGTTTAAAATGTAGGTTATATTACCATGTCATGAGTTGAGTTTGAACCATTAAAATAATTTATGAATATACCTTTCTATTTTTTAGGGTTAACTGACCTAGTAAAGCCGATTCTAGCCGAACTATGCGACTTTTTAATGTATATTTTTATATAATCTATCGTGAAAACTTTTTAAAGTGTATTTTAAAAAATATTCTATATATTGTTACAACATCTCATATAACATATCTTAAATGGACACAAATTCAATGGTTTGACCAACATAATTATACAACAATTGCCCAAAATCAAAGACACTGCTTTTACAGATATTTCATACAATAATTTTGAATGAGAAACGTTTTATTTCTTCCTGAAAAATTTCATCTTACGAGGCTTTCACTTATCGCCCACGCTATGTATGATATGTCTTTGTCCGGTGATAACAGTCGATCCATTTCCTAATATGGCAAATAAATAATATGGAATTCAACAAATAAATAAATAAAATTTTACAGTTTAATATTTTCATTTCAAATCACGTCCAAGTAAATATTATATATAATTTCGTTAGATAAAGATATTTAACCTAAATTATGGCAAGGGCTGCCTCTTTTTCACTCGGAGCGATGTACCTATAACATAACAATAGGTAGGTACTTAATTTTTTCTGTGAGTACGGTGACAGTGGTTATGTCTCCGCCAATAATAGGTCAGCTCGACAGCGGAAGCGCTACCTTCATACAGAATATCGATGTGCAGTAGTTCTTGACTATAAGAAGAGTCACTTCAAAAAATTCAGATGAATTGATAACCTTCTCCTAATCTAAAGTTATTTCAAATTTTATTCAAACATATTCCCAGTCGGCGATCTGCGTGGACGTCACAGGAGGCACCGACAGGCCCTTCACGATAACATTTAAGCCGTACTCAGCTGGAGATGTTCCGGTGCGCATTGACAATCTATGCGACGACCTATTCCTGAAACTACATCAGGTACCATTAAATATATATTAAACATTAAACGCTTCTTAAAAAATGATAATGTATAGAAGACATTTCAAGATCTAGACAATCATATTTATAGCATAGCTTCCCCTTGAATAAACTCTTGCATAGCTCCAGGTTATACTGGTAAGCTTCTGTCCATTTGCCTTAAAAATTTAATTATCTTATAATTGTAATTATAAACTAAACTCATTTTAGTCACTTAAATAAACAATTACATATATATATATATATATATATTGACGTCGTTGTGGCGCAGCCGTAGCGAACCTGCCTTAAACGCCACAGGTCGCTGGTTCGATTCCCGCTCGGAGCATAATATGTTTGTATTGACCATGCCAGCATATTTTCCGGTCTGGGTGTATTTGTCCTTGTCATTGTGAATGTTTCCGGACCCCGACACAGGATATCACTATCCTAATGGGGGCCGTTGAGTGTGTAGCGTTTATTTATTTATTTATTTATATATATATATCCAATATATATTGCCTCAATAATATATATATATATATCTAATATATATATATATATATATATATATATATATATATATAGCCTCAATAGCAGCGCAAGCTTCAAGTTTGTTTGGAGAGACAATAAGAGTATTAGTAATGCTTTGAAAATGTATTGCTAATACTCTTTACAAAAAAATCTTTTAATAAATTATCCAAAGGCCAAAAAATTACTGACCCTTCTCAATCTTCCAATCTGTTATTGTATCAACTTTTCACGGTTTCTTGTAGGTGGATTCCGGTCAAGTGGCATTATTGAGTCCATTCCAATCCATGTTATACACTTGGGACGATCCTGTCAAAGAGAGGGGCTTATTATGGAATATCTATAATAATAAGGGCAAAGGCTTTCTTGCAGACTTTTCTCAAGATGGGTAAGTTACTTCTAAAAAGAATTATTAATTAAGAAAACTCATATAAGGTTGCGTCCGGAGGGTCCGCTTTGGAACCCGGGGTCCGCTGTTGTGGCGCTTTGGTAGCGATTCCGCCTATAGCCTCGACGTTTGTTGGGTTCGATTCCTGTTCTGGCAGATGTATGTATTGATCTAAGAAATCTCCCTACCGTGCCATGAAGAATTAAGAAGACTGTCTTATAAAAAGTATGATTTTTTTAGATTTGGTGAGGAAAAAGTCAGTTTTCATTCCGTAAAGCACTCCACACTTGTCGCAACTAACAGTGTTACTTCTAAGCTATCATCTACCCTTAAACGACTAACTCCCAAGTCTCCTGAGCCATGCACGTCCAGCAGTGATGACTCCGACAGTACTGAACTACCAGACACACATACTAAAACCAAGAAGATGAGGAAAGATAAAGTTATCGTATATTGGATATCGTTCATGGATGGTTATCAAAGAGTATTCGCACTGGCCCAGGATGAGAGGATAGCTTATCAATACAAAATGAGGATAAACTCGGAACGTAGCAATTACGAGGTCTACATGTCCCTTGCTAGTGTTGGTTTGTCGGTTTGTGTTCAAACCAGTAACGGTGTCAGGGAACTTTCATATATAAGTGTCACAGATTCACTTCCAAGATGGGAGGTAAATGTTGGTAACAAATGGAAACAATTGGCGACAGATGTGACAGCGTGGATCGAAGAGAAGTATCAAACAGAACAAAAGAAATGTCAGCTGAAAGAATATTTACATATAGATTTAGAAAAGATGCAAATGACGAAGCCATTTTTCTCGGAACTCCGAAGATTTTACAATCCAGCTGTTTGGCTACAATTCCGGAGATCCGATACTCATACTTACTACCATCTGAAACTACAAAGACTGCAAATAGACAATCAGCTCCATGAAGCCGTGTTCCCTAGTGTTCTATACCCAGCTCCCTTACCTTCACACTTAAGGTCTCGTGACGTCAAACCGTGTATTGAAGTTGTCACGCTGAAGCAATACAGACCAAGTGTGAACCAAGATGTTTATAAATATTTAAAAGTTTTGATACAAGAATATTGTGTGAATTTAGATAGAGGTTTTGTTAATCATGTTTTTGATATTCTAAATCATTGGAAGATTGAAGAGAAGCCGGCTGTGCGGTTGAGGGCCGATCTAGCTCTGGTACACATGCCTCTACCGGTTATTGCGATGCGCAGTCAGACATCCGCTCAAAAGGACGTTGTCTTCGAATTCGTTCATCTATCACCCATCAAATTGATCCTGAGTTTGTCATCTCGAGGGTATTCTAATGACAATGCTGATAGTCCAACGAGGATGAGGTACGGACATCAGAGGGAAAATAGACCGAAGCTTTTCAATAGTGATTTATTGGAATACTTGTTCAACTCATGGGGGTCTTCTCTTTGTGACATGAAAGATGTTGTTATCAAGTGAGTATGAGATTTAATGGTATTTCACAACCAAACTTATCACTTTCTGTGTATAATATAAGCTTTCATACCTGCGTTAACAAATTAATAAGTAACACTGGTGGTAGGTCTTTTGTTGCAAGTGGCCGGCTAGATAGGTACCACCGCAGTGTCAAATATTCTACCACCATATAGTAGTGCTTAGGCATTACTGTGTTCTGGTTTGAAGGGCGCTGTAGGCGAATGAAATTACTGGGCAAAGGAGATTCAAGAACCAATATCTCTCGTTGGTAACGCGTGAGTGGCACCTACGAAAGGTGTTGCGCGCGCTCATAGGCTACGGCAACCACTTACCATCAGGTGGGCCATATGCTTGCTTGCCAACTTGTAACATAAAAAAAAATAGTGTAATTTAACTAAAATTGGAATATTATCCAAAAATTTGATACATACAGTTGTATAACTCAATAATGTACCTAACTAACCTAATCTTTTTCTTCTAGAATGAGTTATCTTGAACTTCGCAATGCGCCCATTACACTGCCTACGTTGTTGGATACGGCGAGTCGTCACTACCGGCTGCAGCTGGTACAGCAGTTCTACGTGCTGGTGCTGGGACTGAACATCCTCGGCAACCCGTACAGCTATATCGGTGACTTCTCGAAGGGTCTGAAGGACTATTATGAGCCATGTGTGGTAAGATAGCTCAATACCTGGTTAGGTATTATAAATGTTTTTTGACAAACTTTGAAGTTTGAAACAATTTTATTATATTTTAAATCAAATTTTGAATTTCACTGTACGAAATAAATGGTTTTGTCAACGTCTCTCCAGGGATCAGCAATATCTCGTCGTGTATCAGACGCGGCGCTGACGTTACTGAACGGAGCAGCGAAGCTTTTGGGTTGCGCGAGCGACTCCAGCGCTCCCAACGTTTTCGAAGACGCACCGAAACTTCGCTCTCCAAAAAGGCTTACTGGTCTGTTTCTAATCGAAATTGGGACCAGTTCCCCTATATTCTAGTATATTTACTCCATATAGTATAAACATTATTGTGACACCGTTATGGCGCTGTGGGTAGCGAGTCTGCTCTTAGCCTCGACGGTTGCGGGTTCGATTCCCGCTCGGGCAGATGTTTGCATTGATCTAACAAATATCTGTTTCGGTCTGGGCGTTTGTCCTTATGGGTTCCTGTTGTTATCACATTACATCTGATAATAATCGGTAACTCTTGATAAGTAAATTGCTCTTATGCAATTAATTACTGATTCGCCCTTAGGGTTGCGCAGGTCAGAGGCAATCGCTCTGTGTAAAAACTAGTAACCTGTCAAATCCGGATAAGAGTAATAAGCAGACTCTGGGTAAATACTCGTTTAGTGCCGGGAATAATGGTAGGAAGAAGAAGAATATAAACATTATTGTAATAACTTTATTGTTCGGATAACAGGTGATAAAGGTGTGGTCGTGGACGACCTGCCAGACGCTGTGCTAGAAGCAAATAAAAACAACCCAGCTAGCGTAGCTCTTGCTGTCACCGGTCTTATAGCGAGACCTACCTTCGGTGAGTATCAGTAATAATTGTTTATTTAAAATTTCGCTGAAGAGAAGTAGTTTCCAGGCATATGGGTTAGTTCAATCAAATTGACCCCAAAAGAGCATGTATTATAAATTATGTATATTTTGATATTGATCTATATGGTTGAATGGAACAGTGTTGTACTTATTTTCTAAATATTTCTATCTGCCCAGTCATTATCATCACCAAACACAACATGATTTTCTTTAACAACACTTTTTGCATGATTTTGCGCAATAAACAATTGTCAGTTAATTATTTAATTAACATCTTGGTGGATAAACTACGATAACATGGCGCGCCGCTCCCAATTAGAGTTTCAATTTGTAGTCATATCCTTATTTAAGAGTTTGTATGTATTTGGACGCAAATAAGCAATACCATGTCAACCCACACGAATGTCATTTCGAGAAAAACGCGTTTGAAAATTTTGAACAACTTGCTTTATATGATTTTTTTTTATTTATTGGTCTAGTTTTTGGCAATTTCAGATTTATGTAAGTTATTTTACTTATTTTCACAAAAAAATAAGTATACAAACTGCATATTTCGTATATAAAATAACCCAAAACGTTTAAAAATACATAAATTGCATGATTTGTGTTTGCGCAAAAAATGCCTTTCAGTTAGAAGTATTTAAAGCTTAAAACCCTACAAATATTAAAGATAAAATGTTCTTCAGCCATTTACCAACACTTCTGCATATATAACTCAGTTTCAATTTTGTGGGTTGACATGGTATTGCTTATTTGCGCCCATTTATCAGTATTCGTCTTCAGTATCAGGCGGGCAGATTTGTTAATTTTGGAGCAATGTCTAATGTGATCTTATCATCAGGGTCTTGAAGGACGTGCTTGGGCGTCTTAATTTAGTCGGCTTGCCATCTCTGTCTGTATAGATACTAGCCTGTCTAATCAGGGGATTCGAGCGATTGATCAAAATAGATTTGCGATAAGCTCTTTAAATGTTTAGCGATCGAATCAATTTCATAGTTTCTGTGAAGATTTACGTTGCGCATATACCATGGACGGATCCACTTAGCATATGTGGCCGACCGCTCAAGACAACCTATGTGCCATTTTTATAGAGTACCTACGTCATTGCAGCGCCGTACTAATAATTAAAAATTTTAATTAATAAAGGCACTAGTCGAACATCTAATCCATGGACTTATTTATGCATTGTGAGACTTTCACAAAACATACAAATTGAATTTTAGAATGTCGCGCCATGTTATCGTAGTTTAGCTATAAATGTTTTTTTTTCACCAATAAATGTTTTCTCATTTCCATCTGTGGATGCGTAGACGAGGACTTTGCTATTGTGAGATGTGAGTATTTTGAGCATGTTTATAGAATAGTAAATGAATTTGCACCGTAGTTGTGGATAGTGCATGATCATCTTGTTACACAATTACATAATATGTTTTTAAACCGCGATTTATCATTTTGTTTTATTATTTTATGATGGTTAGCAAACAACCATACGGTCCGTCTGATGGAGTCACCGCAACCTATGAACGCTTGCGATACTTTAAGTATCAAATGCGCGTTGGCGACCCAAGGGATAGGAGGGAAGGGATGAGAAGAGAAAAAGAAGGGTACAGTAGGGGTAGGAGATTGGGCCTCTATCACTCTCACCGGTCTCACGAAACGCAACAGTACCTACTGATACTATTACTTTACGCTGATTTTCTGTGAAAAGGTAGAACTTCCTCGTCCGAGCCGCCCCATTTGTGCTAGGAGAAGCATGGCTACCAAAGATTATTATTGTAATTATTATACTGTTTAAAAAAATGAAGTCTGAAAAGAATACGAGTAGTATTTGATTAACAATAAATCGAGGTAGGTACTAAACTCGTTGAAAGAGTAAATTTCAGAGCACTTAATTCCTAGCCGCTCTAAGTATTTCTTTAATATAATTTGCTTCTTAACATGTAAAGATTAAAACACATAGAAGTATGTTATTCATAGATGTGTGTCGCGAGACGGGTCGCACGGCGCTTTGGCGCCTGGCGGGGGCGGACGGAGCAGAGGCGGCGCTGAGGGCCTGCGTGCAGCGCGCGGGCGGCAGGCTCGTAGCTAGGCGCCGGCTGCCGCGACACTGCTCCGATGTTGACGTATTTTAAATTTTTCTTTTTCAAGTCATAGTCTTTTCATGGTATATAACAATAATAAATAATAATAAATAAATAAATAAATAAACGCTACACACTCAACGGCCCCCATTAGGATAATTATATCCTGTGTCGGGGTCCGGAAACATTCACAATGACAAGGACGAACACAACCAGACCGGAAAACATGCTTGTACGATTAATACAAACATCTGCTCCGAGCGGGAATCGAACTCGCAACCGTCGAGGCTTAAGGCAGACTCGCTACCCACAACGCCACAACGGTGTCAAATATATAGATATAGATTGAGCTATATGGCGTTAAATTACAGAGAGGGTTTAAAATAAAGGATAATCTAACAAGTAGCTGGGAAGTAGATATTAATATCATACGCAAGCACTACAAGTACATTGAATGTCATTGGTCAATATCCCAGCTTCATTCTTACTCTTACTTTCGCAAATGGGTCATTTTTTTGTTCGAACCACTTCATAGATAGCGCTATCTATTATCTTTCAATTTATACCAATTGCATTATATTACGGTATATACCATCTATTGTACACAGATTAGTATAGAAGAGAAACCAGGTAGTTTCTCCTTTTATAAATAATTGGAAAAAACATTAAAAACTATAGTATAGTACTCTCAATCTTAAAAGCTTGCTGATGGTAATTTGAAATAGCTGTAGGACTCATATAAAGGCAAATAACACATGTACTAACACTAATGTTAAAGAGATAAGTTATTTTTTTTAGCAATTATTTAATTTGTAGACTGTTTTATGTAGCTACTAATACGGATACAATCTGTGCAGGGCGTGCGCGTCTACAGCGCGTGGGCGTCGCGCGGGTGCGCGCTGCTGTGCGCGGTCTCGCGCGGCCTGGACGCGGACGCGGCCGAGTACGTGGCGCACGCGCACCTCGCGCCCTCCTCGCCCGCCACGCTGCTCGTGTCCACACGGTAACTTACAATACCACCCTCTATGAATGCCAGTGCGCTAAATGATTTGTATGTACTTTTTTAGGACAAAAGATTTTACAAGGCCAATTGACATGCAACACGCCTGAGGGTAAGCAAACCGTAGCTCATGTAAACTCACAATGTAAATATCGCCATATGATATTTTGGAACTTCATGCCTCCAGCTTACGTCTTGAATTACACGCTACAGTATGAATCCTGCGATTTCCCATCGATATTCTTTAAAAGGTACTTATGGTAGTAGTTTTCTGTCCATAGCCCAAGTTACTTATTACCAACAGTTATTTTCATTGTATTGAAGAACTATTATAACCGGATTATTTTCCCGGCGTCGGGATGTGACGACCCCATCGCCCGCTGTTGGGATAACCTCTGTCACAGCAGAGATTATTCCACCAGTGCAATCAGTCAAACTGGTGGTAGGTCTTTTGTTGCAAGAGGCCGGCTAGGTAGGTACCACCGCAGTGTCAAATATTCTGCCGCCAAATAGTAGTGCTTAGGGATTACTGTGTTCCGGTTTGAAGGGCACTGTACGCTAGTGAAATTACTGGGCAGAGGAGATTTAAGAACCAATATCTCGAGGTTGGCAACGCGTGAGTGGCACTTACTTATGGTGCTGCAAGCGCTCATAGATTACGGCAACCACTTACCATCAGGTGGGCCGTATGCTTGTTTGCCAACTTACAACAAATAGTTGAATATAGTCCCTGGCGATTATTTAAACCAAAACCGTCCAAAAAATACAATAATAATCTGATTATATCTGCCATTGTTGTTATAGTCACATAGCGGTGGTGCGCGCGGGCGCTCGCGGCTGGCGCGTAGAATGGGCGGCGCGCCTCGAACGACTGCTCGGAGCCCCGGAAATAAGAGACGGTGCCCTCGTCATCAGCATCAAACAGGTAACACAAAATGGGAATAATGATCACTGAAAAAAAGTGTCGCCTTAAGAATTGCTCCTTAGTATTTAAAAGCTAAATTGTACCGATTGTGGCAAACTTTTATTATGTCTTTGTACCGAATCGATTATTCAATTATTATTATAATTTTTAAATAAAAATAATGTTATTTTTTAAGTTTTGCTTAATTTCCAATGAATCGACGATCTTGTCTTTTCAATTCCGTTTGAAAGTAAAACATTTTTCTAATAATTCAGGATGAAATGGTGAACTACTATTCAACTGATGAGAAGGTGATTGAAATCCAGGACCCTCAGGTGCTGAGCTGGATACAAGCCAAGATCCAGTGCGCACTGATACACGCGCTTGAGGATAAGAGATGTCCCAGCGACCAGTAGATAGCTATGGTTGAAGGAATTAAGAAAAAATCTGCGTAATCATTCATTCGTTCAATCGGTTGATAAATATATCAGCTTAACATTCATTCAATACATCGATCGATTAATCGAATGAATGAATTATGACAATTAAAAATATATGTACGTTTATATTTATCTTTTAATTCTTAATTTTTTTTCTTATAGCAACTTTAGATCTTTATTTTTTTTTAATATTTTTATTGCGTACCTATTCTTTTCAAAACAATTTAGGCATTATGAGAAATGTCAACATCAACGTTGCAGTTTAGCAGAAAAGTCTAGTCTATGATATAGAGTAACGAAATTAAGACGTTACGTAGTAATTTATAAAAAAAAAGTAGAGTAAAAGTTGATGTTCAATGTTGTAAACTTTCAGGATTAATAATGAATGAAAATGATCAATTTACAAATATATTTTTTCTTTTAAATTTCTGCCACAATCTGTCAAATGTGATCTTACTACTCTTACTGTTACTATTTCTCGCCAGTGCCTACAGGGCACAACTAAAAGCCGACATTGGAGAAAAAAAATGCAATAGAATTTCTGACATATACAATAAATAAAAATATGAAAGTAGTTATGAGAGATAATTAAGTATATTTTGTGGATAGACTTACTATATTACGGATTGGCCTTATCATACAGACAAAATGACAGTCTCGTTGGTGCCCCTTCGTAAATTCAACACCAGTGCAACGGAACGAGTTTAGCTACACGCTAATATCATTCAGGCATGTTGTGCAAATCAGAACTGAACGAAGTTAGTCATATACGTATAAACGTATATGACTAACTTCGTTCAGTTCCGATGCTGTCTAATTTACGAAGGAAAACCAACAAGTTTGTGTAATTTTGTCTATATGAAAGGGCAAACCCATAGTATATAGTAAGGTTTATGATATAAAGCATATAATATTGTTAGTCTTATTTTTTCTTAATTCCTACCATCAAATAAATTTTTAGTTCAGTATTACAGGCATTCCAAAGAAAGCACAAGCTATTATTAATATTTGTTGGATAAGTATTATTAATGTTACAATGATCTGTATTAATATTTTACTTATTTTAAGCTTTTCGTGTGTATTTATTATTATATGCTATAAAAATATTATACATTTCAAAGGAACTTCTACAATGTTAACTAAACCAAACGTAAAAAATTAAAGGTGAAGATGATTTGATCTAGGATTCCAGTTATACGCATTGAAATTCCTCAAAATATAAAAGAAATTTTGAGCAATTCATTAAAACTGTTTTTAAAATACTGTCTCTGGCAAGTTTAACACGTTAACAGTCCTATTTGTCCGATAGGATTTATAAATATATATTAGATATCTACTGTCGGGATTGTGAATAGGTTAAATCATTTATCCATTAAAAAAAGGTTGGTAATTAAATTGGTTATCCATCAAAAAGCCTTTTAATATCAGTAAAAATGATATTCAGCCAAATATAAATTTTCATTTATTTTTGTTATATTTTTGACAATGATTTGGAAAAACCAAATAATTAAATTATTCTTTGCTTCTATTCAAATATTTAAATTAATAAATGTGGTAGGGAATAAATGTTGAATATTTTCATAACAATTATTTAGATTAGATATAAATGTATTGATGTTTCCTTCGTAACATTTTCAGCAAAAATTAAATAATTTAATATATATTATAAGTATGTATACCTATGTATGAATGGTCTATTAGACGAGGATACAGTGAACGCATATAAGCATTTATGTCTCCGTAGACAAATCGCAATCTAACTTATATCTCGATACCTTGCATGTGATTGACATATTTAAGCATTTATGGGTTTACTGTGGAGGAATTTTGTATTCAAAAACAAGCAAAAAAATCGATTGCTTACTAGCAACAACCTATTTTATAGCTTATTTAATCATTTCTAGAGATAAATTAACATGCTTATTTGCGGTAACTGTTCCAATACAAGTCAAAAATACGACTACTAAAAGTCAAACTGGCAAATAATTGACGATGTTGTGGCGCAGCGGTAGCGAACCTGCCTTAAACGCCACAGTTCACGGGTTCGATTCCCGCTCGGAGCATAATATGTTTGTATTGACCATGCAAGCATATTTTCCGGTCTGGGAGTATTTGTCCTTGTCATTGTGAATGTTTCCCCCGACACAGGATATTACTATCCTAATGGGGGCCGTTGAGTGTGCAGCGTTTATTTATTTATTTATAAATAATATACAGTATTGTTATTTTTTGTTAATTAAATTACATGCATCAATTTCTTTAAAAAAATTGAGGAAGTAAATGTATCTTTTATAATATATATCTCTATATAAATTATATAGGTATGTCTTTATGTTACACTTTTTCATCATCTGATACAATTGTTAATGTTAATATTAATGTATTTTGATATATGGCAACTTTCAATTTAGACGGAATTAAGGCATTCATAATAAAAATTAAAATATTTTGATACGATATTACGTAAAATAAGAATGAACTTGCTGCTTCAAACGAAATTATATAAAGTTTATTTGCTTTATATTGAATAATTATTGAAGTTATCTTAACGGCTCTCATTATTATTATTTCCGTGTTTACATTTCAATAATATAAATATCTATGAATGTATTTATTTATTAGGATAAGAATACCATTCATTTTCTTCTTTTTTTTTATTTAAGAGGGCCTTGGCACATTTATAAAAGGCCTAATTTTATTAAAACACGCAAAATATAAATGGAATTGAGTTTACACACAGAGAAGGAATACGTCAAATATTATATATTAATTGCATTTTCTAATAATTAATTTTTGCTGTTTTATTCTTCGTATGCCTATTACAGTGGAACTAACGAAAGCTGTCTCAGAAAGTGTCCTTCCAGTGCAAGTTTTTTTAATGTTATCGTTATTGCGTTTGAGACACTTTGTATGGAGAAACTCATATACGGTTTATTTGAGTTCGACATACTCGATACATGGAGCTGTTTTTTCTCCATACAAACTATATTGACAGTCAGCGTTAAAAACCCACACTGGAGGTAACTGATACTGTTAACACGTTCCCTGTCCGCTAAAAGACTGAACCACATATGGCTCAGTTAATTGTTTTAGTATTGCGTCGACTGCCTATACAGTGAATGGGTTAACACGTTGTAAAAAGGAAACAATAATATTTGATTGAGATAAGTACAAGTCACACTACACGAAGAGAGAGTATAAAATTACTTAATATTTGTCTACAAAAATACTGTTTTCGTTAATAAGGATGCTTTTGTTTCTTTAAAAAAAAAAATTAATTTTCTTTGAAAATTTCAGTGTTGTAGTCGTTGATTCCTTACTGAAAATAAATAACCCTAAAGTGTTTTTTCGAGTTCCCATTTCCTAATATATTGTACAGAATTTAAAAACTAATTGACAATTTTAATATTGCCAAAATGTTGCCATGCTAAAATTTGTTAAAATATGTACATTTAATAATCTTTCTAAGAATATTAATTGTTCTGTGGTATGGACAGCTTTCGTTGACCGAACTATATGAATGTTGCTAATTTATATATGTTAATCATTAATGTATTAGGATTTTCTAAACAGGGCAATTATATAATGTTTCACTGTATGTGTAGTTTTATTAAGTACCTTCTTACTATCTTAATCACAACCCTTCATCTCTATATGGAGCACCGACATCTCTAGTGTTGCCAGTTTTATACTGTCGTGGCATTGAAAATAATTGGAACAAAGTTCCTTAACGCAGCTTATGGGTAGTGCGATTTAGTAGAAATCGTTACGTAACGAAATGACGTATGTTGTGTATGTTTGCGTCTGTGTGTCGAGCCAATCACATGCACACAAGCAAGAGAGTGCGCAGCCGCAGCAGCAGCTCTCTCTCTCTCTCTGACCCTGTCTTTTTATCATATAACCTATTGAAAAATACAGATTTCATTTCGAATTCCATTCGGAGGATTTTCGATTCCATTGAAGTAAAAACGTAAAGAACTTCGTTCCTGACGGAGGACCCACAACCATCAAATTTTTTTAGAGTATCTAACCAGAAACAATTAAAAATTAACGAAAAAAGGCAATATTCAAATAAATTTATTTAAGCTCTGCTTTTAACAATTTATTAATCCTATATTTATATTATATTGCACTTATATTAGTGATTAAATAATTTAATCAGAATTTTCACTTGAACTGTAATCACAGACTAAAGAAATTGTACCTTTCACATCACTATTTTCATTTTTTTCTTGTAAATCTGCATTTGAAGTTATATTTGTTGTTGCACAATCAGTCTTTTCACTTATTTTATTCTTCTTTATTGTAATTCCTAAAGCATTACGAGTTAAAGGTGCATTTTTGCTTAATGATTCTTCCTTTTTTAAGCCACCAAAACTTGTCAAGAGTCCACTAGAACTTGGTAATGCAGGACTGTTTAATATTTTGCTTCTGGTAGCACTCTGCGACTCTTCCATACTACGGGATGGCATTAGAGCGAGAAGGGATGCCATATTTCTGTCTTCCTCTGTTTCAGGTAATAGATTAATGTTAAGAGAAGATTTAGCAAGCAGCAAGCTGTCATTGACTGATGACTCTTCAAGTTCTTTTCTCCTTTTCTGTGGAATTAATTTGCTATTTTAGTTTTTTGTTTGAGTGATTAGTTGGTTCTTGAAAATGATACTTAAACTACTTTCTACCATCTCACTCAATGCTTGCCATCATCAGGATCTATGGGCTAGGGTGACCACCATCATAGGTCATTCCAAAAACTAAAAGTGAGGAGCTTTAATTGATAAAGAAAGTGATTTTTGTTTCACATTAGATTAGTGTTTATTGTATGGATGCACATTAATCGGTTGCATTGAAATATTATGGATATTCTGATTGGTGGTAGATGAAATAAGTTTGAGAACTTTGCCCATCAGCATCAGCTAACGAATGATAATTAAACATTTTCTTACCCTAAAATTCCTACGTAATTCACAGTTTGCCTCGTAATCGTCTTTCCAGACCAATTCGTTCCTCCCGACAAGCTTTCCGAGTCGTGGTTTAGCAAGCTTGCTAGCATCTTCATCCCCTGTTTTATGTTCCAGTTTAAACATTGCATCATCAAAGAGTCTTTTTTGTGTCTCTTTCGTTTCCGGAACAATCTGCCCATTCTCCGTCGGATCCCATCTGTTTTCTTGACGTCTAGCTCCCGATACAATAACATAGTCTAAATTCTGAAATTCAAAGAAATTAGTAGAAATTATTTTATGAATATATAAAATGATTCAACGATATATGGAATTATAATCTGTATTAAATTTACACCGAAATTCATTTGTATGATAACATATACCTGTAGAACAGTGTGGTGGATTAAGTTCATAACAATGTGGAGACCTTTGCTCTGAAGTGGGTCATAAATAGGCTTAATCGTTAACTCTTGATAGGAAGTTTTCTCTTATTCCATGAATATTAAGTTTGATCTTTGGTTTGCAGAGGTCAGATGGCTCAGATGCTCAGGCAGAAGAATTAATAAATAATAAAAAGTTTACTCACAGCTGGATCGGTTTTGATTTCAAAATGGTTATCACATAAATGACATTTCATACGGAACTGATAGACGGGAGTGCTGTAATACATCCCTATTTTTGTCTTCTCTGCATTGTACCTCACACCCATACCTATGTGATTTTTACATCCCTCACACCAGATATTGTAGGGCATTTCAAACCTTATGATAAGGATACCCATGTGTAGTTTTCTGGCTCTTTCACGTAAAGCATGTGTACCCATGAATTTGTTAAGCCCCCCGACTTTTGGGTCGTAGTCGGGTGGGTAATACAAGTTTTGACCCTTGCGTTCACCCATAATTACTGATCCTAAAAAAAAAAAAAATAAGAAAAAGTTTATATTTTTAATCTAAGTAATAGTGAATATTATGTTATGACCTAATATGATCTAGCTATGAGGCTTTTATTGGAGTAATATAAATTTAAGTTCACTTACAATCACACCGCAAAATAAATGATATAAGATCTGCTAATTGATAATTGTGATTATTACGTTTTGCAGGAAAAACAGATTTCAATATCACTCGCGACAGTTATAAACTTGTCAAAAAATAAGTGACAAATTGACATTGACAATATCATTGTTTTATTTTTAAAGAAAAACTCGAATTTTGTTGCCACTAAAAATATTTGTAATTTTTATTTACACAAATTAGGGTAAATCGAGGTATAACTGGCCACTTTCAACAACTGGCCAGGTCTCATTAAAACTCTCAAAAATAAGAAGTTGGATACACAGAATCTGTCTGTTTTCGTTTTATAATATTGTTTATATTATAGGTTTTCATTTTAATTCACAATTGCTTTTCTATAATTAACATAGGGTAAATCAAGGTATCCTCTATCTATCAGGTATCCTTAAAAATCTCAAAAATAAGAAGTTGGATACTCAGAATCTGTCTTCTTTAGTTTTGTAATATTGTTTTGTATTTCGTTTATTTAAAGTCATTTAACCGAAAATGGTGTATTTAAAGGCTTATTATATTACGATCAAAATTATTAATTTCAGTAACAATTGTTTTTAATTATAAAAGACTTTGGTTAAGCCGCATATATTTATAAATATTTATATATTCTATCCGAATATATATTCGGAAGTTGTGTAAATACCAGCTTATCAAATTATTTTTTTGTAAGGTCAACCTGTGGGAAAGGGACACGAATACCATTTTGTGTGTCTCGTTCTCGAACAAATTTTCGTTTTAGTATGAAGTATTGAAAATTGAACTTAAATATTTAGTTATTAGGTATGAGTGTTAAGTAATAACATTAAATTACAAGTGATTGATCTTGTTCTTTATATTATTTCTATGACTTAAAATTGAAAGTTATATGGATGATGACACTAAGCTATTTAGGGTTCTTTAAGTAACTAGTATAGGTGACCAGTTTTGTGGCTAGTTACCTACTAAAACTGATATTGTTATATAAAATAATTAATGCCAAGATTATTTTTATTAAGATTGCAGGTAATTATAAAATCCATATTTACGTTGATTTCTTTTATAAATTGTTTTTCATTTCTTTTATTTTGTTGTTTTAACCAAGTTAAACTGTGGTTAGTTACTAAAGGATCATCATGCCAGTTCCTGATATTGATGGCCAGTTTTTAGTCGAATTGGATAGTTTTGACTTCATATATTATAAAACTGTAACAACTATGCTTTTAGGATTTTTATCATTCCCTCTTCAATTATGACTTTTTTTTCTATTCAGTGATAGCAAACAAGTATAATTTAAGTGATGGAAATTTGAACTGAAACAATTTAAAGTAGCCAATGTGCTTAAGTGGTCAGTTACTGTAGGTTTTACCCTATTTATATTTAATATTTTAGCTTTTTTTTATGACTCATCGAATGAAGATAGTTACGTAAGCAGCAGCCACTGGGTGCAAAAGAAACTCCACTTTACTTAAATTAAATTTTATTATTATAAGAATATATTTTTAATCTAACTAGCCTAGTGATTCCCGGTCGAAGTGGGACCAAAGAATGCTTTCTCACGGTCCGCACCCGGCGGGTGTTGGTTCCTTCTTTTGAAGCTTGCGACGCTGACACGGCGGTTCATATGTCCTATGTGGGAATATGGACTTATGCACTCTAGACGATTTATTTAGAATTAGTATACGTAACTAGATAGTAAACATCCACAAAAGGAAAAATTAATATCTAGCAACATTGACAGCTGTTTGACAGCTTTGCAAATTTTCGAAAGAAAATCTTGATCATAGTTATTGAGCTTTTCATTCAAAATTCATTGTTTCAATTTATTATCTTCTAATAAGTTAAAATATAACGTTTTTATAACAATTTTGTTCATATTTGTAGTGATGTGTAATGAAATGTTGTTCACTATAAATAGATCAAGCTTCAGTTAGTTCGTATTTTTCGGACTGTGATGGTTCACCAGACATATTGAAGGATATTTGCTAAAATGGGCCGAAGAGAAGAGCCGACCTGGGCTCAGGGCACTATAGGCCTTACCGCTGCCAGAGAGCGAGGTGACATTGATCGGAAATTCCAGACTCGCTTAACTGTAACGAGGAATATGATAGACAGACTAGGTTTAGAAAAGGAACTTCATGGGCATATGGGCTGTGTTAATTGCCTTGAATGGAACAGCGATGGATCGTGAGTAAATTCACGATGATATAATTTTACGCTACGTTTATAAAACATACTAATTGATGATTTTGCGTCGTAGGATATTGGCGTCGGCCTCTGATGATCTGCATGTAATATTATGGGATCCATACCGCTATAGACAAATACACAACATCTCTACTGGCCATACTGGGAATATATTCTCAGTTAAGGTGAGCTAATGCCAATATGACTAATTGTTGTACCATTGAAAGACTCAAATAAAATGTTTGTTTACATATAATGTAACAGATACCGGGAATATCGATTAGGAAATAAAAAAAAATGATTTAAACACTTTCACTTTATTGTGCACTCCGCCACGGTCAGTGATCGAATGAAATCTTTATAACAAATTGATTTACCAAGAAAACGTGACATAGTCAAATGTTAATTGAATGTGGACATGTGAATAATTTATGCGAGTCATATCAAAAACTATTTCTAATAATATTGACACTTGACTAAATCATTAACAATTACCTAAAAACCATTAAATCAATCAAACATTAATAATGTGACGTAAAAACTATGTGTATGCCTGTTACATTAACAAGTTGTCTATTAATTTTATCACTATATATATGACATTTATCTTAAAGTGCAAATTGGAAATTTTGTATAATATTTATTTATATTAGCAATAATTTATAATAAAATCAATAATTACTAAATGGCTTTTAGTAATTACATACGTAAGACATTAAGATTATAATTATTTATAATATTAATTCATAATGATATTATGTAAAAATATTCTTATCACAATTGATGTGCCTATAAAATTTTAAGACGTCTATCATCATCAGATCATGACCAATTATAATGTGACCAACTTAAAAGTACATATCAAATAATAGAAAATAAACATACAGTCAAACTTCTTTGTTTATTGCAGTAATTTAAAAATATCTCTTGAATAAAAATTAAGGAAAATACCATACCATTTCATTAAAAAAAATGTTTTGTATCTACATTCTTTATTTATAGTAATCAAAACAATAATATAAATTTTATCCTCAAATCCAAAACAATAACATTTTAAAGGTTGAGTAATTATATGCTCCATTAAAATTATATATATGTTGATATTTCTCTATAAAAAGTATTATTACATCAAAAATAAATAATGTAGAAATACACTTTTTATACTTTACAAAAAACATGTTTAACTTTTGGAAAATCAATGTATTTTTGTTCTTTGCGGGCTGTTTTTCTGCACTTAAACCTATTTTCTTCTGGACCATAATGCGTGAATTGTGTGCTCTAAGCAATGTATTCCTGGCTAATTACCCTTAACTAGATTGAGCAGGCTGGGCGTGGAAATTATGACATTTGACTTTGGGCTAATTCAATTCCTAATTACCAAAATATAAAATGTTATTCAGTTCATCTCCCCGGATGCGTTGGCGACATGCGCGGCTGATGGGTCTGTGCGCGCGCGAAGTATCAGCACTGGCGCTTCGCTGCACGAGTGCTCGTGTCACTGCGGACGCGTGAAGCGCCTCGCGATCGCTCCCGACAAGCCCCACATGCTGTGGTCGGCGGGTGAGGACGGGCTTATACTGTGAGTTTTACTTATTCCTATTGTTTGTCTGATTTTTAATTTCATTTGAATGACCCATATCTACTTTAAAAAAACGCTACACACTCAACAGTTATCATTAGGAGAGCTACATCCTATGTCGGAGGTACGGAAACCTTCCTGCTTGTTTGGTTAATATAAACTTCTGTGGCCCTTAAGGCAGGTTTGCTACCGCCAATGTCGTCAATTCATTAAAAAAAAATGAAAGATATTTCTTTCATATGCAATATTCTGGTTATTCAAATTAACTCCATTAAGTGATAAAAGAAAGGTTGAAAGTTGAAATATTTTGCTAAAATGCGGGGAAACCGCAGGTAGATCCTTACTTTTACATAAAAACCCTTTCTTATAAAAGGGTTTAAAAATTTCTTGTGTACCACAGGCAGCACGATCTTCGAGCCCCACACCGCTGTAATTCGGACTCGGCCAATGTCCTTGTGAACCTGCTGAACCACTTGGGACGTTACGCCGAAGCCAAGTGCCTGGCTGTTAATCCCAGAAGACCGTACCAGTTGGCTGTCGGTGCCAATGATTTCTATGTCCGTCTGTACGACACCAGGATGATAAAGTTGGCTATACTGCAGGTAATGCACTACCTGGAATAAATTTTGAATTGGTTATAGATTTCCAATTCTTCTTCTTATCATGTGGCCATTAAGCCAACCTAGCGACAGAGTTGTTCAGGTCACCCATATGGTTATAGACAGACATATAATAAAGTGTGTCACCTGGGACTGACTATTTATGTGTTATCTGAAATATATATATATAATGAGAGTCTGTCTCATTTGAAATAGCAAATAAACGCAAAACACTCAACGGCCCTCATTAGGACAGTTATATCTTGTGTCGGAGGTCTGGAAACATACAGGACAAACACACCCAGACCGGAAAACATGCTTGTATGTCAATACAAACACCTGCTCCGAGCGGGAATCGAACCCTTAAGGGCTTAAGGGAGGTTCTCTATCACTGCTCTTCAACATTGTCGTTATAAATCACCCATCCATAAACTGAATAGATTTAATGGTGCTTAACCCACTGTTTAACAATCAGGGAGCGGACTGGGATATTTAAGTACCTTTCCATTTCTGATAAGTTAGAGGTCTGAACAACTGCTGGTTGGCCACTAACAGCATAAGAAGAAGAACTGATTCATATTGTTTTATAAAGTAGTCTTAAGAACATGAAAATTTTCAATGTTCCTTAAGTTTGGTTTTTGAGTTGAATGTCCTCACTGTGCAGGAACAAGTGGGAGCTCCCACGTCTCGGCTGATGTGGGAGCGGCAGAACGTGCGATGCTCTCGAGCCGGTCACGGAGACCCTGACAATAATATACCACGTGCTGCTGTTCAATATTACGCACCAGGTGAGAGAGGATACTATTTGTTACCTTCATCCTACTAGTAATATAAATGTAAATATAATAAACATAGAAATGTTTGTTTGTCAAAACTGCTAAACAGATTTGGATGAAATTTTGATACTGATAGCTTAGTACCAGCATTACATAGGATACCTCTTATCCCAGAAATTTATACAATTCCTGTGTACTTATCGGTAAAGAAATTATAGGATGTATCAACTTGGAACATGGTCTCAATATACAATATTGCTGAATAGAAAAAGAACTTATATGCTCATAGCATAACAACTACAATAACGCAAGCGAAACCTCAAACATTACTAGTAAATCAGTCGTTGAATTTAGTTAATAAATTTTATAGGCTGTAGACCAGAAGGTTACAGGCTTAGGTCTTTATTATTACTGTTAAAAGTGGCTTACAGTAGTAACAGACATGTATGTAGATCTAAAATATAAAATTCTCGTGTCGCAGTGTTTGTAACCGAAGTCCTCCGAAAAATTTTCTTGGCATATCAGGTAGGTCTTAGAAACCGTCAACATCTATTTTTCATACCCCTAAATGCTAAGGGTGGTCCACCCCAAAATCTTTAGTTTATTTTTGGAAAACTTTTTTTATGATTCAACATTGAATAAACGTACATAATACAACCCTATATGTTTCACCCTTCTACCATCAACCCCTATTTTTATAGCGATATTAATAAGTCAATAATTTTCACCGGTGTCACTTCTGTTCACAATTAGATTCAGGGGACTCATGCTGCTATCGGCCCGACCCGTTACTAATATTATATATTTTGATCCCAGGTCATTTATCAATGGAACCGAACGAGCACACATTCCCAAAGAAAGCAACCACATATGTGGCCTTCAGTCACGATGGTAACGAGCTGCTCGTCAACTTAGGATCTGAGCAGGTACGATTTTTCTTACTGTTGATTTTTTTTTTATGTTACAAATTGGCAAACAAGCATACGGCTGACCAGATGGTGGGTGGGCGCCTTAGCGTATGAGCGCTTGCAGCACCATCAGTAGGTGCCACTCATGCGTTGCCAACCTCGAGATATTAGTTCTTAAATCTCCTCTGCCCAGTAATTTCACTAGCATACAGTGCCCTTCAAACCGGAACACAATAATGCCCAAGTCCTACTAATTGGCGGTAGAATATTTGACACTGCGGTGGTACCTACCTAGCCGGCCTCTTGCAACAAAAGACCTACCACCAGTGTGACTGCTTGCACTGGTGGAATAATCTCTGCTGTGACAGAGGTTATCCCAACAGCGGGCGATGGGGTCGTCACATCCCGACGCCGGGAGACATTTGAGCCTCACATTAAACAAACAAATTTTATTGTTTCTTGATATTATCTATGTTAGAGACTAAGTTAGTTTTATTTTTTTCTGCTATAACTTCAAATTTTGTTTTATAACAGACAAGAATAAGAAAAGAGATAAGATGTGTTCTGATGAGTTCTGATACGTCAAGTATGAATATGTGACCCATTTTTTTTTTTGGTGTCGGGGAGGAAATCTACTACTAGATACCCGGCGTCTTGGGAGAACCGGGTTATGTGGGAGCCACTAAAACCTCCTCGGTGGCCTACCTCAGTGTGTTTGTCAGGTTACGGGAACTCTTGCAGAACATACCAACGTGACCTGACAATCACGGTGCTCCGATTGGTAACGGAGCTCAGTCCCGGGGGGTCGAGTTGGCAAAGCCCCCCAGCGCTTCCCACGCAAGCGTACGGCAGTCGGGACTACACCGGCTGCCTTCCTCCTCAGGGCCGCCCATGTGACCCATGCTTTAACCCATACATTGTTAATTTTGGGAATGTTAAAATTGGCTATTAGCTTAAAAATTCTTTACATTGGGGAACTCAAGAATTAGGTTTATTTATTTTTAGGAAGTACTTATCAGTGAATAAAGTACTGATTTTTTTCAAAAACTTTGTTTATAGGCGAACAATTAAACATAAATAATTATGTGTTTTAACATGTTCCACCCCCGTAGTGGTGAAAGGGGGGTGAGAAACCGGCATGTGTAAAGCACACACACATTACACATGCCAGTTGACGTAATCGTGAAAGTTTTTGAATGTCCAGGTGTACCTGTTCGACATAAACGCGGCGCGCCGCCCCGTGCTGGTGGAGAGCTTCATCATCCAGCACAACCACGGCTACCGCGAGGGCGAGGCGCGGCGCGACGGCGGCGCCAACGGGACCGTCGAGCTGCCGCCGCTGCCCGACAGCGTCAACCGCCTCAAGGAGATGGTGAGCGGCGGGCGGGGCGCGGGCGGGGCGCGGGCGGGGCGTGGGCGGGGCTCTAACACGACCACAATGTCCAAAGTCCCGTGTCGAAAGCTAGAATAAGGAGAACAATGAACGGGGAAAATGTAACAATACTGCTATACATACTATTAACCATATTAAAGCAACAATGCAAGGACAGACACGTCAAATGCTTGTCAATCTTAATTCAATAAGTGTGAAACCGTAACACACTCAAAGGCCCCCATTAGGATAGTTATATCCTCTTTTGGAGGTATGGAAATATACAAAACGAACATAGCCCGGAACATGCCTGTACGTTCAAAACGAACATTTGTTCCGAACGGGAATCGAACCCACGCCCTATGGTGCTGAGGGCAGGTTCATATTTCAGTTTTAATTATTGATTAACAAACGTAACTGCACTTCAGGCGAACGACCTGGTCAACAAGGGCAGCTACACGCACGCGGTGGAGATGTACAGCCGAGCGCTGGCGGAGTGGCCGCGCTGCGCCGTGCTGTACTCCAACCGCGCCGCCGCGCTCATGCGGCGCGCCTGGTGAGTGAGTGAGTGAGTGAGTGAGTGAGTGTCGCGCCCCGTGTCGAGCTCGTCGCGCCTGGTGAGTGAGTGAGTGAGAGAGTGTCGCGTGTCGCGCCCCGCGTCGAGCTCGTCGCGCCTGGTGAGTGAGTGAGTGAGAGAGTGTCGCGTGTCGCGCCCCGCGTCGAGCTCGTCGCGCCTGGTGAGTGAGTGAGTGAGTGTCGCGTGTCGCGCCCCGTGCCGAGCTCGTCGCGCCTGGTGAGTGAATGAGTGAGTGAGTGTCGCGCCCTCGTGTCGAGCTCGTCGCGCCTGGTGAGTGAGTGAGTGTCGCGTGTTCCGCCCCGTGTCGAGCTCGTCGCGCCTGGTGAGTGAGTGTCGCGTCTCGCGCCCCGTGTCGAGCTCGTCCCGCCTGGTGAGTGAGTGAGTGAGTGACTGAGTGAGTGAGTGAGTGTCGCGTGTCGCGCCCCGTGTCGAGTTCGTCGCGCTTGGAGAGTGAGCATGTCGCGTGTCGTGCCCCGTGTCGAGCTCGTCGCGCCTGGTGAGTGAGTGAGTGAGTGAGTGAGTGTCGCGTGTCGCGCCCCGTGTCGAGCTCGTCGCGCCTAGTGAGTGAGCATGTCGCGTGTCGTGCCCCGTGTCGAGCTCGTCGCGCCTGATGAGTGAGTGAGTGAGTGGCTGAGTGAGTGGTGGTGAGTGTCGCGTGTCGCGCCCCGTGTCGAGCTCGTCGCGCCTGGTGAGTGAGTGAGTGAGTGAGTGAGTGTCGCGTGTCGCGCCCCGTGTCGAGCTCGTCGCGCCTGGTGAGTGAGTGAGTGAGTGTCGCGTGTCGCGCCCCGTGTCGAGCTCGTCGTGCCTGGTGAGTGAGTGTCGCGTTTCGCGCCCCGTGTCGAGCTCGTCGCGCCTGGTGAGTGAGCATGTCGCGTGTCGTGCCCCGTGTCGAGCTCGTCCCGCCTGGTGAGTGAGTGTCGCGTGTCGCGCCCCGTGTCGAGTTCGTCGCGCTTGGAGAGTGAGCATGTCGCGTGTCGTGCCCCGTGTCGAGCTCGTCGCGCCTGGTGAGTGAGTGAGTGAGTGGCTGAGTGAGTGAGTGAGTGATTGTCGCGTGTCGCGCCCCGTGTCGAGCTCGTCGCGCCTAGTGAGTGAGTGAGTGGCTGAGTGAGTGAGTGAGTGAGTGTCGCGTGTCGCGCCCCGTGTCGAGCTCGTCGCGCCTACTGAGTGAGTGAGTGGCTGAGTGAGTGAGTGAGTGTCGCGTGTCGCGCCCCGTGTCGAGCTCGTCGCGCCTAGTGAGTGAGTGAGTGGCTGAGTGAGTGAGTGAGTGAGTGTCGCGTGTCGCGCCCCGTGTCGAGCTCGTCGCGCCTAGTGAGTGAGTGAGTGGCTGAGTGAGTGAGTGAGTGAGTGTCGCGTGTCGCGCCCCGTGTCGAGCTCGTCGCGCCTAGTGAGTGAGTGAGTGGCTGAGTGAGTGAGTGTCGCGTGTCGCGCCCCGTGTCGAGCTCGTCGCGCCTAGTGAGTGAGTGAGTGGCTGAGTGAGTGAGTGAGTGAGTGAGTGTCGCGTGTCGCGCCCCGTGTCGAGCTCGTCGCGCCTAGTGAGTGAGCATGTCGCCTGTCGTGCCCCGTGTCGAACTCGTCGCGCTCACTGATTATGAAACTTTAAATTAATAATTTAACTTTTTCCTTACCAAGGTCGGGCGACACCTACGCAGCGATCCGCGATTGCTACATGGCGATCAAGCTGGATGCGAACCACGTGAAATCTCACTTTCGCCTGGCCAAAGGCCTCATGGACCTGAAGCGAGCCCGCGAGGCCCACGAGTGTCTGCTGTACTTCAAGGACAAGTTCCCGAAGCACGCCGAAAGTCACGCCGTGTTCCTCCTGCAGAAGGACATCAATGTCGCCCTCGAGACGATGGAGACACAGCCGGATGAAGGTAGTGAGTATTTTTCTCCAGTATACTATAAATATTTAAGAGATTCCCTTTATCAGGTTTGTTAAACATAAGTTAAAAATTAATGCGAAAATGTCGATTTTGTAACTGAATAGAATGATATATATTTTGTTTAATATTCCAGCCCAATTCTTACTCTTATTTTCACACATACGCCATTTTTTATTTTAGTTCGAACCCCTTCATAGGTGGCGCTAGTTGATCCTAAATTTTTTTTACAATTTCAATATACGGCATACATTTTTGTTGTCACGACGGTTAAAAAACAAGCCTTCGGTCCACCTGATGGTAAGCAGTCACCGCAACCTACGAACCAACCCAAGGACCAGGAGGGACGGGATGAGAAGGGAAAAAGAAAGGAACAGAGGGGGTACGAGATTGGGCCTCCGGCGCTCGCACTCATCGCATGAAACGAGCCGGCCCTTTTGTGCTGAGAGAAGCATGGCTCTACTACCGTACACTATATATTGTCTTCTACATCTATGGTTTTTATTAAACACTTTGCAATCCCCTCCCTCCTCTCTTGTAGCTACCGAGGAGGAGGGTCAGGGGGGAAGCGCCCTGGAACGGCAACTGCGCTCGTCCGCTCTGGACTACAAGTGCCGTTTCCTGGGGCACTGCAACACGACTACTGACATCAAGGAGGCTAACTTTTTGGGTCCGGAAGCTAATTTCGTTGCTGCCGGGTATGTTTGAATTCATTTTTGGAAACAATAGTAACTCGTAGACATCGTCTCGTAAGAAAAAATGGTATCCCCCCACAATGTGACAATTATATACAAATGTGTCCATGCGACAATGTAAGTTTTATTTTAATATTATTATATCAAAATGGTATCTAATATGATTAGTGTAAGCGCTGTAATATAATAATTTAATTTAGTGAATATATTAAGGATACCAAACCTTGGGAATGAGCCGATCTTTTCAGCGTTTTCAGTGTTCATTATAATATGTAAAAAATTTAGCTACGCTTATTTAGCTAGCTTAAAAAGTAAGTTTGTTTTTCTGGTTCTTCTCAGATAGAGGTTTAATTTCAAAGCCGGTGGTAGAATCTGACTTTCAACATACAAGTCTCATCCTTTTTACTTTGAATAAAAATATTTCATTTAATAACGAATTCAAGGTCAAAGTGTTTTCCCCTTAAGTTAATTAATCTTCTTCATCCTAGCATTATTTATATTTATGTACCCAGGGTCTGCTTATCACTCTTATGCGGATTTGTCAAATCCGGTTACTAGTTTTTACACAGAGCGATTGCCATCTGACCTCCGCAACCCTAAGGGCGAACCACTAACTCATTGGATAAGAGCAATTTACTTATCAAGAGTTAACGGTTATTATCAGATGTTATTGATAATAACCGGGACCGACAGCTTAACGTGCTCTGCGAGGCACGGTGGGGACACGGACAAACGCCCAGACCGAGACAGAAATTTTAACAACATCTGCCCGAGCGGGAATCGAACCCCCAACCGTTGGGACTAAAGGCAGACTCGTTACGTGGGTAGCGAGTCGCCACAACGGTGTCAAGTTATTACAACAAGTTATTAGAGTATTAAGTGAAATTACTTATTAGATATTAACGATTATAGTCTTATAAAAGTATATATCGTTGTTATGTACTTTATCAATAGAAAAATATGAAAATTCATTTCTCAGTTCGGTTTTGTGTGTGGGTGATGCACGTGGTAAAAAATTTAATTAAAGGATGAGGAAAGAGTCGCTATGGGGAAGCCACTGGAAGTTCTACATATCTCTGTGGTATAGCGTGGCGTGACCCGCCTCACAGCTAATCCGTGTCTATTCCCCGCCAGGTCCGACGACGGCAGCATGTTCATCTGGTGCCGCAAGTCGGGCAACATCGTGCGCTGCCTGCGCGGCGACGAGTCCATCGTGAACTGCGTGCAGCTGCACCCCAGCGCCTTCCTGCTGGCCACCAGCGGCATCGAGGCCGTGGTGCGGCTGTGGAGCCCGCGGCCCGAGGACGGGCTGGGCGAGGCGCGCGTCGTGAGCGAGGCGGGCGCCGCCGCCGCCGCCAACCAGCAGCGCATGCGCAGCGACCCCTTCGAGGCCATGCTGCTCAACATCAGCTTCGCGGGCGGCGCCGAGCGCGACCTGCACTCGCCGGCCTGCCGCGCCACGTGAGCACACCCGGCCCCTCCCGCACACGTACACGAGCCGGCCCGCCGCGCCACGTGAGCACACTCGGCCCCTCCCGCACACGTACACGAGCCGGCCCGCCGCGCCACGTGAGCACACTCGGCCCCTCCCGCACACGTACACGAGCCGGCCCGCCGCGCCACGTGAGCACACTCGGCCCCTCCCGCACACGTACACGAGCCGGCCCGCCGCGCCACGTGAGCACACTCGGCCCCTCCCGCACACGTACACGAGCCGGCCCGCCGCGCCACGTGAGCACACTCGGCCCCTCCCGCACACGTACACGAGCCGGCCCGCCGCGCCACGTGAGCACACTCGGCCCCTCCCGCACACGTACACGAGCCGGCCCGCCGCGCCACGTGAGCACACTCGGCCCCTCCCGCACACGTACACGAGCCGGCCCGCCGCGCCACGTGAGCACACTCGGCCCCTCCCGCACACGTACACGAGCCGGCCCGCCGCGCCACGTGAGCACACTCGGCCCCTCCCGCACACGTACACGAGCCGGCCCGCCGCGCCACGTGAGCACACTCGGCCCCTCCCGCACACGTACACGAGCCGGCCCGCCGCGCCACGTGAGCACACTCGGCCCCTCCCGCACACGTACACGAGCCGGCCCGCCGCGCCACGTGAGCACACTCGGCCCCTCCCGCACACGTACACGAGCCGGCCCGCCGCGCCACGTGAGCACACTCGGCCCCTCCCGCACACGTACACGAGCCGGCCCGCCGCGCCACGTGAGCACACTCGGCCCCTCCCGCACACGTACACGAGCCGGCCCGCCGCGCCACGTGAGCACACTCGGCCCCTCCCGCACACGTACACGAGCCGGCCCGCCGCGCCACGTGAGCACACTCGGCCCCTCCCGCACACGTACACGAGCCGGCCCGCCGCGCCACGTGAGCACACTCGGCCCCTCCCGCACACGTACACGAGCCGGCCCGCCGCGCCACGTGAGCACACTCGGCCCCTCCCGCACACGTACACGAGCCGGCCCGCCGCGCCACGTGAGCACACTCGGCCCCTCCCGCACACGTACACGAGCCGGCCCGCCGCGCCACGTGAGCACACTCGGCCCCTCCCGCACACGTACACGAGCCGGCCCGCCGCGCCACGTGAGCACACTCGGCCCCTCCCGCACACGTACACGAGCCGGCCCGCCGCGCCACGTGAGCACACTCGGCCCCTCCCGCACACGTACACGAGCCGGCCCGCCGCGCCACGTGAGCACACTCGGCCCCTCCCGCACACGTACACGAGCCGGCCCGCCGCGCCACGTGAGCACACTCGGCCCCTCCCGCACACGTACACGAGCCGGCCTGCCGCGCCACGTGAGCAACTGCACACCACACGCACGTGCACTCGTTGGCAAGCTGCGGGACACACGCAAACACTCACTCTTACCCGTACATACATATGTATCCATCCACCACACACAATTAACATGCTCACACAATTTTTACATCACAATGAAAAAAAACATTAAATTTGTTTTTATTTAACTTGGTATATTTTAATTTGTTTAGATATGTTAAAAAAAGCGCGTGGTCATACGAACACGTGCACATATTAAAACGGACTAAAATGTGCCATAAAAGCCTTTTTTTAAAACTACTGTTATTAATGAATAGTAAAAATATTTTGTTTTACTATTTTTCATTGAACCAAAATTGCTATAATTTTTTTTTATAATTTCAGGTAAAAGCGTGAAGAAAGAAGTCTAAGAATTGGATTGATTGCGATCATCACGAAGTCATTTTGTAAATATAATTATTATAATATTAATTATTACTCGTTATTATTTTATCGTTGATATCATGTTTTATGATGAAAAGATTTCTTTTAAAACCGTATAAAGGTGCCAAGTTTTTTTTTTGTTTTTTACAAAAAAAATCCTTTCAAACTTCCATAAATAGTTAGTATAATTAGAATTGTATAGTGAATATGAAACGATTTTTCTCGAAAAATACAAAAATTATATATCTCAAAACTTATTAAGATAGGTCCATAAAACATTCATAAATGTAAATATAATAATGTTCTCGACAAACTTTATAATCATTTAATGATGGAAACAAAATAGTTTAAGTTAATTTCATAAACATTTTAAGGAATCATGGACACCAGAAAATATATTTTAAGCTTATGACGTTTCATTATGTCACACGTTGTTGGAAAGATTGAGAAGGGGGGATGGGTATTATTGAGGAGGTAAATTATGATATTTTGATTTTAGAATTTGAAAAAAATAATTTCATTAATAATTTGTCTATGGATTTAAAAACTGCTCTGAACGACATCCATTTAGCTGGGTTTTTTTTCTTCTAGTAATTGGTTACAAAAATAATGCTCGCCTTCATAATTAATGAAGCATTATGATAATAAAAAATAAGTATAAAAATAATCAAACCCCTCCCTTGAATCCATAACTGTCTTAAGTAAGACGAATGACATTGTAAAATTTTACTTATCAACCCCATCTATCGTACGTAATGTAAAGTTAAGCTTACTTCAGATATTGTCCTGTAATGTGCTCTGATAAATTTGGACTTTAAAAATTATTGTTTTGAGACGGACATTATATATGGAAACATACTGTTGCGCTGGTGTTGAATTTACGAAATAGCACCAGCGAATCTTAGACATTTTTTCTCTATGGAAGGGGTGGGCCGGGCCTTAGTTTAGATTGAATTTTGTGAAATGATTTATTTTTCCGATATTATTTTTTTTACCACTGCGCGATATTAAAATTATGTTCATGAAAATCTAAAGATTAAAAGTTTAATCATTATAAATATTAATGCAGTTTTATTGTATTTTCTTATTTTATCACAAAAACTTATAGAATAACATTCTAATTTATTAAAAATCATCTTTTTAATTTTATTTTTGACCATTTCTTTGAATTGATGTTCACTAAAACATTAATCTGCCCCACTGTGGGGTATTTGTGGGTATTTTTTATATTTATGGAAAAAATATTTTTGATTTTAATCATTCTTCGTATCATCGTCATCGTCTTATTGGATAATAAGTATGTTTAAATCAGTGTTTTTCAACCTGTGAATCCTACTTGCCAAGAGATCCCATTCATAAGACATGGAAACAGCATTTTAGACCATCTAATAAAAATGTTTCATATTGAAAATAGTTTTAATTGTATTTTTGGGTGACAAATTATTTTGTCCGCTTGAGGAAGTCGATGTTAAAAGGTTGAGAAACGCTGTCGTAAGTGAATAATGAAGCGAAGTGAGATATAGCTATAGTGTTAATAATTCTATTTTAAATATAAATAGAGCATCATTTAAACTATGGAGAATAACACGTATATCGATTTATATTATAAATATAATGTACAGTCGAGGAATAAAACCTGGTTGGGATTTTTTTATTGACGGGAAAAACAAAATGCAAAATAATAATCTCATTGCTGAATTTAATTAAATATGTAATTAATTTCCGAAATGTTTGACAATTCTCATATTGTAAAGAAATGACAAAGATATTTTTATATATATAAAAATATATAGAGCAGTGCTTCCCAAACTTTTTTAAAATGCTCCCTACATACATACAGCATTTTTGCTACGACCGGCTTCTCCAGCTTTTCTGCCAAAAATATTCTAAAGGCACTGAAAAACGTATTTAAATATAGCTTCAGCATGTGGAATCAGCATTAAGTTCTTGAAATTGCTAATAACATAATTGTGTTACCACATACGAGTCCATTTTGTAACATTGACATAAAATCTATGTTATGATTTGTAGCTATTCATTTTCAACGCGCGCTTACTAGAGGGCACTAAATAAGCATTTTAAACGGGCACTATAAGGGATAGAGTTTGGAAACCCCTGCTTTAGAGCATTAATATGCCGGTAGGGCACATCGCGTCAATGTAATGGGTGCAGGCTCTTAGAATGAGCATTTAGCTTAGAATTTTAATTGAAAATAAACAGAATAGTTTCTAAAAAGACAATTTTTTTAAAAAACACTTTTCATCATTCTGGTATATTATAGTTGTAGATAAATAATTTAAATAATCATTAAATTTCCTCGTCTGTACGTAAAATTAAGACTAAGTATGACGTAGAGTGTGTAAGGACGCTTCTTAAAGTTCACGTTTTTTGTAAAAGAGTCGAGTCGTCGATATTTTTTTTAAAAACTAGATGTTGTTAATTAATAAAAGATTTGTTAGAAAATGTTCTCTTTTTATTTATAATTATAACCTTTATTCGACATAATTTCTTGAGATTTATTAAATGATAATTAATCATTACTTCCTATTTATTTTATACACAATAAGAAAAATACTTATACATAATTAAAAAGTACAGCATCAAGAAGTTAGCGCATGACTAACTTCGTCGTTCGTTCGTGTTGAATTTAGTAACAGGCTTTTGCCTGAATGACATTTTGTGTGTATGGAAGTGCCTGTCCATAGTATACAATAAGTCATAAGTCCATAGTATACATTAAATGATTAAATTTCATGATCATAATTTATAACATATCAGATTTAACGAGTTAGGAATAATATTTTCATTATCAATATGATATAATAACTAGGTACTATAATAATATCTTTATTTTAATCATGAATACCTACAATTTGTAAGCCACTCCACACTTATTATGTTAAAAAGGTATACAAACAAAAAAAATACATGCGATAAAATGTGAAAATGCTGATTCACAAAAGATCATCTTATCAGTAAGTATAGTGCCGTCATAGACTCGTTGGTTCCCCTTTGTAAATTCAACACCAACACACACTAACTTCGGTTACGTTGGGCAAATCATAACCGAATATCGAACGAAGTTTGGTTGCGACTCGCTTCAACCCGTAGTGTTAGTGTTGATTTTAAAACCAATGAATCTATGACATTGTCTGTATGGAAGGTCCCTAGTATATAGTAAGTCCAGTGGCGGATTTACAAATTTGCAAGGTATAGGCTGTAAGGTTTTTCCCGCCCTTGTCTCTACAATTGTCACGTATTTGGGCAATGGCTTCTGTAATACAGGTACTCTCTTAGTTCAGAAGTCAGAGTTTTATACATAATCTTGTGTATTTCTTAAAGCCTATATTGTATGCCTAGTTTCTTTCACAACTTGAAACGTCAGTGGTTTGAGTTTTCCGGCATACAAAGGTGAAGTGCAATGACTTTGTTATATCATTATGTTGTGACTGAGATTTTTGTCAGATGTCAAAAGATTATTGAAAAAAAAAATTTTCTATAATACAACGAAGGGGCGATTACTGGTTGGGGGCGGCGAACCAGCGGTTCTACTCTAGAATATGGGAGTTCGCTAGGTATTTCGGAGGAATAATGGGAGTTCGCTAGGTATTCGGAATGTACAATTGAGAGGGGAAAGTCATCGGCAAATTGGTGCAGATATCTACCTGTAAAACATCTGAAAACCGTCAGCCAAAAATCTTTTTGATTTCTATGAGATAGCAAAAAAAATCTGTCTCCAAATCTGCCGCCCAAAGCTCAAGCCTACTTAGCCTGCTGGTAAATCCGCCATTGAGTAAGTCTATAGTTACAAAACAATCTTAGCATTTTTTTCAAAATTAGCGAGTCTGGCAGACGTTGTGCTGCCACGAAAATGAAATATACAAGGTAGACCCGATAGCATTCCCGAATTCACCGGAATACACAAAAATATCAAAATCGGTCCAGCCAGCATAGGAGTTCAGTGACATACACACGTACAGTAGAATTATATATATAAAGATTATGGTGGATTCCTGATAAAAAGTATCCGGAGAGCATTGCGCCTGGGAGCAGGAACTCTGCCCCCGTTGGCGGTATTGAACGCCAACGGTGGTGGAGTTACCAAGCCCAGGCACGTTCGAAGAATCATTTTCTTTCTTCTTATTTCTTATTGTATTCGGTTTTTCTTCTGATTTCTATTGTGACAAATTCTTCATGACATCGCAACAATTTTTTAGTTGTGCTTGAAGTTTCTTTTTTTTTATTTCCGCGTTATTTTGTTGTGCTTCGGCTGTAGACACTGCATGCAGATTTTCATAATTTTTTTAGCCTGAAAAAATACAAATAAAATTTTTAAATAACATTATTAGTAAAACGAATTAAATCTAAATTTGAATTTGTATATAATGATGATTTTACTAGAACGCTTATAATGTAATTTACGTAGTACAGATAAAGCTTTGAATCCTGGCTGGAGATAATATTAGAGAAATGTTCTAAATGAAATTAACTCGGTAAGGTATTTAACAAAAAGGCTAAGATATGGTCTTCATTTGTTTTTGTTTTAAAAGAGAAATACTCGGATCTTTTGTCCCTTTTACTCCGATCCAGATTTTATCCCAGAGAAAGGATCGCTCGAACGCCGGCAAAGTATTTGAAAAGGAAAAAAAAATGTCGACGCCATTTTGAAAGCGATTTCTGTTCTTATTTACGTCTTATCACTTCGACATTGAGTTTCATTTGATCTGCGTCAACATTTTATAGAAGTACAGAGTAAATATTTCAAGTTTCCCGCTAATTTAATGTGTAGGCGCCATTATAATTAGGTACTTATTAATTAATTTTATAAAACGGACTTTCTGTATATCTTTCAGGTCGTTATAAAAATTTTTTTAAGTTTTACCCAAAATTATAAATTATAATAAAATATTATAGGTTTTAAATAATGATTTAAAACTATACTTATTTAAATAGATACCTACTTTCAGAAAAGCTTTACTTGAAAATGGTTTTATAAAGTCAATTAGTAATTTTAACTTTTTGTAATATCCATAATAATTGTTCCTCAGGTTAATATGGCATACCTATGTACCATTGACTTACTATAAACTAAGCAACGGCTCTCCACACAGAAAAAATGTCCAATGCTCGCTGGTGGTCTTTCAGAAATTCAGCGCTTTTCATTGCCTTAGCGCGAATTTATAAATGAGCACTAGCGAATCTTTTCTCATTTTGTTAGTATAGTAGGACATGTCTATATATAATCAGTCTCTGTACAAAAATGTTTACGATAAAAAATATTTAAATTTGTTTTTATGAAACAATCCAAGCTACCTGGTCTTTAAATACGGACTTCGAATTCTTTGGTATACAATTCAAATGAGGCGCTCAAAAAACAAGGAGACAAAGCCGCGGCCTGCGCCTAGTTACAATATAATGCTGATGCTACAAAATGTAGTTCTCATAATGAATCATCGAAAATCTTACGTGGGCGCACCTACGTGAGGAAACCATATGTACTATATTATATGCCTTATTGTTAGGTGTATAAAGATTATTATCTCGTGAAGATTTTTTTTTATTGTAATTGTAAGCTGATCGAATTGCTTGGTTTATAAGCAGATAACAGTGGAAGAAAGTTGATAGTTCGGAACAAAAGAATTTTTTAAGTTCAAACGCGTGAAGATTATTTGTATGAATATGATATTACATTTTTTATGGTCGTACCTACTGGCTTCTGCCCGTGTCTACGTCTGAACCAGTTATAATACTATGTACGAATTTATAAATAACTTGCTTCTAAGCAGCGTTTCCCGGAACTTGTAACTACTGAAAAATGCAAGAATATAATGCATTTTGAACAATTTAACTAATAACTGTCGAAGAAATATTCATTGTGCCCCCATCTAGACCCTAAATTAAGATTGTAAAAGAAAAGAAAAGTTAGTAAAAGATTATTATTTGACTGAAAATAACTAAGACGACATTAGTATATAACTATATTTATTTAATTATATATATATATATATATATATATATATATATATATATATACATCTTGCAAATCATGTTGCGTCCTACATGGCGACTTTTACCAATGATACTGCGTCCGACCGACTTGATACGTCCGGTATACGGACGCAAGATTAACCAACTACCATTTTTGGTCAAACGATTATTTTTCATTAATAGAATATGTGGACAAAAAATTGGCATGGACTCAATTTCGTCACTAAAATGTTTTCCAGCGTATTTTATAGTTCAGCCATCGACCGCGCGGATTTTGGAGGCGTTTTTAAGGAGTGTATAATTTTAATGTATATTCCGCGTTTAAGTTGCAGATTTTATTGCATCCCATTGAATTAATTATTTTAAAGTTTTTATCAATTCTCCACGACTATCTTCTTGCGTCCAGTATTTTATTTCAAGTTGGGAGAACGCGCGATACCTACAGGGGCCGTTTAGGGTGCAAGGTCGGTGGCATGTTTCATCGTGTTCATGTTTGTGAACACAGATAGTGGCGGGCGGTTATGAATGATTAGTATAATCGAATTACTTTGTAACACTAATGTTGATAATCGATTATGAAATTAGTACTACTTTATTATTAATTTGTACTACTAATCCTGTTTTTTGGATAAGAATTGAGAAGTCATTATTTTGTTTGTTGTTATACGTAAGTACATAAAGCAAATAAGTATTTACAAAATTATAATGTTTTATGCTTCCTATAAGAATATTTTATATGATTTTTAAGCACATTATTACACTTAAAAGGCTAACACGTGCTGTTATGTATATTTATATTCTACTCTTACAGTTTATAATAAAAGCACAAAAACATAAGAGGTTTACATATGTTATTTTGATGAGAAGGAATCTCGTGCCAGTTGACCGATCATGGTGTCTCGCTTGCAAATACTAATTCTTATAATCGAGATATCTCGAGACATCTTTATATTCGAATGATTTCATTAGGTACGAAGTATATCTCATAATCGCCAACCGGCTACCGGCTACCGCTAACACATACAGCGCTCCGTCTCGCGCCCGGTAAGACGCGAATTGGTTACCAGTTGTTTAGGAAAAGGTGTCTGTTTAGTTTAAGTACATTTTATGTTCCGCAATACATACCAAATAATTAAATTGTAGACTGAACTGATGTTGATAGTTAAGTTGGCTACTAGATTATTTTTGGAAAGTTATTGTTAGTTGATAAATCTAAACATTTAGCGATGTTAATGATTAAGAAAATTTTAAAATTGGTTAATATCGGCTAATAGTTTACAAATATGATTGATTTGTTGTTTTCAATGTTTATTTTTATGAGGGTTTTGTTCTAAATTGTAAAACAATGAAAATAAAACTAAGTCCTATATTATTATATGCCTTTATAAACTTATTTAAAAATGTCTGCAAACTTATTTCTTTACACTATTAACCTTGTTTTGATGTTATATAAAAATAGTATCATATAAATTCGAATATATTAAGAATTTTGAAATACCCCACTCTGGGTGTTAAAACATAATTGAAAAAGTTTTAAATACAATTTTTGATAATCCGACTAGATGTAAATATGAAAGGACATTGTTTCTACATATTTTACCCACTCATATAACTATTATTATATTATAATTTATAAATCTATCGACAATATAGTTTATAATAAAATTAATTATTAGATGAAAATAAAAAACTTACTGCTTTAAAAATACTAACTAAAAAGTGAAAAAACTATAATATGATTAAACAACTTAATTAAATAAGACCAAAATAGGAATACAATTTTTCTATATCTCGCTTCGCTCTCGGGGTATAATCTTTTTTTATTAATGTTATGACGGTTGGCAAACAACCATACGGCCCGCCTGATGGTAAGCAGTCACCGGAACCTATGAACGCTAGCGATACCTGAAGTATCACCTGTGCGATGCCAGCAGGAATAGGAGGCAAGGGATGAGAAGAAAAATAGGGAACGGAAAAGAGGGGGGAGATTGGACCTCAGGCGCTCGCACACACAACACAAACAACAGTTACTGTTACTTTACGCCGATTTTCTGTGAGAGACGACGTTTTTCTTTATTGCAAAAAACCACATCGAAATGGGCTTAATAGTGTTTGAGCTAAATGGTAACAAACAAACAACCCTAACCCCTACACGCGTATATACCACCTCCGTTCCGTTCCGTCCGTCGTGGAAAAAATTATTATCTGTTGCTCCAGAGACAGTATCATCACTGTTATAGCTGGAAGCGGGTTGACTAGTAGGATGAATACAATAATACAAAAACAGTATTCGGAATCACAAGCATTTCAAAAATTGTTGGATGTAACTTTGCTAGCATAACGTTTGTAATATATGTGGGGCATTATATGGAATCGATTTGAACGTAAGTTTTGATGGAGGTATGAGTAGCCGTGCAGTGTGTAGAAGGTATACGGAGATATTCACTGTGCTGGATAGTTTTGGTGATGAACGGATGCGCTAAATTAGCAGGAAATGTCTTAAACTGAATATTAACATATCAAATAAAAATGAAAATCCACGTAAACTCTAGTAATTATATTGATAAAAACTACATACATACGCATTAAAAACATTTAAAATCTTGCTACATATAGTGGACGCCACTATGGGTGTGGTAGTTTGGATAGATACAAGAAGTCTTCGGCGATTTAAATATATATATATATATATATATATATTAGTTTATGTTATATATTTTATATTTATTACATATAAGTATATGTATATATTATGTTCATGTATTATTGTGTAGTTATTTGTATGTATGTTTATGTATAATTATTTACACCACACCACGGCATACCCTCTCTTCTATCTCTTTCCTAGCCAATGGTTGTCTGGAAGAGATCGCTATTAAGCGATTAGACCGCCAATTGTACATTAGTTTATTAAATTATAGTTTGTATTACTTTTTGTTGTGGTGTACAGTAAAGTATGAAAATAAAATAAATAAATAAAATAAATTGTGCCCTCCCATAGCCCAAATGTTGGCTAAGCTCAATAACATACGCTAATGTTAGGGATGGTAAAAACCTTTTTAGTACTACTGGCACTAAACCTTTTTAGTACTACAAGCATCGGTAGTCTACGGTGACAGCTTACAATCAGGCTGGCCGTAAGATTGCTTGTAACCTTTTAATATAAAAATGTGGAATAACTGAACGCAAATAAGCAATACCATGTCAACCCACAAAATTGAAAATAACTGAGTTATATATGCAGAGGTGTTGGTAAATGGCTGAAGAGCATGTTTCTTTAATATTTGTAGGGTTTTAAGCTTTAAAACTTCTAAAAAGAGATTTTTAAACATACCATTTATGTATCGTGTTAAACGTTTTGGGATATATTATATACGAAATATGCAGTTTGTATACCTACTTATTTTTATGAAAATAAGTAAAATAACTTAAACAAATCTGAAATTGCCAAAAACTTGACCAATACATAAAAAAATCATATAAAGCAAGTTGTTCAAAATTTTCAAACGCGTTTTTCTCGAAATGACATTCGTGTGGGTTGACATGGTATTGCTTATTTGTGTCCAACTAGACTTTTAAAAAGTACATTTGAATCGCCAAACGCTACCACCCGTCGGAAAGCTGATTCTACCGAGAAGAACCGACAGGAAGATTTTGATTTTTCAGTGAGCAATTTAAGTGCCTCAAGCGTTTTTATAGTAAAAATATTTTGTTTTTATGATGACCTTTAATGTATAGAAACTTGTTTATTGACTGTTCCAATAAACATTTTGGAATTTTATAAAAGATGGATCTAGCCCCGTAATGGGGGCTGTTGTGTGTAGCGTTTATAAATTGTTAACGCATCATTGATTGCCAGTTTAATTTATAAAATTGCAAGTTCCCCTTACTAATTTAATTAGGATAACTCGAAAGCGTACTTAAAAGCACCCTCGCTATTAGCGAACACGTGTTCCGTATGCGGGCATCGACTGGTCCAATATCGTTATCACTGTTAAATAATTGAATTGTTGTGTACGTTAACTGGTTAAACGGTGAAATAAAGAATACTTTGTCATTCAATTTTGTTTATAAAGACTTGTTTTTGCATGATACTCATTTGGCAACACCATTAGTAGGTGCCACTCACGCGTTGCCAAACTCGAGATATTTTTCCTTAAAACTTTGCCCAATAATTTCACTAGCCTATAGAGCCCTTTAAACCGGAACACAGTTATGTCAAAGACACTAGCTTTGTGGTAGAATATTTGACACTGCGGTGGTAACTGCCTAGCCGGCCTCCTGCAACAAAAGACCTACCACCAGCGTGACTGATTGCACTGGTGCAATCTCTGCTGTGACAGATATTGCCGTAACAGCGGGAGATGGGGTCGTCACGTCCCGACGCCGGTTGATATATTGTATAGTTTAACTGCTTCGTTCAGACTACCTTTTTTTATGTAAGCGATCTGGCGGAAAACGACAGGGCGATAGGGAAATATTGTCTAAAATTGTTCAAATGAATATCAGAAACCCCCTCATCTCCACACGCCCTAAAAGCTAAGTAAGCAAATTCCTTTTTTTGCTCAATATTTGGAAAATTCTACGTTTGATCCAATATTTCAGATTCAAAAATCGTCTAAGTACCGACCGACCATTGTGGCGTGTTGGTAGCGTGTTCAGCCTTTCCGTTCGCAGTCCGCGAGTTCGATTCCTGCTCGGGGCGGATGTTTGAATTTGATTGATGTTACCAACATCCATTTCGATCTGGGCGTTTGTCCTTGTCTCCCCACCGTGCGGTGACGGTCCCGGTTGATATCATGCAACATCTGATAACAATCGTTAATTCATGATAAGTAAATTGCTCTTATCCATCAAGTTCCTGGTTCGCCCTTAAGGTTGCGGTGGTCGGATAGCAACAGCTTAACGTGCTCTCCGAGGCACGATGGGGAGACCCACCAGGACAAACGCCCAGACCGAAACAGATATTTGTAAGATGAATGCAAAAGGCAGACTCGCTACCCACAACGCCACAATGGTGTAATAGGAAATACGGATTGTTTAATCAAGTAATATTAATTATAGGCAAATGATGTCCTTTTACATTAAAAATATTTACGAAAGTAAGCTATGCCGTCCATTGTCTTGCCTCATTATAGAATTATTCATGTTATTCTAGATAACTTATTGTATTCATTTCAATATAATATAATATTGTCTATCTGTTTGAATAACTGAAGTTTATTTAATGGAAACGACATTTTGAATTCGAAGAATTGGTTGAAGTTAAAAAAAAGGTATTTTTTATATTATTTATATATTTTATGTTTCTCCGGCTTCCATTATCGTAATAAGATGAAATATAGACGAGTATTCGAATCAATCATAATGCAAAATCATAACACTTTAATTTTATTTGCATGTGTAGCTTACAAATTCCAGCTAAGGGTCTAATTCTACCGCTAGACCAGCCGATTTAAGTTATCATTACCCTTTCGGATTTCCCTAAAAAATCTTTAGTACCAAAAAGAAGCTTGGTTCTGCTGCTTTTCTTAAAGTAAAGCTCTTAGAGCTTAAAGTCACACCTTAAGCTCTAAGAGCCTTTTATACAAAGATGGTGAAGCAAAGACGAAACTGCCTTTAAACGCCTGATGGTAATTTGTACGCGTTGCTTACGAAACTTGCAACCAGTTAAGTTTTTTAATAAAATAAATTAAGTGCTTATAAAAGTTAGGATAAGAAACTTTTAAAAGTTTGCTCAGAATGTAAATTATAAAAAACTTAATCACCCTAAAAAAATAAAAACGTCAGTTAGGGACAGATAAAAAATCGTTGACCCCGCGTTGAGGCTATAAATTATCTTGTGGTAATATTTAGTCTGTTATCTTTAAGGTTCAACCGGGTTTTTTCTTATCTTTGTATACGTAGGGATAGGTTAGAATTTATACTTCACGAGTACGAATCAATTTTTTTTCTAGCTTCTGTAGCTTATTTTTTTTTGTAATAAAAACTTTACTTATCTATGACACCAACGCACCGATTTTTAAAATCTTTTTTATTGTTTGACTATCAAACAAAAACAAATAGACTAACTTTTCTAAAGATTGTGGATAAGGGATTCTTATTAAATTTAGTTACTAGTATAGAACGGAACCTGGATATTATAAAACAAGAATTTATTTAAAATAGAATAATTTATTTTTAATATTTATCGTTAGTTGATTTCGACCTAGTGCTTGTTAAAATGGCTCCTGCTTTTGTAATTGACAAGTTCGCATATAATATTTATATTTGTTCCCGCCAAGTTGTTGGGCAGAGTGTATATTTAATTCACGCTTTTAAATTCTCACTGCAATAGCCCAATGCATCAATCGATAAACTCAAAAGGTAGTATTTAAAAAAACCAAAATAAGGTACCTATTTGCCCCTTGGGCATGCAAGATATGCGAAAAGTTAACTGGCAAGAGTTTTTACTCATGCAGACTGACTTTTTAAATCTTTTAAAGGCTGAACTTAAAGCCAGCTTAACCATCAGGACCTTTTGGATAGACTTATTATATATAGACACTGGACAGGCCCCGACTAAACAAAATGTCAAAGATTCCCTGGTGATCCTTCGTAAATTAGACATCGACGCAACGAAACGAAGTTAGTCACAAGCTTGCAATATAATTGAATAAAGTTGTGTGACTAACTAACTTAGTATCGATTAGAATTTACGAAAGAGCACTAACGAATCTTTGGACATTTTTCTGTATGGAAGAGCTGGTCCTTAGTGACTTTTTGGGTCTTTTTTTTTATCAAAATGTCTAGATTATATTTATTATTATATTATAGCAATGTATGTATTATGAAAGTGGGCGAATTATTAATTTGTATTAATGCTCACACCTGTACGTCATGGGGTTATAAGCTGACACCTGTCTACTGGTCAAACAAAAAACCCTGGTAATTCGATAGGGGTTGCAGTAAAGGTTACATTCGTTGCACAAACGCAGTTTATGTTCGCACACTTAGGGGATAAATGAAAACTTAGTCTTAAATACATTTTCAATTACAATATTTTTAAAAATGCTTTTAAAACTAAATTTTATTCTACTCATAGTTATAAGTGGTCAGATAGTTAGTTTAGTTACCTGTAGGTTACACTCCAGAAGTAACTTTTTTGCTCCAGAAGTAAGAAGCAAATGTTATAAATAGTTGTGTAACTTTTGATAATAATTTTATTCTAATTTCTTTTGTTCTAATTTTTGAGACTATTATAGTAAATTACTTAAATCGCTAAGTTGACCTGACATTTTAATATTCCCGGAGTTCATATGAATTTATAAGTTAAAATTACAAGTACGTATAGCCGTCTTCGAATCGAATGAGAAAATTATTTACAAAAGATTCTTCTCTTTAATTCTCGCAATAAAGGCGACGCTTAAAATGAATGAGTCGAGTGTTTCCAGCCATTCCGGCGACACGGTTACGATTTTCTGTATCTGATGACCTCGAAAGAAAGTAGCCAAGGTCATTTCACTCCAATATTTATTACAGCGTTGCGATGACACCACAAAAAGTAACTTGCTCGTGGCCTTGAAAGGAGTCAACGATCGAGTACCCCTCGCATCCGCCGACTGCAGCATACCTGTCCCGCTCTGGCGCGTGGGGAAAGTTCGGTCCTCTCACTCCCTCGCCGCCGCATCGAACGCCAATGGGAGGGCGGCGCGGGCTCAGCGGCGCGAGTCGTTTGCTCAACTGGATCGCTAGGGTTGCTTACTTTTTTTTTAACAAAGGTTTTTTTTTCTCGTTATTCAATCGATATTAACTAGCACTATTCTTGTATGTACCTTTATTATTCTTAGATATAACTTATTCATATAAAAATAATATTTACAGTGTTGAAATATAAACTATTATTATATTTATCTATCGTGCATGGAATATGTAATGATTTATTTCGAATAACTATTTCGATTGTTATTCAGGACCCGTTTCGATCTTTTGTTTTCCTATTTTTTTTATTATCCGACGTCTTTGTACGGAGTATTTGTTTTTTGACAAGTGCAGTGGAATTTCTCGAGACAAATATTGTTGGTATGTCGCTTTTTGTCGGCGGTGTGTTGAAAGTAAGTTAGGTTTTCGTTTGGAATCTGACCGGGTTGCTCTGGTGACCGCTGGGGGCTGAGGACGACCGTTCAAATTCTACCGTCAAACTTGCTTTTTATAGTAATACAGCTTTTTGTTTGACGGTAACATTTTCAACTGAGTTCGAGATATTTGTCGTTTTAAGCGTAATGGATTTATCGTGATTTGAAATGACGCTATTGAGTTTTAAAAACACTTTTATTAACCATTTTAAAATATAAGAAAAGAAGCAGTTGTAAAACGAATACAAAAATAAAAATACTTCCTTTTTCTTACTCGTTTCTAGTAAATACATCAATTTTATTTTGCCATCAACCTAAAACACGAATCCAAAATGATCAAATATTGGTGTTACAATCGAAAATACTTAACATTCGCTCTCTAATACGATATCACACGATATCAACTAGCTATTTTCTTTGGTCATCTTCATTAAGTCTAGGCGAATTTTAATCACGCTTCGTCGGTATAGACAGACCGCTAGAAATTAGCATAGAATAGTCTCCCACGTTAGTTTTCCCAGCGAAAGGCATTCCTAATGCATTGGGCGCCATTTTGCCGCCGATGAGTTTATTTGCATTATGTTTTTACGCGACTGCCTTAGAAAAAGGGTAATGGTTTTAAAAGTATGTACGTATATTTTCTTTGTGGTCTGTATCTTAAACACTTGGTCGATTGTAGCAAGTCAATTCTCGTAGATTAGTAGGATGCTAGGATGTTTAAAAGCTAAATAGCACCTACATTTTTATTTAGGATGAGCTTCAGCTCACCGATTTTCGAAAGAAAAAGTTTTTCTATTATAGTATATCAGCCGAATGTGTCCCGTGAATAGAGTTAGTGGTATTTTTAAACTTAAGCTTACCAAGCTCGGTTGGCAGACCTACAATGACCGAGGCCAAAACAAATATTAGCGTAGTCAATACAAAAATACGTTACCATTATTCTAGTACGAGAGTCAATATATTTATCTTATTACATTGACAATTTAATATCACTGAAATTAACCAATTAACGGGGCCAGGCTGGGGTATGAATGACCCATATATACCTAAATCAACTCTTAAAGATAACTTAAAGTCAAGTCAAATTATATTTTACAAATTTAGAGTAAATGAGAAAGAATTTTGAAAACATCCTTTACCTGTTTAGCATTGATAACTTGGTAAGGATATAAGTTTGACAGGTTAATTCTTTTATTTTGTTATCTGACCGATTACCAAAAGGCTGCATTAAATAATACTAACCAACCCAACTACGTTTTGGAACTATGGATCTGATATATTAAATTAGTTTGAACAAACCATTGCAAAAAATAATACTTGATACCAATCTGCCACAGAAACGCAACGAAACCAAGTTTGTCAGAAGCTTCCAATATATTCCAATAAAGATAAAGTGTGACTAGCTTCATTTTGTTGTATTAATTGTTGAATTTACAAAGGAGCACGAGCGAATCTATGGACAATCTGTATGGAAGGCTCTGTCTATATATCATTATAACAGGTCTATGGATGCCGAATATTCTGTCCGATCATATTATTTTCCACACCGATTCTCCGACTAATTAATACAAAAGGAAGCGAGGGACTAAAACGCCCTTACACACATCCGCTATGGAATTTGACACCCCCGTGCTAATTGGCCGCAGACTCGGCTTTCGGCTGTAAAGGGGTCTGTCTATTTCCGTGTTGAACTCAGGATGGTAGTTTTGTAATTGTACGTTGTTATAATTAAACGAAAGAAGAAAGAACACTAAATATATTTATTTATAAATAAATTTTCAAATGTCCTAGGCATAGACTTACTGCCTATTAACCGGCCCTTTTATACAGCCAGTAATCATGTTAAGACTCTTTGTACTGTACAAATCATAACCAAATATTGAATGAAGTTAGGGTGTGACTAACTTCGTTCCATTCCCTTTAAAAACTTTTTATAAAAATGTGAGTCAAATCCTAAAGATTCATATTACCGTTTGGTAATATTTTAACGTATATATCTATAAATAAAATACATATATGTTATTTTCATATTTAAAACCACCATAAACTATACCCGAGACAAAAATATACCACAGACAATAAGACAGTGTAGAGTGATGAAAAAAAAACAAAAGATAAGACAATGACTACACTCATACAACGCTAGGCCTTCGCCCCTAGACCAGTTCCAGTTATTTTTTTATAATCTTAAAATAGAATGAAAAAAATATCAACACTTGGTCTACATCGATACCGTTAATGAGATAAAAAATGTCACTTAGTCTATGATATTTTGTATTTTAAATTTCTTTATGTTCATTATTTGTATTACATTACTTTACAATGCAAGCAAAAGCAATAAGCAAGGCAATTTCTTTGTCATTAAGTAGAATAACAATAACAACGTCAACGATACATTATTTTATTACATTAGCCGTGATTATAATACCTTGATTACTCTGTATAACCTGAATTACGCTAGAGCGACAACCCTCAAACTATAGCTTATTTTTACAAAGTATAAAAAAGAGAATATGCTTTATGGTCTACTCCTTGATATACCTACATACATACTCAACTGTAAAACTTATTTTACCCTTCAGTTGAAAATTATTTGTCAGTAAAAAAATCCAAATAATATATATTCACATTTATAATAATTCTTTTCTCCACATATATTATATTTTAGTAACCCTTTATCATTACAACGAATACGTTTCCATTCAAATAACCATAAAAGAATACGTTATAACTTACACGACGAGTAGTGAAGACCAGTTTAATGTTGAGTGATTACAGATTATTAAATTTTACGTTCGACACAGAAAAACGTAAGGTTAACTCGAGCTAATTGACTTATTTAAAAAAAATAATAGAAAATTACTGGTCAAATATAAATCAGCCATTTTACGCCATTAATCCTTACTAATTTTATAAATGCAAAAGTAACTCCGTCGCTCTGTTTGTCTGTTTGTTGCGCTTTCACGTCAAAATTACGGAACCGATTTCAATGAAATTTGGTACACACATAGTCTAGACCCTGAGAAAGGACAAAGGCTACTTTTAATGCGAAAAAAGGTTGTAAAGAGTTGAAAGGGATGAGAAGTTGTATACAAGTATCGTCATTTTTAATGCTAGAAGCTTGAAACTTATTTTTTAGGCTGTTGATTCTATATAAATAAATATGACAGTCAAATTTCGAAAAGTTAGTGTTGAGAGTTTGTATTAAAATCATTATTCACGCGGGTGAAACCGCTGGCAGAAGCTAGTATTCGTATAAAGTCAAGTTTAAGAAAATAGGGCCCGATTCATGGCCTCCAAGGGTGACAGGGGAGCCGGTTCATTTTTCGCCTAAATAATAGGGATTGCGAGGAAATGCAGCTAGCATTCTTGCCACCATTTCCCGGGGACACGATTTGTACAATATTAATTATGATTTGTAAATATAGTTATTATTAAATTGTAATTAGATGTTGAGTCTCTGTTCACAATCCCCGTGTCAACAAAAGGAGCATTATTGCTCGAACGGAACTGGCCTCGGATGCCGAGGGTACTTAGAACACTTTTATGTATAGACGAACAAGAGTTAAGTTAAGTAGGTTGGTGAAAAGGAGCAAAAGTTCTCCACGTGGTGAAGATAATTAAGTGCCTTATCATGTTAATTGGGCAATAAGCTCAAGTTCAGACATACGTAGATACGTACATAAAATAATGACATTAACGGAAATTAAATTTATCGACAATAAGTTAAGTAATATATTAAACATGACTTTGTATGAAAATTCGCTCTTAGAACATTGATTAAAAGAGCGTAGTCGGGCACAGAATATATGTATATAAGGCGATAGTTACAATTAGTTAAATAGATAATTTACTTTCGGAAGACCACCGCATCTGCATCCGCCATGTGCTCCATAAACACGAGTTTATGTTTTTTTTATACCCATCAGGGTGTAAATGCAGACCCGCTCGTATTATGCCAACGAATTTTATATTTAGTTTTTTAAACATTTTAATGGTCTTTTTGACTTTTGTTGACAAAATTTATAGTTAAATTATCAGTTCTATTAAATTTGATACTAATCTTTTTTTCGTAATTTTAAGAATAATAAAAAGTTTTTTTATAAAAAATGTAAGTATTCCCAGGTTTTTTAAAGCAACTTTGGCCAGGGCTATTTTTTTAAGTTTATATGTATAATTAAATGGACACAAATAAGCAATACCATGTCAACCCACAAAATTGAAATTAACTGAGTTATATATGCAGAGGTGTTGGTAAATGGCTGAAAAACATGTTTCTTTAATATTTGTAGGGTTTTAAGCTTTAAAACTTCTAAAAATACATTTTTAAACATACCATTTATGTATCATGTTAAATGTTCTGGGTTATATTATATATGAAATATGCAGTTTGTATACTTACTTTTTGTGAAAATAAGTAACTATAAATACTAAATAACTTACATAAATCTGAAATTGCCAAAAACTTGACCAATACATAAAAAAGTTCATATAAAGCAAGTTGTTAAAAATTTTCAAAACGCGTTTTTCTCAAAATGACATTCGTGTGGGTTGACATGGTATTGCTTATTTGCGTCCAAATATGTTAAGACGTAAATACTCATTTATGAGGACGAAGTCGACAATGAAATGTCAAACACTACCAAAAGCCAAAAAGGTTACGTACGTGACACCACGATATTATATTTTGTTACAATTAATAATTATTTTCCACTAACCTAATTGAATTGAATAATGAACTTAACCTACAATGCTCGTTGTGTCATTTTTAGTACGTTACTCTTAAAATATTACGTAACATAATTTTTTTTCCGTACAATTTAATTAGGTATCGCAATACGTTTATCAAAGTAATAAAATCCCGTATTTTGGCATGACTTACTTAGGTTTTTTTACACGAAAAATATAACAGTTTGAATTGATATTGGCCTAAAACTTAAGAAAAAAAAATATTGATAACCTATAACAAAAAAAAGCAGCTGACTGCACCCAACCTGTAGGTCAATTGACCTTACCTCTGTCATCAAAGGGTCTATAACACATGTTATGGCATTTAGAGGGCACCTTTTGCAACTATTTCACAGCTGGTATTTTTTTAAAATTAATTATTAAAATGTATGACATTAAATCCTTAGTGTCGAATTTAATTGTTTTTAAAATTGAGGTTATATTTAATAAAATGTCACGAATGAAAACGTCTATTTCTTATTAATATCCCGTGATCATTTGAATATTATTGACTTACTTTTTGTACTATATAAGTAAATACTATTTCACAGCGAACAGACCAATTGATATTACGACCTAACTTTTTTATTTTTAAATAAATACATAAATTGCAAAGTGACAACCCTACTTGTCATTTGAAATAACAGGACTTAACCCTAACACATAACGCGAATGAATCTTACCTATAAGCAATAAATTATTAAACTTAGCTTTATATAAATATACAAACACAAACAAAATGAATGAAATTAGTCATCAAGGTGTGTACTAACAATAGCCCTTATTACAATTGAATAAGATTCACAAATCACAGGTAATTTTTGACCTAAAATACGTGAAAGGCATGCATCTTGTTGCATTGTGATAAAGTTTTAAATCTTAGCTGTTTTTTATGTGACGTGTACATACGTAAGTAAAATTGTGACGGTGACGTTCGTGAACGTTCGGGCGTTTCCGCCGATCACTGACCTACGCCAACACGGCGCAGCTTTAATCATTTGTAAAGCTAATTACTAACTATTCTTTACAATTTTACACCTGTTTCAGCGTGTAGGAAATGGATTATGTCGGTGTGATTTGATTTTTAATTTCCGTGTGAATTGTTGCTGGGAAAATCAAAATTAATAGACGACATTGTTCACGTTCTTCGATAAATTTTATCTCAAAGATTATAATATTTAATATATCTGTATAGTCTGGATTAAACTACAAGGCAGCTTATACATATTTTAAACTCATTATCATATTAATAGTTACGTATAAGTAACCAGTTAAGCTTTCGCTTTGTATATTATTTGAAAAATATTCGATTGTATAAAATATTTGTTTTAAATTTAACATTTTTTAAACAATTTTAGTCTTGTTTTTAACTCTAATTAAACAAAAAAACTTGATACTAATGATGCTGAAATGATGATGATGATGAGATGACTTTTTTTTATGTTACAAGTTGGCACACAAGCATACGGCCCACCTGATGTTAAGTGCTTGCCGTAGCCTATGAGCGCTTGCAGCACCATTAGGTGCCACTCACGCGTTGCCAACCTCGAGATATTAGTTCTTAAATCTCCTCTGCCCAGTAATTTCACTAGCGTACAGTGCCCTCCAAGCCGGAACACAGTAATGCCTAAGCACTATATTTGGCGGCAGAATATTTGACACTGCGGTGGTACCTAACTAGCCGGCCTCTTGCAACAAAAGACCTGCCACCAGTAACGAAAAAATTGTAAAACTAAAAATTATTACAATCGTTTATCAAATTTGATCAACATTAATTAATTTTTGTTTAGAAATATTATTTATGCGGGTATGAATGAAGTACCTATTATAATTGTGTAAGTTATTGAAGAGGGTATTATTAATAAAGGAATAAAGAAAAAACAATCGTATTTTATTATAATCGCGGCAATTATTTGTTAGCCTATTTACATAACATCATTGTTCTAAATAGTGAAAAAAAATCGAGTAAAATTCGATCAAATCTTAGCTTTCATTTTAATTTCAGGGACCGTATGTTAAAGTAATTTCATTATATTTTATTATATTTTAAGTAATCGCGTCTTAAGATTACTTTGGAAACTTAGAAAGATATTTTTTTTTCATTCAGCATCTTTCATTCATTCCTCGTAGACTGGTATTCAAGAACCTAGACTGGTACGTGACATTGGCTAAGTAATTTGTGTACCATTATCTTAACTAAGAGCTATCAATCAAATAATTGAATTTCAGAACATAAACAGAAATGTGCGCTTGGATTTTTAGTAGTTGAACTTAATAATGAAACAATTAAGTTCTAATTAAATTAATTAGTATCCTTAATCGGGTCACGTATATAAAGAACAAATTTCAATAGAACGTAACATTTAATATAAAGGTTTCTGAAAATTTATGGTATCCAACGTTAATTTAATAGTAGTTTAATAAGACTTTTGATAAAATCTTGACTTACATTTTTTTAACATCCGAGTAAAGATTAGATTTCCGCTAACGAGTGCCAGTCGCCATGTTACATTTTACGTTGCTAGGTTGGCATTTTCGAACATTCTATGCTTTCATTAGTGATATATATTTATAAAACGAACATTTTATGATTGAATGTAAATTATAATAAATGGATGTATATAATATAGAGGTTTTAGGACCTTTACGAGGTTAAAGTCAACTTCACGCTTAAATTTACAATGGACGTGACTAAAAATATTAAATTTCTTGTTTATTGTACTATTTGAACAACTAATTAGAATACAAAATTGTATTTTAGGGGAAAAGCTACTGTCATTAATTTATTTCATACGAGACAGTTTATTTATCTGTACAATTAAATAAACAATTCTTACTATAAAAATATTATAATATTACCAATTAGAAAATTCAAGTAGCATTTCTTCTCCCTGGTTAGAATTGAACGCCCGTAGTCTAAACATGAATGTTTCTCCGTGAAAGTGCGCGGCCGTGACCGAGTGTATTGACCTGTGTTTCCGACGCGTCTATGTTGTCCTAGGTTAGTTTGCTGACGTGGAGCGATGATGGCGGCCTTTTTAAATACGGCACGTTTTTTTTTAATTTACAAATAGAAAAGTTTTTATGTAGAAAAAAACCACGAAAATATTTGTTTAAAAAATGTATAATTACAATAATAAAGTAACAACAGATAATACCTATTTTTTTTTCAATTAAAAAACATATCAACATTAAATTCATTCATCATTATTTCGTTCATTTTAATATAATGCAATTAGGTATATAATATCGTAGTTCAGTCATACTAAAGCACGTTCTTATTGGAAACAAAGGGCAAGGGTAAGCTTATAACGTGCCATCTCATTCACGCATATAGCAACAAATTGAGACGAAAAATTGTAATAGAAATTTTAAAGAAGTTCACTTAAAAATATACCAATAAATTGTTTTTTTGGGACAAGTAAATGCAATAAGAATTTACAGATATTTTCTTTAAATGAAATCTTATAAAGTATGGTAATTAATTAAATTTTAACTTACGAATAGCCTCCGGGTAGGTCCGTGACGTCACCACACGTGCGCCGGCGCTGCGGTAATGACACGTAAAGGGACAAAGTTCGAAAATTCAAATTCGAAAACTGAAACCGATTTTTGAAATAGAATTTACTCGATGTGGAGTCTGTGTTATAAAGGGTCTGATTATCGAAGTGGGTGTTTGTCGCGGCGTGTTGGACGCGCGAGGTCTCGGGCTCCACTGCGCTTGCGCGGGATCGTCGCCAGAGAAATTACGTCAGCGAGCCGCCGCGCGCGACCCTTTCTTTTTCCCATAATTAATTTCTTGCAAGATTTTGGCGATGGTTTTTTTAATTTTAATTTTGCAATAGAGTATCGCGTGTAACTGAAGCAGTAGTCTACACTGGTTAATATTAAATGAAATAATATAGGTACTACCTATAGTTTGTTGCAAACATATAAGAAGTTCAACTAAACTTTATAAAATATTATAACCTCTCCACGTGTCTTTTTTATTGTATAATACTTCCTATAAAGTCTGCAAATATAAATTAAATTATGAAAAAAAAAAATCGAATCACTAAGGCCTGAATAAGAATGACCGCTAAGATTCTTCTAAGAGCAAAATTTCTAATACACTTTTCATATTTCAAAATGGACGCCGCCTTTCCCGCCGCTTTGCAGACGATCCCGGTTACCTGCGCCAGCGCAGCCCGCACACATATACGCTTACACACAAGCGTACACCGAGACGTGCTCCTAATGCCGCTGTGGAATTGAGAGAAGATCGTAAGTGAATTTTCGATATTTTGCCCCAATGCTATTTTTTATTATTATTTTTTCGTTAATATTATAATAAAAATATTAAATTGTTTTCATTCACGATTTAAATTCTAATTTATTTTGTGTGTTGTAAATTAAATTATTACTTTTTGAATAAATTTTGATTGTCATAATCGGTCATAGTTCAGTTGTAAATATAAAACTGTTGAATATAAACGCTTTTCCGCAATTTAAAAAGCATAATACGACCCACCTCATGGTAAGCGGTTGTCGACTGTAGCCTATTTCTCCTATGAGCGTGCGCAACGACATACATTTGTAGGTGTCACTCACGCCTTGCCAATCTCGAGATATTGACTATTAAATCTGTTTTGCGACGTAATTTCACCAGTGTCCAAACGAAACACAGTATGCTTTGCAGTAGAATAACTGATACTGCGGTAGTACCTACCTAGTCGGCCTCTTGCAATAAAAGTCCTACCGCAGTACAAACCAATTTTCACATAGAACATTCTACCCGCATCCAGCTGACTAAGAAAGTATAAATAAAACATAACTATCGTTGTGGGTACTAAGTTAGGGACGTTGCCCGCATCGCGTGTGTGTGCGTCTTCATTATGTCCGATCACGTAACTCTGTAGTTGTGTGAGCGTCGGATAAGTACACACGCACACATTGACAATGGATGCGCTTACACAGATCGGAATAATGTTGATTAGTTTATTGTTTATTAAGTATGGAATGCGATACACCTGTGTTTAATGTAGCTAGCTTTTAACTAATGGACTAAAGTTACAAGTAGTTATGACATATTTCAGTATTATAATAATTGCTACGAAATTTTGTTTGGTGAGTTGACACACTAATGATAAACTGTTCAATAAAGCCGGCCAAGTGGGTGTCGGACTCGGGTGCAGTATATGTAGAACCTATTATTTTATTTTTAGTATTTGATGTTATATCGGCATCGGTTGGTACTCTAAAAATACTTAAACCAGCTATGGTAATTGGGGTGCGAAAGCCGGGGTGTTAAACGTCAGGCCACACCCCGGATGGTGTCTCTACATGGGTCGCTCCTGGTACTTCTCTGAGTAGCAGAGGACCTGAGAGCGACTCTGTGGCAAGTGGAGGGCCGTGCGCCTTGGGAAGTCGAAGAAGAAAATTTCTTAAAAAAATTACCCTCGTTTCCGCTTGCAAGGGATTGATAGTTGGCGTGTTGGCGCTGTCTCCTTCGACTGTGATGATTTTGATGGGGATGGTCCTGGCCACGTCTGGCCCTCTGTCTTCTCGCTTGCGCCGGTAGGGTTGCGAAGGTTGTCGACAGGGAAAATGGTGGCGTGTTACAACGAGAAGTCAAAACGTTCGCAACAAATATTTGCTAACAGCCATTACGCTATGGTGTAATGTAAAGCCAATCGTTTGTGTGCGTTAACAAAGTTCGTACTTGGTCTATGTAAATAACACACCATAATTACGAGCAATGATATACCACCCTTATGTACTATTTATATAATAAAAGTGCTGACATTTTGTAATTTAAATATAATAAACCAGTTTGAAATAGAAACAGGCTTTATGATTTATATACCTACATTATAATGTAAAATAATTTCTATGTAAATATGATGGCACAGCAGTGATTGGCGTCGTTCAGAGCCACGAATTAAGGTACCTACCTCTTTTTTATTTAATGACGGTTAGTAAACAAGCGTATGGTCTGCCCGATGGTAAGCAGTTACAGCACCCTATGAACGCGCGCGATACTTGAGGTTACACTTGCGCGTTGCCAACCCAAGGAATTGAAGAGAAGCGGAAAAGGAACGTAACAAAGGGGGTAGAAGATTGGGCCTCAGGTTCTCTCACTTATCGCACGAATTGCAACAGTAGTCTGTTACTTTACGACGATTTTCTGTGATGGGTAATACCTCTGCGGTCGAGCCGGCCCACTTGTGCTGGGAGAGCACCCAACCGTCTTCACCCCGCTGAAACTTTTGACTGGCATGACTTTTTCGTAATTATCGTAAAGTATAATAGAAAATTTTATACTATTCATAGGAAATCGACATTACCTTGTATGTGGTGACATAATGAAGATATAAAATGAAAACTAATTACTTACAATTTTCTACGTAACTCACAACATGACATTGGATTGTATCAAGTTGTGGACTATTCAGCAGGACGTTTAAAATAATTTTAATAAGAATTTAATCTAACATCATCCCTCTTGATTCTCACGTTCATTTGTAATTAAAAGTGCAATCTGAACGAGCAAAAACTTGTATAATAACTTCTAATAAGAGACGGGTACCTTAACCGGACTTCGTTAGAAATGCCTGTCTGAATAAGGTATGTTGCAGTCCGGGATAATAAACGCAGCGGTTGAAACGCCGCTGCAAATTTTTAACAATTGACCGTTGTTGCGGAGCGGTAGTAGCTAATCTACCTTAAACGCGGTCACGGGTTTGTTTCCCGCTCGGGTCATATGTTCGTATTGACCATAGCGTTTGTGTGTGTTTCTGAACCCACAGGATATTGCCATCCATAAGTTGTTGAGATCCATACTAATACACACTCCTTTATGATCCGGTCACAATAGTCACTTATAATATTAACGGTACATGCTATCGTATATATGATACTGTTGGGATAACCTCTGTCACAGCAGAGATTATTCCACCAGTGCAATCAGTCACACGGGTGGTAGGTGTTTTGTTGCAAGAGGCCGGCTAGGTAGGTACCACCGCAGTGTCAAATATTCTACCACCAAATAGTAGTGCTCAGGCATTACTGTGTTCCGGTTTGAAGGGCACTGTACGCTAGTGAAATTACTGGGCAGAGGAGATTTAAGAACTAATATCTTGAGGTTGGCAACGTGTGAGTGGCATCTACTAATGGTGCTGCAAGCGCTCATAGGCTACGGCAACCGCTTACCATCAGGTGGGCCGTATGCTTGTTTGCCAACTTGTGACATAAAAAATAATAATATGATACTACGTATCATATGCTAAAATATATACACTATATTTAAATTGGTTGCATGATAGTGAAACCACACGCAAACCTTGTAACTTTTTTGCCAATCAATGCTCCCACCTGTCAATATTGTGGTAATTTACTCCACCTGCTTCAACCTTGACTTTGATAACAGGTGTTAGGATACTTACCTATGTATTTCTTGCGACTCACTCAATATTAGTAGTGATTTAATTTGTAAATAGTACATATAAATATTATAAACATTATAACAAATAAATATCTATTATAAGTAAATAAAATTTTATTATTATTGAAGCTATGACATAACTTATTTAGCTATTAAATAGAAGTAGAAAAATATAAGCCGAGATGGACCAGTGTTCTATACACTGGTAAACGTAGACTTTAATCAGAAGTTACAGATTAAAATCCAGGCAAGCACTTCTTAATTATAAAGTGCCAAATTTGTCTTGCGAATTCGTCTCGTGCTTAGCGGTGAAAGAAAACCTCTTGAGGAAACCTACGTGCCTTGCTAGGAATTCTGACACATGTATATCCGCCAAACTGCAGTGGAGAAGCATGGTGGACTAAGATAAGAAAAATGTTTTAAAAAATTGCCCAAGTTCAAAATATTTTCTTTTTTATAAATTAGTATTATAATTGTTATGTGTTTAACTTACTAATAAATAATGAAATTAAATATTAATAGTGGCTACTTTTATAGCGTTTTAATACAGTTCCGTCTGTAAACATCCTAAGTGTCTTCACTTAAGTGGTAATATTTTACATAACATGAACTATGTTTGAAAAAATATAACGCAAATATGTAACGACGACAAAGAGTATTCAATTTATTTATTATTTTCTTTTGTAATTATCTCATAAAATCGTAGTGTTTAAATAAATCTACGTTTAGCTTCAAGACAATCAACAAATAAAAAAATGCTGCACACTCAACGGCTCCCATTATTGTATTGATATCCTGTGTCGGGGATCCGGAAACACATACAAGGACAAGGACAAGCTAGACTGGTACATATGCCTGTATGGTCAATACAAACAGCTCCGAACGGAAATCCAACCCGCGACATGTGGTGTTTAAGTCAGGTTTGCTACCGCTGCGCCACACACACGTCGTCACACGTTAAAAGTTCATGTGTTCATTGCTTTTAGGCTATAGTGCGTGCCTAAAAATAGACTTTTAAATAATAGAAACTGAAAGTGTCAAACTGGAGTTACTGATGGTAGGCTTTTCAATGCAAGGCTCTGGCTAGGTAGGTACCACCGCAGTGTGTTTCCGTTTGAAGGACACTGTAGCTAGTGAAATTACCGGGCAAAGGCGATTTAAGAACCAATATCTCTCGTAGGCAACGCGTGAGTGACACCTACAAATGCTGTCGCAACCGCTCATAGGCTACGGCAACTTACCATCATGTCGGCCGTATGCTTGGTTGCCGTCTTGGTAACGTTTCAGTATTCATCGTTTTATGAAGAATAGATACGGTCGAGCGAACTATATAATCTCTTTCACCGATAAGTTAGTAAATAGAAGTACTCTGAGAAGTACGATGTACATTAGGAATGAACTTAAGTCACACGCTAACTTTCATTAGGTTATAATCGTGCAACAAATATTCTCTTGCGTTGGTTTTAAATGTACCAAGGAGCGAAGGCACCAACGAGTATGAAACAATATGTCTGTATGGATGAACCGCCCATAGACCACTCGCATCGGTCGACGGGCTTCGACGTCGCACGTTACGAATAAAACGCGACTAGTAAAGTCACATTGTTTAAAGCTCCTGCCTTAGGCACTGGGCTCCACAATTAGAAAATCCATGCCTTGGATTCGACTACGCTGACTTCGGCCTTAGACAGTCCTTAATCCCACGGATGGTAGCTTCACACCACTGTCCGCTCAACCAAGTGCATGAACCAAAAAACCACTCTTGCGTTGCCGACCTCGAGATATTGTTTCTTAAATCTTGTCTGCCCAGTAATTTCACTAGCCTACAGTGCCCTTCAAACCAGAACACAGAAGTGCCTAAGCACTACTATTTGGCGGCAGAATATTTGACAGCTATGCCAAAGACACTACTGCTTTACGGTAGAATATTTGACACTGCGGTGGTACCTATGGTGGTGGTGGTGGTGCGAAAAAGTATAGCTTTTCTGTCAGTTAAAATATTCAAACAAACCAATTCACGACGAAAACAAAAAGAAATTACGAAAAAATTAAAATGTATCCGGCCGGCATGTTGGCTACGCATTGGCGGGAATGTTCAGACTTCAGACATACGTATCGGATGCATTCAATAAATTGACAAGTGCCTTATAAGGCAGTACGCCATTAGTCGCGTTTGTGTTAGAAGCGTTTAAATTGCAACAATAGATAATAAAATAAACTTTTTATTTCTAAATTCACTTTATGCATGTAAAATATTATTTACAAGTAATTTTCTGACTACTTAAGATTATTTAGGTAGTATACGAAATTATTTTCTGTAATATATAATATTATTCCTGAAATTATATTTTGAATGCGAATCGATTTATTAACTTAAAAATATTTAAATGAAAAACATGTCTTCTAAAAATACAAAATAACTAAACATAGTCTTAAGCACTGTTACTCAATCTTTTCACAATTACTATACCAAGGCACACCGTCAATCTTTGTTGCATGGTGTTTTGTTATAGAAATATATATTTTTTATCATTATAAGCATTAGTGTATAACTTCGGAGTTGATATGGTAGGTGGTTTTTTTTTATAAAAATTGGAAAAATTCACAAATCCTAAATTTCAATTTACACAAGTTTTCGTTCCTGTAGCATTAGCAATGAAAAAGCTTTATTGATTAAAATAAGTTTCATAAAACAACTGTGCGAGGGTAAAATATTCACTTATGATTCTCTGCAAATTTAATATATCATAAAAAACTTCATTATTATAAATAAATATGAGATATTTACATCAAAATATTTTAAACCAAAAAAATCAATTCAATACAATTTGTTCTCTTTGGAGTTGGAGACTTTAACTTTGAAAACCACTGTCTAAAGGAATATGTTGAAGCAAGGGCTATCTATTCAAACGAATCCTATTAGTTAGATTTAAAGCCTATTTCTCTGACATTCAATCCAGTTTCAAACACCTCTCTAGGCATTTCTTGCGATTTCATTGAAAGATATAGTATATAAATTTTAATTATTTATTTGACTTTGATTTTAGCTCGACTACGCATAGGTACATTTTTAGGGTTTCGTACCCAACTCCGCTCGATCGATCCATCCATCCATCCGTCCATCCGTCCCTGCGTCAGCGGGCTATATCTCACGAATATGCATTTCTGTTACAGCAACAACAAAAATCCTAAAAATAAAATATAATTTAAAATTTTTGAACCGTCAATAGCTTAACGGTAGAAGGCCTCACATGGGCTATTGTTGTACCCACTTCTATTACAAGCTACGAGCTAATTTTGAAGTGCAATAAGAATATTAGTGATGCCTTGGAAAAGCATTACTAATGTAAAAAAATAAAGGTTGTCCCCATACAAGAATCATACTTTTATTCTACGGAACTCTTTATGTGCAAGTCCGACTAACACATGACCGGTTTTTATCGGTTTTATAGAACGGTATCAGCATAACAACAAAACAAAAATTTTGATACAGTAAACACGGTTGATAATACTTTGAAGCGTCGTTATCTATCTTTAGTCTTCAGAGTCTGATAAGATCACAATATTTAAATGAGGACCACCCTCGAAGTATATCTTAAATTCTCTTAACATTTGGCAAAGATTGACGAATTATGACGCAGTGTAAGGCAACCTGTCTAAGCACAAATTATCGTCGGTTCGATTCCCGTTCGGTGTGTGTGAAAAATAAATGTTACCCACTCAACAGACCCCTGATTAGGATAGTAATGCCCTGTGTCGTGGGTCCGAAACACAGATGCAAGCACAAAAACCTACACAGAGAATTCATGCTCTGTATTAATACCCCAAAGGTGGTTAATGTGCCCGACTGGCTTATATAGGGTTCCGCATTACTGTATAAGATAAGAAAGTATTTAATTATTTATCTATTACAGTTCATTAGATATAGCAAAAGAAGTCAAATATATTGAATTTATTGTACAAGGACTTTATTTCTATATTTTATTTTATATTACAAACAAAAAACAAATTTTTATTACAAAAATACATATTCTGTGAAAATTTTCGTGGTTCCTGAGATACTGCCCGCTGGCCAAAGTAAGGACGGAGAACGGAGGCTTAGTAATAGGGTTCTGTTTGGATGGGTACAGAACTCTAAAAATGAAGTTTAAGAAACTCTCAGTTTTTTAAGTGCTCTCAGAAATGCTTTTATTCTTACGTTTAGACCATTTACAATTTTCAATTTTACAGTCAATTCTATATAATCGAAAACCACAGTAATTTAGCGTAAGAAAATAGGTTCTCAATAAAGTATATTTAATAGACGTACATTATGATAAGCGGCTTTATTTACAGTTTGAGCAAACTTTACTGGTGTTTTCTTGAGGCTTTTTCTTTCTAGGGGCAAACGGACAGGAGGCTCACCTGATGTTAAGCGATCACCACAGCCCATGAACATAATTATGCAACACCAGAGGGCATACATGTTTTCTTTTTTCATGACGGTTGGCAAACAAGCATAAGGTCCGCCAGATGGTAAGCAGTCACCGCAACCTAAGAACGCTTGCGATACTTGAAGTATCAAATGCGCGTTGCCAACCTAACGAACAAGAAAGGGGTGAGAAGGTAAAAAAAGAAAGGAACTGAGGGATGAGAGGATGATGGGAGATTAGGCCTCCAGCGCTCTCACTCACTTACATGGGCGTAGCTAGTTGGGAGCGAGCTTGCTGCCCTACCACTGGATATTGTTAAATACTCCGAAATGGAAGAATATACATTTTGAACTATTTAACCAATATTGAGAATAGTCATTTTGCCCCCTCTAAGCCCTAAATTAAAATTTTGTCATTGCCTGGGCCCAATTCTGGCTAAGCCCATGGCTCGTTACTACCTTCGTTTGGTTTCCTTAGTGTTGATCTTAAGAAAGGGAAGTCTATGATATTTTGTATGTATGGAAGAGCCTCTAGTCTATTCCTAAGTCCTAAGGCCTGAGTCTATTATATTAGATATTATTTAATGTAACAGACTCGTGCCTTATTATTTAATATAGTCTCCCATATGTTGCCTGCGATTTAACATTGTCAATCTACGAAGAAAGAAGCGATTTTTTTCTTATCTGTATTATATAGCACAAGTTATCAGAAACATTATATTATAATTACAATTATTTCATAAATACAATAAACCAAGTACATTAACAACCGTTTCAAGTAAGCCATTATTATTAAAACAAAAAATCCAATTCCACTTAACGAAAGCAATCAAAATCTTTAGAAACAAATAAAATCCACATTATATCGTCCTTTCAGCAATTATAACCATACATAGTAACTTATTTCGAAGACAATTGTTATTATATAAAAAAATTTAAACTCATACGCGTTGTGCGAACATACGCTTAGCTAATGCTCCTGGAGTAACTTCGCTGGCGGAATGTCGTTTCTGTCTGCAATCGTTTTTGCTCCTACACCACTGCTATTGACCAGTAAATACATCAATTCCAAAACATCCCATCTACCCGACATTTTAAACCATATCAAACCGTATTTCATAGCAATAAGATTGGTTTTACAACAGTGTGATCTTATGTTATGGTTAAAGGGCTGTCTTCAGGAATCTTTGGTGCATTGACGGTGATTTCTCAGGCTCAGGAACAGGTAGCCTGTGATGAAACATGATTGCAACGTTTTCGATTTTGATTTAGCAGCGACATTTTGTCGTGACATGTCTGTGGATGATGGTTTAACAGTGACAATAGATAATTTATATTTGCGCAAAAAAATGCTAATCTCTATTTTAACTGTAATTCAGTATTGTTGCCTTAGATGTCTCAAATAGTAAAGCGAGCTTTAAGTTACTAGGTTTTAACTTCAGAATATAATAATTATTATTCTGGATGTTTTATTTGTGCCACGGTGGTGGCAAACGAGACAAAGTTGCGGTATACGGCTGCTTGCGACATCAAATGCATCGCATGTTCGTTGCTACTCCAAGAGACCCTAAGGAAAGGAGAAGGTGAAAAAGTCCTCTTCAGACGGAGGATATGGGGTGTTGGCCTCCGACACTTCAATTATCAGACGCAAGAAACGAAGCCGAATGGGTAGTTAGATAATGTACCTGTACGTTGAATTTCATGAAGAATATAAAGTTTAATTGTAAAATTTGACTGTAATGATTTTGAAAAGAGTAAAGAGTCTCTTGCCGGTTCTTCTCTGCATAATCTACCTCCGAATCGGTGGTAACTTAACTTCACGGACACAACGGACTGTATATTTGACGATCGAAAGTGCTTAAAGGCCTATTTCAATAAAGAATATTTTGAATTTAAATACTTACTTGGCGCCGAAGTTCCGTAATAGGAGGTAGTACCTACATCCTCGTTCGAGCTTGCCCATCCAAATCGAACTATTAGTACAGAGGTTTTCTACCGCTACCTACAAATACTACCTTTCTGAATTATCCTAGCAATTTGAGATGTTACGGAACTTTAACACCATCCAGAAAGGCCATCCTTTCTGGATGGTGTTAATCTTCCAATTGATGTAACACATCCGATTCTGACTTTGTCTCTGACACTTTAATTTAAAAAATCCCACGACGATAAAGGCGATATCTTCGCTTTGGTAAAGTCTCATCTAGTTAGCGGCTTATATAACAAAATTTGCCCTTTAAAGCTGGTCTAATCGGTCACTAATTGGTCAGTATATTTGAAGAATTGGTCACTACTCTGATAAAAGACACGGAAATTCTAAAATATCACGTTCATTAAAAAAATATTGGGGCCGCTTTGAATTCTAGAGAATGGATTCTAAAGCTATTTCAATTGGAGCTTTTTCACCGATTTTGATGTTTTTGAGTGTATAAAAATGTATTTTCTTCGACGGTCTCAAAGTTTGTATTGTTCTTTAAAATACATTTTCTCTGCTACTCAATTGGCAACCAAGCATACCCGTATGAACGTTTGCAACACCATTTATTTGCAGATGTCACTCATGCGTTTACCTCGAGATATTGGTTCTAAACTGATACTACATATCTTGCACTGACATGATACCTGCCTAGACTGCCTCTTCCAATAAAAGGCACACCATCAGTCATAACCAATAACTATACCTTATTCCATCTGGCTTTAAAACTTACATTACAATATTCCCTACCTTATCGTGTATGTTACATAAGGTTATCAATGTAATTATTATTATTACGGTCGTCGTGAAAGCGGTGCGCAAGCGCATTGAGACGGACAGGTTTCCGTGGCCTTGAGGAGAAATGCCGGAGCCCGCGCATCGTTCGGCGAAAGTGTGCAACTGACCACCGCCACCGCCTAAAGCTCCCAGGAAACTTTTATGTGAGGACTTTTTTTGACGGCACGATGGCTTTATTAAGCGAATAACGTACCTCATTTGAGAGAATTGTTGTGCTTATAAGAAGCTTTTTAAAGTTAAATAAATTGTATTTTTGAGAAAGCATTATTTGAAAATTTTTGTTTTTCATATCACTTCAGATCTTTTGTGAGAGTGGATTAGTAGTTCGTTTAGAAAAAAATATTTATTTTCGTCCAATATAAAAATCATAACACTAATTTGTTGAAAATCATATTCTACAACCGGCCCCAAAATTAAACCTCTAAGTACCTAAGAAGAAACGGCCGAACAAACTCTGGGAGGTGTTTTTTTCAATATAAAATATTTTTTCAAATTGTCTGAATTTGTTACATTCATATGCATATAAGTTATACTAAACGCTGAAAAGCCTGGAGAGATCGTCACATTCACAGGGTGTGGTGTCCTCAATATACTCACCAATTTTGTAATAAACTTTACAAACGTTCCTTAACTGTGTTTTTTGTGTGTGTACATTTAATTTTATTTCAAGATAAGGTCCCAATAAGTGATCCCAATAAGTGACAGTGATTATACCTTTTTTCTATACTATTTATTTGTTTTATTCTATTTAAGTAATTAATAACGATAATTAATAAATAATTAATTTAATTTGGAAGAAACAATAACTATATTAAAAATTTAATTATGGTTTCCCAATTTATAAAAATCTATTTAAATAAAACGAAATCAATATTTTTCTCTAACATTTTTGTCCATGATTGTACTTGCGCTGAAGCGGCCATTTTGGTTCATTTTAAATTGAGAGAACTTTACCTTTAAAAGAGTTACTAGTTGCATGAAGTCCAGTAACTGTTAATACAGTATATCTACCAAGTACCCATAGATATAACAATATTATAACTAAAATGTTACGTATACGATAACATAACGGGTACGCGAAGCACATACTGTCTGTACAATCAGGGTAGATTTATTTTTCTTAATATAGGTTGACTGTTATCACACCTGATCCATTGTGGGGATACAGCCTAACTGTGAGTTTGCACCTAAAAACAATATTTAAATCGAAATCTATCCTTTCTGCTATAGGAAATATCCATTTGGATTAATAAACCTTTCAAATAGTTTTTTTTAAAATAAATATTGAGGTTACAGAATTTTAAGATAAATTATAAGTTTTTTTTATGTTACAAGTTGACAAACAAGCATACGGCCCACCTGCTGGTAAGTGGGTGCTGTAGCCTATCAGCGCTTGCAGCACAATTAGTAGGTGCCAGTCACGCACTGCCAACCTCGAGATATTGGTTCTTAAATCTCTTCTGCCCAGTAACTTCAGTAGCCTACCTACCTGCCTTTCAAACCGGAAAACAGAAATGCCTAAGCACTACTATTTGGCGACAGAATATTTGTCACTGTGGTGGTACCTACCTAGCCGGCCTCTTACAACAAAAGACCTACCACACCATCACACCAGTGAAAAAGTATAGTATAATCAGCACTTCTCATAACTATTAAATAAACTATTAAAAATTACTGTAAAAATAACTATACACCTTTAATGCTGAGTTTATTTATCTCATATTAAAGATTTTACAATATATAAAATTATAAAACTGCCTTTATTTGTACTTTTAATAATTCATTTAGTTTATTTGAATTAAACGAAAAGTGGCGATCAATATTTTAAGTTTTATTTTTTGTATATATATATATATATTTTTTTTCTTCATTTCATTAACATGTTAAAAATACCTAATCTATATTATACATTTACTTACAATTTTATTACATACCTATTCAAATTATTTCAATTTATACAATTAATGGAAAAAATTCTAAATTGTTATCCAATTATGTTTTTTTAAATATTTTAATTTAATTTATTTAACAAAATTGCAATTTATTTAGAGTTACTAACGGTATCTTAAATGCGTTTAGATATATCATTACTTGTTTATAAGTTTAAATAACCGCATTTAGATGCCATAGAACGAGTTTAAACGATAAAACCTAAGCTGCTAACCCTTACGAGAACTTATTCTAAGTTTTTCTTAGTCCGATTGGACGCACGACGATTAGGAACCGGTTACTAGCCGGCGAGAGGGACATTGCTCTCAGCGACTCCTAACTAGCCCTAAGGAACACGTTCCCATCAACATCCCATACAAAAATCCTCACAAACAAAACCTTAACTAACACGTTCTAACAATCAATAACAATTGACTTAGGAATAAAACACTAGTCACTTAAATACTTAACGTAAACGCGTACGTTTCTCAATGTACTTTTAAAAGGATTTTTTTCTAAGTTAGCGGTTGCGTGGTTACAAAATGTCGTTGTTGGTTCGGTTTACGATATAGTAGGTTTCATTGACATCGGTGTTGAGTTCAAATGTGTTTCGTAGACTGGATTAGGCGAGGCTTGGATTACTGGTTCGCGTGCCCGCTTTAACATTAGTTACGTTTAAAGTACTTGTGTTATTTTGTCGAGTTACATGCAAGTAATCGTCATTCAGATATGAAAATGTTTAATTATTTTATGTTTTTGTGATAGGAAGATAGATATGTTGATGCATGACGAAGTTTAGAACCTATTAAATACGTTGGATAAGAAAGACAAAATTTTGAAAAAGATGTCATTCTAAGGAATCGTCACAATGATGGTTACTTCAATATTTCAACATAAAGAAAATTATTGTCATACCGCATATAAAAGGATGAATAATTGAAATCCGACGTAGTAGTTACAGTGCTGTGCAATTTATTCTGTGATCTAGTAAAGGGATTAAAAGCATTGTGGGTTACAATAAGTTCTTCATAATGTTAACCTACTTGGATGAAATTGATAAAGGCTTATGACTGTCCTTAGCATAGTTTGATTCAAAACGAATACTGATAAAACCACAGGCTGCTTTTTTTTTTTTTGGAATGTGTATTACTGTTGGCCCTACTGGCCTTGACTCCGTCACCGAGCGGGAGGGCCGAGTACAGAGACTCGGCCGTGATAAAAGGGCAGCCCTCACGGGGGCTCAAATTTGATTTCGTCCTTATGGTGCCTCCTGCGAAGCCGAACCACGGCCAAGGACGTCACCGGAGATGAAAACCACAGACGTTTTAGATAGATAAAAAGCTTTATTGCACATAAAACAAAACCAAAATGAGGTAAACAATTATTCTTAGGATAGTTTCTGGTTTGCAGATACAAGCAGAGGCTATTGATTGATACAAGCAATCTCTTACGGAAAACTTTGCGTTCAGAAATGTTACAATTAGAGAAAACAGTCAAGTGCAAAAAATAAATGTGTATCATTGTATTAACTGTTGAAAGAAAACAATTCCAAAATAAGTTGACATCTTTTGCAATAAAAACTAATTAAATTTTTCAACTAAAGCTTTTATAGATTTCAGCAGTCTTAGCATAGCTTTGAGCAGCTTATAGCCTCTCCAAATAACCTCGCAGCTTGCTCTAGGAGTGGCTACGACAATTGCCCAAGTGGATCTGCTTCGAACCCTCAATTCTCGGGCAGTTTTCATGGTAAATAATTAAAGATAAAGAAATAAAAAACTTTAGAGGTGTCAAGGGACACGCGGATGGAACGAAGTTCCTTTCGATTAATTAGTGAAGGAATTGTAATAAAATTTGATTTTTTTTAAGTTATAATAATATTTTTTTTATTATTAACATTATTTATTATTTACAAAAACCTGTATACACTCAACAAAAATAATCGTCGCGACACCACACTGTTCAATGCGAAATAGAAATGAAAATATCTGGCTTGCTTTCTATAAGAGAGAGAGACAGACAGAGAAACATGCGACGCCGCACAGCTTACAATAGCTTACTATAGCAAAAAGTGTCGTGACAACTTTTCGTAAGAATTTTTTCCGTCTAGCCCCCTTTCACAACGCGCGATAAGGAACTTCGGTCCAAAACATGTGTTTTAACATTTAAATGGGGTTCAGCGTTAGTATTAAAATCGTTATTCATGCGATCGAAGCCGCTGGCTGAAGCTAGATACAAAAAAACTAGGTTTCCATGGTAATGCCTAGAAAAGACTCGTAAAGGCCACAGTGGGTCATTGTAGGTTGACATTTAACTAATTAATCGGCGAAACAGTAACCTTTACGGATCGTTAAGGTTAAGGTATACGGTAGGGATGGAATAACTGTAGATCTATGCATTAAATAGGTTTTTTTGTACCTACTGACCATTTCAAAGGTATTTATTTTTAATGAGCCATGTAGTAGAGCCATGCTTGCCCGGGGAAGTACTACCCTCTCACAAAAAATCGGCGTAAAGTAACAGTATCAATACTGTTGCGTTTCGTGCGATAAGTCAGAGCGCCGGAGACAAAACCTCCCGCTCCTTCTTTCCTTTCCAACAACAACATTTCCCTCCTATCTATATATTATATCACGCATGTGATTTTTCAAGTATCATGCCCGTTCAGAGGTTGCCGTGAATACTAATCATGAGACGGACCGTATGCTAGTTTGCCCTTCGTCATGATATAAAAAAAAATTCGGTGTAGTTTTTTTATATACAGACAGACCAGCAGAAAGAAATTTTTATTTTGTTGTAAACATTAGACTAACACTTGATTTTTTATCTTTATATCCCGTGTATAAAGGCTTCTATCGATTGCACATATCATGATATTTTATTGATGGATACGTACTTATTTATTAAATTAACAGACGACAGTTAAAACCGATGACAGTGGGTGCTTATAAATAAAAAAAAAGTTCAGTAAACTAGAAATGCCTTATTTGTAAACATTGAAAGAATAATACACTACCGCGTCCAGCTGAAGATATGCTATGTTATGCTATACTAATGTCATTTTAAATGACTTGAAGTCATAGAAATCGTAATATCAAGGTATTAGTATATCCGTGTGATCTTATCGCCGCAATTGTGACTTATGAGCCATGAGTGGTTCGAACGTGCATTCGTGTCGTTTGTTCACTTTGCTTTACATTACTGTATAAGCTATTCAATATCCGCAACGGTACAAGCGCACATAGTAATGTAATGTGAAACTTGGGATATCGTCGTGCTCTACATATGTAGTGGTAGCAGACAACAAAGGGCATGATGGTGACAAGAGTTTCGTAAGTACTATACGAATTTTAACATTTCTAGTACCTTAATATTAAGATTTCTGTCCTTGAAATACATAATAATATATTTACTTATTAGTCATACATCATACAGCTTTCTGCCGTTAATGAAAGTGCTAGGAGCGACTGTAGGTTTTGAGGAGCTTTCAAATTGTTTTAACTTTAAAATTAGAGAGGGCATGGGATACTTTTTATGTGTATAAACTTTACGTAAAATTAATAAAAAAATATTTTACCTAATCCTTTATAAGGATAGCTTTGATATCGATCTGTAGTAACGCTTTTATTACTCGCATGACTTAATAATGCACTATTTTTGCACATCTTGTTTCGCTCATCTTATATTCCCTATCGCATCCTTAGCTAAGTATTAGGGTTCGCTATATTTTTATAGCAAAATAAAACAATTTGTTTTCGTATTACGTACGTATTTATATTTAATTATAAAGTTGAATACGTAAAACTTAGAATTCCAAATATTTAAATATCTTTTTCGCGAATTTACATAAAAACCTCTAAACGGTAAAATATCATTTATATTATAATAATTATATTCTATATTTAAAATCTCATTCTATTTTTTAAACATTAAATATTAATTCAATGAACGTTTAAACCACATACAGAACCCTACGGCTAGTCAATAGATTAGAATTCTTATTAGGTTAAGGAACTCCATATATTTTTCTATTTGCTCTCGGACCGGTTGTAAGGCAGCGTGTGAAAATATCGCAAGATGGCCGCCGTGCTGGTTGGATGACAGACGCCATTTTTATTTTTTTAATCTATAATTTTTAAACGTCTGTTACAAGTTACAATTGTGTTTTATTTTGTTTTTGATATGTTAGAACTCTGCATTTTCATTTAATATTGTAAGTATGGTTTATGTTACAACTTGTATCAGTAATATAACTAGTAATATAACTTAATGTTATATCAGTTAGTTGTTCTGGTGTTTTGTAGTTATAAGACGAAAACGTTATGCTTTAATTATTTCAAGTGATATGATCTCAATAAGAAAAATCACAAACATTGAATTACTATAAAATAAGGACCGGCCGGTATTGAGTTTTATGCTAGTGACGCTAACTTCATTCGAACATGTCGCAAGATTGTGATCAACTTCATTTCATTACACTAGTGCGAAATTACGAAAGAGCACCAGCGAATTTTCGGATATTTTGTTTGTTTGTTTGATATTTTGTTAAGGGCTTTTTCATATAATATATGCATTACCCAGGGGCCTTCTGCGTCAGGCGGCAGAGGAAGAAAACCTCTTTAAAAAATAATGACGGTCGGTTGTAGGAGGAAACAACCTCATTAAAAATTAGAGTCTCGGAGGAGGGTACATTAGGCCGCCTTGCTTCGAAGTTTGCCAGTGCCTTAGGGTCCTGGAAGGTGGGCCGCGGAAGATCCCGCAACGGCCCTCTATGGCGCTAGATAGGACCTTGGTATAGTTCCTTAAATGTAACTTGAACCAAAATGGCCGCTTCTGCGCAGGTACAATAATGGACAAAAATGTTAGACAAAAATATTGGTTACGTCTTATTTAAATAGATTCTTTATAAAGTGGGAAAACGGAATGAAGTATATAATATAGTTTTTATTTCTTCTAAATTCAATTAATTATTTATTTATTATCGTTATTAATTACTTAAATAGAATAAAACAAATAAATAGTATAGAAAAAAGGTACCTATATATATAAAAAAAGTTAATGTACATTATTAATAGTGAGACAGACTTCTTCGTATCTTCCGCAGTATTATTCAGAGAATTAGTTATACTATTTTCTTTTAAAAAATAACTATAAACGTCAAATACCATCCTTCTCTCCCGTCTCCTTAAAGTTGATTGTGGTCGAGGCATTATCTTCAAATAAATGTTAACACACTTGACAAAACTACTTTATATTTTAATAATTTATTATTAAAGAACTAAAACAAGCGAGCGAGTGTACTAAGCCCGGCCCCCTTCATACCGCATACGGTTCAGACCCAAAAACGTGTTACTGGACAGGGTTCAAGTTACATTTAAGACTATAGTTTTAGTAGGTAGGGAGGCTCCTAGTCCCACACTTCCTCCATCATTGAACCCGTCCCGGCGCTCGACGGCGTAACTGCATTTCCCCAATTTCCCATAAAGGGAACCGACAACTTCACGTGCTCCGAGGCACGATTGGGGGTTGGGGTCACAAGGACAAATGAAAACAAACATCTACCCCGTAAGGAAATCGAACCCGCAACAGTTGACGCTAAAGGCATGCTCGCTACCAACACGCCAGAACGACTTACCTTTATCTTGTAACATTAATAAATATGGCCTTTGAGTTTGTTAAATGTAAAAAAACAAAAACTTAATTATGTAAGTAGGGAAATAAAAGAGCCAATTATTTTGAATCGTTTATTACATCAAATGCATTGCATTGTGATATTTTAAAACAATAAATACATATATTGGTGTAATACGTTTACCTTGTATAATATAGATTTAACTAGGAGTTAATTCATTTATACATTATTTTTATTTTATACACACACAATCTCACTTATATAAAAATTAAAATTAAAACCTTTTCAAAATATGACAGCTGTCATATATTTGTTAAAAAAACATTCCATTTCAATTTTTGTAAGCTAATACATACACTATGCGATATAATAATAATAAATAAAAATTTGATTCTCTTTGATATGCATCATGTACTATCCATACAGTCTAGAGAATTTGCTATATCAGTTCCCGTAAATTAAAAAAATTGTCACATAGAATCTGAAAATGGGCTGTGTAATCTTGGGATATTTACTAAAATACATTGAGCTTGGAGTTTGCCTTTAATTTTTCAATCTTTTTTTTTAAATCTTTATTGAAACTGTCAACTGTCAATCCTTGGTTGGAGCAATAATAAAACGTGACAATAAACTTACAAAGATAATATTTTCTGGTTTTTGATAATTATTTCAGGCTTATAAGATTTTATATTACAGTAAAGATTAAAGTGAGATGATGTATGTATACAATAAATTAGCTTTAGTTTATTATCATTAATTCCAAAGTGGTATGTTATAGGAAATAAAACGACATTGTAAATTCCTCGGAACATCTATTTAGAAGTATTAAGCATAAAGGAATGAACGAGATGTATATAATATAATAATAATTAAAAAAACAATAAAAAATATTCTTGTCTTTGGCTAATTACTGGTAGTTTTTTTTTTTAAATCGAAGAGTAAAAAAATTGTACTTCACAGGTGACAAGAAAGTTATTATGGAATAATTGCATTATCTGTACAAGTCAGATAAAAAAATTAAATACATAAAGTAAGTTTTCTTAAATATACATAGAAAAAATGGTAATAATAATAGCCATGAATAAATATAGCCTGCCCTAATAGACAATGGACATAACACAAATAGAACAATGGAATTATTAGGATAACAATTCTTCAGACAAAAATCACTTCAAAAAGCATTTCCAGACCTGATCATTTTAATTACTGATGTTTAATAAAAAACACATATTTTAATTGTTTATATTAGGAAAGACAGTGTTATTTTTTTTGATGTCCAAACCATAGACAATAATTTGTCCATAGACCAAACTCTGGAATAAATCATAATTAGATAGTCATATTTTCCAATGTCCAATGACCAACCGTTAATTTGTAACTATTGTGTAATGTTAGTGGACATGTGTAATTTTGTAATATGGCAACTAACCTAGCGATAGTTAATAACAAAATAGTTCAAACTTTCGAAGTTGCCATGTTTTTATTATATCTATCTATTGGTATAGTTTTTATTGCAATCTTTTTCCAATTCTCGCAATTAGAAAAGCAAACATTAAATTTCACAGTTATTTATTTAAATTAAAATCAATAAAATGTTGATTTATTACGTATTTTTATTTAATAAAAGCTTATAATTGTGTAAGTTGGAAAGAAAAGTGTTTTTGTTTCTGGTAATTCATAGAACGTTAAACTTTTACAATAACTGTTTTGGTCGAGATTTTCATTGTATTATCACTCTATAATTCACTTATTACATTTAAAACAAATTCAAATCACTGGTGCATTTCTTACACATTGAAGTTGTCACCTTTAACATTAGAAAAATGTTGCTTAAAAAATTAGCACCAATATTAAATATTAGCACATTGTTATATAAACAATACATTTAAAAGATTTTTACAACTAGCAACACAACTAAGACGCAAACAAAAAAAGGAAAATGCATTTGATTTTTTTTACATTAGAAATGTTAGTCTATAGATATGATATTATATTAACGCACCTTATTTTTTAATCACACATAGTACATAGACATATACATTAAATGATGTGAATAGATATGTATGTTAACTAAATTATAATACTAATTTTTAATATGGTAACATTTTAACTACGGAATCTTCGAAAGACAACTGATATTAGACAGACGTTTTATCATAGCTGTTACATAACGAGATTCTAAATTATTTCATGCATATATTTATTTGTAGGCCTAATTTCCTAAAATTCCAAACATAATAATACTTTAAAACAATAAACGTTAACGTAGGTTAAAATTTACAAAACTACAACTTAACTAACACAAGTGTTGCCAACTACAATAATACAAACATACCTAATTTTATTTGGTCTCATTTTAGTAACGGTTTTAACTGAATGTTTAAACTTCACATTTTTATTAAGAATCAGATTATTTATTATTATTAAAAACATTTAGTACTCTTATTATAGTGAGCAGTAACATTTACGTGACATCAATAATTTATATTCAACATTTTATCGCACTTGTCAGAGTCATTTTGACATTTTTTTTATTTTGACTTTTATAATTAATAGTTGCCATATTATGTACTATAAAATATATTATAATTATATATTTTTTATTTTGCACGACATAAGCATCTATTTTAATACATTTCAAGGAGAGAATACTCTAAGACTCCTGAGTAATGTTGCTAAAACGTTTGCAAGACATTCTGCTCTTAAGGCGAGCTGACCTTCTAAGGTAGAGTTAGTGTCTTGACCTTGTGTCTGACTGACTTTAGCGTTATGTTCGTGGATAATCTGTGCCATTTCAGCACCGGCCAAGTCTTTAAAAGCTGCTGTGACATCGTGAACTCGAAGAACAAGGTTTCTGGTCTGAAGCGGTGCTGAAGTATGTCTCCCAAGAGCCTAATTTTAGAAAAAGAAAATTAGAAGGATTCCACATTTTTAATTTATTAAACTCTTCAATGAAGTAGAAACGAAGTGAACCAAAGCATATAAACTAGAATGCTAGGAAAAACTACCAATAATATACATAAAGTAAGATTTACAATCGGAATGAATAGAAAATAGAAATGTAACAAATATCCGTTAACATTTGTAAAGTGTAAAGTATAAATAGAAAATAAGGCAGTGAGTGAGCAAGAATAACAGACATGGGAAGTCCAGCTCTGTTTGTCTAACATAATCAACGATCTAAAAGAAAGACGAGCAATGTTTCAATAATTACAAAATTTTGCAGTCAATTTTTTCTCATTATTTAATTTATTCTCCCTAAATATCACAAGTCATGTATACCATGTTTATCAATACCTGGGCTAAGTCAGCGAGGCGACGAAGCGGCGTGAGGCAGTCGGCCAGCGCGGCGGGCGCGGGCGCCGCGCGAGCCTCACCCAGCGCGCCCACCAGCGCGCGCGACGCGCCCACTAGCGACACTGCGCACGATGTCAGCTCGTTGCGGGCACGCTATATGGATACATGTATATCGAATATTGTGTGTAATAATTTTTATTATATTATTAAAATCAAACTATTACGATAATTAAGAAAAGTCTGTCAAACTGAGTATTTTACTATTGATCAACCAACTGCTTCTTTTGAAAAATGGTAAAAGTCCTTTATAGGCATTGGCGATAATATAATGTAGTTCATACCTGAAACTTGACTTCATCGATGTCCTCTCCGCCACCGTGAGCGTGCTGATGTGAGCATTTCTGCGCGACCTGATGCAGCCTCTGTAGTAATCCATCTACCGCTACCTCGGTCTTACACAACAAATTCTCTATAGAAACGTGACCGTTATTACCGGCTTGGAACTCCGGAAACTTTACCGTGGGCGGTGAAGGGGGAGTCGGAATGTCGTCAACTACATCTTCTTTAAACCGAACGTGATTTTGGACTTTGCCTGTGGGACTAGCGCTGTCCCTTCTTAAAACTTTCTTTTCGGAGAGAGGAGGGCTAAACATCCTATGGTCGTGGACTGGCGCCCCGTTCAATAAATCAGGTTTATTGCTGAAGCGCCTGTTCATCTGTGGTGAGCAAAGTGATAGCGCTGTCGACATCTCTTTATTTTTCAAGATCGTGTTCTTCGTCTCCGAGTTGGATCGTACGTGACGATTTTGTAAAGTCATTGAACTGTAGTGTTGTGATGGTCTTATATTTTGTGATTCGTCGTCCGTCAGTCTATTTTCGTTTTCGAGGTTTCGATATGAATTAAGGTTTCTTTGAAAGTGAGGTGATCCGATGCTAGCAAGACGCTCCGTAGTACGCACTGGAGACAGTTTCTGTGAATTTTTCATTCTTAAAACTTCGATACTTGGAACCGGGGGCAGTGGAGGTTTCTTGGGAGGTAATAGTATAGGGGGTGGAGGTGGTAAAACTCTATTTTCTGTTCGTGGTGGCAACTGAGGCGGATTTTGTTTGCCCTCATTTATGTCGCACACAACTTTGTAATTTAATTTTCTATTATTTAAGGTACTAAAATGATTGGTGGTGATTTCGACAGCGCTTAATTCATTATTAGTACAAGTAAACGAGTTTGATCTTGGTCGAGGGGCCGGAGTAGGGGTGTTTTCGGGGACGTTCAGGTGGCTTTTTAATTTCGGTACTTTTTCTTCTAGGAGGTGGTCGAATTTCGCATACATCGGGCATAGAATCAGAATTTTGTATATGACTTTCGATCTTTTCGGTTTCATCATTGCTGTCGTCGCTTTTATTTTTATCTTTACTACAACATGAGAACATACCTTTTCTTTCAACCGTTGGGTATTCTATAACGTGAGCATTCCCATTTGCTTGTTTGTCGCCTGAAACGCTTTTTCTTTTGCTTTTGGGTGAATCAGACTTTGTTGATTGTTGAGGTTTCGTTTTATCCTTTAACAATAAACTATTTCTGGCATCACCTAATCCTTTTGCGGTAAACATATTCCTGATTTCACTAACACTGAGTACTCCTCTTGTTACGTCACCGTTTGATGTTTTGACGCCATTGCAAGAGTTGTGGTCATTTTTTGCTTCACATAACTGAGTTTGATCTATATAACTATTTTGATCTCTATCTAAAGTTGATGAGTTAGATCCAGGCGGCGGTGGAATTATGTATGACATGATCTCCTCAGGAGTTAATTCTATAGCTGGTGTTATTTTAACAGTAGGCGGCTGTATTGTAACATTTGCAATAAATTCTTCTAGCTCATTAGTTTTGGGTACACTATCTTGTACTGTATCTTTATCATCAGCAAAAGATGGTGGTACAAAAGGTAAAATTTGAGGCACTTGTGTAGCTGAATCTAATTCATCAGGCGTTTGTGGTGGAGGTATTAATGTTAAGTCTATAAGCTCTGGGTCGTTTTCCACTAAACTTTCCTGATAATAAAACGGAAATTCAGCTGCATTTTCTTCTCTATTACTCTTTTCTCTTAGCTGTTTCAAGTATTCTTTCAAATTGGATTCTTTAGTATCTAATGTAGCATCAGGGCTATGAAGACCAAAACTGGTTCTTACTACTTTATTAGTAGATTTATTTTGATGTTTTCGAATAGGGCTATTTGTAGGTGTATATGAAGAATCATTATCACTTTCTGAATAAGCTACATCGTTATTGAGAGCTAACAAAGCGTCAGTGAGACCACAATTATTGAGTATAGCGCTAAGACCTTGAGATTGACGATTCGTCAAATCATTACCACTATATTCTTTCTCAGTATCAGCTACAGATAACACATTCAGTCCTTGATTAATCGTTTCAGTTAATAGTAACAATGAATCGCTATGTTTTAATATACCTGGAGCATCATCCGCGGCCGACATTCTACTATTAATAGATTCAGTATCACTTTCTAAATTATCTACGCAAGTCTCTTTACCAACAAGTTCATCTCTTAGCAAACCATTATAAGCAATATCATTATAAACATCACAATTTTCAGTCAAATACTGTTCAGAATTCTCTACTAATTTCTGCATTTCCGCGACTCTACGTAGCACCTCTTCATTTTTGGCTTCAACGATGCGTGGATTGTTTGCATTTTCTAATAGCTCCATAGATAATACGCTTTGTAAATCAAAGCCCATTCCATCATCTAAATAGCAAGCATCATTAGGATCAAATAGTCTGAAATCCTCATTCCTCTTGCACTTTTCGAATTGTATATCTTGCCCAGATGTCTGTATAATTCCATAACCTACTAAGGGACTGGAGTTGTTACTATGATTTCTATTAGCTATACTGGTATTCATATTCGGGTCTAAGCTAGATTTAGACTGATCTGGTGTGGAATGATAAGGCGGTGGCATACTGAATATAGCGAAGTGCTTTTTCGCTATAAGAAGAGGGTCATCATAGTGTAAGTAGCTCCATTTAGCTGGAACTACATTATGCTGCGATAGATAAGGTGGCGCTGGAAAGAAAAAGATTTGTTACCGACTTTAAAATGTGTTCCGGATTAAATTAATAGAGAACAATGAAATGAGGTCGGTGAAAGTTACTTTTCAGTATTTGAAATTCAGATTGGAATCGTTATTAAACAATTTTATAGTAAACATTTTTATCTGTTACATAGCTCAACGATAGAAGGGCCGACTCCGCTCCGTAACGCGAGAGTCGCGGGTTCGATGCTGACCCCCTTGGGCTATTGTCGCACCCACTCCTAGCGCAAGCTTCAAGCTTATATGGAGAGGGTTATTTGAAAAAGAAATTGAGGGTTATTTGAAAAAAGAATAGATATTTGAACTCCTCAAAGAATACAAGTCAATCTAATCAATTAATCATTAATCATGTTTTTAATAATTAGGTTTAAGCTATATTTTTTATAGAAGTCTTGTTACGAAAAATAAAATAAAATACCTATATCTTCAGTAATAGGCTCTCTTTCTAACTCGATGTTTAGGTCCCGTCCTGTCGCGAGACGATAGTATCTAAAAAAAAATATTGGTCAAATTTTACGTTGTGAATCGCTGGTGGCTATGGTGGGTATTTCGAAAAAACCTGTATTACAGCTAAGCTGTAAGCTTTGCATCTCTATATTAATACTGTATATTAAAACATAGTTTTAAATTTTATATAGAACATAAAAATAAATCAAAGCAATTTCCATTAAAGTCCTCGAAATTTCTTGGATATTTATTGAGTCAGCAGAGATTTTTCCACCAGTGCATTCAGTCACACTGGTGGTATGTCTTTTGTTGCAGGAGGCCGGAGTATCTTTGGCATTATGTTCCGGTTTGAAGGGCAATGTAGGCTAGTGAAATTACTGGGCAAAGGTGATTTAAGAATCAACAGCTCGAGGTTGGAAACTCGTGAGTGACACCCACTAATGGTGTTGGTACGGTAACCGCTTGCCATTAGGTGGGCCTTATGCTTGCTTGCCAACTTAGTAACATATAATAATAATAATAATAAACAATAGGTTTTGACTCTGTGCGCTTACCCAGCAATGATGAGCGGCATCTCGGCAGCATCTCGTTCATCCATCAACAGCGCCAGCACTCTGTCCCTTTGCAGGAACACCGCCAGCTCCGCGCTTCCCGAACACTCACTCTTCACTCTTACACACTCAACCTCTTCTAGAGATGCTATGGATTGTGGCTGAGGGATGTAAAAAAAAAAAAATTTGGTATTTTCGAATTCTACATAATATTCTACTCCCTAGCACCTAGTAGCGAGTCTGCCTTTAGTCTCGACGGTTGCAGGTTCGATTCCTGCTCAGGCAGATGTTTGTTAAAATTTCTGTCTCGGTCTGGGCGTTTGTCCGTGTGGGTCCCCACCGTGCCTCGGAGAGCACGTTAAACTGTCGGTCCTGGTTATTATCAATAACATCTGATAATAATCGTTAACTCTTGATAAGTAAATTGCTCTTATCCAATGAGTTACTGGTTCGCCCTTAGGGTTGCGGAGGTCAGATGGCAATCGCTCCGTGTAAAAACTAGTAACCTGCCAAATCCGGATAAGAGTAATAAGCAGACCCTGGGTACACAAAATACCGGGAATAATGCTGGGATGAAGAAGATTCTACTTCCTAGCATTATGGTATTTTTCCGAGTTTCTGCTTATTACTCTTATCTGGATTACACAGGTTACTAGTTTTAACACATAGCAATTACCATCTGACCTCAGCAACCCAAAAGGCAAATCAGTAACTTGGACAAGAGCAGTTAATTACCTATCAAGAATTAACGATTTTTACCAGATGCTATTATAACAACCGGGACCGACAGCTTACCTCGATGCCTATGCTCGATGGGGAGATCCACAAGGACAAACGCCCAGACCGAGGCAGATATAGACAGCGGGAATCGAACCCGCCACCGTCGAGACTAAAGGCAGGCTCGCTACGAACACGTCACAATGGTCGCTGATCAATTATACATATTATTATGCAGAGTAATAATTTTCGCTCTTTTTATAAATTCATTTAAAGTTTAACATCGATTGCTTACCACAGAATTACTCCTTCCAACTATCTGGCTGAGTCCGAAGCGCGGCGATACAAGGAGAACTCTTTCAGGTCGACTGCTGCTGAAGCACTTGGCGCCGTAGCTCGGCAGGCCAGCCACGATGTCCAGGTAATGAAGCTTTGCCTGGAAGGGAAGAAAGCGTTTTTCTATGGTACTATGTTGGCAAGCAAGCATACGGCCCACCTGATGGTCAGCGGTTGCCGTAGCCTACGAGCGCGCGCAACACCACTAGTACCTACTAAGACACTACTGCTTTGCGGTAGAATATTTGACACTGCTGTGGTACCTACCTAGCCGGGCTCAATTTGCCTATCAAGATTTTACATTTATATATTGATGTTTCATAACCCTTTGCTGATATGGTTGCGGAAACGGAAAACAATTACGGTAATTTTAACAAGATACGATTTAATAATTAAAACTGCTTTTTGGATTATTTCCGTCAATTTTTATCTGAAAGTGTTATTGTTATTATAAATAGTTAATTATACTTGGACGCAAATAAGCAATACCACGTCAACCCACACAAATGTCATTTCGAGAAAAACGCGTTCGAAAATTTTGAACAACTTGCTTTATATGATTTTTTATGTATTGGTCAAGTTTTTGGCAATTTCAGATTTATTTAAGTTATTTTACTTATTTTCATAAAAAATAAGTATACAAACTGCATATTTCGTATATAATATAACCCAAAACGTTTAACATAATACATAAATTGAATGATTAAAAATGGCTTTTTAGAAGTTTTAAAGCATAAAACCCTACAAATATTAAAGAAAAATGTTCTTCAGCCATTTACCAACACTTCTGCATATATAACTCAGTTTTTCAATTTTGTGGGTTGACATCGTATTGCTTATTTGTATCCACTTTCTCTCTTTCTTGTTATGATGTAATTTCGAAAATAAAAGAAGTTAAATACTTGTAGCTGTGTTAGATGCCTCTGGCTGCCAGTCATCTGCGCGTTCAGTTTCAGAAAATGTGCGACAAGGCGCCGCAGCTCCTTGCGCTTCATGCTCTCCAGAAGACTGCTCGGCACAAACCTTTCAAGGCCGAACTCTCTCCTGTAATCATAACTAGAGACTTTAGAAAGCCGTTACCTTTACCAACCTCGAGATATTGGTTCCAGTAACTTCACTAGTGACAGTGTACCTATTTGAAACTGAAACACAGTAATGAAAATTTGGTATTTAGACGCAGTCATAGTAGATTTGTTTGTAGGATTTAAGTTCTATTATCTATTTATAGAGTCAATAAAATTTTATGAATACTTGACGAACACCTTCTACAATATAAGAAATAAAATTGGCGAAGATTTTGTCTAATATATACAACGTAGCCACTAAACTCTCACTTATTTTCGAAATCTGTTAACAAAACTAATATCTGCAACAACTATTATAAACATTATACCACTGCAGTGGCATCTAGAAATCCCAGTACATTTAGAATTAGTGAACTATTGATTCGACAATAAGAAGAAGAACCATTTACTATCCTTATATACTTCTATCCTATAGATTTATACGTATATGAAGTCGCTTTACCAGTAGGCTGAGTAGGTTTGAGCCTAGGGCGGCAATTTTTTTTTATTTTTTTTTCTACCTCTTGGAGATCAAAAAGATTTCTGTGTGACGGTTTTCTGATATTTTACAGGTGGAAATCTGCAACAAATTTGCCGATGACCTTACATGCCGAGTAGCAAACTGCCGTATTCTATACTGAAACAGCTAGTTCGCCGCCACCCAACCAGTAATCGGCCTTTTGTTGGATTGTAAAAATAATCTAGGACATAACAATTGCAGAGGCAAATGCGGCAAAAACCTTATAGCCTATACCTTGAAAATTTGTAAATCCGCCACTGTGTGTATGAGCGTTTTAACATTGGGTGTGCTTTTAACTCCCCTGTCTCCCCTGGGGGTAGCACTTTCGATCTACTTTAGAGTTACTCACTCGACAACTTTAACAGTGAGCTTGGCTGGCGACATGTTGTGTGCGAGGGCGTGCTGGTGTATGTGCAGCGCGGCCAGTCGCAGCGCCACGTCGGGCTGCAGCTCCGGCGCGAAGCGGTCCTGAGCCACGTCGTTGCAGCACTGCAGGTACAGGTAGTCGAGCGCGGCGAGGTCGCGCTGAGCGAGCTCCGCCGCTGACGATGGCATGAACACCACGCGGAATAGACATCGCATTTTGTGAGACCCCGGACGAGCTGCGATCTGGAAATGATGATAATGTTGATAGCGGTCGCAGGTTAGATGTTTTTATTCATCTTATTCGGTCCTTTGTTTCGATCTAGGTGTTAGTCCTTGCGGGTCTCCTCATCTTACCTCAGAGAGCACGATAAGCTGTCGGTGCCGATTGCTATCACATAATATGTGATAATAACCGTTAACTCTTGTTAAGTACTTTGATATTATCCAGTGAGTTACTAGTTCACCCTTAGGATTGCGGAAGTCAGACGGCAATGAGAAAATCGGGAACATTGCTAGGAAGAAGCAGATATTATAGTAATGAATAAAATTGTAATCTTAACGATACTTGTTGTTTTTGTGAGTGTCTGTTTACTAATACTTTAAAGGTGATGGAGATCAAAAGAGATCGGTCCATATAAATACGAGTAAACTATAGAAATAAGAATTAGAAGGCAAGAAAGAAACCGAAAATAATCATTTAACGACGTTTCGGCGCAGCGGTAGCGAACCTGCCTTAAGCGCCACAGAATTCGCAGGTCCGATTCCCGCTCGGAGCAGATGTTTGTATTGACCACACAGATATGTTTTCCGGTCTGGATGTGTTTGTCCTTGTCATTGTGTATGTTTCTGAAACCCCGACACAGGGTATATATAACCGAATGGGGCCGTTGAGTGTGCAGCGTTTATATTATTATAATAATCCTGGAAAATGTAACATTTACAGGGGATGAAAAAAGATTTAACTATTTTTTCCTTTATCATTTAGTTCAAAATAATGTCTTACCCTGGCCAAAGATTCCTTCGGATCCAGCAAAGTCAGCTTGTTTCTTCTTAAGCTTTTAACATGTTCTACCACTAAACTGAAGTGTTCTTCAGCGGTGATGCACAACTTGTCTTTAAGGCTGGTAACCACATCAGCTACGGTGGTGGTTGCGTCGTATTTAAAGGATTTCGTTTGACCATTCTCTAGAAACACTTTGAGAACATTCGCCATTGGTGGTAGGCAGAGATCGCCGAGAGAAAATGCTGATGGCTGGAATAAAAAATATACAAAAGAAAATTATATGATTTGTACTTATAATTATTTAAGTACTAGCGGCCCGCGCTGGCTTCGCACGGGTATAAAATATATAGCCTATGTCATTTACTGAAAAAATTTTAAAATCGATCCAGCAGATTTGATTTATTCATTACTGCCTGTGGCCCGCACGTGTTAAATGTAATTATTTACGAAATCACCTTAGGAACCTCAAAAATAACAGTATGTCTCCACTATTTAATGGATGTTATTATACATATAAACCTTCCTCTTCAATCACTCTATCTATTAAAAAACCGCATCAAAATCCGTTGCGTAGTTTTAAAGATTTAAGCATATATAGGGACAGAGAAAGCGACTGTGTTTTATACTATGTAGTGATTAGTTATATATTGACTTTATTTTCAGCATAACAAGAGTTGTCAATAAAAGCACATGTATGGTCTAGAAAGCCGAAGACAAACTTATAAATAAAGCATATTGCTTGGTAGAGTTTTCGGCACGTAACGACCACATCGCCCGCTGTTGGGATAATCTCTGTCACAGCAGAGACTATTCCACCAGTGCAATCAGTCACACTGGTGGTAGGTCTTTTGTTGGCCGGACGGCTAGGTAGATACCACCGCAGTGTCAAATATTCTACCGCCAAGCGATAGTGCTTAGGCATTACTCTGTTCCAGTTTGAAGGGTACTGTAGCCTAGTGAAATTACTGGGCAAAGGAAATTTAAGAACTAATATCTCAAGGTTGGCCACGCGTGAGTGGCACGTACTGATGGTGCGGCAAGCGCTCATAGGCTACAGCAACCGCTTACCACCAAGAGGGCCGTACGCTTGCTTGCCAACTTGTAACATAACAGCTGGCCTATCGACAAAAAACCTATCACCACTGTATGTATGTTCGGACATGTTGAAGATACTTACGGGATACATTGGTGCCCCATTAAGCTGAACCGAATCTGCGAATCTAACTCTTGGAGGTCTTGCCCTCAATCTCGCTCGTTTAGCTGCTGAGAGGAAAGCGGACCTCCTAGCCAAGTTGCCACTTCTAGCCGGCTGGCATACTCGTAAGGTGACGCGTTCTGCACATGCGCGGACTGCAGCTATCACGTGTTCCCGCGCAGCAGAGCTGACGTCTTCTCCGTTGACACCAAGTATCTGGTCTCCAGGTTCAAGCTGGAATAATTTCAAAAGAATATTACCACAAGAAAATACTTCACGTAAAAGAGTATATATTTTATTAATATTTTATAAATCAATTGACAATTAAAAGCCGAATTCAACCGCTAGCGGCAGTTTAAGGCATTAATAAAGTTGAACAGAGATTTTTTTCCATTTTAAGAGACGGTTAAATATTATTTATAATATAAATTGATAGTAGTGACCGCTATAAAATTATAAATAAAACTTTGAAGCATTCTGTACATCCAGAATAATTCTTAATCACGAAACTGTGTTTCATGGGCACACTTTCGACATATTGGCGAAAACATTGGGTCATATTCACGCAAATGATAATGAAAATGTCGTTTCACTTTTTAAAAGTTGATTTTAAATATTTTTCAAGCATTTCTTACTGTTATTCTTATACATAAAAATTACAATAAAAAGTGAAGATTACCTTCCCAACGCTGGGTGAATTGTCCGTAACGAAGCGTACCAGAACGGGCTTCTCCGAACCAGCCACAAAACCGAAGCCAAGTTCCGGATCCCTCTCCAGGACCACGTCTCTTGGTGCGGGGGGTGACTCGCAGGAGAATCCTTCGGGTGCCACGTAGGTGGTGGTTTTGTTGACATGACTGAAATATTATAGAAAATAAACAATATAAATTCAAGAGAAGAATTGAATATGTCACCGTTGTAGAAATGAATGGTTAAGAGTATGTTCCGCAACAATTTATTTAATTAGTTATTCTAATTCTGGTAGTAGAGCCATGTTTCCCCAAGAACAAATGGGCCGGCTCGAGCTGGGAAGTAGTACGTCCCGCAACGTAGGCTGTCACCGCAACTTATGAATGAGCGCGATACTTGAGGTTTCACATGCGCGCTGCCAACCCAAGAGATGGGAGGGAAGTGATAAGAAAGGATAAAGGTTTTTTCCGCATTCATAAAAACATAACTTACTTGATGTAGTAATTTTTCCCTCTGCTGTCCAACGCCTGTTCCCAACCATAAGGTAAATCATCCTCCTCAGGACTGTCCCCTTCCTTTACCGGCCAGCTCTCAACTGGTGGTAGCCAGCTAGCTGTCCTTGTGATGTGGCTGAAAGAAAACAAAAAATAAATAAACGTTCAGCGACAAATTAATAATTTATTTCTTTAGAATGAATAATGATTTCATTAGAAGTTATTTCTTGAGAATAAATTTGTTAACTTAAATCAGGTGGTTTAATGTTGTATCACACGTAATTTCCTCTTCTATTTTAAAAATAATTATTATTTCCCGAGTTCTTGATTAGGCTATTGCGAAATTAAACAAAATCACAAAGAAAGCAGACCAGAAATGAATCTTCACAATTGCTTTACACACGAGGAAAATATCGCGGCACATGCGTAAAGAAAAAATCCAGAAGTTTTTCTTGAAGACTGTAAAAATAATGCTTGTTTATGGGACAAATATATTAAAATACTTAGAATTTGTAACCTATGTTTATATCCCACTTAATATTATAAATGTAAAAGATGTTTAGGCGTTTTTCCTAGCATTATTCCCGGTACTATTACTATATTATTACCGGTACTATACGAGTATTTACCCAGGGTCTGCTTATTACTCTTGTGAAAGATGGGGTTCGCGGTTTATTAATATATCCCTCAAAAACAGCTTAATCGATTTGGATAAAATTTGGTCAAACATAGCTTATTACCTGGATTAACATATAGGACACATTTTATCCAGGAAAAATGTTCGGTTCCTGTAGGATTATCAAAAGCGCACTACAGGACGTATTCACTTGAAGAAATAAGTAGATGTTATTTTAGAACATTATTTACATACAACTGTTTGACTTCTGTCTAGAGACAATTCTAAGGTCAAAGCGGAAACAGTCGCGGGCAGCTGATAGTCAGCAATATTTTAAAATGTCGGTGCTTTTCATATGGCAATTTGTACCTTTAGATTTAAAAAGCGAGCAGATAATTGGACCCTTACGGCGCTTCTAGTACATTAGTCAAACGAGGGTACCCATCTAAAAGGACACACTTGTGTTATTTTTCAAATTGAAGTAGGTACGTTTATCATAATTGCTGTGTTAAAAATACTTTAAACTTACTTATATAGATAATTTGAGAAATTCTCAAACAGATTTTCAAATTTATAATAAAAACGCTAGTCAACTTAATAGAAGTCATTTTATTACTGTTGCTGTACAACTTAGGTTTTAACTAAGAAACGGTCTTAGGTCTTAGCTTAAAATGAAAACTTATTTATAGAGCTTCGTACCCAAGGAGTGCCAACCGAACATTTTTTGGAAGTCTCCGCTGTCGGTCCGACTGTCAGTGGGCTGTATCTAGGTAGATTGTTGAAATTTTCACAGAATGTGCGTTTCTGTTGGCGTAACAACAACAAATACTAAAAATAAAATAAAGTTTAAAACAAAGAGGTCACCACACAATATTTTTGATATTTTTGTTATTTTTGCAGTATCTAATGATCTGTAATAGATAGTTTCTTAAGTAGTACGAAACCCTTAATGTACGAATACGAAACGCACTTGGCCGGTTTTTTTTAAATATTCTATAAAACCTTTTCTACAAAACAAAAAAAAATGAGAAAAACCGAAAAGAGTGGAAATCTTTTCAAAAAAATACCATAAAATATTACAATAACAAGCTTTCAGACATATTACTCTTTCCCGGCTTTCAATATTAGGACCTCCAAAGGGTCTGTTAGGGATGAGAATATGTTCCGAGCAATTTGCATCTTATAATGAAGTGATAAAGTGCGAATTGGCTCAGATAGCTGAATATTGTGAAGATTTCAGTATAATTTGACATCCCTTTTCAATTTGCGGATAAAAGGACAATGTGTTTTAGCGGAATTGCCGCCATTTTCATGGTTATTTTGTAACCCTGAATAAAAAATGTAATGGTCGTATTTTAAAGATATAGAATTTCACTTAAAACACACAAATCGTTATGATTATAATAAATGTGAAAATCTGTCTGTTTGTCACGCTTTCACGCCTAAACAACTGACCCGATTTTGATGAAACTTGGTATCTTATGTCGTGAAAAAATATTAGCAGTAGCCCAAGGGATAGAACCCGCAACTCTCACGTTAACAGAGTGGACTCGGCCCTTTAAGCGATGAGCAATTGAGGCTTCAGTAAATGCTTGAAAGCGAAAAATAGAAGAAGAAAGTTTACATAGAGATAGAGAGATAGAGACCTTGGGAAAAGACGTAACTAACTTTTTATGAAGGATGAAGACGGTGAAATAGAGGATGCAAATTTGTATGGGGAACCGATTATTTGTGCGAGTAAAGACGCCGGCTAAAGTAAGTAGTAAAAAATAAATCTAATTTTATTTATTTCATGATCGCCAAAACCATGAAACGATATTTGTTAGTATTCATTTTTTTTTATTTATAAGTAAATCCGAATACTAATAAGCAATTGTAAGCCACAAATTGTGGCTATGTTCGCGGCGGTTGCGAGCCGAACCGCAGACAGCTATTCGCAGTGAAACCAATGTTTATAGTAATTACTATAAATAATACAATTGTATTATATTGTTATTGTAGGTACTTCTTTTGTTTCTATATCTAATATATAAAATTCTCGTGTCACAATGTTCGTTCCCATACTCCTCCGAAACGGCTTGACCGATTCTTATGAATTTTTATGCATATTCAGTAAGTCTGAGAATCGGCTACTATCTATTTTTCAAATCCCTAAGTGATAAGGGGTGTCCACCCCAATTTTTTTTGTATAAAATTTTTATTTTTTTATTTTTTATTATGTGGCATTGAAAAATACATACGACCCTAAATTTTCACTTTGTTATCACCAACCGCTGCTTTTTAATAGCCATATTAGTCAATCAAAATCTTTCACCAAGTAGAGGGCGCTGGTATCGGGTCCCAGATTTTTTTCGGGGCAGGACAACGTCTGCCGGGCCCGCTAGTATACTATATAATTATAAGTCTTTGACGAACGTTGTGGCGTGTTGATATCGAGCCTGCCTTCGGTGAGAGCCGTGCCTCGGAGAGCACGTTAAGCTGTCGGTCCCGATATAGCAGATAACATCTGATAATAATCGGTAACTCTTTTTTTTTTTGCTTTTAATGACGTGCCCTTTGGTTATGTAAAGAAACTTCATTGATACTACGATCTAGCCTAGAAAGACTAATAAGTAATTTAAATCTAACATAAATTGCTACGTAGAGTAAAACTAAGAATGTGTCCATCAACACTTTTCTTACTGTCTCTATTAAGGGAAGGCACTTTGTTCTTGCGTCTTTATATTTATGTAGCACTCACTCAACTATCATTTACACTATTTTAATACACTAACTCAAAAGGTTTTGTTCTTTTAAGTCTTCTCACTATGTCCGTGTTGTCGAGGAGCTGGATAGCCTCGACGTTCACATGGTGATGGAGTCTTTTTTGGTGAGCTTCTGCAGTTTTTTTTACTATATTTGCGACCGGGTCTATATTGAGGTCCGAATGAAGCGCGTCATTTCTTACGTACTAGGGTGCATTTACAATGCCCCGAAGAACTTTGTTCTGGAATCTTTGTATGATTTTTGTATGACTTTGTTTTGTGCAGCCCCAAAGCCGAATTCCATAAGTCCATACGGGCATATGGACTTGTTTATACAAAAGTATTTTGTTGTGCACTGATAACGTAGAATACTTTCCGAGTAGCCAGTACATCTTCTTGTAGCGAATCTATAATTCATTGCGTTTTTTCTTCAAATTCAACGTATATTAATTCCATGCCACATTCTCTGTAATGTATTCATTAACTGAATAATCGGCGTTATTTTGTAAACAACGTTTAATATAAGATTTAAATTTCAAAAGTACAAAATACAACATACTTTAATCTAAGTCCAGGGGTTCCTAAACTGTGCGTCGCAACACAAAATGCGCATATTCTCTACACGCGACGTGATTGCATTTGTGTCATTAAGAATTTGACGTACATAACCCGATTTTATAAGCTATGATCAAAAAACCAAACTTATAGTATGCAAATTTTTAATGTCTTCTAATATTAAAATTAGTATTTATGTTAGAAATATAATATGTAGATACTCATAATTCATTCATTTAGTTCGTTTAGCAGATGACCATTAATTTGCCCAGGGTATGCTTATTACTCTTATCCGGATTTGATAGGTTACTATTTTTTACACAGAGCGATTGGCATCTGAGCTCCGCAAACCTGAGAGCAAATTACCTATCAAGAGGTAACTACTATCTTAAGATATTATGATAACAACCGGAACCTAGAACTTAGCGCTCTTCAAGGCACGGTGGGGAGACCCACAATTACATAGTACACACGCCCAGACCGAGCCAGATATTTGTAAGATCAATACAAATATCAAGATTAAAGACAAGAAAGTAGGTCTTTTGTTTCACACGTCACGAAGCGCTCCCACCGTCGGGTGAGTCCATCGACTAGAATGCACTCGGAGCGATGAGGTCTTTAGCCGTGGTTTGGCCCCGAAGGAGGCACCGTGAGGATGAAATTAATTTGGGCCCCCCCGAAGGCTCTTCTTCACGGCTAGGTACTCGGCTCGGCAATACAGATATAAAAAAAGGCAGGCGGTTGGTAGCGACCCAGAGTGAGCCAAAATTAAAAAAGGTTTGGAACCACTGAATTCTATCTAGTCGATTCAATCGAGCAATCGTATGTCGTTTATCCTTTCCAAACTACATATTGCCCTCGCACCGTAATCCAATTGTACTATAAAAAGATCTAAGGGCACGTACACAGAACCTTTCAACCTTTCAGAACTTTCGATTAGTTTTGTACAATGTCGGGACAATTTATTCACGGACTTATATATTAAATTATTAAAACTATCGTGAGACATAATTAATTTAACTAAATTACGGCTAACACTCACGTTCAATCGGTTTAAGTACCGACTAGTTTCGGACTCATCGGAGGTCCTTCATCAGGGTGAGTGGGTTACGTTCGCGGTCGCGACCCGTCTCGCACTGCGCGCTTGTGCTCGCATCGCGCGGCTGGACAGGGCGGCCGGCGATGATGGTGAAGCCGGCGAAGCCGATGCAATGGTGTCACAATTGGAGACACCATTCAGGGCGCCCGTATATATATATATATATATATATATATATATATATATATATATATATATATATATATACGTCGTCATATAATTACATAATATATATATATACATGTTTTATGTTACAAGTTGGCAAGTAAGCATACGGCCTACCTGTTGGTAGGCGGTTGCCATAGCCTATGAGCAAGCGCAACACCATTAGTAGGTGCCACTAACGCGTTGACAACCTCGAGATGATATTAGCTTATATAAAGAAATATAAATAAACACTATACACTCAACGGCCCCCATTAGGATAGTTATATCCTGTGTCGGGGATCCATTCACACACCTAGACCGGATAACATGCCTGTATGGTCAATACAAACATTTGCTCGTGTGCCGCTTAAGGTAGTTTCGCTACCACTGCGCCACAACTTCGTCATAAGCTCTCGTCTAAAATATAATAACTTATTGATAGGATTTAAATTAATAATTAAAAAAACTTAAAAATATCATGTTTCTTGTATGGGGATGAATTCTGTTTTATTTTTATAATTTTTTTCAACTCCCTACCTATTTTGGTTTATGAGATACAGCCCGCTGATATACGAACGGGCGGACATCGGAGTGTTAATTGGTTCCGTTAGTACATTCGTCCGTTTGGGTATGGTACCCTAAAAATAAACTGTATGAAAAATCAAAATGATATGAAACAACCGAACTCACAGAAGACTAAAAATGAATAAATTCTAAAATACAATTACATATAAACTCGTACGTTAGCTGGAAATGAAATCCCTTAACGTATTTAAACGTACGCAGTCGGTCGCAGCATCCAATTGAATTTGCATATCTGTAATATTTTATCATGCTAAGTACATGTATTGCGCGTTGTGTATGAGCGATAGCGGAATCGGTTAAAGAGGAATTAAACTTATTGTTATAAATAAATTAAAACAGAGGAAAAGCCTATTTGCGCTTTATTTTAAATATGTTTTAAACATATTAGCACCAACTAAATGATTTTGGTTTGTATATTATACCTTATTTTTATGTAAGAAAATTTAGGCCTAGCATATGAAGAAAAAATTGTTATTGTTAAATATTTATCAAATAACTGAATGTAACAAAGCAGAAAATAATGCATCGGATGTTACTTTTGTATCAAAGCCCAGGGTCCACGCCTATCCATATTAATGCTTATAATGCTTCAGATATGCTATAGCAGCTATAACAATCTGCCTGTTAGATATTCACAATTACTAGACGCAGACGAAAGCGCAAGTTAAGTTTAATTTGGCTATACAAATTTAATTTTTAAATTAAGTACGGGTTCAGCGTTATTCTGAATCTCTGTGCGGAGGTTCAGTTTTATAAATAATTCGTTAAGCTATGTCTTGATAAGGAAGTTACACTTTACACTTTTTCAATTTTTTTTATTTGTTATCATAACATCTGATAATAATCGTTAACTCTTGATAGGTAATTTGCTTTTATCCAATGAGTTACTGGTTCGCTGTTTGGGTTGCGGAAGTCAGATGGCAATCACTTTGTGTAAAAACTAGTAACCGGTCAAATCCGTATAAGAACGATGAGCAGACTCTGGGCAAAAACACCGCAATAGTGCTAAGAATATGAAGAAGATTCGATAAGAGGGATTCGACAAGAGGTAATATGAGAAGGGACACACCTTCTCATATTACCTCTTGGCTGCTGCTTACATAAAATCGCTCCTCTCAACACACGCAGCTACCTAACCGACACACCAACAATAGCGGATTTGCCTCATTGTTCACGCCTTTGTCCCGTAGGATCGTTCTTAACCTATTGTTCCTGAACTTAACATTTTCCAGGCTTAAACCTTAATGAATGCTAGTTTTTGTAGGTCATTGCCATGCTTAAAGCAAACTTTAGAGCTTTGTTAAAATTCTCGATAAACTAAAGATTTTTTCAATCTTTATTTAAGATTTGTAGAATGATGGCTGTGACATGATCCTCCCATTTTAATTGGCTGGGTAAGTACTACCCTCTCACCGAAAATCACTGTAAATTTTATCAGAATACTGTGGCGTTTCGTACGATGAGTGAGAGCGCCTGAAACCCCCCTATCCCTATGATTGGTAACGCGAATAGGACACTTCTAGTATCGTTATAGGTAGCGGTGACTCTTACCGTATGCTTGCTTGCCAACCGTCTTCTTCGTCCTAGCATTATTCCCGGTATTTTATTTTACCCAGGGTCTGCTTATTACTCTTATCCGGATTTGACAGGTTACTAGTTTTTACACAGAGCGATTGCCATCTAACCTCCGCAACCCTAATGGCGAACCAGTAACTCATTGGATAAGAGCAATTTACTTATCAAGAGTTAACGATTATTATCAGATGTTATGTGAGAACAACCGGGACCGACAGCTTAACGTGCTCTCCGAGGCACGGTGGGGAACCCACAGACAAACGCCCGGACCGAGACAGAAATTTTAACAAAAATCTGCCCGTACGGGAATCGAACCCGCAACCGTCGAGACTTAAGGCAGACACGCTACCCACAACGCCACAACGGTGTTGCTTGCCAACCGTCATGAAATATAAAAAAATATATTTTTAAAATAGTAATAGTATTTAACTTTTCTTTGTTATTTTGTTAATAGTTTTTTGTTTATTTTTTTATTATTAAATATAAATGTTTACGCTTTAAAATAAATTTTGTTTTTAATGTTTTGACTGTTATGTTTTTAGCTAAATGACGCGCTACCTAAGCTTTATTTACAGTTATGATCTGCCCGTGACATCGTCGGCGGTGACCTTATAATTGGCTCCAGAGTCATTTGTAAGTAAACAATGCTCCATAAGACAGATCAATACCGAATTTCAATTGAATACATTCTGTATCATGTTTTTTGTCCTGGATTAAAAAGTATCCTTTAACTTAATCCAGTAAACAATCTATATCTCACAACAATATATTCTGCCGCCAAATACTAGTGCTTAGGCATTACTGTGTTCCGGTTTGAAGGGCACTGTAGGCTAGTGAAATTACTGGGCAGAGGAGATTTAAGATCAATATCTCGAGGTTGGCAACGCGTGAGTGGCACCTACTAATGGTGCTGCAAGCGCTCATAGGCTACGGCAACCACTTACCATCAGGTGGGCCGTATGCTTGTTTGCCTACTTGTAACATAAAATAAAAATCTGCTCAAACATCCAATACAAACTTCCGTATTTATTATACCTAAAGATATTGTTATGATGTTAAAGGTATTACGAATAATTTATTTTAGAGGTGTTTTTGTTGTTAATAACAAAAATTATTAAACAAACACGGATGGAATATTTCCTAACACATCAATCAGGTAGAAAAGAAAATAATTGAGTTCAGCTTAAAAATATAGTCAAATGATTAGAAAAACATTAATGGTGCATTATTATTAAAATAAAAAATGTAACCGTGCTAAGTCGTTTAGAGAAAAAAGCAGAAGTACTATATTCAGTTAAGAAAAGAAAGCTAGAATATCTTGGCCACATAATGAGACACAGAAAATATGAGCTACTGCAACTTATCCTACAAGACAAGATCCAAGGAAAGCGAAGTGTGGGTCGAAGAAGAACATCTTGGCTGAAGAATTTACGCCAATGGTTTGGAAAAAGCACTCGTTCGTTATTCAGAGCTGCGGCATCAAAAATACAAGTTGCCCTAATGATCGCCGACCTTCGAAAGAAGATGGCACTTTAAGAAGAAGAAGATTATTAAAATGTGGCTGTAATATTTTTTGGAAACAAAATTACATGCCACTAAAAGTAGCCATAATAAAAAAATTGACGGGGACTAAATCTGGTCGCAAGTACCCGGCTTTCTAGGGAAGGGAACCGGGTTATGAGGGGTTCCGTGATAAGATGGTGACATCATGGAGTGTGATCTCTTCGGTAGTCAATCTATGCTTGTGACAGATGACTTGGTATTTCGCAGAACAAGCCAGCTTGCAACCTGTCAAGCAGTGTGCTCCGCTCGTGGCTGGCGGATAATCTATATAGTATAATAGATAGCTAGCTTTATCGGTGACGGGGAGGAAATCTGCTATCCGGCTTCCTGGGAAAGAGAACCGAGTTATATGAGGTTTAAATACGGGGTGGTAACGTCATGAGGACCCACTAAAACCACGAGGTGGTCGCCGACATTTTGGTCGACAAACGCTCAGTGTATTTGTCGGGTCACGGGAACTCTAATAAGTATAATAAGCTATCTAAGATTGCAATTTTACACACCAGCTGTGGAGTAATTTAAGTGAGATTAATTATATTAACCGTCGGCATGGCTTAATTAAACTGACCCCAACTTACCAACACGGTAATTGAGTTTCGGAGAACGTTTAACGATCCGGTTATTATTAAGTAATTTACTTAAAAACTGAAGTTCTAAAGATTTTTCAAAATTGCTTTTGTTAAAATGTCGTATCTTCATTTCTTGTTGTGTTAGTTAGTTAATAGCCTGCCTGAAGCCTCGACGGTTGCGGGTTCGATTGCCGTTTTGGATAGATCTTTGTAATAATCCTTCAAATATCTGTTTCGGTCTGAGCGTTTGTCCATGTGGGTCTCACCACCGTGCCCCGGTCCCGGTTATCGCAAAAACATCTGATAATAATCGTTAACACTTGATATGCTCTTATCCAAAGAGTTATTGGTTCGCCTTTAGAGTTGCGGAGATCAGATAGCAATTGATCTGTAAAAACTATTAACCTGCCAAATTCGGATAAGAGTAATAAGCAGACTCTAGGTAAATATAATGCCAGGTGGCTAGAAAGAAGAAGATTCTTTTTTTAATGTTAATAAGTTGGCAACAAGGAAGCGTACGGCCCATCTGATAGTAAGTGGTTGCCGAAGCGTATGAGCACTTGCAACACCATTTGTATCACTCTCACGTTGCCAGACATTGGTTCTTAAATCCTGTGCCCAGTAATTTCACAAGCCTACAGTGATCTTCAAACCGAAACACAGTTATGCCATAGAAACTACTGCTTTGCGGTAGAATATTTGACACTGCGGTGGTACCTCCAAGTTGGTCTCCTGCAACAAATGACCTACAACGAGCGACTGATTGCACTGGAATAATATCTGCTGTGACAGAGATTATCCCAAAGCAGATTGAAATTATGTAAATAATTATACAATTTTTTATGAAAGAAAAGACTAATTTGTTATTCGTAGATTTTACATAAAATTACGAAAATGTTTATCTCATAATAAATTTATTCATATCGAATCAAACTTGTCAGTTGACGGTGAATACTTGATGGTATAATTTTTGTGGATCGTTTATTATTTCTTTTATTATTTGATTAATTGAAGTTAAAATTCCACATAAAAAAGTCAAGGAAAATATCTGATGCAAAGAATTCGTAGCTTTTTGGAAACTTGAAAGTAAAAGGGAAAAAAAATCGGACTGGAGACGTATGGACTCGAACCGGGGTTGTCATTGCCACAAAACACGGATAAAACGGCATTTTCTAAAAATGAATCCTAGATCGATTTATCGCCCCCAAAACCACCTGCTTACTAAAAAAGTTGTATAGTAGTATCGTCTTTTTTAGAGCTAGAATCTTCAAAATTATTTTTATAAATAAATATGACATTCAAAATTTGTAAAAGGAGTTCAGTCTTTATATTAAAATTATTATTTACGCGACGATCGAGGCCATGGTGCTTTTGGTATTTAATATACTTAAGATAGACCACGGTTTTATTGTACCCTAGGGGCTTGAAATGGCATCGATTTAACAGATACCTTTATGGATTTGATGGAATGCTCCCCGAGGGGTCGTTAGTTCGATTATCCGATTAGAACATGAGTCGAAGAGACACGTATATAAGATTTATTTGACTTGATACTTGTACAATATTTGACTTTCGAGAGTTTAACTGGTTCCCAACCAGGGCACCACGGACTAGTGGCCCGCAGGAGGTAATATATTACTAGTAGTATAGCCATGCTCCTCGCAGCACAAACGACCCGGCTCGACCGGGGAAGAACTACCCTCTCAACGAAAATCGTCAGCGTAAAGTAACTGCTGAGCAATGAGTGAGAGCGCAGGGTGCCCAATCTCCCACCCTTCTCATCGTTCGGGTTGGTACCACTCATGTAATACTTCAAGTATCGCGCACGTTGTTAGGTCGGGGTGACTGCTTACCATCAGGTAGATCGTGGGCTTGTTTGTCAATCATCGTTGACTAAAAAAAATATACTGTCTTGGAAAGATTTCAAATTTTGCGACATTAAAAGCCCTTGTGGAAAGCTAAAAGTATAATACGAGTAGAGCAAACTTACAAGAAAACCATCATCATCTGCAAATATTGATTAACGAATTAAATCACTACTTCCCAGAATATCCCGAAACAAGAGCTAAAGTTGATCAAATCTGGTTCGAAAATAATTTTCCACAAATGTCAAAGTTAATAATAATATTTAAAAAAATCTTTTAAACGGTGGTCCCTTCTAAGAAAAAGTTAATTAAAGCAGTCCCTGGTCAATAAAAGGTTGGGAGCCACTGTTCTAGACCGATTATCTATATAATTATTTAAAAAACTTGAGAGGTGTCAAGGGACACCCGGATGGAACGAAGTTCCTTTCGATTAATTAGTGAAGGAATTGTAATAAAATTTTATTTATAAAATCATTAAATAAATTAACTAATTTGATTATGAAAAACTAATTATTTTTTTATTTTAATAATTGTCGCGACACCACACTGTTCAATGCGAAATAGAAAGACGAAACGAAAATAACTGGCTTGCTTTCTATGAGAGAGAGAGAGAGACAGACAGAGAAACAAGCGCACGCCGCACGACACACTACGACTTACAACTATAGCAAAAAGTGTCGTTACAACTTTTGGTCTTAATTTTTCCGTCTAGCCCCCTTTCGCAACCCGCGATAAGGAACTTCGTTCCAAAAATCAAACGAATTTACCTGTACTTGAAGTTCGAATTTAATTAATTATGTAATGTTTCACACATTGTGAAAAGCTTTATCCGAAACGATTTATGAGCTTCCAATCGTCAACTTTGCAGGGCCCCTGCCTCGGCCTCCTGGACCTCACCGTTACCTATAAGTGATTTTTATTTTCCCAAAACAGGATACTAAGGAATCGCCTTGCAAATTAAAAAAAAAACCTGGTATATTAAATACCGGTATGTTCTTCCTCCGATTTCTCGTATGGCAAACTTTAAATTACCGTTATCTAAAATGCTATACCGGAAACCGTTATCAATATATTTAAGATATAAATTCTTAATATATATAAGGTCGGCGACACATTATCGGACAGCACGCTCCATTAAGCACATCGCTTAACGGCCTCCGTGTAAATTATTATGTAATAGAATTATATAAAAGTATATAGATAGTTTTATTACATTTTCTTCATACGTCAGTTAAAAATGAAAAAGTATATAAATATTTATTTAAGCAATATTTTATTTTTTTAACCAGCTCCTGTCAACGGCTTCGCCTGTGTGAATGACGATTATAATGGAAATCCTGATACCAACAAAGCACCTTATTTTTAAGACTTCTGTGATAGAGTCAAATAAGCCCCCGCAAAAGACACAATTTTTTAAGACTTTTAAATCTCTTTTGCACACATTTATATTTTTTAAACGCTACACACTCAACGGCCCCCATTAGGATAGTAATATCCTGTGTCGGGGATCCAGAACACACAAAAGGACAAATACACCAAGACCGGAAAACATGCCTGTATGGTCAATACAAGCATATGTTGTGGCGCTTAAGGCAGATTCGCTACCCCTGCGCCACAACGTCGTCACTGAATTAGCGACAGGCGGCCAGACGTCTAGATACAAAACTATTTTTGTCGTGTTCTGTTTGTCTGTTAATTGACTGAAAGATTAAATGAGTTTTTGTAACTCGTATTAGCAAGGAATGTAATGAAAATATACGGATAAACGAAGGTATCGATAATATAATTAAATGTACGCAAGTTCCCCGGACCCCAGCGCGGGGCATTAATTAATTGAAATACGATACGGTAACTTTACGATATTGTAATAAATACGGGTAATAATAAATACGTTGAAATATTAATGAAATAAAACTAATAAACTTTGAAAATCTTTTATTTTAAAAGCAGACATCTTTTTTCTTCTTAGAGAGAGAACGCAGTGACATACGAACACTATTATTTAAAATACATTTCCGGTCATTATAACAAAATAATACACATTTACTTTTCAACAATTTTGTTGAAAAGTAAATGTGTATTATTTTGTACATATATTTATATGTAGGAGATTGAAGTGATTTGACTTGATTTTTGTGTATTAAAAGTAGTGCAATTGACTACTCGTCCCCGCAATTTTGAGCAAGCCTCTTTTTAAATAGCAATAGGGTCTGTCCACGGACTCCGATGACGTCCCAAACCTAGGCTCAACCTCGCAGACCTTGGCCCTTGGGACGGATTCAACTTGAGCCCCGCGTGGGCTGTCCATCTTTTACCGGCTGAGGTCTCCAGACCCGGCCCCCCCACCGGTATCGCTGTCAAGGCCACTAGGGCCAACGGTAATAGAAACTCCGAAAAAAAATATGTCCACGGATCAGAAGTTGTCCAGTTGTGGACGCGGCACGACGGTCCTCTGAACTGTTCCAGGTCAGGTAATTATAAAACTTCCGTATGTTGTAATTTAGTGTAAGTAATAATCATGTGATTATTATGAATGTTAATATAATTAAATGATTGTTAAGTACGTGTGTGTTAAAATTATAATAAAGTATAAAGACTACCCACTACTGCTGAGTTTTTCATATACATTCTCCCACATATAATCATAATCATCATTTTCTTGTAATTTTTTTTTATGTGACTTAGTTGGCAAGCACTGATTATATTAATTATTGGATAAAGTATACAAAAACATAATGAAACAACGAAATATCAACCCTATCATAAATCAATAGTGATAGGTAATTAAGCATCGATTGAGTTACAGCGCCGATAGCTCTGCGGGTAAAGTGATTAAAAGCACACCACGTGACAATTCGGTTAAATCGCGTCACGAGCTAATTACGTCATTTATAACCCTCGAAAGACTATGGAAAATTTACAAAAGAGTAAGATGAAAGATATAATATATAAAACTAGTTTATGCCAGCGGCTTCGCCCGCGTAAATAACTAATATAAATTCTAAACGACCTCCCTCTTCACAAACTGAATGTCATATTTATTTATATCGAATCAGCAGTCTAAAAAATAACTTTCAAATTTCTAGCTTTAAAAATGGCGATACTTCCGCATACACCTTTTCAACCTTTACAATCCTTTTTCGGATTAAAAAGTAGCCTATGTCCTTTTTCAGGCTCTAGACTATCTGTGTGCTAAACTTCATTTAAATCTGTTCAATAGTTTTGGCGTGAAAGCGCGATAGACAGACAGAGTTACTTTCGCATTTATAATATTAATAAGGACTAGCTGCGCAGTTGCACACTGCATGCTTTTCAATATTTTGTAAGCCAGGAACCTTCGCGGATGTAAGCAGAATAATTTTTCAAAGTTTCAAGTTAATCGGATTTACCACGGACGGGTTACTACTTTTTACACAGAGCAATTACTATCTGACTTCAGGAACCCCAAGGGCGAACCAGTGACTCATTGTATCAGAGTAACGAATATTATAAGATGTTATTATGACAACAGAAAGAGATTTTTACGGTAGCAGAGCCATGCTTTTCTAAGCACAAATGGGCCGGTTCGACCGGCGAAGTACAACGGCGTACAAGTACAAAAGTACAGAAAATCGGCGTAAACTAACAGTATCAGTAGGTACTGTTGCGTTTCGTGCGATGAGTGAGAGCATCAGAGGCCCAATCTCCCACCCCTCTATTTCCTTCATTTTTCCCTTTCTCACCCCTTCATTTTTGTTCTTTGGGTTGACAACGCGCATGCGATACTTCAAATCTCGCAAGCGTTCATAGGTTGCGGTGACTGCTTGCCATCAAGCGGAACGTATGCTTGTTTGCCAACCATTACCATTGCCATATTATTTATAACAAACATCTCCTTCGAGCGGGCATCGAAGCAGCGATTACGCCACAACGGTCACCTGGTATTTTAAAATATCTTATAATAAAATGCATAAAAGTATTTTAAGCCGATCGACATTGCACTTAATCAGTGATTTAATAACTCAATGACGAAATCAGCTGAGAGTCTGACAGCGTATAATGTAAATTAATTTGTCAGACGTTAAACATTAACGAATGTAAATTTGACGAGGGAATTGTTCCAATTAAATGAAAATCAGCAAGCGGCTTTTTGTGAATGTGTATTGCTTTGGGCCTCACTGGCTTTGACAGTAGACTGGCGTTGTGAGTAGTGGCACGACAAAAAAGAGATAGCCCTCGCGAGAACGAGAAGGAGTTCTCAATCTTATTACGTCCTTACTGGCTGGGGGGGCGAAGAACTAGCTGTTACTCTAGAATACGGAAGTTTGATACTCGGAATGTACGATGTACTGGTTCGGCTTCGCAGGAGGCACCCTAAGGACGGAATCAAATTTGAGCCCCGTGAGGGCTGTCCCTTTATCACGGCTGAGTCTCTGTACTCGGGCCCCCGCCCGGTGACGCTGTCAAGGCCAGTAGGGCCAACAGCAATACACATTCCGAAAAAAAAAAAAAGGAATGTACAATGGCAAATGAGAGGGACAAGTCGAACTCATGCAGAAATATTTGGCTTTCATGCAGAAATCTTTTTGATCCGCCACTGAGTGGAGGCTTAGTGATAAGGTTCCATGGCCACCTTTTGGGTACGGAATAATAAAAGTTTGGCAAATCTCAAAGGTGAGAAGTATTAATAATATCTTATCCATTTTAGCTTTTATAGATGTAAGTAAATTAGGAACACCGGGTTCTTTATTACAGAACTGTTAAAGCACTCGGCGCTGAGTGGATTGCCTCTCCCGAGAATAAAAGTCTTTGACTTCAAGCTTTTAAAGGAAATATATCAAATTGTAAACTTAATAAATAATACTGAAGCTTTTATACATCATGCATATTGTAATAAATATATTATATAGATATATAATGACGACGTTGTGGCGCAGCGGTAGCGAACATACCTTAAGCGCCACAGTTCGCAGGTTCGATTGCCACTTGGACCAGATGGTTGCTATAAACATCTGTTTCGGTCTTGGCGTTTGTCTTTGTGGGTGTCCCCAACATGCCTCGGAGCACGCTAAGTTATCGTTCCCGGTTGTTATCATAACATCTGATATTAATCGTTAACCCTTGATAGGTTATTTGCTCTTATCCAATGAGTTACTGGTTCACCCTTAGGGTTGCGGAGGTCAGATGGCAATCGCTCTATGTAAAACCTAGTAACCGGTCAAATCTGGATAAGGATAATAAGCAGACCCTGGTGAAATAATGGGAATAATGTTAAATAGAAGAAAACACGCTTATCGTGTAGATGGCTGAACTCGAATTTGTGTGTTTTTTTAATATTTCTTGACGGTTGGCCAACAAGCTTACATATAGATGGTTAACAGTCACCGCAACCTATGCCAACCCAAATAGGAGGGAAGGGATGAGAAGAACAAGGAAGGGAACAGAGGGAGTGGGAGATAGAGCCTTCGACGCTTTGACTCATCGCACGAAACGCAACAGTACTTTGTTATTTTACTCTGATTTTCTGTAAGAAGGAAATACTTCCCGGTCCAGCCGTACAATTTGTGCTGGGAAAACCATGGCTACTACTACTAGAATTTTTAGTGTGTTCCTGAATTAGACAGGATATAGTTATCCTAACAAGAGCGGTGGTGTGTGGCCTTTTATTTCATTTTTACACAAGACCGTGTGCCTATTTCCGATAAAAAATAATAGAATTATTTTCGACTTACTCAAGTTAAAATTCTGTAATATATATCTTTTAATATCGTAAACGATCAATGTACAAATGCCCTTATATACAGTTACTGAACAATGACACTATTAAAAGCATCAGGTGGTTTCACGGAGTTGCTACACTTTGTGATTTTTCTTCATGAATTTGTGCCACTTGTAGAATATAAAGTATATTTTATATATTACCTAGCTTCTGCCTTCGGTTTTACATGTGAAAAATATTTCATAATACACAAACGAACAAACACGCAAAAATCAAAAATACATAGACAATATATCTTTACATGTATGTAGCTAATACAGACTGTATTATTTCTTCCAATATTACAATTAGCTACAATAGCTCAACGGTAGAAGGGCCGACTCGGCTTCGCTAAGGCCAGAGATCGGGTTCGCTCCGGATTTCTTTGGACTATTGTCGTACCCACTCCTAGCGTAAGCTAGAACTTTATTTTGAGGGGCAATAGGAGTGTAAGTAACGACTTAATAAATCATTGCTCAAATAGTCTTTTACAAAAAATTTAAAAAAAAATGTTATTTAGTTGGCAAGCAAGCATACAGCCCACTTGATGGTAAGCGGTTGCCGTAGCCTACGAGCGCTTGCAACACTGTTAGTAGGTGCCACTCACACGTTGCCAACCTCGTGATATTAGTTCTTAAATCTCATTTGCCCAGTAATTTTTTCCCTTCAAACCGGTACACAGTAATGCCAAAGACACTACAGCTTTGAGCTAGAATATTTGACATTGCGGCGGTACGGTAAAGGCGTCGGGATGTGACGACCCCATCGCCCGCTGTTGGGATAACCTCTGTCACAGCAGAGATTATTCCACCAGTGCAATCAGTCACACTGGTGGTAGGTCTTTTGTTGAAACTTATGCAGGTTCGCTTCCGCTGCCTCACTACGTCTTCTATGCGAGTAAGTTAGTCTTCTCCTTTTATATCTATAGATTTTAAATTTTGTAATAACACTAGCGGCCCGCTCCGGCTTCGCACGGGTATAAAATATATGGCCTATGTCATTCACTGAAAAAATTATTAAAATCGATCCAGTAGTTTTGATTTATTCATTACTGTCCGTGATCCGCACGCGTTAAATGTAATTATTTACGACATCATATTAGAAACCTCAAAAATATTTTTTTTCTCCACTATTTAATGGATGTTATTATACATATTATCCTTCCTCTTCAATCACTCTATCTATTTAAAAAAACGCATCAAAATCCGTTGCGTAGTTTTAAATATTTAAGCATACATAGGGATATAGGGACAGAGAATATATTTATACTATAGAGTGATTTATCAATTAAGACTTCAAAAAATCCAGAATAAGAAATCTCCAAAAGTTCAGCGACACAATTCGTGCAACGAATCTTCTATCCGATTCTAAAAAGGCAACATAACAATGATCATTCAGATCATAATTCTATTAACACGGAATAAGGTCACAGTGCATTAGATCAGTTAGATTTTATTCTCCGTCCCGAGTGACAGTGATGCATTTCCCTTTGATGTGTGACGTCAAAGAAAGGGGGAAACTGGGGTGCTCTCGTTTTCATTGTTAAGTAACGTGTAACAATGAGGACTGATAGAGAAATCCTAGATACGCTGACGATTGTTGGTTGGGTAATATTAAGTTACGTTTTAATAGACATCTTTTTCCGTCCGTCTGTCCATTCCTCCGTCTGTCGAATCTTAATAGGTACAGAGTTGTTGTCATAATGTGTATTTTTGTTGTCGCTAATAACATTTACTAACAATAAAATAAAACATCAAGATGTTTGTATTGGGCCCCCTGGGCCATAGAAATACACAATCGATAAAAATTTCAACTATTTAGCCATTACAATTTATGAGATACAAAATACGAAAAACGTGAACAATATTACGGTTTGTGAGATACAGCCTGCTTTCAAATGGACTGACGAACAACGGAGGCTTAGTAATAGGGTTACAATGGCACCCTTTAGGTACCGAACCCTATTATATCTGTGAAATAGCTGGCAGGTTACAAAACATTCCCTAGCGTCAATAATCACAGCTAAACAAATTTTCACAGATAATATTATTGAGGTGAGTCATATTTACGTTCACACAGGGTTAGGCTGCGCTTCCATCAGTGATGTGCGAAGATGCGTAGCGAAATCTGTTAAGTTTTTTTCTCAGGAGCTGCGCTGAGCGAGGCTAGGTATTTTTGTTGTTATGTGAATAAGTTGGCAAGCAAGCATACAGCCCACCTGATATCAAGCAGTTGCCGTAACCTATGAGCTTTTGCGATATTCATTTGTAGGCGCTGCCAACCTCGAGCTATTGGCTCTTAAATTTACTTTGCCCAGTAATTTCACTAAATAATAATTATTAAATTGTATTGGTTCTTAAAAAGACATCCTACGCATATCGCTGGTGGAAACGCAACCTTAGAGATATAAGGAGGGTACAATAGCCCCCGTGTTGTGGTCTCATGATTTGGAACGCGGGTGTAGGTTAATTTTTTATCTTATGGTTTCAATATTGTTTTGCTGAACCTTTGTCACCTGTTATCATAACTTAATAATTGTGTTGATAATTTAGTTAAGTTGATTAAACAATAACAAAATTTTCAACAAGTCATACCTATAAATGTAATAATAATTTCACACGCAAGATATTTGAAGCATTAAATCATTTTTAATGAACTTTTACCATAACAAATAAAAGGTATGTTTGAGTATATATGTCAATAGATGGCGTAAGTAGTGTCATTGCATATTTCTGAATCGCGGTGGCCAGAATCCCGGTTAGAAGTATAAGATGTTTTGATATGATCAGTATTCAGTATCAAACTAAACTAAAAATATCCTTTTAGAGCCTTTAAGAATTTCATCCAAGTAGGTTAACATTATGAACAACTAATTGTAACCAACAATGCCTTTAATCCCTTTACTAGACAACACAATAAATTGCACAGCACTGTAACTACTACGTCGGATTTCAACGATTCGTCCTTTTATATGCGGTACGAAAATAATTTTCTGTATGGTGAAATAATGAAGTAAACATTATTGTGACGCTCTGTTAGAATGACATCTGTTTCAAATATTGTCTTCTAATCCAACGTATTAAATAGCTTCTATACTTCGCCATGCGAGAACATACATATATTTGGTCTTTCAATATCATTCCTTACTTGAAATGATGTTTTATTTTAGTCTTCTTCTTATCGAGTGGTTAGTGGCCAACCTAGTGTCAGAGTTGTTCAAGTCGCCTCTTACTTGACTTATCGACTGTTGTCAGATTGCCAACAGCCGGGACCGACTTTTTTACGTGCCCTCCGAAGCTCGGAGACGATCGGTTGAAATACCACTATGCGATCACCCAACTAGTGACTGACCGCGCCTAAAGTTGCTTAACCTACCGATCATTTACCGATCAGTCGGTGCACTCGGCTATGAGTGTCTCATTTGTTTTAGTCGTAGGCAGTTATTAGTTAAACAGTTATTATATTGGCCGCCCTGGTAGAGACACAGCGTAAACATAGGTTTGTCAACGACCCCCCCAACCGCAGAGGTCAAACTCTGCGGTACCCTGGGCTTGTCGTGCCGGGGAGGCTCAGTAGCCGGGAGTCGATTGAGCAGCTGGCACCTTCGACTGCCCGGTGAAGCTAACAGGATCGGACGTTTCGTCGTTGTCGGTGGTGAGGATGACAACCTCGTTAAAAAATCACGTATCTGTATATATGTATTATTATGTATTATATGTATTTATGGCGGCACTATGTTGCCGCCACAGGCGGAGGCCGAAAGGCCTGGCGCGTTCGCTCGCGGAGTTATGTATTGGTATATATATGTATTAGTATGTAGTATATGTATATATGTCGGCAGTAGGTTGCCGCCACCGGTGGGCCCCTCAGGGCAAGCGCCGGGGCGTCGCGGTGGTATGCTTCGGTGATCCCGCGACGTCCCACTATGGCGCAAGATGGGACCTTGGAATTTTAGTGGGTAGAGGAGCTCGGCTCCGAGTCCACACACCACCTGCGCCATTGCACCCGTCCCGGCGCTCGAGTGCGTAACTGGATTTCTCCAAGTAAAAAAAAAAAAGGTTTGTCAACGACAGCTGACGATAACTGTTTACAATTTAAACCAAATATTTACTCTTCATCCAAAAAAGAAGCAAAAAGGATTCTACCAATATTATAAATTCGAAAGTGAGTTTGTTTGTTTGTGACGCTTTCACGTCAAAATCGCTAAACCGTTTATGATAAATGTTTGTAAGGATATAGAGGGGACCATGGAGGAGTTTATAGGCTACTTTCTGTCGCGAAAATAAATCTTGAAGGTGTAAAATAAGGGGGAAAGATTGTATAAGAGACCAATTATTTCTATATTGCATTAAAAGTGTCTAAATAAAAGTCATTATTTATGCGTGTAAAGCCTAGAGCAGAGGCTAGTAATACATTCAGATACAATAGTAAATTAAGTTGCTAAATAAAAATAGAATAATTTTTTTTTTTCATTTACGTCGCTCAAATTAAAATTCAAAATCTTTTCTCGCTTAATTCATTGCAACACTAAGCAAGGAAAATTCTATTTTCTTTTCGTAATTCGAGTCTGAAAATCAATGTGAATGTACGTAATAAATATCTAAATATAATTTTATTTTTTGTTAAACAAGTAACTTTAATTTTCTAGTCCGTAGATTTTATTTTGGGAATACAATTTGATTGTAATTTATAATTTCTTTACAAAATTAATTTATGCGTAAAATTAATTAATAACAGTAATCTTTTTGGTATTCAACATTAGTATTCAACCAGTGCTTGTATATATAAAAACAAAAAAACAATGTAAAGTTTAACGTATAATTGTTTCAAATATCAAAAAGCCTCAGATGATGATGATGAGATATGACTATAACATACGAACGGACGAACAGACGGACAGGGTAGCATTCCCCCGGACGAACCGGCCTATGCAGAACTCTACATACGAAATACTTTGATTCTCTCTCTCTCTCTCTCTTTCTCTGTTCTGCATTCTTAGTCATCTGTTCAGTAGTTCTGTTAAATATATTACGAATATATTCCAATGTAGGCGCTAAACAAATGGACATACATTTATGTAGCAAATAAAGCGGCATGAACAAAGATTGAAATAATGTGACGTGTACCCAGACGATGCGGTGCTGGCTTGAGGCAGAAGCGACAAGCGGATTAATTGATTCAAAACTTAGTTAAAAACAAGACAAGATATTATTTTTGAATTTTCACTGTTATAAGGTCCAAATATTATGGACATTGACATAAATTATGTACTGTATTATTTTGCTTTCAAGATGGTGAAAATATTATTCATATCGACATAAATTATGTGCTGTCATTGATTGATATCACGAATGACCTAATCAGATTATTTTTTTTATAATATACCAAATTGTAATATCCAATATCGTCGTCCACTCAGATTTTCCACTGGTGATAGGTATTTTATTGCAAGAGGCCGGCGAGGTGGGTACCACCGCAACGTCTGATATTCCAAAGCAAAGCAGTGTTTTTCACATTGTTTTATTTTTACTGTGTTTCGGTTTGAAGGACAATATAATTAGTGAAATTACTTGGCAAAGGATATTTAAACAACCAATACCTTAAGGTTGCCAACAAATGAAAGGTGTTGCAGCCGCTCATAGGCTACGGCAACCGTTTAAAAATAAAAATTGTGTAGTCGGAGGACCCCCCACAGGAATTCAACTCGGAATGTAATTCGAATGAAATCGGAATGAAATTTGTATGTTCCAATAAATATAAGGAGATGCTTAAGATAGGGAGGGAGAGAGAGAGAGAGATGTGCACCCAGCGGCGCACTCACTTGCTGGTGTGCTCATTTGCTTAGACTCGACACACAACATACAGCATTCCGATACGTGACGATTTCTACTAAAACGCACTATCAGTAAGCCGCTTTAAGGAACAACGTTAGAAAAATATGAATCTTGTCCAACCGTAGCGACTTTAGCAGGCAATTGACAAAAAAAAAGACTTAAATCCAAAATTTAAAAAAGATCGCGATATTCTTGTACCACACATCCTGATCCGTAGCTCGCGTGGCATCAAATTGACATTTAATTTCCTAGCGCTCGTATATAGGGTCACATTGCTTGTTTTCTCCCAAAACCTAATAATAAACTTGTTTATAATATGTAGATAGCAGTCCCATTCACACAGTGGATTTCGTTTTGGTTTTTACTTGTAGTTTTTTTTATAAATAACCTGGGGTCAGATGACTCTACTGTGCCTGTAGTGGTATACCGTTGCAGAAGGGGCTCTCTAACCACCCTTGCGCTGCCTTGGAGCACTTCGCAGGAAGGATTAAATACCCTACACAACGACATGCAGGTTCCCTCATCATATTTCCTTCACCGTCAAGGACAAGATTAATTTGTAACACAAATTAATCAACCGGCTCCCCTCGCGGAAAATGGTGGAGACCACAGCGCTTCCCACACAGTCGGTACCTCTCTGACTACCGACCTCCCCAGGGCCGCTCAACATAGAAAGAAAGAAAGAAAGAAAGAAAGAAAACTTTATTTTGGACACGCAAAAACAAAATAATAAAAATAAAAATGAACTAATAATAAAATGTAAAACAATTTAAAAGCATGGACAATGTTAAAAAAAAACAGAAAAAATTTAAGAATAAAAAAAAAAAGAAAAACAAATAAAAAATCAAGAATGTAACCTATTGTAAACAACAAAAAAAAAAAAAAAGAATCAATAATAACACTACACATGTATCAAAAACAACAGCAACATTGCGTGTCCTAAAAAGGTGTGCCATTCAGCATATTTTAGGTGAAATGAATGCACCTAAAGCTGATTTTCAATGGCAACCTGTTTTTAATGTATGACGGGCTGTGAGAGTTTCTGTTAAAACATTTTATTACTTACATATACGCGTACATATTCTATAAAATAAAGATACTTAAATAAATTTATGATCAATATACTTAAATAAATACATAAAGCATTAATCCAATTTTTTATAATATATCTTTACATAGTATTTAAATTATATTGTCACCCGCCGACATTACACGGGCTCGGGAGTAACTGGACTGTGCATCGAGGCATTCAGTGTTTTGGACAATCACCAGACAGCCGCGTGCGCCGACGGCGGACGGACGTGTGTGTGTCAATGTTTACTGTGAACGTAATTATATGAAGATAGAATATTTATGAAATAATATATATATATATATATATATATATATACACATTGCTACATACAGTTATCGTAAGTATAAGAAATAGATAAAGACAATAAGAATATAATATCTGCTATATATATATACACAAATTTTAAAATAACTAAACAATTATTCATTTTCAGATTCCTAAGCAGTTACAATAGTTATACGAGGCAGATTTTTTTTTTTTTTTTTTGCTTTTGCCGCAGCTACGACTGGTATTATGGAACAACTTTACGCATACGACGTAGCCATATCCTCAAGGTAATACAAAAAAACAAATACATTTTATTAAAAGTATGATATAATATTTAAAAAAAAAAAAAATAATAATAATAATAATAAAAATAAAAAAAAAATCTATAAATATTGTGTTATACTATTATATTTAGAATATATATTAATTCATTTACATATATGAGAATACAGTTATATGTTATACACACACACACACACACACACACACACACACACACACATACATACATTTAAATTGTTATTCAAGTTGTAAGCTAAGAAGATATAACTTGTATTTATAGCGAAATGAACTTACGGTTTTCAGGTTTCGAATAGGAGGCGGCAGGTTGTTCCAGCATTTCGTCGCTGCGTACCGAAAACTGCCATGAAAAGCTGCTGACCGATGGAGGGGAATATTTAGCATATATGATAATACTCTGATATGGTAACATTTATTAGTTTCATTCATCCAGCTTAATTTGCTATAAATATATATAGGGGTTTTCGATTTAATTACTCCAAATAATAATGTTGCAAGATGCAGTTGCCTGCGGTATTCCATTTTGATTATCTTTGCGTTGTTAAGATATGGGGTGACATGCGAGCGTGGTGGTATATTAAAACAATATCTGGCACAAGCATTTTGTACCCTCTGTATTACATTTTTTGTGCGCGATAGTAATCTGGGGCCAAAGACAACATCTGCGTAGTTAAATTTAGATAAGACTAATGTGTCACACAGTCTAATTCGCAAGTCTCTACTGATTACATCCCTAATTTGGTATAAAACCTTCAACCTGTAAAAACAGTTTCGAGCCGTATTTAGTATATACTTTTCATATCGTAATTCCTCATCCATTAAAACACCCATATTTCTTACTTCCGTATCGCGTTCTATTTTCACTGATTTTATTTTTATAAGAGGGTTAGAATTAGTTATTTGGTTAATTTGATTTTTAGATCCTAGTATCATATATTTAGTTTTAGTGGGATTCAGTATAAGAGTATGAGATTCTGACCATTCGGAAATACGCTTCAGATCGTCATTTAACTTATTTACAGCCAAATCCACTTGACTAGGCTTGAATGAGATATATATTTGAATGTCGTCGGCATAAATATGATATTTGCAATATTTGATCATCTCAACTATATCTGCACAATACAGCGCAAACAGAATGGGTCCAAGAATGGAGCCTTGTGGCACGCCTCTATCAACATGGTGACACTCAGAAGTAGTCCTAGAACCATCTTGATTAATGACTTCTACTATTTGCTTGCGATTCTCCAAGTAGCTTAAAAACCATTCCAATGAATCTCGACTAAAACCATAGTGATTCATTTTCGATATCAATAGTGGCCTATTTATAGTGTCAAAGGCACGAGAAAAATCTAACAATACTAGAATAGTACCTTCTCCCTTATCCTGTGCGCTTAGTATATTATCAGTAACATCTATTAACGCGGTTGTGGTGCTGTGATGTTTTCGAAAGCCAGATTGCATAACTGGTAGAATACCGTTAGTGTCTAAAAAGTTTGTCAGCTGATTGCAAACAACTCGTTCCAGAACTTTTGACAAACAAGGCAAGATACTTATAGGCCGAAGATCTTTTAGCTCACTCACATTTTCTTTTTTAGGTATAGGTCTTACTAACGCAGTCTTCCAAAGGTTAGGAAATTTTTAATCAATGATCGACTTATTTACTATTTTGTGTATAACTGAGATAGTTCTTGGCAGTGCTAATAAAAGCATGTCTAAGGAAATGCCATCAATGCCAATAGCATTAGACTTAAAAGAGTTTAATATTTTCGAAATTGAAGTCTCACTTGTAGGTATTAAATCAAAAACAGCAGACCCATATTTACGAGATTCATAATTATTAATAGCCGACAATGAAACATAGCTTTGTCCTGGCACGTTGAGAAAATGCGTATTTATCATTGAAGGATACATTAAATTGTCCGGCAAATCATAATTTTGACTGTATTTTATATTAATATGCTTTTTTAAATTATTCCATAACGATTTCGAATTATTTAGGTTTGCATTAATATATGCATTAAAATAAGCAGTTTTTTCTCTAAAAATAGCTTGTGCTACTTGCGTTTTCAATTCTTTATAGTAACGCTTACTTGATTCAGCACAAGAGCCTTTTGTTCTCGCTTGAGCTTCATCTCTTCGCCTCATCAAAAGCTTAACGTTGTAGGTGATCCACGGGTAATTATTCTCCCTAACACGAATTGTTTTATGTGGAGCAAGTGTTTCAAATACACACAGTAAGTTTTCAGAGTACTCAACGACCATGTCATCAATATCTTCGATTTCAGATACACTTTCCCAGTCCACAGCGCTAAGTGTAGCTGTAAGATAATCGGAATTAATATCTTTTAAGGGTCTATAAAGTATAATTTTAGATAAATTCTTAGGTTTCGGGACGTTTATTTCGCATGATAAAAATGCATGGCCGCCGAAAACCGATACGTAGTCTACTAACACCTTGTCAATCCTAGTGTCAGAACAAATAAGATCAATCAATGATTCACTATTAGTAGTAAAATGTGTTGGTTCCGTTACATACTGTTTTAAGCCGTGACATAGCAAAAATCGATCTAGTATTTGTCTTTGAGATTGATGAATATTTAGAAAATTAATATTAAAATCCCCTAGTAGTAATAAATGATCATGACATGGTATTGAACTTATTGATTCGGATAACGCATCAAAGAAGATGGTTGTGTTTACCCACGGGGGGCGGTAGGCAGTGCCGATAATTATTGACTTACTGTTCACTTTAATGGAAATCCACATTTGCTCCACTGAATTTACGGTAGGGTGCGGAAGTATATGATGAGTAGAAATACTACGTTTGATGTAAAAGCCAACACCCCCACCACGTGAACGTATCCCTGCAGATCGTGGGATATGCCGCAAGCGATACCCAGGCACCTTTGGGGCCCTGCCGTCCTCACCCGGACGCAACCATGTCTCATTAATTGCGAGTATATCCACCTCATGACGTTCTGCAAAATTTATGAAGTCCTCGTGATGTTTTCCAAGGGAACCAGGGTTAAAAAGACCAAATTTAAGCTGGTTTCTCTTAACCATTGATAATAATTATCTCCAAACATACAAAAAATATGGTAATAAATATAATTATATTAAATACTTTTTTTGATTTATAAACATGAATATGTAAATACAATAAAGGGTTATTTAATATAATTAAATAAGATAACATATTATACAGATTATTTATAAACATATATACATAGACGCACAAGTTCAACAATCTTTTACCTCCTGTTGCAAATAAAAAGTGACCTATGTCCTTTCCCAAGGTATAGTTTATCTGAGTACTAAATTTTATCGAAATCGGTTCAAAGGATTAGGCGTGAAAGCCTAACAGCTTACTTTCGAATTTATACTATGAGTAGGGGTTAGTTGGTATTTTAATCTTTAAAATATTTGCGCAAATAGTAGGTAGGTTTTCTTGTTCAATGCGTGCAACGGTTAAGCTTAGGCTTATAAAATACCGCATTAATTGTTCTTACTACAACTTTCAGGCATTTACGAGTTCTGAGTCAAGTTTCTAGTTCTCACAAAGCGATTGCCACTTAGCTTTGTTCACCTTTACTTTAAGGGCGAACCGTATTAAGAATAATTACGGTTAAATTCAGATTTTTGGTACCAACTGAATGCGATGATTTTTTTGGTTTTTGAGGTGCGTTGGGGACTTGTAAGGACTCACACTAATTTTTTCAGCATGAAATATATTTTCGACACTGGGGTGGTGGTCCGGGCTCGTAGTGGCACTCAAAAAACGGAACCGACTTTAGGGCTCCGCGAGTTTTGCCTCTTTTTAACGACCGGGTTCCAGTAATCGGCCTTTACTCCTGGTTACGCATTTAAGGGCCGTAAACCCACAATATCATAAAAATATACATCGAGAAAACCAAACAGTGGTGTAGATTATTAAAAGTACCCAGTTAGTAGTAAGTATGACCAAGCGTGCTCAGCATTTTTTTTTACTAAATCTTGTTTTTTGAATATTTAGATACGAATTACATAATGATGAAATATGGATAATATTTTACAACGCCATCTACTGAAGTAGTATTAGTGTTGCTGTGTAGTTAAAGCAAAAATAGTATTATTACTCGCCAATATGTCAGTAATGTCAATGATTTTCATTTCCTGAAAACACGGATAAAACGACATTTTCTAAAAATTAATCCTAACTAGATCGATTTATCGCCCCGAAACTGCATACTGAATTTCATGAAAATCTTTGACGCCGTTTCCGAGATTCAAATTCAGCTATTACATACATTCGTAATTTGTAAAGCACACACACAGTTTGAATATGTCAAACGATATAACGAAACACAGCACCATCGAATTTTATATTCCCGAGTTGAAAAACAATTTTCATAACAAAAAAGAAGTTTTTAATAAACGTCCTTAACTTTATAAAGTATTCCTAGCGAATGCATGAACGATATTCATTATGCAAAATATTAAAATACTTTGTTCGTTTCCAGCCTTAAAATATAATAAAAAGAATGTTTCTCATTTATCTGCATTATTCATAAATCCTGAAGAGCAAAATGGATAAAATACGGATTTATGTCGTTACTTCGTTATATAAACAATACAAAGTGGATTTTAAGAAAAAATCCGGCCAAGTACGTGATGAACTCGCACATACAGGGCTCCATAGATTATATAAGATTAACGTAAAAAGTATTTATGTATTACAGTTCATGAGATACAGCATAAATGTCAAGTTTTTTAAATGGGTATTATTTAGTAGTTGCTGTTTTGGCAACAACATAAATACACATTTTGAGATATTGCCACTCCGCTACTTATTACGGCTCATGAAGCGGGATCACGAGCGAATAACGGACAGCGAAGGCTAAAAAATAAGGTTCCGTTGGCGCTCTTGGATATGGACCCTTAAACCGCGTCGCGCTCGAAGCGCTGCCTCCATCTCCGATGACGTCCATAGCCGTGGTTCGGTTTCGCAGGAGGCACCCTAATGACGAAATCATATTTGAACCCCGTGAGGGCTGCCCTTTATCACGGCCGAGTCTCTGTACTCGGCCCACGCGCCCGGTGACGCTGTCAAGGCCAGTAGGGCCAACAGCAATACACATTCCGAAAACAAAGGACCCCTAAAAAGTTATATATCGACGGACTTATCGAGTCTTTTATTATTAAGATTCTAAAATAACATATACTACTTGTAACCCCTACAAGCCCTAAGAATCCAGATTAATATTATAAATGGGAACGTAGCTCTGCCTATCTGTTACAATTTAAATTCTAAACCTCTGAACTTCAACTTTTGGTAGGTACAGAAATAAACAGGGCAGTGAAGGACAATTTGTCGTAATAAAAATTTTTTTAAGAGGGTGAGATGCAGCGCCCATCATGCTTATGTATCTCTCCCGAGTGTACTAAGTGACGTCGGGAAAGAAGATTCTGGCGTACATCATACCTGACAATAAAGAACTAAATAAATTTTGACTGGTGGCCTTTTATTACAAGAGGTCGGCTAGGTAGGTACCACCGCAGTGGTAGTTATTGTACCGCAAAGCAGTAGTGTGTTTCGATTTGAAGAGCACTATAGCTAGTGAAGTTACTGGGTAAAGGTTATATCTCGAAGTTGGCAATGCGTGAATGACACCTACCAATGGTGTTGCAAGCGCTTATAGACTACGCCAACTACTTACCATAAAGTGGGCTGTATGCTTGCTTGCCGCATAAAAAATTGCATAAAGCACTAAATTAATTTTAAACCCAGATAAATAACACATTCAATAAATAAATAAACGCATTACACTCTATGCATAGGATAGTTATATCCTGCGTTGGAAACATACACAATAACAAGGAGAAATACACTCAGGCTAGAAAACATGCCTGTATGGTCGATCAAACATCTGCTCCTAGCGGGAATCGAAATAACGATCTGTGGTGCTTAAGGCAGGTTTTCACTACCGCTGCGCCACGTCGTTATTGATAACAAAAAATTGGATTAAACAGAAAATGAAAATTGCCAGTCAAGGTGAAAAGGTTAAAGAGAAAGCTTGTTACGGTCCCGTTGAGAATCTCGACTGTTGTGAATTACAAATTTTCAATAAACATTTGTTCGCAGACCTTACAGACTTCGAACACTTAAAAGGTGAAACGTTGGAATAATTACATAAATAAACGAAAGGTTCGGGGTGGGGGGGTTATATTGTTCAGATGGTACATGACGGTAAATGGAAGTGTCGCCCCAACGTGAAGGCGGCTAGTACCGTTGCAGAAGACGAACTGCTACCTCCTGTATATAGATAGAAGCCACAATAGCTCAGCGGTAGATGGGCAGACTCTGCTCCATTAACGCGAGAGTTGCGGTTTCGATCCTGACCCCCTTGAGCTATTGTCGTACCCACTCCTAACGCAAACTTCGAGCTTATTTAGAGGGGCAATAGGAATATTAGTAAATAAATTTTTTTTTAAAAAATATATAAAAAATAATTGTTTTATATATGCTGTTAACATTCAAATATTTTCCTAAATAAACTTAACATTTGAATAACACAATAAAAAGTCGGCATCCAATACCAATCGCATTATCGTGGATCAGTCGAAAAACATATGCGCATACAAATCACGCGGTCGTATCTTAAACTAAATCGAAAAAAGAGGCCTGAAGCGATCCAGTCCCAAGTGGCTCTCGCCAGCTCAAAGCGGTTGAAAGCGGCCCTAACCGGTTATATCCGGTCGGGTGTTCGATAAAGATTTTATTGAGTGCTAAACTTTCGAGCGCAAAGTGGATTCGTTCGGCGTCTCTCGAATTTGTTCGACAGTGAATTTAGCAACTTAGACAACTCAAAGAGGGTTTAAACTTTATTGTTTCCGCATTGAACCCTCGACGTGATGAGTTTTCGAACAAATGTTGTTCGATCGTAGAAAAATACGTGATCCTCATTCTAAGCCTACAGTCAATCTATGGCGCACCCATGGCGCGTAGAAATTCTAAGACAAGAGCCAATCCGCAGTGGAGCAGCTTAGTGGATTAAGCTTTAAATCCTTCTACTTTACAGAAGAGGAGGCCTTTGCCCAGCAGTGGGACAGTAAACGGATGTTACACTACTATGTATCCTCTGTTTAATTACCATGGCAATTTGGTCGGATTGTAATACACTGCATTGTTGGCGAAATAATTATCTCTATATAACTATGCATGTATTATTATTTCGTGGTAAGTTGTGTAAATAATGATTTTGCTGCCTTGTCTATAAAGTCTATGTGGATTCCACTTCCACTCGACTTACTTAGTTGTATGTTAGGGTGCTCTCCGAGGCATTTGGAAACATGCAGCCTAAGCCTTTGATACGTAACTTGCTCTTACATAGTGGGGTACTGCTTCACCATCAAAGTGTTCCAGATATAAGATGTCAACTGATTACTAAATAAATTGTTAAGTTTGGATTAGAATCTCACGAGTTACGATGTCCTTAAAATCACGTACGCTTTTTTATAAATTTATCTCTTGTAAAATGCCTCGCTACGTATAAGCACAGATTATTTATGGATGCAAAACTTTAATATTCAGAACCATGTCTAGAAAATAAGTTACGTCAACATAATTCCAGTCGCACATCTAACGCGATCTAATTTAACGCGAATCCGCCACCGCGTATTGCGGTTGGAATTGGTTTCCGCAACTGTCACCACCCAGTCGCTTCTATCAAATATGTATGAACTTCCATGTATGTATGGACTAGGATTGTATTAATAAACATAGGAGTTGAATCTGCTGCATTTGGTATCGATATTGCATTACGTACAATCTAGTTGTCTTGCAAGATCTTGGTTATGATATTTGTATTGGTATTACATTTTTTCTGGAATTTATTTCATGTACTTTATTTTGTTATCGGAATGAAGATACACAGGTGGCTCACCCAAATGTGACTGCCTCATGGACATTTTCAACACCGGGTTTAAAGTTCATGTTCGTCACCGGTATTTGAGGGAAGAATAGGTTTATTTTTTTGAAGAAAAATGTTCGTTTAATATCTATGCAGAGGTTCTTGGTTCTTTGGTTCATAGGCTACGGTGACCACTACCTTCAGGCGGGAATTTGCGATAAACTGCCTGGACGTTCCATTGCGATGTAGGATACTATGGTTGTATTTATGTTAGGATAAAGAAACCTGTGAACAGGGCCAGCGTTAAACATCTACGCACCCCGGTGAATCAATAATTTTATAGCGTTTAGTTTTGTTTAACTTTATTATCTACATAAATAAGTACTAATTATTATATTTATAGCAGAAGCACGATAATTACATTAATTGTAATTATGCTCGAAACTTGAGAAGTTGTAGCAATCATCAAAAGCCTTAATTAATATCACATCTAGTAACAGAAGCTTCAAATGTCAATATTACCAATATACCAGATCATTCACAGGCCCTCAAGCCTTCTAACCACAAAATCACTTGGCCAAGCGAGCATTTATTTCATCTGACACAGATTCTGTGGACCAATCTCTGTTAGACACTCACACGAAACTTAGAACTATATACTTCTTGAAATAAGGTTTAAAATCCAACACTTGGTCGTCGAGGTCATGTTGGTTTGTAATTGAGTTGGACTTCTAATTAGTGAGTGGGGGACTGGGTGTGATGTATGGACGGAACTAATTTTATTTTGTACGGGGTTGTTTTAGCTTCGAATTACTTTTTATGTGTACAAATCTTTTTGATATTTGGACATAGAAAAATCTCTTGCTTTTTCATTATTTATCTTGTTAGTAGTTTCTATCGTGATAATACTTATGACAGCTTTTAAATAAAGCAATAATCTAACTATTATTATAAACGCGAACGTTTGGATGGATGGATTTTTGTTACTCTTCACGCAAAAACTACTGGACAGATTTTGATGAAATTTAGTACACACCTAGCTTATTATCTGGACCAACATATAGGACTCATTTCCATGTTCCCGAAAAGTATTAATTAATAGGGCACATTTTACCCCGGAAAAATGTTGAGCTCTCGTGGGATCATCAAAAAACTACATAACGCAAGCGGAGCCGTGGACACAGCTAGTTTAGAATAATTACTGACCATATTAAAACTCATCAAGTCATTTAAAAAATTATACGTATTGTAGGAAAAAATGTTTATCTGAAAGAACAGCCGTATTGACCTATTTGGTTTTCAGAAAATTTGCTACGGAATCAATCCTTTTTAATCATTGCAAAAAACAACGTTTCGCAGTTCTCATCAATAAACAGTGAGTTCAAGATAAAGAATACCCAGATATGAAGCGTGTTTTATCGTCACCAACATTTCAATCAACCACTATCTATTGACTCACGCGACAATATGCAGCGATGAAGCGCTAGTATCAAGTCACCTTTCTCTTGTGCTACAGGTAGACCTTTTTTTGCGTGAGGCCAGCTAGGTAGGTACTAGATACCACAGTGTCAGTTATTCTACCGTAAAGCATAACTGTGTTTCGGTTTGAAGAAGGTACCACTGTAGGTAATGAAATTGCTGGATAAAGGAGATTTAGAACTCGTAGTATCTCGGGGTTGGCAACGCGTGAGTGACACCTACAAACGTTCATAGGATTCGACCACCACTTACCATCAGGTGTGTCTTATGATTGCCAACTTAGTCACATAAAAAAAACAACATCAAAATGTCTGCTTATAATTTCAAATTAATTTAAGCAAGTTACATAGATCAGTTCGGTATCCCCCGAGTTTGTTCACAACACAAGTTGCACCTGATCCAATTCATCTATCAAACACTCAAGATGGAGTCGTTAGGGAGACTGTCAAAGCCTTAATCAACGTTATGAATTAACCGTGTGATGGATATCGGGAAACTAATCAAAATGAATTGATTTTACACTTACATAGAACAGTTGCCAACGGAAAAGCTTTTGTAGATACGGCAGCCGACTTCAGTCACTCGCGATCCAAAAATAAAACCCGTTCAAGTATGTGTCGGGCTCACCGATAAGGACCACCATCGTAGAACAAAAATACCAAGTCCCTTGCATGGGTCCCCCTTTAATTTTGAAATTAAATTTGTCTTAATATTTGTTATTATAACGATAGATACATATATTGAGACGCGCATATGGATGCGCTCACTGATCGGTAAAAGATCAGTGGGTTAAGCAACGTTAGGCGCGGTCAGTCAATAGGTGACGATATAGTGGTATGTCTCCGTGGTGTCGTGGTGCCACCTTTCGGGTACGGAACCCTAAAAGGAGCAGCGATCACGATAACTAGCTCATACTTTGGAGAATTACGTTCTATATCTACGCTGTCCTTGACATCACGAAATTTATGTGGGTGGAAACGTGATGTATTCACCCATATAGTAAATAAATCACCTTACCTTACGTCGGCTAAGATACTACATAAATGTACAAAGAAATTCAAAAATAGTCGAATATCTGGACCGGAAACACTTATTTTTAGGCGAGATGAATATATAGATCGTATGTGCCGAAAAATCTTGGTAACAGATACAGGTTTAACCAGGGAAGTCCTACCCTCTAACAGAAAATCGGTGTAAAGTAACAGTATCAACAGTGTTTTGTTTCGTGCGATGAGTGAGGCCGGAGGCCCAATCTTCGACACCCTCTTTTTCCCGTTTCATCCTTTCCCTCCTATCCCTTGGGTTAGCATTGCGCATGTGATACTTCAAGTCTTTTCCTTCTTCCTAGTATTAACTATCCTCGTATTTCTCCAGGATCTGCTTATACTCTAATACTGATTTGACAGGTTACTACTTTTTACACAGAGCGATTGTCATCTGACCTCCGCAACCCTAAGGACGAACCAATAACTCACTGGACAAGTGCAAATTACGTATCATGAGTTAACGATCATTATCAGAAGTTATGATTACAACTGGGACCAACAGCTTAACGTGCTCTTCGAGGCACGGTGGAGGTACCCACAAGGAAAATCGCTTCGACCGATACTGCTATTTATAACAAACAACATTAAGTCATATTATAACTGCAAGTATTGCGCGCCTTCATAGGTTGCGGTGACTGCTTAGGTACCATCAGGCGGACCATATTTGTGTCGACTTTTATGGCATAAAATAGTATATATTCCAGATTGATGCTTACTGGATAATTTACTAGAAATACTCTCGAAACCTTATATAACCAGATTGAAGAGAATAATTTATTGAGTGACAAATAAACGTTGATTACTCTGAGAAGCTATTAATTTCGTAATTAATAAGCGAAGTTAGTAATTAAATGTAATCAAGTCTGCCGATGGTTTATGGCTTCTTACAAAGCAAAAGCCTCTTATATTTTGTAAAGTAGTAATAGATTTTGATTCAATATTCCCATAGCAATATTAAGGTTCCGTAGCCGAATGGCAAAAACGGGAATAATTTCGTCATGTCCGTGTCTATCCGTTCGTATGTCACAGTCATTTTATTCGGAAACTATTCGCTCTATCCATACGAAATTAAGTAATTAGGTCCATTCTTTGAACCATTTTTGTAGTGCCATTTTGAAATGAATAAAAATTAATGGTACATACATGTAACTGAGGGTTGAAAAAAATCAACATATAGCGACGTGGAGGTATCTTTAGAAAGATGTTTAAAAATAATAAGGTTTGAATTTGATTTTTTTGTTTAAGTCAGTTGTGCTTGAGATATTAGCTTTTAATATCGTTCGCATGATATTAACTTATAAGGATTTTCTATGAAATGGATACCTAAGCAAAATAATTTCGGAATAAAGTAGGATCAAGGACGCACTCGAATGTAATTAACTTCTGGTAGCTTCTGTAAATACTTGATATTTATTAGATTAATTGTTAGTTGATTTTGGTTTAATATAATAATGAAAATATAATAAAATCCACTATGACGAGGCTAGAAGGGCGGATCTAAATCTCTCGGGTTATTCTACTCATTTATAAGAATTATAATTCTTGCCGCAAATATTAATTACTCCTTAACAAACATTTCGTGATATTTGTTTTGGAAAAGTCGAACAATTGCCATTCAATGTATCCGGAATGAATCGTTACGTTATGAAGTATTCATGTCACATAAGATTCTTGGTGAGATTGGTGGTGTTTTTTTTAATGTTAGAAGTTGGCAAACAAGCATACGGCCCACCTCTGATGGTAAGTGGTTGCCGTAGCCTATGAGCGCTTGCAGCACCATTAGTAGGTGCCACTCAGGCGTTCCCAACCTCGAGATATTAGTTCTTTAATCGTCCGCCCAGTAGCGTTCAGTGTCCTTCAAACCGGAACACAGTAGTGCCTAAGCACTACTATTTGGCGGCAGAATATTTGACACTGCGGTGGTACCTACCTAGCCGGCCTCTTCCAACAAAAGACCTACCACCAGCGTGACTGATCGCACTGGTGGAATAATCTCTGCTGTGACAGAGGTTATCCCAACAGCGGGCGAGGCGGTCGTCACATCCCGATGCCGGAAAAATTGTTATTTGTATGTTGTATTGAAACATTGTAATGAGTTGTTTTTGTACTTAAGCCTACTGAAATTTTTGATGAAATTAATAAAGGCTATCCTTAGCTTACTTTGATTCAAAATGAATACTGATAAAATCACAGGCGTGGTTTTATATTAAAATGTTATGGAAATCACTAAAACAGTAATTGTCGTAGTTAAAAAAGTAAGTCGTAATAAAGGTTTCTTTTTTATTTCTATCCAGATAATAATATGTATAAGGTTAATTGCTCTTTGAAGGCCTGTCCCTAAAGTCATTCATAGACAAAACCACTTAAAATCTTACCTTGTGACTTCATTTTAACGACCTCTTTTAGGGGTGTGTCCACATGTACTTACCTGAAAAGAAAAACAATACATTAATTTTTAATAAATAGATATTTCTGCATGTCCGGTTTGGCAAAAATATAATATAATATCCGACGGTTAATAAACTTTCCACGTCGGATGAGAATCAATCGACAATTAATTTTTACACTATTATTAAAAAATTCAAACTGGCTATAAATTAAATACTATCACACTTTAGTAGTATAGTACAGCGATGCTTCTCTTAGCACAAACGAGCCGGCGCGATCGGGGAAGTAGCTAGCCTAGTAAGTAGTAAGAGGATAGCTCTTAAAGAAAATCGCCATAAAGCAACAGACTACGTGTTAACGATACGTGAGAGCATCGAAGGAATAACCTCCCACCCCCTCTCCCTACCTTTTTCCCTTTCCTCCTATACCTTGTATTGACAACGCGGATGTGATACTTCAAGTACCGCAAGCGTTCATAAGCTACGGTGACTGATTACCATCAGGCGGACCGTAAACTTGTTTGCCAACCGTCATGATATGAATATATTTACTACTGAAATGCGAGGCATCGTAAGGGCTTACACCCCTAAATAGTAGATGTACCTACAACACGTACGTAACGCTTTGCTTCCTCGTTCCTGATACACACCGCAAAGGTCTGAAATACCCTGCCAACTATCGTCTTTCCCACCTACACCCACACCTACAATGTAACCTTCAAATCAAGAGTGAATAGGCATCTATCTTCTAGACAAGCGCGCTCCACCTTAGGCTGTATCATCACTTAGCATCAGGTGTGATAACAGTCAAGCAATTTAAAAAAACAAGCAGGATACTTTTTATCCCGCAAAAACGTTAGTTTCCCGTATCTAAAAACTAAATTAACCCCGAACACAGCTATATTATTATGAGAGGTGATAATTTCGATGCAACCATGAACGCTGCACGCCCATTAAATGCGAGTAATTAGGATATGCTTCGTTCAACGAACTGTATGCTATTGCATTATATAGATAATTATCTTAATACGAAAGCAATTTCGATTAATGGCATTCAAGTACCGTTGGTTCATTATCACTTCGACAAACACCCTACTAATATTCAACTCCACTAATATTACATATGCGAAAGTAATTCTGTCCGTCTGTCACTATTTCAAACCAAAACCACTGAACGGATTTTGATGAAATTTGGTACATAGATAAACTAGACCTTAGGAAAGGACATAGTCTATTTTTCATTGCAAATAAACGCTAGAAGGTATTAAACAAGGGGACGAAAGATTAGCAGGGGTGTTTTCTAATTTCTTTGCTTCCAATATGACAAAAAATAATTTACTGAAAATTGGAGCACTTAGTATTAGTACCTCTAAGGTAGTCCGCTTTCCAAAACTTTTTATGTTATGGTCTCTCACATTTTATAGCTCAAAAAATAAATCTAAAATTAGCGCTCTAAAAATGTCTTATAATTTTTCGCTAAGTTTAATGGTTGAAAAGTTATTCTACTTCTCTTAGGTTGGCGCGCTTGCGATGCTACTTATTGAAAGAGTCTATAATAAGGAGACCGCTTACCATAAGGCTGGTTATTCGTTTGTCAAATTTTTGGTATACAAAAGGAAATTTAATTATCGTTGTTAATGTTTGAAATTTATTCTCTATTTCAAAAGTTCTTGGTAATCATAAAACTCTAAAGACGTCACAAAATCCTTTGGATTGAAGATTTTAACCAGTTTTATGCCGTTTAAAAATAGACCCTATTATACTAAAAAACTGTAACCAATCGGTTTTCAAGACCACATAATTTATTCGTGTGCAGTGATAGCACGTACCCTGAGTTTGACCTTAGCACTATTTTCAGCAACGCCATTAAAACCTCAAAGCGGTTTGTAAGACTAAATAGTTTGACGACAAAGTCTGTTTCTATCTTACGTAGAAAAGTTTATATCCATATCGATCTTAAAAGTAAACATATTACACTAACATTACTCATTTTATTTACGTTTTACGGTAGTAGAGCTATGCAAAATCAAAATCAAAATTATTTTTATTCAAGTAGACTTTTAAAAGTACTTTTGAATAGTCAAACGCTACCGACGGTTCGGAAAGTTGATTCTATCGAGAAGAACCGACAAGAAACTCGACAGTTACTCTTTTCAAATATATGTTTTTTACAATTGTATTCTTTCATATAAAATTTGGTTCTTGAATGAGATCCAGCAACATTAAGAGTCCCAAGCATTTTTATCGGAAAAACTTCCACCAGCACAAATAGACCGGCTCCGCCGGCTTCTAGCACACATAGGCCGGATCGTCGTGCGATGAGTGAGAGCGCCGGAGACTCAATCTCTACCCCTCAGCTCCCTTTTTCTTTCTCTTGGGTAGACAATGATACTTCAAGTATCGCGTTCGTTCATAGGTTGCGGTGACTGCTTACAATGTGGCGGACCGTATGCTTGTTTGCCAACCGTTATAAAAATCTAATCACACATCCAAATATACAAACTTTCATATTTATTATATTAGTAGACTATTATGTTTCAGTTCGTATATAAGCTTAATCAAAAGGGAATTATACAGCTATTTCTAAGAACGCTATATTTCGAGGTAGTCACTACAAATTATATTATGACCTAAATTATTTTTATAAATGTTGATGGTTGCATGTGCAAAGCAAGCGCAATGCGGCCGCCATCGATCTGCGTGCATTTCACGAGACCGTAATAAACAGCTGTTATTGAGTTTGAGCACGCGACGCCTTGCAGCGGTATGGAAATTAGTATATACTGTATGTAGGAGTCATTATTTATACACATACATACTTAAAAATTGCTTAACATACGTTCTGCAATTGCTTGGGTAAAAATAATCGATATTTTTTCATTAAATCAATCGATAAATGGCCGCAAATAAGCAATACCATGTCAACATATACGAATGTCATTTCGAGAAAAACGACTTTGAAACTTTTGAACAACTTGCTTTATTTGTTTTTTTTTTTGTATTGGTCAAGTTTTCTTCAATTTCAAATTTGTATAAGTTATTTTACTTATTTTTACAAAAAATAAGTATACAAACTGCCTATTCCGTATACAATATAACCCAAAACGTTTAACATAATACATAAATTGCATGATTAAAAAATTGGCTTTTTTAGAAGTTTTAAAGCTTAAAACCCTACAAATATTAAAGAAAAATGTTCTTCAGCCATTTACCAACACTTGTGCATATATAACTCAGTTTTTTCAATTTTGTGGGTTGACATGGTATTGCTTATTTGCGTCCAAATATCATTGATATTTTTAATCTCCATAATTCTACTTCTATTTATACCCATTGTGTCATATTATTTTTAGAATCAAGTTCCTTATACATGTATTTTAGCACTCAATTTGAAGTCTTGGACTAGAGTTATAGTATAAGTACAGGGGCTTTGCGTTTTGTAAAAAAAAGGATCACCAAGGACGCTATTACCAAAAGTTTTAATTATGGTTTGACTTATTGAAAAAGGAAAATGTTAACAGAAACGCTTTTAAGACAATTAATAACGACACATTCATAAATCGATATTTTTACTTAATGTTATATTATTTATTTTTTACAAATATTTTTTGTATATTTGAATTTTAAAAGAAATTATTACAATTTTATTTAAATATACTAGGTCATTTAAATTAGTGTCCGACCGAAATTGGTTTTTCAGCCGAAACCGAAACCGAACTTTCGGCCTTGCTCTCAGTTTTAGCCGAAACCGAAACCGAAACTTATTTAAAATTTACGTTTTTTTTGCTGAAATCTACTGTTTTTTTTAACATTTATACATTCGTAATCAACTAATTAGGGACAGAAAATAATTTGGTTCAATTTTACTTGTAAAGTCTACAGGCGTCATAGTTAAAAATTTAATTTTATGAAATACTGTTCGTTATAACGTATACTGTTCAATGGCGCGTATTTTTTCAAAGCTGAGAATATTTAATGGTGGTTCATTGAAAAACAAATCTCTTTCATCGAAACTGCTCATTTACTTGTTGGCCATCTAATTAGATTTTTAAAAAATATGTCTGAATTTCTGCCTTTGTATTTAATTTTGGCGTCATTCTTTAATTTAACGTTTTGATTTCTAAAATTATTACATAATTTATAACTTAAACACAGGTCACTTATTAAGGTTGTGAAGCGACCATATAAAAACAATTTTATCTCAACGTAAATGGGCACACTGTAAAATAGCTTATCATTTCATTTGCTCCAAAACTATGGTTTTCATCACTGTGCAATATTTTCAAACTACTTAATATAAATATAAAGAGAAATATTTAGACTAGAACTCAGTGGCGAAGTTACGTAGTAACATGGACATACGTAAATACTTAAGAGCTGAGTTACATGGACGCTTCAACACAACGACAACGATCCAAAATATACTTTACTGTATGACGACGTTGTGGCGCAGCGGTAGCGAACCTGCCTTCAACGCCACAGGTCGCGGGTTCGATTCCCGCTCGGAGCATAATATGTTTGTATTGGCCATGCAAGCATATTTTCCGGTCTGGGTATATTTGTCCTTGTCATTGTGAATGTTTCCGGACCCCGACACAGAATATTACTATCCTAATGGGGACCGTTGATAGTGCAGCAATTATTTATTTATTTATTAAATGATTTCTCCCCGGTAAACGACTATCAGTTTTAGATTGGCCTGCCAATGGTCCAGATATGAATTCTTCGTAACATTTGTGGTACTAAGTAAAGAAAAAGGTCTCCACTAAACGAACTGGAAATTTAAACCAACCCTATAGTAGTTTCAAAGATGCCTGGAAGAACTTCACTAACGAAACGTGTCATTATTTGATTGAGTCGATGCCGCGCCGACTTCATATGGCTATAGCTAATAATGGCAATCACATTTAATATTAATTTTTAATGTGAAACGTTGCTTTTTAGTTGAATTTAATAATAATAAATGTACATTTTACTCTTCTATTACATTCTGCGTTTATTATTTCTATTTTTTTCTTAAGTGTCCATAATTACTTGTCCAGAGTTATATTATTTATTATTCGGTCGGTCACTAAATATAAAGTAAAGCTGGCGGCTTTTGATATCCGTAGTATCTGTCATGGTGAGTTTTTATACGAGGGATCATGGTTAGTAGTTTTTCGAGGCAGCGCCTGCAGCGACCGACGCACTGATAGATAAAATTCATTTGGCAGACTAAACACGCAGATCCTAATCTACTGGATTCTCCGACATATATATTTTAATTTACTCTGTATAGTAGTAAAAAATAAAATAGTTGAAATGAACAGAAGTCCATAAGGAACCTACAGAAGTTACCAGACACACACATTCGATTTATACATATATTAATACACTAAACTATCATACGAAAACGACTAGATTTTACTTTGCGAGAATGTAATATACTTCTATAGAATGTACCCCATTGATTAATGATAGTAGTAAATCATTATTCGAAGAAACTCTGTCGGATCCATAGACCTACTATATGCTATAGACAGGGCCTTCCATACAGACGAAATGTGCAAAGATTCTCTGGACGAACTCAGTCACAAGGTTGCACACAATCAAAATAAGTTAGCGTTACGAGTTTGCAATATAAACGAATAAAGCTAGTGTGTGACTAACTTCGTTTCGATGTGTTGATGCTGAATAACTACCAGCATCGAGTATTTTGACATTTTGGCTGGATGTGTGAAAGGGCCTGTCTATAGTTTAATATTAAAAATGTTTTAGGAATCTCTTCGACGACGTTGGTGCGCAGCGGGAGCGAACCAGTAGCGAATCGGTAGCGCCGCATGTCACGGGCTCGATTCCCGCTCGGAGCTGATGCTTGTATTGACCATACAGGCATGTTTTCCTTGTCATTGTGTATGTTTACGGACCCTCGACACAGGATATATAGGGATATTGAGTGTCGGGTCCTAATGTGTGCCGTCGAGTGTGTAGGGTTTATTTATTATCTCTGGTGCTCCTTCGTAAATTCAATATGGAAGGACCTGTCTACAGTTAATAGTAAGTCTATGGTCGAACCACAAAAAAGAATCTTAACGAATTCTCACGTTGATAAACAATTTTCCTCCAAACTTTCAATGGCGAACGATTTATCACCGTCCTCCGTCACTGTCAATCTCGGTGGATCGCCTAATACTAACCATTACCTGAGTATTTACGCGATTGATTTATTGATACGTTTATTGTAGACATAGATACATATAGACAGAAAAAATATAAATTGCACTCATATTTATTATGGAAATATTTTTTTATATTTATAAAAATAACAATATAAGTTCCGTTTTCTGTAACTATATTTGTCTTCTTTCATCCACGGTGCAAGCTACAAAAATCGAAACTGAAAAAATACCAAAAAGCAAAAAAACAAGTTTAACTATGAAAATTTTTGACTTTCTAGTTCGATACCTCAACAACCATAAACGGCATATGAAAAATGTATGACCTAAAATGTGGAGTGTTAACCTAACTTTGACTTAACTTTCTAAGTTTAACGTTTTTAAGCCACTAGCTTAATATCCAAAAATTAAATTTCATAACCCTTTTTTTCTGACCAATATACCTTATTGGTGTGTCAGCATATTATGCTTAAAATACCAGTCAAATGCGTTGTGGTCTACGCACAGTTGAAAGTAAAGGGTTCCGCAGCTTGGTTATGAAGAATGTTAAAGACTTAAAAAGTAATAACCAATTAAAGTCGACCGCAAAATTAAGTTGGTAATTTCATAGTAATTATTAAAAGTGATATGCAAAACAAAGATATAGGAACAGCTTATATATCTCTAAAATCTTCTTCAAACCAAATTGATGTCCTATAAGCTCAACATTTTCCAGAATCTTAAATCCCATAGTTCAAAAGTTAGAGGGGGACATAATTTTTATGATTTTCGGAGCTAATATCTCAACAATTACTGACTTAATGAAAAAAGTCCTTATAATTTTGAAAGACTTATCCAAAAATATCTCACACGTTGGCATACGTTGAATTTTTTTCCACACTCAGTTACATGTATGGACTGCTACCCTTAATTCCTATATATATTAAGATTTCATTACAAAATCGTGTAGCGCTTCATAGAATACACTTATTTAGTAAGTTTCGTATAGATAGAGCTAATGATCTCCGAGTAAAATGACTGTGACATACGGACGGACGGACGGACGGAAAGACGGACATGACGAAACTATAAGAATTCCGTTTTTGCTTGGAACCTACTTTCCGTTTTTATTTGGCTACGGAACCCTAACAGTAAAAACAAAAACTTCTAACATAATTTTTTCGTAGTTACATAAAATGTTATTAATTTTTAGTATGTTTGTAAAAAGAAAACAAATAAATTAAATAATAACGAAATGATTTTGAAGCGGGAAATGCTAATGGCGGTAAACAAGACCACTTCCAACTTCTTGTTTGTCCGATCCTTAGACTAGAAAAATGCGAAAGTGGCATCGTTTTGATGGAAAATTTTCGACTTGAGGAGATTATGATATTCGTAAAGACTTAAGTTTTTATAATGGCTGAGACAACATCTTTCATTATTGTTTTTTTATGTTTATAGTTGGCAAACAAGCATACGGCCCACCTGATGGTAAGTATTTGCCGTAGCCTATGAGCACTTGCAGCACTATTAGTAGGTGCCACTCACGCGTTGCCAACCTCGAGATATTAGTTCTTAAATCTCGTGCCCAGTAATTTCACTAGCGTTCAGTGCCCTTCAAACCGGAACACAGTAGTGCCTAAGCACTACTATTTGGCAGCAGAATATTTGACACTGCGGTGGTACCTACCTAGCCGGCCTCTTGCATCAAAAGACCTACCACCAGTGTGACAAATTTATTGATTTACAAACAACTTTTGTTGAAAAAGTCATGATCGAACTACTTAACCGTCAACGATTCTCAATAAGTTAAATAATAAGGCACGAAAAAACAAGCGGGAACAAATATATTCCCTTTTCGAGCTAGGAACCCGAATGAAACCGATGTAACTTGACTTAACAATTTGTAAGAGGAGATAGATTAATTTTGAACAAAGAATTCTTTAGGTCACCTGTCCAATCTAAGCCATACAAATATTATAAAACTGTAGAGTTTGTTTGTTTCTTTGGTTGAACGCGCTAATCTCAGAAACTACTGGTTTGAATAAAAACAATATTTTTGTGTTGAATAGTTCATTTATCGAGGAAGACTATCGGCTATATAACACCACGCTACGACTAATAGGATTGGAGCATTATCGAAATTGTGGCAAAAATGGGAAAACTATTCTTTTTGAGAAGTTCCGTTGCATTATTGCCCAAAAAGTTAAAGTTATGCAAAAATGATATAAGATAGAATTTATCCCCTTTAAAAGTTTTAAAAAATCAGTGACAGCATATGTCACTCTTTTAAAGTTAACTTACTATAATCATTTTTATAGTAATCAAATTTGTTCCATAACATCACACTACGACACAGCAACGATAAAGGCGGGTAAAACCACGGCCACAGCTAGTGAATCATATATGAACAATTCAATTGTTTGACGATTGTGTCTATTTTACGGTCAGGGGTCTCCCAGGTATGAACTTTTAGTAACAATAGTATTGGGATCCAATTCAATTCAAATAGTAAAATGAGTCATATTTTACATGAGGATAACGTATACATAAATATATATGTCATGGTACGAAATACGGATGCAGCTCAGTTTAAGAGATATGACATTTCTATGCAGTATTCCATTCTGTGCCTTTAAGCAAGTTTTTCTCGCTCGGAAATAATTCCATTGTTTTTCTCAAGAAATACCTTGGCTATGAACGATTGTTGACTTTTATTTTACTTGTTTTTACCGCAATGATAATAATTAATCCTTAAACTTTACTCTATATAATTGCAACCATTTACTTTAAGTAGCCTTATTGCAACCTTTGTTGTATAAGTTATACTTAATGGTTTTTTTCATTTAATCTGTGGTTAATATTGTGGAGGTAGCGAGGTATGTAATGTCTCCCCAACACGGTGGGAGTATCATCCGACCAGGAGGGTGATATTGACCGGCGGGCCGAAGCCCAATGACTTACATTAGGACGTTGTATATATTATAATTTTCTATCGTAGAAAAATCTTATAGCGCGATTCAGGATTGTGACGATCTTGATCGTCAATATTGTTGTGTAGTATGCCATGTAGGTGTCACTGTAGCCTGATGAGAGATTGTGACAATCTTTTCTTTCTATCGCGTTACGTCGTGTTGCGAGTAGATGTCGCTACAATACAAAATAAATAAATTTTGGTACTTACAAGTTTACGTGAAAATCTAAATTTGCCCATATCTTTTATCGTGTTGAGTCAGGACCTTGATTTTATACACCTAATAGGAACTATAGAACTCTGTGTCTGCTATAAATTTTTAACTTGCTAGGTCCACCTTTTCCTAAAAAAATCGGTAGCGACACACGGACGGACAGACGGACAAGAAAGTGATCTTAAAGAGGTCAACTTAAAGCGGACTCAAGCTAAATATATATGAAGATGAGAATTTATATAATTTTAAAAAGACCTGGGGTCAGAAAAAAAGTGTCACTACACCTTTTTCGGTCTAGCGTGTAACACGCGACAAGGACCTTCATTTGAAAAGTTTCTTTTATAGAAAAACATTCTTCTAAGCACTCGGCATCTTGTTGCCTGATTTTATATCTCAGTGTACCTAACATTGTATATTGCAACAATTCCTAAAGCTCTAAAACGTTTTATCGCAACTTCTCATAAAGCAATTAAAACTTCCACAACGACATTCCCACAATTACCGTGACGGAAATTCGTATGAGGCGACGAATTTTATTACATAACTTATCCTGAATACTTGACACCGTTGTGGCGTTGTGGTTAATCTGCCTTTAGCCTCGACGGCTGCTGGTTCGATTCTCACCCGGACAAATGTTTGCATTGATATAACAAATATCTGTTTCGCTCTGAACACGTTTAACTGTCGGTCCCGGTTTTTATCATAACGTCTGATAGTAATCGTCAACTCTTGTTAAGTAAATTGCTTTTATCCAATGAGTTACTGGTTCGCCCTTTGGGTTACGGAGATGGTAATCGCTCTGTGTAAAAACTAGTAACCAGTCAAATCAGGGTAAGAGTATAAGCAGACCCAAGGTAAAAACCGGAAAGAATGCAGGAAGTAGAATGATAAATTATTAGCAGTGTCCAATATTCTGCCGCCAAATAGTAGTGTTTAGGCACTACTGTGTTCCGGTTTGAAGGGCATTGTACGCTAGTGAAATTGTACGCTAGTGAAATTAACTAATATCTCGAGGTTGGCAACGCGTGAGTGGTGGCCTACTAATGGTGGCCTACTAATGGTGCTGCAAACGCTCATAGGCTGCGGCACCCACTTACCATCAGGTGGGCCGTATACTTGTTTGCCAACTTCTAACATAAAAAAAAAACTACCAGGTAAGCATATCCAGGTTATTTTATAAACTTTGTCTCTTTTACCAGGTCCTTCGATATATAATATGTTAGACTCGCCTGTGCTCAATTTAACTTTATTCTGTAACTCTACATTTTAATTTTATTTTTTTCACAAGCTAACCTCATTGTGCAAAACATAACCGAATAAACACTACACACTCATAACACTGAACCCCCATTAGGATAGTAATATCCTGTGTCGGTATGAATCATACAACAGGACGAGGACAAATACAAAACATGCGCCACAACGAAAGAAGTTACCGATTGACTAACTTTTTGAAAGAAAGAAAGAAAGAAAGAACAAGTTTATTGGAAACACAGCTGAGTACAATTTAAAACAAAAAAATACAAATATAAAAAAAAACAAATAATAATAAAAATGAACAAAAAAAACAAAAGATATAAAATAAGTTCAAAAAAAGTAAACATAAGTTATTAAAAATAAAATACTAGCGTGCTGTGTTCCAAAATGGCTACCATTCAGCATTTGTTGGGTAAACATACCCAACACTGATTTTCTATGCTAACTTGATATCGTTGCGTTGACGTTTACAAACGAGCACCAGCGAGTCTATAATTCCAGCGTTCAATAATATATAGTAGGTTTCTGCTTTCTCTGTGTAACCTTTTTTCCTTACTGTACTGGCCTTACTACTACAGCATCATAAAGCTCAAATCTCGACCATTAAACTAAACTGTGAAACAACTTCATTGCTATGCCAGCAATGTAAGTGCCCCTACTCCCATTCTATGCATAGAGTGTATATTATTACATATATGTTTAAATACTGAAACTTATTTTCGATTTATAAACGCAAAAATGACCAGACCGAGGGACGTAAACTTTTTCAAAGTTTTTATAATACAGATTCACAATATAATTACAAGGAAAAAAAACAATCTAAATGTCAGCCATTTTGAAAAATGAGCATAAAAACTGTAAGACTTTGAGAATGACAGTTCCATTTTCCCTCCAAACAACAATAGATAAGATCCACAGACCACAGATCACTAAGACAAAGGCAACCCTTTTGAGGCAAAGGGAGAACAGCATACAGCTTGGTTATCACATAAAAATTCGCGTAATTAAATTAAACAAAGGAAAGAGTTTTGAAACAGGCCGACATAACAATAAGCGTTCAGATGTGAGTCAATTCGCCCGTAAAATTATAATGAAGAACTGAAATTTTGAAGTACAGAAGTGGTTTACATTACAAAGATAGCGTAATAAGCTATATATTGACAATTAATATAATAATTAAGAAATAAATCCACTTTAATCGCCTTACCTATAAGGCACAGATACACAAATAGTGAAAGGAAATCAAAATACGTAATTTTGTTAATAATTTTTCAGTTATTGTTACTTTGTAACAACTGTTGGGATAACCTCTGTCACAACAGAGATTATTCCACCAGTGCAATCAGTCACACTGGTGGTAGGTCTTTTGTTGCAAGAGGCCGGCTAGGTAGGTACCACCGCAGTGTCCAATATTCTGCCGCCAAATAGTAGTGTTTAGGCACTACTGTGTTCCGGTTTGAAGGGCATTGTACGCTAGTGAAATTACTGGGCGAACGAGATTTAAGAACTAATATCTCGAGGTTGGCAACGCGTGAGTGGCACCTACTAATGGTGCTGCAAGCGCTCATAGGCTGCGGCAGTCACTTACCATCAGGTGGGCCGTATGCTTGTTTGCCAACTTCTAACATAAAAAAAAAAAAAAAAAAAAAAAAAAAAAAAACGACAAAATAGCGGATATAAAAAAAATACGTTAAATAATATTTTATTTTTAGTGTGTTTTAATTATTATATTAGGACTTACAATAAACTCTAAATTAAGTTATTATTTAGTACCATATCTTTGTTTTCTCTGTTCTGTGTCAGAGGCTGTACGTGACTTAACACTGGATCGAGCGAAATAAAAACAGGAGCGGCTGAATACCTTCCCCGCAAACAAAAATTAAAAATTAATAACATGTCTCTGGCAGGTGTAGACAGTAAAGGTTATGTGTAAAATCCGTGTACAGTACTATTATTTAATCGGAGCTTTTTTATATACATAAATAAAATAGAAGATTCGGTGTGTAATGTCAAAATAACAGCTTTTGCTGAATGCCTGAAACATTATATTAGAACAAAAACAGAAAGACAGACAGAAAAAAAAATTAAAAATTGATATTTATGTAAGTATCATATACACTTTAGTATGCATTTAGTGAAAAGCTCTTAATTAGGTATTACAAACAGACAAAGTTTAATTTTATATATTTAAAACTATGTGTGTGGTTTTATCAGTATTCATTTTGAATCAAACTAGCGTTAGCGTGCCCCCAAAAACAAGTAACAAAAAAGGCCTGTTCATATATAATATAGATTATATTCCACAGTGAAAAGTCAGCTTAAGGCTTGAATTAGCATAAACTCGTAGTGAAGTTGATTCCGTCTTGAAGTTCGTGCTGATTGCAGCTCCACCGTCTGGCAGACTTGTCGCAACCTAGTTCGTTATCACTTAACTGAACACAAGTACAGGCACGGCTTAGTTTGTAAGTGAAGATCGACGATAAGGAAACTACTGTTTTACAAATGAACGTACAAAACTAACTTAAACAGGGGACTTTGTCTGTACTGAGCATAAAATATTAATATATTTTATAAGTAGTAGTCATGCTTCTCTTAGCACAAATGAATCGGCTCGAGCGCTGAAGTATTACAAAAGACGAAGAAGTGTAACAGATTAATGTTTAGTTTGTTCGATGAGTGAGATCGCCGGAGACTCAATCTCTCACATCCTCTATTCTCTTCGTTTTTTCCATTCTTTTTTTTTTTTTTTTTATATAAGAGGGGGCAAACAGGCAGGAGGCTCACCTGATGTTAAGCAATCACCGCCGCCCATGAACATCTGCAACACCAGAAGGCATGCAGGCGCGTTGCCGACCTTTAAGGAAAGAATACGCTCTTCTCTTGAAGGTTCCCAAGTCGTATCGGTTCGGGAAGACCGCCGGCGGAAGTTGATTCCACAGAGTGGTTGTGCGAGGAAGAAAATGTCTTCTAAATCGCGCTGTGGATTTCCAGACATCGAGGTGGTGGTCGCGATGTCCGATGGTGAAATTCAGCCGGCGGGATCAATCCAAACAATTGCTCAGAACATTCCCCGTGATATATGCGATAGAAGATGCAGAGTGATCCGACATCTCTACGCAATGCCAAAGGATCAAGCCGATCGGAAAGGGCTTGATCGTCGACAATTCGAGCCGCTCTACGTTGGATGCGGTCAATTGGAAGTAGCTGGTACTGGGGAGCTCCAGCCCAGAGGTGAGAGCAGTACTCCACGTGCGGTCGAATTTGCGCCTTGTAGAGCTTCAGGCGATGAGCCGACGTGAAGTAGTGCCCCGCCTTGCTGAGCACACCAAGCTTTTTAGAGGCCAATTTGAGCCTTCCTTCCAATTGACCGCGGAACTGAACGACGCTCGAAATGTCGACACCAAGTATTCCGATACTAGCTGTGGCAGCCAGGGGAGTGTTCCCAAAACGAGGAGATACGACAAATGGTGATTTTTAGCGGTTAACGCGCAAACTTGTGTCTTCTTGGGGTTGAATTGGACTAAATTTAGTCGGCCCCAGTCCGAGACTTTGGTCAATGTAGTCTCTTTTATTCCTATTCCTTGGATTGCCAACACCCATGTGATACTTGAAGTATCGTGTGCGTTCTTAGGTTGCAGAGACTGCTTACCATCAGGCGGACCGTTTGTTTGCCAACCGTCATGAAATAAATAAATAATTTGATTGGCTTCGCCCGTGAATAAAGATGGTTAAAGAGGCATCTTTAATGCGGTAGTAATGATTGGTTCTCCATAAAAACTGTCTAACCTTGTTTCGCACCCTTCCAGTTTTAGCCCTACCCTAATATGTTTATGGACTCCCAAAACGAAACTGATTTTCATAAAATTTTCAAGAAGTCTTCTGATTAGCCCAGCAAGTAATCTTGTGCAGTCTGGTAGTGATCGTTCAAAAGAAATTCCCTAGCAGACGAAGTCACGGGCAAATGCTAGTGTATCGTAAAAATCGTTGAAGTATTGGTAGATAATTTCCGGTAATTTAATAAATCACTGATACACGAGAAAAACACTTAAGAAAAGAGACAAATTATGGCAAAATCATTATAAAACACCTATCAAATCGTCTAAAAATATTCCATTATGGAAATATAAAACGTCTTTAAGGACATTAAATATTTTCTCTCCAAGATTAAGGAGTGCCAAAGTATTTTTCATTTCACGTGTCGAATTTTAATGAGGTCCTTCGCTTTGAACTTCAAACTTTTAAAGCGACGCCCCCAACTCCGAATTCACTTTATAAATTTCCTAAATAAAAATAATTTAGGAAAACCATTAGCCGATTTTTTTTATGTCTTGACGTTTGGCAAACAAGCATACCGTCCACCTGATGGTAAACAGTCTCCGCAACCAATGAACGCTTGCGATACTTGAAGTATCACAAGCGCGTTACCAACCCAAGGACCAGGAAGGACGGGATGAGAAAGGAACAAAGGAGGGGAACAGAGGGGATGGGATATTGGGCCTTCGGCGCTCTCACGCACGAAACGCAACAGTACCTAATGATACTGTTACTTGACCGATTTTCTGTAGGAGGGTGGTACTTCCCCGATCGAGCCGGCCCGTTTGTGCTGAGAGAAGCATGGGTCTACTACCGTAAAAAAAATATACCGTCAACAGAGTAGTTATATAATCATTACTAAATAAAATAACCTGTACACAAGTTAACTAAAACACTAAAAGTTAATTTTCTACGATCCAAATAAATAAATAAAATCCGGTATTGCAAACACATGGGTTCTTTTAACGGATTCAATGTCGGTTACAAAAGTGCATAAATATTTTAAAGAATGTGAAATACTAGCGGCCCGCTCCGGCTTCGCACGGTTATAAAATATATAGCCTATGTCATTCACTGAAAAAATTATTAAAATCGATCCAGTAGTTTTGTTTTTTTCATTACTGCCCGTGGCCCGCACGCGTTAAATGTAATTATTTACGACATCACATTAGAAACATCAAAAAAAAAAATTCTCCACTATTTAATGGATGTTATTATACATATAAACCTTCCTCTTCAATCACTCTATCTATTTAAAAACCGCATCAAAATCCGTTGCGTAGTATGTAGTGATTAGATATTAAAATTTCACGCCATTTGACATGTAATCAGGCATTGTCATAAAAATTGTATTTAAATTATATTCCTGCATTTCTCAAGCAATTCAATAAGCAAAGTCCAGAGGTGCTTCTAGCAACAACTTTTGTATTGAAAGTTTCATGTAAGAGAATGTAGAAATGAAACAAAAATATACATCTATCTTTATCCGTCCGGCCGGCGTCGGTATGTCGACCCCATCGCCCGCTGTTGGGATAACCTAATACTTACTGGGTGGACGAGATTTAAGAACTAATATCTCGAGGTTGGCAACGCGTGAGTGGCACCTACTAATGGTGCTGCAAGCTCATAGGCTACGGCAACCATTTACCATCAGGTGGGCCGTATGCTTGTTTGCCAACTTCTAACATAAAGAAAAAAATCAATCTATTTCACGTTCATTACTTTTATCAACTACATATTGTACAGAATTATAGTTCTCCGTCAAATAATTTTCTACCTTTTCCGTACCAGTAAGCTCGCTATCAACAAAAGACTCCTTTAAAATATGCAATGAACTGAAAAGCGAAGCGTGTTCCTGTATATTGCCTTACCGTCTTTGTAATGTGGGTTCCGCGAGATATCCGAGTTCTTATATGTATATATCTCAATGTAGTTGCCCAAATACTCTTTATAGCCAACTTCGTCTGCGTGGTTTGATTGACAAACTTGTGCAGCCCTCACGGGGGCTCAAATTTGATTCAGTCCTTAGGATGTCTCCTGCGAAGCCGAACCACGGCTCAGAACGTCATCAGCGTGAGATTTGTCAGCAATACGCCTAGATTTAATGTGTTTTCTTGATCACTAAAAATTCAAACTTCTTAGTTAATCCATACCAAAATTACACATGGGTCAAAAGTGCCGTGTGTCCCTTAAGAAAAGAAAGGCTGTGCTCGAGCGGGCTCCTGATGATATATAACGAAGAAAATTAAAAAATAAACGCCCACTTACAATACAATATATTCGCAGAAATAAAAATAATATCTGTTTATACAATAAAAGCCTAAAAGTCTTAAATGTTCATTTCGCTGTTATAGCGCTCAATTTCCCCTTTTCGTGAGCGCTTATCAAAAATTCTCGTGCAATAAATATTTATTAGCGAAACAATCGACCGTTTATGGCGGTTACAGACTAGCGTTTTATACGCGCGTATTTCGCAACACGTACAGGCACTAACAGACGACACTGCTGTGCCGTTATGGGTCTCCCTTTAGCCTCGACGGTTGCGGGTTCAATTCCCGCTAAGGCGTTTGTCCTTGTGGGTCACCCCACCGTGCCTCAGAGAGCACGATAAGCTGTCAGTCCCAGTCATTATCACATAACATCTGATAATGATCGTTAACGCTTGATAAGTAGATTGCTCTTATCCAATAAGTTACTGGTTAGCTTTTATGGTTACGGAGGTCAGATGCCAATAGCTCTGTGTAAAACTCATAACCTTTCAAATCTGGATGAGAGTAATAAGCAAGACACTGGCTGACAGAAAAGAAACAGATAAATGGCGTTTGCATAAAGATTGAGGATGTACAGCATTTGCTGATGGATTGTATCAAGAACAAGTCAAAACGAGAACAGTTAAAAAAAATAGTGTTAATTATATGTATGTTGAACTCATCCGAACAATTTTGGTAAGTCAAACATCTATAATGGCAAAAGACCTATGCCAACTATTATTAGTTTAATGTTTAATTTTAAGTTTCAGATCGATTTTTTGATAATTTATTATATCGTGTTTAAATGGTATGGACATACCCGTGTAGATAAAAATCCAAAATTATTTTTTTTTTAACTTTCAGCTTTTTGAAGCGCATGTGTACGGAGGTCTACCGAAACGACCATAAGCGCTTGAAAAAAAATGCTAGTCTAGAAACCGCCTTTACACGGTTGGTAAACCGTTTATACATTTTAACAACGATATGAATAAAATTGAAGTGTGAATCGATTTGTTTTTCCGAGCTTTTAGCGGTTGCATCAATGTAATGTTTTCCTAGATTTGATTTTATAATATATCATCATTAATTATCATCTTCTCCATTATTTTTATAATAATTGTTAAAAAAGAGTTATTTATTGTTATCTTAATACATTTAATTACTTTAACCTTTTTTCATAACTTACAAAGAATGTTAATTTTCCATTGTTATAAATTAAATACGAAAAAAAAAACGCATGTTAAGTTAGCCTATAATTGGGGTATACAATTTATGTCATAGACTGATATGTACTATAGCAATAAGAAAAGAATTGTATACAACGTTGGCTTCCTATTAAATAAATAAATAAATCATGTCGGTATGATAATAGAAAACTTCACCTCACAAATTACTGATACCGCTGGGGATAGATGTCTGCATCCAGACTTTTGTTTTAGTCTGAGTGCTAGTACTAGTGTTTGTATGTATTTAGACACAGGATATAACTGTTTTAATTGGGGCTACTGAGTGACGTTGAAGTTTATTTTAAACCTGTAAAAAAAATTAAATTTAATTTCACATAAAAATTAAATTTCACATAAAAATATTCTTATTAAAAAAGCGTATTACTCAGTAAATGATTATTTTTCCGATAAAATGCTTAGGGCTCTTAAATTGCTGGATCTCAATCAGGATTCAAATTTTGTAATATTTATACAATAAAAAACATCTTTCCGAACCGGTGGTAGAGCTTGACGATTCAAGAGGACTTTTTAAAAGTCTATTTGAATAAAAATAATTTTGATTTTGATTTAAACTATACACTACATTTTTGATAGAACTAAAAAAATTTGGGTTGTCAATAATAAAAAATAATTCCACTATACGATATCGTAACGACATATTGTATACGATTGATCGTTACATCTAATTAGCGTTCAGGTTGTTCACGGTGCGTTGTGCTTTTTTTTTTTTTTCTCTTTATTTGTTTAGGGCTTTTAGCCATTGAACTATGTCAGCCCCATCATACCTTATGCTAATATCGCCAAAATTAACTAAAATTCTTTCTTAAATTAAAAATTTTACATACAAACTTAATGAAAATTCTACAATTCTCATTATGGGGCGTACTTAATAAACTAAATACTAAGCCTACGTCTAATATATTAACATTTAAATTATTAAATACGTCAGTTCTTAGTGAATCGAACCGAGCACATTCCATCAGAACATGTTGAAGATCTTCTGCTACACCACAAACTTCACAATTGGGTGATACTATTTTGCCCATAAGAAATGTAAACTTATTCAAAGGAACGTGCCCTGTCCGAATCCTAAAAACTGTAACTAATTCCTCTCTGCTAAAATCAATGTCTGCAAACCATGGTTTATGGGGAGGCTGACTCTGTACTATTTTATACCAAATGGCTTTCTTTTTTGACCTTTCATTGTTGTGCTTTCAATGTTTCATATTTAATCTGTCAACTTATCATTGCTTTTAAATTTTACATTGCCAATTAATAATTAAAAGGACAATTGGATTGTGTTAACATGTACAACAGCATAATCTCTGAGGTATAATGTACACAAAATCGTTGTGGCATGTTCGTAGTCAGTCCTTTAGCCTCGACGGTTGCGGGTTCGATTGCCACTCGAGGCAGATGTTTGGATTGTTCTTACAAATATCTCTGGGTCTCCCCACATCATCATATTATCATCATAACATCAGATAATAATCTTTAACTCTTGATAGGTGATTTGCTCTTATCCAATGAGTTACCGGTTCGCCCTTAAGGTTACGGAGGTCACATGGCAATCTCTGTGTAAAAACTAGTAACAGTGTGACTGATTGCACTGGTGAGATAATCTCTGCTGTGAGAAAGGTTATCCTAACAGCGAGCGATGGGGTCGTCACGTCCCGACGCAGCGGAAGAACACGGTCTGCTTGCATTTGTCGAATATAACGCGGGACACACATACTGGTACATACAAAAAGAAACGCCCGCCCTTCAAAATTAAATTCTTGAAGGAGTTTTGATTTTATGAAATGATAACGAGCCCTACCCTATGTGACTAGGGTTGCCAATTTATTAATTTAAAAAAAAGCTTCACTACAACCTTAACATCTTACAGCAAAGGAAACGCCTTTCTCACGTCAACAAAAAGGCATCTTCTTCTATATATGAAAGGTGAAGACCTTGAAGACCTTGATTGACATATCAACACACAGCCCTTAGACTTAGAAAGCTGAATTTTTTCACAGTCGTTGTTTTTAAGATATAAACGAGAGCTAAGAAAGGATTTTTTCGAAATTCGACCCTTAAGGGGTGAAAAAGGGGTTGGGAGTTTGCATTGATTTTTAAAACTAAAAGCCTGAAACTTTGTTTTGGGTGAACAATTACAGATAACGAAACACGTATTTTAAGATTTTCCTAAAATTCAATCTGAAAGATGGAAATGGGGTTTTAAAGTTTGTATTCAAAATTACAAAAACGGGCGACGCCGCTGACTGAAGCTATTATCTAACTAAGATTTGATAGATAGATATGTTAGATTTTTTAAGACTCAGTGCTTACACGAACACAATTCGTGTAATCTCTACTTTTGAGTGAGTACTCTGTAACGCTTTCGGTTCGTATTTATTTAGAAATTTGTAATATGTATTAAATAAGGTATAAATTGTTTCAAACATAGCCTTAAACGTAGCCGTATATAACGTAAAACGTATCGTATATATATTAGTCATTACTTTACGTAAATTACTGGGCGGAGGAGATTTAAGAATTAATATCTCGAGGTTGGCAACTCGTGAGTCGCATCTACTAATGGTGCTGCAAGCGCTCATAGGCTACGGCGTCAACTTACCATTAGGTGGGCCGTATACTTGTTTGCCAACTTGAACGTAAAAAAATAAAGAAAATGAAACCAAGTCTCTGCTGGCCCTAACAGCGTCACCGAATTAGAATGATCAATGGGATTGAAAAATCACCGTTTAAAACATTATCATCGTCATCAGAAAACCGTACTTTGGGGACTTTTTTTACGGTTTTCACGCCTACGTGTCAAAACTACCTAAGTGTCAAATTTATAAGATCACAAGTCAAATTTACTTATCAATATTATTCCTCGAAGTTGTCAACCCTAATCGCGACCCACATAATTTCAAGCCCATATAAATGTCAGTCTATACTTAGACCTTCAAATAGAAATGTCAAATATACAATCAAGGAAATAACATTCTAATTTATATTCATTTTAGTAGGTAAACAAAAAATATATGCAACTAGATATATATTATATCAAACTATTTGAAATTTAGACCTATAAAATTAAAAAATTGCAAGCAATAATATATATTTTTTAAATATTTTAAAGTGTTTTTACTATATACTATTATTCCAATTTCTCCTTCAACTAAGCATGTAGCTTTTGATAGGACTGGGTACGAAAATAGCCCAATGCGGTCAGGATCGAACCTGCAACTCTCGCGTTAACAGTCGGGCCTTTTACCGTTGAGCTGTTTAAGATATTCATAAATATTTAATACGAATACCGCGCTAAATATAATAGGACTTTTAAAACATCTTAATCCTAAAATAATTTAATGCCTGTCTAGACTTAATTAAGTAATTTATTTATTATCTAAATTAACAAAGATAAGGCCCGTTTACATGCCACTGAACTTGTGATAATTACCTCAGAGAGACGGGGTCTTGAAGAGTGAGTGGTGTCTCATTAAAATTCTACATAAATTCATTTAAAATATTTACTCAGTAGCTTTTGCCAGCGGCTTCGCCCGCGTAAATAGCGTTTTTAATACAAACTGAAGACTGTAAAGGGGCCCCATTTTACAAACTTGAATGTCATATTTATTTATATTTATTTGACGACGTTGTGGCGCAGCGGTAGCGAACCTGCCTTAAACGCCACAGGTCGCGGGTTCGATTCCCGCTCGGAGCATAATATGTTTGTATTGACCATGCAAGCATATTTTCCGGTCTGGGTGTATTTGTCCTTGTCATTGTGAATGTTTCCGGACCCCCGACACAGGATATCACTATCCTAATGGGGGCCGTTGAGTGTGTAGCGTTTATTTATTTATTGTTTATATCGAATCAACAGGATAAAAATAAGTTTCAAGTTTCTAGCTCTAAAAATGACGATACTTCCATACACCTTTTCAACCTCCTTACAACCATTTTTTCACATTAAAAGTAGCCTAAAACTATGTCCTTTTTCAGGCTCTAGACTATCTGTGTATCAAATTTAATTTAATTCAGGTTCAGTAGTTTTAGCGTCAAAGCGGGACAGACAGACAGAGAGACAGAATTACTTTCGCATTTATAATATTTAGTAAGGATTGAATTGCTTAGCATAAAATCAAAATACCACTCTACTCCATTGGATAATGTATATACAAGTGTCAGGATTATTTCCAATACGCATTTCTCCCGATGTTTTCGAAACATTATGCACTTGAAAACCCAGATGTAATAGCTCTACATTGAACCCACGACCTTCAGCTATTTTCGTCCATCTCGGATTTACTTATAAAAATATACCGAAATATAAATTATTTCATTCCTTAACGATCTAATGTAATTAATTGTTAAGGTAATTACACGGACAATTAGGCGGAAAATTAATTTGGAAAAAAGCAAAAAGCGTTATTTCCTGATGGAGTTTTCTTAAAAAAAGTGTGACGGTGAAAAACGAGTTGATTAAAATAAGGGAATTACTAGTGGAGGGAAACAATCCCGTGATTCCAGGAACTCGGGACATTTTCGACAGTGTCGTGCCGACTGCCGGGATTACGAAATATTCAGTTAAATTAATATTTTGTTCTGTGACAATCTTCTTCTTGTTCCTAGCACAGTCTCTAAATTTTGCCCAGGGTCTGCTTATTACTATTATCCGGATTTGAAAGGTTACTAGTTTTTACACAGAGCGATTGCCATTTGCCCTCTGCAACACTATGGGCGAAACAGTAACTCATTGGATAAGAGCAAATTACCAATCAATAGTTAACGATTATTACCAGATATTATTATAACAACCGACAGTTTAACGTGCTCTCTGAGCCACGGTGGGGAGACACAAGGATAAGCGCCCAGACCAAAACAGTTATTTACAACAAACATTAGCTCCGAGCGGGAATCGAACCCGCAACCATCGAGGCTCAACGCAGGCTAGCTACCAACACGCCACAACGGTCGTCTTTGTTCCGTAATAATAACTTGAATTCTAACTTTTAGTGCATTTCGTACAACTAAGGTCAATTAATTCACACTTCACTATTACACATTAGTAGGATGAGTTAGACAAGACAAACATTTTGTTATGGAAGCCCACATAACCCGTTTCCCTTCCCCAGAAAACCGGATTAACCGGATAGTAGTAAATTTCCTTCCCGTCAACACAAAAAAAAAATATAAGGCAAACAAAGTCGCAGACCGAAATACACATATATGGCGAATTTTCCAAAGCAGGAATCAAAGTTTCTACAATCCCGGGATTCCAGGATAGTAAATAAAAAAGTCCCGAGTTCCCGGGATTCGAAATTCACGTCCCTAGTTACGGGGCAGAAGAGGTCGTGTTACCGGGAACATTTCGTTTTGTTTCGTTTTAAAACAAAAGGGTTCGCGTAATTATCGTTTGAACTTAGTAAAAGAAAAGAAAATGGATATTTTTTTGGTCCCATGTTGAAAACAACACTTAATTAATAAGTATTGTTCTTTGAAATGGACTTTGAGTATAAAAACTATAGGTTTTTTTATATTATGACGACATATATATACGCTAGTAGAGCCATGCTTCTCTCAGCACAAGAGGGCCGGCTCGACCGAGGAAGTACTACCCTCTCACAGAAAACCGGCATCAAGTAACTGTATCATTACGTACTGTTGCGTTTCGTGCGATGAGTGAGAGCGCCGGAGGCCCAATATCCCACCCCTTCTGTTCCCTTCCTTTTTTCCCTTCTCATCCCGCCCCTTCTGTTCCTTGGGTTGGCAACGCTCTTGTGATACTTCAAGTATCCCAAGCGTTCATAGGTTGCGGTGACTGCTTACCATCAGGCCTTGGGCTCGTCTGATTTATTTTATCGAGTCCAACGATCAAGCTTGGTAACGAGGGTCTGGTGATGAAGAACATGTGTATAAATTGTTTCTTAAATCTTCTTCCTAGTATTATTCCCGGTACTATACGAGTATTTACCCAGGGCTTGCTTATTACTCTTGTCCGGACTTGACAGGTTACTAGTTTTAACACAGAGCGATTGTCATCTGACCTCCGCAACCCTAAGGGCGAAACAGTAACACATAGGATAAGGTCAATTTAATTATCACGATTTACGATTGTTATCAAATGTTGTGTGATAACCACCGGGACAGTTTAACGTGCTCTTCGTGGCACGGTGATAGGACAGATATTTGTAAGTTCAATGCAAACATCTGCCCTTGCAAACAACTTAAAATATGATTGTACATCATCATCATCATCATCATCTTAGCGTTATATCCCGGTTGCGTCCAGAGCGTTCGCTTTGGAGCCCGGGGTCCGCTTTCCGACATTTTGCACGGTCTTCGGCATCTCTAATTGTAAGGCCATTGGTGCGCATGTCAACCCGCACGACGTCCAGCCAGCACTTCTTGGGCCTACCCCTTCTACCGGGACCTGGCGGAGGCGGCATGGCAAGACATTTGTTCCCCACATAGCCAGCCGGTTTACGTAAAATGTGCCCGTACCATCGTACGCGACACTCTTCCAGCTTATCTGCTATGTCACGGACGTGGAGGCTGCCGCGGATGCGCGTGTTTCTAACGCGATCTTTCCGCGTCACTCCGCACATCCATCGCAGCATCTTCATCTCCGTGACACGCAGTTCCCGCTTGTGTCGCTCAAGTACGGGCCACGTTTCACCGCCATACAAAAAGACAGGCCAGGATTGTACATATGTATGTAAAAATCAAATTAAAATTAAATAAAGAAAAGCAACTAAATGATTGACCATTTAAAACAAATTTAGTTTGTAAGTAAATACCCTCGAAGCTTTATTATAAAGGTCGCTCTACAGCCATATGGAAAGGTCCCGTCCCTTGAGAACAAGGGGCATAATCAACCGCTTTATGCCTTCACCGACGGTCTAAGAGATAATTTAATAGAAATTTTTATATTCACATATTAGGCCTATCTTTTGGGTCCTAATTTAGACCAATAAAGTAATTGATTATCTTCGTTCCCTCTTTCTGGTCATAACTGTCCTAATTGGATAGTATCTCCACCTTTGCGATACGACTTTCAGATTTATTCCGCCAGTGCAATCAGTCACACTGGTGGTAAGTCTTTTGTTGCAATAGGCAAGCTCGGTAGGTTAACCACCGCAATGTCAAATATTCTACTGCCAAACAGTAGTGCTGAGGCATTACTGTGTTCCGGTTTGAAGGGAACTGTATGCTAGTGAAATTAGTGGGCAAAAGAGATTCAAGAACCACTATCTCGAGGTTGGCAACGCGGGAGTGGCACCTACTAATGGTGTTTCGCGCGCTCATAGGCTGCGGCAACCGCTTAACGTATGCTTGCTTGCCAACTTGTAACATAAAAAAAAGTACAACCGAATTGAGAACCTCCTCCTTTTTGAAAGTCTGTAAAAAATTGGTAAGAAACTGCCGCTTAACTTAATGATTTCGCCCATTTCACCAGGGTACTTATTCTGAATGACTTCATTCGGAGATAATTTTTATCGTCCGTCATTACAACGTTTTATAACTTACCACTCAGATAACGGTCAAATGACAATTAATGGCGTATCTGACGAAACTTTATTACATTTTCTTGCGGGTATAAAATTTTTTCTTTGAAAAATTAGCCGTAACAATTTTTTACAGAAATTTTATGGATTTCTAAAACATACTTAGTTATTCGCAGGGTTCATTAATTCTGTTAAAGTTTTGGTCAGAAATATTTTTGAGAAAGAAAAATACAGACAGACATACAGATTTTTCCTTCAAATTTATTATTATAGAATGATTTTGCTAAATGCAAGATTTTGGTTATGGCAAAGAGAAACTACGCTACATATGGAGCTTAGAACTTGGTAACATGATGCGTAGCGATTGGTTTTTTTACGACATTAGTGACAAACAAATCCACCTGATTGACATCGCCTCCTCTATTCAGGAGAGGAACGTTGACAATACTGTTTTTTTGCAATACTCTTATTTTCTCTGCAACCATATATACATAGCTGCAACCATAGTATCTCAGGTGTGATAAAAGAAATGATGAGTAGAGTCGGTCTGAAGAGGGCGGCAGTCAGCGTGGTCGTAATCGTGCGCCGCTGGGTGCCTCTGAACTGAACTCATCATTTCTTTTATCATTGGAAGGTCACACGCAGGCTCGTTACACAAGATACCCCGTAACCTGTCCATGCACTGAGGTCAGACACCGGGGTTTTAGTTGATCCACATGACATTACCATCCTGTCCTAGAACATGATATAACCCGGATCTCCTCCCCAGGAGGGCAGAAATCTGTTATAATCATTATTTCTTGGCATTAAGACCTAATTGTCTGTGCTCCAAAAAAAAGTGAGTTAAACAAAACCTAATTGGCTTGATGTGATATGGAAAATAGCTACGGATTTTTGGAGCTTCCATGAATTCATTATATTAGTTGGTGCAGAACAGAACCCTGTACAGACACCAATAATAATTGAAGCTTCGAAAACTAGCATCTACGTTTTCAATCATTGCCTTGGTTCTGAATTTCTTTCACCATTTATTCTGCTAATTTTAGGCGTATTTTTTTGTCTTACTCAAATGAGCACAAATTCGTATCCTGACAAACGGAAAATTACTAAGTCTCCTATTCCACAATCAGAGATAAAGAGCCATTAAATTACTGTGTAGATATAAGCTGGTCACATCGACGTCACTGTTGTCATAAAATTGATTTTAAAACAACACATTTTCAAGAGAATCAACAGGTTCGAAGCGAAAGCTGAGTGTAATCAGGTCAGTTTACGACAGAGTACCCCCGACACGTCGAAACAACTTCATTCCGGATGAAAACTTCAGAAATTACGATGTTGTCTGTACCATTTTAAATGTTAACATACTTTGTCTGCTCTGTTAAATTTATTTAAATTAATTAATCCTTTTTTAAGGAACCTCTGAAATAGTTTTTACGTAGTAGTGTTTTGCGGATTTCGGTATAAATAGTCTGACTTGGTAAAAAGTAATACCTTAGAATATCAATTAGTTTTTTTAAACCTGTGGTGCTTTGTTAGGCACATCGGAAACCCAAACCTGTCACAAAATTCACCAAAATCGGCTTAGCGGTGCATGCCTGAAATCGTAATCGACAGACAGTGTACTTTTAGCATACGGTTTAGGCATTACGGTAGTAGATAACCTGAAAGCAGTATATACCTACTCGTACACCAAAAAACCTTCCTCATTTTTGTCATCCTTACTATAATATTATAAATGCGAAAGTGTCTATGTCTCTCTGTCTGTCACGCATTCACGCCAAAACTACTGGACCGATTTAAATGAAATTTGGTACACAGATAGCCTAGAGCCTGAGAACGGACATAGGACTTTGTAATGCCAAAAAAGGATTGTAAGAGGTTGAAAGGGGGTGATGAAAAGTTGTATGAAAGTGTTATCATTTTTTGAGCTAGAAACTTGAAACTTACTTTTTAGGCTCTTGATTCAATATAAATAAATGTGACATTCAAAGTTGGTAGGCGGGGTGGGGGTGTCAGAGTTTGTATTAAAATCGATATTCATCGTTAGCTAGTTGGTTATAAATTTCAATTTCAATTGTAAACCCAATATCTGAATACCCAAATGCAATATTCCGGTAGGAGAGAAAGCGAAGTAGAACGATGCATTTAACGATAAGACGCGGAAGCTGCGCCGCCGGGCACGAGACACGAGATTATTAGATACTGAACTACAGACGGAGAATTTGAATTTACAATTCCAACTGAATTTCGTTTTTCTTGTGACACAAAACTGCATAGATTTATAATAATTTACTTATCTGTAAATAATTTTAATAAGATATATCTATACAAATGAACAAAACTGCAGTGTCTGTCAGTGTTTTAAAAAAACAAAACACCCAATTTTTTTTATTCCTGTCTGTCTGTTAGTCAGTCTGTTTGTATGTTTCGGAAAATTAAATGTGTGTAAAAGGATGTGTTTCGGTCTGGGTCTTTGTTCTTGTGAGTCTACCCACCGTGCCTCGGAAAGCACGTTAAGCTGTCGGTCTCAGTTGTTTCATAACATATGATGATGATCGTTAACTCTGGGTAGGAAATTTTTCCAATGAGTTACTGGCTCTCCCTTAGGGTTGTGGAGGTCAGATGGCAATCGCTATGTGTAAAAACTAGTAACCTGTTAAATCTTGATGAGAGTAATAAGCAGACCCTGGTCAAAATATCGGGATCATGCAACGAAAAAGAAGGCTTTAGTTTGACAATGTCTTTTTTTACACAACTTGAACCATCAATATACTTTATAATTCCAAAAAAGGTGGCAAAAAGGTTGCACGCTTGCCTAGAAGATGTTTATTTACTCTTAATTTTAAGCCAAAAGCACATACTTTTGAGATCGTGAAGATAGCGGACATGTTCGACGCGAAGACTGACCTAAGCCCAGCCTTACATGAAATCTCCGGGATATCCACGAACCCTCAACTAACTTAAGCTAGGTTTGGCTAAAAATAATCGATATAATTCGAAAGATATCGATATTGTTTATATCCATAAATCGAATTCAATCAATTTTCTCAGCTCCGTATTAATTTATTTGCTTTTGCTTTTTGTAAAATATTTTTGTAATTAATTTATAATTTCAATTTTCTGTAATTATTTTTGGTAATCTTTCGATTTTAGATCTGCGGCTTATTTGTTTTGTTTATTAGTGCAATTTTGTGGACTATTTTATTGTTATATTTCATTTATACAATATTGACACGGTTGCTTCCCAAATATATAACAAAGGACATCAAACACAATTATACCAAATTATAATATATCGATATTTTTTACTTGATAAAAATCGATATAGCTAAAAACAGCGATATCGATATATTGTTGTCATTTTCCCATCCTTAGTTAAGCGACTAACGAAGTCGTGTTGGTATTGATTGTAATGTAAACATTGGACGTGGTTTTGTGACCAGTTAGCCGTAACAGGGATTTGTACAGTTGAAGTGATATATGGCACACGTTGGACACACATTGGTCCAAATTTATGTATGTTCAGCAGAGGACTCGCTTTTAATCTCCAACATTTCGAACATTTTTTTTACGTCATGACGGTCGACTTATAAGTATACGGTCCGCCTGATGGTAAGAAATCACAACAACCTATAAACGCTTGTGATACTTGAAGTAAAACAAGCGCTTTACCAACCCAAGGACAGGACAACAAAACCAACCAAGGACAACAAAAGGAGGGCCGGAATGAGAAGGAAAAAAAAGGAAGGGAGCGGAGGGGGTGGAAGATCGCTCGAAATAGGTAAATACATAGTGGAATGAAAGGAATTTCGACCTCAATAAATAATAAATAAACGCTACACACTCAACGGCCCCCATTAGGACTTTAGTATCCCGTGTCGGGAGGAAACATACACAATGACAAGGATAAACATCAACAAATATCCAGATCGAAACACATGCCTGTATGGTTAATACAAATATGTAAACCACCGGGACTCGAACCCACGACTTGGCCCTTAAAGCAGGCTCGCTACGCCACAACTTCGTCAATTATTTTTGATTTTTATGTTTAAAAAATATCAACTTTAAAACTAAAAAGCATACATAAATATTTTGAACAACAGAAGTCAGGGCTAAGTAAATCATCGGCACAAGGCACCTCTTCAGTAAATATGCCTTCCACGCAAACAACGCCATATGCGGCAAGTAATGGCGGTGAGAAATATATTTAAAATAAATTTTATACATGTTATGTTATGTGATGTTATGTTTTAAGTTTTAAATTACTTTACCTTTTCTTTTCAGTGATATCCTTAAATCAGAGATGACTTACCTGAAAATAAGAAATATATATATATATATATATTATTCTTATATGGTATATAATTCGTAATATTTTAGCAATAAATTGATGGGTTTGATTAAATTTATTATTTTATTGGAATTGGAATGAAGTTTTGGAACGAAGTTCCTTAACGCGGCTTACGGGTAGTGTGATTTAGTAAAAACAGTCACGTAACGAAATGCTGTGTGTGTGGGTGTTTGTATCGAGCCTACTACAAGCAAATAAGCAACGAGTAAGCACGCATCCTGGTGTGCAACTCACTCTCTTTCTGTCCCTGTCTCTTTTTAAAATATAACCTACTGAAATATACAATTTCATTTCGAATTACATTCGGATTTGAGGAAAAAGCGTAAAGAACTTCGTTGCTGACGGGGGTCCCCTAACCACAGAATTTTCTTTTTTTTTTATTTGAAAAGTAGGGCAGATGACTCCACTCCACTTGATGGTAAGTGGAAATAAAATCCAAACGCGAAGGCGGTTAACAGAGTTGTGGAGTGCAACCACTTTAGCCACCCTCGCCCTGCCTACCCGCAAGTTGCCTACCTGTTCACGCTTCGTTTGAAGGAGTCCAGATTATAGGAAGGAGGGAACACGTGAGCCGGCAATAAGTTCCATTTTTCGGAACAACGACAAAGAAAATAATTAGCAATCTTTTTTTTTTTTATATAAACGCCGGAGGGCAAATAACTCCACTCCACCTGATGGTAAGTGGAAGTGGAGTCCACACGCGAAGGTGGCTAATATGGTTGCGGAAGGCGAACTGTACTAGCCATCCTCGCCCTGCCTACCCGCAAGGTGCCTCTTCATGCCTCGTTTGAAGGACCCCAGGTTGTAAGAATGAGGGAACACGTGTGCCGGTAAAGCATTCCATTTCTTTGAAGTGCGACAAAGAAAAGAGTTGGCAAAGTTTCTTCTTTTTTCTCGAAGGAATTGATGCCACAGTTAGACGGTGACATCGGAGACCTTTACATTTTTAGAGCCTTTAAATAAAATCTTGTTTTTAAAAATACTTCTTAGCTATTAATTTGAAATCGCTTAAAAATAGAAATCTAGAAATCTAAGCGTAAACTAAATCTATTCGATGCGATAATAATTCAAAGCATTGTAAACGGAATGGCAGCTACATTTCTGTGGTGAATTCATCTCGTTTATCGCAGCATCCAGGTCAAACGTCTGCAACTGTGCATTCAATTATCTTGAAATATTGAAATTTGAATTCGAATATGGTTTTCAACTCGACATTGGTGAACCGAGTTCCCTCTGAGGAACATCTTGACAACATTCTTTATTTTTAAACAAAAGGTTTTTATTTATACTTGTTTAAAACTATATTATATTATGTTCTCCTTTCCTAGCATTATTCCCCGTACTATCCAGTATTCACCCAGGGTCTGCTTATTACTCTTCTCCGGATGAGACAGGTTACTAGTTTTTACACAGACCGATTGCCGTCTGACCTCCGGAACCCTAAGGTAAACAGTAGTCGTAATAATATGCTCTCCGAGGCACGGTGGGGAAACCCACAAGGACAAACGCTCAGACCAAAACAAATGCAAGATCAATGCAAACATTTACCCGAGCGGGAATCGAAACCGCAACCGTCGTGGCTAAAAACAGACTCGCTACCCACAACGCCACACCGGTGTCATATTATGTTATTTTACCACAAACGTTCTTTTATAGTTTTGAAGAGGTGTCTCCATTTTGTCCTATCAACAAGCATTCAGATATTACTCTTAAGAGTTTTATCATTAAGCCATCGCTGTCCGTCTGTCTCACGAACCGTAATAGGTAGAGTTCAAATCTTCATAGAATGTGTATTTATTGTTTCGCTCTAATATTGAATACCTTATACAGCAACGGTAAGCAAAGTGCTTTTTTTTTTTTTTTTTTATGTTAGAAGTTGGCAAACAAGCACACGGCCCACCTGATGGTAAGTGGCTGCCGCAGCTTATGAGCGCTTGCAGCACCATTAGTAGGTGCCACTCACGCGTTGCCAACCTCGAGATATTAGTTCTAAATCTCGTCGCCCAGCAATTTCACTAGCGTACAATGCCCTTCAAACTGAACACAGTAGTGCCTAAGCACTACTATTTGACGGCAGAATATTGGACACTGCGGTGGTACCTAACTAGCCGGCCTCTTGCAACAAAAGACCTACCACCAGTGTGACTGATTGCACTGGTGGAATAATCTCTGTTGTGACAGAGGTTATCCCAACAGCGGGCGATGGGGTCGTCACATCCCGACGCCTTACAAGTGTATAAACGATACTAATGCATGCGCAATGGTATGGCTCGTAAGTCACAATTGCAGCGTACAAGGTCACGTGGATATGACTGCTTATTATTAAGATACCTATGGTTGAATAGCACTACTTTATCAATTTTCACATTTTTTAATAACTCCTTCCTGTGGTTTTCCCATGATATGTTACATAGTATGTAACTGCAACACAAAACCTCTTACTACGTCAAAATTATCATTAGATATTTTACTGACGTCATACAGTCTGTGACTCCGGTACTTCCAAGAACTTAACAACCTCGTTCGTCTGAATTTATATTAAACAAGCCTTTAATTAACTATGACTAGTCGCCCTTACGCCCTAAACATAATTACAGTATTTTATAGTTATTATTCCAACATGAAAAGCTTTTATAAGCGGAATATTAGAAGAGAAAAAAGGAAGGGAACAGAGGGGGTGGGAGATTAGGCCTCCGGCGCTCTCACTCATACTATTACTGTACACTGATTCCCTTTGAGAGGGTAGTAATTCCCCGGAAGCTTTTTGGTTTTTTATTGTTGTTTTCTGTCTGTTGGCTCTAGTGGCCTCAATAGCGTCACCAGTTGAAGGGCCGAGGCAGTTGACACGACCGATAAAAGAGTCGACATGTGGTAGAAGACAATGTGCCTTCGACTGGAAAAGTATAACAAGTAGACTCGTATGATGAGAACGAATATGAACTGTGCTGTGCCAGACTTTGTCGAACGCCTTTGCGATGTCGAGGAAGAGTTTAGGAGTGGAGATTTAAAGGAATTGTACGTTTTTCATTATTTTTTTTCTCTTTGTCATTATTAATGATAATTGTAGTTCCTAGTTCGATTATTGGTAATCAGTGCGTCGAAGAATAAAAAATGTATATAATAATGTAATTTTAACTATATTCCCGATCACGAAAAGCTATAAATGTTGTAAATAAAGAAATTCTTCAAATCATACCAGTCTCTGAATGTGTGTTTACAAAATGTATAGCTTATCGTGGTGAGAACTATAGACTACCTACATGTATGCAGGTAGTTAAATTTCAAAATTTAGAAACTCATGACCTTAATTTTATATGCCAATTTTAAAACTGAAAATCTATGGAACTGCATGCACTTACATGCGTGAGTTTTTGATTTTTGAAACCTATTTCCTATTTATATATATTTTATTTTTCTATATTATTTTATTTTAATACCATGTTAATGACGAAAGAGGTTGTAGTCTATGTATGATATAAAGTAAAGCTGTCTGCTTTTGACACCCGTCGTATCTGATATGGTGCGTTCTTCAATTTTATTATCATGGCAGACACCAACATCAACTACGCAAATCCTAATCTAGCGGATTCTGTGACATATGTGTGTATATTAAATCGCTTAAAACGACCCAAACGAATCCCCCTAGTATCATCTAAACACATTATACAGCGTCCGTCAACAACAGACCAAGCGCTAAACAGATACATTTCCAATGGTCATTAAGATAAGTCGAGTGCTTGGGAACGGAAGGGTCGTTCGTTCCTGACGTTTTGTTTCTCACGGATAAATGTTTGTACATCACTACAGATATTTTTATATAGCTATAAAAATACTGATCATTAATTAGAAATATAAAAGAGCACTCTGTCTTTATAAAAAGTACTAGTCTAGCTTAAATGGACGCAAATAAGCAACACCATGTCAACCCACAAAATTGAAAAAACTGAGTTATATATGCAGAAGTGTTGGTAAATGGCTGAAGAATATTTTTCTTTAATATTTGTAGGGTTTTAAGCTTTAAAACTTCTAAAAAGCAATTTTTTAATCATGCCATTTATGTATTATTTTAAACGTTTTGTGTAATATTATATACGAAATATGCAGTTTGTATCCTTATTTTATGTGAAAATAAGTAAAATAACTTACATACATCTTGAAATTGCCAAAAACTTGACCAATATATAAAAAAATCATATAAAGCAAGTTGTTAAAAATTTTCAAACGCGTTTTTCTCAAAATGACATTCGTGTGGGTTGACATGGTATTGCTTATTTGCGTCCAAATACGTGTTTTTATCTTTAAAGTTTTATGATTCTAGTTTCAAAAATGACAGAAACCTCATACAAACTCACCAAATTTTTTTTAGCTGATGTTGTTTTTAAAACGTAAACGTAAACTAGGAACGGGTTTTTTCGCAATTCAATTCTTAGAGGGGTGAAAAAGGGGGTAAAAATTTGGATGGAATTTCGACATTTTTGAAACTACTTTTTCGACTTTTGATGCTTCTAGCATGAAATTTTAGTTTTAGACGTACTACACATAAAGAAAGATGTATTTTAGCTATTACCTGGGGTCCTTCAAACGAGGCGTGAAGAGGCACCTTGCGGGTAGGCAGAGCGAAGATGGCTAGTACAGTTCGCCTTCTGCAACCATATTAGCCACCTTCGCGTGTGGACTCCACTTCCACTTACCATCAGGTGGAGTGGAGTCATTTGCCCTCCGGCGTTAAATAAAAAAAAATCTAAAATACCACCCCTGAATGGGTGGAAAAGGGTTTGAAAGTTTTAAGGAATGACCGTTATTTTTGAAACTAGAAGCAATAAACTTTGTTATTTGAACAATTAAAGATACAAGACAGAAACACGTGTTTAACATTTTCTAAAATTTAACTCGTGAAGGTACGAAATGGGGGTTCAAAGTTTGTGTTACATCGTTATTTAAACGGGCGATGCCGCTGGTAGAAGCTAGTATACTATATTTGAATTGATGTCCGTGAAAACTTCGTACTCAAAACATATAAAGAATACGTTTTTGAAATAGGTAAATATTATACAAGTTGAAAGATAATTATACTAGAACCACAATAGACCCTTACATCAAAACAATGATAGTTAACTATAATAACAAAGAAAACCCTTACTTTACCACTTGTTAAGAAAACAACCCAACTTAGCTACATTCAAATATAAACCTTAACACAATTATTTAGAACTCATTCGCCTAAATCTTAGGATCAAAGAAAATACCTTCCCGTTATGACCTGAAGAGCTTAAGGGCTAAATAATGTAAGTCTCAAGTGTTCATATAATTGTTAAGTGATTATAGCTCTTATGTTTGAAGTTCAAGGTCTAATTTTAATTGCAGTTTACAGGATTTTCGTCTTACATCCTGAAGGAAATGTTGTCAAGGGATTATAGCTTTTATCTTAAGTGTTTAAGGGTTTTAATGGTATGTAGTTAGGCGTCTAACAATGTAACAAGGGTAAGATCCTTGCTAAGCTTAACGGGGTAATTCCGGTGTACGGTTAGGAAAAAAAATTATAATAACATTTTTTTTCTGTGTTCTTTGTAAAATATTTTTTTTTTAGTTTGAGGGCCAAAACCGCTGATAGAAGCTTGTCTTCTGTACAAATCCGTAGATTACAAGCTTTGTCACGTTATTTTTTTATTTACATGTTAATAAGATGTGAATGAATGTTATTTTAGTGTAATAATATCTGTTATTATTTTATTTATTATTTTTATACCATAAATATTTTTTCTGTTGTCTGTACATTTCTTACGCATCTCACTACATCTCCATAAACTTATAATGGTGTCTGTTATTTTTCCAAGCAATTTGTTACCAAGTACCTTCCTCTGTAAATTTCAGGGTGAGCGATTTGTATGGGAAAAAATATTTACTAAAAAGAAATGGTTTTGTGATTTTTTTATGTTAGAAGTTGGCAAACAAGCATACGGCCCACCTGATGGTAAGTGGCTGCCGCAGCCTATGAGCGCTTGCAGCACCATTAGTAGGGGCCACTCACGCGTTGCCAACCTCGAGATATTAGTTCTACGATATTAAATCTCGTCCGCCCATTAATTTCACTAGCGTACAGTGCCCTTCAAACCGGAACACAGTAATGCCTAAGCACTACTATTTGGCGGCAGAATAATTGACACTGCGGTGGTACCTACCTAGCCGGCCTCTTGCAACAAAAGACCTACCACCAGTGTGATTTTTTTAGCGCAACTTAGTTGGCAAACAAGCATACGCTCCACGTCGTCGTTATCAGCGTTTTTCTATTCAATAATCGTTGTAGGAGGTTTTTAAATTTGAATATTCATTATATCAAATGTGTTGGCGCATGACCAAGTGTCGTGTGATCTGTAGAACTTATTTAATGCGTTGGATTAGAACGACAGTATTTGAAAAGTGACATTCTAACCAAGAATCACATTGATGGTAGCGCGATGGTTACTTCAATATTTCATCACGCACAAAATCATCGTACCTTATAAAGGAAGAATCGTTGAAATCCGACTTTAATCCGAGTTAAAGTACTATGCAATTTATTGTATTATCTAATAAAAAGATAAAGGCATTATTGATTATAATAAGTTGTTCATAAAGTTAACCTACTTAAACCTACAGAAATGATGGTTGAAATTGACAAAGGCTCAAGGCTATCCTTAGCTTAGTTCGAATCAAAATGAATACTGATAAAACTACACGAGTAGTTTTATGTGTATAAGCATTGATAAAATCCTTATTCGTCAATAAATTATCTCGATAAGCAAACGGTATCTTCCGGTATTCACCACAAACTACGACCGCTCTTAGGCCCTAATACATCGATGTAGGAAACCGATGGTAATTAAATATACATTAAAATAACAACCTTCATTAGTGTACCTTTACACAAAAGATAAATATTACCGTGATCTTTTGGTGTAAATATATTTATCGGAATATCCAAATTTTTTAGAGTTCCGTACCTCAAAAGGTAAAACCCTTATAAGATCATTTTCTTGTCCGTCTGTCCAAGCGTGTGTCACCACCGATTTTCTCAAGAACGGGTGGACATAGGAAGTTAAAATTAAGGCATCAAAAAGACTATTTTTTCCCGTTTTTGCCACATTTTCTATTGGTCGTATAGTGATGTTATAAACCCTATAACCTTTCTTCGACAAATGGGCTATTCAAATTAAAATAGTTTTTCAATTCAAACCAATTGTTCCTGAGATTAGCGCGTTCAACCAAACAAACAAACTCTTCAGCTTTATAATATTGGTATAGATATAGAAGGAGCCGGGAGACAGTTATAGCCAAATTTTTGTGGCGAAAATAAAACTCGATGGGGAAAATAGGGATCAAATATTTCTATACTGCATTGAAGGCGCCACATTAAAATTGTTATCTAGTGCGAAAGTTAGAGAATAGTTTGGTTTAGTAACATTTTTTCAAAAAAAAAGTTCCATCCGATCCGAACGAAGTTCCTTTCGATTAATTAGTGAAGGAATTGTAATAAAATTTTATTTTTTTAAGTTATAATAATATTTTTTTATTATTAACATTATTTATTATTTACAAAAAACCTGTATACACTCAACAAAAATAATCGTCGCGACACCACACTGTTCAATGCGAAATAGAAATGAAAATATCTGGCTTGCTTTCTATAGAGAGAGAGACAGACAGAGAAACATGCGACGCTGCACAGCTTACAATGCTTACTATAGCAAAAAGTGTCGTGACAACTTTTCGTAAGAATTTTTTCCGTCTAGCCCCCTTTCACAACGCGCGATAAGGAACTTCGTTCCAAAAAACAAGAATGAAGTTTCTTACGTTTTTCTTCACCTCCGAATGTAATTCCAAAAGAAATCTGTATATTTGAATAGGTAATATATGATAAAAAGAGGCAGGGAGGGAGAGAGAGAGAGAGGGAGTTGCAAACTCGGTTATAAACTCACTTGCTCCTGTGCTCATTTGCTTGTAGTAGGCTCGATACACATACGCACACATACAGCATACGGCATTTCGTTACGTGAAGATTTCTACTAAATCGCACTATCCGCAAACCGCTTAAACTCCAAGGTCCCATCTGGCGCCATAGTGGGACCTCGACGCCCCGGCGCTTGCCCCGAAGGGCCCGTCTGGGGCGACAACATACTGCCGCCATATATATATATATCATGATGATGATGATAATACATATATAAAATACGCATAGGCCTTTCGGCCTCCGCCTGACCAGGGCTGAAGGCCCCGGTTAAAACACCACCGGTGTCGCAGGAGCCGCTCGCAGTCCATTCTGATAATCAGAAAAGTACCGGAGCGACCCATACGACACCACCCTCCTGGGCGCGGTCTGACGTAAAACGCCCCACGCCCGAACCGTCTGACCCTCTTAGCTTCACCGGGCAGTCGAAGGTAGTACCCGCAAGCCGCGTTAAGGAACTTCGTTCCCAAAAGACTTAATACGAATCGTATTCTGATTCCAGTTATACAAAGATTAAGACCCAGCTAATAATATTTAACGCTATTTTTCATTCTCTAACAACAAAGGCAATAAAATCAAGTCGGCAACAATACGAGCTACGTGCCCAGATAGCCGTATAATTCTCGTTATGATTACCGCCATTTCCGCCTCGCTTGACGCCAGGGAGGCTTAAACACTTGTTTTTATTATCAATAAGGGTTTTTGCTTGCGTATCATTGTTAGGTAATGTTGTAGAAAACAGTGATCGTCAGATTTTATTTTAGACCTACTGTATTCCATCGAATAGAAAACCGTAATGAAAAAAATGCCACTTTAAAGCATGAAGGTTGGCTCAAAATGAACATATTATTTCACACAGTTCGACAAACGTGAAGTGTTTAAGTCTCAAAAAACCGTCAAATTGCGAGTCGAACTCACACGTAAAGGGTTCCGTGGCATCGTCGATTATATAAAATTAACTTAAGAAAGTATTTATCTATTTCTTCATGAGATAAGCAAAAGAGTCATAAACATCAAGTTTCTTGTAACAAAATTTAAATTTAAAGGAGGGTCTTTATTTCTAAACTTTATTTGTATTTAGTAACAGTGCTGTTGTAGCGTCAACAGAAAAACATGTTCTATAAAAATTTAATTATCGATTGTTTTGATATGGAATCCTACAATACAATCAAATCATTACAGCCCGTATAAGATTTTTAGCTAAAAGAAATCAAAAGATTAACAAAATAGGTATGTTGAATCAATAAAAACCTTTTATAAAATTAAAAATCGGTGCAGACACACGGGCGGACAGACGGACAAGAAAGTGATGGGTTCCTTTTTTTACATTTTCAGGTATGGAACCCTACAAATATATCAAAGCATTCTAAATAAGGATAAAGTTTAGAGAAATGCTTTGCATAATCTGCATGCAAAAACGTAGATACACTAAATTATTTTGTCAAAGAAAATATTTTACTACGAATGAATACCAGTAGTAGAGATTTCTACGTCCTTATCTTTGCTGGCGTCTCGCCAGGTGTGGTGAAAGACGTCCTCTAAATTATTTGTACTCCTAATGCTACCTTTTATATATAAAAGAACGCCATTCTCCCTATCGGTAGTGGCTGTCGGTTATAAATAAACTACTGGTCCAATTTCAGTGTTTATTATGAGTCTTAAGATAATCTCTTAGCTCGATTTAAAGTTTGTGTGTTTGAACTTTTGTTGCTCATAAACGGCTGAACGGATTTGGATGAAATTTGGCACACAAATAAATTGTTACCTGAAAGGATGAATGAATGAAAGATGGATGAAAAAATTACCAGTCAAGTGCGTTGTGGACCACGCACAGTTGAAACTAAAGGGTTCCGCAGCTTGGTTGTGAAGAATCTTAACGGCTTTTAAAAAAATAACGAATTAAAACCGATAGTAATTATTAAAAGTAATATGAAAAACAAAGTTATGGGAAAAACTTATATATCTCTTAAATTTATAGACCTATCTTCTTCAAACTAAATGTGGATGAAAGTTCATGTGGTATTCTACAAGCTCAAATTTTTCCAGAATTTTAAATCCCATAGTTCAAAAGTAAGAGACACGATTTTTACGACTTTGGGAGCTAATATCTCAACAACTACTGGCTTAATGAAAAAACTCGAAATCAAACCTCCTTATCATTTTAAAAGACCTATCCAAAAATATCTCACTCGTTGCCATACGTTAAAATTTTTTTTTCAATCCTCAGTTACATGTATGGACTGCTACCCTTAATTCTTATATATATTAAGATTTTATTACAAAATCGTCGTGCGGTTCATGAAATACACTTATTTAGTAAATTTCGTATAGATAGAGTCAATGGTCTCCGAGTAAAATGACTGTGACATACGGACGGACGGACGGACAGACGGACATGACGAAACTATAAGGGTTCCGTTTTGGCCATTTAGCTACGGAACCCTAAAAACGAATTCCATGACTTGAATTTTCGTATGTGGGTCTTATGAAATCCAGACTAATTAATATTATTCAGACTAATATATAAGTGTAACTTTTTCGGTCTGTTTTCACGCCGGACTAGCTGAAACTATTTTAATGAATTTTCGTTGTGAAAAAAATTTCATAAGTTTGAAATAGCGACAAAAGTAGCCTATGTCCTTTTCCAAGGTTTCGTCTAAATCACAAAATGTCATCACAATTAGTTCAGCAGTATTCACGTGAAAGAAAGTTTCTATAAGATGTCCTACATTTTTGAAACTACAAGTATGAAACTTTGTTTTTTGGCGAACGATTAAAGATAAAGAGACACAGGTTGTAACATTTTCTAAAATTCCACTCTTGAAGGGCTCAAAGTTTTTATTAAAATCTTTATTCACGTGCGAAGCCGCTGGTTAATTATAAACGTGCTCAAAAATATCTGCCTTAAAATTGCATGTATATATCATTCATGAATTGCATTAAATATTGATATATCATTAAAAATTCTGTATGTACTAAGGATAGCAATGCTTAGAACGTGCCTGGCGCGTCGCCAACACGATGTTACCTCCGACCTGTGGTCCTTGTTTGCTTTCCCGTTAAATTTGCATTTGTATCGACGGACTGTGCCATTACACCCCATTCACCATGTTTGATCGCAACGTGTACAATAGGATATTTTGCTGACAAAATTACACAAATGAGATTAAAGGTTCTACCAATACATACAATTCAGCTCAGTTCATTCACTTACTTTCACTTACTAGTGGTAGGAATTTTTTGTTGACAAAGTTTTGGCGCAGTGGTAGCGAATCTGCCTTAATCGCCACAGGTCGCGGGTTTGATTCCCACTTGGAACATATGTTTGTATTGACCATACAAGCATGTTTTCCGGTCTGGGTGTGTTTGTCCTTGTCCATGTGTATGTTTCCGGATCCCCGACACAGGATATAACTATCCTCCTTGGGGCCATTGAGTGCGTTGCGTATATTTATTTATTTTATGTGTACTTATTATAAGAGGCCGACTAGGTAGATACCACCAGCCAGCCAGGTAGTACATGCATACTGTGTTTTGGTTTAAAAAACATTATACCAATATTTCGAAGTTGGCAACGTGTGAGTGACCACCTTCCAATGAATGGTGTTGCAAGCGGACATACTCTACGATAACCGCTTATCATCAGGTGAGACGATCATAGCCGAGTGCACCTACAGATTGGTAATCGATAAGTGGGTTAAGAGACGCTCATAGCCGAGTGCACCCGCTGATCGGTAAACGATCGGTAGGTTAAGCAACTTTAGGCGCGGTCAGTCACTAGATGGGTGATCGCATAGTGGTACTTCAACCGAGCGTCTCCGTGCTTCGGAGGGCACGTAAAAAGTCGGTCCCGGCTGTTGACAATTAGACATCAGTCGATAAGTCAAGTCAGAGGCCTACGGGCGACCTGAACAACTCTGACACTAGGTTGACCACTAACCGATCGATAAGAAGAAGTGGGTTAAGCAACTCAGGCACGGTCAGTCACTAGATGGGTGATCGCATAGTGGTATTTCAAATGAGCATCTCCGTGTTTTGGAGAGCACCTAAAATGTCGGTCCTAGCTGTTATCAATTTGACAACAGTCGAAAAGTCAAGTCAGAGGCCAAGTGCGACCTGAAAAACTGACACTAGGTTGGCCACTAACCACTCGATAAGAAGAAGATCATTAGGTGGATCGTATGCTTGCTTGCTAAGGGAGTTGCAAATGACAAATGTCGTAGTTAATATACATAGGAAAAAAGTCTTTTAATTTAGAAAATCTTACATTTTATTGTCGCGAAAAGCTAGAGACTCACGTATTTATGTCACATTTTATTGGCCTCTGAGGTCTGTTCCAAACAAAAGTTGAACGAAAACTTTCAGATCCGGAAAGTATGAAAAGTTACAATTATATACAAAATAGACACTACTTAATTTGTAAATTATTCAAGTAAAATGTAAGCTATAAGTTTGTACTGCATTTTTTACATCTGATTTTGCTAAACTTTGTTAGATATTTTTGTTTATTTTAGGTGGAGATTTAGAATAAATTAATAGTATTTTTGACAAGAACGATAGTTTAATAATAATTGTAATAGAACCGACCAAGTGCGTGCCTTACTCTCACATAAAAAAGGGTTTCGTGACACCGTAGACAAATATCAAGTTTCTTGTCTAGCTTTCTTCTTTTGCTATAAATTTCTTCTTCTTTCTTTATTTATTGTTTTAGCGGTAATAGAAACACACATTCTGTGAAAATTTCAACTCTTTATCTGCGGTTCTTGAGATACAGAGCGTGCTGGAAGAAGGACAACGGAGGATAATCGAGTTCAGTTGGCACGCTTTGAGTACGGTACCCAAAAATTGTTTTTTTTATGTTACTAAGTTGGCAAGCAAGCATACGGCCCACACGATGGTAAGCGGTTACCGTAGCTTATGAACCCATATCTCGAAGTTGCTAACCTCGAGATATTGGTTCTGGAACCTCCTTTGCCCAGTAATTTCACTAGCCTACAGTGCCTTTGAAACCGGAACAATAATGCCTAAGACACTAGTGCTTGGCAGTAGAATATTTGACACTGCGGTGGTACCTGCCTAGCCGGTCTCTTGCAACAAAAGATCTACCACCAGTGTGACTGATTGCACTGGTGCAATAATCATAATATAGGCGTGGTTAATTAAAACCAAAGCAACCAATTCTATAAACTTTTTTTTTTTTTTTTTTTTATGTTACAAGTTGGCAAACAAGCATACGGCCCACCTGATGGTAAGTGGCTGCCGCAGCTTATGAGCGCTTGCAGCACCATTAGTAGGTGCCACTCACGCGTTGCCAACCTCGAGATATTAGTTCTTAAATCTCGTTCGCCCAGTAATTTCACTAGCGTACAATGCCCTTCAAACCGGAACACAGTAGTGCCTAAGACACTACTATTTGGCGGCAGAATATTGGACACTGCGGTGGTGCCTACCTAGCCGGCCTCTTGCAACAAAAGACCTACCACCAGTGTGACTGATTGCACTGGTAGAATAATCTCTGTTGTGACAGAGGTTATCCCAACAGCGGGCGATGGGGTCGTCACATCCCGACGCCGTTATATAAAGCTACATTTCTCTCGGCTATCATCAAAAAGCTGCAAACGTACAACTCAATTTTCATATATTTTCCCTTCCCCCTTTGAAAATAACGTATTACTAAAGACAAGACATAATAAGCATCGCATGTCACCTCTTGGCAACAAGCCAAGCCGCTTGCCAAGTTCCTAATTGCTTTTAGTCAGTTGCTATTAACATATCAACATTTATCTCGAATTCCTTTTACAGTCAAGATGACTTGGCCTACAATTTGAAAATTTTCAATTTGCCAAGATTTTTTCACAATTGCCAAGTATAAATATATAGATGAATGTTACTTTGTACTATGCACACCGATAGTTTCTGTTTTAAAAAGATAACGTTTATTTTCTTTTTTATAGCTATCTACCTACCTAAAAAAAGTTATACGATCGGGAGACCATCCGTCAGGAACGAAGTCCTTACGTTTTTTCTTCAACTCCGAATGTAATTCGAAATGAAGTCTGTGTATTTCAATAGGGTATATGATAAAAAAGACAGGGCAGAGAGAGAGAGAGAGAGAAAGTTTCGCACCCGGCTGCGCACTCACTTGTACGTGTGATCATTTGGTTGTAGCAGGCTCGATACACACACGCACACACACTTAGTTACGTGACGATTTCTACTAATTCGCACTACCCGTAAGCCACGTTAAGGAACTTGTTTTCAAAAGGACTAAATAGAAATGTAGACAGAATAGGGCACGGTCTATCGTAATAAGATTATGCTAATAAATATGTAATTTCCATATTTTTAAACGAAAGATTAAAAAGAACTGTTTCGTATCACGGCAATGAAAACTAATTTTTGTCACCATTTCTATTCCTGTACTTAAAACCATAATAACAGTATTTATCATTATATTTAGTGATTAAGATTAAAACATTTCAGCGATTGTGGGAAATATTATCCATAAGGTGTTCACGTTACACACGCAATCAAAGCCGTCAAGACTAGTATTTTAATAAGTAGCAGAGCCTTATTTCCGACGCGCATGTGGATTGACCGAATTGACCCTTTCACAGAAAATCGACGTAAAGTAACAGTATCAGTAGGTACTGATGCGTTGCGATGAGTGAGAACGCTGTAGGCCCAATCTCCCACACCCTCCGTTCCCTTCCTTTTTGCCTTCTCATCCCTTCCGTACTGTTCCTTGGGTTGGGTTATTGGGCAAACAGTTAAAGATAAAGAAACGCCTGTTTTAACATTTTCTAAAATTCCACCCCTGAAGAGTTGAAATGGATTAAAAAAGATTGTATTAAAACGCGGGAAAAGCCACTGGCAGAAACTATTAAATAATAACTCTACAATGGAAAACTGTATTTCCCTATAGAATTAAATTTTTCCGAAATGAAAGTTCGGTCTCTAGGAGACATGGTTTTCAAAAGTTCGGCCGGTCGATTTGTAATCAAAATTAAATATTAAAATATACCCGTAAACCTCGAAGTTGCATCGCCTGGCTAAGAGCCAAGGTTACCAAGTTAACTACTGTTTAATAATTTTCTACTTTTTTGACAACATTGTCAGCGGTAGTGAACCTGCTTTAAGCGTCACAGGCCGCGGGTTCGATGCATGCCCGCAGATGTTGGTATTGTCGTCGTTTGTCCTTTTGGATATCGCCACCGTGCCTCGGAGAACAAGTAAAGTTAGTTAGTTCGTAACATTCGATAATAGGCAATAACTCCTGATAGGTAATTTACTCTTATCCAATGAGTTACTGGTTCGCCCTTAGGGTTGCGGAGGTCAGATGGCAATCGCTCTGTGTAAAAACTAGTAACCTGTCAAACAAGCTGACCTTGTACAAATACCATAATAATACAAATAAACAAAAGATACACGTTTTGGTTCTGTTTGTCTTTCCAATCATCTTTACTTATAAAACGAAAAAAAAAATTACTATACCTAAGTGATCTGAGTGAAAGAGGCTGGGTTGCTTGCTACTCTTAACACGGAGTATTTTATTTTGCTACTCTCAACACAGAGTAAAAAAGTTTTACACAACACAGAGTAAGTTTTTAAAAATCATGTAGAGGGTTAAAATATTTTTTGCGAAATTTATTTAAGTTTAAAATTCAAAATAAACTTTAACGTGTAAAGAAAGTCATTTGTATTTAAAGTTTTTCCATCTGGCAATAGAGAGTTAGTAGTTCTTGACTGGAGTGTTGCCAGCTAATTGCACGAGATCTGTTCGCGAAGCGAACGAATTGCTTTCTGTTTTGAATTTCCGCGTCCGACCAATTCGTATTTAATAGCTGGTAATTGTTTAATGTGGAAATAACTTTAGTATTTTTAGCTTTGTAAGTTCAATTAGCTATTATTGAATGACTAGCTGTGCCCGCGACTTAGCTTCCGTGGTGAGACCGGTCTGTTCCACCAACTAATTGCAACTTATCGTTGCCAAAGCAGAAAGATATTGGTCCTCAAATCTCTTTTGGCCGGTAATCTCTGTGGAATCAACTTCCGCCGGCGGTCTTTCCGAACCGATACGACTTGGGAACCTTCAAGAGAAGAGAGTATTCTTTCCTTAAAGGTCAGCAACGCGCCTGCATGCCTTCTGGTGTTGCAGATGTTCATGGGCGGCTGCGATCGCTTAACATCAGGTGAGCTTCCTGTCCGTTTGTCCCATCTTACATTAAAAAATAAAAATCTTATCGAGCTGCCAACAAACACTACTGCTTTGTGGTAGATTATCTAACACTGCGGTGGTACCTACCAAGCCGTCCCTGAAGATTTTCATTTCCTGATATTATGTCGCCAACAAGCATACGGACAACCTATTGGTAAGTAGACATCGTATTTTATAGACGTTTGCAATATCAGTAGTATTACAAGCGTGTTGCCGACCCAAGGAAAGAAGAGGACAGGGAAAGGAAATAAAAGGAGATAGAAACGCAACAATAAGGATACTACCTAACGTCGATATTCTGTGAGAGGGTAGTACTTCCCTAGTCATACCAAAAATCTACCGTTCATACAGAAGTAAGGCTTTCTTGCTACGAAACCTGACCTGATTAAGTGATAAGGTATACTCCTGGGAGATACTTATATACGTCAACTACCGAAGGCTTTTTAGGGTATATGAGTCCCAGGAGGTAAAGTGTTTCTGAGGTAAACCAACCCAAGTCCATCAGTGAAAAATCTCGAATAAAAATAATAAAGATTGTAATTTTTGTATAGAATTTTAAAATCTATCATTACCTCCATGCTTTTGTAAATTTAACGTGACACTCTACATAGTATAGAACTAACCACGCTATCCGCGTCTGTATGTAATTACCCTAACTTCTAACTACCCAACGAATTTGAATATAAATTATAATAATACCTAGAGCGAAGCTAGGGCAGGTCGCTAGTGTGTTGGGGGGTTTGGATAGTGACCTTCCCAGTGGTGCCCCTGTGGTAGTGGTGTAAGTCCAACGAACCGCAACGGAGTTCCGGGCTTACCCACGAAACCGACAACTATCCCTTAGGCGATCAAAGTTTCTCGGCGATCTATTGTTTTGTACGATGCTGGACTCGGATGATGAGACCGATACCTCGGTTGGGGCCGAAACGGGCCAGCCCAGTCCCTCGCTTAGGAGCCCGAATGGCTCGGAGACCGAGACGGAGGCGGGGTGTCGGCTCGCGCCGTGAAGGCCAGCAAAAGGAGCGGTACGGGCATTACTCATGCCCGTGCTGAGCTCAGGGAGATGGTGGGAGAGGCCGAAGAGCAGGCCTTTGAGAATGCTCTAAAGGCGAGGAGCCGCTCGCCAAGGTGGCCACCAAGAAGGCGTCAGAGCCCTCAGGACATCTCGAGGTGTGCACCGGAGGAGCTCCGGCTAATGGCGGACCGGAGTGTCACCGACATCAGGAGGAGGTTGCGCGAAAGTCGGCCACCTCCAGGGCCCTATGGTGCGAAGGCTGAAGCTGGCGGCGGACTCTCTTCAGGAGATAGTCGGCTCCTTGGCGAGAGGTCTGTCTCGAAGAGATGCGCCGGATGGCGATGGAAAATAGGCGGCTTCGTGACGAGCTTGAGGCCGTAAAAGAGGAGATTGAGGCGTACCGCCAACGCCTCTATGAGACGAGGCAGGCTGCGGCAGCCGTGGCCCCAGAGATGCCCCCTTTGGAGGAGTTGAGGGCGTCTCTTCTGGCGTCAATCGGGGAGATGATTGACGCTAAGTTCACCTTCGGCATGGAGGATCGCCTCTTGCCGGCGAGTCGTCGTCCTCCTTGCGGCGGATGCAGAGACGCCCTCCTGTGGCGTCAAACTTGCCCCCGTCCCTACCTCGCCAGTCGTGACCTCATTGCCGGTCTCGACTCCGAGGAAGAGGTGACGAGGCGAAAAAATAAGGGCGCAGTGTTGCCTGCTCCCCAGACTGCTGCCCATGAAACGGCCCCGGTCACAACCACTTCCCAGCCCCCGGCGCTTCCTGCGGAACCAGTGGCAGGGCCTTCGGGGAGGTTCGTGGACGACCGTGGTCCGTAAAAGGGAAGGGTAAGGGCAAGAAGTCCTCCCCTCAGTAGAGCCCACCCCATCGGTGGCACGAGAAGTCTGTACCTCGTAAGGCTGCATAACCCAAAGCCTAGACTCCCGCCGTGCACAAATCTATAGCAATCGCTATGAATTTGTTGCCGGCGGCAGGCTTTGCGGGAGTTACATTCGCGCAGGCCTTAACGAGTACGTGAAGGTAATGGTGCTATCCCAGCAGGATTGGCCCAGGCGTGTCCATACGCCGTTCCGCGACGGATGGCCGCGTGTTGGAGCTGCCCCCCGGGACGTCCCAGGAGGCAGCGGAGGCTCTAGCAGAAAGGATGCGTCAGATCCTCTCTGACGTTGTGACGATCTCCCTGCCGACAGATAAGGGCACCTTACGACTGACCGGGCTGGACGACTCAGTCACCCCTTCGGGAGTTGCTGAGGCGGTCGCCCGTGTCTGTGGTTGCCCCTTACAGTCGGTGAGGGTGGGAGGTGTTGAGGGAGCAGGACGAATGGGTACTGCCTGGTCCGATGTCCTCTCGCTGCCGCGAAGATGTTAGTTGAGGCCGGTCGGCTTTTAGTCGGCTGGTCCTCGACAAAGGTGCATGTGGTGGAGAAGCGCCCTCTGCGGTGCTTCCGCTGCATGGGCATCGGCCACACAAGGCCTACGTGCCCATCGGGAAAGGACAGGGGCAGCCTCTGCTACCGCTGCGGTGGCGAGGGTCACCTCGCTCGAGACTGCAGCGGTCCGCTCCGGTGCGCGGTTTGTGCGGATGCTGGGCGCTCCGCGCAGCATGTGATGGGTGGGAGGCACTGTTCCCCACCCACCACCAAGGGTTCAACGGCTCCACGAACCGGAGCCGCTAGTCGCCAGGCCGAGGAGGGGAGTGTGATGGAGCATTAGATCCAGCTCTCACACTTCTCCTCGAAGCCTTTCTTAAGGCGGTGGCCATTGGCCTTTCGTCGGGGCGTCATGGTTGCGTGCGACAGCGATCCCATGGCGTCCTAATGTGACGAGGTCGGAACGCAGAGTTTTAGTGGGTATTACCACCTGCTTTACAGGTGGTCGAGTCTCACACTACCACTCGCTAGCTTGCTCTTCGGAACACGCTAGGCGAGTGGTGTGCGTAAATGCATTTCTCTGCGACAAAAAAAAAAAAAAAAAAAAAAAAGGTCGCTAGTGTGTTATGTGTACCTAAAACTGTGGAATTAATGTATTCAACTTAACAACACATTCGGAACTTAATAACAAGGAAGGGATCAGAAGGGTCTCACCCATCACGCTCTCACCCATCGCACGAAACACTACAGTATCTTCCGATGCCGTTACTTTGCGCCGATTTTCTATGAGAGGGTAGTACTTTCCCGGTCGAGCCAGCGAATATTTACTTTTTTTTTTTTATGTTAGTAGTTGGCAAACAAGCATACGGCCCACCTGATGGTAAGTGGTTGCCGTAGCCTATAAGCGCTTGCAGCACCATTAGTAGGTGCCACTCACGCGTTGCCAACCTCGAGATATTAGTTCTTAAATCTCGTTCGACCAGTAATTTCACTAGCGTACAATGACCTTCAAACTGGAACACAGTAGTGCCTAAGCACTACTATTTGGCGGCAGAATATTGGAGACTGCGGTGGTACCTACCTAACCGGCCTCTTGCAACAAAGACCTACCACCAGTGTGACTGATTGCACTGGTGGAATAATCTCTGCTGTGACAGAGGTTATCCCAATAGCGGGCGATTGGTTCGTCACATCCCGACGCCTTTAAACTTTACTGGGAAGAGCTTTGCTCTACTAAAGAAATATTTTGATGTAATTTAAGATATCTAGATGAATTATACAAAAACCTACAACAAAACTCGAATAGATGCAAATTATATAATAAAATTGAGAAATTTTACGTAAACAAAATTAGCAATTATAATTTAATTTTGTTCAATTAATTTGTTTTATCATCAACAACTTTCATTTTAATACAAAATTTTAATAACGACGAAAATTGTTTTTGCCATTTTAAAAGATCAACAGTAATTGAATAACGGGAAATAAAGAAAAGAGCAATCGTAAATAAGTTGAATTTCATTATCTCAGTTGGAAACGTTTCAAATTCAATCAGAGAATTTCTGCCTTTTGTATTAAGGAATTTTAATAATAGCGGACAAAGTTTCCTTCGAGTTTCATTATCGATGAAAATTGGACGATATTTTTTTACTTCTGTGAAAATTCTGTCGAGGAATTAAACAAGCTTTTTCCAACTTCATTCATCTAAAACTATACTTTATATTTCGCACCTTTAGAACGAAAGAGTACAATATAAAAAAAAATGATTAAACTTAACTTAAATCTCAATGTAACAATAGTCCAAACACAGCCATATTCGAGCGTAAATAACTGACGTAAATAACCAAGAAAATATAAGAAAGATTGTGCAGGTGTCAATATTTTAAAACTGTTGATCCCAAAAAACTGCTTTTCGAGTTACGTCGTTTTCATTCTAAATGTGAGATATATTATTTATTTTAATTTCTTTGTCTACTCAATATTTTAAGACACCCCTCACCTAAATTCAGCTGTTATTTTTTGTATATAAATAAAATGATACCTTTCCATTATGACACGGTAATAAGGTCTAACAATTGTTAAAGACAAAACATGAACTTATAACTTTAAATAATTTTCAAGATAATAATATGATTTGTTTTTTTTTTCGGAATATGTATTGCTGTTGGCCCTACTGGCCTTGACAGCGTCACCGGGCGGGGGCGCCGAGTACAGACACTCAGCCGTGATAAAGGGGCAGCCCTCACGGGGCTCAAATTTGATTCCGTCCTTAGGGTGCCTCCTGCGAAGCCGAACCACGGCTAAGGACGTCATCGGAGATGGAGGGAGCGCTCCGAGCGCATGTTGATACATAAGCTTTTTTCTATGTGTGTATTACTGTTGGCATACGCACGCACACGGAGAAAAAAACAAGATGGAAGCCTCCGCTATTTGGAAGTCGATTAGAAAAAATGGACGAACATTTACCATCGAACAAATCCCAAGCCCTAATATCATTATTCTAACTCCCCAACAAGTGGGACGGATTATACCATTACTTAGGGGTCTTGAGATAAACTGTTTACGACTCCCCGCTCGCCTGTTACATCCCCCCGATCGGGATACTGATTAAGATTCAATGTTAGACAAGGTAATAAAGCTATGTGCACAACTGTTAATGAAATAAAATTAAAAGTGTTATATCCACTCGATTTTTAACGCAACGCGATACAAAAACAAAATCGTAACAATCCTGAATCGCGCTATACAAGTTTTCAACGCGGCTTAACATATATACAACTTCACTATGTAAAATGTTGTGTTGAGGCCCGTCAGGCAATATACTCTACCTGTGTGGAGGATCCTTCCTTTATGTTGGAGGTACATTACACCTCATTTCTCCACATTCTAAGACCTTAAGGTAACAGTGACACTGGTGGTAGGTCTTTTGTTGCAAGAGGCCGGCTAGGTAGGTACCACCGCAGTGTCCAATATTCTGCCGCCAAATAGTAGTGCTTAGGCACTACTGTGTTCCGGTTTGAAGGGCATTGTACGCTAGTGAAATTTAACGAACGAGATTTAAGAACTAATATCTCGAGGTTGGCAACGCGTGAGTGGCACCTACTAATGGTGCTGCAAGCGCTCATAGGCTGCGGCAGCCACTTACCATCAGGTGGGCCGTGTGCTTGTTTGCCAACTTCTAACATAAAAAAAAAAATAACAGATCCACAAAAACAAAGTACATTCAGTGATCGAAAATTTCCAATGGGTTTCCCTTTATCTGGGTATTGAAGGCCGCAGCGCAGCGATTATCAGAACAATAGTTTTCTTTTTGTTACTGTAAACTTTGGCCTTGCATTTAATAGAATTACTTTAAAAATGAGGAGGTCATGACGTTCGCGTTCCGGCAACCACAATATAAATTTTGGCATAGATATATCAGTCAGGTCTTCTCCTTAATAATAATAATAATAATAATCTTTTATTGTTTAAAACTGTGTAGGACATATGTAACATAAGTTGTTACATTTATAATTTGTATCAACAGTTTTACCCTTTTCTGGGCGTACAATATTATTAATTGATATAAATTTTAAATGATTAATACATTCAATTTAAGTTATTATAAATTAAGAAAAACATGCATACAATAAAAGAGCCATTAGATGTCGATTAGACGTCAATTATTCAAATTAAATATATTGGTAAGCTAAAGTGAGAAATGACAAAATAAATTAATCCACAAATTCCTTAACAGAATAAAACTGTTTTGCTGAAAGCCATTGTTTCAAGTTTGATTTAAATTTGGCGTTGGGCAGTTCTTTAATTTCCGAAGGTATCTTATTATATATTCCTTTTAAATATAGAAGATTAGTCTTGAAATCTTGATTATACAGTATCTTCTTTCTAGCATTATTCCCGGTATTAAACGAGTATTTAACCCAGGGTCTGCTTATTACTCTTGTCCTGATTTGACGGGTTACTAGTTTTTACACAGAGTGATTGCCAACTGACCTCCGCAACTTTAAGGGCTAACCGGTAACTCATTGGATTTTACTTATCAAGAGTGTACCACTATTATCACATGTTATCTGATGACAACCGGGACCGACTTAGCGTGCTCTCCGAGGCACGGTGGGGAGACCCACAAGTGCAAACGCCAAGACTGAAACAAATATTTGTAAAGATCAATGCAAACATCTGCCCGAGCGGGAGTCGAACCAAAAACCGGACCGGTTTACCGGCGTCGGGATGTGACGACCCCATCGCCCGCTGTTGGGATAACCTCTGTCACAGCAGAGATTATTCCACCAGTGCAATCAGTCACACTGGTGGTAGGTCTTTTGTTGCAAGAGGCCGGCTAGGTAGGTACCACCGCAGTGTCAAATATTCTGCCGCCAAATAGTAGTGCTTAGGCACTACTATGTTCCGGTTTGAAGGGCGCTGTACGCTAGTGAAATTACTGGGCGGATGAGATTTAAGAACTAATATCTCGAGGTTGGCAACGCGTGAGTGGCACCTACTAATGGTGCTGCAAGCGCTCATAGGCTACGGCAACCACTTACCATCAGGTGGGCCGTACGCTTGTTTGCCAACGTCTAACATAATAAAAAAATAAAAAACGCCACAAGAGCCGGACTATACAGGAATGTACTTTAATGTTTATGTGTCTGGATTATACAGTGTGTACGTCTTAAGTCCTACATTTCCGCTACCATTGATCACGTTACGTCTTAATCGAATCACACACCCGACGGACCAACGTGTATGTTAATGAAGGAGCGCAGCGGAGATTGCGTTTTGGTATGGTTTGAACGCATTACGGCTTAGAAACGCGCGTTTTGATTATAGTATTAAAATCTTTTTAGAACGCTTTTATAGCTTAGTATGTTATAACTTTGAACATGACTTTGACTTCCTTCTAAACATCGGATTAAATCGAAATTTTGCATACTTATCAATGACAATTTAGGAACATCCAACTCAAAAATAAATAAGAAAAAAAGCCTGTGCTTTTTAAGACATTATCAAAATGGTAATCCTTCTACTCATATCTATTAATAAAATATTTATAACTACTGACACTATGCACCTAACGCTTTTTTACAATAAAAATTATTATTATTTTTTTCTTTTTATAGTTGAAGTTTGTATGAACGCGTGTTTTTAACTATTATTTATTTCAATTTATTTCATGGCGGTCGGCAAACAAACATGAACATGAACGTGCGCGACACTTGAAGAATAAGATGCGCGTTGCTAACCCAAGGAATACGCGAGAACGGATGAGAAGGAAAAAATGGAAGGGAATAGAGGGGCGCGGAGACGCGAAACGCAACAATACTCTGTTACTCTGCTACTTTTCTGTGAGAGGATAGCACTTCCCCGGTCCACCCGGTCATTTGTACTATTTTTTTCCGGAATGTGTATTGCTGTTGGCCCTACTGGCCTTGACAGCGTCACCGGGCAGGGGCCGAGTACTGAGACTCAGCCGTGATAAAGGGACAGCCCTCACGGGGCTCAAATTTGATTTCGTCCTTAGGGTGCCTCCTGCGAAGCCGAACCACGGCTAAGGACGTCATCGGAAGATGGAGGCAGCGCTCCGAACGCATTCTATACGATAGACTCACCCGACGGTGTGAGCGCGACGCGACGTGCGAAACAAAGGACCTCGTCCTCGCCGGCGTGGACGGTGTTGTGTGCGTGTCTGTGCTGTGTAAGGGCATTTTCTAATGTAATCCTATCGTCAGGGTCTTGCAGGACGTGCTTAGGACGCCTTACTTTTGTCGGTTGGTTACATCGGTCTGTGTAGATACAAGCATGTCTAATCAAAGGATTTGGATGGAAAGTAGTTTGATCGAAATAGTTTTGCGATAAGCGCTTCAAATGTTTGGGGATCGAATCGATTTCAAAGTCTCTATGGAGATCTACGTTGCGTTTTGTACTAGGAGAAGCATGGTTCTACTACTAAAATAAGTATTTATTCCTGACGTTTAACATCAATGAGATGTGATGTTGTTCCAAAACAAAAGGAGAATTCTCTGACGGGCCATAGCTTATGTTAGGAAGCTGTATGTATGTTAATCCCAGTTGAAAAATTCTGTAGCCGTCTCCATGGTCCCCTCTATATACATACCAAAATTCATCAGCTGTTTAAGCGTGAAAGCATCACAAACTTTCGCATTCATAATATTCAATATTTCTATATAATACCTAGGTAAGGAAATTATGTGTGAATTTATGTGAGGTAGGTACTGCCTAATTGCCTATAGGCAATGTACACTACCGCCTAGATGAAACAACCTTGTGTCAGTAGCAGCGAATAATAAATCGTTTATGTCAAAAACAAAGTGACCTGATTAATATTAATATTAATATTTAATATTAATATTTAAATATTAATATTTAATATTTTTAAGAATAAAACGTTATCCTTCAAAGTTGTTGGCAAACTTAAACAAACATTTCAAAGTACATATCGAAAATACGAAATTGAGAAATTAAAATCGCTACCCGTAATCTGGAGTGCTAATTGCAAAACTCAAATTAATTAATTTCTCCGGCTCCCGACTACGCTTTCAAAGCTTGACGTCGTGGCTCAGAGCTTTGAAGTAATTTTTTCCATATGTAGACCTCATTATAGGCGTAAATAATATTAAAAAGCTTTACTAATAACTTTACCGACGTTAAAAAGGAGGTTTTCTATTTTTTTATTTAAAAGTAAGAGGAGATTTTCTATTTTTATTTTCAAGTCATTACTAATATTCCTATGGCCCGTCCATAAATGGTAGAAAGGCCGACCCTTTTAACGTCTTTCGTGTTAAAAGTGGCTTTAAAATCTAGTATTTTTACATATGTATTCTACGTGTTAATTTGTAGAACTAAATTCAAGATTGGGTAATTGGCTGAGGGTTTTCGACTTTTTTGTGGCCAATCAAATGGCCACCCGATTTCTGGACTAAGACTACATGCAGACGGTGTCCACCTTGACATTATGATAAGCCCGGTCAGCAGAGTCTACATAACAAATATAGAAAAAAAAACAGTCTAAAATAAATATTTTGTACAGAATATTTAAATATTAATAATGATTAAAAACTTCTTCGGCTATACAACGTTTATGGAACAATATGTTATCCCAATTGAAAAATTGCCTTTATACCTACCGGAATATTTCGCTTACAATGATTGATATAAAAAAAATATGGTACAACCTGGTATAAAACGGTATGAAATCGGATAAAACAAGCCGACGCTATTGCGGTGCGCCTCGCAAATTCAATTAATCCTGGCTCGTCACGAAAATTAGTTAGGGGGGCTTAAAACTCAATGTTACAGACATTGTACGGTCCATTGCTTAAGCAAAAACGTTATAACATGTCAGTTTTACCAGTATTTTTTTTAATTATGCCCTGAAGCTTAAAGGCAGAAATACATAGGGTCAGTTTCTGACATCAAATTCGAGGCAAGTCAGTATTGACCCGATACTGACATAGCGTAAGTTGATTTGGAGTCAATATAGCCCTATCGTGTTAGTGCTCACTCCAATATTCGGGCATGAATAGTTTTTAAGTCATTCCACTCCCCCCGCCACGCACACCAGCGTTACAGACCTTGTCTGAACAGCACTTGTCTAAAGTCAGTACTTGGACAGTCACTGGCGCTGCGTTTTAAGGCGATGTCGCGTCTTGTCAATTTAAGTCATCAAAGTTCAGTTGATTTAACAACAAAGGAGAACCATCAGTTTCTTTTTAGATATACTTTCTTTTAAATACCTAATCTCTTCCAACAGCAGATAGGAAATGTTTTTAACACGGCCCTACCCCCATCAATATATCTCAATCCATATAGTAGAAACATAAGGAAGAATTTGAAGCGTATTGCTCATGTCGCCAAAATTCTTTTATAATCTAGTATCTTGCTGATTTCGGCACGAAGTTTCAGCACGACTTTTTTTTTATGTTACAATTTGGCAAACAAGCATACGGCCCGCCTGATGGTCTGCAGAAATGCTACTAAAACACAAAACATCTGACTTCAAATATTAAAAATACTTTCAAAATACCGCTATAAGTCTGTAACTTACGTCTGATCACCTTAACGACTCCATCCAGCGCAAACACGAGCGTGTTTACAGAACATCTTTGAAAGCTTATCACATTTCGACTCCGTCTTAACTTTATCATTAATAATTTCAAGACGTGAAATTTTCAGTAATTACAACTGGTTTCTTCATTGATATTTTATATAAAAAACCTTGTAAAAGCTCGTATATGAAATTGAAATAAAGAATGGTGATGTGATGGTGATTTAACTTGATGACAACCTATAAACGAACGCACGCCTCCTCAACACTTGCCCCAGCCGAGTTTAGAAGTCCCCGAGGTAACTCGAGGGTTAGCTCCTTAACACCGCGGAGGTAAAACTCGGCTACCCGGTGAAGCGAACAGGGTTGCCGGCTTTCTGGGTTTGCCAGGGAAGTCTGTCGGCGGGGGCCGCAAGGCCCAGGCGCGATCTACGTGCCAGGAGGAGGAGACGTGTAAATATGTACATAGTGGAGGTTTACCGACCTCCTGGGTTTACTCAGGAGGTCTTGGATCTTGGGGTTTTAGTGGGTATGGGGGCCAGGTCTTATAAAGACCATTGCACATAGCCTCGAGTCCCACACTCCCCGCGCCACTTTTACCATCTGTCCCGGCGCGGGGTGCGTAACTGCATTTCCCCAAGTAAATAAAAAAAAAAAGGGTTAGCTCCTTTCACAGGGGATTCTTAGCACTAAAGACGCCTAAGATGGTTCTTCTTCTTTTTTTGTCGTGGTTAGTGGCCAACATTGTCAGATTTCGGTCGCCAATTTAGGCCTGTGACATGTGTCAACTATTACCAAGTTGATAGCAGCTAAAGCGTCTTTTTACGTGCCCTTCAAAGCACGGTAAAATACCAAAATGCGGCCCCATCTATTGATTGATCGCGCCTTGAGTTGCCTAACACACTGATAGTTTACTGAACAGTAAGCGCATCTGTCTATAAGAATATATCATGGTCAGTGGGGCCAACATCATATTCATAAAAAAAATGCCCAATTGCTCTTCAAATTTTGTACCATTGATATATACTTCAAATCTTGTACAAGTTGATGTCCCAAGATGAAAGTTCTCTAAGCTATTAATTGACATGTACACTCTGGACTAGTTTATTAATTATTACGCATCGCATTAACTAATTAGTGAGGCAGCTGAGACCCTTTGCTTCGGGTTCGACACTGACACGGGATATAGAGGGTCCTCCGCCGACCAGAGGCATTAAGGCTTTCCATATAAACTCTCACATTTCGACCTATCTTACTCGAGTATACCTTTCAATTGCTTTAAGCTTAAAAAATACATAAGAAACATTAAAATTCAAAAATTATTAAGTATCTAAAAATAAAAATAAACATTTAATATTTGTTTATTTTATAAGAAGATTAAAGCAATTAAAATAAAAGTAACGACTTAAGCTACGTTCCTGAGCTACGATAAAATTTGACATTGCAGCTGTAAAATCATAGATATAGAGGATAATAGATAGTGTAACCTATATGTTAAAATTGGTAAAATTTATATGTAGAACTACCACGCCTTAGACGCGAACTAATAAAATAAAATGTCGTAATAATTAAAAGTAAGAATGGGGCTGGAATTTTGAACAATGACATTTAGTTAAGGTATTAGTAGCGCATGCCTACAATGGCATACTTAATTAAATTTGCAAAATGGTACTTCAATTTTAAACACTTATTGTCTCTTTCCGCCATAATAGACGCGCCATTTAGGGTATCCTCTACATCTATGTATTAAGCCCATAAAAAACATAGAAGACATCAAAATTTCAAAATGGCGCAAGAACTGTCAAATAAAAAGTTCAAAGTCCATTAACCCCACATAAAGTTGCTGAAGTAATAACTTATATTATACCAAAGATTTTATTGGAGCGTAAAATTTTATTAATCTTCAACTCCGTTAAAATCAAAAGGGTGTTTCTTATAAAACACAGGTAATTTTATGGAGAGGAAAGCTGGGGCGGATAAAGTAGAACGAGAAGTGATACGTACGAATGATAACACAAATAAAATAGCAGATAATAAATTAATTTTAATTTAATTGTTAACATAATAATAATAAATTGTGCGGTCGGGGACCCCCGTTAGGTTTGTTTAACGTTACATTTTTTCTTCAACTCCGAATGTAATTCGAAATGAAATTGGTATATTTAATAGGTTAAATGATAGAAAGAGACAGGGACAGAGAGAGAGAGAGAGTTGCTCGATACACACACGCACACACACACAGCACATGGCATTTCGTTACGAGACGATTTCTACTAAATCGCTGTACCCGTAAGCCACGTAAAAGAACTACGTTCCAAAAATAGGTTTGCCACTAACCACACGACAAAAAAAGAAGAAAATATATCTAGTATTGACATCATTCATGTTATTGCCTATATTAGGAAGAATTGCATAAAACATTACTTCAAAGTCTTACCATACACAAAAAAGCTCTTTCAAAATCCGACCACAATCAAAGCGTGGCGTGCGTACATACGAATGCCGCCTTTTATGAATTTAATGATAAATAGGCTCAACGAGACACATTGTTAGACCTTTGACCTAAATAACTTGGGGACGACGTTCTGTTATGATATATTCTTTTTATATTAATGATACAACCAAGTTATATAAGAATATGATTTCGTAGTTCAACAAAGAAGTGTATTGTTTTGTATATTAATACTTATCGTTTTGCCCGAGTCTGCTTATGGGTATCTCTAATATGGAATGAACAAGAAACTATTTTTATTTATAAGTAAGGACAAAGAGTAATATATATATAAAGGTTCTCAATGTTATGCGAAGACCAACTTGTGATGAATGTTGTGGCATATAGGTAGCATCCCTGCCTTTAGCCTTGATGGTAACGGGTTAGACTGTCGCTCGGGACAGATTTTTGTATTAATGTAACGAATATTTATTTCAGTCTGGGTGTTGTTCTTGTGGATCTCAGAACACTAAGGACAAATTGGCCTAGCATGGCGAGTTCGATTATGCTCGACTAGGTTTATGGTTTATGGTGAAGTACATAACGTGGCATTATAAATCTTTCTTAAATTCTTTAGTAGTGCAATAATAAGAAAGCAGTTGTGCATTAATCTTTCAATTAATTTGCTGTCTTTAAATGTATAAATATCACATTTTATGGCCTGTTAAACTATCACATTTGGATTTGGTGAATGGCTAATTTACATTTTATTTTAAATTATAATTGTGATTATATTTAAATGTTTATAAAAAGTGAAAGCTTTTTATTTTAAAATAAGTGTAATAAGGTAAAATTTTTTATTTAGATATAGTACTATTTGATAGTTTACTTGACGTAGGTAAGTCCGGCGTCGGGATGTGACGACCCCATCGCCCGCTGTTGGGATAACCTCTGTCACAGCAGAGATTATTCCAACAGTGCAATCAGTCACACTGGTGGTAGGAATTTAATAGGTGCACCCAGTTTAATAACCAATATGTCGAGGATGGCAACGCGTGAGTGGTCCCTACTAATGGTGCTGCAAGTGCTCATAGGCTACGGCAACCACTATCATTAGGTGGGCCGTATGCGTGTTTGCCAACTTGTAATATAAAAAAAGTAGGTACTTGTGGTTCATTGGCGCCTTTATTCATTTTTTTTTAATGCAGACGGCAAGCGTGATAGACATATTTTCTGAATTTATTATTATTCAATATTACAAAACTAATAAAATAATTTGAGTTAATTTTAGTAAAACGTATTTTCGTTTTCTAACAGAATCTTTATAAAAAGCATAAGCCTATATATTTCGATTAGAACTGTAGCTTTGGGAAATTGGCATATAAAAATGTCAAAAACATGTCGTCCATTTGATGTGTCAGTTCAAAAAATTACGAAAGGTCAAAGCATCGCTTGTTTAGATTGAGATTTCACCACAATATCACAGAGATGACTCACTATTTTATATTTCTGCATAAACTATTTCCATAAATTTTAATATTTTTGCCAACCCGTTTTGTTGTGTCATAAATAACCGCATTTGTTATTCGTGTTACCCTACTGATGTTACTCATGTAGCACACAGACGCATAAACATGTTATTTAATATGTAGCAGTACAAAACACAACTTATTTTTTTATGTACAAAGGTAGCTAAAGAAGTCTACTACCAGCCTGAGACTCTCATAGCCGAGTGCACTCACTGATCGGTAAACGATCGGTAAGTTAAGCAACTTTAGGCGCGGTCAGTTACTAGATCGGTGATCGCATAGTGGTATTTCAACCGAGCGTCTCCGTGCTTCGGAGGGCACGTAAAAACCGGTCCCCGATGTTGACAATTAGACAACAGTCGATAAGTCGAGTCAGAGGGCTACGGGCGACCTGAACAACTCTGACACTAGGTTGGCCACTAACCACTCGATAAGAAAGAAAGAACCTAATAGACTGTATTTATAGAAACCAAATATTATATCGACAAAAAGGAATTGTTAATCTATAATCCTCATACCCCTAAGGCCGCACCCCTTTAAAGGAATAATATTTCAAATTTCGAGGTCAAAGGGTTTAGGTTGTACATTGTCTGTCAGCACTTTCAAAGATATTGTACTCGAAGAAAACTAAAGCTTTGTACATGATAATGGCTTTATCGGCAAAGATAGAGCGTTTAATTAGTGCGGTAAAATAGTTATAGATAAGAAAAACTCACCTTTATAGTAGTCCATAATATGATAGATAACATCAGCTTACATCTCCCTAAGCATACGTCCGCCTGATGTTAGTCACCGCAACCTATGAACACTTGCGATGATTGAAGTATCAAATGCAGTCTTTCCGAACCGACACGACTTGAGAACCTTCAAAAGAATAGCGTATTCTTTCCTCAAAGGTCGGCAACGAGCCTGCATGCCTTCTGGTGTTGCAGATGTTCATGGGCGGCGGTGATCGCTTAACATCAGGTGAGCCTCCTGCCCCGTTTGCCCCCTCTCACATAAAAAAATGCGTGTTGTCAACCCAGGGAATAAGAAGGGAAAAAGCAAGAAAAAAGAGAGGTAGGAAATTGGATTTCCCCTCACCGTGGTAATAAGCAATATTAACATTTAACACTATAAACAACTTAGACGCGCGCTCATTGGTCAAATCAAATAGCGCGCGCTTCCACGACACAAACAAAATTAGTATCCGACCGAAACTGGTTTTACAGCCGAAACGGAAACCAAAACTAGATTTTTTGGCCGAAATTGGCCGAAACCGAAACCGAAATTTCGGTCGGTCAATAAACAAAATACTTCCGGCCCTTTTCACAAAGTCTTTATCTACTCATTCGTTTTAATGACGCATTGTCCACTTACATCCCCTAAAGCACTTCATAACTGACCGTATACCTTAAAATATCGTCATGTACTTCCAAATGTTAGTAGTTAGCAAAATGATAACAGTATCTTGTCTGAACGAGAAATCAATATGGCCCCCGTACTCGAGGTCCGGAGAGCTTTAGGGATACCTAAGCATTTGTCGAGTGATCTCGTCAGACTCACGAGGGTTACTTGTATATTAAATTATGAAATTTAATTAAACCTTATAACGTAGAGGCACTGTTACCGTTTATGCATTTTATTTAGTTTATTAAGATTTAAATAATGATCAAAGTAAAAAATAATAATTTAATATCATAACCAAAAAGCTTTTACAAATTGTACACGGAATACCAAAATCAAAAATTATAACATTTAGCTATCCTATCCTACCGAATATTATAAATGTGAAAGTTTGTTTGGATCGATGGATGTTTCTTACTTTTCTCGTGGGATCATCAATAAACTACATAACCCAAACGGAGCCGCGAGCACAGGGCTAGTCTATAATAAATAAAATATTCTAAAACATTCAAAAATCACGTAACTTTTACGACAGAACTTGTATTTATATATTCTTGACACGTCTACCGTGCTCTCTGCCGTGCCTTGTCCGTCTGTGTAAAAATATTGGGCTATGTGTCATCATGTGTTTAATCTATACATGTGAGTTACGTTCCTGTTATATTTTTAATTTTTAACTGACTTAAATAGAAAGTGGTTCGGTTATTTTTGTTAGTCATGCGATCTGCAGATTGTGAAATGATATTCTTGATTTATGATTTGATAATAGAGCTGTTGAGATTTTTTGATTGTGTATTGCTGTTGGTGCTACCGGTCTTGACAGCGTCATCGGACGGGGGTGGCTGAGTCCCGGCCAGAAAAAGTTGCCTCCTTCGTCGCGAGGTCGAACCGCGGCTATGGAGGCGACGCTCCGAGTGCATTCTAATTTTGAGTACTCTATCCTTGAGACAAAATGTCACAGACTCGTTGGTGTCCTTTTGTTTTAGCACCAACGCAACGGACCAAAGTTAGTCATACTCACCCGCTGACTTCATTCGCTGTGCGGATCATAACCGTATATCGAATGAACTACGTACCTAACTCTTTTTTAAAGTTGGTTATCCTTTATTAAGCGTCCACAAAATACCTCATATACTTTATTCACGTCACGAACTCCTCCGTGTCACGAATCTTACAAACTTCTTACTTTCTAAAGGTAATTTATGTATTTTTAGCTCGATGTATAGAATCAATTTCCGCTTGAGACGAGCTCGGTTTAAGCTTACTTAAAATTAAATATAAGTAGTTTTAAGAGTTAGGTCTTTCCTTCTACTTCCTAGATTCATTCCCGGTACTTAAACGACCGTTGCCTGTGTTGCATGCTGGTAGCGAGCTTGATAGCTTGTTATAAATACCTATTTCGGCCTTAGCGGTTGTCCTTGTGGGTCTCCCCACCGTGCCTCGGAGAGCACGTTAAGTTGCACCCGATTGTTATCACATAACATCTGATAATAAACGTTAACTCTTGATAAGTAAGCTCTTATCCAATGAGTTACTGGTTCGCCCTTAGGGTTACGGAGGTCAGATGGCAATCGCTCTGTGTAAAAACTAGTAACCCTTCAAATCAGACAGTAATCGGTAAATACCGGTAATAATGCTAAGAAGAAGACGACTTTGTGGAGTTCCATTATATGACTATGTAGTAATTAGTTAGATATTCAGTTTATAAATGACAAAGTTCCGTGGTGACAATTTATAAACAATTTTTTTTTTAAAAGAATACTAGCAATGCTTTTTCAACACATTACTAATAGTCTTATTGCCCCTCCAAAAAAGCTCGAAGCTTGCTCTAGGAGTGGGTATGACAATAGCCCAAGAGGGTCAGGATCGAACCCGCGACTCTCGCGTTAACGGAGCGAAGTCGGCCCTTCTACAGTTGAGCTATTGAGGCTTCAAAACAACAAAACCGAGTTGAGAACCACCTCCCCTTTTGGAACCGGATAAAAGTGAAAGCATTAAAATTAAAAAGCGTATTATTCTATGTAAACAATTCCTGACCACATTTAATTTACATCTCATGAGAAAGTTAATTAGTGAATACATAATATTGTTTTTATTGCAATAATATGGAAATTAGGAATCTTATAATTAGATTAAAAATTAAGTAAATAAAAATATATATGAGCGAATTGACACTGCGTCTATTATTAAAATACATTTTAAAGTTAAGACGGCTGGCAAACAAGCATAGGTCCGCCTGATGGTAAGCAGGCACTGCAACCTATGAACGCTTGCGATACTTGAAGTATCACAAGAGCGTTGCCAACCCAAGGAACAGGAGAGACAGGATGAGAAGGGAAATAATTAGCAGTCAAGTGCGTTGTGCACCACACACAGTTGAAACTAAAGGGTTCCACAGCTTGGTTATGAAGAATCTTAAGGGCTTTAAAAATAATAACGAATTAAAATCGATCGCAAAATAAGTTCATAGTAAATATTAAAAGTCATATGAAAAACAAAGTTATGGGACATGACATGACGCAACTATAAGGGTTCCGTTTTTGCCATTTGGCTACTGATCCCAAAAAAGGAAGGAAACGGTGGGAGATTGGGCACGAAACGCAACAGTACCTAATGATAATGTTACTTGACGCCGAGTTTCTGTGAGAGGGTAGTACTCCCCTGATTGAATCGGCCCTTTTGTGCTGAGAGAAGTATGGCTCTACTACCATGAAAATTTCAAATATTTATGATTAAAGTAACATCAATAAAATAATAATTTACGTTGGTAACAGATGAAAAATATTCTTTTGAAACGAAAAAAGGTAATTTATCATTGTTCGTCACAATATACTTTTAGAAAGGTATATTCTTTTTGTTCCATTTTGTTATTAATGTGACGTCGTCAAGATGATTATTTTTAGATAATATAATTGTAATATTCTTTTAGAGCCATTTTTTGTAATAAATATCTTTTTTAACTAATACTTTCCTTTTCTTCTCCTTAGCATTATACCCGGTATAATAAGAATATTTATTTGACAGGTTGCTAGTTTTTACACAGAGTGATTCCACCTGACCTACGCAACCCTAAGGGCGAACCAGGAACTCATTAGATAAGAGCAATTGACTTATCAAGAGTTAACGGTTATTATCAGATGTTATGTCATAACAACCGGGAACGTTTACGTGCTCTCCGAGGCACGATATAAGTACTACTTTATACATTAAAGAATACTAATTATGACATTTCAGTATTTATATCATTTAATAATTAAAAAAAAAAAACAGTTATACCAAACTTTCTTGTCTTTACTTCTGTCGGCAGTTTTTTCAGATTGTACAAAGTAACAGTCAGGACTCAAAATTTAAAGAGAATTCTTAGTATTAACGTCAGTAACGAAACACTATGGAAATACTATACTAAATAAAAACTTTCGCCTCGCCGTATCAGGCAGGAATAAATATGGACGTCAAAATTAAAACAAAAACTCTGACGGGAACTGGTTAGATGCAAAAATTTTTACTAAAAATGGTCACTTCATATTTAAATTTGAACGGAAAACCTTTGATATTCGACTGCAAAAAGTAAATGAAAAACTTGCGACCAAATTGCATTTTGTATTTTTGTTAATCAAACACTTTTTTTAGGAATCGCGTATTTTTAGGTTGAAAACCGGTGTGGGCGAACACATTGAACAAAAACTATTCGTTCATACGCTGCTTTAAATATTTTTCTAGACATAAACTTACGCTCATAGCCGAGTGCACCCACTGATCGGTAGGTTAAGCAACTTTAGTCGCGGTCAGTCACTAGATGGGTGATCGCATAGTAGTATTTCAACCGAACGTCTTCGTGTAACAAAAGACCTATGTTTATCTATCTATCTACCTACCACCCGTGTGACTGATTGCACTGGTGGAATAATCTCTGCTATAACAGAGGTTATCCCAACAGCGGGCGATGGGGTCGTCACATCCCGACGCCGGTAAAAATATCAGATTGTTATTATTAAAAATCAATTAACGTAATATCAAGGTACATAAAGACCCTTAAATCAATCAGGCACGTGTTGTGTCAAAATACATTTGCCCGCAGGGGTCAAACGTGACCTTCGTTCATAATACGATCCGAATACAAATATACTATTGGATATACGATAACTAAGCCTGGGTTATCGTCACGTAATTATTAACAAGACTTGGGTATTAAAGATGTCAAAAACTAATACTATTTATATTTATACTATGTACAATGCGCTGTGGCGCAACGGTAGCGAACCTGCCTTAAACATCACGGGTCGCGGGTTCGATTTCCGCTCGGAGAATTATATGTTTGTATTGACCATACAGGCATGTTTTCCAGTCTGGGTGTATTTGTCCTTGTCCTTGTTTGTTTGTTTCCGGACCCGACACAGAATATAACTATCCTAATAGTGGCCGTTGAGTGTGCAGCGTTTATTTAAAAAAAAAAGGAATATATAACAATTAAATTATAAATTCTACTACTCGCTGCTGAGAACACTTGAAATACTTGAAATGCCGCATGCGGGCTGCCAATCCGAGTTATAAGAAAGGAGGAATGAGACGGGAAAAAGTAAGGGAACACTGGGAATTGGGAGTTTGGGACTCCGGCATTTTCACTCATCGCACGAACATTTGATTTTATTTTCTGTATTCGAAAATCACGTCACGTGATCGACTGAAGAATCGCTCTGTTTTTTTTTTTTATGTTAGAAGTTGGCAAACAAGCATACGGCCCCGCCTGATGGTAAGTGGTTGCCGTAGCCTACGAGCGATTGCAGCAGCATTAGTAGGTGCCACTCACGCGTTGCCAACCTCAAGATATTAGTTCTTAAATCTCGTCCGCCCAGTAATTTCACTACAGTGCCCTTCAAACCGGAACACAGTAGTGCCTAAGCACTACTATTTGGCGGCAGAATATTTGACACTGCGGTGGTACCTACCTAGCCGGCTTCTTGCAATAAAAGACCTACCACCAGTGTGACTGATTGCACTGGTGGAATAATCTCTGCTGTGACAGAGGTTATCCCAACAGCGGGCGATGGGGTCGTCACATCCCGACGCTGTTAAATCGACGCCGCCCTGTATATTTGTTTGTCAGGGTTTATGTGCAACCGATTTGTGTTTAAAACTTATCATTAAAACTTATATTCATTTTATTTCTCTACGAATCAGCAATAAAACCACACTTTTATTATTCAAATTCCACGCGGATGCAGCCTCGGGCATACGCCCGTACAATATAAACTTAAAACAATATTAAAAATACAATATGACTCTTATCTAAGTCCTAACATCGCGGATGAGAGCATAAAATACGAAATGAGAGACTTTTGTAGATATCATCCCAGAGTATATTAAAAAAGGACGGTCTTTCATTACGCCAAGTGCGCGTGCACATTGTCTCCGTCCGGCATCCGGTAATCATCATTTCTTCTTCTTCATCCTTACTCTTTTCCGGATTTCGCAGATTACTAGTTTTTACACAGAGCGATTGCCATTTGACCTCCGTAACCCTAAGGGCGAACCAGTGACTCATTCGATAAGAGCAATTTACGTATAAAGAGTTAAAGATTATTATCAGATGCTATGTGATATCAACCAGGACCGACAGTTTAACGTGCTCTCTGAGGTACGGTGGGGAAACTCACAAAGACAAAGGCCCAACCTGACACAGATATTTATAAGATCAATGCAAAAATCTGCCCGAGCGGAATCGAAGCCGCAACCATCGAGGCTAAAGGCTACCTTACCACAACGCCAACAATGGTGTCGGAACTTCAAACTAAATCTTGTATTAGCTATTTCCTACCAATGAATAAAGATAATCATCTAATTAAGCAATCTATAATCAACTGCAATTGAAATAATTTTAAATTACTAAAATCTACAATTGTATTAGCCGCTACGGGAAGCAACAATTTTTAAATAAAAATAAGAATCATCAAAATCGGTTCACCCAGTCTAAATTAAGGAGGTAAAAACATTAAAAAATACATACGAATTGAGAACCTCATCCTTTTCTTGAAATCGGTTAAAAATAAGTACATACAATATCAGATAGCAATAAATAATCTATCGCACTAACGATTAAACATGTTTTTTTTTAGAATGTATGCAATGTATCTCGTTCTATGTCGTTTAATGTGTTCGCATGCTAAGAGTTAATTATGAAAAGGTATGCCCCTCGCAGTAGCTCAAAATTGACTCCTTCCTAAGGCCTAAGGACGAATTAAAACGTCACTCGCAGTGTGCCCGCAATTATCATTTGAGCTCTCAACGTATATAAATAAATACATAATAAATAAACGCTACATACTCAACGGCCCCAATTAGGATAGCTATATCTTGTGTCAGGGGTCCGGAAACATACACCTGGACAAGGACAAACACACCCAGACCGGATAACATGCACGTATGATCAATACAAACATCTGTACGCAGGCAGGTACGCTACCGCTGCGCCACAACGTCGTCAAATGCGATTATCCGTATATGCGAATTCAGCGGCAACATCCGTCATCCGACAAACGAATCGGAACAATGGAACACGATCCTAAGACCGATTATACAGAGCTCTTTGTGGGCTCCAACACATGTGCGAATACAATGAGGTATTGTGTAGAACGGTATATGAAAAATTTGATTGATTTTAATATTAAATAGACAAAAATACATAAGCTAGTATATATCCGAAAATTAAATAGATATAGGAATGATATTATAAGATAAATAATTATGAAAAAAAATATATATGTTTAAAAATAATTTTTTAAATTTGTTTTTACAGCGGCCATAGAAATACACTATCTATGAAAATTCGTACTATTTATAAAAAATATCAAGTTTCTTGTATAAGAAATCACATTTTATTTTTAAATTTTTATTATTTGTTGTTGAAATAGCATCAGAAATAGATACTCTGTGAAAATTTCAAGTATCTAACTATTCGTCCGCTCACAGACGGACGGACCTAATCGTTTGAAACCTTGGAACAGATCTTACCCTTTTTATACATGATACGATTACCTCTATCTTAAACACAATAATGTAGTTCTCCTTTGATCTTGAGAAATGAGGATTTTCAAAATATTTTTCTACAATAATCAAACAAAACACACAAAATTATTGAACGCCCATTTATCCAAATCCGACCATTAAAAAGGCCAAAATTTAATATTATTCAAACTCTTGAACATGTTTTAAACAAATAAAAAAGATTGTCAAAGTTACTGTCTTGTCTTTGCCTTTTTTATAATATTGAAAATAATGAGGCATAGAATTAATGTACGTTGGATTTCATGCAGGATATAAAATTTAAGTATAAATTTGACATTACATGAAAATGTAATTATATTTGAAAGCAGTAACTGTGGAGTTCCTTGCCGGTTCTTCTCTTCAAAATCTACCTTCCGAATCAACGGTAGCTTCACTTAGACAACAGAATGTATATGTTTGCTTAAAAGCTATTTAAATAAATAATATTTTGAGTTAGAGATTGAGTTTATGTATCGCACCTTTAGAATGAAAACGACGTAACTCAAAAGCAATTGTTTGTGAATCAACAAAAAAAGTTTTAAAATATTGACACCTGCACAGTATTTTGTATATGGACGCAAATAAGCAATACCATGTCAACCCACACGAATGTCATTTCGAGAAAAACGCGTTTGAAAATTTTGAACAACTTACTTTATATGAATTTTTTTAATATATTGTTTCAATATATTGGTCAAGTTTTGGCACGTTCAGATTTATGTAAGTTATTTTACTTATTTTCACAAAAATAAGTATACAAACTGCATATTTCGTATATAATATAACCCAAAACGTTTAATATAATACATAAATTGCCTGATTCAAAAATGGCTTTTTAGAAGTTTTAAAGCTTAAAACCCTACAAATATTAAAGAAAAATGTTCTTCAGCCATTTACCAACACTTCTGCATATATAACACAGTTTTTTCAATTTTGTGGGTTGACATGGTATTGCTTATTTGCGTCCATATTATATTTTCTTGTTTATTTACGTCAGCTATTTTCGCTCGAATATGGATATGTTTGGACTATTGGTACATTTAGAATTTCGTTTTAAGTCATTTTACTCTTATAATGAAATTGTCGGTTTTTCTTTTAATTGTGGGGTTTTCGTTCTATAGGTCCGATATATAGTACAGCTATAGGACCTATTTAATACGTTGGATTAGAACGATAATAATTTAAAAGTTATCATTCTAACGAAGTCACATTGGTGATAGCGCGGTGGTTTCAATATTCATCTTGCAGAAAATCATCGTCGTATCACATAAAAGACGAATCGTTGAAGTCCGTCGCAGTAGTTTAAGTGCTGTGCAATTTATTGTGTTATTTAGTAAAGTGATTAAAAGCATTGTTGATTATAATAAGTTAACCTATTTAAACCTACAGAAATGATGGATTAAACAACAGACGTGGTTTTATATATATGTAAGAAAAGCAAAGTTTTAATTCTAAAAACGTACTTTATACACTACACGATATGTTATACATCAAACTTAAAACCAGAAGTGTTGAAAGGACGACTTTCATTTGACTGCGAGGCGAGATTAAATTGCGCTTTGTGCTTTACCGACTCGTGTGAGTATATTACATTTTTGACCGAATTCAAAAAGAAGGATGTGGTTTCGTAATAAATTTATTCAAACAGGTTTTTCCGAACCGATACGACCTGGAAACCTTCAAGAGATCAAGAGAAGAGTCTATTCTTTACTTAAAGTTCGGCAACGCACCTGCATGGTCTCTGGTGTTGCAGACGTTCATGGGCTTAACATCTCTTTCTCTTTTCCGTTTGCCACCTCTTATTTAAAAAAAAAATTAATTTTATTTTATATGTCCAATTCTATATGCTACACAATAACTGCGGCACCTATTGATAGATAATTATTATTATTATATTGTCTGTAAGATATATGAGGGTATTATAAATTGTGAGAGAAAAATAAAACCGATGTACCGACAAACTTGACAAGTGACGTGATGGACGGCTAGTCTCATGTTAGAAACTCACTCTAAAATTGTTGGTTGACGAATTAACACGATAACATTAATAAAAGTTATACTGTGAGCTAGAAGAAGTTTATTTATTAGTCCAAAGGAGAAGTTAACGAATAAATGATATTGTGAATCTATAAGTAGCCTATTTATTAATCTGAAGAGAATTTAACACTATAAATAATTTCGATGGTGGTTTCCTGTTATCACGACATACCTTCATGTCTCTCACAAAATGGATAAAAAAGTAAAATCTATAATTAACTAAGGTACCATTTGTACCGCCATATTTCACCAGTGATAAGAATGAGAAGAAAAATGTAATAGCTTTAACCTCCAGTCTGATTATCATAGTAACAGTTAATCTGAAATTCGGGCTTGTGATTAAGTACCCAGTTACATTAATATTATGCTAGTGAGAGGAAACTGGGTGATAATTTAGGCGGATTCCGAGTATTGTCCTCCACTCCATTTAACGAAGACGGAATCAAAGACGATTCTATCCACGCTATTGATAAAGGTTATATATAAAAGTACTAGGTTCTGCCCGGGTCTTTGTCCGAGTTATTAATAATCATAATTTTTATGCAACATAAAAATAATTGGATCTCCATACAAAATATCACCCACCAAGTTTTGTTGTCACGACAAAAAGTAGCCTATAACCGTCTTTATCTATACAAAAATTCATCATAATCGGTTCAGCGGTTTAGGTGCGAAAGCGTCAGAAACAAACAAACTCACTTTCGCATTTATAATATCAGTAGGACTACTAACTGTTGTAGGGAAGCGAGTATTGAAACACACGAATGTTGAAATGATACTGTTTATTTAATTATGAAGTCGCCAATTATATAGTCTTACAGCTATAGGATATATACTTACACCTAATACATACTTACACACTACACTGTCTGTTCTGTAGTACGTCACATTGAGTATTTATGTCTAATTAAATTTATTTCAGAGTCGTAAAAACATATACGGACAACGTAAAAAAACGCCTTTTTCAGAATGTCTGCTGTTGACAGGGTCCCCGAGGCCCGGTTGTGAAAAAAAGGGCAGGCCCTCGCGGAGGCTCAATTCACCTCGTGATATTACATTTATAACAACGATTAACAATTTGCCAGCGAAATGAATAATTGCGATATGTTTCAATACTTTACCCTTTTGTGGAATTTTATGATTAAGCAGAAACATAATAAATTTAATTCAATACATTTTTTGAGGTTCGATACCCTATTCATAATAATAATAATAATACTTTATTTTCTCCAATACATACAAACATAAAAAGTAGCCCTGACTCCTGAACTGGTGTCACCCGTGAGTCAGAAGTCAGTACCTTCCCATTAAATTATTTTAAAGTATTACAAAAGCTCCGTTGTCCGTTCGTCCGGTAGAGTTAGAATTTGCACAGAAAGTGCATTTCTGTTGCCGATAAAACGCAAAATACTAAAAATAAAATATTTTTTTTCAAAATAAAGGGACATACAAAAAATATATATATTTTTCACGTTTTTTGCTTTATCTCAAGAAACAGGTTAATGGTTGGAGTGTTTAAAGATTGTGTATTTCAATGACTGCTATAATGCTTATCCTTACTAATGTTATAAATGCGAAAGTCTCTCTGTCTGTCGCGTTTTCACGCCAAAACTACTAAACCGATTTAAATGAAATTTGGTACACAGATAGTGAAGAGCCTGAGAAAGAACACGTGTATTTTTAATGCGAAAATAGGGTTGTAAGGGGTTGAAAAGAGGGGATAAAAAGTTGTATAGAAGTATTATCATTTTTAGATAAAACCTTAAAATTTATTATTTAACATTGTTGATTCGATATAAATAAATATGAAATTCAAAGTTTGTAAAAGAGGCGCCAAAGAGTTTGTATTAAAATCGTTATTCACGCGGGCGAAGCCGTTGACAGAAGCTAGTAACAAATAATAAAAACAAAATTCAATTTCAAAATTAAAGGCACCCCATACAATAAACTCGATATTTTAATTCTACGGTGGTACGTTTGTTTACGTTTCCCACATGTATCATACATAGTACGTTGAAACACGCTATCTCACAGCACTCCACATGACGGTGATGAATAGCGACGAATACGCGCTAGGCTCGACCCTTTCTACTTTTTACCCTTAACCTATTTTAGGTTGTAGATCTTACTATATTTAGAATGTATTTAGGTAAAAATATCTATCTGTGTCACTTACAGAAAATATAAAAAAAAATCTATATTGCAAAACGCAAATATACCTACAACTGTAAGTATCCTATTCTTTAATGTTATAAATGCGAAAGTATGTGAGTAGGGATGAATGTTTGTTACTTTTTCAAAAATGTATGTATGTTTGTATGAAATTAGGAATATAGAAATTAATTTATTATAGTGCGAGACGGGTCGCAAACGCGAACGTAGCCCACTCACCGTGATAAAGGATGAAGGACGAAAATCTTAATAAACGGGTCAAAATGAACATTCTCATCAATAGTTATTAAATTTATTAGTATTTTACAAGGTCCAGGGTGGGTCGGTTGTCCCCCCTTGCTTCTACCCCGCTAAACCCATGGGATTGGGTTGGAAACGCACGTTTAGCTATTGCTTCAAAACGAAACATTGTAGCAACCTGCTGTATTCGTAGGACAGTTAACACGATAACGACTCAGCAATTCGCAAATCGATTAAACTACCGACTTCCTTCGATTAGGGCTGACATGTATTATTTTTTAACGGTAAATATAATTTTATTTATAATTAAAATTTACCCATCCTAGTTTTGATAAAAGATAATATTACTGGGTATAGTCTGTCTCAAATGCGCTTAAAAGCAAGCTTTGCAAGGTTGCATCAGACTTAAGACAAGGAAGAAGAGGTTTTAGATCTGGAACCTGAAATCTACCGTGCAGGTATCTTTTGATGTTTTCCCACTAACACGAAAAAAGTACACATTACTACAGAATAACAACGTGGAATAACAAAGAATGCCGAAGGATATTACCTCGATCAACTTTGTCCTCTCTCCTCCTTCTGTTTGGTTGACGACATGCTTCTGATTCTAGAATTTCAAAGATCTATAGGCTACGGAGACCGATTCCCATAAGGCGTCTAACGATTAGACGCCGTAATCTTTGTTAAAAGAAATGGCGCAGATAACCATTGAATATCATAATTTATCTTTCAGCTTAAAGTATATGTTAAAGTATAAAAAAAAGATTGAGATAGATGGTGTAAAAGGGAAAAACAAACCAAAAAACTTTACGCTACGCCAAAAGAGAATAGAACAAAAAACGTGAATAGACGAGGAAGATGAATTGGTTTGGTGGATGTAAATTGTAAAAGAAAGTAAAATTGTCATTCAAAGTAATATTATTCCTTTCTACAGGGAAAAAATAAAATCTGAAATATCAGCCATTTTCTTCGTGCTTCGTTTGACAATACGCCAGTGATATACATATTCTACGAGTTGTTCATCATTAGTCAGGCGTTTATTTATCTTAGTAAAACACAAACAATTTAAAAGCTAAAATTTTGAGTATGTGCTTAAGACCGCATGAAGTGAAAACTTCATTGGCTAACGTAATCAATTTATATATTTTAAATATATAATATTAGCTCTGTAGGGTAATCCGCTTGTTTTCTTTTGTGTTCAAGATCTTAACGAACTAGGCTAGTATCGCGGATTCCGAGTTGGTGTGAAACGAGGGGAATTAATTGATAGTAAAAGTGGACTTTATTTTTTGTTCCCCGGTTATTCCTACCCCATTTAATATACGATGTTGCAATCCTTAAGATGTAGAAGTTTCTCACTAACCTGATACCTCTTGAAGCCGCCATAGAAGTCGGTGGGAGGCCTCCCTAAGATAAACCACTAATTACTCACATTAACGTCACAATGTAAACCATATAATTGTTAAAATAATTATTATTACATACCAATTACTATTAAATTAATAATGACAATTATTACGTATTAATTGAATTTACTAAATACAGCGATACAATATATCGACCAATTTTAGTTTTGAAGTTTTCCTTTCACTAACATATTTACGAAAAATATAAAAAATTTCAATAATATCAAAATCGTAACCATTTAAAAATAAATATAATTATAGACATAACGTACTGTAGACCGGTCTTTTGAACACACAAAATGTAGCCGACTTCTTGGTGCCCCTTCGTAAATTCAATACCAATGGTAAAATACATCGTAATTTTTAGAGAGGGCCCTATTATAGTATTTGCTAAGTTACCTGGGAAAGAAATTAATTCGCTCGACAATACCTATTCTTTATATATCTATGTTAACAATATTTTTTTCTAATATAGCAACCCTGTATCAGGTACGTCGCAAATGACAGGAATCGCTCAGAAGCGGAACAAATTAATTCGCCTACATTGACCGCTTCCTCTGTAACGCCTTGCCTTACCACCGCTTCGAGCCATTCGTAGAGGTGACTGACTCAAGTACATTTATAGAAAACTTGACGGAATAAACATTATTAGAAAATAATGGAACAACTGTAAATTTAATAAAAATAATACTAATGATAAATAAAATAAAAAGATTTGAATTAGAAATTAATTATTCTAGTTACAATGTATATTAAATTACTACCTTGTTAAATAAATATTAGTATGTCGTTCTATTCCGTCTTGAATAAATTTTAATACCTTTTGTCAGCAGTAACTACAGTATTGTGTGTTATTAATGTACAAGTACTGACTCTTAAATTATACAACAAAATGACATTATCTTGGTGGGAAATTTGATCGGCGTTATATACGTCAGCTAAGGAAAGTCAGCCGGTCGTAGAAAGAGATAGAAGATAGAAGGAACATTGCCTTAAACTATGTGCCAATATTTTACTTATTTTATGTGTTCGTAATGTCAAATTACCTATATAAATGACAAATGCACCTATATAATTGACAGTTTTGGACGGGTATAAAGCATGCCATTATTGACATTTAAGAAATAAAAAATATGTTGCCAAGCCTATATGTATATATATATATATATATATATATATATATATATCTATTTCTTTTACTCGTATTAGTGCTCCGAGCAACAGACTAAGACAACAATATCTCCTTTGAAATAACGTTACAAGAGCGGCAACATGATATAGCTCCGTCCATGAGATTCTTAGTCTAAGCAGCTGGTGAAGTTATTCCCGATCTCAAGGAAACGCCGTATAAAATTTCAGCCTGAGTAACGTAACGAATAAACTCCTTACAGCGAAACTTTTACTTTCAAAATATTACAAGCTTTGGCTTCGCGTAGTTACATTTTTTCTTTTAATAATTTACAATTAAAGTTAAAGTAATAATTAGTAATAGAAAAAGTCACAAGCTAAAATAAAAAGAAAAAACTTCGAGTTGATCGCTTGTATTTTTGCTTTTAATAAATAGTAACTTGAATCTGGCCAATGCACAAATGTGCAAGACAAATATTCCTTTTTTCAACAGGAGAGAAGAGTAAAATGTAAGATTAACTAAAGCGTTGAATAAGATTAGATAAAAACAATTTCCTGTTGTTTATAACTCAAATAAGCCAACAATGTGAAAATTAAAGTGAAATTTTAAAAGGGTCTTACTTGCAATAATACAGTCTGCCATCTCTCCCCGTATGAACAGTCCATCCTTCTTTCAATTCAGTCTGGAGCCTCTCCAACGCAACCTCGTCTTCCAATGCACCTCTCCCTTCAAACCTCGGACTCCCTCCGATCCTTGGACTGCCATACTTAGGACTGGCACCCAACTTGGGACTATTGGCGCCCAACTTGGGACTGTTGGAACTTGAAGCACCATCGCTAAGACTTGGGCTGCCAGTAAGTCTTGCATTGAAGTTTGGGCTAGGGCTTGGTCTAGAGTTGGTGAGTTTAGGGCTGGCCGTGCCACTTGGACCTGGCGACGACGACGCCTGCTGAAGCAGCATTATTTCATGTCATTGCAGCATTTTGATGTTATCTGAAAGATTGAAAATATATTATGTTATACAAACATAAATATAATTGTTTCGAAATGGCTATTTATTTTATATAATAGACCGTTTTAGTGTAGTGGTAGTTACAGTGTCTATAACGACAATGATTATTTATTTAATTTTTGGTAAAGACTTATTTGTTTGGTCGCTTCGTGATTAGCTTTTTAAAGCACTTTAAGCTGTTGGTCTCTTAGCTACTGATTATTTCTTAAAAGCTAAGGAAGTCAGATGTATGTATGTATTACGTCTGAATCAAGCTGACTTTAGGAATGTAACCGGAATATAGTCATACCGGAATATATATAAACCATAATTTGAACTTATTACTAATTATTATTCTTGACGTATTTAATTCATTGAGAAAGAAGTTAACCATATGGTCAGTAAACTATCAGTGGGGTACGCAACATTAGGTGCAGTTACTTTACAACCCGCGTATTTTTACAACTGAGCATCATCGTGCATCAGAGTCGAGGCCAAACCTCACTTGATATTGGAACTCTGAAAAATTCGGACACCGTTTTGGCCACTAGCCAAAATTATTTAACCTAATATGAACAAGATAAATCCAGGGTTCCTTAGTAAGACATTACACTCAAGACATTAGTGCTATCCCAGTTTCAACAGATCTAGTTCAATCTAGGCATCGTCTGCGACAGCAACTAACGACAATAGTAAAGTTTAATTAAATTCGTGTTTTCATTGTTCTCTACAGAACGTACTAGAATATTTGCTTTTCGGATTATACCAGGGGTTTCAAGCTTCACGTTTTAAGTATTTTTATATTGTTTTTAATATTTTAAGGTTTTTAATAATAACAACAATCATTTTAGTTTTACTATTACATTATTTTGGATTTTCCAATAATGATAATAGACTAGACTAAGAATTAGTTAGATATTAATTTTTTTGTTCTGTTTATTATAAACATAGTTCTAGTACAATAATTTTAAACTTGTTCTTTTTTTAATACACGCCTGTTGGTCGTAAATAAAGTTTTTATGTCTTTCTTGCTTTCTCTCTTTCAGCAATTAAGAATTAAAAAAGATTTGGCCAGAGTTTTAAAAAATTTAAAAAGTACATATCTAACTAACCAATGTTCAACATTTGATAAATCGCCAATATAAAATAGCCAGAACAATCACTTAAAATCCCTCAAACAAGAGAGGAAATAAAACAGCCTTGTTGAAAAACTCTAAAATGGCAACATCGATTAAATCTGGCCGCAAAAAAAAACCACAGCAACTGCCGTTTAAATTGCTTTAAAAAAGAATACAGTTTCCCTCGCAAAACGTAATCTCTGGAATGCTAAATATGAATGAAAATGACCGCAATTTTGTCGCTTTTAATGTTTAAAATGGAGATTAGGATTACGTTTTAAAAGTATTTGAAATTTTTATCTTTTCGAGTGTAGTTTTTCATATGAGATGAAAAACGGGACAATGTTTCTCAAGTGTTTAATTTAGGCTCAAAATTAATCCTTGCTCTAGCACGAAAGGATCACAGTGAGGAAACCTACATTTTTATGAAATTATTAAATATATAATACTAGATTCTGCCAGCTGCTTCGCCCGCGTATACAACATTCACATAAACCTTACATGCTTTCATCCCTGTTCCCTATTGTTATTTTACACCCTGGGGGTAAAACTTTCAAACTTTGAACATCATATTTATTCAAATCGAATTAGCAATTAAAGGCGTCGGGATGTGACGACCCCATCGCCCACTGTTGGGATAACCTCTGTCATAGCAGAGATTATTCCACCAGTGCAATCAGTCACTCTGGTGGTAGGTCTTTTGTTGCAAGAGGCCGGCTAGGTAGGTACCACCGCAGTGTCCAATATTCTGTCGCCAAATAGTAGTGCTTAGGCACTACTGTGTTCCGGTTTGAAGGGCATTGTACGCTAGTGAAATTACTGGGCGAACGAGATTTAAGAACTAATATCTCGAGGTTGGCAACGCGTGAGTGGCACCTACTAATGGTGCTGCAAGCGCTCATAGGCTGTGGCAGCCACTTACCATCAGGTGGGCCGTATGCTTGTTTGCCAACTTCTAACATAATAAAAAAATAAGAATAAATATGATATACCTAAAAAAATTTCAAGCTTCTACCTCTAAAAATGACGATACTTCCATACAACTTTATCCCCCTTTCATACCTATACAATCCTTTTTCGCATTAAATTAATCTATTCTCAGGCTATTCTAGATTATCTATGTACCAAATTTCATTTAAATCAGTAGTTTTGGCTCGAAAGCGCAATAGACAGAAAGACAGTTATTTTCGCATTTATAATAGTAGGAAGGATTTTTAATATTATAATTATGACACAAGCTGTGTGTGCAGGTTAGTCTGCCACACATACATCTAGTGGAATGTAATAGTACAAAAACTCCTCTCACTTAATTATATTGTACAATATTACTAGTACATGTTACTTAGTACGTACTTTACGTACTAAAAAGTATAGAAATGTTTTTTAGAAAATTAACGTAACGTCATCCGTCAAACGCCTGCTGTATAATTCTGTGTTAATTATGGCCGTATGTTGTTAATTCAACTTTAAAATATCATCTTATAATATTTGGTTAAAGAACAAAGTTCAGAAACAAAGAAAAACAGACGAGTCGAGAAACTTTTTTCAACGTCAATAAAAAAACTGCTAAATTTATTGTCAAAAATCCTACACACAACGCTAAATTGAATTGTCATTGTAAGAACGGGATGCATTATTGAAATGTTATTGTTTAAGAGTAGGATAAAAAATAACATTAGACAGGTCGGTCAGTGAACTTTTTTTATCATGGCGGCATTTCAACCGTGGCAGGAGTAATTAAATACAATACAAAGAGATGTAATTTAATTGAATTTTTTTTCACTCCGGCGTAGTAGCGAACCTGCTTGAACACTGATTATAGTTGTGTTTCCCGTTCAGTATATATTTATATTGACAATGTAATAATATCCTTTTAGTTAAATGTTAATTCAAGAAGATGTTTCCCCCTCAGGAACGAAGTTCCTTACGTTTTTTCGTCAAGTCCGAATGTAATTCGAAATGAAAATAAAATTATATATTTCAATAGGTTATATGATACAAATAGACAGAAACGGAGACAGAGAGAGAGAGTTGCGCACCAGGCTGCGCACTCATTTGCTTATAGTAGGTTCACATACACATACGCAACAAACGGCATTTCGTTACGTGACGATTTCTACTAAATCGCACTACCCGTAAGCCGCGTTAAGGGACTTCGTCCCAAAAAAATACAAGCGTTTATATCGTTTTACAAACAAGAACTTACAAAAAAAGTCAGTACGACACAGAGATTCTTTGTTGAAGATGGTTAAAAATAAATTTCATTTATAGCATTAGTAGTATTGCGAAAAGTATTTGATATGAAAGAATTTAAGGGTCGAGAAATAAATTTTTTCTATTGGAATTCCTTGTGTCGAATGCGCATTTCATTGAGCCCATAAATAATTGTTATTCTGCTTGTCTCCTTATATTTCCATTTTTAGGATATTGTTTAAAATAAATTTGTTTTTATTATATACTATTATAGCGGCCATGCAATCAATGAAATTTCAAAAATTTTTCAAGTTAATATATTTTCGTATGGTCATTTCCTGATCCTTTTATGATTTTTTTTAAATATTGTATTTGTTGTTATAGCAGCAAAAGAAATAAGAAATATTCTTTGAAAATTTCAGCTTGTTACGGTTCGTGAGATACAGCCCGGACAGACGGAAGGACAGCGGAGGCTTAGTAATAGTTCCTTTGTAACCCTAATGAAAAGAACCATAACGAAAAGAATTTGGTAATAAATTAATTTGGTAATAAGTAGATGTAGAAAAAACCTAGCTGTACCGACGCGTAGAAAATTGATACAAATATAGATTTAAGGCGGAAACATACTTACGTTTCGTTTAAATATTTAAGAGTAGCAACTTGGTATGGGTCTGTCTGTCTGTTGGTGTCCATCTGTTTTCTCTGTCTCACCCCGTGATTCCCAAAGTGCCATTGGAGACCCGGCGAAGCTGTACGGTGGTGTAAAAAAATGAGGTTTCACAAGTTTTAAGGTTACATCAACAAATAATATTTCAATAATTTCTGAAACTGTCACTTGTAAAAACTTTTTTTAAAACTTTAGGTTTGGAACTTCCTGCCGCACACGTGCCATCGTTAGATCTCATCTTCACACGCTTTTACGAATTTTGGGAGTATGGTAGAAATAGTATGGGAATCTCTAGTCTAACCGAATTCAAGTTGTATATTTATTGCTACGGTGAGTCAGCACGTGGGCTGCAAACTTACGGCGTATTTACCTATAGCGCCGGATTGTAGGTGCCTGGGTACACGGCGATTTGCATATGCTTATACGGTATCTACATACGTTAATACTTGTTATTATAGCGTCATGTACTTCACGTTGTTTTGAAGTTTTAAATAAGTACTTTGTTTCTGATGGTTTTGGTGTAGTAACGAAATTGACTTTTGTAAGTAAGTAATAGTATTTGTCGTACTAATATATTTTTTCTGTTACTAATTTGACAAGCAAGCATTCGGTCCAGCTGATGGTGAGCGGTTGCCGTAGCCAATGAGCGCTTGCCACACCATTTGTAGGTATCACTCACGCGTTGTCAAACTCGAGATATTGGTTTTAAATCTAAATTTAAATCTCCTTTACCCAGTAATTTCACTAGCTATAGTGTATATATTGCGGTGGTAAACTCACAAAGCCTCTGAGACTAAGCACAAGACTTTGCACCTCCGTCACATACGATTAACTGAGCATTGCTAATAACACGAATCATGTCTTTTAATTAAAACAAATTGAAGACGTTTAAAATCTTAATTAGAACTACCTAAAGTTGGGAATTACCGAAATAAAGATGATGAACGATGACGTAATCTCGTCAACACGTTAACAGTTTGGGGATATATGTATATTGACTTTTGTCAGCCATTAGACACCTTCTCCACAACACCGGTACGATATTCGTTAATAATCGTCCTGGAATAACATATACCTGTTACTCTACTATACAAAATATATAAAGCGTCTCCAATCTTCTTTATCAAGGAAGGGCAATCGTTGAAAACACCCGCAAATTTAAACAAAATGCAATAAACTTTATGCAATGCTCTTAAGGTACTGTACGTTGCAATTATTTGTGATTAGCTTTCCGGTCGAGCCGACCCATTAAAAGCAACAAGGCTCACTACACAAACTATCACCGCTATAGCCAAATAATAGTTTTTCAGTGTAATATGTCACTGATAATATCAATCGTTATTAAAGGTTGTCTGTAAAACATCGCTATTTAGCGATAGATACATACCATAATTGCAACCATGACAAAAATATGAAACTGGCTGGCGAGCAGTATCTACACATTATCCAACATAATTTAAAGATCAGGCCACACACGGTCATTCACTATAATTTTATAAGAGAAGTGCTGACGTACCCGCAAATGGGTCCGCACTTTCACTGCAAAAATAAGTTATATCAGCCACATACAAGAACATCGGCGATGCTCAGAACAACAGCCGAAATGAATGCCCGAATACGGCTAGGGAGAGAATAAAGTTTTTTTTATTTTTTTAATCTATTTTTCTATATATCTATGTTCGATACATAGATATCTATCATTACCGAATAAATGTCCGACATCCGACGACGGATGAGGACAGTGTAAAAGCGTCGTTACTTTGGTTATGTTGAGCTGTTGACGAGATTAAACAAAGTTAACACGAAATAGTTGTTGTTTGGTTTGATCATGGTTTATTTGCAAGATGTACAATGTTACAACATAACATCAAGACAATATTTACTTTTGTTAAATTTATTACGTAAATTTCAATTTATTATATATCCATTAGCACTAAGTGTCAGTACATATATTTTCATACTCTTTTCATAATGGGCAATCGTGTCCGCCTTTTTTTTTATGTTATAAGTTGGCAAACAAGCATACGGCCCACCTGATGGTAAGTGGTTGCCGTAGCCTATGAGCGCTTGCAGCACCATTAGTAAGTGCCACTCGCGCGTTGCCAACCTCGAGAAAATAGTTGATAAATCTCCTCTGTCCAGTAATTTCACTAGCGTACAGTGCCCTTCACACCGGAACACAGAAATGCCTAAGCACTACTATTTGGCGGCAGAATATTTGACACTGCGGTGGTACCTACCTAGCTGGCCTCTTGCAACAAAAGACCTACCACCAGTGTGACTGATTGCACTGGTGGAATAATCTCTGCTGTGACAGAGGTTATCCTAACAGCGGGCTATGGGGTCGTCACATCCCGACGCCGGTAAAATTGTAAGCGCCTGATTGTAAGTAGCCGCCGTAAGCAATGAACGCGTGCGATACTTAAAGTATCACATGCGCATTGTCAACCCAAGATATAGGAGGGAGATGTAGAGGAAAAAGGAAGTGAACAGAAGGGGGTGCGAGGTCGGGCCTCCGACACTCTTCCCATTCAAGGTGTTTTTTTTTAAATACTAAGGTGGCAACCAAGCAAACGGGCCACCTGATGGTAAGTGGTTGCCGTAGCCTATGAGGGCTTGCAACACCATTAGTAGGTGCCACTCACGCGTACACTGCCCTTCAAACAAATTCCAAAGACACTACTGCTTTACGATAGAATATTTGATACTGCGGTGGTACCTACCTAACCGGCCTCTTGCAGCAAAAGACCTACCACCAGTGTGACTGATTGTACTGGTGGAATAATCTCTGCTGGTTTATTTATAAGTTACATCCGATACATGAGAGATTATATTACCCCGAATATTGATAACGAAAACAGCTCTGGCGTAATAAATCAAAGCAAATCTAGCGACAAAGCGTCACAAGTTTGTTGTCGTTGGAGCAAACTTCGGAGTTTGGGCTGCGGCAGTATTGTTAAGGGTTTCCACACAATGTACCAAGAGTTTGATCCTGAGAATAGTTTACAGCTTGTTAATAAACTTTCGGTCTTGACAAGATTTTGCTTGTAAGAAATAGTTTGATGCTAATGTTGTTAATTTTCATAATTACCGATTTCAAAAAGAAGGTTCTCAAATCTGTACTCGTTGATTTTTCGGTACCCGCTATTTACTTAGAGTTACCGATTGTTATCGGATGTTATGTGATAACAACCGGGACCGACAGCTTAACGTGCTCTCCGAGGCACGGTGAGGAGACTCACAAGGACAAACGCCCAGACCGAAAAAGATATTTGTAAGATCAATGCAAACATCCACCCGAACGAGAACCAACCCCAGAACCGTCGAGCCTAAATGCAGACTCCATACCCACAACGCTATATCGGTGTTAATTTCTAACTTCATTTTTATGTAAAATAAAAAAGTTAACAAAAATCGCTAAACAGATTAAAGCAACCGAACCTTGTGTTCTATTATAGATTTTTTTAACTTTACAGTTTTGAAGTCGGTAGTTATTATTATTTTTTTTTAATTTTATAACTTGTAGATTATTTTTTGGATCATCTAGATATTATAAAGTTAGGAAGGAGAAATTATGAAGTTTTAAAGTAACGGACATGGTTAAAAAATTGTACCAAATTTGAGGTAAATGATTTTCCATAATATCTCAACTTAATTTTAGTATTGCCATTTAGATATTTTGACCGCGAAAGCTGGTATAAAGTTATCACATAGGATCCTAAGTAAATGATGTAGGTTTACCATTAAGTACAGTAGTTGCTAAATCTTCTTCTTCTTGCCCTTATCCCACTTAAGTGGGGTCGGCACAGCACGTCTTCTTCGTCCATTCTTTTCTATCATTCGTCATCACTCACTCCCTTTCTACGCATATCCTCTTCCACACATTTCATCCACGTCTTTTTCGGGCGTCCTTTCTTCACACTACCACTCACTTTCAAATCCATCGCTCTTTTGGTCACATGACTTTCATCTCTTCGCATAACATGCCCATACCAGGATAGTCTTCCACTCCTTAATTTTTCAATCACTGGCGCTACTTTCAAACTTCCCTTATATACTTAAATGTAGTTAGGATTTCAGAACAATTAATAGAATTGTAGTGAGAACTAAAATGTTACAATTCAGCCTACAGTAATCACTATCTTGTAGCATCACTCGACTACAGGGGTCTGTTTTCGAGAATTAATAAAACATTTTTTTTTAATGTGACTATGTTGGTAAATAAGGGTACGACCCACCTGATGGTTAGCGGTTGTCGCCGATTGTGATCGTGATTTTACTAAGACGATTTATCTGTCGCCTTCTTTTTTTAAAGAATATTAGCAATGCTTTTTCAAGGCATTACTAATATTCCTATTGCTCTTTCAAATGAGCTCGTAGCTTGCGCTAGGACTTAGGAGTGGGTACGCCCAAGCGGAGCGGAGTCGGCCCTTCTAACCTTGAGCTATTGAGGCTTCAATTTTATTGCAATTTTTTTAATGTATAAAGAACATTTTTTTACAACCAATAATACAACACATTTACAATTCAATACTTACTATTACAAATAATTAAAAGTGTACAAATCTCCATCTCCGATGACGTCCTTAGCCGTGGTTCGGCTTCGCAGGAAGCACCCTAAGGACGGAATCAAATTTGAGCCCCCGTGAGGGCTGCCCTTTATCACGGCTGAGTCTCTGTACTCGGGGTGACGCTGTCAAGGCCAGTAGGGCCAACAGCGAACACATTCCGATAAAAAAAGTACAAATCAAGTTCACGGGGAATGGTGACAAGAATGCTATCTGCATTTCCCCGCTAAATCGCAATCCCGATTGGGCGAAAAATGAGCCAGCCCTCACCTGTCACCTGTGGAGGCAATGAGTCCGGGTGTAATATTTTTTAGAAATTGTTTTGCACTAACGCTCCATGGCCCATGTGTTTCTACTGCAAACGGCTCAAAGCTATAATTTAGAATAACTGACGAATATTTACTCCGCTTACAGAATTCAGCTTGTTCCGCACCTACCCGAACACCGTCTCCCTGACATGAGACAGGGTCAATGTGTCAACGCAAGGGGCGTCCCACAAAAGGGCCCGTCCCTTTACCCAAGGAACAAGCGCTAAACCATCAGGTCTCTTGCCACCATCTCGACAAAATAAATGTTCTTTATACATTTAAAAAAAAAAACTATTTTTGAAGCTTTAATTGAATTCATTTTAATTAAATAAATAATAAATAAACGTTGCACACTCAACGGCCCCCATTAGGATAGTAATATCCTGTGTCGGGGTCCGGAAACATTCACAATGACAAGGACAAATACACCCAGACCGGGAAATATGTTTGCAAGATCATTACAAACATATTAAGCTCCGAGCGGGAATCGAACCTGACCTTGTGGCGTTTAAGGCAGGTTCGCTACCGCTGAGCCACATCGTCGTCAATTTGTGACTATGTTATTTGTTTTCATATTGTCGTAAATATTTACCCGTTCTATTGAAACACGCTTCACTTATTATGTGACTTATGTCACTCGCAAAGTTCTCGGGAATTAGTTAACAGTTCTGAAACTTATCCCTTAACACTGTAGGCTTGTACCCTTGTCTCGTATGAGGTGTGTTAAAATACTATTATTTGTTGTCGTCTTGTTAGTAAACTTGAAAGAAAATGTTTTTGAAGGAAATTGCTTATTTCTTACCGAAAAAAATTCAATGCGTCAGTTAAAACTCAAGGGACAATAAAATGCCGTTGTAAGTCTGCGAAAAGGAAATTCATTTTTATTTATAAAAGAAAAAAGGATTTACTGTAAACATTATTATTATTATCTTAAAAAATCCGAAGCTAAAGTGTAAAATTAACGGTTCTGCAAATAATAAATTCAACAAAACTAAGTTAGTCATACGCTTCCGTCATTCGAATATTGCAAGCTTGTGACTAACTTCGTTTCATTGCGAATTAACAAAAGAGCCCAGCGAATCCTTGGATATTTTATTACTATGGAAGGATATGTCTATATTTATATAATAAGTCTATTATTCCGTCCTTATAATTTCGTTACTTTCTTCAATTGTTCAGTCCGTCCGAAAACCACAAACATTTTACGCGGAGATTTTTTTTTTTCGGAATGTGTATTTTGCTGTTGGCCCTACTGGCCTTGACAGCGTCACCGGGCGGAGGGGGCCGAGTACAGAGACTCAGCCGTGATAAAGGCTATGAAAGTAGTTGTATTCTGTGCATCGATTTATAAATAAATGAAAGCAAAATTTCGCAAATGTAATTAACGATTGAAAAAATCCAACGAACGGCAGAGTGGCTAAATCTTTAAAATTAATTAATTACTAAAGTAATAATAGTTTTCTTTACTATGTGATCCAATGCGCATTTAATCGCATTATTTATTTATTTAATCTGTATCGGTACAGCTTTCCCGCCAAAATTTTTGACATCTGTCACTTTAATAATTGAAGAGACTTGGGAAGACATTTTATTTATGACACTTCGCGTTCAGGAATTAGTTTCGAAACTTTTCCTTAATACCATAGGGCTTAAGGTAATCTCTTGTACTTTTGTTTTTATCAATGTTGCTAGCAAACTTGAGAAGAAACTTATATAGCAAGAAGCTGCTTTATTCTCTGGAGAACTTACTTTATAGATAGGCTGTTATCATAGACTTACTAAGTTACTATATACTATAGGGGCATTCATACAAAATGTCGCAGACTGATTGGCGCCCTTTCTAAAATTCAACACCAACACAACGGAACGAAGTTAGTCACAAACTTGCAAATGCGAGTGAAGTTAGTCTATGATTAACTTGGTTCTGTTGCATGAATGTTGAATTAAAAAAAAAACAGCTCTGACAGCGTGCAGTCGGAGACACTTTGAAACTGCCTCCCTACCAACCCACCACAGTGGTCTTCCAAATATTTACGTAATATTGGATACGTTGTATCTAGTGAAAAACCTCTCCCTCTAGACCTGTAGTTCTGTTTTAGAAAGAATATCTAAAGCAGCTCTGAGATTTGCTCTCAAATTTGGCTAGGGAGAACAACGCCAGGAGTGAATGCGAGCGATGACGCGTATCTGTAGGAGGCCTCCTTAAACCAGGTCACCTCGACTGCCGTGCGCGCTTGCATGGGAAACGCTGGGGACTTTACCATCTCACCCCAGGGACTGAGCTCCGTCACCAATCGGGGCACTGTGATTATCAGGTCGCATTGGTTTGTTCTGAGAACCTGACAAACACACTGAGGTCGGCCACCGAGGAGGTTTTAGTGAGTCCCCATGACGTCATGTAACCACATACCCAGGTTCTCCTCCCCAGAACGCCGGGAATCTGGTAGTAGATATCCTCCTCGACACTAAAGAAAGAAGGTTCACAAGTCCTAGGCCTGTTCGGAGTTTCTTCCCCTTTCAGTCGATGGACCAGGCGCCATGTGAATACATGGAGGGTAAGCAGTTCTTCGCATTAAGCGGTTGAGTCAAAAACTTTACTAAACAATAACGTAGCGGTAATGCATCTATCTATTTACATGGTGTACAGAATGCCGTCTGGTTAGATAGTTAGGGTTGCTTGTTGTTTTACTAATAAAATAATATAAAATGTATGTATTTCGTTTCTCGCGTAATATTGCGTTTATGGAATCTTCTAGTAAGTGAATAGGTACTGGGGAATCTCATTCTCTTAAAGAAACTGAAGATTATAAATCATATAAAATAAAAATATATAAGAAATGTGATGGTTTGGTTGCCATAATCACGAAAAATCGGATAAATAAAATTGAGAAATACACATACGTTATATATAAAACAGGTGAAATTTTACTTTGTAGTAGTAGATACATGATTTTCTCAGCACAAATGGCCCAGCTCGACCGTGGGAAGTACTACCCTCTCACAGAAAATCGGCGTAAAGCAACAGTATCGTACTTTTGCATTTCGAGCTATGAGTGAGTGAGCGTCAGAGGCCGAATCTCCCACCGTCTCTGTTTCCTTCCTTTTTTCCCTTCTCACCCCTTTCCTTCTATCTCATCGGTTGGAAATGCGCATGTTATACTTAAAGTATCGCAAGAGTTTAAAGGTGGCTATGACTTACCATCAGGTGGATGCCCTGTGCTTGTTTGTAAACCGTCATGTCAAAAAAGTAAAAACTCAATTATTTATTAGTGTCATATTTTTCATTAAACTCTAAACCTTTTTCTTAAATCAAGCAGACAAAGTCGCAAACAGATGTTAGTAAATACGAAACGGAAATACCGGCGATGACAGCCCTGTGAAACTGCGATAGTAATTAAAGCATCAGTCGGGCAGACCACAACCGTTGTTCGGCTTCGGTAAAGTTCCACGCGGACCACGACTATTCAGGCGTAGTATTTCGTTTGAAAATTGAAAAAACCTTTGTAAAAAATAAAAATATTCATTTATATCGATAGATTTATTTAACGAGTACTGCGACCCAGTTGCGAAAAAGAAATTGTGTAACTATCAAGTAGTAATAGACGTATAGAGATAATAGAAATAGTATAATAACGTAAATAAAATATTAAGAATATAATAAAATCAAACCAAAAAAATTACAAGCAAAGTTATAAATGTCTAAACTATAATTTTTTTTCTATAATTTTTTTTTGCATGTTAGCATTAAAAATCGTTATCCATACGAACGGAGATGGGACCACAAGCTATATTATAAATTTAATAACTCATAACTATAATATATATAACTCCCAGTAATAAAAGTCGGTCCCGGCTATTATCAATTTGACAATAATCGTAACGTCAAGTCAGAGGCCTATATAGGCGACCTGAACAACTCTGGCAGTAAGTTGGCCACTAATCACTCGATAAGAAGAATTAGAACAAACAATCAATTATCTAAACAACAAATTAATTATAGTTAACTAATACAGCTTTTCACTTCCAATTTTTTTTTTTATGTTAGAAGTTGGGAAACAAGCATACGGCCCACCTGATGGTAAGTGGCTGCCGCAGCCTATGAGCGCTTGCAGCACCATTAGTAGGTGCCACTCACGCGTTGCCAACCTCGAGATATTAGTTCTTAAATCTCGTTCGCCCAGTAATTTCAATAGCGTACAATGCCCTTCAAACTGGAACACAGTAGTGCCTAAGCACTACTATTTGGCGGCAGAATATTGGACACTGCGGTGGTACCTACCTAGCCGGCCTCTTGCAACAAAAGACCTACATCCAGTGTGACTGATTTCACTGGTGGAATAATCTCTGTTGTGACAGAGGTTATCCCAACAGCGGGCGATGGGGTCGTCACATCCCGACGCCTTTCAATTCAATTATGAATAACAATTGTAAATCCAGAAATGGTTTTGTTAAATATAAGTAAGCTACAGAACGAGAGAAGCCATATGAAGTGCGGTCAAACGTTAGCTAATTGGTTAATGTCAGCGTCCGTAAGCCGATTATAGCTAAAAATCTTTTTCTTCGTATTTATAGTATTTCAACGGCTTTCCAGGAAGAAGTATAACACTAACAGAGATCTACTCTAGCTCTTATTCGTGTTCACAAACACAATTATGTATATATAAATTGATAAAAAAGAAATACCGATTTCAAAACTGAAATGCAAAAAATAAATAATTTTTATACCTTAGTTCTGCCTGCGGCTTTACCCGCGTGAACAAAATTTAATACAGCTTGTATTAAAATCGCAATCTCAAACAACAAATCACGTCCCCCTCCTTTACAAACTGTGAATGTCATATTTATATTAAAAACATCAAGATCCTTAAAAACAAGTCCCCTCTTTCAATCCCTCACAACCCTTTTTAGGATAAAAATTAGCATATGTCAGGCGTCAGGCGCCCTAGACTATCTGTGTACCAAATTTCACTTAAATCGGTTCAGTACTTTTAGCGTGAAAGCGTGACAGACAGAGAGACGGAGTTTCTTCCGCATACGGGTAAGGATTAGTAAGGGTTAAATATTTTCTACAGCAGAATGCGGTGCTGAGTAAAATCTCAGCACATATGACCATATATTCAGCGGACAGGGAACGTGTAAAAATGACACCGTTGTGGCGTTGTGGGTAGCGAGTCTGCCTTTAGTCTCGACGGTTGCGGGTTCGATTCCCGCTCGGCCAGATGTTTGTTGAAATTTCTGTCTCGGTCTGGGCGTTTGTCCGTGTGGGTCTCCCCACCGTGCCTCGGAGAGCACGATAAGCTGTCAGTCCCGGTTATTATCAATAACATCTGATAATAATCGTTAGCTCTTGATAAGTAAATTGCTCTTATCCAATGAGTTACTGGTTCACCCTTTGGGTTGCGGAGGTCAGATGGCAATCGCTCCGTGTAAAAACTAGCAACCTGTCAAATCCGGATAAGAGTAATAAGCTGACCCTGGGTACATAAAAATACCGGGAATAATGCTAGGATGAAGAAGAAGGGAACGTATTAAAATATGTGAAAAAAAAATTTTGGAGAGCATACATACGATGTCACAGACAGATACTAGTCAATGATAAAAAATACAATCGAAAATATATAAGAGAAACCTAATTCCAAATTGGTTTCTTGAATAGGGTACAAAGCTTAATAGTCAATTCGGTGACCCTAAATAATCTCTCGTAAGAACCCGCTGATATGCTTGTAAAACATAAGTACTTTGTTATGTAAAATATGCCTCTATTTTATGTGTCATAAAACATTTTATGTCACATGACTTAATTTCCTTTATCTTTATGCGATCATAAATAATAACCTTTCGAGCTTGATGTTTACAAGTTCTGATATATTCGTTTACAGCGTTACAGGTTTTATTATTGTTACTTTGAAAGTGTTTTAACTGAGAGATCAGGATTAAATGGGTTAACCAGTTTAAAAATGGTTCACAATTAGATGGTATTTTATTTCTGTTTTTAGCTTAAAACTCTCTCGTGTTTTTTATTTGAAAGGATATGCTTTCAGATGGGTTCGACTGAAATTTCATCAAAACCGGTTCAGTGGTTCGGTTTTTATTAACATAACTAAAGATATATATTAGCCATGGTTTCATGGCACGGTAAGCACAATTGGTTTCCTGTGAATATCAAAAAGTATAAATATGAAAAGGGACTAAAAATAAGTAATTGCATCATGCACCGAAATTGAAAATGTCTGTTTGTTGGTTTACGCTGTTTTTCTTATGAGTTTTTTTTTATTTTTTTATTTTTTTTTTATGTTAAAAGTTGGCAAACAAGCATACAGCCCACCTGATGGTAAGTGGTTGCCGTAGCCCATGAGCGCTTACAGCACCATTAGTAGGTGCCACTCACGCGTTGCCAACCTCGAGATATTAGTTCTTAAATCTCGTTCGCCCAGTAATTTCACTAGCGTACAATGCCCTTCAAACCGGAACACAGTAGTGCCTAAACACTACTATTTGGCGGCAGAATATTGGACACTGCGGTGGTACCTACCTAGCCAGCCTCTTGCAACAAAAGACCTACCACCAGTGTGACTGATTGCACTGGTGGAATAATCTCTGCTGTGACAGAGGTTATCCCAACAGCGGGCGATGGGGTCGTCACATCCCGACGCCTCTAAATCTCTATTTTATTCAAATATAAATATCAGAAATATAAATCGTGAAACATATTCTCAGCTAACATTTTGTCCATAATTATACAAGACTAGCTGTGCTCGCAGCTCCACTCGCGAGTTCTACACAATTATTGTTTAAATTATTGAAGTGAAACTTCTAATGCGACTTCCAACAAGGTTGCGTTAAACGTTTAACGCTATCGTGAAGGGGAGTATAAAAGCACTGTTGCGTTAAACGTTTGTGAATTGTAAGCAATGTACGTAAAGTTTGTCTTAAAGAAACAATATGATTTCACTTAAAATCAATTTCTACGCCTTCCTATTTTTATTTCCACATTACGAAGTTTCACTTCTTCCACGCGGAGGGACTCCACACACTATTTTTTTATTGCGTAGAACCCTAATTATTTTTCTAATATAAAAGTAGCATAAGTTACTCTTTATAGCACCGATTATATGACAATGAAAGGCCTATTAAAATCGCTCAAAATTAAAAAAAAAACAATAGTTTAAAATGTTGGCTTTGCGTTATAAATGACGTATAAAATTTAAAATGCTTTCCGGTCAAAACCTGTTATTTTGACATTATAAACAGACACTTCAATTTATTTTATTTGTATAGACGTATAGTCTACAGACTCTTAAAAGACCACTCTCGATTTCTTAGTATCTAGACACCGGTCAGAACACTTTCTACTGATTTAAAAACATCACGATATAATCAAGATGTTTGTTATAACTAGTTTTAGCTCGTCTGCATATTATATAATTTTGTTACTCATAAAATCAGTGATGGGTACAAGTTTATATTCTAGTTTTGGATAATCTGCGTGCATTATACATTGTTATATTATAAACCGGCCATGATATAGCGTTCTCTTACCCGAGAAATTTCGGGATACAAAGTATTTTTCATGCTCTTGGGTAAAAATTCAACTGGTCTGTTACAATTTAAACTCAATACATCAACTACTTTTCGAGTTCTTTTTTTTTTATTTTTTTATTTTTTTTTATGTTAGAAGTTGGCAAACAAGCATACGGCCCACCTGATGGTAAGTGGCTGCCGCAGCCTATGAGCGCTTGCAGCACCATTAGTAGGTGCCACTCGCGCGTTGCCAACGTCGAGATATTAGTTCTTAAATCTCGTTCGCCCAGTAATTTCACTAGCGTACAATGCCCTTCAAACCGGAACACAGTAGTGCCTAAGCACTACTATTTGGCGGCAGAATATTGGACACTGCGGTGGTACCTACCTAGCCGGCCTCTTGCAACAAAAGACCTACCACCAGTGTGACTGATTGCACTGGTGGAATAATATCTGCTGTGACAGAGGTTATCCCAACAGCGGGCGATGGGGTCGTCACATCCCGACGCCGGTAAAAAGTTCTGCTATTTTGAAAAAATAAATAAATACAGGCAGGTGTTTCCAGGTGTCCAGGTGTGTTTGTGTTAGTAAGTTTCCGAAAACCAGACACAGAATATTACTATCCTATGGGAATGATTCAGCGTGTTTCTTTTTCGTTATATGCGGCTAAGTTGGCAAGCAAGCATACGACTCTTCTGATGCTAAGCGGTTGTAGTCTATGACCGCTTGCAACACCATTAGTAGGTGCCACTGACGCGTTGCCAACCTCGAGATATGGGTTTTTAAATACCGTTCCCAGTAATTTCACTAGCTACAATGTCTTTCAAACCGAAAAATAGCAAAGCATAACGCGTTACTTCTTTTGCGGTAGTGTATCTGACATTAGACCTACCTAGCCAGCCTCTTAGTAAAAAGTAGTTATTTATTATTAATTATTATATCTGGCACACAAAACAGGTCATAACAGTTAGTAAAAACCTTTATTTTTTCCTAGCATTATTCCCGGTATTTTTATCCTACCCAGGGTCTGCTTATTACTCTTATCCGGATTTGACGGGTTACTACTTTTTACAATGAGCGATTGCCATCTGACCTCCGCAACCTTAAGGACGAACCAGTAACTCATTGGATAAGAGCAACGATTATTATCAGATGTTATGTGATAACAACCGGGACCCATAAAGAAATTTAATAAACATCTGCCCGAGCGGGAATCGAACCCGCAACCGTCGAGACTAAAGGCAGACACGCTACCCACAACGCCACAACGTTGTCGAAACTCATATATATTTCTAAATTAATTGTGAAGCGTTTAATTTTGTCACTTCACGTCTGTTACATCTAAGCTAAAAGATACACCCACGCTGAGAGCTCCTCGTGACTCAATACTAGAATAAACATGCGCAAAGTAAATCGTTCCTTACAAGGATATGAGAATGAATGGTTTCAATATACTTCTACAGTTTATTTTAACAAAACCTCTGAACAGAGTTAAATATTTGCATGGATATGTTACAATTCTAAAAAAGGTTTTGTAATGCGAAGAGATATAGGTTTGCGTTCATTTTTTGTTTTTAATGTTTGCTTAGTTTTAGTATTAAATATTTTTTATGCTTAACTAATAAAAATATATATTTTTTAAGTTATACTTTCGTTTTTTTTTTTATTAGCTACTATTTTTGGATACTATTATTTTAGGATAAACGCTTCACAAACGATACACACTCAACGGCCTAACATAGTGATATCATATGTCTAGGGTCCGGAAGCACACACATGGGTAAGAACAAACACACCCAGACCAGAGCACATGTCTGTATAGTCAAGACAAAGATCTGCACCGAGCGGGAATCGAACTCGCGACTTTTGGTGCTTAGAGTTGGTTTACTACCGCTGCACCGAAACGGTTTCGGCTTATTGTCAATTAATCTTTAACCTTGTTTTTAAAATAGACATTATTAAACACTTGAAATGTTCATATAATATAGTATATGTGGTAGAAAATCCAGTTATGCTTTTAATATCAATTAATATGTTCTGGCTTGTTGAAAGCAGCTGTCGTTGTCGCCAATCACTACATAGTATAAAACAAAGTCGCTTTCTCTGTCCCTATATTACTATGTACGCTTAAATCTTTAAAACTACGCAACGGATTTTGATGCGGTTTTTAATAGATAGTGATTGAAGAGGAAGGTTTATATGTATAATAACATCCATTAAATAGTGGAGAAATACTGTTATTTTTGAGATTTCTGGAAAGGCGAATTGTTTTACTCCAAATTAAACGCGTGCGGGCCACGGGCAGTAATGAATAAATCAAAACTACTGGATCGATTTTAATCATTTTTTCAGTGAATGACATTGGCTATATATTTTATACCCGTGCGAAGCCGGAGCGGGCCGATAGTATGCAATAATTAACAGTTATTTAGAGAATATGAACGAGATTTCTACCATATATATGATAGAACCTTCAAATCTCGCAAACGATTGGTTTACGCATTATACTCTTAGCGGTCAAATGGGAAACGCGTGTAAGCAGGACGGAATGGACGGAGGTGAAACACGAGCGAGTCATGCGATGATCCATCTACGAGTAAGTACCTATGTAAGGAAAATGAGACCTCCCGTCACACTTTACATCAATGCCACAAAGAACCAAAATACTCTACAACGCAGGTTCAATAGTTCAACGGTATAAGGGCCGACTTTTCTCTGTTAACGCGAGAGTTGAGGGTTCGATACTCTTGGGTCGTATCCACTCCTAGCGCAAGCTTCGAGCTTATTTGGAGAGGCAATAGGAATATTAGTAATGCCTTGAAAAAGCATTGTATATTCTTGAAATATTCTTTATAAAAAAATTTAAAAAAATTCATTACTCCATGACGATACCTGTCAAGTAAAGCTCATTTAGAGATATTCGTATGGATATTTACGTAAAGTTCAGATGCTGGCCGTTATCTAACTACCTAATTACCAGATATAGGATGTTATGGAGAGTACGTTTATAATCCGAAAAAAATTGCGATTCCAGGAATTTTTTATTTGTTAAAAAGTTTTGATAAACAAGTACGCAAAATTGTGACTACGATTGATTAATAGTAAACTAGATGACATTGATCCGGGTGAGATGTTTCATCAGGATGTCGCTAAGTGTCGTACGGCAACCATCCACCATCTGGCAAGACATAAATTGACTTATTAAAATCTATATTCGACGATGAGTTGATTTCGAGAAATGGACCAGTCAATTGGCCGCTCAGGTCATGTGATTTGACACCTCTCGATTATTTCCTATGGGGCCGAAGTCATTGGCATATGCTGATAAACCAGCAATATCGAAGCCTTGGAGGCCAACATTGTTCGTGTTATTCGTGAAATACGACCAGCAGTGCTAAATATTGTCCTTCAATTGGACGTCAAGAATGCGCTTCGTAAAGAAAAGCCGAAATGGCCATATGTCCAAAATCATCTTTAAATGTTAATGCCAAGTATTAATCTATCGAACAGTTTTTTTTCTTTTAAATAAATAAATAAACGCTACACACTCAACGGCCCCCATTAGGATATTGATTGATTGACAAGGACAAATACACCCAGACCGGAAAATATGCTTGCATGGTCAATACAAACATATCATGCTCCGAGCGGGAATCGAACCCGCGACCTGTGGCGTTTTAAGGCAGGTTCGCTACTGCTGCGCCACAACGTCGTCAAATTTTATATTTTCTGTTATTTTTTACAATTTAAAGTTCTAAAAACACTCAGTACTTTCTGTCAAATCATTAAACTAGATCTCATGTTACATCGACGGCGTTTATTTCCCGGCGTCGGGATGTGACGACCCCATCGCCCGCTGTTGGGATAACCTCTGTCACAGCAGAGATTATTCCACCAGTGCAATCAGTCACACTGGTGGTAGGTCTTTTGTTGCAGGAGGCCGGCTAGGTAGGTACCACCGCAGTGTCCAATATTCTGCCGCCAAATAGTAGTGTTTAGGCACTACTGTGTTCCGGTTTGAAGGGCATTGTACGCTAGTGAAATTACTGGGCGAACGGGATTTAAGAACTAATATCTCGAGGTTGGCAACGCGTGAGTGGCACCTGCTAATGGTGCTGCAAGCGCTCATAGGCTGCGGCAGCCACTTACCATCAGGTGGGCCGTATGCTTGTTTGCCAACTTCTAACATAAAAAATAAAAATAAAAAAATCGAGTAAAGAAAAACTGAATGTTCCAGATTTCAAAAATAGACGCTGAAGATAAAACGCGTCTTTTTTCTGATTAATCCTTGCCCTCCTTCCCTACTCCACTTTTGAGATCCCCACAAAGATCCAAGCTATTGTCTGCTTGATATTTTAAAATACTCAATATCACTATCATAGCCAACTCGAATATAATAATATGTTGGCGCATGGCGAAGTGTCGTGAAATTACAGCTATAGAACCTTTTTTTTTTTTTTTATGTTAGAAGTTGGCAAACAAGCATACGGCCCACCTGATGGTAAGTGGCTGCCGCAGCCTATGAGCGCTTGCAGCACCATTAGTAGGTGCCACTCGCGCGTTGCCAACCTCGAGATATTAGTTCTTAAATCTCGTTCGCCCAGTAATTTCACTCAGCATACAATGCCCTTCAAACCGGAACACAGTAGTGCCTAGCACTACTGTTTGGCGGCAGAATATTGGACACTGCGGTGGTACCTACCTAGCCGGCCTCTTGCAAAAAAAGACCTACCACCAGTGTGACTGATTGCACTGGTGGAATAATCTCTGCTGTGACAGAGGTTATCCCAACAGCGGGCGATGGGGTCGTCACATCCCGACGCCTGTGACCTATTTAATACGTTGATTTAGAACGACAATATTTGAAAAGCTGTCATTCTATCGAAGCGTCACTGATGGTAGCGCGATGGTTACTTCAATATGTCACCTCGTACCGCATAAAGAAAGAATCGTTGAAATCAGACGCAGTAGTTACGTGCTGAGCAATTTATTGTTATCTAGTATAGTTAAGTGATTATAATAAGTTGTTCATAAGGTTAACTTACTTAAACCTACAGAAATGACGGATGAAATTGATAAAGGCTCGACACTATCCTTAGCTTAGTTTCACTCAAAATGAATACTAATAAACCACAGGCGTGTTTAGAAGTATATATTATTTCACAATGTAATTTTATTCACATAACTACCAATATTAAAAGGATTTGACTTTAGTAGAAATAGAAATTCATTAATTTAATATATCTATGCATTTAATATTAACATTCATAATGAATATAGAACTTGAGCCGGGTTAATAAACTTTGTTTTAATTGTAACATTTTAAGGTTTTTCAAAAAACTGTTAAGTATAAAAATTCAATGATCCATTTACTTATGTCAAAATTAACGATAATCATTAAATTATCGATTATTGAAAAAAAAAGAATTCTCGATCGATATGTTTATTGGCTCAAAAAGGCAGAACTGATTTTGATAACATTTCCAGGCAATAATCAGATTAGCCCGGCGAGTGATCCTGTGTTTAGTAGCGATTAGATGAGTATTAGATTTTCAAGGGCGGAATAGTTACTATAATTCTTCATTACCCTTACATTCAAGACACAATAAACACTACCCCTAAATATGATTTTAACTGTTCACTTAGCGATCCCTTACTACGAAATCCTTTTTTCAATGTACTTATTAACCCCAAGGTGAAACCTTACTAAGTGAAAATTTAAATAGGTCACTCCATAAAAGTCAATGGCCGATCGGAGTCACGGGTCATTGTTTAATTTGTGTAACGACGTCACTAATGGAGGGGAGCCGTACCCCACAAAATTAGCTTCTCTGAAACACCATCAGCTAACTCGGTCACCCATTTCTTAGTGATATTGTAACACGCAATAATATGACGACAATGCTTATTGCTGGAAACTTTCTCAGATTATCACCATTTTGAAATTTACTAACTTTCTATCTGATCCGCAAGATTGAAAAATCTTGGTTGATAAAATAAAAATAAATAAAATAAAAAGCTACCGAGCACACACAAGCACTACGAGTATATTCTGTCTCATTTTCACGTACGCTTAATCCTATACATGTATGTTTTTGTCTCTTTTTAAGTTTTTAGTATCGCTTTTCCGTTTCATTGAGTTGCAAATCACATGTGTATTATTCAGAATAATTCGGCAAAAGTTTAAAGTAACGATAACAAAAAAAAATAGTTGCAAAGTACTGAACACAAAAACTAATGAAAACAACTTGAGAGATCTCCAGTACTCTCGTCGTATTAGCGGGATTTCTTTGCCTCTCAAGAAGAGGCTTCCTTTTGTGTTAGATTTAAATAGGCATTCGCTTTGAAGCGACATCCCCGCGCCATTGAGGATCCCTAATTAATGGTTTTTATTGCCCGCTGTAAACACGTATTTGCTTGAATATATTAATTAAATTTGGATACTACATTTTTGAAGCGATACTTTTTGTGTGAAAATTGGATTTTATGAAATGAAAACGTGTAAAGAAAACAAGAAGACACAACTATAAATGTAAAATATTATCTAATATATAAAATTCTCGTGTCACAATGTTCGTTCCCATACTTCTCCGAAACGGCTTGACCGATTCTTATGATTTTTTATGCATATTCAGTAAGTCTGAGAATCGGCTACTATCTATTTTTCAAACCCCTAAATGATAAGGGGTGTCCACCCCAAATTTTTATTTTTTATTTTTTAGATAAAATTTTTATTTTTTATTTTTTTATTATGTGGCATTGAAAAATACATACGACCCTTAATTTTCACTTTATTATCACCAACCCCTGCTTTTTAATAGCCATATTAGTCAATCAAAATCTTTCACCGGGTAGAGGGCGCCGCTATCGGGTCCCAGATTTTTTTCGGGGCAGGACAACGTCTGCCGGGCCCGCTAATAATGTATATAAGTTTTCAGAAATAGTAAAAGCTATTATTTTGACATTACAAATAGACATTTTATTACTTCACCGCACAGTAAGGGTCAAACTGAATAGCTTCAGAACAGGTCACGGTACACTCACACAAGCTACCACCACATCGACTGTATCCAGACACTCAACCTGGACTTTGATCACCCAAAGACAAATTTGGTGTTAAGATTCAACAAAAAAAAACCCAAGAATTAATGCACATAATGAATACGTCAAACGGAACAGGTTCAGAACAGGATAAGGTAAAAAAGAAACGAAATAAGAAACGCTACACACTCAACGGCCCCCATTAGGATAGTGATATCCTGTGTCGGGGGCCCGGAAACACATACAAGGATAAGGACAAATACACCCACACCGGAAAATATGCTTGTATGATCAAGACAAACATACTATGCTCCGAGCGGGAATCGAACCCGCGACCCGTGGCGTTTAAGGCAGGTTCGCTACCGCTGCTCCACAACGTCGTCAAAGGTCGTTCTAAACATCACTTTTATAAATGGAGACTTAAAGAACTGCCGACTTGGAAGTGTGGGACTACCTGCTAATGAACGCCCACTCTATAGGTTTTCTGGTCATACGAAAGAACTACACAGCCTGTCGCCGACAGCGAAGGATTGGTTGCGACATTTAAAGGTGGAAATTTGAGAATTCCTGAGTGGATAACCATACGACATGATGATAATTAAACGCTACACGCTCAACGACCCCCATTAGGATAGTTATATCCTGTGTCGGGGGTCGAGAAACATACACAACGACTAAGACAAATTGATGGATAATGGGTGATTATTTATTTATATAGATAAAATGTTTGATTCATATATAAGAACACTCTTTATCGATCACGTAAAAGAAAATGGTAAAATAACATGTATTACATCGTATAGCGATTACGTGGCATTGAAAACCCATTTACTTTCGAGACGCCCGACAGAACCTATCCCGTACCATTCAATAATGCATTATTGGTTTCTGAATTCGGCTGATGTATGATGTGTCAGAGCAAATTACGAACTCATAACGTGTTCATTCAGAATACCAACAAAAAATTGAGTTCAAATTTAAGTACTAGTAGAGCCATTCTCCTACCAGCTCAAGGACGGCTCGAGCGGGGGAGTACTACCCTCCCACTGAATATCGATGTGAAGTTACAGTATTTGTACTGTTACGTTTCGTTCGATAAGTGGGAGCGCCGGAGGCCCAATCCCCCACCAACTTATGCTTTCCCTTTATTTTTCTTCTCTGTCCCTTTCCTCGTTTGGGTTGACAATTCGCTTGTAATGCTTGTGTTTCATGCGTCTATAGGCTACGGTGACCGCTTTCTATCAGGCGGGCCATACGCTTGTTTGCGGGGTTTTTAAAACATTTGATAAGTTAACGTTATCCATTATTTTTAGCGTGTGCAGGAAATCCAAATATAACAAATAACAATTTACTAGCTAAGCACTACCAGCAGTTCGGAACGTTACCTCTACCGTAAAGAACGAGCAAAAAAAACTCGATAGCAAGGTATCAAATTTAATAAATATAAAATTGTATTATATATTTATTGTATGTATTAGTTCCAGAAGTTTAAAAGTTCTACTAATAAAACTCAACTACTGAATCTTTTACAACTTGAAAAGTCCAATTATCTTCTTTTTGAAAATCAATTGATAGAAAAAGACACACGCTGACACACACAGAGATCTTATTTCCTTTATCAAGTACACATTAGGCAAGTGAGTTCGCTGACAAAAAGACTTGACGTAACGAGGCGGATATTGCAGTGTAGTGTGTATGTAGTGTGTTGTGTAGTGTCTCGTCTCAATGGTAACGAGGGCGCATACAGAATCACTCTAATTACTATCGAGTTCTACTTGAATAGATACCGTCTTTTCTGACACGTGTATACTTTGCCCCTAATGATGTGTAACGTAATTTAGGAGGAATGAAAATAGCGTTGAATATTTGTAGAATAGTACCTGGATTAATTTCTGGTAAATCATGTTTTTTTGTCAATTATATTTAGATACGAATTACATAATGATGAAATATGAATAATATTTTTCGATCTTACGAACATAATAATAAAAAATATGATCTGGTTATTTAAATGACGGGGTTTTCGTTACCTGAAAACACGGATAAAACGACATTTTCTAAAAACGAATCTTAGCTAGATCAAGTTATCGCCGAAGCCCCTGCATGTTTCCGACATTAAGATTATATTATAAGCGATAAGGCCGTTGAGTGTGTAGTGTATATTTATTTATTTTATAGCGTAACAAATAAAATAAAGCAACAGCGTAAAAAATAATTTTCAAAGTTGAACGTTAGTAATATTGCGAAGAGCATTTGATATGAGAGCATTAAAGGGTCGACAAATTAAATTTTTCTATTGGAATTCCTGGCGTCGAAACGACCTTTCGCTGAGGGTATTTATTGACAGCTCGTAAATAACCGATAGATTTTCATTTAGTAAACAATTTATAACTATATGTTATTTATTTTTCCTTTTCATAATATATTTTTTATTGTTTTATAGTTTTACACGCGTACGTCCCCGCACGGGGAGATGTTTGCATTGATCTTACAAGTTTCTGTTTCGGTCTGAGCGTTTGTCCTTGTGGGTCTCCCCACCGTGCCACAGAGAGCACGTTAGGCTGTCGGTCCCGGTTGTTATGATAACATCTGATAATAACCGTTACCTCTTGAGAAGTAAATTGCTCTTATCAAATAAGTTACCCGTTCGCCCTTAGGGGTTCCGGAGGTCAGATGGCAATCGCTCCGTGTAAAAACTAGTAACCTGTCAAATCCGGATAAGAGTAATAAGCAGACCCTGGGTAAATACTCGTTTAGTACCGGGAATAATTTTTTTTTTTTTATGTTAGAAGTTGGCAAACAAGCATACGGCCCACCTGATGGTAAGTGGCTGCCGCAGCCTATGAGCGCTTGCAGCACCATTAGTAGGTGCCACTCGCGCGTTGCCAACCTCGAGATATTAGTTCTTAAATCTCGTTCGCCCAGTAATTTCACTAGCGTACAATGCCCTTCAAACTGAACACAGTAGTGCCTAAGCACTACTATTTGGCGGCAGAATATTGGACACTGCGGTGGTACCTACCTAGCCGGCCTCTTGCAACAAAAAGACCTACCACCAGTGTAATAATGCTAAGAAGAAGAAGATTTTTATTGTTTTGATGTTGTTGGATAAGGAATTTTAACGGTAGTAAAGCCTTGCCTTGCCGTCTCCCACATCCTCTGCTCTTTTCCTTTTTTCCCTTCTCATTGCTGCCTTCCTATACCTTGGGTTGACAAGGCGCATGTTGATGCCCATGATACTTCAAGTATCACGAGGGTTCATAGGTTGCGGTGGCTGCTTTGCATCAGGTGGGCCATACGCTTGTTTGCCAATCGTCATGACATAAAAACTTACATAAATTACATGTATCAATCAATTCACTACAGCTAAACCAATTTACACCATTGTGTGTAACAGTTTGCGTAATAACTTTGTTTTAAACCACGCATTATAACTATTACACGCAAAAAATCCGTAGACCACGAAAATGGATAATTTGACTCTTAAATAACCACACTAAATTATCATATTATATAAACTAGCTAGTGTATTTTCTATAATATTTTTGTTACAAGATTATTTTTTTATTTCTTGATGACGTTGTAGCAGAGTTTCCTGTCTTGGTGTGTTTGTCCTTATTCCGGTGTGTGTTTCCGGACCTTCGACAAATGATATCGGTATCCTAATGGGTTCAGTGTGTAGCGTTTTTTTATATTAGGATTAATCGCTTTAAATAAACTTTATCATGTAACAAAATGTTTAATAGGTTTTTATTACAGGATTTTATTTTTGTATTCATGGAATAGGAGGAAGGAATATTAGCGCAATAGGAGGAAAGGGAGACTGCTGTCCCACCCTGGACGTTGTGAAATACTCAGAAATTGAAGAATATACTACATTCAGAACTATATATAATATATAATAAATAATAAATAAACACTGCACACTCAACGGCCCCCATTAGTATAGTGATATCCTGTGTCCAGTGGGTCCAGAAACATATACAAAGACAAGGACAAATACACCCACACCGGAAAATATGCTTGCATGGTCAATACAAACATATTATGCGACGTTTAAGGCAGGTTCGCTGCCGCTGGGCCACAACGTCGTTAATATATTATTTTGACCCCCTCTACGCCCTAAATTAAGATTTTGCTATTGAAAATCCTGGCTACGCCCGTGTTTGTATTTATATTTTAACAATGCCAAAGGTTCGGATATAATAATATGAAAGTCGTAAAGGGTCCTGGCTTAGGGAAAGACCGTTTGTGAAAGACCAACACGGTTAATACCTTAACTATCAATCTTACGGCTTTTATAATTAATCTCGGAAGGTCTGACCACCAAATCCAAGTATGCTTTAAAAAGACATAAGGGTTACGTAACATATTGTTGATAACCCTTGAAATTTTTTCTTGTTTAATTCATTAAATAATTAATATATCATTATACTGTATCTCGGAGATATTTTTCCCATATTTATGTAGATTATACTTTATGCGTTGTATCTGCCTTGGAGCCCCGCATCGCCTATAGGCCCCGCGTCATGAGATTTTTTGTTAATTATGATTTGGGATTGCATGTCCGATTTTATATGTAATTTAGTAAAAAAATAGCAAACTGAAAAATCTATTTACATTATCATAGAAAAATAATTTAGGAGTTAAAAAGTGTAAACGAGCCCAGAGACCTGTATTGCCTTGAGGCCGTAACATAGTTAATCCAGACCAGTAGATAAAAAAATTAAATATAAATTAGAATTAGATATTTATCACGAGAAGAAAGGTGAACAATGGAAGTAACATAGACTACACATTAGGGTGTCTGTGTTATTTTTGTTGACTGTTTTATTTAACGAGAATGTGACCAGTAAATCCGTAACTCATTGTCTTTGACGTTACTACTAGTGACTAATTGTATGTTGCCCACACAAAGAAGAAGGCGAAGAAGAAAATGAGGAAGTGATGGAGAAGATGAGAACTAGAGCCTCCAATACTTCGAACGAACTCCTAATTACGTTAAATATTCTTTATTCTGTCACGAACAAGCCGTCAGTCAAGGCACGCGTAGTTATAAAAAAATTAAAGCTATTTCGATATAACTAAGGCAAATTTCTATATAGAAACTTTTATACAGTACAGAAAGTTATGCATGAAGCAAATCTCTGTACGTAAAGTAAAATCGAATCAGTTACTTAACTCAGCTAAAATTTTACTGCTCAAAGTTTCTTAGTATCCATTATAATATTCTCATTGTATTATTTTTTAAACTTCTACAGAAGTTTTAAGAATAATCATGCAAATTATATTATATTAGCGACCCGCTCCGGCTTCGCACGGGTATAAAATATATAACCTATGTCATTCACTGAAAAAATGATTAAAATCGATCCGGTAGTTTTGATTTATTCATTACTGCCCGTGGCCCGCACGCGTTAAATGTAATTATTTACGATATCACATTAGAACCCTCAAAAATAATAACAGTATTTCTCCACTGTTTGATGGATGTTATTATACATTTAAACCTTCCTCTTCAATCACTCTATCTATTAAAAAAATCGCATCAAAATCCGTTGCGTAGTTTTAAAGATTTAAGCATATATAGGATATAGGGACAGAGAAAGCGACTTTGTTTTATACTATGTAGTGATGATATAAGGCGCATGGCGTAGTGTCTACAGCTATAGAACCTATTTAATACCTTTGATTAGATCGACAATAACAATAAAAAATGAAAAGCTGTCATTCTAACGAAATCACATTGATGGTAGCACGACGGTTACTTCAGTATTCCTCATGCAGAAAATCATTATCGTACCACATAAAAGATGAATCGTTGAAATCTGACGCAGTAGTTAAAATGATGTGCAATTTGTTTTGTTATCTAGTAAAGTGATTAAAAGCATTATTGATTATAATAAGTTGTTCATAAAGTTAACCTACTTAAACCTACAGAAATGGTGGATGAAATTGATAAAGGCTATCTTTAGCTATATATTAATGTGATTTCTTTTCGTAGCTATAATGTTCAAAGATATTTTTAATATGACCAGCATTATTTGCGGCTCCGTAAAGTTATTAAGTATTATTTTTAGTGACCGACCGAAATTTCGGTTTCGGTTTCGGTTTCGGCCAGTTTCGGCCAAAAATCTAGTTTCGGCTTTAGTTTCGGTTTCGGCCAAAATATAGCCGAAACTTTCGGCCTCGCCGAAACTTAAGTGTTCGTGAGTTTTCGTGCGTTGTTCGGTAAACTTCGCAGCCAACTCGTGACCGCTCGCTGACGCGGCCAAAAATCTCCAGAAATATATTGTATTAGATTGATCTTTTAAATATTGTGAACACAACGTATTACTAGTTAGTTATGTACCTAGTATATCTAACTACAAGTTGTTTCTTTTTTAAGTTTACTCCCAATAGTAAGTCCTGTATATTCATGACAAATAAAATGGTTATGACTTAAATGAATTTTTAGTTTTTATTTTATTTAACTCTATTTAATTGTCTATATTATATACAGTGGTGGTCAACTAATTAAGGACATTGGTATAATAAGAGTAACATTTATTTATATTTTCCGTAATTTCAGTTTACTTTAATTATGAAATTTTGGAATGGATTGTAATTAAAAATAACAAAATTCAACTTTACTTCTTCCTTCGGTGCTCATATAACTCTGGACAAATAAATAGGGACACTTAAGAAGACATTACAAATAATGAACGCAGAATGTAATGGAAGAAAAAAATGTACATTTATTATTAAATTCATCTAAAAGCAGTTTTCTATAAAAATCAACATGAAATGTGATTTCCATTATTAGCTATAGCCATATCGACATCGGCGCGGCATCGACTCGATCAAATAATGACAAGTTTCGTTAGTAAAGTTCTTCTAGGCGTCTTTGGAACTACTATAGAGTTGGTTTAAATTTCCAGTTTGTTGTACCACAAATATTCCAAAGAATTCATTTCTAGGCTATTGGCAGGCCAATCTAATAGTGATAGTAGTTCACCGGCTAGAAATCATTTAATAAACAGTGAAGTATATTTTGGATCGTTTTTGTGTTAAAGCGCCCATGTAACTTCGCCACTAAGTTCTAGTCCAAATATTTCTCTTTTAATAATTACAGAGCCCACAAAGGGAACTTTTTATAAAGCTATTACCAGTCTGCGATCTAATTTTCTTTCTTGGTTTCTCTCTTTATAGGTTAGAAAATATTGCACAGCTTTGAAAACCATACTTTTGAAGCAAATCAAATGATAAGCTATTTTACGGTATGGCCATTTATGTTGTGATAAAATTGTTTTCGCTTGATCGTTTCACAGCTTAAATAAGTGACCCATGTTTAAGTAATAAATTGTGATATTAATTTTAGAAATCAAAACTAAAAACTAAAGAATGACGCCAAATAAAAATACAAAGGCTTTCCGCCTTTGTATTTCAGGTTTATTTTTTAAAAATTGAAAATAAAACACGAATTCTTGCTGTCCTTAATTAGATAGTCAGCCAATAAATGACCATTTTCGTTGCGAGAGATTTCTTTTTAAATAACCCACCATAACATATTCTTAGCTTCGAAAAAGTACACAACATTGAACAGTATACTTTATAACAAACAGTATCTCATAAAATTAAACTTTTAAAATATTTAACCAAATTATTTTCCGTTCCTAATTAGTTGACTACGAATGTATACATGCAAATAAATGTTAAAAAACTTGAAATTCAAATTTCAGTAAAAAAAACGTAATTTTAAATATTTTTTAAAAGTTTCGGTTTCGGTTTCGGTTTCGGCCGAAACTGAGAGGGAGGCCGAAAGTTCGGTTTCGGTTTCGGTTTCGGCTGAAAAACCAGTTTCGGTCGGACCCTAATTATTTTCATAATGATCTTATTGGATAGGTAGTGCCCGCACAAATCATTATCATTTTTTTTTTAAATAATCATATTAATCCGACCAATGGACTAACGGGTATAAGAACAGAAGAACTTTGTTTTCAAAAATCATTAAAAAAATATTTTCTTACCAACTATTTACATAATAGTAAATATCACAATATATTTTATTTCTTACTTTTCACGTAATGAATTCAGGATTTTAACTTATTCTTTAAGAAACTAAAACTAAATCATATGTACATTTGTTTTTTTTTTTATTGTATCCATAATTTAGTTTCAAAAATTCCAAAACCATTTAATTTTACGACAATTAATTAGTCTGTCAAAACTTAAGTTACAACATTATTCTTCGAAATCGGGCGAAACATGACATGCATTAATACACCATTAATCTATCCTAAAGACAACGCGAAATAACAAAACTTTATTTGTTAGGGGTTTGGGGAGACCTTCTGTATCTTAAGCCTGGATTACACCGTTCGTGGCCGGACAGTCATTTGGATCAACCCATCTATCACTCTAAATACCTTTATCTTTAATAATTTATTCAATGGCTTTTTTAGCCACAAAATAGACATATTGTTTATAACTCCACTATTGTTATTTCAATAGATGGTACTAGTAGTATTTTAAATTGTGCTGACTATGACTCACTCACTATGTAAATAAAACTTCTTTTCTGCTGATGAACTCGATTTATTAACATTGTCTCAGATTACTTATACTACACAAGTGAACCAAACGTAAGCGCGATTTAAAATACTACTAGTACCATCTATTGAAATATTATAGAAAAAGAAGACATAAATTGAAAATTCATATGAAGAATATTATAACAAAAAGTTCTTATATGATTAAAATATACATTTTTATATGAAAATAAAACATGAAAAAGTTCTTATATAATTAAATAAATATACATTTTAGACATTCCGCCCACCAAGAACTTGTTCTTTCAAAGGATTAACATTACAACAAAACAACTTGAAATTAAACAAAATGAAAAAGATTACCGCCCACCATGACATACTAAAATTAAAAGAAAAACATATAAACACAAAAGCTAATTCACAGAATCACGTTTTGGTAAAAAACAAAGTTTGTTACAAGCTCTTTTAAGAAGACCATTCTTGGTTCTAACCGTAACGACACGTGTGATGTTATCTTTCCCGGTGTGCTTCTCTTCAATTTTACCAAGTAACCACTTAGCTGGTGGCAAATTTTGGTCTTGAATAATGACAACATCACCAATCTCTGGCTCGGATCTCTTTGATGTCCATTTGAATCATTGGTTTAGTGTTACCAAATATTCAGCTGACCACCGTTTCCAGAAATCATTTAACATTTTTTGTAAAAGCTTCCATCGTTGTAGGCCTGTGACATTAATTCTGGAATAATCTTCATCGGGAATTGTAATCAACGGTTCACCAATAAGGAAATGACCAGGTGTTAGTGGTAAGGGGTCATCAGAGGTATCACTCATTTGATACAATGGTCTTGAATTCAAACAAGCCTCTATCTGCGTCAGTACCGTAGCAAGTTCCTCGTATGTTAGAGTACTCTCACCTATAACTCTCTTTAAATGATTTTTTGCAGATCGTACGCCGGCCTCCCAAAGTCCTCCAAAATTTGGTGCTTGAGGTGGTATATAGTGCCACGTTGTACCTTCATTCGATAATAAAGTTCTTATTTCCTTAGGGAAGTCAGATACTGCCTTATTAAACATTAGTTTCAATTCTTTGTCAGTGCCCACAAAATTGGTACCATTATCACTGTACAAATCCTTGCAGTAGCCTCGTCTGGACACAAATCTTCGAAAGGCTGCTATGAAACCTTCGGTACATAAGTTAGTTACAGCTTCTAAGTGAACGGCGCGAGTGACCATGCAAATAAAAACACAAATATAGCTCTTGTACGACTTGGAACCACGTCCTGGCGCGAATCTGATATTTATGAAACCAGTGAAATCTACTCCCGTAGACTTAAATGCTCTCTCTGGTTTTAATCTTACTGATGGGAGTTGACCCATAAATGGATTTCTCTTCTGTCGTGAATATCTGAGGCATGTAAGACAATCTCGGTAACATTTCTTAACATGATTCCTTGCTCTTAATATCCAATATTTTGATCTTAAATAGTTCAACATTGATAGTGGACCGCCATGTAGAGTTTTCAAATGTGCCTCTAGAATGATTAATTTCGTAAGATGACTTAGACCAGGTAATATAATAGAATGTTTCATATCATAATTTTCTTGGGATTGTTCTATACGACCACCGACTCTTAGAATACCATTTTCATCAAAAATAGGACAGAGAGTATGAAGGTTACTAGATTTTGATATAGATCTGTTCGATTTTAACATGTGAATTTCATCCTTGAAGTGGAATTTTTGAGTTTCTTTTATACAAATGAGTAAAATGATGTCCATTTCGTCTGTAGTAACGTTTTCTGGTTGAACTCTTGCCCTTTTTGGTATCTTCCATAACAAAACTCTTCTACAATAAGATAATACTCGCAATAGTCTTTGTAAATTCGAAAACCTTGTCCACAAGAATTCTTCCTTTAATTGAACTACAGTGCTCATATTTCTAACGGATCTTTGTTCCTCCATAGTTATAAAATCTCTGGATTCATATAACTCGTACTGTTCAGCCTTTCTTAGCCAAACTGGACCAAACCACCATAAATTATGATTCTTTAAATCTTCAGCACGAACACCTCTCGAAGCACAGTCAGCTGGATTATCCTTCGAGTTGACATGACTCCATTGATCTCGATTCAGAATCGTCAATATTTCTGACACTCTATTGCTGACGAATGTCGTCCAACGACTTGGTTCGCCGTATATCTATGCTAATACCACAGTAGAATCAGACCAAGCTCTTAATTTTTCTTTTGGAATGTTAAGAACTTGCGATACTTCAAAAATTAATTGAGCTGCAAGTAGAGCTGCACATAGTTCCAGTCGTGGAATTGATAATTCTTTCTCCGCTGGTGCAACTCTAGTTCTTGCCGTGATCAAATGCACTCTGATGTTCCCTATCTCATCTCTACTTTTCATATATACTGCAGCAGCGTAAGCAGCTTGTGAAGCATCAGCAAATACGTGTAGTTCTACGTAATCACCACGTTTAACATGCAACCATCTGGGAATCTTCAACTCATGTATATTAACCAAATCTCGTCGAAACTCAAACCACTCCTTCAACAAGTCAGATGTGAGATTATCATCCCATTGTAAACCTGATTTCCAAAGCTTTTGCATATAAATTTTGGCAGTTATTATGATAGGCGCAATCCATCCCAGTGGATCGTATAATCTCGCTATGTCTGACAGCACTTTTCTCTTCGTTATGGATACATCTGATTCAGGTAATTGATGTAAGTATTCAAAATTATCTGTATTCTTATTCCAACTAATTCCTAGCACTTTAACCATATTATTTTCCTTAAAAACAAATGATTTATTCGAACTCTGTTTATCAACTTTGATGTAATTGAGCAACTCCTCGCTATTTGAGCACCACTTTTGTAAGTTAAAACCTCCAGCTTTCATCATTTTGTTCATTTCTTCATATAGTTCTATAATCTCATTTTCGGTCTCGCCCCCAGTTAATAAGTCATCCATATAGAAATCTTCTAAAGTAATTTTGGCCGCTATAGGATAGTTGGCCTATATCATCTATAGCTAATTGTTGTAGACATTTAACAGCTAAATATGGAGCGCAGGAGGTACCAAACGTGAGTCTCACAAGTTTGTAGCATTCTATTGGTTTTCTTGCATCAAATCTCCACAATATTCGCTGGCAATCTGTGTCATCGTCATGTACACGAATTTGTCTGTACATTTGTACAATATCAGCTACAACACAGTATCTATGAAGTCTCCATCTCATTAAAATATGCCTAAGATCTTGTTGAAGCTTAGGACCTATAATGAAACAACTATTTAATGAAACATTATTAGATCCTTTACAAGACGCGTCGAAGACACATCGCACCTTGGTAGTCTCTTTGTCTTCTCATACAACGGCGTGATGAGGAAGATAAAAAATTCTCGGATTAGTATTTGTATCAGTAACTTTAATCATATGACTTTGAGTAATGTAATCTTCTATCACTTTCTTATAATCTTCATAAAAAGTTGGATTCTTTGTTAGTTTTCTTTCAAGTAATTTAAATCTTCGAAGTGCAATATCTTTCGTTTCACCCTCGAAACAGAGCGGATTTTCTTCTTTGAAAGGCAATCTCACAACATATCGACCTTCATTATCTCTTGTTGTTGTCTTTTTAAAAAACTCTTCACATATCATCTCCTCTTTTGTCATTTTCTTCACCATACTGTCAGGTCCTCTTTCTATCTCCCAAAATTTAGTTAAAAGTTGATCCTCTTTTACTTGTAGATGAAGATTGATGATTCTAGGATTTGAATTATTGGTCTTATAAATTCTCCCTGATACGATCCAACCTAAATGCGTGTTCTGTGCAATGAGGCCACACTTAGAGGGATGCTTCTTAAGACCCATTAAAATTATTTCGCTAAGAATATCAACGCCCAAAATAATATCAACTTTACTTGGTACTCCGAATTGGGGATCTGCCAGTGATAAACTCTCAATTTCTGGCCAGTCCGTGATTGAAGTTATATTATTGGGTAAGAAAGAAGTCAGCGTGTTCAATACAAATGCATCTACTTGCATTGAAAAAGAATTGTATCGTGACTCTAGTATAAATGACACTGAATGTTTTGTACGTGTCTTGCCATCTCCGACTCCTGCTATAATACCATTTACTGACGTACGTTTGAGGCCGAGGGCTTGAACAGTAGCTTCGTTTATGAATGATGCCTCGGAACCTTGATCAATAAGAGCACGTACGACTTGATAATAGCCAGTTTTTGATTTTATTTTGACAACAGCTGTAGCTAATAAAACTTCTCCACGTGTCTCCTGTGCAAAATGAGTTGATATCTTAGTTTCTCTCTCAACCGCCGTGCTAAGCTCCTTTGACTCATTAGGAGTTGATTCCGGTTTTTTCTCAAGATGCAACAAAGAGTGATGTCGCTTTCCACAACGTCGACAACAAGTTGATTGACGACAGAACTTAACAGAATGATTATGACCTAAGCAATTGAAACATAGTCCCCTTGATTGTACAAATTCACTTCTTTCTTCGGGAGACTTGTTAGCAAATTGCTTGCATTGAAATAGAATGTGTGATCCAGAACACATAGTGCAGTTATAGTTACGCGAAGTAGCTCCATTCTTCTCATAAGTGTTATGAAACGATTTTTGTTTAACTAATTGCCTTGAAGGATTTATCATCTCTAATGTTCTGAAGCGTGTTTCTATAAACTGAGTTAAATCATTCCATGTTGGTAAGCCTTCTGATTCTGACTGACTAACATGTACTTCCCACTGTTTTCTAGATTCTTGGTCTAACTTGGAAACAACTAAATAAATTATGAATAAGTCCCAATTTTCAACCTTAATGCCTAAATTGTTAAGGGATTTTAGACAAGAGGTAGTAGTATCTAAGAGTTGTTTCAAGGCAACCGCTGATTCAGCCAACACATTCTTTTGAGAAAACAGCTTCTTCATAATCTCATTAGTATTATATCTTAAATTGTTGTATCGTTTACTCAACATTTTCCAAGCTTCAGAGTAGTTAATTTCTGTTGTAGATAAATTCTTCAGAAGGTTAGCAGGTTCTCCGGAAAGACTGGTCTTTAGATAATGCAATTTTTGCACACCACTCAAAGTTCCATTTTCGTGAATAAGAGATACGAACAGATCATAGAAAGTTTGCCATTCATCATAACCACCAGAGAACGTTGGCAAATTGATCTGAGGCAATCGAACTTCAAATGAATTCATTGGCTGAGTGGTTGAAATTTTCTTTGAACTTGATGACGAAATTTGCTCTAGATCATCCTTCAATTTCACCTTGTATTCAAAGTAGATATCATCATATTTATCAAAGATTTCATTTCGAAAGTAATTCAACTTTATTTTATCTCCAACTGTCACTTTGGATACTATCTCAGAATGTTGTTCAAAGAAAATCGTATATAGTTTCTCTAAATGCTCCAATTTCGCTTCTATAAATGACTTAGTAATTCTTTCCTTCGGCGATTTTTTATAGTTTCGCAAAGCCTTCTGTAGATTTTCTAATTGATCTTCTTGTTTTAAACAAATCGACAAAGCCAAATACAAGTCCAAAATTTTCGCAATTTTTCTAAGTGTTTTCGAATATGATATAATTTCACAAGTCTATCGAGAATATTCTAAGTTCTATTTTATACGAAATATTCTACGTCTTTAAGCGTTTCACTCACTTCAGGGGAACTAACGAGTCCATTAATTCCGCTCCTTTCCGCTCCTTTCCCGGGTTTCGGCACCAGAATGTTTATAACTCCACTATTGTGCTGACTATGACTCACTCACTATGTAAATAAAACTTCTTTTCTGCTGATGAACTCGATTTATTAACATTGTCTCAGATTACTTATACTACACAAGTGAACCAAACGTAAGCGCGATTTAAAATACTACTAGTACCATCTATTGAAATATTATAGAAAAAGAAGACATAAATTGAAAATTCATATGAAGAATATTATAACAAAAAGTTCTTATATGATTAAAATATACATTTTTATATGAAAATAAAACATGAAAAAGTTCTTATATAATTAAATAAATATACATTTTAGACACATATAATACGACGAATAAAACATTTGATACGACTTGGGAACGGCAAGGCAAGGTCGGCAAAGCACCTGCATGCCCTCTAGTGTTGCAGATATTCATGGACGGCGGTGATCGCTTAACAACAGGTGAGCATCTTGCCCGTTTCCCCACTCCTACATAAAAAACAAATAAGATCGAGGAAGTGGACGCGGGCATAATAATATCGACGTGTTGACGCTATAAAAAGAGAACGATTTTAAACGCTTTATTTTCGCGCCGAAAAAAATGAGCGTGCGTTGTATACGTGTCGAAATTACGAAACTTCGTAGTTCCGCAATTGGGAAGAAGAAAAGTTGTAACGAACCGGCCCTAAGCGCCGCAGGTCACGGGTTCGATTTCCGCTCGGAGCATGTTTATATTGACTTTTTGTTTGATTGTCCTTGTGCATGTGTATGTTTCCGGACCCCCGACACAGGATATAACTATCCTTATGGGGGCCGTTGAATGTGTAGCGTTTATTTATTTATTTCAAATTTACTATGTATATTGACCATAACGGCATGTGGATCTGGTCCCGGAAGGTCTGGGTGATCAGCCCGATGGTACCTTATGATTGTATTGTCACCTAATTTACATAGTTGTAAAGTTTCGTATCGATATAATAATTACAAGTATTTAAAAATCGGCTTACAATATTCTATTCATTTACTTACTATTTCTTCATGATAAAATTTTAAAGTAATAGCAGCAGTAATGTCGACGTAAATTCAATTGAATTTTACTCGCAGTCCATCTGCGTTTACAATGAAAATAATTCCAACAGTACTTCATTTCTTTACTATCGTACGTTTTATTAGCAACAAAATTTAAAAATATTAAAAGCATTTGTACTGGTAGTAAACCACATTTAAATATATCTTGGACTATAATGAATCTTTTACACTACTACTAACGGCACTAAAGCCATGCTCTTCCCAGGACAAATGGGTCTATACTCTTACAGAAAATCGGCGAGAGGTAATGGAGTACTGTTGCGTTTCGTACGATGAGTGAGAGCGCTGGAGGCCCAATCTCCCACCCATTATGTTTCCTTTTTTGTTTACCTTTACATTCCTTCCGTCTTATTTCTTGCGTTGGCAACCCGCATGTGATACATCAAGTCATACATCAGACGGACCGTATGCTGCCTTGCCAACCGTCATAAAAAAAAAGATATAGATATGTAGTCTAAACATATAAGGGAAGGTATAAGTTTGGAAGTGTTGTGTGATTGATTGATTTATGAGAATAATGGCGGAGCAGAGAATATGGCGAAAATGGTGTACGGTAGCAGAGCCTACCTCGAAAAAATTCAAATATAATATTCTTACGAAGTTATCTAATATTTACTATATAATAGTAACAAAATACTGAAATATAATATAAATAATATCTACATATAGAAATTACTATAATACTTCGGTAAGGATAGTGTATTTGAATTTTTATGAGATAGGCAGTGCCTACTATTGCTTATTTTTTTTTTTTATGTTAGAAGTTGGCAAACAAGCATACGGACCACCTGATGGTAAGTGGTTGGCGTAGCCTATGAGCGCTTGCAGCACCATTAGTAGGTGCCACTCACGCGTTGCCAACCTCGAGATATTAGTTCTTAAATCTCGTCCGCCCAGTAATTTCACTAGCGTACAGTCCCTTCAAACCGGAACACAGTAATGCCTAAGCACTACTATTTGGCGGCAGAATATTTGACACTGCGGTGGTACCTACCTAGCCGGCCTCTTGCAACAAAAGACCTACCACAAGTGTGACTGATTGCACTGGTGGAATAATCTCTGCTGTGACAGAGGTTATCCCAACAGCGGGCGATGGGGTCGTCACATCCCGACGCCGGGAAAATTTTTTGCCTATATGTAATGCACGCCACTAGGTGTACCTATACTCTGTCTATGGGTGTTAATGTTCAGAGTGCTTGCGGTCTTGTCATTTCAAATTTAATTTTATCGATCGATCTCTTTCATTCAACATAATTATATTATTTTTTTTAATTATTTATTTAAAATCAGGCGACAAGGCACATACATATATACCTTGCAAACTAACATACATACCTAAATGTAACACCGCATAACAATATATACAATAAATCTAATACCGGCGTCGGGATGTGACGACCCCATCGCCCGCTGTTGGGATAACCTCTGTCACAGCAGAGAATATTCCACCAGTGCAATCAGTCACACTGGTGGTAGGTCTTTTGTTGCAAGAGGCCGGCTAGGTAGGTACCACCGCAGTGTCAAATATTCTGCCACCAAATAGTAGTGCTTAGGCATTACTGTGTTCCGGTTTGAAGGGCACTGTACGCTAGTGAAATTACTGGGCGGACGAGATTTAAGAACTAATATCTCGAGGTTGGCAACGCGTGAGTGGCACCTACTAATGGTGCTGCAATCGCTCATATGCTACGGCAACCACTTACCATCAGGTGGTCCGTATGCTTGTTTGCCAACTTCTAACATAAAAAAAAAAAAAAAAAAAAAAAAAAGAACAACATAACACTGGAAATCTTTTTATTCACGTATCCCCACTTTCCCAATATCTACGGTAGACTATTCCCTATATGTACGTAAGTCGAGTTTTGTTCAGTAAATGAAAACGGTTTGCAACTTTGCGTTTTAAAGGCCCAAAGCATGGCTATGCAAGTGGTGTCCACTATCTACTATTACTAAGTCTACAGTACCTACTAGATATTTATCACAGCATATTTTATTTTCTATTATAGATAAATCAGTATAGATACTCTATATCACGTATCCGTGATAATCTACTTTAATCCCTTAGTTGACTCATACAATGTTGCTATAACCCCTAAGGTCGCTTACAATACTCCAAACAAACATCGGACACAATTATCGGTCTTAAAATATAAAATTTTTTAGTAATGTTTAGTAATATCCAATTCTTATAAGTAAACTAGTATAACCCGCTACTTCACCTACTTAGATTAAGACTTGAACTTATTTCTATAATTTGAATGAATGAATGAATGAATGAATGAATGAATGAATGAATGAATGAATGAATGAATGAATAAATGAATGAATCACTGAAATGTTTTTGCGATAACAACACAGAAGAAAACAAAAAAATAGAAAACTAAATAAAATAAAACACACAACACAATAAAACTAAATAAAATAAAACAAAAGTAATGTAGTGTAGTAGTAAGTATTAATAATGAAAAATTTAATATTATAATATAGAGGACGATCCTTAACAGCACTCTATCCGTCATCTATTACACTATGTAAATCTATACAACCATGAAACAATATTGAATTACATGATCCGATTCGTCGTCCGATATGTCGTCGGATCACTGCACAATGCAGCCGCAATCACACCATAGTTTTAAATAAATCACATTACAATAATCACTGGCAAACCAATGGCAAACGATATACGAGTTCATATTTCACACGAAGCCAGACAAAACCACTTCGCCATATAAATTACAAACTTTCGCACTTTCGAGAGCGCTTCGGAAAGTCCAACTTTGATATAGTCGAAGTTATTTGTCGACACTTTGAATAGCGCAGCTGTTGATTGGAGTGCTACTTGTTATATTTTGTATGCCTCAAATGATTTTATTGCAATAGAATTTTTTTTTATGATATGACGCCTGATGGTAACCTTCTATAAACGCTTGCGATACTTGAAGTATCACATGCGCTTTGCCAACACAAGGGATAGAGGCGAAACACAGTCGGGGATTAGACCAACGACACTCACACTCATCGCACGAAACGCAAAAGTACTGGTACATTTATTTTAGGCGGATTGGTTCCTCATACAAACTTTTCAAAATCGTCAAGATATATTTTTGGGACAAAAAGCATATGTCTTTCACTAAGGTCCCATGTATTTCTGTGCTAAAACTCATTAATTATGTTTAGGCGGTGTAATCCTGTAGTCGTTTAAATTTTTATACAATTTTATGTGCATATTGGGTGGGTCACAGCTAGTTTGTTATAATATTTGGTTCCTAAAAGAGATCTAGCAAAATTAGAATTCCAAGCATTTTTATCGGAAAAATATTCCTCTAACGAGTTACATATTTATCAAGTTTATTTTTTATGTAGATTTGAAACTTGATTATTGGCTTTATTATTATAAAAATCGAACCTCAGTATTCACATCTCCGTAATAATAAAGTATTTTCCGTCAACTTTCCCCGAGACCGCGGTAGTTTTATGTAATCATTCACATTTTACGTCACAACCACGAGATCGAACCGGTGAAGCGGAAAATGTTAAACAGGCTTAAAGAAAGTATCTTTGCAGGGCTGTGTGCATTTGAAAATAATCATCGTACCACCATAGAATATTTTTTTTTTTTTTGTTATTATTAGTATTTTTGTAGCGGCAATAATAATACACATACTCTGAAAGTTTCAACTCTAGTTCGTGAGATACAGCCCGCTGAGAGATGGACGGACAGCTAAGACATAGTAATACGGTTATGGTTAGAAACCTTTATGCGGTCATCCATCCATAGATAAACCACAGCTAAAACGACTAAATTAACCTATGAGCGCACCTGGCTCGTCTTGATATTTTTGATGAAGGTTTTCAAAAATGGATCTATAAAAACTGTTTTGTATTAGACAACCCTGACATATTTATTTGGCTATGAAAGATTTTTACTGTATCTTACATAAATGCTCCATTTTCGTAAATTGCTGGAGGTAAGTGAGGCAGCTGATGTCTTTCCACATAAACTTCGAACCCACTTATAGTGTAGGAACATATCGTTTTTGATACTTAAGATTCTACGTCTAGCTTGTTACTGCGGCTTCACTCGAGAAGAAGAAAAAAATATCTTAATTTACCTAAAAATCTTATATATAATTCTCGTGTCGCGGTGTTTATTACCAAACTCCTCCGACACGTCTCGACCGATTTCTATGAATTTTTTTGTGTCAACATTTATTTTTTACACCCCTAAATGTTGTTAAAAGGGTGGTCCACCCCAAAAATTTTATGTTTGTTTTTAGAACATTTTTTTTAAATAGCGATATTAGCAATTCAATAATTTTCACAGGTGTCACTTCTGTTCACAATTAGACTCAGTTAGGGGACGCTGCTATCGGGTCCCAGATTTTTTTAGAGACAGGAAAACGTCTGCAGGGCCATTAGTTTGATATAATAATACTAACGTTTATATATAAAATATCAGATATTTCTACTTCGTAAAGGAAGACTTCTCCACCTATAAGGATAGTTAGATCCTGTGTCGAGAGTCAGGAAACACATACAACCATAAACAGAGTGAATGGGAAATACAAACATCAGTTCCGAGTGGGAATAGAACCCCCGAGTTGTTTTGTCTAAAAATATCTGAGGCGGATGTTGTAAATGAATTATTTTGTACCAAAATTTAAAAATATAATAAATAATAATAGTAGCTTTCAAACTTCGACAGAAACTTTAATCAAAGTGTAATTTTTCATTCCTATCAAGCTATAAATTTAATTTCAAAAATTAAAACGTGCAATATTTTTACTAAGAAATTAAAAATAGTAAAATCCATCGTCATATACGAACAAAACACGAAAATGGAACGAACGAAAAACGAAAATAGAAGGGAAATACATCGATATTTAAAATGTACTCGTTCATCGGAAAGACGTCCGTATTTCTCTTTAAACTTTCAAGATAATAAAGCCTGAACAAAAAGGGCGGGAACAATGAGCGCAATCAGGAGGAAACGCGGGACATGATGCTAAATTTTATCGAGAAAATGTTTACATGAGTTACATAACTATCGAAATATTGCAAAGTTTCAACTAAAATTATTGCTGACAAAAGCGCGGGAAACTTCGCGTTGAAAGGTTGCATTATTTCTTAAAACAATAAAAACTTGAAACTGGCTGATGCACAATCTTTGCCAAAATACTCTTGTCTTGAACAAGATAGTAGGTAGGTAGAAAAAAATAGTTATTCCGTTTTTTTACATTTAAAACAGTCTTTTTTAATATTATTTTTTTGCAGCAAACCATCATCCTACAGATTTTTACCTTAAAATTTATGAACAACGAAATGAAGCTATTTTTTTTTTTTTTTTTTTTTTTTTATGTTAGAAGTTGGCAAACAAGCATACGGCCCACCTGATGGTAAGTGGCTACCGCAACCTATGAGCGCTTGCAGCACCATTAGTAGGTGCCACTCGCGCGTTGCCAACCTCGAGATATTAGTTCTTAAATCTCGTTCGCCCAGTAATTTCACTAGCGTACAGTGCCCTTCAAACCGGAACACAGTAGTGCCTAAGCATTACTATTTAGCGGCAGAATATTGGACACTGCGGTGGTACCTACCTAGTCGGCCTCTTGCAACAAAAGACCTACCACCAGTGTGACTAGTGTATTCCCAAACTATCAAGTTTTCCCTTTACAATAAAAAAATCTGCAAAATAACAGTATTTTTCAGATAAAACTAGGCACTATAAAAGTTATGTCGAATGTCGATAAAGCAAAAATAAAAACGTCCGAAATCCACAGACCTATCAACATAATATAGAATCATTTTCTTACATCTCCGAACCGTATCCATAGGGCCCTAATAAATTCTATGAATAGACACATCCATAGAGCATAGAATCCACCATTCACGTCTGGATTTCAACGTCTTCGAACGACAACAGCGTTTCGAAGGCACGTGACCTGATTACTGACGGAAGCTGTCAGTTGTCTATGATACCAAAAAGGTCATAGGTGCGGCCCATTCTGCTTAAGAATAATAAACCTTATTTATATTACTATTGAGTATTAAATTCATGGATAATAGTCACCCCACATTTGCTTTATTGTTCGTTCTGAGGGCGCCGTCACACTTCTGTAATAGAAGTACATTGTTTACTTTGCAATTAAATTGTTTAATTTTTTTTTATGTTATCTGTAGGAAACTTTTTTAAAATATAAAATGCAATTATGAAAGGATTGCCTATACATCGATATAGTTATGTTTAATTATGAAACGTATCAGTATTTTATATATATAAATGCACTAACGTTAAAAGCAGGAATAAGAGATTCTTTTTACTTCGCTTAGAAGCAAAAATCAGAGAAAAAAATGTTTTACAGCCTTCTAAAACTGAGGTTAATAACCGACTACAAAGAGGAAGCTAACCATAGCTATTGAATAGAAGAATTGCCGCTTCGTAAACATCACCAACTAAACGAAACGAACTTAGACAGACACTAACTTCATTCGGTTATGTTGTGCAAATTATAACCAAATGAAGTTAGAGTATTAAGCTCCTAATGTACATCGTAGTTCTTAGAGAGGGCGCTGTAGTATTTGCTAATTCAACGGTAAAGTAAATTACTTCGCTCGACCGTACCTATTCTTTACAAATCGATAAGTTTATATATTATTCTACATAGTACAGATATCTCCAGTAGATCTAAGCTACGTAAAGAATAATATCTAATAAGTAAGGCGCTGCATCCATAGAAATCAAAGAATAATCTTGGAAGTCGGTATTTCTTATTTCCTAAAAAATTATAACATCTTTAAGCTAGGAATAACATTTCACCAAACATGTTAACCCGTGATAATGTATCGCGACTCGTGAAATGTGCAGTTAGTGTATTGATGAGTAGTTCTGAATTCCATTTGTGGTCATCATCAGCACTTCATCACACTGAGGTGCTTTTCCAAGTTACTTCAAATTTAAAGCTTGACGCTTTCAAACAAAAAAGTGCTTTCCAAATCAGTCCAACTATCTTCGAGTAATCGAGTAACACACAAAATAAACAGTCGAATTGACTTGCTTGTTTTTAAAAAGTCTGCTAAAAATGAGAGTCGTAAACAAACTGTATTGAATAATATTATTGTTTACTTTTCTAGTATATGCCTTAAGAATTAAATAAAACCACTGAATATAATTAGAATACGCCTCACGTTGATACATCAGAGAAACCGCAACGTCGCAAATTAAGTTCTTGTTATTCTCTAGGTCTACTATTAATATACAATCCTTCTGAATATTATAAATGCGAAAGTAACTCTGTGTCTGTCTGTTTGTCGCGCACGCCAAAACTACTAAACCGATAGAAAATTGGAATTTAGTACACAGATAGTCTAGAGCCTGAGAAAAGGCAAAGGCTACTTTTTGAAGCCAAAAAAGGGTTGAAAAGGGTCGGGGGGGTGTGGTTGACAAATTGTGTCGTAACTTTTAGAGCTAGAATCTTGAAACTTATTTTTTGATATTAATAAATGTAACATTCAAAGTTTGTAAAATCGTTCCGAGTTTGTATTAAAATCGTTATTCAAGCGATTGAAGCCGCTGGCATAAGTTAGTAGAGTATAGACAGACCACTGTCGATGACGTCACTACCTGCGGTCAGGCCTCGCAAGCGCCCTAGTTAGGCTAGCACACATTTAGACGAAAAGTCAAATCGCATATTTTTTGTCACTTTTGGTGGTAAAACACATCATTATAAGCCATTGCATCTATATTTAAATTTACATGTATAATAATATTTCTTAAGTATCTTGTATTGTGATTGTCATTTATGTCCTAACGTATTTAAATTGCAATTTTAGTTTGTTTGTTACATTTTCACGCTTTAACTACTCAACCGACTACCATCAAATTTTGCACAGACATTGTCAGGGGTAAGGAAAAATATATACAGTACATTTCATACAGCCAATAATACTGTTCTCAAGGGACAGTCGGGTAACGGGAAGGAACGAATTTTAGGCGATAAAAATATATTACTCATACCTTTTTTGATTATATTGTAATTTCTGAATATAATTTTGAAGACCAGGCAGACATCGTCGTTTGCAAATGGTAGTTAAGTCGATTTTGAATTATAGTAAGTACAAGCTTCTGCTCGCGGATTCACCCGCATGAATAACGTTTTGCTTTCATCCCCTAACATTTTGACAAACTTTGAATGTAATTTCTGTATGTCAACAGCCTAAAAAATAAGTTTCAAGCTTCTAGCTCTAAAAATTAAAATACTTCCATACAATTTTTCATCCTCCCCTTTCAACGCCTTACAACCATTTTTAACATTAAAAAGTAGCCTATGTCCTTTCTCAGGCTCTAGACTATCTGTGTACCAAATTTTATTTAAATCGGTTCTGTAGTTTTGGCGTGAAAGCGCGACAGACAAACAGACAGAGTTACTTTCGCATTTATAATATTAGTAAGGATTAAACAAAATTTATCTCCGACGCAACCATGATGCACAATTTTTCTATTTTAATTCAATGATGTCAGGATCATGCGACAATATTATTGGAAATGATAGCATCACAGACTATTATAAGTATATTCGTGTAATGTGTCGTTGCCAAATGCAACTTCGGAATTATCGTAACAACAAAGATTTGAGTTTTAAAATAGTGTCGGAAAATAAATAAATAAACGCTGCACACTCAACGGCCCCCATTAGGATAGTAATATCCTGTGTCGGGGCTCCGGAAACATTCACATTGACAAGGACAAATACACCCAGACCGGGAAATATGCTTGCATGGTCAATACAAACATATTATGCTCCGAGCGGGAATCGAACAACGAAATCTAAATAAATAACTCTAAAACTAGCCTAATACGTGTCGGACGCGCAAATTAAGGGTTTAGTACCCTTAGTATACCCTAGTAGAAAAAAATAACAAGTTCCTTGTATGGAAACCCATTTAATTTTTTTATTATTATTTGTTACTATCTTTGCCCGCCTATCGCGTTATGTAGTTTTTGATGACCCCCACGGAAGCCTAACATTTTTCTCGGAATAAAAAGTATTCTCTATGTTAATCCAAGTAATAAGCTATGTGTGTACCAAATTTCATCCAAATCTGTCTAGTAGTTTTTGCGTGAAAGAGTAACAAACATCCATCCATTCATCCAAACCCTCACATTTATAATATAAGTTAGATTATAGCGGCCATAGAAATACACAATCTATGAAAATTCCAACTATTTATCTATTACAGTTCAAGAGATACCTCAAAAAAATGTAATACAGCAAAAAAATGTAAACTTTCTTTTGCGTAAAATTTTGATAAAGGGATATTTTTTTTTATTTTTGTTATTTTTTTAGTAGCAGTAACAGAAAAAGACGTTCAGTGAAAACAACTCACTACTTGTGATTCGTGAAATATAGCCCACTGACAGAGGTTTAGTAATAATAATAAAAATAAATAAACGCTACACACTGAACAGCCTCGATTAGGATAATTATATCCTGTGTCGGGGGTCCGGAAACATTCACAATGACAAGGACAAACACAACCAGACCGGAAAACATGCCTGTACGATTAATACAAGCATCTGTTCCGAGCGGGAATCGAACCCGCAACCGTCGAGGCTTAAGGCAGACTCGCTACCCACGACGCCACAACGGTGTCAATAGGCTTCAGTAGGCACATTTTGAGTAAAGAACCCTATGAAATAACAAACTCTTGTACGTAAAGTATACTGATTATTAAAATATTGAATGTAATTAATTGAATAATACATTAACTAAATTACTCCGATGATAATACAGAGCCGCATAATTTTCTATACATACTATATGTCAAAGAATCCGCTAGATTAGGATCTGTGTGGTAGATAATTAGATATTTGTGTCTACCATAATATTTATGTCAATCAGTGCCTCAGTTGCCATAGACACTGCCAAGAAAAACGAGCATTCATGATCCTCTTGAATAAAAACGCACCATGAACAGATGTCAAAAGCCACCAGCTTTACTTTATATTAAGGCTACTACAACCTTTTTCGTTTATATTGTAACATAATATTAAAAATACAAACAAAAAGAGAAAGAAGATAGAAGAAAAAGAGAAAGAAGATATAAAAACCGCGTCCCAATATTTTACGTATTTTATGTGTTATCTATATAATTGATATTATTATTATTAAGTTACCAAATCTATATTATATCTATTTCTTTTACTCCTATTAGTACTATGAGCAACAGACTAAGACAACAATATCTACTTTGAAAAAAGTTACAAGAGCGGCAACATATTATGGCTCCGTCCATGAGATTCTTAGTCTAAGCTCCCACATATATAAGTTGGTGCATGACGAAGTGTCGTGTGACTACAGCTATAGAATCTATTTAATACGTTGGATTACGTCCGTTACTTACGTTACGTTTACGTATTTGGAAGGACAATATTTGAAAAGCTGTCACTCTAACGAAGCGTCTCATTGATGATTACTTCAATATTTCATCATGTAGAAAAGCACTGTCGTACAATATAAACACGAATCGTTGAAATCCGACGTTGTAGCTACAGCGCTGTGCAATTTATTGTGTTATCTAGTTAAGTGATTAAAAGCATTGTTGATTATAGTAAGTTGTTCATAAAGTTCACCTACTTAAACCAACACAAATGATGGATGCAATTGAAAAAGGGTCAAGGCTATCTTTAACTTAGTTTGATTCAAAATGAATACATCAGTATTATACCACAGAATATCACAGAACAGGTTTTATTTACATATAGGTACAAGGTTTTATATAAGCTGTACGCTGTTGGGATAACCTCTGTCACAACAGAGATTATTCCACCAGTGCAATCAGTCACACTGGTGGTAGGTCTTTTGTTGCAAGAGGCCGGCTAGGTAGGTACAACCGCAGTGTCCAATATTCTGTTGCCAAATAGTAGTGCTTAGGCACTACTGTGTTCCGGTTTGAAGGGCATTGTACGCTAGTGAAATTACTGGGCGAACGAGATTTCTAAACTAATATCTCGAGGTTGGCAACGCGTGAGTGGCACCTACTAATGGTGCTGCAAGCGCTCATACGCTGCGGCAGCCACTTACCATCAGGTGGGCCGTATGCTTGTTTGCCAATTCTAACATAAAAAAAAAAGGTATTCCCTCTGAGCTTGTAATTTAGCAAAGAATCTAATTTATATTACGTGAAAGCATTTATCTTTTAAATCGCCCTGTTAACATGGCTTGTCTCATTCTTGTAGGGTCTTTAACAATTTTAGCCTCCAATAAATCTAAATAAAACATTTTGACTCGCCTTTTTAGCTTAAACAGGCAATTTTTTATATTTATAACCAATTATCTTTACTATCATCTTTTTCTCCTTAGCATTGCTTTCGGTATATTATTTTACCCAGGGTCTGCTTATTACTCTTATCCGGATTTGACAGGTTACTAGTTTTTACACAGATCGATTGCCATCTGACCTCCGCAACCCTAAGAGCGAACCAGTAACTCATTGGATAACATCAATTTACTAATCGAGAGCTAACGATTATTATTATCAGATGTTATGATAACAACCGGGACCGTTAGCTTAACGTGCTCTCCGTGACGCGGTGTGCGGTGCGAGAGACCCACAATGACAAACGCCCAGACCGAAACAGATATTTGGACGCAAATATGCAATACCATGTCACATACAGAAAATTGATAAAACTGAGTTATATATGCAGAAGTGTTGGTAAATGGCTTAAGAACATTTTTCTTTAATATTTGTAGGGTTTTAAGCTTTAAAACTTCTAAAAAGGCATTTTTTAATCATGCAATTTATGTATTATGTTAAACGTTTTGGGTTATATTATATACGAAAATAAGTATAAATAACTTACATAAATCTGAAATTGCCAAAAACTTGACCAACACATAAAAAAATTCATATAAAGCAAGTTGTTCAAAATTTTCAAACGCGTTTTTCTCGAAATGACATTCGTGTGGGTTGACATGGTATTGCTTATTTGCGTCCATTTGTAAGATCAATACAAACATCTCCCCCCACGCCACCACGGTGAACCTCGCTTATTATAAACATCACTACAAAATGTCTGTCTGTCTGTTCGCAATAAACGGATTTACATGAAATTGTAAAAACTTTAAATTCTAGTCAAAATCCTAATGTCAAATTTTATTAACGTAAGAAATCTACGTTTATTTTTGCTATGGATAAAGATTGTGAAAGCATAAAGATTTCATACTAAAGAATGTTATTTCACCCATAAAGTACTTCAACATCTGTTGCGGCTTACAATATCGGGGCTGTTGTGACGATAAATCAAAACATCAAAAAAATAAAGGACGTAAAAATCTGTGTTACCATAAATAAATAAAAAATTGGAAAATGTGATCGTAATTTTTTCATTACACTCGTGTTAGTTTTTATTATTGAAAAACAAAAAAATATTGACAACTAAAATTAGGTTTTTGCATTTTGATATTTTTTTAAAACGAATTTTTTTAAAATATCTATCATTAGGTGACAGGAAGTCCGCCTGTCACTTCCATTTTTAGCCCAAAGAATCGGGATTCAGTGGCGAAATGATTTTAGCATTCTTGCCACCATTTCGTGGACATGATTTGTACAATTGTAATTTTTTGTAAATAAAGATAGTACTAGCTGCGCCTGCGGTTCCCCTCGTGTGTGGTACCGATTTTTCTTTATTTTCCGAAACCCTAATTCTAAAAAAGCACTAAGTAAGTTACTCCTTAAAATCAGCTATCTGCCAGTGAATGTTCCGTTACAATCGGTCGTTTCAGAGATTAGCCGAAACAAACAGACAAACAAAAATTTCAAAAATTGAAAACAAACACTTAAATTTTATTTGTATATATTGAATAGAAATATGTCTCGTTGTAAATAAATTTAGATACAGATATACTTTTTTCTTTAATAAATATAAAACTGGCAGGTGCCAGCCCTGATATTGTCATGACGTCGTCTTCAAAGCAACCAGAGCTATTTGTTATTTCCCCTTCAGGGTAAAGATTGTCGAGAAATATGTACAAGTTACGAGCACACGCTTGAACATGTCTTTGCGGTTAAGAAAATGTATAAAACAGGCTTTTGACTTCGCCTATATACTTAGTTTATATAAACAACCGGCCAAGTACGTGTCGGACTCGCTCATAATGAGTTCCGTACCGACATGGATTAAAAAAATCAAGTTCCATTTGTTAGGTTATAGTCAAAATTAAATTATTTGTTTTTATTTTTTTTAACTTATAGTTCACATTAAATTAGTTTCTGTTTTGTTTTTTAGTTTAGTCTCTATTTTGATTATTCATAGAAGTGGGGGTTGAATATAAAATTGAAAGGGTGAGTCGTTGTGAAGAGTGTTTGCTGTGAGTTAAAATAAAGTCAGTGTCGGAGCGCTGCCTCCATCTCCGATGACGTCCTTAGCCGTGGTTCGGCTTCGCAGGAGGCACCCTAAGGACCCTTTATCACAACTGAGTCTCTGTACTCGGCCCCCGCCCGGTGACGCTGTCAAGGCCAGTAGGGCCAACAGCAATACACATTCGGAAAAAAAAAAGTCGGTGGATTTGAGTTTCTTTTATACACTTACCCCTACGAGTATAGTAAGACGCAGTTTCATTTGGAGTCAGCGTCTTACACATTATTTTTGATGTAAATTTAAAAAAAAAATTCGTATTAGCATTGAGAATTCCAACGATGAAAAGTCTGACTATTATCTAGTATTACATTATGTTCATGAGATAGTGCACGATGTTTACTGAGCGACGCGTAGGAGTTGAAATTTTAAATTTTTTTTTTTTATGTTACTGTTGGCAAACAAGCAAACTGGTCACTTGATGGTAAGTGGTTGCCGTAGCCTATGAGCGCTTGCAGCACCATTAGTAGATGCCACGCATTACCAACCTCGAGATATTGGTTCTTAAATCTCCTCTGCAAAATTATATTTATTGCCAGTTTTACTCTCTGAGGGTGAAATATACTTATTGCTTTAAGCCTTTCATATTACATTCTGAACAACCAAAAAGTTTCAAAAACATTAAAAAAGCAATTCTAGATATAAATAAAAAAAGACCTGACTGAGATATCAAGGCCCAGCCTAAACCCTTGGACCTAGGTGATATTTTTTACAGGTGTTGTTTTCAAAATGTAAACCAGCACCATGGATTTTTCCAAATTCGCCCCTTAAGAGGATGAAATAGGGGTTGAAAGTTTGTATGGAAGTCTGTCATTTTTCCAACTAGAAGCTTTATACTTTGCTTTTAGGCGAACAGTTACAAAAGCAATATTTGTCGTAACGTTTACTTCAATACAACCCCTTCTTCTTCCTAGCATTAATCCCGGTATTTCACCCAGGGTTTGCTTATGACTCTTACCCGGATTTGACAGGTTACTAGTTTTTAAGCAGAGCGATTGCCATCTGACCTCCACAAACCATAAGGGCGAACCAGTACCTCACTGGGTAAGAGCAAGTTACTTATCAAGAGTTAACGATTATTATCAGATGTTATGAGAACAACCGGAACCGACGTCTTAACGTGGTCTCCGAGGCACGGTGGGGTAAAGGCAAAGACAAACGCCCAGAATAACAGATATTCATAACATCTGCCCCGAGCGGGAATTTAACCCGCGTCCGTCGAGACTTAAGGCAGGCTCGCTACTAACACGCCACAGCGGTCATCAAATACGGGGTAAATGGGTTCAGTTTTTATTAAAATCTTTGTTCACGCGGGCGAAGCTAGTAAATAAAACCTTTTTAAAGAAATCGTAAAATGAAACTTTCAACAAATCCACGATTGATTAGTACATTATCGATGTATATAAACAAACTCTTGTCTGTATACGCATAAATAGCCCTTTAATGGAAATAAATTAACTGAGTTTGAAAATTAATTACGATTTCATTACATTTTAAATATTAATTCACCAAAAGGTTCGATAAATATATTTTAACTGATTTGGTGGGGTTTGGGAATGAAGATTTTGCTAACGGTGGTGGGCTTAAATGACTTGCTGATCATCGTACGTTGGTGAAAAAGTGGCTGCCCATCAGTCGCGTTACGAGGTCAGGCAGCGTATAATCATTTACATTTTTAAAAAGGTTGGCAACGCACCTGCGTGTGCCTCTGATGTTGCAGATGTTCATGGGCGGCGGTAATCGCTAAACATTAGGTGAGCCTCCTGCCCGTTTGCCCCCTCTGACATAAGAAGTAATCAATCATAAATGAAATGAAGAGAATAATATTTTTTAGCCATTTATAATTTATAATTCTTTTATGAACAAAATTAAGTTAATCACACGATAACTTGCAACCTTGTAACTAACTTAGTTTCTTTGCGTCGACGTTGAATTTACGAAACAGCACCAGCGATTCTTTGATATTTTGGTTGTTTTAAAGAGCCTATCCTCTCAGAACAAATGGGCCGGTTCGACCGGGGAAGTGCTACCCTCTCACAAAAAATCGGCGTAAAATAACAAAGTACTGTTTCGTTTCTTGCGATGAGTGAGAGCCCAAGGCCCAATCTTCCATCCCACCACTCCTTTCTTTTATCACTTCTCATCCCTTTCCTCCTATCTCTTGGATTGGTAACGCGCGTGTAATACTTCAAGTATCGCTAGCGTTCATAGGTCTTACCGTCAGGTGGACCGTATGCTTGTTGCTCCCAAACGTAAAATAAAAAAGATATATAATAAGTCTATGGGTGGACTGCTTTTACTCTTTTATCATAGAATGCATTTAAATAAATAAATAAACGCTACACACTCAACCCCCATTAGGATAGTTATACCCTTTGTCGGAGTTCCGGAAACATACTCAATCACATCCAGACCGGAACACATGCCTGCATGGTCAATACCAACATCTGCTCCGAGCTGGAATCGAACCTGTGGTGTTTAAGGCAGGTTCGCTACCGGTTAGTTTAAGAATTTTGTCAGTTATACCCAAACTAAAGAATGCTTTCTCTTTTATGAAATTCGCGTCTGATGTATTGTGAAATATCCATTAACGATATTACGTTTCGTTAACGTCGGGCGTTGTAAAATGTTTTTATTGTTAAAACTATTCGTGAACTACGCGAATTTGTTGCTTGAACAAAATTCACGCTTTTTTATAACTGTTGAAGCGTATAATTTTCTATTTGCAAAGTCCTTCATCAAAAGAATCCACTACACCTAGAAACCTTGTATATATACTCCTTTAAAGTGAAGTATATTATATAAGAGATTTCTTTGTAGAGAATGTAATCCTTAATAATAGACTAGCATAATTCATTATTAAGACTATAGATTACGATTTTTATGACTCTGACACAGTATCCACCCTTTAGAAAGAACATAGGCTACTTTTTAATGCGAAAAAAGGGTTGTAAGGGATTGAAAAGGAGGATGAAAAGTTGTAGGGAAGTACGGAGTATCGTCATTTTTAGAGCTAGATGCTTGAAACTTATTTTTAAGGCTGTTGGTTCGATATAAATAAATACGACATTCAAAATTTGTAAAAGAGAGGGTTTCAGAGTTTGTATTAAAATCATTAAGCACGCGGGCCAAGCCAGCGGCAGAAGCTAGTTATAAATATTAACGAATGCTTTTCTATACAAGCAAATATTAATTTTTTTCTTAATAGAGCAACGATTTTCAATGCAAAAATTCTCTCTTAAAAATGAACATCCATTCGAGTGAATATTCGCTAGCGATCAGTTTAATTGCACTCCAATAGTTCCACGTAACGGTAACTCGATTATTTAATCGATAACGTAATTTAAAAAATTACTCGCTTCTGAAGATTAAAACGATTTATTTGTATAATTCGACGTTTTAACTACAATTGACTTTTCACTTTTAATCACAGTTGGGATTTTATTTTAGTTAATTTTAATAATAACTAGCGGGCCTGGCAGACGTCCTGTACCGAAAAGAAAACTGGGACCCGATAACAGCGCCCCCTGTCTAATTGTGAACAGAAGTGACACCGGTGAAAATTATTGAATGACTAATATCGCTATTAAAAATAGAGGTTGATGGTAGAAGGATAAAAACTTTGGGTTTAGTGTATTTTTAATCCTTATCACCTATCACTTACCACCACCATTATCACTTAGGGGTATAAAAAATAGATAACCTATGCTTAGACCTATTGAATATATTTAAATAAAATTGAATCAAAATCGGCTTCGGATGAGTATGGTAAATAAAAGTGTGACACAAGAATTTTATATATTAGATTTATTTTTATAGTAACGCAAAACACAGCGTAATAAATTTAAAACGAATAAAATTGAAGACAGAAACTAGTTATATTTACAATCACATATTTCACTCTTGATTAGGAATAGAAAAAACTCGTAATTGTGAATTGAACGCCAAAATAAACCCGTATATTATGAAAAAACCTACCAATGATTTTTCAAGCTTACCTTGGTAGCAGTGTGACAATAGAGGGGTGAGGATCAAACCTGCATCTGTCAGGTCAGTAACCACCCTCCTACGCTTGATTAATTAGTACAATGACCCATGGAGGGTTGATTTTGCGAATTTACCAGTTTAAAAACAGGATATATTAAATATTTGGATTGAAAAATATCGTAGATACAGAAAAAGCCTACACTTGCTTCAGTTCACTATACAACACTACCTTGACGTTACGGACACAATTAGGAGGCTCAAAAGGACAAAGCCTTTTGACCTTGTGTAGTGTTTTGTGAAACAGTGATATATGATAATGACAGTGATATGTGACAAACATGATTAGTGTAAGTGTTATAATATAATAATATATATAGTTGATAATGAACACAAGTACAAAGTGTCTTCCCCTTAAGTTATTAGAGACAATAAGATAGGTGTTATTAACGCGGTCTTAGAATAGCTTAAAGTATAAGTTTAGGTTAAAATTAAATTACTTATTAGCCATTAAGGCTAGATTGTAATCTTATAAAGTACATATCTTTTTATATGTACTTTATCAATTAAAAAAAATCCTACACCGTAGTAGAAATTCGCCATACATCGGTCACTTCTTAAAACTTGTAGGTTAAAGAATATAGAAATGTGTGAAAATATGAGAATATATGCCAGCTCTATGGGTAATTGTATGCCCAAGTGGTACATAATAATACCAACTTTTAACATTAAGTCGACATGCATTAAAAGGTTTTTCTATAAAAGAATACATAATAATTATGTTCTTGCTGACGTAATGATACGAATAATCAATTTAGTAATACAGAAAATTTACCGATAATACAGGATGTAGGGTATGATTTTATTAGAAAAAATCAGTCAATCATCGATAAATAATAATAATAATACAACCTATAAAAGACAACCAGGAGGAAGGGTAAAATCTTGTCGGATTAAATCATCAAAAAATAATGTCTTTAAAATATCTAAAGGATGAATCCCATTGTATATATACAATTTTTTGTCCCACTATCTAATACCCCTGCAGGTACTTAAGCTAGGTGTATATTTGTACAGTTATTTATGTATAAAAAACATTATAATTTATCATGCAACAAGGCACAATCTTCGCGCACCGTTAACGCATATTGCAAGAATCTAGAGCGGTATGTACAATACCTACATAGAGACCGTTGTTAATCGCTAAACATAATAATCTCTAATACTTTATATGAAATTGTTTAAATGTAACTTGCGGAATAATAGCTCTGTGAAATCAAAGGGTTGGTAATGTAAACAGTGGCGGATTTATCAGTAGGCTGAGTAGGCTTGAGCCTAGGGCAGCAGATTTTGGGGGCGGCAAATTTGGATAACGAACATTACCGGTCTTATGAAGTTTTACAGGTAAAAATCTGCAACCAATTTGGATAACGAACATTACCGGTCTTATGAAGTTTTACAGGTAAAAATCTGCAACCAATTTGGATAACGAACATTACCGGTCTTATGAAGTTTTACAGGTAAAAATCTGCAACCAATTTGGATAACGAACATTACCGGTCTTATGAAGTTTTACAGGTAAAAATCTGCAACCAATTTGGATAACGAACATTACCGGTCTTATGAAGTTTTACAGGTAAAAATCTGCAACCAATTTGGATAACGAACATTACCGGTCTTATGAAGTTTTACAGGTAAAAATCTGCAACCAATTTGGATAACGAACATTACCGGTCTTATGAAGTTTTACAGGTAAAAATCTGCAACCAATTTGCCGATGATTTTCCCCTCTTATTTGTAATTGACATTCCGAATAGCAAACTTCCATAATCTAGAGTAACATAGCTAGTTCGCCAGCCCCTAACCAGTAGGCGTAACCATATGAAAAGAGCAAAATTGTAGATAAAATAGTGTCCCACCACTTCCCACTATCAAACAGAGCCGGCAGACCTGACAAAAATCTTACAGCCTATAACTTGAAAATTTGTAAATCCGCCACTGAATGTAAAGTAACACTCTTTTAATTGCAACATCTCTGACTGGGTTTTCAGGATTATTGTACTCGGCTAGGCCAGGACAGCCACCTAGCAGAATTTTTTTTTCTAGTATTATTCGCGGTCTCCTTATTATTCTTATTCGGATTTGACAGATTACTAGTTCTTACACAGAGCGATTTCCATCTGACTTCTGCAACGTTTATTATCAGATGGTATGTGATAATTGGGATCGGCAGCTTAACGTGCTCTCCGAGGCACTGAGGGCAAAACCCACAAGGACAAACGCCCAGACTGAAAAAAATATGTATAAGATCACTGCAAATACAAACATCCGTCCTCAACCACAAAATATCAACGTAAAAAATCATACCATGGCCGTACATACTTTTGCTTTAAGATGAGTTTACGAACCCACTCTCTGACCGCTTCGACGCATTCCTCATCATACATCAACACCTCTCCATCTCACTTAGTAAACGATGATTCTAGTAGTTCCGAATAGAACATACGCCATGACCTCTAATGGTCATCAAGCGCTTTTTACTAGCATAAAAATAAAAACTATGTATTTTGATACAATATCGATCCTAAGCATAATAAAAAAGTAACAAAAAGTAACACAATCGGAGACATCATCTTAACAATCTTTCTTTCGGTAGAAAAACGGGCAAGCGCTTGCCAAGCTACACACATTGTTAAAGGACCATCGTACCAGCTAATTTATTAACAAAGTTATTTGTCCACTGAACTTTTGGTTTGTGCTGAACAACAAAATATGAGATGGAGAAAATGAAGAAATCATATATGGACGCCAATAAGCAATACCATGTTAACCCACAAAATTGAAAAAACTGAGTTATATATGCAGATGTTGGTAAATGGCTGAAGAACATTTTTCGTTAATATTTGTAGGGTTTTTAGCTTTAAAACTTCTAAAAAAGCCATTTTTTCAATCATGCAATTTATGTATTTTTTAAACGTTTTAGGTTATATTATATACGAAATATGCAGTTTGTATACTTATTAAAAGTATTTAGAAAATAAGTAAATTAACTTACATAAATCTGAAATTGCCAAAAACTTGACCAATAAATAAAAAAATTCATATAAAGCAAGTTGTTAAAAATTTTTAAACGCGTTTTTCTCGAAATGACATTCGTGTGGGTTGACATGGTATTGCTTATTTGCGTCGATTTATGAGTATAATAGGTATCCTTTAAAATTGGGTTTAAGATCAAGAGATAGCTTAGAGATATTTGTACAAAAATATTTATGTAAAATGTTTTGAGACTTAAGTTCAGTATATTATAATTAATAATAACTAATCGAAAAACTAAGCATTATATTTTTATAAAAAATAAAATTACCTTTATAGTATTACCTTTTATATCATATGTCAATGTCAAAAATATTTTTTTTACCATTTCCAACTATTTGGAGCAGAGCATAAAAGCTATAAGTTTTTTCACCATTAAATCGTTAATAATTTTTATTTAAAGCTTTTATTAAATTGAAAAGCCAAAAGATTACGATCATTAACCAGAAGCGTTGTGAAAAATTAATGGTGCCGCCCGACGGCGGCGGGACGAAATCGATTGACTTTATTTTAGGCAACAATGGCGATTGGTATTTAGGAATACACTATTGAACTGCCTCTGACTACTATTTCTTTTCTCTTTCTATCAAAGTAAATTAATATGCGAATAAATAAGTAACGCGGCTTATTAAAAACTAAGAATCGCTGGTGATCTGTCGTAAGTCCCACAAGGGCTTCGAGCCGGAATCAAACCTGTGCCCGTCGGGGCTCAATGCAGGCTCGCTACCAGCACGCCACAATAGGCTGTCCATTCTTCCAAATAGATAAAATGTCAAACACTCAATAATTTCATTTTTATACATATTTATGTGATGTTAGTAGCTTGTAACTAAGTTGGTTTCTTTGTGTTGTTGTGTTTTTTGTACGTTGATTTTTTTTTAAAGAATATTGGCAATGCTTTTTCAAGGCATTACTAATATTGCCCCTCCAAATAAGCTCGAAGCTTGCGCTACGAGTCGGTACAACAATAGCCCAAGAGGGTCCGGATCGAACCTGCCACTCTCGCGTTATCGTAGCGAAGTCGCCCCTTCTACCGTTGGGCTATTGAAGAGCACCAGCAAGTCTTCGAAATTTTGTCTACTTGAAGGGGCTGGTCTTTAGTTTATACTAAGTCTTTGGACAAGTGACAATACGACATCATACTGACATAAAAAAATGACACGCATTAATTTATTTATGACTAGGTTTTTCTCCATCTACAAAAACATAGATATTGCCCACTTAAAACTGTTGTTACATTTTGACATATGCGATTAAAATGTTTTAAGTGTCGGGAGTGACAATGTAGTTTGACATATCGCTCATGTCATTCACAGTTACAAGTTCAGTTACATATTGCCTTTTTTATAGAACACGCGCAAAAGGCAACGATCAATATATTCTACATCTTTTTAAAAAATATATCATTCTTTATTACACGATAAAAGAAAACTTATTCTATATTTTACAATCAGATTTTTTTATTAAATTGTGAAGTTGTTATTTGCATTTACTTTAATATCATTGTATGCTGGAATCCTAGACTCTTTGTTGGTACGAAAATATTCTCAAATTACTTAATTATTATGTCAATTTATAGAAATTGAAGCAAATCAGACAAGAACAACTAGTATGACATGTTTAAAATCAATTAAATTATTAAAACTATCGTGAGACATAATTAACTTAATGTAAAATTTAAACGGCTAACACTCACGTTCAATCGGTTTAAGTACCGACTAGCTTCGGACTCATCGGAGGTCCTTCATCAGGGTGAGTGGGTTACGTTCGCGGTCGCGACCCGTCTCGCACTGCGCGCTTGTGCTCGCATCGCGCGGCTGGACAGGGCGGCGGGCGGGGTATGCGCCGGCGATGATGGTGAACGTAACCCACTCACCCTGATGAAGGACCTCCGATGAGTCCGAAACTAGTCGGTACTTAAACCGATTGAACGTGAGTGTTAGCCGTTTAAATTTTACATTAAATGTTTAAAATCCTCAACTTTATGTTTCATGTTATAAAAAATATTTAGGGTCTATTGTTATGATCCAAATTCCTAGTTTTTTTTAAATGGTTGGCCATCTAACCATCGTAACCCATATAACGAAAAATGTATCGAAGATATCTTGAATAACAAAGACTGCGTGTGATTTTCGCGCTTCGTACTGAATCATAACGCAAAATCAAAATGAGAACAAATGAGAAACACTGTGTAAACGTTACAGCTAAAACCAATATTCTAAATTTAAAAAAAAAAAAACGTTATACACAACTAGTGTCAAAAAATAAAACCATAAACAATCCTTCATCGCCTCTCTCGAATGAAAACGCTTTTAAAAACAAACAAACAGCCTCCTGAATAATGAGACGCGCATAAAAATTCCTTATATCCGTTACAACTTCCTGAGAACCTAATATAACCCACAACTTTAACGGCATTCAATTTTAAACTCTAAACCAAAAACAACAAAGCCCGATATTGTAATTTTTATAATTTTAATGACATGATCACACTCACAAACTGTGTAAACATGGGACGCGTGTGTGCGTGCCCTAAATATAAATTCCATAGACTACATATAGGATTTACGTCGGATTTTGGAACGAGTTATTTTCGTCGCTTCTATAAACAATTAAGTGTTGATCGTAATTAGAACAATGGCTCCATTACGCTGAGTTAAGTTAAAATTGACTAAAATAAATCACGTCTGAAATGTATGCCTTATTATGAATTAGTAAGTCACACTTTAAAAAAATTGAAGTAAAGATTCTATAACAAGCATTGCGCTCTAATCTAAAGACCTATCGGAATAATTAAAAACAACTGTGTGCGCATGTATTACGTAACAATTCTTAGTTATAAAATAGTTTCTAAATATGATCATGAGCTTTATTAGCATGAAAAAATATTTTATATTAATTTTTAGGTGTCATGATGCGCGACAAATAAGGCACACAATAAATTATAAAATTTATGATTTGGAATCAGGGAAAATTAAGCGGCACAATGCAACTATATTTGAACTCTCATACTTTAATTACACTTTTAATCTAAATATACAAATATAAACATATCATTTATTTTGAATAAAGGACTCTTTTATAAAAACAAGGCCAAGTGCGTTTTTAGTGTTGAGTGTGCATTACTATTCGCTCGACTACTGACTAGTATAACTAAATGTATGTTCTCTACCTTATCCTCCAATCCAAAAACCATGAAAATATTGCACCTCCTCCATGTATCTTGAGTTGAAATATTTTTCCTCACCAGTAGCAATAATTTTTAAAATTTAAAATCAGATTCTACCACCACCGACTTAATTTAACCTTTATTTTTCTATGTAATGTAATGTTTTTTTAATAGCCAATTAATAAAATAAATATTATAACTTTTCATTATTATATTAATTCTATGGATACTAGTTAGGTACCGGAAAAGACATAGATAGGTATATATATAAGAAAAAACAAAACCGAATATAAAACCTTTTCTTTTTTTTTAATTTCATTTACAGTTTTCTTTCATATACATTCCATTTTAACAAAGCTTACACTAGCTAACACGAATGACGACACATTCACAGATTATGAATAATAATTTATGAATAATTTCACAGCTCTATGTAATTTTCTCTAACAATAGTTACGAATCAAATAGTTGAGCATTATCTAAATATTACGAAACTAGTTATGTAATATTCTTTGTGGCGGAACCTAATATTAAGACGCGTCTTACTTCCTCATACGATTTATATGTGTTACGGAAAATTTTAAATACCTAATATTGGTAATAATTCTAGGCTATTCCCATTATATAATTAAGTTTCCTTTTAATTATTAAGATAATAATTAAAAGTAAGTTATCGTATAGTGACTAAGTTGGCTAGCAAGCATACGATCCACCTGATGGTAAGCGGTTGTCATGGCCTATGAGTGTCACTCAGGCGTTTCCAATCTCGAGATATTGCTTCTTAAATCTCTTTTGCCTAGTAATTTCACTTTCAGTGTGTCCTTCAAACCGAAAAACATTACACATCTTTACGTTAGAATAATTGGCCTACAACCATAACCATAACCAGTACAAACTTTTAATTTAACTTATATAAGATTTCCGTAAGAATCAACAGTTTGACATCCGTTTATTAAGTTTCAACTATTTAATTTTTATGAAAATATAATTGAAATGACCAATATAAACTGAAAAATGAAGTAATTAGTAAAAATATGGTAAAACATGTAAATAAAATTACATTACAAACGATTTTATAATTTACGCAAATTAATCGTAACTCGAGTTTTCCCACTCGTTTACGTGGGAACTGACCCATGACTCCATCTTGCGTCGAGCGGTTACGTAATGAGCATAATTTTTTCCACCATCATATTTTCATTAAAAAAATATATATATTTTTTAATTTTAGCGATTGTTATAGTATCATTTTGTTATTTAATGACGGTTGGCAAACATGCACTAGGTCCGTCTGATGGTAAGCAGTCACCGCAACCTATGTAGGTTACCAACCCAAGGGATAAGAAGGGAATGAAGGAAGGGAACGGATGGGGTTTGAGATTGAGTCTCCGACGCTCTCACTCATCGCACGAAACGCAAAGTAGTGTTATTTTACGCCGATTGTCTGTGAGGGTAGCACTTCCCCGGTCGAACTGGCCCATTTTTACTGGGATAAGCACAACTCTACCAGTACTTTTATAGTATTTAAATGATTTAAAATTTGTTTTTTTTTTATATTTTCATTACAACTTTTCTTTAGTCTCAACTGTTACGAGTTCGATCCCTAATGATATATTATGATTGTTTTATGTTCAGGTCGTTTACCCATTTGTTTTGTTTCCGAACCGCCGTCAGGGCGAATCTATTTTAGTAAAGAGAGTGTGTAGCAATATTAAGTAGAGCACCATAAAAAAGCAAACGTTTGTTCTTCTTATCGAGTGGTGAGTGAGAGGCCAACCGTCAGAGTTGTTCAGGTCGCCAATTTAGGCCTCTAATTTGACGGAGCGGATTTTTACGTGCCGTCCGTAGCACGGAGACGCTCAGTTGAAATACCACTATGATCACCCATCTAGTGCTAATTTCTTTAAGCACTCCTTCACAGTAAGTGCTATATTATTGTGGAATACTCTGCCTTTAGCAATACGGCAATCAAAAACTTTAGATTCTTTTAAAAAATCTGTTAAAAACTTTATCTAGCAGAGACTGAATAAGACGGCTCATATATTATCACCTAATATTATATAGTTTATTTATTTATATTATTTTCTTTATTATTTTTTATGTTTATCGTATAATTATTTATTAGTTTATTATTGAATATCTATTGGATATTATTATGTATGTAAGCAAGTCTATGTATTAGTGTTTAACTATTGGTATGTATGTCTATTATACCGGCACGACCTGCCTAATTATATAACGACAATTCTCCTTTCCCAAAGGTTGCCTGGGAGAGATCGCTTTTAAGCGATAAGGCCGCCATTTGTACTCCCATATTTTTTTTTCTCCTCTTCTTGAGATTGTGTATTTTTATGTGGTGTACAATAAAGTGTATAAATAAAAAAATAAATAAAAAATAGTGCCTGACCGCGCCTGAAGTTGCTTACCCCACCGATCGTTTACCGATCAGTGAGTGCAATGAGTGTGCCATTTGATCAATTCAATTTAAGTTTTGCAGAGATAAATAAGGATGTATGTGAGACTGTCCTTGTCATGAAAAAAGGGTGCAAAAAAAGGTGTTATATTTTTTTAATAATCTAATACCTTTAAACGAGGAATTCTTGTATATATATATAATTGGGATCTCGGAAACGGCTGCACCGATTATCATGAAATTTAGTATGAAGGGGTTTTCGAGGACGATAAATCGATCTAGCTAGGATTTATTTTTCGAAAATGTGGCTTTGTCCGTGTTTTTAGGCCGTTGTCGACACGCCATCTTATCAACAAAATAAATTAAAAATGTCAAAATATATAAATAAATTCACAGCGCACATGGGCGACCACGCATTGCTATGGCGACAAGGATTTATTGAATTGAATCGAATGACAAACATTTCTGTAATGAAAGTTGACGTTTTATTTAATTTATTATTTGTCACTGACTGACAGCGATGCGTTCATTAGAATTTAACAAAATACTCAACAATCTCAATTTTTGCGGATATTGTTGTCGAAATCATTATTTTATTATCCAGGTAAGGTTTCAATGGAGTCTACCGTACCCTTAACGACTTTCGATTTACCAAAAACAAAAAAAAACGAGCATAGCTCGGTCAACCAGGTACTTAGTATTAAACAAACGTCTATCAATTAAAAATACCGTTCAACTCTAGAATACGATGTATGTATACGAAATAAGCCAAATCGTTAAAGCAACATTACGTTTCCTAAAGCAATTAACGGTAGCATAAGCAGTTATCAGACCGATCTTGGCGTGGCTGAGTATTTTTATACCATTCACTATTTCCTTGTGCCTATGCGATAACTAAGAAAAAATTGTTTGATGGTTTTTATTAAAATCTTCTTTGTAATGTTACATCATTTTTTTAATTACGATTATAATTATTATTGAGAATGTTCTTTTTATAAATAATTTATTATAAAATGTACATATAATACTAGAAAGTATATATATTTTTTAAAATTCCTCTGTACAATTATGTAGAACATCCCTATGTACTTAATAATTCGGTAAGAGAATTTTTACTTTATCGTGTAATAAAATTAAAACATATTATTTTATAGTAAACTGAACCGAATGATTTACAATGAAATTAGGTTCCTACATTGGGGATAAGGCTTTAGTAAAATTTGAAAGCAAGATTGTACTTACCTACTGATGAAAATAAAAAAATAGCAATCGTAATAAAATATGTAAAGAGAATGAAAATAATCGAACTAATCGTTCTGCAGTAACGAGTCCAAGATCATTGCTCACGATCAACCTACACCCAGTTGAGGGTTGTCAGTGATTAGCCTGATTGCCCTATTCTGAGGCACTGGTTACATACCCATGTGTGTACTCATGCATTAGTAAATAGAGGTTAATATTAAAATTAAAATATTTTTTGTGTTTTATTTTGTCTGAATTAAATATATTTTATTTTCATTTAGACCCATAGAATTGTTCCCCATAATTTAAATCGAAATCATCATGATTGCGCATAAGGCAATATGCATTGAGCTATGACACTTCCGTCTATTGTTAACACTTCAGGCCATTGAATCATTGTCATGACTTTATACCTACCTACCTCTTAAGTAATAGAAAACTTAGTTTAAAATCTTAGGTTCTGCTGCATGTGCTTTACGAAACCAATATGACGTCAAATAATTATGGATTATATTTTATTGTCTAATTATTATACATTATATGAGATATTTAACACGTTTCATACTACTTTCCGGCGTCCGGACGTGACGACCCCATCGCCGTTTATTGGGATAACCTCTGTCACAGCAGAGATTATTCCACCAGTGCTATCAGTCACACTAGTGGTAGGTATTTTATTGCAAGAAGCCGACTAGGTAAGTACCACCGCAATGTCAAATATTCTATCGCCAAGCAGTAGTGTCTTAGGCATTATTGTGTTTCGGTTTTAAGTGCACTGTAGGGTATTGAAATTACTGGGCAAAAGAGATTTAAGATCCAATATCTCGAGGTTGGTAACGCAGGAGTGGCACCTACTAATGGTGTTGCAAGTGCTCGTACGCTACTGCAAACGCTTACCATCAGGTGGGCCATATCCTTGCTTGCCAATTCAGTACTGTTACCCCGCTCCAACTCGCATTGATTTACCATTATTATTACTGCTATTTCGTACTATAATTAACAAAATATTATATCAAATAGCCCTGGACTAGATTAAAAAAAGATATCGAATAAAACCTTTATGTTACGAGCGTATTCACAACCACTGCGCCAAAGTAGTATAATAATAATTTATAGTCTTATCAATTGCCTTTACAAATTATTGACTATAGGAAGGCGATTTCTATTGAGTCAGTAGGTTTTTGATACGTAACAGGTTAACGTCTTGTGCATATCCTGCTCAGTTTGCGTGCCTATCGTTATTTTTGGCGCATTTCGTAATATTTCGCTGTTTTGTTTATAATACACGAGTTGGTGAAATTTTGCAACATTAATATTATAAAATATAACTGTAGCTTGATTTATTATATTTGTTCGTTTTAATTTCGTTTGATTTATGTATGTTTAAAGTGGGTTACATATGAATGCGTGATGGAAACCTTCGAATGTATTAGGAATTATAGCTCAGCATTTAAAAGTATTAATTTTTTTATGAAATACTTACAAGATTATATACAAAAATCTGTGCAAAAAACTTGCAATCAACGAGATGTAGCTATGGAGCCTTACCATTTCTTGTTTCGATTCAAATAACGACCAAAACTGAGCTACATCGCTACTTCCTACCATTACGTTAGTACGTCATGCTCAAATAAAATCTGCATCGATTTACTTTCAGAATTGAATTGGATTGATTTAGTGGTAAGCCTACTGGAACCCCAACTGGACTGCTGTCTAAAATAGACTTAGTTTGTGATGGCATGCTTATTGGTTTTATTAAGAGCCCAATTAGTAAAGTATTGATTGATTCTTTGGTGTAAATTCGTATGTCTTTTTAAGTACATATTTTAAAAGTATAAATAGCATGATACCTGTTGAACAAAAATACTTTTATTTTCAAAACAGAACATCTGAGACAGCGTTTAGACAAGATGGCGAATTTAATTATTTACTCGACGTCATTGGAAAAATTACAGACAAAAATAAGTTTTTTTTATGTAAGAGGGGCAAACGGGTAGGAAGCTCACCTGATTTTAAGCGCTCACCGCCGCCCATGAACATCTGCAACACCAGAAGGCATGCAGGTGCGTTGCCGACCTTTTAGGAAAGAATACGCTCTTCTCTTGAAGGTTCCCAAGTCGTATCGGTTCGGAAAGACCGCCGGCGGAAGCTAATTCCACAGAGTGGTTGTGCGAGGAAGAAAATGTCTTCTAAATCGCGCTGTTGTGGATTTCCAGACACCAAGGTGTTAATTATAAATTATTATTTAGTTCTATTTTAAAAAAATAATTATTATATAAAACAACAATTTTATTAAGGAAAATTTTTCAAAACATTTTTATAGTGATTCCGGAAACCTATTCTATTGTTTTATTGATTTCCGCATTACGTATCTGAATAACAATTCATCATAAGTATTTATTATTATACTTTGACTCAAAGATGTAACTCGCTCGTATTGTTGTCGATTGTTTTCTGCCAATACTTTAACTGGTAATAAAAATATTTCAATAGTAACATGAAGATTAATCGCAGAGCCGCAAAGGTTAGAGGTGACTGGCTGACCCATTGAATCATAAACCACCCACGTTATGGTATCACATAACAACGAATATCTTAATAACGGGAGCTTTGTATACAACTGATAAATCTTCCTTTTATTATAAGATGTAAAACAAGAAACTAGACTACTATTTCTTGTATCGATAAAGATAAATATAATTTAAGAACAAATTTTTACAAGATGCATGCTTTCAGTTTTGTCTGTCTTTCAATATATATTTTCTTCCGGGTATTCTCGGAAATGGTTGGACTGATTTTGGAACAGACATTAGCAGATAGCTGATGTTATAAGGAGTAGCTTAGACTACTTTACACATTCAAACAAAGACCGCCATTATGATAATACTTTATAGAGTATCCATACAACAACAAATGAGTAAAAGCACCCACGCTGAAAGAAATAACGCTATGGCGAATACAAATAATTATTTCCAGTAGGAATCAAAATGGCAACATCGACGTCATACTTATTATTGATACACTTTAAGAAACCACAGTGGTTCTGTTTAATATCTTAATATATTTATATAGGATTTCGCAGTTGTTTTTGTTTAGAGATATATTCATCGTACTTAATACAAAGTATTTGTAAAGATCTTTCTTATTGTTATTGATTTTTTTATTACCATGAAAGTGGCAACCAAGCATACGGGCAGCCTAATTATATATAGCAGTTACTATAACTTACAGACGGTTGCAACACCAGTAGCATTACAAGCGTGCTGCTACCCTAAACTGGGGGGCCAGAGAAGGTAAATAAAAGGAGAGCATAAGAAAGCATAAGTGTTTGGGCCTCCGGCGTTCCCACTCATTTAAAGAATCTGCTAGGTACTTCAATATATGATACTGTTACTGATACTTCAAGTCGAAATTCTGTGCGAGGGTCGTAGGTAGGTACTTCCCCGGTCGAGCCGGATCATTTATGCTGGAAAATGCTCTACACAACTATACCGTGGGTCATATTTTCTTAACGATTTATAAATTATTTGACCAACGAGATTATGTTGTTTGTAATTCTTGAGGATATACCTACAAAAAATATTTTTATGACACATAAAGAACAATGAAACAGACATTAACATAAATACAGATCGTTAAAAAATATACTTTCATTTGAAAATATTCAGTACAAATTATTATCGTACCGTAAATGTCGATGTGAAATGTTCGGGCATGAGTCGAATCCCGAATCAACATTAATTACAAGCATTATATTGTTTATGGCGAGTTGAATTGTTGACGATGAAAAATTTACACGTATTCCGATTGAATGTAGTGCTTCTATGGTACAGTGGTTTACTTTTAAGGAATGCTACACACGCTTAAGGAATAGTGATTGCGAAAGTCCAGTTACTGGCGACTGGGTAACGACAACTAAGTTCTCATTCACCGTATTCGCTATTTAAGGCTCTATTCAGTGTCAGATAGACGTGTGAATACGTACCTCTTACGAAGCGCACGCCTTCATAATCGAGTTATAATAAATCCATTCACAATACACGAATACAAAAACAAAACCCACTCGAGCACTAACACAAAATTATAGAAAACTAAACGTTAAAACTTCGGAACATAACGAACATAAAACGCACACATTTCGAACTGTTTTCGGGTGTATAATAAAATTTAAAAAAATAATAAAAAAACTTGCACAATATTTGAACAGATGGATATTTATTTTCGTTCACGCGCGAGGTGATACGAACGTCTTACCACATCGTGGTACATCCGACGAGACGAGAATCAGTGTACTGACTTGGCAAAGTGGGAATCGTATGTTTGTTACATCTATTCATTTCACTGATTCTGTATAATTCTGTCTCTTTTACTCATACTCTTTGACCGTAACGCCATCTATTGGAAAATAGATAAACCAGATGTAGCTTGTGGCAGCGTAAGTTTTCTTGACGCTACATTAGAATTAAGTTTATGTCTATGTACCCATGATTAAATTTAAACTTTTGTCATAGGATGGCGTTCGCAACGTTGATAATGGTATTTTTCATTGCTGATTTACAGCTATTACTATCGTGAAACATGTTGGCTAAGGCCTAAGCGTTATAGTAAACTCTTATAGATTTTCTATTGTGCGTGGACAGCTGTCTCCTGTAAATAATTTTTAAAATAATTCAATTGTTTTTAGGGTTCCGAAAGGCTGCCAACGGAACTCCATTGCGTTGTACCCCACGACTCACCGAATTAGGTAGAGTTCAAATTTTCAGTTGCCGCTACAACAACAAATGCTAAAAATAAAATTAAATTTAAAAATTAAGGGGGTCTCGATACAAAAAACTATATATTTCTGTATTTTAACAAAAAATTGTTACAATTTTCATAGATTGTATACAACTGTGGGCGTCAAAATAATAAATAATATTATATTTATTTATTTATTCTATAATGCACTTTAGTTAGTATTAGTATTGGTTTTACCTAGTTATTAGTTATATTCCGTACCAGCAACTCAATATTAAATCCTTTTTAAACACAGCGTTGAAATCTATTGGATGTAAATATAAATAATAGAACTATAAATAAAACAGTAAAGATATAATTTCGGAAAATATTTTGAATCCATTTATTCACTAAATATATCTAATTTAAACTTAATATTATATCAACGTAGCGATACTTTACACGATAATTCCGTATCTGTCAGCTCTGAAACTATTTTTATCAAATTACTATTAGATAAGGCGTTTTTCGGCTCATATCCCGATGTAAGCCATGACTCTAATATCTCTGTACTCGGCAATAGAGTTCTTAATGTATTTCTAATGTAAATATACGCTTGTGGGGAATATTTGTATATACTAAGAGCGAAATTCTTTAAATCGTCCGTGTGTCTCGTAGGCATAGCTAAGACAAGCCCATTTGTATCCTCCCGTATCTTATCCTGTAACGATAGTAATATTCTAGATTTTTTTTTCCTCTTTTGATTCAATATATTCCTCTTCATTTCGATAACCTCTTTGATACGTAATAAGAATCTATTCTGACGTTTGTATAATTTCGTTCTACTTTTTAATTTCTCCTTCAAGCTGACAGCTTGGCGTTGCATCTTCTGGACTTCGGTGAATAGCTTCAGTAATTCTATATTTTCTTCTTCTGTTTTCGACTTATCGTGCACCGAGCCGTTCGTTAATGATCTCGTGTTTAATAGTTCATGATCTAAGTATTCTTCTTCATATTCTTCGCTGTCCATTAAATAGTCTTCATCTTCATAATATTCTGTGTCCAGCGTCTCCTCGTCTATATATTCGACCTGGGGAAGAAATAATTATGTATAGTACGTAAAAAACATAGCACTTATTTGTTGAATAGAGCTCTGGGGATCCGCTAGCAGCTCCAACCTAAAAATACTGCAAAGATTTCAAAATATTCCACTAAGAATGGTCTCCAGCGCCCACTGGTTTGTAAAAAACAATGAAATACACGAGCACAGCAAAAAATATAAAGAAAGACTAAAAATCATAAAAACGTACTGGCTAAACATCTGCTAAAAGAAAACATACACACACAAACCATAAAACGCCTTAAATGTTGGCATATACTCGAGCTTGACCGAAAAAATTAATGAGATTGTACAATCAATTAAACAATTAAAAGAATGGTGCTATTTAATGTTATAGCAACCAAATATCCCACCCCCAGATCTGATCTAATTATAGCTACAAAGCCGATTGTAGATAAAAAGGGAAGGGAAAAAAAAAAACTTATTTGTTGAACATCATTTTCTACCATCGGCTCCAGAATTAAACCTGAGAAGAACAGGCGAAACAAACTCAGGGGGTGTTTTTTTATTTGTTTTTATTCCAAATGTGTTATAGTCTTATACTGAATGATGAAATGCATGGAGCGATCGCTTGATTCCCAATGTGTGATGCCCTCAATATACTTACTGATTCTTCAATAGCCTTACGTAATTAGCGTTCCTTTACTGTTTTCATTATTTAAAAAGAATAGAATGTTTCTAAACACATTCTGGTAGCCTATTGTAAAATTTTAACAAGTTTTATGAAGTAACTGTCCGCCTCCGCTAGATGACATGAATTTCGTTAAAGATTGCTGTTTCTATGTCAGAAAACTAGCTTCTGATGCTGTCCTAAATTAGAAAAGCCGCTGGGGTTACACCCACATAAGTTTCATGGTTCTATTTTTAAAAAAATTACGGACATCCCATACAAACTTGGAACCCCTTTTTCATCCCTTTAACAGGTAATTTCTAAAAAAAAAAATTTTTAGTGCTTGTTGATGTTTTAAAACCCCAACACCTTTGAAATTTTTATAGCTGACAAGGTTTAAACCTAGGTGTTGATATTACGTCCATCAGGTCTTCTCCTTTTACATATATAAATAACTCTGTCTTCTGCTGTCATAATATCAGCAGTGCACAATAATACATTTAGTAAGCAATATAGGTACTATATTACTATTATAGATCGGTCTGTATCTCATGAACCGTAATAGGCAGAGTTGAAATTTCCATACAATGTATATTTGTATTGCTGCTACAACCACAAATACTAAAAATAAAATAAAATTTGTGTGAGGCTGACACACACGGACTCCACCGGGAAAGAACTCAAACAAAATTGTTGTGAAAAAGCAATGTGGTGTGTTTTGTGTGTAAGAACACACCACACACTAATTCTAAGATCAGATACAAGTTATTAAATATCATTTATAACTTAATATGAAAAAATTACTAGTTTAGGTTTCAGATTTTAGTAGGCACCTACGGAAACCTTTTACCCCACACCTAACTTGAAATGGTCAGTACTCATACATTCCCTCCTATCCTTGGGGTTGGCAATGCGGATGCTCTACTTCAAGTATTGTAAGCGTTCATAGGTGACTGCTTGCCATCAGGCGGACTGTATGCTTGTTTGCCAACTTCATGAAATTAGAAAAAATACAATTTCTTACCTCTAAAACATGCTTTGGTAATTTCAATGATGGTACCGCCTTGCTAGTTAGAACAACCGAATTATCAGCATTACATTCAAAGCAATCGACAGAGAAGTGTTGTACGCAGATGTAGGAATAATCTGTCGGTGTCCAATTGTTTCTGCCCGTTAGATCTGTCCATATCTGTCTAAGGTTTTCGTCTTCAGGAAATCTGTAAGGAAACAACATTTGAACTTAATGATTTTTTGTTTATTCACTAAAAAGTATAGATAGGTATTGTTTTCTAATTATAAGGCCTCTCCATGTTTTGTGAAATATAACTATGTAAATATATCTAATAAGACTTGGAAGAAGTTGGAAGTTAGTCATAGTATGATATAGTTTGTTTTTATTCAAATTGATGTAAAAAATATTGTTTCTCACCTAAAAAATAATTCCGAATTTATATTCTTGGATTCCTCACACCCTAACACTGCACATGTTTTCGTTATCTCCGTGTCAGCTTCACTGTTCTGCTTCAGTTCTGGTGCCACCATGGCTATAAAAAATAAAAATTCCATAGACACCAGCTCATACTTGATTATAATCACGATCGAAGAACTGGAATACAAACCGATAGGCGTCGATTTTGGGCGGCTTTCTTCATTATCTTTCATTTTAACGAGACTTTGGCTAAAACTCATGTTTTACAAAAACTGTTACGCGATGACATATATTATTATTTTATCATGACATTAATATAACGGAACTTATTTGTGACTCGATCCCGAAAAAAACTAAATTTATTTACACGTTACAATAGTCGAAAGCTAGATTAATTAAGGCGCCAGTGTCAGCCGCTTAAAACAGGTTACTTTTAAATGATAAAAATTAAATGCTATAAAAGTTTTTATATATTTAAATTACAAAAACTAAAATAAGGGCATTATAATACAGTTCAATGAACGTATTGATTAAAATATAATTTAAATATTAGAATTTAAACCTATTATCTGACTCGACGCTACAAAACTTCAAATTTCTTTGGCATACAAACTTATTTGACATTTGCCGCGTTGTACAGACTTCAAAAATATCACAGGTAAGATACAAATTTAAAATTTTTACTTAAACCCCTGTAATAGAACAAGTAGCGTATTTTCTATTGGACGCTACATCTAAACCATGGAATAATTAAATTATACATTTTGACTTGACTGGATGAGTCTGCTTGTGATCACGGTCAGCGCAACCCAATACTCTTTGGTGCAACCGGATCGAAACGTCAGGCACCAATAAAGGTAATTTTTTACACGTAAATTCCCGAAAAGTATTAATTAATATGAATATGAAACGCGATAGTTTAAAATTTAATATTGACTGGATTTACTTCTAAAACTTGAGCGACTGCATAATTTTTTTTTTTTTAACGTTTTTGCTTCATGCTATTTTGCACAATAAATTATATGACGTTAAATTTCACATAGATTTAACTTCACAATAAATTATATTATGTTAAAAATATCACAAAACAATTTTTAATTATTTATATAATAATATAATAGACTACAAAAAAACAAATAAAATATGGCAATCTGTAAACATACTTCAAATTGTGTAATGTGTCATAATTCCCGTCAGAAAGTCATCATTTACGAAATCATCCCAATACGCAAATATTTGACGAGATCTTTGTTGTTCCGGGTTTTATGTTAAGAAAATGGTTGACCCAATATTCGATTATCAATTTAGACTTATCCTAATCGGCGACAGTACTGTAGGAAAGAGTTCCTTGTTAAAATACTTTACAGATGGAAAATTCGCAGAGGTAAAAACAGTGTTATTGTTGTTGTATAACAATATTAAATAGGTGAACTAAATTACGCATAATTTTTAGCTATCTGATCCAACCGTGGGCGTTGATTTTTTCGCACGTATCATCGAAGTCCAAGACGGCACAAGGATTAAGTTGCAGCTCTGGGACACAGCTGGCCAAGAGAGATTTAGATCAATAACAAAGTCGTACTACAGAAACTCAGTTGGGGCTCTACTTGTTTACGACGTTTGTAACAGATCTAGTTTCGAACATATACCACTTTGGATGATGGAAGCGAAGAGACACATAGAACCCCATCGGCCTGTTTTTGCTTTAGTTGGCTGTAAAATTGACCTTGTTGGTAGTGATAACAAAAATGGTGCCAGAAGAGAAGTCTCTTGCGAAGAGGCTAGAATGTTTGCCGAGGAAAATGGTAAGGACTGTTTAATACATATAAATACATATATTTTTGAGATGAATATCCTTTATCTGTTCAAACCAAGTTTTTTTTCTAGTTCTGACAAAGTAAAAATAACAAAGGAATGCAATAATATTCAAAATAAAATTTTTAATGACTTGTTAGAAGTAATGAATTATTTCATCACACAAAACTCAGATGAATTACTTAATTTAGCAATATATTCTTATTAATCAGCAAATTAGCTTGTCATTGGAGCAACTTGTTATCAACACTTAGCAAGGTGATTGAAACAAGTTTTGACCTAATTAAGTAATTCAATGCTTACATATATACATAGTATACAAAGAAAACCTTAAATTACCATAGCATTTCCGTTTTAAAAGAATTTATTATTCCCATTATTGTGAAACAGCATTAAAACCATTGTTCCTTATCAAAATTTAAAAAGATAAAACTTATTATTATACTCAGAGGATATAGCATTTTTTGTGATGGTAGACTAGAATAAACAAGTGTATCAACGGACTGATAAATAAGTAATATGGACTGCATTTTGTTGTCTCAAATGTTGAAGATTATGGAAAACTGGAGAAAGCTGTATGTAGATGTTGGCTATCTACTTCTGCAGTCTTCTTCTTCTTCTTGCTACCATTTATACCTGCCCAGAACAAATGATTTTCTTAGTTTTTACGTAGAGCGATTGCCTTCTGACCACTGCAACCCGAGGGGCGAACCACTATTATTAGGCTATGTACTCTTGCCTGTTATAGTAGAACTCCCTGAGTAGACTTTTCATAATATTTTGAAAAGGAAATATAGTTAACCATTTGATAACCATTGTAGATCAGCAGTAGTGTGAGTACCCACTCATAAGAAATATTTGTATTAACTATAAAGGCTTGTGTTCTGGTCGAGTTGTTGTGTTTGTGTGTCATAACAGACCTAAGACACAAAATATAACTATCCTTATGGGTGCAGTTGAGTGTGTAACATTAATTTATTTTAAAAAATTATTCTAGGCTTACATCATGTGGAGACATCAGCAAAGATCGGATCAAATGTTGAACAGGCTTTCATTCTTGTCGCTCAAGAAGTCTACAACCGTATACAAACAGGAGAATATAAGGTAGAGGATGGTTGGGACGGCATCAAAACTGGCTTTAATAGACCTAACGGTATGGACTTTAATCTGCTTGAAGCAGAAACCGTACAGTCAACTTGCTGTTAGACAAAAATTATATTTAGATGTAAATATTGACTCATATTAGATTTATAATATAAAATAAGTATAACTTTATTGAAAACATGATGAGCACAATTCTTACATGTTGATTCATATGTCGGGTTGCATAGATCTGTCCTTTTGAAATAACCATAGACAGTTATAATGTATTGTTCATTATCATACTTAAAATTCCAAAAAATATATAATAGTGCCAATAGATCAATAATTCCATTACACAATTTCAAAGCCCTGTAATTTAAGAAAATTTTTATCAATACAAAAATGGTATTTAAGATACCATAGACAAAGTTTTTTTTTTCTATTGGGCAACTTTATGTCATTTAAGTTATAATTGATTAGCAGAAAATGGCCGACAGATGCTGTTTGTTCATATGGCTTTTTTTGTTAATGATGTTGATGTGAAACATCACATTTATTAAAATATTGTTTCGTAAATACACAAATACAACCAAAGAGTTGATTTACGTATCTGAAGCCGTTCAAAAAGTTATTTTAGTTTTATATTTAATTACAATACTAACAATATACTACACTGAGTAGTTTAATTTTTGTACCTGGAATTATTATGCTGAGTATAGATATTACATTTCACTTTTTACCAATTTGGATGATTTATTTATTGATGGTAGAAAGAAAAAAAAAGTTAGCACTATTCGACCAAAGTGGTGTTTTTCCTATCCACCATTGATATTATGGTAACTATAGATTGACTATATAGTTGTATTATGTATACTATAAACTGACCTTTCATTCAATGTCCAAGACTCGTTATTTTCCCTTACTAAATAAATAAAAACACAAGGGAACGAAATTAGTCACAGACAAGTGTGTATGTACACAACATAAAGTTATACAATATAGTTAGAATATATAGTATGTCTATAATGGTACTATAAATTTGCCAGGCAATAGGCCTAATTAAATCGTTCAGAGTGATAAAAGTTCCATTTAAACATGATCAATGCATGCTTTATATTTGGACGCAAATAAGCAATACCATGTCAACCACACGAATGTCATTTCGAGAAAAACATGTTTGAAAATTTTGAACATCTTGATTTATATGAATTTTTTTATGTATTGGTAAAGTTTTTGCAATTTCAAATTTATGTAAGTTATTTTACTTATTTTCACAAAAATAAGTATACAAACTGCATATTTCGTATATAATTTAACCCAAAACGTTTAACATAATACATAAATTGCATGATTAAAAATGGCTTTTTAGAAGTTTTAAAGCTTAAAACTTCTAAAAAGCCATTTTTTAATCATCAGAGCTTTGTAGGGTACAAATATTAAAGAAAAATGTTCTTCAGCCATTTACCAACACTTCTGCATATATAACTCAGTTTTTTCAATTTTGTGGGTTGACATGGTATTGCTTATTTGCGTCCATTTGTGACTATTGATAACAAAAGATTATTATTTGATTGATTCTGTCATGATTCATTAAAATCTATCTGGATTACATATACAAATATATAACAACTATTTGCTTTTATTTTGTTTATTGTTCAATATTTTGGATCAATAGATTATAATCCAGAATCGGTATGGGGTGGAAAGGGAAGAGTTCGCTCGGGTTGGAATATTAAATGAAATTTATGAAAAATTTATTGGAGCATAAGGAACTTCGTTCCTACGTCTGTCCCACAACACATTTTAATTTTTTATTAAGTCCAGTACTCTAATTTGCTTAGTCATGTTGCTTGTGGTCCATATTTTCCTGGTCATTTGAATAGATAATGAAAGGAAATCATATGTCTATTCTCAGCATAATGCATAATATTGATAGTTTTTCTAACAATAATAATTATTAATTTGATTCTATAATAAGAGTTTCAAATTATATATTTTGCAAAGCTATGTTATTATTATGGAGTTTAGAGGTCAGAGGAATAACTTGTGTATAATGTCCAACAAAAAGTCAATGTGGTTATAGGGTATGATTTAAAGAAACGAGCAGATTAATATTGTAAATTATAATACAAGTAAATTAGATTTAAGTATAGAAATTTGGCTTTAGGAGGCTTTTAAAGTCTGGGCTTAATAAATTGTGGGCTATTGTCGTCGAATGTAATAATGGAAACAACAACATAGAACTTCATAAGAATTTAATAATCAAAAAAATAATACATAATTATTATTCTTTATTAGAATTCATCACTTTATAAATAACTTGAGATCATATCCTATAGCTATACTAGCACCACCATTTCATAATGTTTGGTGGACACTTTTTGGCTCTATAGTTAATCCTGCTGTATGTCTATACTCCAATAGATCGTAGTTGCTATCATCATCAGGGCTGCCATTTGTAAATTGAAAAAGAAATAAAATGAAATATCAACCTACTACAAAAAAACAAGTCATCTAAATTTAATATACATGTTTGCCACCTATTAATGACTGCAATTAGTGGTACTTAACATCTTCATAATCTGTTACTCTAAGATTAAAATAATTTAAAATCACCTCATTTATTAAAATCCACTTGGCAGACTAGTTTATGCTGCAGAGCTTGCCAAAGAAATATTCGAAAAAAAAAAAAGAAAAATTAATAATTTAGTAAGTTAATCCCAGGCCATACTTATTACATATTAAATTAGAAGCATTTTACAACTTATGTAATACTTAACTTTCATTTACACTCACTTTAAATTTTTAATTCACCAAAACATACTTATTTTAAAACACAGTTTCGTGAGGCTGCGTTAGTTACTTTCATATTTTAAACATCGTCTATATTTCAACAACAACAAAAATTCACTACCATGCAAATAAAAATATCAATAAACAAATGGCAGTCATCGTCTATAATCACAATTAATTATTCTATCGCATCTGTTTTTGTAATTCAAAACGTATAATGGGATGTTTAAATAATGAATTATTTAATAATATAAGTGTGTAATTTTGTTAAGATCACAATAAAAATATGAATTGGCTGCTCATTATATAAACATATTATTTATTTATTTAAAAACAGACTTATTACTATATGGACAGGCCCTTCACATACTAACAAAATATCCGATGATTCGCCTTAACGCTTTCGTTGATTCGTACAGACGTGATGCAACGTAACCTATGTTAGACTCAACTTCACAAGCTTGCAACTTCATCGAATAAAGTTAGCGTAAGACTAACTTCGTTTTGTTGCGTTAATGCGAAACTTCGACATTTTTGTATGGAAAGGTCGATCCTTACATTATAGTAAGTCAATGTAAAAAATATAAAATATTTTTGCCAAAAAGTTTGAGGAACCAAATGCCGTCCAAACTTGTAGGCAAATATTACTTAAAATGTAATAGTGGCGTTATTTTTGAATATAAAACAAATGAAGAATTATCTTTATATATAGGATTTAACAATACATTGGTATTGCTTTTTTTGTTGATAAGTGTTATTTTTTTATAATTCACTTGACCTATAAATATGTATAAAAAAATTTACTTTACGCAGACACTTATTACAATATATAGACAGGCTATTCCATACAAACATTGTCTAAAGATTCGCTGGTGCTCGTCCGTGAATTCGCACTAAGGCAAAGAAACGAAGTTAGTGACGAGCTAGGGTCATAATCGAATTAAGTTAGTGTGTGACTAACTTTGTTTCGTTGCCTAAATGTGAATTTTTTATTAGTTGAATTTACGAAGGAGAGCCTGCGAATCTTTAGTATTTTTTTCTTTATGGAAAGGCAGGTCAGTTTATAATAAGTGAATGACATTACATCTATAACAATTACAAAAAAAGAAAGCGACTTACAATAATTGTTAGATTTAAAAAGTTTGTAAAAAAACGTGAACATATAATATGAATTGTTGCAATAATTTTACATTTGTGGCAAGTATATTCTAATTAATGAAACACAAAATATTTATTGTACTACACGGTTTTATTTAATGATTATCTCGTCATACCGCTGTTATTATACGCTTTTATAAATTAAAATGTTTTGTTTATTATTATATTAAACTGTTTTATTCTCCCTAATAATAATTAAATTGCGTTACATATAGACGTAAAGAACAGCGATCCGCCCCGGCTTCGTACTGGTGCAATGTAAACACTAAAATCGCTACAACTTATAGGGCGAGGCGCGGCCATTGAAGCGCCATGACGAAACGTGCGGTCCGCCAGCCGCCGTGCTTCCGCTTTTTAAATCTTTGATATGTTTTAAGATATCCGGTTTTAATGAAATGCAAAATTTTAAGTTTTAGAGCTTAAAACCCTACAAATACTAAAGAAAATTGTTCTTCAGCCATTTACCAACACTTCTGCATATATAACTCAGTTTTTTCAATTTTGTGGGTTAACATGGTATTGCTTATTTGCGTCCTAATAGCTTGGTGAATAACAGGTTTTATTGTAACTTGTACTAGATATACAATTCCGTAGTACTAATAAAATTAATATGTGATCGATCTTGTAAGTTTTAGCCAGCGTTTACGACATCGGGGCACAAAAATATTTGTTAAGTACAACATAACTTTACACATCCTTGATTTTTTTCGGCTTTTCTGTACTATAATATGTATGTGTCATACTTAATTATAGGCCTTCCTCTTGAATCACTTGTTGAATATTTTAAAAGATCTAGGCAAACAGCCAGCGGAAGCTACCTTTTTATACTATGCGAATGAAATATATAGACAGGCCCTTTGATATAAACTAATTGTGTGACTAACTGCGTTTCGTTGCGTTAGTGCGGATGTACAAAGGCGCACCAGCGAATGTAGTCATTTTTTTTGTATAGAAGAGCCGGTTCTTACTTTAAAAGACACATTTCAATAAAATTGTTCCCGTTAGAGCCACTCGTGACCCGGAGCCCGACCACCATCGCTCTCGCGGTTAGTAATCTTCATAATTATGGAATTCTATGGATTCACCTCACTCCATCTACTCCTTATAAGTACTGTAGCTTTACATAATATTCTATCCTAGCAATTTGTGAACTTGTGACGCGTAACGAATTTTTCTCTACGCCTTTCACCTCATTATCACTTGTCGGGTATCAGATCCGACAGAAAATTGGCTGCTTTAGTGGCAAAAATATGTATTTATGTCCACAGAGGTCCACTTTTGTTATTCTCAGAGTAATTATATGTCTTTCTTACTCTGTGTTGTAATCTCCCAAAAACAAATTGTCAAAACAAATGTCATGTCAAATGTCAGGTTTCAAAAAGCTATTGATTCACGATTGTGTATTGCAAATTGGAGAATTAACAGAACATTGAACAATTACTGCAGTCTAAACTCTGATTACATCGATTGCAAATCAATGTTAAACAAAAATATCATAAATATTGTTCTTTAGAAATACAACTAAGTGTAATTCTTATATTCTAATTTATAGTAAAATATTAAGATAAAATGTCATCTAGTCGATCTAAAACATCAATATTGGACAAACCTTTAAGTAAGGGAAAAGGGGAGGTTTCCTTAGCCCTTTACGCTTTATTATTTTCAGAAATCGTACAGTATTGCCAAAATCGATCACATTCAATACATGAACTCCAAACTAAGTAAGTATTTCATGGTGATTTGTCTTAATTTTAAAGCTATTTTTTAATTCATTTTATACTTAAAATATTATCCTGGTGACTAACTTTTCATACAAATGTTGACTATTTCATTTTCCTCATATTAATAGCCCATAATTTTTATATGCTTAAGCTGTAACACCTTATTTAGAGTCCATTTGGTTTGTAAAGTAAAAATCATGAACATAATAAATATCATTTTAGATTGTCTGAAATGGGCTACGATGTTGGCACAAGACTTCTTGATCTATATTTTGTAAGAGAGAGGAACAGCAAACGTGAAATCAAGCTACTGAATATGCTACTATTTGTTAAATCTACTTTATGGAAGGTAAAAACTAAGTAACACTTTACGTTAGAAGAGACATACTTTTCCCTCACAAATGGGTGGGCTCGACCGGGGCAGTACTACCCTCTAACAGAAAATTGATGTAAAGTAACAGTATCAGTAGTGTTGAATTGTGTGTGATGAGTGAGAGTGCTACAGGCTCATACTTTCCCACCTGTCTCTTGGGTTGTGGCCATGTGAATATAATACTTCAAGTATTGCACACGTCCATAGGTAGTGGTGACGGCTTGCCATCAGGCAGACTGTATGCTTGATTGCTGACCATCATGAAAAAAAATTAAAACTAAAAAAATAAAAAAGAATTAAAACTTTCTATCCATAATCAATTTTCAACATGATGTTTTATATACTTTATAATATTTTTATCTAGTGTGTCCACTTGCAACTTCATTTATGTTGAAATATATTTTACTTTGTACTTGTGTGTAATTTTTATATATAAAAAAAACCACAATAAAAACTTCTGCTGTGGAGTGTGGAGTATAAGCTTTTAAATCAATTTTAAAATATTTTCAAGAAAAGTGTTCTGAATATGTATCGATTTTTAGTATACTATTATCTTAAATCTGGGACTCTTGGAGATTATTTGTTGAATGCTTATTTTCTGTATATATATGTTAAAATATTGTATGTATGTATTATTTATAGGTTTTATTTGGTAAAGAAGCAGATAAGTTGGAACATGCAAATGATGATGAAAGGACCTATTATATAATTGAAAAAGATGCTTTAGTAAGTACTAAAAAGTATATTAAAGTACCTAACCATAACATTGCTTTGTATGACTTTTAATTCATGATGAGTAGTGACTTTTTCTCTCTTTACAATCTCGTAAAGAGTAATGGCTTTTTCTCTCTTTACGAGATTGTAAACAGAGAAAAAGTAATTACTCATCATGAATTAAAAGTCTAATGCCAGTTTCAATATCCAATGTTCAGACTGATGTTGGTATCAACTGTGTTGGATTGGTAGTGGACCCTAAGAAATGAAACCCTAATGATTATATATATTTCCATACACATTTATATTCCAGAAAAATTGAAACTGAGTTTTTTTTATCATAATATGTTTTTTTTTTCAGATCAATAAGTTCATAAGCGTACCTAAAGATAAGGGCTCTCTCAACTGTGCGTCTTTCAATGCAGGCATCATTGAAGCTGTTCTCACCAATGGAGGATTTGTATGTATATCATTATCTGGGTATTATTTTGTTACCCAAAATTTATAATTATTTGAAGTACAATTTCATAAATCCTTACTTCCTTACTTATAAATGCGAAAGTAACCCTGTCTGTCGTGTCTGTCGTGTCTGTCGCACTTTCACGCTAAAACTACTGCACCAATTTAAATGAAATTTATTACACAGATAGTCTAGAACCTGAGAAAAGACAAAGGCTTGTTTTTAATTCAAAAAAAGGGTTGTAAGGGGCGGAGGTTTGTTGAAACGTTGTATGGAAGTATCATCATTTTTAAAGCTAGAAGCTTGAAACTTATTTTTTAAGCTGTTGATTCGATATAAATAAATCAACACCCTCGTGGGTGTAAAATAACATGAGGGAATAGAGGATGAAAGTCTGTATGGAAATACTGCAAATTTTATGTCTAAAATAATTAAAAATACACACTTTTCCACGCAGACGAGGTCGCAGGCACAGCTAGTATTTAATACACTTCAAAATCATTTTCTTAAATATTATTTTGCTTATACATAACATTCAATCAATTAATATCACGCTTTTTAACATTATAAATTCAAAAATGTGTACACTTCTTTTATGTTACAGCCAGCAAAAGTAACAGCACATTGGCACAAGGGGACAACTTACATGGTTAAGTTTGAAGATTTCGTTATAACAAGAGATAAATGTTTGGATGATCGTTAAATACAATATGTATTTTTATTATGTTAAAATGTTTATCAATAAAATTAAAACAACTTATGTTATAATCATTTATTTATTATCCAAATAAAATAAAAATTTTACTATTATAGAAGACAAATATGAAAAGAATTAAATGTTTAGGCTAATCTACGAATCCGTTCACTATATCTAATCCTACCGCATCGGCAGTCATCTAAGAATTTATTTCTCTGATTCCATACCAAATACCCATATGCAAACATTGGAACGATGACCATAAAAAATCCACTAACTGCATTTTTAAAAGTTGGTTGGAAATATTCAGCCTGACATGCTTTCATCGATAGATACCTCTGAAGAGCTGGCTCGAACTGTCATATGTAAAACATATATATAACAGACTGTATATTTGACGATTCAAAAGTGTGATTTGAATAAAAAATATTTTGAGTTTGAGTTCATACAATATATTGATATAAATTTATTACATTCAATGACCATTGTGATAAGTGGTAGCGAAAATACTTGAAAACCCAATGGTTGCAGATTTGATTCCTGCTTGTGGCAGATATTAAAGTACATGTGTTTCAGGGTGGTGGTACTTGTGTGAATTTTTAAACCCCTACACTGGATGTTTGCATTGTTTATAATGCTTGTTAAGCTTTAATCTAGAATGATATTATTAAATATCAGATAATCACAGATTTACTAATATCTATTAAGATACTGAATTAACCTTTAATGTCTTATTGGATTTTCACAAGAGGTCATAAAAATATCAATTTTGTATGACAAACAAATTTTAGGGGTTGATTTTGGATGAAAAGATCAAAATAAATGAATATTGAGATATTTACAGATATAATCAATATTTGGGGCAAATTTTCTTTAAAATCAAAATTACTCACAACGTAACCGGACTCTGCAGCTTGCTTAGCAGGATCAGTTCTAAGTTTTAAAAATTCCTTTCTAAACTTTGCGCGTCTCTCTATTTGCGCCTTGTACATTTGACAATGTATCTCCGAAAATCCACATGGATCCATTTTTTACAGAAGATTAAAAATTACTCTTTCAAATCACATCCAGAGTAAAACCTCTACTACACTTTTATATTGTTTTCTGTTATGTCAAGTCTGCATAAAGTTTGTGGCCAGAATTATTTTTTTAATGGACAGTCAAGGAAACAAGTTATTAGATTATAAATAAAATTAAATTTATTACAGATGATAACAACCTATATTTCTAATATAATATTGTTATTAAAATATTCAACACAGCTTGAACAGCCTGTCTTTGTAACGAAGTTCCCCACTTCTTATTTTCTCTTCTCGGCCGCTTCGTTCGGTATGGATCAAGTATCCATACGTGAACATAGGAATTACGATAGCGCAGATACCGAACAGAGCAGTCCTTTTATTTGCTTGGAAGAATTCGAGCTGAGTAGCTTTCATAGAAATAAACCTCTGGTGACCCTCGTCGAACTAAAAAAGTATGATTACAATATACTAACAGTAAATAACAAATCGAAAATTAAATTACGTAATGAAAACTTACAACATAACCAGCTTCGGCGGCGTTTTTCCATGGGTTCGTTCGTTGTTTCAGAAATTCTTTTCTCATCTCGGCACGCCTAGCGGCCTGTTTTAGCACAAGATTGTACTCGGCTTCAGATATTCCATACTTTTCAGCCATTTTTGTATATTATTTTAAAAATATAAGACCATCCAGCAGCTACTTGTTCACTGACATTGACAGTCTGACACTGTTTTGCAGGTTAATAATGTAAATTTGATTTTGACATTATGAAGCGTATACACTTGTTATTATTTGTTAACAATTGTCCACCAGAAAATGCACCATCGACAATAGACCGATGTGATATTGAGTATGGCAATCCATGATCAGTGAATGTATTGAACAAAAACATAGACAATTGAACGGCATAGTTTCTTCCGGTAACCATCTTTTCGATTTTACTTGTTGTCGTTGTCAGGTCGGCGATTTTTGTAAAAAGCCGCAACCATGGGTCGTATGCACGCACCAGGGTAATTTTATACAATTTATATCGCGTAAAGTCTTATTCACTACATATACATGTGGATTTTAGAATAAACAAGATATGTTCGCATAAGTGACAGTCTAACCTATACATTGTGTTCGCATGTACCACATGGCGTGTTACAACAGTGTTTTATTTTGTGTTTCAGTAAGGGTATTTCACAGTCGGCGTTGCCCTATCGCCGTAGTGTACCCACTTGGTTAAAACTGACCGCTGATGATGTCAAGGAACAAATATTCAAACTTGGCAAAAAAGGCCTTACTCCATCCCAAATCGGTATGTACCATGTTTATTGTTTCCACATATCAAATGAATTTAACGTAGTGTTTATTTTGCAATAATAATAAAATTTTTCATGGTTTAAATTCTAGATATAATTTTTTCCACTCATTGAGATAATTACTATAGGTACTACTTATTCAATACTTTATTAAAATAATTGGTTTTTAAATCCAAAAGCATGTTAAAAATTCATCCGTTATTACATGCCTATTTAATTTTTATTTCAATTATATTGTTTGAAGTGGTAGAAAAATTTCATTAACCACCGGTATTTATGTTTGCGTCTAACCCACTGACACAGGATATAATTGTTCAAACTATTTCTAAATACAAGTTATATCGACTCGAAAGTTATTCATTACATATGCTATCCTCCCTCCCTCCAAAATTAAAAACATTTGAATGTGTTTCACAATGTGTAACAAAAATAACATTATATTTATATATATATTAATAGAATGATACTTATTTTCAGGAGTTATGCTCAGGGATTCTCATGGAGTTGCCCAAGTTAGATTTGTCACAGGTAAAAAGATCCTACGTATTATGAAAGCTATGGGTCTCGCTCCTGATCTACCAGAGGATTTATACTACCTGATTAAGAAGGCCGTTGCCATGAGAAAGCACTTGGAACGTAACAGGAAAGATAAGGACAGTAAATTCAGATTGATCCTTGTCGAGTCCAGGATCCACAGACTGGCTCGCTATTACAAGACAAAGAGTGTGCTCCCTCCCAACTGGAAATATGAGTCGAGCACTGCTTCCGCTTTAGTGGCTTAAGTTTAAATAAAACTATGTAAATTTATATATTTCGTTTCATTTTTTTTATTTTATGCTGTATCCATATATACTGTATTTCACTTTACCTTTTTAAACCTGAAGTTCTAATTTATAAAAAGTAAAAGAAAGAAGTAGTATTTCATTATTCATTAGTTTTGATCTCAAGTCTTGATTAATTTTTTAAATATAGATTGAAGACAAAAAAATATACAGCAGGATCTTAATTAGATTAAATTATTTACAGTTCCATCAGATATGTATTACTTTTTAATTATATATGTATATCACTAATGACTACTGGCTCTTAAAAAAATGTCTGCCACAAAGGTAAGAAATGGGCCTACTGGTAGCCTACAGATGCTTGCAACTACTACTTGTATGATAAGCATTTTGCAAACCAAAGTTTAGGTGGTTGGAAGAGAGGAAAAAAAAAGAAAGATAATGGAATGACTGGTATTTCCAATAACCAAATGAAACACAACAGTATACATACTGTTCTAATGTTGTATTTTCCTAGTCTAGCTATTTATTATAGCAGAGCTTTCCTACTTCATACCACCAGACAACATTTAATTTAATATTGCATGTTGTTTTTTACTTAGTGCAAAAGTTACAAAAGAAATGTTTGTTTGTTTTTTATTATATTACCTGAAAATACCTGATATTACCTATATCAAATACATTTTTTTGAAAGAATATATGATTATATCATAGTTATTTGTACTAGTTTCTTTGATTCTATTTATTTCCTTTTATCATCTTCAACTTCTGTGAAGCAATTTATTAATATAGGAAAATGAAATTTGTGTCTTGCTACTATGAAGTCTTTAGACAAAACTGTCCTAAGTCAAAAAAAAACAAAACCTGATTTATAAACAAGTTTATCATTTAAATATTTATCACTTTGATTTCTCCTGACAGTACTTCCCCTAATTTAACAATTATTACAAATTTTTTCATCACTTTTAACAGTTGGTTGCTGTTCAATATTGACAAATTTCATATTTTATACATATGGATTCCAATTGCTCCCATCTTCTGGATGTAAATTATTAGTAATCAGTAAAACAACATCCACAATCCACCAAATTCCAAGACCACCAATAGTCAGAAGTTTTCCCACCGCAGTGCCAGTCTGACCTAGACAGAAACGATCCATGCCTAAGAAGCCCAGTAAAATACTGTATATGAGAGTGGTTGTGAAATAATGTCCAGAGTAGCGCACACAAGGAAACCCATCTCTAAGGAAACTTCGATTTCCGTGACACTCAATACCATCCAATGCTTTGCACTGCACTCTTGTCTTTTCAACCTCATCGTATCGAACTCCACCAAATTTAATGCATCCATGATTAACAGCATTTTTTGCTGTTTCGTTTCCTTTATGGTCTACTGGCTCGTCGCACTCCAAGAATTCTAAAGGTAGAAAAGTGCATTTCACAAGAGGCCCCAATGGTCGATATGGTTCCTTTGAATAAAGATCGCTCTCAGATGTAGACAATTGTGCAGAAGTAAATAATATAACTGCAGAAACCCACATTAACACCATATTTGTTTTAATAATGATTTTAATCTAAATATTCAATGTTGAAGATTGTTCATTTTGGCTTATTAATTACGAATTCTATTTATCGTATGAGACAACATAAAGTGTTATAGTTTTAAGTAATGAGATTATGTTACAAAATAAATGAGAGTTTTTATTATACTGTTTATTGAATCTAAATTATTTAAGGGATTAGGGGAACGACTATTAGTATATTATTAATATAATATGTCAAATGTCTATTGTCAAAACAGTTGACTGTCAAGTTTCATTCTCAATTCTCCATAGAGTAAAAAAGATATGGATATTAATTTTGTGTACAGAAAAATCTAGTTATAAAAATATTGCATAAAAGACGTAGGACTAATAAACATTCTGTTGTCTGTTTCTGAATTTTGATGATCACTAGTAGAACGAATGACATGTAATAACTATAGTTTGTTTTGATTTTTGCCATTACCTTTGTGACGTCATATTGATTGCGCCGATCGCCTGCATCCGCCATCTTGAGTTCGGATTAGATATGACGAGTCTGAGATCTGTAAAAAGAAAAATAATAAATTTTTCTTTTACAGATCTTTTAATTTATAAAATAAATATCTACACCTGTTCACGCATACAGCACGCAAGCGTCAAATGGAACGCATATTAATTAAATAATCTGTTTAACTAGTATATTTTTCTATTGTATAGTCTATAAAAAAAGTATAATTCTGCTTTGTAATAGTCGTTCAAATTTAAAATAGATACGTTTCAAAATTCAAACGCGCAACATCTTTTATTTTCCCTTCCTTGTTCGCAAAATTCACTACAAACCTAAATATTGGTCCTTCGAGCCGGATCACGCAAGGAAAACAAAAAAGATTTGAATTAATCGACGATCCAGCAGCATTATCGCCAATTCATCCACTGAGACAGCGCCACTACGAAAAGTCTGCAATCTCAACTTCGGGTCATCGCAGCTTCATCCTGTGAGTCGTGCCAGCCAGGTATTCCTTTATATTCCCTACTATTACATCCCTATATCTACATAACTAGTGCTAATACCGTGCTTTAATAATTTTTGAAATTCAGTTCGACCGTTACATATTCAAAATTAAATTTGTGCGCAATACTAAGGCCTTAGCTTCTTATAAACCATCAATATGTCTAAGAGTGAACTAAAGCTACATGGATCTCCAGCGCAAGATCCAACTGCTCAAATAGTAAAGGGTTTAATTAGACAAAGGGGAACTCTAAAAGGTAGAATAAGTAAACTGTCTGCTTACGTTACTTCCTTAGAAAATCAAACCTTGGACCGTACTAAGCGAACGGAATTGAGCCTACGCGTTCAGGGTGCATCAAATTTATTGTCCGAATTTAATCAAATTCAAATTAAGCTAGATGGGTATCTCCCTTAGTCACAAATGGACGAACAGCTGGACGAGAGAGAATGTTTCGAAAATAAGTACTACGCTATTTTAGCTCAAGCCAACTGCATGCTAGATAATGATTCTATACCATCAAATTGTAGTAATAATCTAGACGACCTGGGTAATGCGAGTCAGTCGGTTAGGTTACCTACAATTAATCTACCAACCTTTGACGGTTCATATGAACAATGGCTCGAGTTTAAAAATACCTACATGTCTCTCGTACATATTTCAAAAAATTTAAGCAATATTCAGAAATTCCATTATTTAAAATCATCATTAAAAGGTTCCGCCGAATTAGTTATTAATTCAATAGAATTTACCTCTGATAATTACTTTGTTGCTTGGGAGTTGTTGATGAATAGGTACAATAATAGTAGACTACTTATATACAATCACGTTAAGGCACTATTTAATATTCAGAATTTAACGAAAGAATCTCCTGTGTTATTACGTAAATTAATCGACAATATTCTCAAGAACCTACGGTCACTCAAGTTATTAGGTGAACCCGTCGAGCACTGGGATACCTTGGTGATCTACATGATAGTTTCGAAGCTTGATGATACTACGGAACGCGAGTGGGAAAAGTTCAGAAGTAATTTATTATTAATTGAAAACGAACAAGACAGCAAAACACAAATTCAAGTTAATGATTTATTACAATTTTTAAAATCAAGGGCTGATATGTTAGAAATGTTACAAGTTTCGCACAACAAACAAATTTATGATTTCAAAAAAGTCCCTAAAACACAATCTATCAGTCCTAAGGTTCACTGTAACTTGTCCACTTCAAAGTTCAATAAGTTCATAAAAACAATATGTCCGTATTGCAATTCAAATCACCAATTATATTCTTGTCAGCAATTTCTAGATTTAACTGTAGATAATAAGATTAATTTCGTTACTAAACAAAAACTATGCGAAAACTGTTTGCGTCCCGGACATGTCGCGAGTTCCTGCAGGTTCGGAACATGCAGGAAATGCAATTGCAAACATAACACTATTATCCATCGCGATCATAGGCCGACTGAAGGTCAAGTATCGCTCCCGCAAGCGCCCGCGCAAGGCGGCTGTGTGAGTGAATCGAATCAACACGCACCGTTTTACAGCTGTTCATCGCAGGTAAATAATAAAGATGTACAATGCGCACAATCATCGGTTATAATACCTGTTTTGTTATCGACCGCGCTAGTCAACATAACAGATGATCGGGGTAAAACAATTATATGTCGCGTCTTATTAGACAGTGGAAGCCAATGTTGCTTCATACGCAAATCTATTTGCGATCGAATTAATACGCCATTGATACAGTCCACACAAAAAATACAAGGAATAGGGAATTCGATATCACAAAGTTTTCAAACTTGTAAAATTAACATTCGTTCATTGAACGGAGATTACGCCACTTATATAAATTGTCTAGTCTTGCCGCAGATAACGCCAACGATTCCTTCAATACCTGTACAGTCAAATACAATTCTAATTCCGAATCACATAACGCTAGCCGATCCCGCGTATTTCGAAAACAAAACAATAGATATTTTAATTGGTGCAGATCATTTTTGGGATTTATTGTGTGAAGGTAAAATGCGACTTCAAAGCGGTCCGTTCCTACAGAATACGAAATTGGGTTGGATTATCTCGGGTCCCGTAAACACATCAGCATCTTTTAATAACACTGTGTATTGTAATTACTCTCAACCAATTGATTCCCAGTTACGGAGGTTTTGGGAGCTCGAAGAGATTTCAACCAATGATAATTGTTTGTCTGCCACCGAGAGGGCGTGCGAGGCTGATTTCGTTAAAAATACAAAGCGAGACCATTGCGGGCGATTTATTGTTTCGATTCCATTTCGAGAATCGACAACATTATTAGGCGAAACGTACACTCAAGCTTATAAACGTTTTATTACGCTTGAAAAACGCCTTTCTAGTTCACCGCAATGTAAAAAGTTATATACAGATTTTATAAATGAATACATAAAACTAGGTCATATGGAGCGTGTAGATAGCTATAATAATAATTTACACTATTTCATGCCGCATTTTTGTGTTTTCAATGAGAATAGTAGTACAACAAAATTACGTGTGGTTTTTGATGCCAGTGCAAAGTCGTCAACGGATAAGTCATTAAATGATTTGCAGATGGTCGGGCCCCCTATTCAAGGGGACCTACTATCTATTTTACTACGTTTTCGTGAACACACCTACATAGCCTGTGCGGATATCGAAATGATGTATAGGCAAGTTTTAATAACGGAAAACCAACGTGACCTACAATTAATTCTTTGGCGTAACGACCCGTCTGCTCCGCTCGAGATCTATAGGCTGAATACTGTGACCTACGGGACGGCATCGGCGCCTTTCCTTAGTGTAAGGTGTTTACGGCAGTTGGCTATGGAGTGCAATGACTCACACGTCGCGCGAGTTATAATGAATGATTTTTACGTTGATGATATGTTAACCGGTTCTAATGATAAAAATTATTTGTTGAACTTATGTAGGAAAACGGCAAACGTTCTATCTACAGGATGCTTTGTGCTGCATAAGTGGATATTTAATTTTCAACATGATTATTTACCATTCACACAGGAGTTTAAAAATTTATCGCTAGGAGAACAAACACAATCAAAAACTCTTGGGTTGAGTTGGCTTAGTCAAACTGATCAACTCAATTATCAAAGTAAGATTCAAGTTAATGATAAAATAATAACAAAACGAGTTATTTTGTCCACGGTGTCTCATATTTTTGATCCTTTAGGCTTACTAAGTCCTACAATAATTATAGTTAAAATGTTATTACAACAATTGTGGTTATTAAAGGTTGACTGGGACACACAATTGCCTGATAAAATAATCACAGACTTTAACAAGTTTTTACATAGTTTAAATGAGCTCAGCTGTTTACGCATTCCGCGGCATACATTTTCTAGGGACCCTATCCGCTCAGAACTGCATATCTTCACTGATGCTTCCCAGAAGGCCTACGGTGCATGTGCATATATACGCACATTTGAGCAACAAGGTAAGGTGATGGTTAGGTTATTATGCGCGAAGGGAAAAGTAGCTCCCTTAAAACCTTTGACTATCCCTAGATTGGAACTTTGCGGTGCTTTAACAGGAGCGAGACTATGTAATAAAATTACCGATTCACTCCGTTGTCATTTTGATGATATTGTACTGTGGACCGATTCGACAATCGTGCTAGGGTGGTTACGTATGGCGCCTTCTCAATTAAAAACGTTCGTTCAGAATCGAGTAGTTGAAGTACAGGATTTAACGCGCGATTATTCATGGAGACATGTGGTAACCCAAGATAATCCAGCCGATTTGGTTTCTAGAGGCATGGAACTAGCGTCACTAAAAAATTTAAATTTATGGTGGGAAGGCCCACATTTTCTTCATGATCCAAAATTTATGTCCAGTGATAACGTACATACAATTACTCCTACGGACTCTGACTTACCTGAAGTGAGAAGTCTACATGCACAGCAATGTTCATCGACGGAGGCTAATTCTCAATTTTTGTTTCCGTTTGAGAGATTCTCTCAGTTCAATCGCATGCAACGTTCCGCAGCATATATTAGACGTTTTTTATATAATGGTCGCAAATCTAATATTATAAAACGGGTTGGCGCGTTGAGTGTGGATGAGCTGGTAGATGCACTGAACACTTTAGCTATAATATCGCAGCGAGAATCATTTTCTGAATATCTCACACTATTTAACAACAAGCCTATAGCACAAAATAGCAATTTAACCAAGCTAAATATTTTTATGGACCAACATAAAATAATGAGAGTGGGTGGGCGCTTGAGCAATGTTACCGAATTCGATTACAACAAAAAACACCCTATTCTTTTGTCATCAAAACATCAATTTACGTATTTGTTGTTTAAGTTCGAACACAAGCGACTAATGCATGCCGCACCACAGCAACTACTTTTCCACATTCGAGAGACATGGTGGCCTATCGGTGGTAGAAACCTCGCTAAAAAGGTTGTTCATGACTGCGTGGTTTGTACTCGTCTACGCGGGAAAACTTTAACGCCGATAATGGGAAACCTACCAGCCAAACGTTTATCTCCGACCTTTCTTTTCTCAGTTAGTGGTGTTGACTATTTCGGGCCAGTGTTCATACTGAATCGGAAAGGTAGGGGTGCCAAACTAATTAAAGCCTACGTTTGCTTGTTCGTTTGTTTTGTAACTCGAGCTATTCATCTCGAGTTAGTAGGTGATTTATCGACTGACGCGTATTTGCTAGCACTAAAACGATTCATCTCTCGTCGCGGCAAGCCATCAGAAATATTTTCTGATAATGGGAGAAACTTCTCTGGCTTAATGACCGAATTTAGTAAATTTTTAAACACATGCGCAGAAAATATTAAAGAATTTGCTATAACGAATAACATAAAGTTTAATTTTATTCCTCCATATTCTCCTCATTTTGGTGGTCTATGGGAAGCTGGGGTGAAATCATGTAAACATCACCTAAGGCGTGTAATGGGTAACTCACATTTTACTTTCGAGGAGTTTAGTACGGTATTAGCACAAGTAGAAGCTATCCTAAACTCCCGTCCCCTTACTCCCATGTCCACTGATCCTAATGACTACAGTCCGCTCACACCTGCACATTTCCTGGTTGGCCGTCCACTAACTGCTCCTGCCTGCGAGAGCTACAATCAAGTACCTCTACATCGACTGACTCGCTATAAACAAATCGAACAAGTCCGACAGAACTTTTGGAACCGCTGGTCCAAAGAATATGTTTCAGAGCTGCAAGCCAGGACTAAATGGACCAAGGCTGGGGACTCATTAAAAGAAGACACACTTGTCCTCATAAAAGAAGACAACAATCCTCCGTTGAAATGGAGCATGGGACGCATTGTAGCTACGTTTCCTGGATCCGACGGAGTTTCACGAGTTGCTTCTATACGCATGGCAACAGGCAATGTTATTCGACGAGCTTTCTCCAAAATCTGCCCTCTACCGGTATCCTTCCCAACGGGCACCAATTAACTTCTACTATTGGAAGTAGGAGCTTCCAAGGCCGGGGGCATGTTCACGCATACAGCACGCAAGCGTCAAATGGAACGCATATTAATTAAATAATCTGTTTAACTAGTATATTTTTCTATTGTATAGTCTATAAAAAAAGTATAATTCTGCTTTGTAATAGTCGTTCAAATTTAAAATAGATACGTTTCAAAATTCAAACGCGCAACATCTTTTATTTTCCCTTCCTTGTTCGCAAAATTCACTACAAACCTAAATAACACCTATTATTCGAACTTTTTGTAGGAATATAGTGTTTTGTAGTAAAATTGTTTTTAGTCGAAATTTGGCTTAAAAATCTTAAAATATAGTTGCGACCGAGTTCTAGAATGTTAAAATATTAATAAAAGTAACATCAAATGTATCAGATAGGTACCAAGTTTAAAAATTATTGAATAAATGTTGTTTATGATATAATTACGTGAGTGCAGCAAGCAAAGAATACAAAAATGAAATTAATGTATTAATTTAAAACTACAAGGTAAAATTATAACTAATAATTATCCTAAGTGACAACCCATCTATGTCGAATCTAGTTATACTGGCATCACCTTCTTCTCTCTTGGAGGTAATCTTCATTCTTGGATTGATGTCAATGTCGAGAAATATTTATATATATTGTCAATTTTATGAAAAACTACTTTCGATGATTAGAGATATCTAAATTAATTATCAATATATTAATCAATAAAAATGTAGTAAAAAAATATCAACTATTTAGAATCAAATATCATAGTTATTTAACCTACTTACTACAGTCTTCTGACTGACAAGACAACGAACCCAGTATTTAGCAGCACGACCATGGCAAAAGAATGAGCAGGTTTGATCACGGGCACCAAACAGCATCATACAAAAACAAAACTCAGTATTTATGGCAATATGGCGGATGTAGTTTCTACACTATTGTGCCATAATATGTATTTATTTTATTCACTTAATTTTAATGTTTAAATGTTATATAATTAAAATATTTTCATCACTAGAGCTATTTGGCGTTGAGCTATGACGACGTTGTGGCGCAGTGGTAGTGAACCTGCCTTAAACGCCACAGGTCGTGGGTTCGACTCCCGCTCGGAGCATAATATGTTTGTATTGACCATTCAAGCATATATTCCGGTCTGGGTGTATTTGTCCTTCCTTGTCCTTGTTTATGTTTTCCGGACCCCCGACACATGGACACAGGATATTACTATCCTAATGGTGGGGCCGTTGAGTGTGCAGCGTTTATAATAATAAATAAATAAATGAATTTATTATTTATTTATTTATTATTATTATTTACTGAAAAATGCTAACAGTAAATTAGCTATTTCATAAAAATAAAGGAAATTATGATAAAATATTTTTTTGGACTTAACGATGATATAATTAATAGTGTCCGACCGAAACTGGTTTTTTAGCCGAAACCGAAACCGAACTTACGGCTTGCCCTCAGTTTCGGCCGAAACCGAAACTTATTAAAAATTATTTAAAATTACGTTTTTTTAGGGAATTTTAGTGTTTTTGTTACATTTATCTGCATGTATACATTCGTAGCCAACTTATTAGGAACTGAAAATAAATTGGTTCAATTTAACTTTTAAACTCTAAAGGCGTCCTAGTTAAATATTTTAAAAGTTTAATTTTATGAAATACTGTTCGTTATAAAGTATACTGTTCAACGGTTTTTTTTTTTTTTTTTTTATGTTAAAAGTTGGCAAACAAGCATACGGCCCACCTGATGGTAAGTGGTTGCCGTAGCCTATGAGCGCTTGCAGCACCATTAGTAGGTGCCACTCACGCGTTGCCAACCTCGAGATATTAGTTCTTAAATCTCGTTCGCCCAGTAATTTCACTAGCGTACAATGCCCTTCAAACCGGAACACAGTAGTGCCTAAGCATTACTATTTGGCGGCAGAATATTGGACACTGCGGTGGTACCTACCTAGCCGGCCTCTTGCAACAAAAGACCTACCACGGTGTGTACTTTTCAGAAGTGAGAATATTAATTTACGGTGGTTTATTTTAAAACAAATCCCTTCCATCGAAATTACTCATATTTTACTGGTTGGCCATCTAATTAGGGACAGCAAGAAAGTTAGTGTTTTTTCGATTTAAAAATAAAAAATATATAAATATAAATAATTTAAAATTCGAATATATTTTTTAAAATATATTTTTTTTTTTAAAATATGTCTGAATTTCTGCCTTTGTTAAATGAAGCTTTGACGTCATTCTTTAGTTTATCGTTTCGATTTCTAAAATTAATATCACAATTTATAACTTAAACATGGGTCACTTATTTAAGTTGTGAAGCGACCAAGCGAAAACAATTTTATCTTAACGTAAATGGCCATACTGTAAAATAGCTTATCATTTGAGTAGCTTCAAAAACCTATAAAACTACTGAAACTGTGAACGTAGAAAGAAAAGACCTAGGAAATTAACTCAATAATTAGATGGCAGACTGGTTGACTGGCCTGGAAAAGTTCCCTTTATGGTCTCTGTAATTATTAAAAGAGAAATATTTGCACTAGAACTTAGTGGCGGAGTTAAAGACTTACATAGACGCTTCAACACGACAACGGTCGAAAATATACTTTATTGTTTATTAAATGATTTCTCGCCGGTGAACTACTATCAGTTTAAGAATGGCCTGCCAGTAGCCCAGACATGAATTCTTTGGAACATTTTTGATACGAAGTTAGAGGAAAAAGGTCTTCACTAAACGAACTGGCAATTTAAACCAAATCTTATATAGTAGTTTCAAAGTCAACTGAAAGACATTACCTAACGAAACCTGTCATTATTTGATTGAGTCGATGCTGCGCCGATGTAAAATGGCTATAGCTAATAATGCAAATCACATTGAATATTAAGTTTTAATAGAAACTGTTGCTTTTTAGTTTAATTTAATAATAAATTTACATTTATCTCTTCTATTACATTGTGTGTTTATTATTTCCAATCTTTTCTTAAGTGTCCCTAATTACTGGTCTAGCGTTATATTAGCAAAAAGGAGAAGTAAAATTGAAGTTTAATTATTGTTATTTTTAAATCAATCCATTTCAATAATTAATAACTCTATTACGTTGCACAAAACATTGGTTAAGTGATCAAGATCAGATCAATATAGATCAAAAGTAATGAAGTCTCATGTAAACTGAAATTACGGAAAATATAAATAAATGCTACTCTTATTACACCCTAATTAGTTGACTAACATTGTATATATAGACAGTTAAATAGTGTTAAATGAAATAAAAAATCATTAAACAAACGTAACAGCTTTTTTTGCCTTGAATATGGAATGGAATTACTCTTGGATGTAAACTAAAAAAAAGAAACAACTTTCAGTTACATATAATAGTTACATAAGATAACTACTAATACGTTGTGTTAACAATATTTTAAAGATCAATTTAACACTATAGTTGGAGTTTTTTTGGCCGCGCCAGCGAGCAGGCACGAGTTGGCTGCGCAGTTTACCTAACAACGCACGAAAACTCACGAACATTCGAGTTTCGGCAGGGCCGAAAGTTTCGGCTATATTTTGGGCGAAACCGAAATTTCGGTCGGACGCTAATAATTAAATATGCTTCTTAAGAAGATAGATTAATCGAATCAATATACCTACTACCGATTTTCGTAATTTTTCACTTTTCTTGGCTTATTTTTCTTTCTCGTTCCATTTATGAATTGACCGTGACACTCATTATTTCGAGTTATGGCATCTCCATAACTTTTCATTACTCTCTACTTTGACATTCTTTCGACTATGACAGTGACACTATGTGTCAAAAGTCAGCAATCTTTTGGACTTTTTGGCTCAGACTTACTTTTAATCTTTTGTAATGATTTCGCTTCTCATGGTATCTTCATATTAAGTTTAAGACTTAAAAATGGAAGTGTTTAATAAGTTCTATTCCTCTGTGAGTAATACAGTGTCACAATTGTCTGGAGTATTACCGGGAAATCCAGTCACCCGAGAATTTGAAGCTACTCATTATATTGCTAGCGCAGGTCCAGGTAAAGTGACTATTGTGTTTATAAAATGTCTTTTGTCCCTTGAAAGTTTCTCTATAACTAAATCGATTCCATATAATTTGTAGGCTTGCTATGGAAAGTGTATAAGGGTTTTAAAAAATCAACAAAACAAGAAGCATCAATATTTGTTTTTGAGAAAAAACAATTGGACAGATGGTCTAAAACTGACAGAGATATTATGATAGATATATTAAAACGAGGTATTGTACAATTGACCAAATTGAGACACCCTCAAATACTGACCGTTCAGCACAGTTTAGAAGAAAGTAGGGAAAGTCTTGCTTTTGCTACTGAACCTGTCTTTGCAAGCTTAGCAAATATCCTCGGAAACACGGAAAACATGCCACAACCAATACCTAACAATTTAGTTAACTATAAATTATATGAAGTTGAAATCAAATATGGTTTGATGCAAATTGCTGAAGGCCTCGCATTCTTACACAATGACGTAAAACTCCTCCATCATAATATTTGTCCAGAATCTATTGTAGTCAACCAGCAAGGTGCTTGGAAGATATTTGGATTTGATTTTTGCATTGCCAACCAGAGCATGACGGGCTCTGCACCATTTTGGCCATTTACTGAATATTGCCAAGCCATGCCACCTTTAACACAGCCTGCATTAGACTTTTTGGCACCAGAATATATTTTATCAGCCTCACATTCACCTGCCAGTGATATTTATTCATTAGGTATGGTCATATATGCTTTACACAGTACAGGCCATCAAAGTTTAGGTAATATTGTCAATGATTATGGTAAATATAAAAGATTTGTGAATGAAATAAGAAATTTACCACCCTCAAGACTGCTCTGTGTCAATGAGGGCCTAAGGGATTATGTCAAATTGATGTTAAATGCTACACCTGAATTGAGACCAGATCCCCATCAATTTCTGAAGGTAACTATTTTTAAACATTAATTTCTTTGTTTATTAATTAAAATCCTCCAAGGATTTTAATGATTAAAGGTTTTGATGATGGCCGACTCTTATAACAGAACATTGGCAAGATCAATCCACAAGACAATAACTGATGAAAGAAGAGTTTTTGAAATTGCCACTCTTCTTTCTATCTTTTAAGAGACAAAAACAATTTCTGATTAGATTTTATAATGTATATTAATGAAATAAGTTTCAATATACTGTGATTTAAAAAAATTTATGGCTATAAAATATGATTTTGATTTCAATAAGACTGAAATTTATTGAAATAGAAATTAAATAAAAATGTCATAATAATTTTACAGATTCCATATTTCGAAGACGTTGGTGTCAAGACTCTAAATTACCTCGACTCACTATTTCAATGGGACAATTTACAAAAATCTCAATTTTATAAAGGCTTGCCACAAATAATTCAAAAAATGCCACATCGGATCTGCATATATCGAATACTTCCATGCTTAACGAAAGAGTTTGTCAACCCTCCAATGGTCCCATTCGTACTTCCAAACGTATTACTGATAGCAGAGAACTCTTCCAAAAAAGAATATGTAAAATACATCCTGCCAGTTTTAAAACCAGTGATGCTAATACAGGACCCCATTCAAATATTGTTAATATTTATGCAAAAAATGGAATTATTATTGAAACTGACACCCGGAGATGAAGTAAAAAGTGATATTTTGCCAATGTTGTATCGTGCGTTGGAATCAGATGCTCAACAAATACAAGAGCTTTGTCTATCAGTGCTACCAACATTTGCCTCGCTAATAGATTATCCTGCCATGAAGAATGCACTATTACCACGAATAAAGAAGTTATGTATAACAACAAACTATATTTCTGTACGGGTAAATTGTTTGCTGTGTTTGGGTAAATTGTTGGAGCATTTGGACAAATGGTTGGTGTTGGACGAAATCATTCCATTCTTACCCCAGATACCATCAAGAGAACCGGCAGTTTTGATGGGAATTTTAGGTGAGTTATGCATTTTTTAGTAATTGTGTTCGGAGTGACTTGTACACATATAATGACTCAGAATAAGATAAGTACCGACGACTGTTTTCATCATCAGTTTTAATTCTGATATCAACATTGACACAATATTAGTCACTTTCTATTGAAATCCTCTGGTTAGATAGACTTCTATTTACAAATACGACAATTCGCGACACATTCACTCAATAGTGACTCTACCGACTAGTATAAGTTCGGAGTGACATCGATAACCATCACACAAAAAAACTAAAAGTAAACCTAAAAATAACTAATGACGACAATAATTAATCTAATTTTCAGGTATATACAAGCTAACACTAAGTCACAAGAAACTCGGTATCACAAAGGAGGTGATGGCGACGAAGGTTTTACCATTCCTTATACCGTTATGTGTTGAAAATGGTCTTACATTGAATCAGTTCAACGCCCTTATCTCACTGGTGAAGCAAATGATCTCTAAAGTTGAGGCCGAACACAGGACTAAGTTGGAGCAACTTAACTCTATACAAAATGAATCTAAGTTAGTAAATTTGAATTGAATTTTCGTTCCTTAAATCTAAAGAAAAATCCTTGACAAATAAATACAAAAGTTGTCTCTTCTCATCAAGTTGTTCATTCTGCTTTCAATGATAAATTGTTTAAATTTATTTGTTTTACTTTTAATATTTAAGGTGGCCAGCCATTTGGTTATATTGGGACAAAAACACGTAACTGAAATATTAAAAATTATCTTTGTATTGTAGTTAAAATTAACAGAAATCAATAATCTTCTTCCAGGGTAATGGAACAAGCGCTAACATCACCGGAACAAATCATTCCAACAGCTCCTCAGACGGACATAGACAAAATGTTTTCTGGGCTCGGCATAGATCCATTCTCATTCAACAACAAGCAAGAAAAGAGTGAACCTGTCTCTAATATTATTGAGAACCAGTCACTTAGTATTGAGGATAAGCAGAGGTAAGAAAAAATGTGTGTGTGTACTTATGTATCATGGCATATTAATCGATTCATATTGCCTAACAAATAATTGTATTAATCATGGTGATATATTTTTATACAAAAAAAAATCTCTTTACAGGATAGCACTACAACAGGAAAGCGCTCGAAAATTTTCCCGACAGGCCCCTCCAAAAATCATCCCCACTCCTATCGCTCCTCCCCCACAAATATCCAAACCAGTTGATTTAACCAGCTCATTGCTCCAATCAAATCTCAACCAACTAACGACTAAACCCATTCAACCAATTCAACCTAAGAACCAACAAATACAACAAAACTATAATCTCAGTGTAGGAAACTCTGCAAATTACATGCCATTTGAAAATCAACTTGCTTTGCCACCAAATACAGGATGGTCCGGACCAGCTGGGAACTTTACCAGTCCCAGCGGTAATTTCAATAATAAGTGGGCAAATGATCAAAACAATCAGAGTAGCATGAAACAGGATTGGTCAGCCTTTGAATCTCTTTTACCGAACCAGAGTCAAAGTAGTAATAATAATAATAATAATACAACAAAAAAATTAAGCAACAGTGAAATGATGGATTTGTTAAGTTAGATAAATTGGGTTGAATTTATAATCAACTGTGATTATTTTTAAGTTAAAATTCTATAGGGTCAAATGTTAATGAATTTAAATCTTCACTCAATTTTATTTAGGGTATGTCAAACAGGTTTTATTAGCGATGATATAATATGAATAGTATTCCGAAGTAAATAATATTTGAATCTGTTGGTTATGTTATATTTAATTTCCATTACCTGGTTTGTTATGGTTATTTTTCATCTTTTTTTCTATTTTTAATTTAATACACATGCCTCATCATCAGCCGTTATTTATTTTAAAAATAAAAAGACTTAGACCTGAATATACAATACTATACTTTTAACATAAATATACAATACTATACTTTTAACATAAATAAAAAGGTTTTATTTTATTTTATAGTTTGGAAACAGGATCATTATTTATTTATAACAAGGTAGGTATATATTTGAATAAGAGATTTTGGGTATAAAATAAGGTATATGATATATCATCATTTTTACACTCAAAAATGTAAGAAGTTATTGATATATGCTTTGCATATTAGCTTAAAATAAATGTTTGATTTTCCAGTGAACACTAATTTGACTTGTTCAGAACAGTGAGAATGCTAAGCGTGAAGTACATTGAATTTAATATTGTGAATTGTGATAACTTTTTTATGCCATCTAATAATCGCGGAGTTTGCAGAGAACTTCAAACTTTCATGAGCAGTTTCAAAAACAAGAATTAAAAAGAGAGAACTTAGTTCAACTCAAGTTCTTTGCTTGAATTAAGAATTCCGAAACAATATATACATTCAGTTTTTTCATTCACATTCCTATTAGTTTTAAAAGTATTATTTACAATTATTTTCTATTTAATAAATTTATTTATTAGAATAATAAACTTAATTCACATAAATAATTTTATTTATCCAATTATTAATTTAATACTTAAGTACAGAAATTATTTTGCAAAAAATGTTTAAGTATGAAAAATAATCAACACCATATATAATAGACTCACAATGTATTAGTAACTATATTTATTATTACTTATTAACTATTTTGCACTCTTATAACATTTATGTCGTAAATACATCTTGAAATTACCTAATTTATTTTATAAAAACTTAATAGACTTATCTGCTACTTATAATTTATGGTAAATTCATAACATTTTATTTCATTTGTAAACTTATTGTAAGGAATGATCTCCCTAAAAAATAAATGAAAAATCTTGAATTTTATTTTATTTATTGTCATGTTTAATATATTAGGTTAGGTAGGTTCAGGTTAGCTCATTTTTTATTTTATTTTTATTTCATTTTTATTCCTATCAGATACTATTTAAATTTTTAAAGTAAATAAAATGGTGTCAATTTATAAAATACTAAACTTTTTTGACTTCAATTTTTCGACCTACCTAATTTAAAAAAATTATACTTAAAAATTGTACAAATGTATACTTACTTTATTCAGAGATACCTATATAATTTGTATATGTTACAGAAATTGAAGTTAGCTTTTCAAATAAAATAATAAATATAAATTGCATTTAAATCTACCGTGACATACAAAATTGAAACTCTTTCGCGCCAATATTGTAATCAAATTAAACGTCACCCTAATAATATAGACTATATTCATATATTGAATTTTCAACGAAATGCGACCTATCTACGTCTCCTAAATGAGGCAGCAAAGAAAATGCAAGCTGTACCAGTCTGCAGTAAACTGGCAATAAAGAAACATGTCTTATACTCATAATTATACACAAGTGACCAAACCATTATAATAAATGCTACGATCGCATTGGCTGTTGTCATTGTGGCAGTTGTGTCGAACTCATTAAGAGCGTTGTATAATGGCTGTTGTAGGACGCTGGATGCTGCAGTTGAAAAACTCGCGAACATACACCATACGATTAAAAAGCTTTTGTGTATTGATAGAGTTATACCTGTAAAGATATTAAAGTTTAATATATATAAAATTCATCGCACACGTTGCAGTAGTAATAGAGCCATGCTCTTCCCAGCACAAATAGGGCTGCTCGAACGGGCGAGTCCTCCCCTTTCACAGAAAGTCTGCATAAAATAACTGTATCAGTACGATGCTAGAGCGCTGGAGGTCCAATCTCCCCCTCTGTTCCTTTCCTTTTTATCCTTCTCCCCAATCTTTCGGGTTGGCAACGCCCATGTGATTATTCAAGTATCGCAAGGATTCATAGGTCGCGGTGACTGCTTGCCATTAGCCGGACTGATAACCTTGTTTTCCTACCGTTATGAAAAAAAAAACACTGACCAATAGGTTGCAATATTTGACCATTAGACAAAAAATAATAGAATCACAAATACGAAATAAAAATAAAATACAAAACTTAATCTCTAGGTTTTCTAGTTTTTAACTCATGTATTAAAGACCATAGCAATTAGGTAGTAGGCGCTTAATATAACTTACCGTAAAATCCTATCGCACCACAAACACAAAAAGTGGCGTAGAGCCGGGATTTTTCGTTTATATTCTTCGGTAGAGCGATACACAACATTATAAATAAGAAGGCAGTAACATGTGCAATAGCTGTTGCTGATGCTACCTGAAATGTAAGAAGAAGTCACAAACAGTAATTAATCCGTTAATTTAACAGCGACATTGTGTTTATCATAGCAGTCATCCTGCATTTTAAAAGTCTAGAAAATTGTTGTTTTACCACCAAAGGCCATAAACAGGCTAACGGCCTATTTGTTGAAAAGCAATTACTACTGAATGTAGCCAATATTCAAAAAGAACACCATAGGTATCACTGTGCCTTGCTTTACGAGCTAAGAATTAAGAATCGGGATTTAAGAGGATGCAAGGCACTTTGTGCCCTATAAAGAATTTGAGTATCTAGCGCTCCAAATAATCATACAAGTCACAATATTTCTATTCGATCGATTCTGTCGAAAATGCAATGTTCTACTAATACTACTATCATCATCATAAATAATAACTCATAATGATAAAGCTCAAAGTAATAATTGCTAACGCAAAATATTATATTCTTGGCTCATAAAGTTTGCATTTGAAGGCTTGTACCTCTAACATAGGAACAGTAACTGTATTTACTCTTTTGACTTATTCTTACGACTCACTGTAATAATTATGATTAAAAATGGAATAAGGTTTTTCGTAATAGATTTTGATGATCTAATTTAAATACTCACAGACCAAATATTCATTGTAGGGTTCAACTCCCACAACATGGGCGGAAACACCAACCCAAGAATAAGTATTGAATAAGTTGTACACAAATGTAGCAACGTGTACAAGTAGAAATTCAGATCGAGTAACATATTCATGACTGTTATAAAGTTCTTCTTGAGGGATGCTGTTCGTCTCGCAGTTCCTGGAGTAACATCGGCCGTGAAAACTAAACTGTTTGATGGAGCATTGACTGTGGTTTCTCTATATAACGGTTGAGGATTCTGACCATCTCTATCAATATTTTCCAATTCTTGATATCCACCGATACGACTATAGCTTGTTATATCAAGAGTACCAAAATCTGATGAAAATCTGTTTGAAGAATCAAACGCTTCACTAAAATCCGACGAAAATCTAGCTTGTGTGTTATTTTCTCTATGTTGTACTTCTGGATCTAAAATCTCTCTAGCACCTCGTCTAGACTTGAAGACAACTACATCAGTATCTTCATCTTGCGTTGAAACTACGTTTTCAGCAACTATTGAAGACACACTATTATCGCTTCGTATTTCTATCGGTCTCTGTGTATTCTGATTCGAAAATATAACTTCATCGTCATCCTCGACTGCTCGTAGCATATTATAAGTTGTCCTAATTACCTTTTCAATATAAACTGGTCGAGTATATGCTGCTAGGAAGAGGCAGTTTTGCATAAGTATAGCTCCATAGACCATAACCACAATGTCACTTGTGTATATAGTGCAAACATAACCGACTAAAAGGCATATTAGTACATTTCCAAGGGAAGGAGCCATGCGTACGAGTCTTTGCGCAATAGTTAATTTATCCCTGAAATAGTGGGTTATAATAACGTCTGTTTGTTGTCCTGTTAAAGCACATCCCACTCCTAAAAGTTCAACAAATGCAAATAAAATAAAAGTAGAGTCATTTAACTCCAAATAAATGGTATACACTGGGCTGGGTCTTATTAGGATAGTTATATTATGTGTTAAATAGGAAACTTCAATAAACACAAGCACAGCCATCGAGGCCGGAACACAGACATACTTGTGTGATTAATACAAATTACAATTTGGGATTTTATTTATTTACGAAACACACTCAAAGGATAATAATATCCTGTGTCGGTGGTCCGGAGACATACACAAGGACAATGACAAACACATCCATACCGAAGCATCTGCGTGGATGGTCAATACAAACACCTGACCCGAGCGGGAATCGAACCCGTGACCTGTTGCGCTTAAAGCGGTAGCGACCGCTGCACCACAACGTCGTTAAATTGAACCGCGACCATTGGCGTTTAAAATAGGGTAACTATCACTGCGACATGACAGTCATAAAGTTTTTACCCATTATTAACAAAATCATACAAAAAAACGCTAATGAAACAGTAGTCTTTGTTTAATTTTATTCTTTCAATGAGTATGACAAAAAACAAGTGTCCATTGTATCGCAGCTTAAACAAATCTAAAGACGATCCGTTACTCAATATAGTCACAAAGATAATAATAGGTACTCAATATACTTAAATACTGCAATTTACAACTCTCTTACGTATATGCTTAACGACACACAGAATGTCACATTGTTATTCTCGTCACAAAGTGTGACCTTCGCAAACAATACGATATTTAACGAAGTATACACAATGCGAACAAATATCATAATAATTTACTCACCGGCAAATAGGCCCGAAAATATATTCACAATGTGATCGTTGCTGTACATGGTTGTCGAGTAACTCGATAATAGCACCCCGGCTACTGTCAAACATAGTCCAGTTAGAGCCGTGAATCTTGGCATATTAAATATTTTTACAACTGCTCTACACCACGATTCCAACAGCAGCTTTATCACAATCATAATAACTGGGACCAAAGCTATATCCACGTCCCATAATTTCATTTTCTCGCCTTCCTCGTGATCTTCTTCCCGTATCGATTTTAATATTACCAATCCATATAAAATTATAACTGTTGGTACTGTCATGTGGTACACTACTGCTGAAAACACTATCAACCAGCCGTACCCTCCATCTGGAGGGGTAGGTCCGATTTCTGGTTGGGATGCGACTACTCTGTCCAAATGAAGATCTTCTACCCTATTTTCTCTACGTTCCCTATGACTAATTCCGTTTTGTGGCTCTTCCATTTCTTCAAAGTATAAACAATAACTTCATCACTAAAATAAGCTGGTCAATGAGTTGTGCACTAGATACGGGCTTGTTATCTTATCATTATCATTTGTAATCTAGTGCTCTACATATTTTTTGAATTCACCGCCAATCTCTTATTTATTATCTGCTGAAATAAATAATTAGTATATTTTTAACATCAGGTGTAATCATTATATAAATTAGTAGCAAATTTGACTAACATTTATTTTCGGAATTCTTTATAAATTATCATTGAATATTAACTTCAAATATAAAGATTTGTTTTGAGTTTTAGCGTTTCAGAACGTTTATTATACTACTACGTAAAAAATATTGAATCCTAATGTATGAAAGAGATCGCAGCATACAAAAGGTAATACAAGTGAGTGAGGCACAAGATTTTAGGCTATTATTGAACTATATTTTTAGTCGCGTAGCATTCAATATGAATTTGTCTGGGCGACACCTGTAAACGACGCTCTAATTAGAAATTTCCCCATAAATATCAATAATGCAAAGGTAATTTACTTCAGCGGACAGTGAACCCAAAAATTCAATAACTATAGAATCTTGTGTAGTATAAAATAATCCTTTCAGTGTACTTCTTCTATGTGCATACTTCCGTGAAGCAGAAGCATTTTAATTGCTCTGATACCGTGATTTGATTACACGGTGGATTATTGCAGGTTTATAGATAAAACTGCTCATGGATAATGTGCGGGGGTCGGACGTGACTGTGAAATACACTTACAATGGAGACCGAATCTGTGAGGTCTGAGATTAGCAGCCGATCCCGGCGGAGTTCAAGACATAGGCAGCACACGCACCGCAGCACACGGTTTGTTTATTTAACGATACTTTAATTGACTTGAAACATTTACAGCTATATTTAGGGTCATAATTTACAGTCTACATTTGAAACAAATTAATTTTGTATTTGGTATGATACTTTGAAATGAATTATGTGTGAAAACACAGCCGAAGATAGTTACAACTAAATTTTTTCTCGTTGTTGAGGAAAACAAAATTAGCGTTTAACCTTTATCACTTCTAAATGATTAATTAATAATAGATTTATATCATTAATACTTTACATTGAATACTTTCACTTTATTTAATACAAAAGTAATAAACTTTTGTATTAAATAAATAATACAATAAGTTATATAAATATAAATATACAATAAGTTATATAAATATAAATATACAATAAGTTATATAAGTATAAATATTTAATACAAAAGTAATAAACTTTTGTATTAAATAAATAAATAACAAAAATTAAAAACAGCTTTAAATGGTTAATGGTGGAAATGGTATAATGATCTAAGTTGAAAAGAAATTATTTCATTATTGGCAATACACTATTGTTACATAAAAATACAATAAAACATATCACTCAAGTATTATAATACTTACCATTCAAAATCTAACAGTGCTATATACAATTAATATTGCAGTAATCTTGAAAGTTTTATTGAAAATAATTTCACAAAACTTAACACCTTAAAGTATGACTATAATTATATTTCAATTTGTATTTTTCTTGTGTAATTTGTAATACAATACATCTGTTGTAAAATTTTATCACTTTTAAATGTGAAATTAAAAGGAACCTCTTTAATACCTAAGTCGTTAACTTATCAATTCTGAGTTACAATTTATTACTTATCAGTTTTAATTGTACTAAAATTTTACTACTGAATTGTACCTGGGCATTATAAGAAACATAGGTGGTTGTTTTGTTAATTATTAAAAGTGTGAACTTAGCTCTGCCTTTCATTTTGAATGCAATAAAAAAATTGAAAACATTTTGGTGCAGCGATTTGGTGCAAACTTACAAAGGTTGTGGATTCAGTTCCCATTGTTCTATCCAATTGTTTATATTCACCATACAGACAAGTTTTCCAGTCTGGGTCTGTTTGTCCTTGTCATTGTGTATATTTCCAGGCCTCCGACATAAGGTATAACTATTTTATTTTTAGTTTATTTATTATACTCTACCAATGCCACTGATCTTTGTTTATTTGTCCCTACAAAGTTGTAATCAAAATTTTAATCCATCTGCTGTCCATAAAATAGACACAATTGTAAAACAATAGAAATATTCATATATGATTCATGGGACAGGTAACTGGTTAAGTAATATTTCTTATGTTGAGGACTACCCTGGAATATTGTTAACATAACAGCCTTGAATACTAAAAGCAGTAAGTTTGATTCCCATGCAGAGCACATTATATAATTGTTTAGTTATTTTAATATTAATTCTGTTATTTGATAGGTCATGGACTATCTATTTTTGATTATAAAATATTTTTGAATTGTTTCAATAATTGATAATATAATATATTTCAGGAGTACAAAATCACAGAGAAAGGAGTGTGGCGATAATACAATGGCACCGTTCCAGACCAGTGTAAACATTAACCCAGAAATTGGCAGGGATGGACAAGAAGTTATCGAAGTACAAATTCTGCCGCAAGATGAGAACTGGGGGGAAAATACAACTGCTGTAACGGGAAATACGTCTGAAGGTTCACAATCCATGGAAGACGTGAGCAATTGGCCGATGGATTCGGATAGTGGATTAGGTTTTGTCTGTTCAAGATATTTTGGAACAACTATCGCTTTAGGATTGTCATTTGTTTCATTTGTCAGTCCGTTAGCAATGGTTGTTTTACCCAAATTGGGGTTTTTCCCTAGCTTATCCGATAATAAAATTATACAACCCAGTCAAATTATACAATTGTTGTCATGTACAGCGGAATGTAAAGGTATTTTACTGTCGTTAGCATTCAAATTAGTTTTATTAGCAATTGGTATTTGGGCACTGTTTTTACGACCGAGAAATGCCATATTGCCAAGAATATTCGTGTTCAGAGCAATGATGCTTGTTATCTTAGCGGTGTGTACGTTTTCCTATTGGCTATTCTATTTTGTGCAAATAAATGAAGCAACTAAAGCTTTATCCGTTGGCGAAGAAGCAATGGACTATACTTCTCTAGTGTCATACGTATCTAGTTTTGGAGATACGTTGATATTTATACATTATGCTGGGGTTGTGCTTATGGAGATAAGACATTTAGAGCCTGTTTATTATATAAAGATAGTCCGAAGTCCAGATGGAGAAAGCAGATCATTTGCGATTGGACAATTGAGCATACAAAGAGCAGCGATTTGGGTACTGCAAAAATATTATACCGAATTTCCAATATACAATCCGTATTTGGAGAAGATTCCTATATCGAAATCCCAGAGGAAAGCTCAAGCGAGTATAAAATTCTATGAAGTGGATTCTAATACAAATACGCCTTCGGGACAAACTAGGTAAGTTTTTGTGAACTCAGTTATGGTAGCTTTTTTTATTTCATGACGGTTGGCAAACAGGTATATTTCATGATGGTTGGCAAACAGGTATAAGGTTCTCCTGATGGTAACTCACCGCGACTTATGAACGCTTGCGGTGGTTGAAGTTTCATATTGGTTTTGCCAACCTGAGGGATAGGGGGAATGGATGAGAAGGAAAAAATAAAATGTGTAGGCTGTGATTAACAGTAATTGGAAGATGATTTAAAAATAATTTTAAGATAATATGTTGTGTCTTGTTATAATGAATCTTCTGTTGGCGATCCTTGATAATAAATAAATAAAAGCCTAGGCCTTAGGCCTCTGGGGCTTAATTGATATCGAATTTCTGTAAGAGGGTAATAAATTGATGGCATGGCTCTTGATGCAAGTATGATATTTTGCTTTCGTAGGCTAAAGTTTCACCTAGTTTCGATTGGGTAGAGAGTGACTATATGTGTGTCCGTGTGGTGGGGCAGGTCGGCGAGCGGCTCGTGCGGCGGCAGCGCGCGGCGCCGCGACTCGGGCTCGGCGCACAACGAGCGCTACTACGAGGAGGCGGAGCGCGAGCGCCGCGTGCGCAAGCGCCGCGCGCGCCTGCTCTCCGCCGCCGAGGACGCCTTCGCGCACGTGCGCCGCGTGCGCCTCTCCGCCGCCAACGGTACGCGCGCGCACGCACACTCACACACACACACACACAACGAGCGCTACTACGAGGAGGCGGAGCGCGAGCGCCGCGTGCGCAAGCGCCGCGCGCGCCTGCTCTCCGCCGCCGAGGACGCCTTCGCGCACGTGCGCCGCGTGCGCCTCTCCGCCGCCAACGGTACGCGCGCGCGCACGCACACTCACACACACACACACACAACGAGCGCTACTACGAGGAGGCGGAGCGCGAGCGCCGCGTGCGCAAGCGCCGCGCGCGCCTGCTCTCCGCCGCCGAGGACGCCTTCGCGCACGTGCGCCGCGTGCGCCTCTCCGCCGCCAACGGTACGCGCGCGCACGCACACTCACACACACACACACAACGAGCGCTACTACGAGGAGGCGGAGCGCGAGCGCCGCGTGCGCAAGCGCCGCGCGCGCCTGCTCTCCGCCGCCGAGGACGCCTTCGCGCACGTGCGCCGCGTGCGCCTCTCCGCCGCCAACGGTACGCGCGCGCGCACGCACACTCACACACACACACACACAACGAGCGCTACTACGAGGAGGCGGAGCGCGAGCGCCGCGTGCGCAAGCGCCGCGCGCGCCTGCTCTCCGCCGCCGAGGACGCCTTCGCGCACGTGCGCCGCGTGCGCCTCTCCGCCGCCAACGGTACGCGCGCGCACACACACACACACACACACACACACACACACACACACACACACACACACACACACACACACACACACACACACACACACGCGTAAATGTAAAATAACCGTAATTTTTATTAACACTAGCGGACCCGGCAGACGTTGTCCTACCCCGACAATTAAAAAAAACCGGGACCCGATAGCAGCGCCCTGTACTGGGTCCGATTGCGAATCTAAACCATTCTCGAATCCACTGGAACACACGAACCGTTTCATTAAAATTGGTCCAGCGTCTAGGAGTTCACGTAACACAGATACAAGAAATATATATATTAATTAATTATGTATGGTCAATACAAACATCTGGTCATTGTCTGTTGTGCTGCGTGTAGATGTCGCTATATTTTTTAAAATGTATTTGTATATGTCTGTATTCAGGTGGAGCCCTGGGGCCCCGCGAGGCTGCTCAGGCCGTGTTCCCATCGCTAGCTCGGGCTCTACAGAAATACCTTCGGGCTACGAGACAACAACCGAGACATTCCGCTGATTCTGTGAGTAATACCTGTTGGGCCTTTTTAAAAGTCTTTAAAAGAACCAAAATGAAATAAAAATTAAAAAAAAAAACAAAGTAGAGTTAAGCAACTTTAGTCGTGGTCAGTCTATGGATGGGTGACCGTATAGTATGACCGTATATTTCAATTCTCAACTCAAATCAACTCTATGTAGTAAAGGAAGCTAGTCATTTGGACTTAAGTTATTTGATTTTTCTTGTTAAGGAATATAGTCATTTTTATTTTTTAGTTACTGTAGAATTAATTTAGTGTCTCGCATTTTATTGAAATTAGGAGAAATATTCAAAAATACATAGTTTACTAAATAAATTTAAAAAAAAAAATTGGCTACTATCTGGCCGCGACTTCGTCCGCGGCGGTCAAAATTGGCTCCAGGCAGGAATTAATCATTTGTTAGTTAGTAATGTTCCATGAGACCCATCTATATTCAATTTCAATTGAATACGCCTGTAGCAGGTTTTTTGATAATCCTACAGGAACAGAACATTTTTCCAGGATAAAAAGTGTCTAATATGTTATATAATCCAGATAGCTAATAAGCTATCTGTGTGCTGAATTTCATTCCAATCTTGTTAAGACGTTTATGCGTAATTCAGTAATAAACATCTAAACGTAATTGCACTACGTTTTTTGATAATCCCACGAAAACCTAACATTTTTCTAGAACAAGAAACATCCTGTCTTCATCCAGGCAAAAATCTATATCTGAGGCAAATTTCATCCAAATCCGTTTAGCCGTTTTGCATGATTGAGTAACAAACATCCAAACATTTAAACTTTCACATTTATTATATTTCTTAACTTATCAATACCTTTAAATATTTCCAGGTACTAGCCCACTTAGCCCGCTGTCTCTCTCAAGATGCTTCACCCCGGGCCTTCCTAGAGCCGTTCCTCGTTGAAGGGCCAGTACTGGCCGCTGACCAGGAAACGAGACCAGTTCAACGTTGGTCACTAATATCGGATGAACTCCTCGCTAGACCGCTGGCAGATAACATTGAGTTCCAACTCAGACAGGGTGATGTATCGTTAATATGTTCCATAAAACAGTTGCCCAAGTTCAGTTTATCCGAAGAAGTTGTGGATCCAAAGAGTAATAGATTCATTTTAAGATTGAACTCGGAGACTTCGGTCTGACAGGAGTATTCTGTCCGTGACGGGCACAGGCTAGTATGACATTTGGACTTTATTTAGTTTGAACGTTAAAATTATTAACTGTCCATAAACACGTAATACTATTAGACGTCTTTAGCCGTCTTTAGATGTCTTTCGGCTTTGCAGGAATCGAATTTGAGTCCTCGTGGCCCCCTCCTTTTTACGGGTGTCTGTACTCGGCCTCCCCGCTAGGTGACGCTGTCAAGGCCAGTAGGGCCAACAGCGATGTATATTCCGAAAAAAAAACTATTGAATCATGAATGCGTAAATGTTTTAAAACAATTTTTTATTTTATATGAATTTCATGTAATCATATTTTGCAATGATTTTTTTGCGCAATAACATTGAAGGTACATACGGCCCGCCTTATATATCCTAATAACAACAGCATTATTAATGTTTATAATATGATATTATTATAGGCAATAAATTTGGAGAAGAATTAGCCTTATATGTTGATAAAAAAGCTATGTAGGTTTTTAGTGACCGACCGAAATTACGGTTTCGGCCAGTTTCGGCCAAAAACCTAGTTTCGGCTTTAGTTTCGGTTTCGGCCAAAATATAGCCGAAACTAGATTGTTCGTGAGTTTTCGTGCGTTGTTCGGTAAACATCGCAGCCAATTCGTGACCGCTCGCTGACGCGGCCAAAAATCTCCAGAAATAAGTATTAGATTGATCTTTAAAATATTGTGAACACAACGTATTACTAGTTACTTATGTACCTAGTATATCTAACTACAAGTTGTTTCATTTTTTAAGTTTACTCCCAATAGTATGTCCTGTATGTTCATGACAATAATGGTTATGACTTTAATGAATTTTTAGTATTTATTTTATTTAACTCTATTTAAATGTCTATATTATATAGAGTGGTGGTCAACTAAGTAGGGACATTGGTATAATAAGAGTAACATTTATTTATATTTTCCGTAATTTCAGTTTACATTAAGTCTTCATTACGTTTTTTTAATGTTAATCTGATCTTAATCATTTAACCAATGTTTTCTTAATAGATTTATAAATTTTGGAATGGATTGTAATTAAAAAAAAAACAACAATTAAAATTCATCTTTACTTCTCCTTCGTGCTAATATAACACTGGACAAGTAATTAAGGACACTTAAGAAAACATTACAAATAATGAACGCAGAATGTAATGGAAGAGAAAAATGTACATTTATTATCAAAATTCATCTAAAAAGCAACGTTTTCTATTAAAAATTACCATGAATGCCAATATTAGCTATAGCCATATCGACATCGGCGCGGCGTCGACTCGATCAAATAATGCCAAGTTTCGTTACTGAAGTTCTTCCAGGCGTCTTTGGAACTGCTATAGAGTTGGTTTAAATTTCCAGTTTGTTGTACCACAAATATTCCAAAGAATTCACCTCTAGGCTATTGGCAGGCCAATCTAAAATTATAGCCTTTGTATTTCAGGTTTATTTTTTAAAAATCGAAAATAAAACACTAACTCTTGCTGTCCCTAATTAGATGGTCAGCCAGTAAATGAGCAATTTCGAAGCGAGAGATTTCTTTTTAAACCACCATTAAATATTCTTAGCTTTAAAAAGTACACACCATTGAACAGTATACTTTATAATAAGCAGTATCTCATAAAATCAAACTTTTAAAATATTTAACCAAATTATTTTCCGTTCCTAATTAGTTGGCTACGAATGTATACATGCAAATAAATGTTAAAAAAACTTGAAATTCAAATTTCAGTAAAAAACGCAATTTTAAATATTTTTTAAAAGTTTCGGTTTCGGTTTCGGCCGAAACTGATAGGTAGGCCGAAAGTTCGGTTTCGGTTTCGGTTTCGGCTGAAAAACCAGTTTCGGTCGGACCCTAGTTTTTATATTACTCCCATTCATTACAGAAAAATTGATGCATTAATGATATAATATTGATGGGTGTATGTACGACGATTAAATTTTTTTTATTTGAAAATTTTCGTGTTAGAATGGTTTTTTTTTATAAATAATAATGGCAATGCTTTTTTATAGTCATAACTGATACTCCTATTGCTTCTTCAAATAAGCTCGTTACTTGCGCTAGGAGTGGCTACGAGAAGAGCTCAAAGAGGTCGGGATCAAACCCACAACTCTCGCGTTAACAGAAATAATACATAGATGATAAAAAAGGATGAAAAATTATTACGTTTTTATGGACAGTCAGTTATATACTTTAAATAAGAATATAATCGTAATCGTCATAATATTAATAACGAAGTTAGTCACAGGCTAACTTTATGCGACTATGTTGCAAGCTTGTGACTAACTTCGCACTAATGGGGGCGAATTTAGGAAGGAGCACCAGCTAAACTGCGTACGTTTTGTTTGTGTTGAAGGGCTAGTCTAGGTTTCACCCTGTTTTTTTTGCAGACTGTACTAAATTTCAATATTATGTCGAATTTGCTAATAGTTACGATTTTATTCTTATTTGAAACTATTTATAATTCACTATACGCTTTACAGCGCTGAATGTGTTCTTATAAGCCTTCCAGAATAGACTTTGTAGAACTTTTTCCCGCCATTGTGTAGGAAAATTTTGATTATCTGTGGTATGTTCCATATCGGATGACTGTGCTTTATTATATTACATTTTTATTCCATTATTTCAATATTGATGTCAGAGGGACATGACGAAGTAAGGGGTTCTGGTAATGGAAGGGTGTTTTCCAATAGGTTACCGAACCCTATAAACAATTCTTAACAAGATAGACTGATTTATAAATACTCAAAAAAAGGGTTATTTTTATCCAACTTAATCTCAGTGTGCAATTAAAGGAAATCACAATGAATCTCATTTTTATAATCGCCATTTTGTTTTTATAAAAAGACTAAAATGCATTTACAACATTTATAATTATGTACATTTGTGTCATATTATTTTATTGTTTAAGTTAATTTTATTTTAAGATTTAGTTATAAGAATTTCATGCACAAATAATGTAGTAATCCTATTTTAAGTAGATAATAGATTGATATATTTTTAGCCGGTCTAAATATATTTTTAATTTTTTTATTTTGACATTCCTATTGGTCTTTGTCAATTGAGTTTTTGAAAAAAAAAAGCAGTACAGATTTGTAATATTTTTTTTATCGTACAGAGTGCAAATGACGTCACGATGTTAATGTATTTTTACATATTTAATTACTGACTTATTTCTTCATTTATAAATGTTTTTTTTATAAATTGTTCTACAAAAAATTCACAAAAAATATGCATTTTAATGTATAATTAAATGAATATAACACATACTGTGTATCTATATTGTACTGTTTTTTTTATTCAAAAACCCATTATATTGGTTTAATGATAAACTTATTAGTTAAAATTGTTACTTTCAAAATGGTTGTGTTAGTATTGCCCGGCTAATGTCCAATTTTTTTTTTCTATTTTGAAGAATCACGTGACACATTTAAGCCACCATTTCAGGGTTAAATCAATAAAACAGAAAATTCAGAAGAAATGTTGCCATTTACCAATTATAAATTTTTTTTAAAATAATTTAATATTGTTCCATTCGTTCTTTAAACCATTGAATGGAATGACAATTAGTTTTTTTTTAAATTGATGTGTATAAGTTTTCTTATTTACGCGATATTAGCAGCTAGATAAAATTAAATAAAAGTACTTGTATAAATATATATCGTAGTTTTAAGACCATATCATAGTTTAATAATATTTATTCAACCAATGTTAAAATATTATATCAAAATTATCATATTTTCTAAACTTTTTGAACATCTTTTAGCCATGATTATCATCTGCCTAATTCTTTACAAACACATTTTTGAATATTAAATAAAAATTAAACTAAATAATACTCACCAGTCAAAGTCACATTGTTACTGTACTATAGGCGACAAATTAAAAAAAAATGTCACAAATCGTTAAAAGACTTCTTAAAAGTAAGACTGCATCGTAATAATAAAAAAAAAATCAAAATAATTTAAATATTTAATAACCCTGACCTTCATAATATGAGAACCCATTGTTTTGAATTATAAGACAGTCAACGCCGCTATAGTTAGACTGCGTGTTAATTATAAGTGTGTGTGTGTCGCGTTGATGTGAGGGAGTGTGTTTATTAACACAGACACATACACACACCGACATCCTTATATCTGACTTAGTTTCGGCCAAAGACGACTTTAAATAACACCGAAGCGGTACAAATTGACTAAAATAGAACAAAAAACTTTACGAGTTTATTTTAATTACCTCGCGTTTGTATAAAATAATAACACTTAAGAAACAATGTCAATTATATTATTTAGATCAATCAGTTTTTTTTGTGGCCAAACTTGATCGATGTCGAAATTGGTGTAGCCAGCTATTGGCCTAGGGGAGGGCAAAATCTTAATTACGGGTTCAGAGCGCGTCAAAATGACTATTTTCTTCAATAGTTATTAATTAAAACATTCAAAATACCTTATATTTAAGTTGTTACAGGCTGGAGTTGACATTAATAAAAGAATTTATAAAAAAGAATAACAAAAAATAACGTATTTTATTATATTCTATAAAAATCGGTCAACTTTTTAAAATAAAATTAAAATCCTCTGGATTCCCGACTATGGCGGCGTTGATGGATATATGGACGCAAATAAGCAATACCATGTCAACCCACAAAACTTAAAAAACTGAGTTATATATGCAGAAGTGTTGGCAAATGGCTGAAGAACATTTTTCTTTAATATTTGTAGCGTTTTAAGCTTTAAAACTTCTAAAAAGCCATTTTTTAATCATACAATTTATGTATTATTTTAAACCTTTTGGGTTATATTATATACGAAATATACAGTTTGTATACTTATTTTATGTGAAAATAGGTAAAAGACATTCGTGTGGGTTGACATGGTATTGCTTATTTGCGTCCATATTATATACTTGGCATATGGATATTATAACACTAATGCTACCTACTCGATGTATTCTTGGCTAAATTGACCAAAGATTGCTTCACATTAATAAGCTTGTCTGTAACATATCGTGTCGTTAAAGTCACATAAGAATAATGTTTGTTAAGCATTGTGGAGGTGTGACAATCTGAATAAATCCGAATTCCATTCGCATAAAAATCCCCTGTCGACGTGCCACCAATGGGCCTTTAGGGGTTAAATTTAGTAGAAAATCTTATTCTGGGGGCCTAGGTAAGTGGCAATCGCTCCGTGTCGATTCCATTTTGAAAATCAATCAACGTGCGATGTCAATCAAAAACAGTAGGTCACTTGGTATTTCGAAAGCCTATGCCAATGCTATACATTTTAAAGTTATATAATTTTGTTATCGATAATAAAAATCTGTTTAGGCCCCCAGATTATTGTGCACAGAAGTATTACTTTACAAAGTATTGTATTGTAAATGTTTTGTTTATAGTTGCATGGGCGTAGCCAGCATTTGGCCTATGTGGAGGGCATAACCTTAATTTAGGGTCCAGAGGTGGGCAATATGAATATATTCTTCAATAGTTATCAGTTAAATAGTTCCAAAATAAAAGGGGGCGTACGACAACCGCACCCCCTCGCTACGCCCATGTATAGTTGTATCCTCCACCTGTTTTTATAGACTGATGTATCGTCGTGTTGCTCAAATCGCAGCCTTTGTAAAACGCTTGTGCCTGCTTTAGATAAGTCAAATAGTATTATCGTAATTAGCTAAAGTGTAAAATGAACGAAGTATTTTAATGAAAAATGTATTGTATTGTTAAATTCGACGTAAATTTAAATAATAATATTGCACTACACACTACTTGTTAATTTAGATTGAAATATGTGATTCAATAATTTTTTATAGATTTTTAACATCAGAAAGATGAGAATTTTTTTTAATGTACACGCATTTATTTTTGGATATTCATAAAAATTTTAATAAATTTCAATTTTAATTAATGAATTAATAATTACAATTCTGCAAATTGTTAAAATAAAAAGTTCAAATTAATAATATTTGACCATTATCATGGTTTTTCATGTTATCATTTTTTTTCATAGACTTGTGAACCAATCTTTATATTTTGTCAGTTCATTTCATATACCGGCAGTTGCTTCAAATAAGTCTATCCAAAGAACGTATATCTTAGATCCATAAATAATGAGGTTTCAAATTCATTTGCAAATGGATATTTTTATTTATAATACTCAAAAAATATTTTCTTTTGATGCAAAGGAGTAGTTGTCGGTATCAGAGAGCACCAATGCTGCCTGTTAGGAAATTAAAAGCACAGTTTGAAATATGTGAAAGTTTTAGAACAGTGTACACTTTTGTATTTTAATATATGAAGTGAATTTTAAATTGTTTTTTATTTTGTAAAACCTTTTTATTAGGGCTGGACCGTATAGCCTCGAAAGAAAAGCAAATCGATTGAAGAATGACGATGATTTTAGATTCAATTCCAGTAGCAGACATTGCTTAAAGTTTATGTTTATTTATTTATTTTATTTATCACTGTAATGTCTTACAAATATTTAACTTAAATTTTATTTAAAAACTAAATATAATAACTAATTATATTTTATAATAGAATAATAATATTTTATAATAGAATAATAATAAATATTTAAGTAAAGAATAAAGAAAAATACAGACAAAACAGCGAAAGGCCAAACAGCTCAGCATGTGCTTCATGACTACAAGTCATTCAGCGCTGATTTTCAAGTGATGTAGTGTAGTGATGTGATGTATGTCTTGTTTTTTGTGGGTTTCTTGTGGGCATACGATAGACATACTGTATTTATAATGGTCATTTACATTATTTTCAACGACATTCTTTTACTGTATTTTTTTAAAGAATATATTACCAATGCATTTTCAAGGCATTACTAATATTCCTATTGCCCCTCCAAATAGCTCGAAGCTTGCGCTAGGAGTGTGTACGACAATAGCCCAAGGGGGTCAGGATCGAACCCGCGATTTTCGCGTTAATGTAGCGAAGTCCGAAGTCCCTTCTACCATTGAGCTATTGAGGCTTCGGTTTAAATTTAGATAATTTTTATTAAAATAGATTATTAATAGAAAAACAATTTATATCTTAACCTGTTGGTTATTAGATGTCGCGACCCATGATATTGTTAACGTGAAAGTAACAAAATAAAAGTGCACAGTAAACGAAGGCATAAAACGATTTATAATTACTACAGCTCTATAATAGTTACGACGACTAAGAGTGAATTGTTAACTAAACCTTGGAATATTGTGAATTATGACCGTGAAATATGTAGATATGGCGTGCAGTATAAAGGAGAGCTATGTTTTCTCGTCTGAGAATCGATCGGTACGATATTAATGATTATTTTAGGGTTCCGTAGCCAAATGGCAAAAACGGAACCCTTATAGTTTCGTCATGTCCGTCCGTCCGTGTCTCCGTCTGTCCGTCCGTCCGTCCGTATGTCACAGTCATTTTACTCGGAGACCATTGGCTCAATCTATACGAAATTCACTAAGTAGGGGTATTCTATGAACCGCACAACGATTTTGTAATGAAATCTTAAAATATATAAGAATTAAGGGTAGCAGTCCATACATGTAACTGAGAGTTGAAAAAAAAAATTCAACATATGCCAACGTGTGAGGTACCTTTGGATAGGTGTTTTAAAATGATAAGGAGGTTTGATATTGACTTTTTTCATCAAATCATTCAAGTCGATAGTTGTTGAGATATTAGCTCCTAAAGTCGTAAAAATTGTGTCGCCCCCTCTAACTTTTGAACTATGGGATTTAAAACTCTGGAAAAATTTGTAATACCACATGAACGTTCATCCACATTTGGTTTGAAGAAGATAGGTCAACAAAATTTTGAGATATATAAGTTGTTCCCATAACTTTGTTTTTCATATTACTTTTAATAATTACTATGAATTTACCAACTTATTTTGCGATCGATTTTAATTCGTTATTATTTTTAAAGTCCTTAAGATTCTTCATAACCCAGCTGCGAAACCCTTTAAATTCAACTGTGCGTGGTGCACAACGCACTTGACGGTTAATTTTTTTTTGATATCGTATTGCTGTTGTCCCTACCGGCCTTGACAGTGTCACCGGTGGCTGAGTTCTGAGACCCAACCGAGAAAAAGGGACGGCTTTCACGGAGGCTCAAATTTGTTTTCGTCCATAAGTTGCCTCCTGCGAGGCTGAACTAAGGCTATGGACGTCATCGGGAATGGAGATGACGCACCGAGCGCATTCTAATCGATGGACTCACCAGACGGTGTGAGCAGGTCGCGACGTGCGACACAAGGGACCTCGTCCTTGCCGGCGAAGACAGTGAGACGGTGTGCGTGTCTGTGCTGTGTAAGGGGCATTATCTAACGTAAAATGAATATATAATAATGGCTGTGGAATGAGCTCCCTGCTGAGGTTTTCCCAACACGCTACAGTATGGATTTCTTCAAGGGAAAGTTGAAAAGTTTTTAAGGGGTCGGAAACACGCATGCGATACCTCTGGGGTTGCAGGCGTCCATAGGCTACGGTGACCGCTTACCATCAGGCGGGCCGTACGCTTGTTTGTCACCATCGTGGTATAAAAAAAAAAGTCCTATCGGGGATTAATTAATTTAGATTTTCATTATTAGAGATTTTAAGTATCCTTGGAGTCCTCCAAGGTATATAAAAACAATCTAAATTAAACTCCTTAATAAATGTGGCTGTGTTTAACATTACTATGTTTATTTAATTATAATGAATATGATTTATTTGCGATATAGATTTGCATAATTGAAAATGCAAGTTTTAGCTTTCGTCACCTTTTGTGACGTAATCCGTGTTTGAATATATTTGTAGGTCGCAATTATGTAACAAGTTTCTGGGGACATTTTAATTTAAAATTTAAACGATTCTACTTTTGTATGAGATACATCCACACATCCACTTGGGATATGACTTTATTAAAATTTCAATTATATCATATAAGTTGTTATATAAAAATTAAATTATATAATTTGTCACGATATTTGAGTTACAGAAAAAATATATAATTTAACATTTATTATAAAAATCACGAATCTCTTAAATTTGCATGTACAGGCAACATCGTGTAAGCAGCTGATGGTGTCGCCATGTTGCTTATAAAATGACATCTAGACTGATACTTTGGTAGGAATAGGAATAGCCACAAAGCTATACACGTTAATAGGATACAGAACGACGTTACGGCAATAATGGCGCCGACGTGCCGGCTGTTTGCTGGACACGAAAAATATCTTTCGTTTAAATCGAAAATCCGACTGTTGTAGAGAGGCTTCGGTGTGAAACATCTGAAAACAAAAAACAAAAAATTATAAAAAATAAAATTTTTGAATTCTTTTATCCTATTATAGCTGTTATAAAGGTGATATACGCCAAGGGCGTTGCCAGCTGCCTTCTACTAGAAATTAAAAAACCCTCCAGCCACGTGGTTTTATCGCGTACTATTCAATAGGAAAATGAGGATACAACAATCCTCCTAGTTCGAATAATCGAGTAGTCCGCACTATAATATAGCTCACATCACACTGCACAGTTCGACTATTCAGTAGGACCATAAGAAAAAAAAATCCTTATGCGATCCGCCTCTTCATGCAGTCCTCCATCCACGCGATCAAACCACGCGACTGGACGAGAAAAAATTAGCCAAATATATAATTAAAAATCACCTGACTGGCTTGACTGAATCCACAAATTCCACTCCAAATTATAAAGTGGGGCGACTCTGAACTAGTTACTACTACTGTTATTTCACCTTTTCTAATTACAATCACTGTAGATAAGACTATCACTACAAGTGTATAGCATCTTATGTCTTGAATGTAAATTCATACTTCTCCCATCCCAACTTGCCCTCCCCTAGACTATCGGCTGGCGTATAATATATCTACTGTTCTAGTAAAAAATAACAGTACGTATATTGTCACTTTATATCAATATTTTGTGTGAGTACTTCCCTTTTCAAGTGAACCCTTCATGCTCAAACAGGTTTTTCTATTTGTAGATATAGAACCTGGGAGTCAAAAAAAGCAACGGGAATAGCTACAGCTTGCTTTAATGCAGCACAGATTATATCCACAATATCCATAAAGAATTTTTAACTTTCATAACAGTCGAAACATGAAAACTTACCGCAAATGTTCGTAATCGTTTGGATGTATTTGTAACTGTTTTATCCAAACAAGGTTGCAGTCACAGTTCCAGAAGTTTCCTTGCAAGTCTAATCGTATCAACTGTCCCAACGGTACCTCTAACTTTCTGCTCAACGTTCTCAATCTCGAACCTTTTAAAGATAGTTTTTCTAAAACGAAATCATCAGCATCTTCAAGCACTTCGCGCCCAAATGCAGTGGCGCTGAATTTAGTTAGATTCTTGTTCCTCTCCAACTCTAAATCAGTTAGTGCGTGTAATGACGCAAATGCGTAATCTGGAACTTCGTTTATCAAAAGATTGTTAAGTTTCAAATGTTTCAACGCTAATAAATCCGAGAAATCTTCACCCGATATTTCCTTAATTGGATTATCGGATAGATCCAAATATTCCAAAGTGAATGGTAATTCGAAAATATCTACCAAATTATTATTGGCAATGGCAAATCTTTTCAAATCGTATACATCGACAAAGAAATTCTCATGTACGACGTTCAGATTTATTCCATTTATCGATAATGATTGTATTTTGTGAGTCAGACCGTATCCGCTACGATCGAATAGATTCTTGTCCTCAAGACTGCCTCCCAAATCGTTATTGTCAAGAATTATTTCCGATAAATCACCTAAATGGTGAAACGTTATTCTCTCGAACGATGTAAATCTATTATTGGCTAAGTTAAGATAGTCTAATTTATTAATATATTTGAAAGTATCACCGTGTATAAATTCTAATTCATTATCGCTTAAGTCCAATCTTTTAAGCTTTGGTAATTGAAGCGCATTAACTTCTATTTCTTGTATCGTATTACTATTGAGATACAGTTCTATTAAAGTATTAGATTTTAGTAAACGCGATGATTTTACACTGGTTAAATTATTTCTTGATAAATCCAATGAATACGCAGTTTCTGGTAGATCGAAGGTTCGGTTCAACACTGAAGAATCGTAGGAACAATTGACGACATCACCAATAAGGTCACGATTGCTCTTATTATTATGACGGCAAAAACAAAAATCACTTTCACAAACACTGATACTTTGAACTTTAATACTATACAGCATAAGAGCTAAAATTATGTAAATATTTCGCATTTTGTTTATGTGATTATTCGTCTAGTGTCGAGTACATTATGATAGGTGTGCGGCGCGATCGTTATCAGGAACGTCAGATAGCCGTTATCACTGATACTTGTTTGATTGTTGGTCATTTCACTCTGTTTACCATTTAAAAGTATGTATATTCTTTGTTTAATAGGACATAGCTCTTTGCAATGTACTTTTGAAAAATAATTTAGATTGACACATTTAAAATTTTAAAGTAACAATCAATAATGCGATGTAAAACTAAGATATCTTCGTCTATTATATCGCCTTTATTAGACAATGTTTTATTAATTTTTTGTGCAAAACTTCACGCCGAGCTGCGGCATAAGAGCTAGTAAATTAGTAATTCGTAATGACTATGTTAATTCCTTCAGACTAATTTGACATAATTTTTTCGTCCATTCGTATTGAAATAAAATAAAAATAAATATAGTTTTTCCCTTTATTTTTAACATACATAAGTTGAAATAAAAATGAAAAAAATACGATTTAATTATAAACGTGAATATTCCTGCCTGTTAACATTAGGTTTCTGTTTATATATAAATACATAGATCCACGCGATGGTAACGAGAACGAGTAACATGTACAAAACAAGGCCAATCGTTATAGCGACTTTGGAGACCGCCCACGACGTCTTGGCGCAAGTGAAATCATCACGATTCAAATCGAATATTCTCTTGTTATAATGAACTGGTGGCAAGGAACATCTGAAAAAACATAATAAGACACATACAAATAAGTAGTAAAAGTAGTCCCTAGTAAGTTAATAATATCCTGTACCCAGAAATACACTCAGATCAAGCTCGACCACTCAGACCGGAACACATGTCAGTATTAATAAATAAAACCTAAGCGAGAATCGACCTCACATAAAAAGGTACTCATCTTAGCAACCATTATATTAGTCCAAATAAAAAATTGGATATGGGTAGTGCGTAAATAAAAAAGTTGGGTATAGAAAAGTTACTGGGTACTGCGGAACGATTATAGAAACGAAGCTGTGACTATTAATGTTAATAAATCTGTCAAACAGTAATAAATACTGTTGCTCGAATTTTTAATACTAAAAAGCCATTGTGGTAAAAAAAGGTTTCATACCTTAAATCTTCAGTTAAATCGTCTGCAATGGGTAAGTCACGTATCCAGGCAAGCCTACAATCACATACCCAAGGATTCTGTTGCAAATCTAGTCTTTTGATCCTTTGAAATAAAACTGAGAGTCCTTCATCGAGTGTGGACAGATTAGTGCCTTTTAAAGTTAAGTTTTCCGTGATGAAATCATATAAATCAACAAGAAGTTGTCGGCCAAAGGTTAAGTTACTGAATTCTGTTAAATACTTATTATCTGCAAGTTCTAAGTCAGTAAGCATTATTGATGAAAATACATTATTCGGCACTGCTTCTATGGATAAATTGTTAAGCTTTAAAACTCTTAGATAAATATATTCATAATACCATGCAAAGTCATCAGATGTAATATTTTTAATAGGATTGTTAGAAATATCTAAATACTCCAGGTTTTCGGGTAATTTAACAAAGTATGAAATGTTATTGTTAGAAATTATCAACTTTTTCAAAGTTTTATTGACAGAATTGAAATAGTCTGAATCTAAATGATTCAAGTTTACCCCGCTTATTGATATACATTGTATTTTTAAAGGTAATCCGTAGCCGTCATTAGTAAATAGAGATCTTGCTTCAATGTCCAATCCAATATTATTATTATCTAATATAATTTCTTTCAAATTAACCAAATAACTAAAATTCAATTTCGATAGAGATGTGAATTTGTTATTAGATAAATTCAAATATTCCAAATTTAATGTTTCATTGAACAAATCCGGATCAAGCCTATCTAGGTTGTTCTCACTCAAATCCAACAATCTCAGATTGGGAAGTTGAAATGCATCTGGATGAATAGTTTTTAAGGCATTTTTGTTTAAATATAGCTCCTGTAATGATTCCGACTGGAAAATACTCCAAGGCTCGATATTTGTTAAATTGGTTCCCGATAAATCCAAAGAAAATGTTTCATTAGGAAGCACTACTTCTTTGGATATAATTTCACGGGACGAACAGTTCACTGACACATCAACTAGATCACTATTCTGTCGGCAGTCACAAATATCACAAATTGTTGCACTATTGACATTAAAAGTCAATATAGAAATTAATATAAAAATGAGCATTGTTAACAAGTTACAACATATGTGTTCATATGTTAATAGAACATATTTATCAGGACTTTGATGTTATAATTAGATCATAAAACGCAAATGATCATAATAAGTTATTGGTTTTCGTTACACTGCTGTTTGTTCAGATAAACAAATAGCACTGTTATCAACAAATATATTATATGTACCTACGTATTAGGTACATACGTTTCATTTACACTGATTAAATTATGCTCAATCTGTCTTCTGAATTTTAATTATTTATTTAAGACTTTATTGTGCACAACAGAACCGAATGAAGTTTCACTAAGTTCGTTTCATGGGCGTATTGAGGTAGAGATCCTGACCTTGCAAAAAACTGAGAAATACATGAATATAAGGTATCTTTAACGGTTTGACTAATAACTATTGAAGAAAATAGTTATTTTGCTCCTCTCTGGACCCTAAATTAAGATTTTGCACTCCCCTAGGTCAAATGCTGGCTACGCCCGTGGTTCGTTCTGTTGAGTTGGGGTTGAATTTACGAAGTGGCACCAACAAGTTTTTAGATTTTGTCTGTATGACATATAATATAACACGGAGCGCTACTAGTCATACATTACATAAAGTAAACTTCTTAAACTTTATTCGGTTATCTTGTGCAAATCATAACCCTATAAAGTTACCGTGTGATTAAAGTAAGTTAAGTAACTTTGAAGGAAATTAGTTCGCTTAACCGTATCTATTCTTTATAAAAAGACGCTTGTATGTTACATTGTTTGAAAATAATTGTTAGATATATAAGAAAGAGCTAAATGGATTAATATGTTCCAAAACGCTTCAAGAACAAAGTGGATAAATAAGAACTAGGTACCTCAACAACGGGATGTGGATAGTACCTCCTATTAGAAATAGAGTTACCTACTTATAGTAAATATGATATATTGCCTAACTACTCAATGAGTCTTATCTATTAAAGAACAAGGATGTGTTAAGTATATTAAATAAAGCATGTTCTCAGTTTAACGCGATTTAATATTAAAAAATACGAAAGCCTTAGGTGTCCATAGTAACCCGCACTAGTGAGGGTGGTCGGCGAAGACATATATCTCTGAATTATTGTACGGCCAAATGTTAACGCCAGTGTTGGAGTTAGGGCCATTGACGCCCCGGGCCAGAATATTGTAGCGCCCATTAAAGGAAACAAAAATCGAGTGTTAATTTTTTGCTGTATTAATACTAGCTTGTGGCACCTTTTTTGACGGAGTAAACATCCCACTTCTACCAATTTTCCACCTTGGGTCGTCGCCCCATCTCGAATCCCCTAAACCGGCATTGGGTAACGAAATCGTACGAAGACGTATGTAGGTTTATGGCGACAATCTAAGATCAGGCTCAAAAATAATCATAAACGCTACACACTCAACGGCCCCCATTAGGATAATTATATCCTGTGTCGGGGGTTCGGAAACATTTACAATGACAAACACAACCAGACCGGAAAACATGCCTGTACGATTAATACAAGCATCTGCTCCGAGCGGGAATCGAACCCGCAACCGTCGAGGCTTAAGGCAGACTCGCTACCCACAACGCCACAACGGTGTCATAAGTTTCATATGTATGTACCTACTGCTTATATTTCGTGAAACTATTTTAGTAATTAATATAGAAATAATATTATTATTTACTCACACTTAACATATTATTAATAAAGCGATAAATGATTATTGTCAAGATTTCCTGAAACAGCGAAATCGTAGAAAACACTCGAAATATGACGCACTTTCACTAATTACTTAAGTGGTAGAACTTATTGTTTTACATCATTTCTGTACGGGGCACGACAGAGGATCCAGCAATGGCGCGCAGAGGGGTCATATTCCCTTTGATCTTGTTTGTTTTAACTTGTAACATTTTTGTGGCGACGGGAGATAATTCCGGGTAAGTTATTAAACACTGTATTTTATACAGTTTCCTTTAAAATAGTCATCATAATTATTATTAAATCACCTTTTTATGAGAACCATAGTTCTTATAAATTTTGCGTATAGAGAACTGTCTAAGGTGAAGGCGGTATATAACCCAGTAACTGAATAAATAAATATTGAAAATTAATAATATACCTACCCACTTACCTGTTTACTTATACCAAATGGAAAGAATATTATGTGTAACCCAAGATGCAACTGGTTATACGTTGTCTGAACCCGCGGTTGCCGAGTTTTTCAGTCCCATATGGTGTAATTTAAGTCCTCCCACCAGCAAGGGACCATCACTTACCACCAGGATTGGCAGATATTGGTGGATGTTATTGGAATAGCAACATTTAATTTGTTAAATATATTGTCTATGATAAAAAGCAAGTCTTGTTATTTGTAGTCGTTGATTAATATTGCAGATATGTTAACTAAACCGTTGAGTAAGCAATTGTTGGTAAAGTTCAGGGGTTCCCTGGTAATTTCTTCTACGACATGCAGGTTTCCTCACGATATTTACCCAGGATCTGCTTATTACTCTTGTCCGGATTTGATAGGTTACCTACTAGTTCTTACACAGAACGATTGCCATCTGACCTCCGCAACCCTAAGAGCGAGCCAGTAACTCATTGGATAAGAGCAATTTACTTATCAACAGTTAACGATTACTATCATATGTTATGTGATAACAACCGGGAGCTTAACGTGCTCTCCGAGGCGTGGTGGGGAGACCCACAAGGACAAACGTCCAGACCGAAACAGATATTTGTAAGATCAATGCAAGCACCTGTCCGAGCGGGAATCGAACCCGCAACCGTCGAGGCTAAAGGCAGACTTGCCACCCGAAATGCCGCAACGGTTCCTTACGATATATTCCTTCAACGTTAAAGAAAAATTTGATAAAAGATTACTAAATCTTTTTTTATCTCTGTGGAGGTGAGACGCGTGACGGAAGCCTCCAACACAACGGGAGAATCCTCCGACCAGGCGGGTGATATTGCCTGGCGGATCGAAGTCCTGGGCCGAAGCCCAACGACTTACGTTGGAAAGTTGTATATATACCTCAAGTGGGTAGGAAACTTTGATAGCGCGATTTAGGATCGTGACGTTCGTTGATCGTCCATATCGTTGCGTAGTATGCCCTGTAGGTGTCGTTGTAGCTTGATGCGACATTGTGACAATCTTGTCTTTCTATCGCGTTACGTCATGTTGCGTGTAGATGTCGCTACATCACTCCTCTCCCGAGACCGGAGGTCGATGAGAAGCTTGAAGAGTCTTGAGTGCTTTGCCGGTGCCAGTGGATATGGTTCCAGTGAGTCGGAACCAGCTGCCGCGTAGTTCTCGGTGAGTCGGAACTGTGTGCGGTGAGTTGCTGCTACACGTGCTCCAGTGAGTCGGAGTGATGGCGTGTAGTGGATGAGTGTGCGATGCTGCTACACGTGCGCTCCAGTGAGTCGGAGTGAGGGCGTGTAGTGAAGGCTGGCTGCTGCGTCGACCAGGAGAGAATGGCTCTGCTAGATGACCGGCCGAAGTGCAGTGTGCTGTGCCAATCGCTGATGAAGCCGAGGGTGTTGACCAGGCCTGCGCGTTCGCTGCATGCGTGTGGTCAGGGTACCCGAAGAGGCTGAGTGCTGCTGGCTGGCGGTATGCGTTGCTAGACTTGATGCTTTCTTGAAGGGGTCAGGGGATGATGTATGATAATGCCACTACAAGGGCTGCGAAGGTTGCATGTTCTGAAGGGTTCACCAAGTGGAAGGTGAGGATCACGTCGGGGTCACCACTGTGGAGGTGAGACGCGAGAAATGTGTCTCAACACGAAGGGAGGATCCTCCGACCAGGCGGGTGATATTGCCTGGCGGATCGAAGCCCTGGGCCGAAGCCCAACGACTTACGTTGGAAAGTTGTATATATACCTCAAGTGGGTAGGAAACTTTGATAGCGCGATTTAGGATCGTGACGTTCGTTGATCGTCCATATCGTTGCGTAGTATGCCCTGTAGGTGTCGTTGTAGCTTGATGCGACATTGTGACAATCTTGTCTTTCTATCGCGTTACGTCATGTTGCGTGTAGATGTCGCTACAATCTCTATAGAAATTGGTCTGAACCAGCTGTACAAGATATACCAAAGCGTTGCATCGAGCACAGTGTTTCTGGTCTTTTATGCAAGAATGTAAATTCGGACGACTCTTTGATGCCGCATCCCTACGACTGCGAGTTATTTTATTACTGCGTCAGTCCCGATCACCAACCGATTTGCCGCCAATGTCCAGCTAAATTGCATTTCAATCCTACGAAGCATGTCTGCGATTTGCCGGAACGTGCAGGATGTAATTCGGATGGAAGTAATGACGTTAGCAATTGATTATTAAAACACTTGTAAAAGCCAGGATGCATAGACTTATTATACATATATGGACCAGCCCTTCTATACAAACCGATGTCAGATTCACTGGAGCTCCTTCGTAAATTCATCATCGACGTAACGAAACGAAGTTAGTCACAAGTTAACAACATAATCGAATAAAGTAACATGTGACTAACTTCATTTCGTTGCGTCAGTTTTGAATTTACTAAGAGGCAACAGCGTAGAAAACATAAACAACAACAGCGTAAAAGCTATATATATCTATTTCTTTTACTCGTATTAGTGCTCCGAGCAACAGACTAAGACAACAATATCTCCTTTGAAACAACGTTACAATAGCGGCAACATGGTATGACTCCGTCCATGAGATTCTTAGTCTAAGGGCAACAGCGTACATTTGACATTTTTACTCTATAGAATGGCCGGTCCTTAGTTTATTGTAAGTCAATGCTAGGAAGACACTTTTTTTAGACTTAAGAATATAATTAAGTGAGTGGCACACTCCACTACAACAGGATCGCCACATTATAAAATAAATAAATAAATGCAAAATAAGTTTTTGTTTTATTGACGTCGTCGTGGCGCACCAGTAGCGCACCTTTTTTTTTTTTATTTACTTGGGGAAATGCATTTACGCACCCCCGCGCCGGGACAGATGGTAAAAGTGGCGCGGGAGTGTGGGACTCGAGGCCATGTGCAATGGTCTTTATAGGACCTGGCCCCCATACCCACTAAAACCCCAAGGTCCCGTCTGGCGCCATAGTGGGACGTCGCGGGATCGCTGGCGCATTCACCCGCGACGCCCCGGCGCTTGCCCCGAGGGGCCCTCCTGGGGCGGCAACTTACTGCCGCCACATATACATAGAATAAATACTATTACATATATAAGGATATATATAAACCCTCCTGGCGCTTGCGCGCCTAGGCCTTAACCAGTAGCGGACCTGCCTTAAGCGCCACAGGTTGCAGGTTCGATTCTCGCTCGGAGCAAATGTTTGTATTGACCAGGCATGTTTTTCGGTCTTTTGTCCTTGATTGTGTATGTTTCCGGACCCCCGACACAGGATCTAATCCTAATGGGGGAGTGTGTAGCGTTGTAGCGTTGATTTTCACTATAAAAGTAACCATAAGATTAAATTATGTTTATTATTCACATGCATGATTAATATGTATAAAAAATTGTAAAGATGTTGGTTCGCCATGAAATCCAAAACTACTACTCCGATCTTAATGCCTGTTTTTTTAAGCAAGTACAAATGGACGCAAATAAGCAATACCATGTCAACCCACAAAATCGAAAAAACTGAGTTATATATTATGCGGAAGTGTTTGCAAATGGTTGAAGAACATTTTTCTTTAATATTTGTAGGGTTTTAAGGTTTCAAACTTCTAAAAAGCCATTTTTAACCAAGCAATTATGTGTTATGTTAAACGTTTTGGATTATATTATATACGAAATAAGCACTTTAAGCAATAAGCAGTTGTTTGTTTGTTGTTGTTGTTGTTGTATACTTATTTTTTTGTGAAAATAAGTAAAATAACTTACATAAATCTAAAATTGCCAATAACTTGACCAATACATATAACAAATTCATATAAAGCAAGTTGTTCAAAATTTTAAAACGTGTTTTTCTCAAAATTACATTCGTGACGTGTTTTTCACAAATTGACATGGTATTGCTTATTTGTGCCTAAATATCCCCTGATGGTGAGTGGTTTTCATAGCCTATGAGCGTTTGCAACACCATTAGTAGGTGCCACTCACGCGTTGCCAACCTCGACATTGGTTTTTATATCTCCTCTGCCCAATAATTTCACTATCTAATGTCCTTCAAACCGAAATATGTTTCTACTTCGTGGTAGAATAACGACACTGTTGTTGTAAAAACGTGTTTTTTTTACCAAATTTTGATTTATATTTCATACATTTTATTTTATTGCAAAATTAACTTTTTTCATGTCCGAAGAAGACATTCTTCTTCTTTCTTCGTTGTGGTCGGTTAAAAAAATATTAAAATTAATAAAAATCTGCCAGTGTTCCAACGTTATGCACCGCTCGGGGGCAATTTTGTATGGTCCATACAGGCACGTGTTCTGGTCTGTTTTTGTTTGCGCATTGTGTGTAGTCGGACCCCCTCTTCGTCCTAGCATTATTCCCGGTATTTTTATTGTACCCAGGGTCTGCTTATTACTCTTATCCGGATTTGACAGTTTACTAGTTTTTACACAGAGCGATTGCCATCTGTACAAACCAGTAACTCTTATCCAATAAGAGCAATTTTCATATTAAGAGTTAACGATTATTATCAGTTATTTGATAACAACCGGGACCGACAGCTTAACGTGCTTTCCGAGGCACGGTGAGGAGACTCACACGGACAAACGCCCAGACCGAGACAGATATTATTTTAACAAATATCTGCCCGAGCGGGTATCGAACCCGCAACCTTTGAGACAGAAGGTAGACTCGCTACCCACAACGCCACAACGGTGTCAACGGTGTAGTCGGACCCCCAACACAGAATATTACTATACTAATGGGGCCATTGAGTGTGTTAATTTTAATGTGTATTCTTTACATTAGCAAATTAATTGTCAAAAAATTATGTCATTTAAGTGAGTAAAACACAACAACATTTCGTATTATTTATTAGTTTCATGATTAAATAATATTCCGATTTAAAATCGTCCTCTAGTTGTCTGAGTGGTGCTTTTAGTAGTGGGGTCTTCGTGAGCCTGAAAGAAGAACGATTTAATCACCATTTATTTGCATTAAATGTAATGTTTATATACATATTTAATTATTAAGTTAAGAGATTCTAAAAAATATATTGTAACTTATTGTTATGGAACTTATTGGTCTCAACGACATTTTTAGCTATGAAATAGACGGTTGTAAAATATGTAGGCGTTAATTTATAAAGAAACTTAATCTCCTTCACAATTAACTTGGAAAATACTATAGCGTCCTCTCTAAAAACTGTAATATTTAGAACGAATTTAGTCATACATTAAAATTAGATTTAGTTTTTGTTACACAATGAACAAAGAAATTTACAATGGCTAATTTCAAATACATAATAAACTAACTAGCTTCTGCCATCGGCGTCGCCAGCGTGAATAACGATTTTAATACAAACTCTGAACCCAAGTTTTAAAAGTTAAATTATCTTTATACATGCATATGTACACATAATTATATAATGTCATTTTTATGAATATCGAATCAACAGCCTAAAAAATTTGTTTCAAGATTCTAGCTCTAAAAATGATGATTTTCAACCCTTTTTCGCATTAAAAGTAGCCTTTGTCCTTTCTCAGGCTCTAGACTATTTCATTTAAATCGGATCAGTAGTTTTGGCGTGAAAGCGCGACAGACAGACTGTCAAAATTACCTCCGCATTTATATTAAGTAAAGATATACAATATTTTTTGCACACTACGAAATTCTGGTCGTGACCTTAATGACGATGGCTGTCCTGGGCCCGGTGTGCCACAGCTCGCCGCGCTCGTCCACGACGGCGGCCTCGACGGCCACGCTGTAGAGGCCCGGCGAGCCCACGCTCACCAGCTGCTGCGCCGAGAAGAAGTCGCGCAGCGGCGCCACCGTCTGCACCGCCGTCAGCACGGGCGGCACGTTCGCCAGCTCCACCGTCTGGGGCGTCACTGACGGTCAGTGGGGCATGGGACGACCCGGGATGTAAGAAAGAAAGAAAAAAGAAAGAGAGAGAGAGAGAGAGATTATTCTTCTTATCTTATCGAGTGGTTAGTGGTCAACCTAGTGTCAGAGTTGTTCAGGTCGCCCGTAGGCCTCTGACTTGACTTATCGACTGATGTCTAATTGTCAACAGCCGGGACCGACTTTTTACGTGCCCTCCGAAGCACGGAGACGCTCGGTTGAAGTACCACTATGCGATCACCCATCTAGTGACTGACCGCGCCTAAAGTTGCTTAACCTACTGATCGTTTACCGATCAGCGGGTGCACTCGGGTATGAGCGTCTCAGAGAGATTATTCAAAATGCAGAAAAATGCCAAACAATAATAATTGCATAGTGAAGTACAAAATATAATAAAAGAAAAACAATAATGACAATGAAAACAATATCTTAAAAGATAAAGGAAAAGATATTTTGTATTATGGAAAAAATTGTTATTTTGTAAGTTTTGCATAAATAAATAAACGCTACACACCGAACGGCCCCCATTAGGATAGTTAAGTCCTCTGTCGGGGGTCCGGAATCGTTCACATGGACAGGGACAAACGCACCCAGACCGGAACACATGCCTGTATGGTCAATAAAAACATTTGCTCCGAGCGCGAGAATCGAACCCGCGACCTGTGGCGCTTCAGGCAAGTTCACAATTATTAAACTATTGTGTGCTGTGTTCCAAAACGGCATATCATTAAGAATTTGTTAGGTAACCTAACACTGATTTTCAAAGTACCGCCCTTCCACAGAATATAGAAGTAAGGTAACAGTATCAGGAGATCGTTTCGTGCGATGAGTGAGAGCGCCATTTGCCCAATCTCCCACCCCATCTGTTTCCTTCTCACTCCCTTTCCTCTTATCCCTAAGGTTGATTATTAAAGACGCAACGGGTAATCATTGTTATATAAATTAAATTAAATTTCATTTATTTCAGGCATTCACCCATAAAAATACATTTACATTTGGATAACAGTTAAAAACCTAACGTATAAATACAAAATAAATTCAAAAATATAAATGTAAGAATATTTGAAAACTAAATTAAAATCAAAATTGTCTAAAATTAAATTACAAATTAAAATTAAGATTAAAAGCCCAAAATTAAAATTAAAAATTCACAATAAAATTAAGAATTAAAACATAACAATTAAAATTAAACTACATTTCCAATCCTTATGTTATAACTTCCGCTCCGGCATTGACACTGCTACTTGTCTACCGCAGCAGTGCCGAATATAATGACAGTCTAGCCTAGTCGCTATAGCCTTCAGAATGGTGTTGGGGCTATCCCTTACTCTTCGCACCATAGATGCACATCTCTTTCGTATGATAGTATTAAAGCAGTCTATTCGCGCGTCCGCAAACATAAATCTTATAATTTTTTTTAAATATCTCAATAAATAAGAAGACGATAATTTCTTATTTGGCTACGAGTTATGTGCCGCAGCTTTTTTTTCGCAGGATGAAGTTCTTTAAAAGGGAAATATAAGAATAAAAAATCAGAAAACCTAACGTGGTAGTCTTGGTGTTTAAAGATTTTATTTCGACGACATTGTGTCGCAGCGGTAGCGTACCTGCCTTAAACGCCACAGGTCGCGGGTTCGATTCCCGCTCGGAACATCATATGTTTGTTTTGACCATGCAAGCATATTTTCCGGTCTGGGTGTATTTGTCCTTGTCATTGTGAATGTTTCCGGACCCCCGACACAGGATATCACTATCCTAATGGGGGCCGTTGAGTGTGTAGCGTTTTATTTATTTATTTATAGGCTAAAGAGATCTTCGTCTCTTCTCTCTCTCTCTCTTTCACGCCTCTCTTACTTCCTCTTCTTTCTTACTTCTCTCTCGCCTCTTACGTCATGATGAAATTGTACAAACCTTTTCATTAGTGCGCGGGTGTGGCGTTGCGGTGACTGTTATTTGCACTCCCTTGACTTGACGTCTTGGCTTCCTTTTACTGTAAATATTATTGTCCAAATCATTCAATTATAAAGAATAGGTACGGTCGAGCGAACTAATTTCCGTCACCGTAAACTTAGCAAATACCACAGCGCCCTCTCTAAGAACTAAAATGTACATTAGGAACGAAATTAGTCACACGCTAAGTTAATTCGGTTATCATTTGCACGACATAATCGTATCGACTTCAATTAGAAATTATGAAATTGAAAAAGCAGTCCGGAAATTACGTCTTTCGTTAACAGGAAAAAAATTCGTGTTTAAATACATAGATATATTACAATTTGAAATGTGACGTCACGAAACTCAGGAAACCCTTGTTACACTTCGCCGACTTGTGTATAGTTGTGGGAGCGTCACCAATCCCCTCGACGCGGGCAGTTGATCCGCTCCTAAATCGGTGCCGAAACCTGTATCCTTGTGCCGCATCACTAGTCCTCTGGATGCGGGCAGTTCCTCCACTCCTAGATCAGTGCCGAAGTGCGTTGTCGTGGGCTCGTCACTCTCGTCACTCACCCCCTCGGCGCGGGCAGCACGACGCCCTCGAGCTTGAGCGCGAGGCGGTGCGCGAGCGGCAGCGTGGCGGCGTGCTCGGCGGGCGGCGGGCGGTGCGCCGGCGACAGCGACACGCGGCACAGCGCGCCGCCGCCCGCGCCGCCACACACGTCGCGCGGCCAGCACGTGCCGCGGCTCAGCGCCGACACCGCCGCGAGGATCGCTTCCGCGTGCTGCCAACGACGAAACAAACGTGAGCGCCCGTCAAGAATTTAGTTTATAATTAAGATTTATAGAGGCTAACAAAACAATTTTGATTCCCGAAAAAAATAACGAAGTTATTTTTTATTTACTAGCTGTGAAACTCAAACTCAAAATATCCCTTATTCAAATAGGCTTTTAAGCACTTTCGAATCAATTATACAGTCTATTATGTCCGCCTAAGCTACCGCCGTTTCAGAAGGTAGATTCTGCAGAGAAGAAACGGCTACACAAACTCTCCAGTTACTCTTTTCAACTATAATCACATTACATTTGTCAAATGTACAATTAAGTTATATATCCCGCATGACATTCAACGTATATTAATTCCATGCCACATTATCTGCAATATATTCTTTAACGGAATAATAAGCTTTATTTAGTAAACAACGTTTAATATAAGATTAATGTTTGATCTAATGTTTCTTAAACATTTGGCATTGAAAGTTCTATACATTTCATTCTTCCCGCATTCAAAACTAGGTTATTTACAGTAAACCAATGTTGTAAAAGCGATAAAGAATTGTTTACATCGTCATAATTATGGCTATTCCTGTCAACCTTAAATATTACGGAAGTATCATCAGCAAACAATACTATATCACATAATGTACTGTATTACATAAAAGTAATCATTAATGTAAATTAAAAACAGAAAAGGACCTAGAATTGAACCTTGTGGAACGCCCATTTTTAGTACAGATCCAGAAGACTTTATTCCATTAATTGACACCCGTTGCAATCTATTAGATAAGTATGAGGCAATGATTTTAAGAGCTTTATCAGTGACGCCGTAAGGATTTAATTTATTTGAAAGCGTCTCATGTACAACACAGTCAAAAGCTTTAGACAAGTCGAAAAATACACCAATCGCATTCTGTGACTTCTCCCAAGCGTCATAGACATGTTTTCTGATACTCCAGCATCTAATGTAGAGCGTCCTTTGCTAAAGCCACATTGTTGGTTGCGCAGAAGACTATTGAAATTGAAATGTGATAGAAGTTGATATAGTATTTTTTTTTTAAATATTTTACTTAATGACTGGAGTATGGAAATTGGCCTATAGTTACCGGGATTAGTTTTATCGCCATTTTAATAAAGTGGTAAGATTTTACTGCATTTCATAAGGTCAGGAAAACGGCCTGCATCTATACATTTGTTAAATATAAAAGCTAAATATGGAGCAATGTTGTGTATTATATTGTTTATTAAATGAACTGAGATACCCCAAAGGTCATGATTTTTTTTTTTAATATTTAGCGTTTTAAATGTTTTAATAATATCTATTGCAATAATAAGTTCAAAAGAAAATGGCATGGCATTCAGATACATTATTTTGTAATATTTTGAAGGCCTCAGAAGGAGTTTATTTTAAATTACAAGTTATCTGTGATGGCATTTTGGAAAAAAATTGATCAAATTCATTTGCAATTTCTAGTTATGTATTCACAATAACACTTATTTATATTTAATTCAGTTGTCTCTTTTTGTTTTGTTCTTTCACATACACCATTGATAATGTCCCATGTTGCTTTTACCTTATTTTCTGAATTCATGATCTTATATTTAATAAATTTGGATTTAACACAGACACACACTGCTTTAAAATTAAAAACCTTTGCATATTTCTTGACATATTCCAAAAAACTTGAGGTCTGATACCATTGCCTCGTACTATATAATTCATACAATCTATTTCTGACATCACAATGATCAACTGAGCTAACAGCAAACAAACAATGTGTCATTATTTTAATTTAATTTCACCACATAAATAAGATGAACCAACTGCGTTGCGCGCTTCTTCAGTGAATGTGAACTACGACTTCAAGCCGATTGAGCCGCGTGACGTCACACAGGCGATAAATATAGTCTATATAAAATGTGTGTCAATGTCAACTCCAATGACTATTATTGGAACTCGTTAAATAAATAAACACTAGACGCTACACACTCAACGCCATTAGGATAGTTATAGCCTGTGTCAGGGGTCCGGAAACATACACAATGGCATATACAAACACATCTACCTCGGAATGCATGTATGTTCAATACATATATCTGCTCCGAGCGGGAATCGTACCCACGACCTGTGGCGCCTAAGTTAGGTTCGCTACCGCTGCTCCATAACTTTGTCTCTTCGACAAGAGCCAGATAGATCGAGTTTGTGCTCGTTTTGTTACTTATAATGAGATCTTACCACTAATATTAGGTGACATTAGGTGCGGTCAGTAAATGGATGGGTGGTGAGTTAAGTACTGAAGTAGGGAGCGACTGAGATCTTTAACCGGATTCCCATCCACATACTGACCGCACCTGAAGCTACTTTATAAAATAGACATGAAATTTATTATAAGTAGTTTTTCTGGAAAAAAGATTTCTTTTGCTAATCGAGATAATAAGCTATCTATGTGCTAAATTTTTCAAAAAAAATTTCATAGTGGCCACTTACCCTATGCGTGATCCCAGGGCCGGTGGTGGGGTTGTTGAACAGCTTGGCCGATATATCGGCGAGGGCTAGGGACGGTGCCAACATGATGGTCTCCTCCAGGCTGGTGGCTTTCAACTCCTTGACCACCACCTCGGGTCGCTCCTGCTGGCTTGACGTGATCCTGTCCAGGAATTGGGCCATTTGCGCGTACGTGTGTTGTGAACTGGGTTTTGTGGTTAAGGTTATTTGGCTGTTGTAAATTATATTCAGTGCATAAACCATAGTATTCTGAATAAAAAGGTACTAGAAGTGGAATATAGGCGCCGGCGCACTCACTTGCTCGTGTGGTCATTTGTTTGTACTAGGTTCGTTACGCACACAACATACGGCATTTCGTTACGTGACGATTTCTAGTTAATCGTACTACCCGTAAGCCGCGTTAAGATGAAATGATAAAAAGGATACATGTGGAGGTGCCGCAGCGTGGAGTCGTCGGCGTGGAAGGCGGTGCGCGCGAGCGCGGCGTAGCGCTGCGCCACGCCCGCCAGCGCGCGCGCGCCGCGCCGCAGCGCGCCCGCGCACGCGCCCGCCTTGGCCGCCGGGTCGCGCGCCGCCTGCCGCACGCTTATACGTCACTACGATAACAGCTAGGTAGGTACCACCACAGTGTCAAATATTCTGCCGCCAAATAGTAGTGCTTAGGCATTATTGTGTTCCGGTTTGAAGGGCACTGTAGGCTAGTGAAATTACTGGGCAGACGAGATTTAAGAACTAATATCTCGAGGTTGGCAACGCGTGAGTGGCACCTACTAATGGTTCTGCAAGCGCTCATAGGCTACGGCAACCACTTACCATCAGGTGGGCCGTATGCTTGTTTGCCAACTTTTAACATAAAAAAAAAAAGGCTCAAAGCGTATTTACCAGTGGTAGGGCTTTTATTAAGAAGCTGGCTAAGTAGGTACCACCGTAGTGTCGGATATTCTATCGTAAAGCATTATACTGTGTTTATCTTTGAAGGATACTGTAGCTAGTGTATTACTGGACAAAGGAGATTTAAGAGACCAATATCTTGAGGTCGGCAACGTGTGTGTATAACGTGTTTTAAATAAGAATAGGAGTGAAAAAGTTTCCTTTATTATCAAGTTTGTCAACAACTTCAGGTTTTTTTAGTACAATGTGCAAAAATAGTCAATAACATATTAATAACATAAATAAATTAATAAAATAATAAACAATGAAAAATCGAATTATAATTTCGGTTAAAATTTTTGACAATACTATTTTTTCATGTGATCTTCGATTTAATCTAGAGGAAATTCGTATGGTGATGAATTGAATAAAATAAGTGAACGTTAAAAGAAGTTTTTTGAAAACCCTAATTAATCAGCTTATGTCGCCAATTTATTGGCGTTTTTGAATTTCATGAGAAGGGTAAACACGGTTAAGTTGAAACAGCCGTTTTATACAGAACTTTTTTGGTTAAGCCCAGCATCAGGACGTGGCGACCTCATCGCTGGGATAATTTCTGATACAGCAGAGATTATTCCACCAGCGCAATAAGGCATACCGGTGGTAGGTTTTTTTTTGCAAGAGGCCCTGGTACCCACTAATGGTATCGCGCGCTCGAAGGCTACAGCAACCATATATAGTGGGCCGTATGCTTGATTGCCAACTTAGTATTATAAAAAAACCGTATAATGACTAAGCAATTGTTCAGTGTACCTGCGCGTGCGCAAGCGCGATGGCGGGCGGGGGCTGCGTGCACAGCGCGCGCGCCGCCGCGGCCGCGCGCGCCAGCCCGCCCAGCGCTGCGGCGCGCGCCGCGGCCCAGGCGGGCGCCAGCGCCGTGCACGCGCCGCACCCTGAGCAGCCCACGCACGTGCCCCCCGGCGACACGCCCCCGTCGCCGAAGCTCTCCCAGCCCGCGTGCGCCGCCTCCAGACCCGATATACCTGGACGGTTATATACTTTTTAGAATTCCACACCCAAAATATTGTTGAGTATTCGGTACCTATTGAGTAACTAATCCTAATAACTCTTCTTCTTCCTAACTTTCTTCTATAATAAAATTCCACAGACAATTTTGAATCTACCACTTATGAAATTTAAATCTTATATTAAGCGGTGTTTATTAAATAAAGCTTATTATTCCGTTAATGAATATATTGCAGATAATGTGGCATGGAATTAATATACGTTGAGTTTCATGCGGGATATATATCTTAATTGTACATTTGACAAATGTAATGTGATTATTTTTGAAAAGAGTAACTATAGAGTTTCTTGCCGTTTCTTCTCTGCAGAATCTACCTTCCGAATCGGCGGTAGCTTCACTTAGGCGGACATAACAGACTGTATATTTGACGATTCAAAAGCGCTTAAAAGCCTATTTGAATAAAGAATATTTTGAGTTTTACTTTATTCGAAGTTGAGTTTAACATTATACTCGGTATTTGTCCAAGGTCTGCTTATACTCTTGTCCGAATTTAACGAGTTACTAATTATTATTACATAGAGCGTTTGCCATCGGAACTATTTAGATAAGAGCAAATTACCTATCAAGAATGGAAGATTATTAATAATAATCAAATGTTACGATAACAACCGGGACCGATTAACGTACTCGACGAAATACGGTGAGAACACGCAAAAAAACAAACGCTCAGACCAAAACAGATATTTATGATAAGCATCTGCTCCGAGCGGAAATCGAAACCGCGACCATCGATATTCAAAGCACTCACTACCAACACGCCAAATCGGTCGTCACTCAACCCTAATAATAGATATGTTAGAAATATATTTTAATATAATCATAAACATATTACACACTTCAAAATAATCCAATGAAATATATTATTACCAATAAAATAGTTTTTTTTAAGGTTCCGTACTTAAATGGTCCGCTGTCTGCAGATATTTATATTGACCATACAAACTCATCTCAGCATGAATGTTTGTCTATATTTGGACGCAAATAAGCAATATAATGTCAACCCACAAAATTGAAAAAACTGAGTTATATATGCAGACGTGTTGGTAAATAGCTGAAGAACATTTTTCTTTAATATTTGTAGAGTTTTATGCTTTAAATCTTCTAAAAAGCCACTTTTAATCATGCAATTTATGTATTTTGTTAAAAGTTTTGAGTTATATTATATACGAAATATGGAGTTTGTATACTTATTTTTTGTGAAAATAAGTAAAATAACTTACATAAGTGTTAATTTGCCAAAAACTTGACCAATACATTAAAAAAAATCATATAAAGCAAGTTGTTCAGAATTTTCAAACGTGTTTTTCTCGAAATGACATTCGTGTGGGTTGACATGGTATTGCTTATTTGCGTCCATTTATTGTCTATATCTATTCTAAGTTAAGTGCAAATCGTATTTTTATATACTTTGCAAATGCTAAATGGCAGCAGTAACTACTTTTGGGCCATACATAAATTACATCACACGAACGCTAGCAGCGGTAAAGAATCTATCCTCAGCGCCATAGACAGCGGAGTTCGATTCCCACTCGAAAGAGATGTGTGTATTTGTATTGATATTGATCGTATATTGATTTGTTCAACGAACCTTCCTCCAAAAGCCTGGCATCAGCGTTCGCCGCTCTATACCAGGCAGTGAGCCAGCGCTGCGCGGACTCGCTCGGGGCTTCCTCGGACAGACGCTTCAGGATATCTGCGGCCAAGCTCTGGTGGCCATATCTAGAGGAATAAAAGAAAATAGCATTATATTACGCAACCTGTGCCGGCGACTTCACTTGAGTTAAAGTAGTTTTGGGATAATCTCATCGGAACTTAATGTTTTTGGGGTATAAAAAGTACCCTTTGTCTTGGCCATTTAAACTTTCTTTATGTCCCTTCTCTTTTATGCTTGTAATAATTAGTACTTGGATTGCGGTAGAAAACGTAAACTTTAACCGAAGGTCAGGGTAGCGTTGGGGGTAAAATACCGAGATTATAAATTATCAACTATAATAATAATAATCGTTTATTTCAATCATTAGGATCATAAATATTACAAAAATTAAGTAACATACTTTGGATTTACATATCATGATAAAATAATAATAATAATAATAATAAAGACATTTATTCATCAAGCAAGCATAATTATAAATTGTTACATTGATTCGAACTAACATTAACCATTAAGTAAGTACTGCTTGTGAAAAGGCCATCGACTCAGCTTACAGCTGCTTTTCAGTCAAAGCCTGTACAAATGCTGCCAGCACGATGTGTAGATGCTTAGGTACAAAATTAAGCTTAAGTAGAAAAAGAAAAATTAAAAAAATAATGAAATAATAACTAAAACAAAAATATAAAAATAAAATAATATACTTATAATTATTTTATGGTAGTCAATAAATGAACTGTACTGCAATGGTCCAAGTATTGACAGTCAAACCTATATGCAAACATATTGAGAATTTTGTTGGAGCTGCTTCGGACCCTGCGCACCAGAGACGTACACCGTTTTCGCATGGTTGTATAAAAACAATCGACTTGTGTTGGCGCTCCTCCTCTCCGTTCGCATGCGCCGGCGCGGGCGGGGGGCTCGACCCGGCTGCGCGGGCGCAACACAGCGGCGACCGACACTTGGCCTACCTGCGCGCTAGCATACGGACATTTCGTTTTTACATTGAATTCGTCGTAAATTTATCGTTTATACAGTCCACTGCATTTCATTTATTTTAATTTAAAGTCCACTTAAGGCTTAAACATATATGGTCCTTCGAGCCGGATCGATCGAGCCGACTCGGCGAACATCCCCGATGCACTGCAATGCCTAGGCAGTCCCATCAGCACTCTAAACGCATTGTTGTATTGGATGCGAAGTACGACAATATGCTCTGAAAAGAGTAATTTTGACCACTCTCGAACAACGTGCAAATCTTCGAGCAATCATATTGGCCCTCACAGAACGCTCTTTGCTCCCTATCCAGATCTGCGTTATCCTTCAGGTCAGAGGTCACTATATGGCCAAGGTATTTAACCTGTTGAACCCTACGTAACTCAATACCGTTCAATCTAATAAGTGGAACTATATCCGGGCAACTTCGGCCACTGACTTGAAAGACCATGCATTCACTCTTCTTAGTATTATAGAGCAAACCATGTCTAACCGAATATGTCTCACATATACTTAATAGCCTGGACAACCCACAAACTGAAGCACTCAACAGCACCATATCATCTGCATAAATGATATATCACCAAAACCAGAAAGACAAGGCTTGTTAGGGTACTAGTCTTACCCATATTTCTCTACGCCGCAGAAACGTGTACCCTTAGAGACAGAGAAGAAGATTGACACCCTCGAAATGTGGTGTTGGAGAAGAATGCTTGGGATGTCGTGGACTCAATTTCGATCTAACGAGTCTATTCTTCAAGAACTTGGCATCAACAGTGTCTATCTTCCACCGTTCAAAGCCACATTCTCAATTTCTTTGGGCATGTTTCATGGCGAGGAGACATGCCTAATGTCTATTGATCGCCTTGTTGCTTAGGGACATGTCGAAGGCACGAGAGCACGTGGTAGGTCGCCTGAGGTGGACCGATCAAGTGCAGACCTTGCTTGACGGTCCACTCTATGAATGCACCAAGAAAGCAGCAAGAAGTTAGGTGTGCCACAAATCCCACATCAACGACCATTACCACTCTGTCAAGAGTGTAACGACAAGTTATAAACCTACAAAATATTTATTTTACAATCCATCGACATTTTATAATGTCACTAGATAAATTGTATACTAACGGTTCTGTTACGCCGGGATTCAAAATTCACTTTAAAAAAAAAGATTTATTTAATTATCATACATCACGTCGGGGTCACCAATATAGTTTATTTGCGTATTTATTTAAGTATAATGAAATCATTATTATTTATTGTGTCTATTTACTAGGACACATAGAAATATATCGATGCATAATATTTGTTCCAAATAAGGAAGAGCTTCGACGACAATTTATATAAGGGTATGTGCATACGTCACAAACTATTAAGGTTTACACTCGAACGATTTTTAATTTATCTTTAAGCTACCGCTCTGGTTAAGTGATTGGAACAGACTGAGCTCTTGGAAGATCAACTAGAGTCTAGTCCAGGAATGATAGCTGATGACGCAGAATATTAGTTAGTCAACAGTAAGCTGCTTAGTCGGCATTAAGCCTAACTAGTTAGGGACGTAACAGTTAACCTAGAAAAAAGTTAGTGTTATTAGTCTAAAATCAATTAAAATATCAAAATCAGATCGAGCCATCTAAAATAATAAACATATCGTACCTTAAAGCAGCTCGGGCCACCCTGTACCTCGTCCAGCCGTCGGCCCCCCGGATGGCGTCCTTGATCTTCAGCTCCCAGGCCCCGCTGCCGCGCTGCGCGAGCGCGGCGCCGGCCCGCTCCTGCAGCAGCACGGTGCAGATCAGCACCAGCGTGATGCCGTCGTAGGCGGGGTCCTTGCAGGCCTCTCTGGTCAAATAAATAAATGCTGCACACTCAACGGCCCCCATTAGGATAGTGATATCCTGTGCCGGTAATCCGGAAACACATGCAAGGACAAGGATGAATACGCTCAGACCGGAAAATAATGCAGGTTCGCTACCGCTGCTCCACAACGTCGTATATTTTAATCAATCTAAATTCAATATTTAAAAGTTGAGTCTGGGAGTGACAGCGTTATATAGAACATTGCTTGGGATTCGAGTCCCGTTCGGGACGGATGTTCGTATATGTTTAGATCTAGTAGCAGATGTGTTGGTGTCTTTTGGACTCTAAACTTAGAATTGTAATGGGGCCGTTAAGCTACTCTTGACAATGAACTACTTGACCGATTAAATAATATTAAGTCAATTAAGTTATTTAAATCCAAGTTATATAACTATGTGTCATTTTATAATTTTTATAGTATAAGAGAATATCTTGATTGTTACTTTTACAATAGAATAATAAAAATTGTGCAGTCTGTCGAACCCCGTCACGAACGAAGTTCCTTATATTTTTTCTTCAACTCCGAATGTAATTCGAAATGAAGTCTGTAGAGAGAGAGAGAGAGAGAGAGAGAGAGAGAAAGAGAGAGTGGGCATCGGGCTACGCAATCACTCGCTTGTAGTAGGCTCGATACAGACACACATATTAAAGGGCATTTTCGTTACGTGATGATTTCTACTAAATCGCACTACCCGTAAGCCGCGTAAAGGACTTTCGTTCCTAAAATAAACCGACTTCAAAATTAATAATTTCTATAGAAACCGGTGCTACACAAAAGCTTATGACTAACTTAGTTTCGTTTCGTTGGTGTTGAATTAACGAAGGAGCACCAGTGAGTCTGGACATTTTGTCTGTATGGGTTATATAGAAAGTAACTTTTATTGTTAGCATATGTTCTAGAAGTGCTCTCACTTGGCCTGTTCCAGCGCTGGTAGCAGGTGTGGCAGCGCGGGTGCTCCGAGCGCCCCCAGGGCGGCCAGCGCTTCCAGCAGCGCCATCTGCCTCTTGCCACCCGTGCACAGCTGCATGCCCACCACGGCCGCCGTCCGCTGAGCATACAGAGCTGGTTCCACTGTACTCAGCTGGACCTGTTTAATATTAGTGACCAGAGATTATTCCCCCAGTCCAATCAGTCACACCAGTGGTCTTTTGTTGCAAGAGGCCGACTAGGTAGGTACCATCGCAGTGTCGAATATTGTACCGCAATGCAGTAGGGTCTTAGGCACTACTGTGTTTCGGTTTGAAGGGCACTGTAGGCTAGTGAAATGGGCATAGGAATATCTCGAGTTTGTAAACGCGTGAGTGGCACCTACTAAGTGTTTTCTAGTAAACGATAATGTCTATGAAATACATATTTACCAAGCATCTTAGTGCAATTCTTAAAGGTCTTATATTATTCTGTCCATCAGGCAGGCCGGTGGCGATGACGAGGGATTCCAGCGCCAACATCAGATCGGCCCCTTCCACTGGGAGACACTCCTCGTAACTGTAACAGTATGAGATTCCAGAAGCCTGTTCAACTTCTCAATAAATATTTACTGGTCTTCTTCATCCTAGCATTATTCCCGGTATTTTATGTACCCAGGGTCTGCTTATTACTCTTATCCGGATTTGACAGGTTACTAGTTTTTACACGGAGCGATTGCCATCTGACCTCCGCAACCCTAAGGGCGAACCAGTAACTCATTGGATAAGAGCAATTTACTTATCAAGAGTTAACGATTATTATCAGATGTTATTGATAATAACCGGGACCGACAGCTTAACGTGCTCTTCGAGGCACGGTGGAGAGACCCACAGACACACGCTCAGACTGAGACAGAAATTTAACAAACATCTGCCCGAGCAGGAATCGAACTCGAAACCGTCGAGACTAAAGGCAGACTCGCTACCCACAACGCCACAACGGTGTCAAATATTTACTGGCCCTAGGCCTTTTAGATAGATAGAAAGAAAGAAAGAAAGAAGTAATTTATTTGGGACAATACATGGTTGTTAAAAGAAAAGACAGATGTAGAAAAAAAAAAAAAAAACAATTAAACTACAAACAATAACTTACAAAACTGCTATAACTATGAAATAAAAAAGAAACAACTTAGTAAATAAACAAAGAAAATTATGAAAAAAGAACCAAACAAAAAAAAAAGTAAATACATAAATAAATAAAATTTATGATGTCTTTTTCAAAAACAATGCTGTGTCCCAAAAAGGTGTGCCATTCAGCATACATTGGGTGACCCGAGTTCACCCAATACTGATTTTAATACGTCGTGTGCGTATGACATGCGTACCAATAGTCTTTTAATTAGAGTTGGCGAAGAAGAGCAAAGTGGATTATTATTGTTATCGATTGGTTAGTGGTCAACCTAGTGTCAGAGTTGTTCAGGTCGCCCGTAGGCCTCTGACTTGACTTATCGACTGTTGTCTAATTGTCAACAGCCGGGACCGACTTTTACGTGCCCTCCGAAGCACGGAGATGCTCGGTTCAAATACCACTATGCGATCACCCATCTAGTGACTGACCGCCCCTAAAGTTGCTTAACCTACCGATCGTTTCCCGATCAGCGGGTGCACTCGGCTATGAGCGTCTCAGCAAAGTGGAGAAAAGTAGGAAAGCGGACCCCGGCCTCGGAGGCGAAGGATCCGGACGCAACCAGGACAAACGCTGATGATGATGATGTTAGGCCTTTTATTTATTACACGAGCCATGGTGGGTAGGTACTACCGCAGTGTGAGTTATTCTATCGCAAAGCAGTATACTGTTTCAGTTTCGGTTTGAAGGGCACTGTAGCTAGAGAAATTACTGGGAAAAGGAGATTTAAGAAACAATACCTCGAGGTTGAGGGCACAGCAGAGATTATTCCACCAGTGCAAACAGTCACACTGGTGGTAGGTCTTTTGTAGCAAGAGACCGGCTAGGTAGGTACCATCGCCGTGTCAAATTGCTGGGCAAGAAATTTAAGAGCCAATATCTCTCATTCGCAACGCGTGAGTGACACCTACAAATGTATGGTTTTGCACAGGCTACGGCAACCGCTTACCATCAGGTGGGCAGTATGCTTGTTTGCCAAATTGTTACATATAAAAAAAATATATATATGTAAAGTAGTGGTGGAAACCGAACTCACCAGTGCACCACGATGCGCGCGAGCACGTCGGCGGCGATGGCGGCCGTGCGCAGCTCCACGCTGAGCGCCGCGTCGCTGCAGAACTGGCGCAGCGCGCTCGCCGAGCCGCCGCACGGGCTGCCGGCCGCCGCGCACACCGCCGGGCAGCGCACCAGGATCTCACGGGAGATACGGACAGACAAACGTTCAACGACCCACCCGACTAAGAGTGATCGGGTAACATACACACAATAATACTGTGACGAATTTAGAACCTCTTCCTTTTTTGTCGGTTAACCATTTAACTAAATTAAAAAAAAAGAAGAGGTCTTAATTCGTCACAATTTTTTCCTATGTGTATTGCGGGATTACTTCAAGACTTTGACTTTCGAAATTGGTCCACCTGACCAATTTTCAATTTTCAAGTTTTGGAACGACATTTTGGTTCCTAACACGGCCTTCGGATAGTGCAATTGAATAGACATCGTTACGTAACAAAATGCCTATGCTGTGTGTGTATCGAATCTACTACAAGCAAATGAGCACATGAACAAGTGAGTGTGCGTAAAAAATGTAAGGAACTTCATTTCTGATGGGGGACTTCCGACCATACATTTTTTTATTTTTTATTTAAAAGAGTATACTTTCCAGATGGTCTCATTTAATTTGGTGAGGATCTGATGATAAAATCTTGTACAAATCGAGAGAACACTTCAAATTTTATAGGTAATTCGACTTCAAAAAGAAGGTTCCCGATTCAATTGATATTTTCCGATTTACGTGATTCTTCTTTAGTTTGATTAGGAATAGTTGCCATTTGTTCCCATAAAAATTTAACATAGTTTAGCCCAGTAATTTTCCTTTTATGAACATTTTTGGTGATTATTTTTTAATAATTTTGTTTAGTTCCAACAAGGGCATCCATAAGAAAGCCATATATCTCAAATTTGCAGTAATCATTGAGTTATATCATTCGTAACTAATGAGTATGAAATAAAATAATTTTTAGAAATAAAAATTCTGACTTCAAAACTTAAAAGAAAAAAATATATTTTCTACAATAGAAGTCGGTGCTAAGTAAAACATTGCAACATATGGCTTATTACCTGCATAACTTCTAAACAAAGCATTGTATGCTCTGGATCCTGGGTGTCAGTTGCAGCGTGTACGAGGTTTTGTATGCACTCTCCGGGCCATAGTGCTGCATGTTCTGCTAATTTCTTTAAACCCAGCAAGGCAGCTCGTCTAACAGCCGATCGGGCATCATTCATCGCTAGATTGAGCAGTAGTTCCACCTGAAGAATATTAGATTACTATAGTAACAGCATTTATGTCCTAATAACTATTTTTTATTGCTGTTATAAGTACTTAAATGCTTGATAATAGTTATATAGTAAAAGTTTTGTCTTTCTGTCTGTAAAATTAGCTTCTTCTAATCGAGTGGTTAGTGGCCAACCTAGTGCCAGAGTTGTTCAGGTCGCCCGTATAGGCCTCTGACTTGACTTTTCGACTGTTGTCAAATTGTCAACAGCCGGGAACAACTTTTTACGTGCTCTCCGAAGCACGGAGACGCTTAGGTAAAATACCACTATGAGATCACCCATCTAGTGACTGACCGTGCCTAGTTGCTTAGCCTACCGATCGTTTACCGTTCCGTGGCTGCACTCGGCTATGAGCTTCTCTGTAAAATTAGCTAAAAAGTGCTAATCCTATTACTAAGTATCTGCTTTCCATCCATCCATATGTCGGAAGGATGTATCACACAAAGTGCATTAGGTAGAGTTGAAATTTTTATAGATTATGTATTTACACACAAATGTAATAATATAAGAAATAAATTAAATTTCATAATAAAGGGAGTCTCATACAGAAATCTAGATATTTTTATTCTATGATGGTATGGAATCTGTGATATCTTAAATAAAGCCAGCGGTGTTGGTAATGCGTTTTCTTAATTTTATATACGTCTGACACAATTGTCAAAAGAGACAGACATATCTATCTTAAATTAAAGGTTACATACATTACAGAATCCTTCATGTGTGAGTCTACCTTAGCTAGTTATTTTTTTTAATATGATTTTAAAATCTGGATTAGGCAGTCATTAGCTACATTAGAATCTTCTGAAGAGAAGCTTTCATCAAACATTTCTTAATGTTAGAAGCAGATATAAATATACAGTAATGTGAGTTATGCCTTCATTTTTTATAAATTTTGATTTCAGTCATAAAAATTGTTTACCTGATCAGGCACATGAACAACTGTATCAGCAGCAATAGCGGTAAGTGCTGTAATGGCAGCACGTACTGAGCTTGATGATGGGAATCTCTCTAAGAGCGACCTGAGCAGCTTCAGCACACCTTGGGCACGGACAGCTAAAATGTAATAAAATAAAAAGGAAACTAGATTTCAGCCTGAATTACATAATGTCACAATTACATTGAAATGAATTTAAAATTAGTTAAGTATTTGTTTACCTCCACCGTGCACAGTTCTTAAGGCCCTGACGAGTTTTGCTCTTCGCTCTGCACCGGTACTCTCACATTCGACCATATCTGATAGCTTGTTACACATAGCTACTGCAAATGAGCTATAAAAACCAAATATAAGCATTTTATTGGAAAATAACACTGTGTTGAAGACATAAAATTTGATACATATAAAATAAAATGGCTCCCCTTCAGAATTCAGAATCACATGTGTGTGTGCTGATGTGAATGTCAAACAAAAATAAATGCAAGGATTTGATGCTTGATTAGTGGTGTTATTAATTGCTCATTATTAGTATGGTGCTGAACTGACACACTCTATGAAAATGACACTTGGGTTGTTATGTGCGTCAGCTAGTTATGATTAGTTGACTAACAAAACTGCCAACCTGTTACTGAAGACGCCAATACAAAGACTAACAACAATACAAAGTGTTTTGTAAGGATGTGACACACATTGAAAGAATAATTTGGAGGGCACACCATATTGTAGTAGTTTATATCGACGACGTTGTGGCGCAGCGGTAGCGAACCTGCCTTAAACACCACAGGTTGCAGGTTCGATTCCCGCTCGGAGCATAATATGTTTGTATTGACCATGCAAGCATATTTTCCGGTCTGGGTGTATTTGTCCTTGTCATTTTGAATGTTTCCGGACCCCGACACAGGATATTACTATCCTAATGGGGGCCGATGAGTGTGCAGCGTTTATTTATTTATTATTTATTCATAATTAGCTATGTTTTTGTAAGCCTTACTTGGAATGTGCTGCAAATCTTGTTGTGGCATATATTGCAGCATCAACCTCTACATTATCGTGACTCTCTAAACCTCTCCGTATAGCATGATGTACGTTTTGTCTCTCAGGTATTATCCCGGCAACAGCGCCTAGCGTTCTTAGTGCTAAAGCCCTCGCAACAGGGTCATTTGAATGTAAAACACTATATACTCTTCTTAAGAACTCGTCAACGTTCAAAATCTTATCTAAATGCTTCTCACTCTGCTGGCACACCCGTAGAACCCACAAACGTAAAAAGTTGTTACCCATACGAAAAACATCAGCCAATTTTAAAAAGGAAGAGTTTATTAATATAGGAAACGGGTATTTTTCAAATAGACGTGGAAATCTGACTATAGCTTCGCATTGTTCACCGACTTTTCCAGATCTTAGACCTGAAAAAATCATACTTTGTTATTGTTATGCTTAAAGAATTCTTATACGTATCCTAGGTTATATTTATACCTTTGTCTAGTTCCGTTAAAGCAGAATTAGCATCTTGTTCTGGCTCCCCTGAGCTATCGTTAAATGTATTTAGTCTAACCCCAATCATTTTCTAACGTAATTTATAATTTATTTTCGAGAAATACAACCTGCGAAATCCTAAAATAAAATGCTAAGTTGACGTTTGTTAAATAGTAAATTGCCGACTTTGACATTGACAATTTGCCAAAATGTCAAAAAAGCATATTAAAAAAACGTAAACAGGCAATATATTTATTCTTCAAAGTTTGTACATAGAAAACCTATATTTTATAAATAATTCGTAAAATATAAAAATTTAATTACTAAAATAACATTGTATTTTTATTTGTATTTCAATTTGAAGATACACTGTGTTGAACACCATCTTTAGTAAAGATTCGTTATCAATGTTAATTTTGTTCCTTTTGCATGTTCTAGATGGCGACACTATTTACAAAATCTAAAATTTTAAGCTAGAGTTGTTCCATTTTTATTATTTTACGCCCATGGACAATTTTTGTTAAGTATTATAATATTTTAGTGAAGCTATTTATACTTATTTATTAAAAGTTTTTTAATAATATTTACATACTTTAACACAATAAACGGCTGACGCATTATTTAGTAGGTAAGCTTGCAATCTAACCAATTTCCGTGTCTAAAAACTATTTGCCTAAAATTTAGCCTAACATTTTCGTATCAAATAGTTTATCCGTGTTATCTAACAGTATACCTGATATTACTACACCTCAGCCTCAAATTAGCGCACAAATTTCAACGAAGCGATGTTTAGACACACCCGGTTCAACTCTCAAAGGATAATTACACCTACCTGTGTAACAAGAGCAGTGTGCGTTTATTAGTAGAGCGAGACGCTCCGAGCTTCAATTATCTTTAAAATCTTTTGACTGTAATCTGGAATTAATTATATTTTATTTTGAAATTAATAATGTGCACACTGTAAATGTTTTTAGATATGTTTTGGGGACAATCTTTTGTTTTGGTTGTCAAACAAATTAGATGTTTTTTGTAATGCCATACTTTCAGACATTTGGTTTATACTAAATTACACGAACCTATTATTAATTTTAATATTGAAATGAATATTATAAAAATGTCTGACATTTTATTTAATACCTATTATAAATGCGAAAACTTGTGATAATCGATAGACCGTCCATCGGCCACGAACTCCGCCGTTCTGCGAGAGACATGCACTGAGGTCGGCCATAGAGGAGTTTTTATTGTGTCCAATGCACTACCCTGATCGAGCTGGCACATTGCTGCCATAAAAAGAATGATGCCCTAGTACTTTAATTATAATTTAAAATGTTCTCTAAGACTTAAAATGTACTGTTAAATAAAGACACTGCTAGAATTACTTTTAACTACAGTCGAACTTTTAGTTTATTCCACATTTAAGTCATTAAGGTTAATTCCTTTTTAACTTAAACTCGTGAGAAAATTACGTGGAACTAAAACCACAATAATGTTGTGCAAGATAAAAGAGTTTTCAATGAAAAAAAAAAAACGAGTCATCTCAGCCTTTATGATTTTTAATAATCTGCGAAAATCCTAAGCCCTTCCGGATTACAACAAAGGGTATGTTTTGACGACGATTTTTAATCTGCCACCGTTGATAAAAGTAAGTAATTGAACCCGGATATGCTGGGACCGGATTATGAAGGGCTAGTCCAGCTCACTAAAGAAACTTTCGAAGAAAATAACTTTACAAACTTAGCTGATATACGAAATTAATATTTAACATCCCTGTGACTTTAGAAATAAAGTTCAAAATGCCTTGTTTTTTATTTACTAAATTGAGTGAAATTTGTATTGAAGAGCTTCTGGTTTTCTTCAACAATAGTTTGAATAGTTCGGATTAACTATTGGAATATATCTTTAAGAAAAGGTTTAACGCTAATGATGATAAGGTGTGACTCAATATTTGGACATGTTCGAGGTAATGACCAGCTGCTTGCTTGACTGATATCGGTAGCTCAGTTATTATCTGGTAGAAATATATAAATTTTTAATGATCTAATAATTTTATTAAATAGACGAAAACTTGAAGATTGATTTTGAAATATTATAGACTTATAATAGACAAGTCCTTCCAGATAAAATGTCAAAGACTAGTTAGTCACGAGCTTTTGACATAATCGTTAGCATGTGACTAATTTTGTTTTGTTGCGTTGATGTTGAATTTACGGAGGAGCACCAGCGAGTCTTTGGACTTTTTTATTTTTATAAGACTAAAGCTGCAAAACGGCCGACTCGTCTGGTAGTCGACTATTTCAATTGTAACGTAATTTAGTACGAGTATATAATACGCAAGGAGTAGGTAATAAAGAATGAGAAGAAAATGGAGAGGCGAGGTGTGGGAATTTTGGTCTCCAAGTCTTATTATTATACTTATCGAACGAAACAATACCGAGCCCAGCCCCAGGCTTTATTTCTTTAAAATACTCAACCAAAATATCTAAACATTTTCCATGTTCCAACATTTTATTATTTTTTATTTTTAAAATATGTCATTCACTCATTCATTCATCAAAACTACATAAAGCTTGCGACACATCTGCGTAATTAACATAAAAAAGTGTCTGTATTTAACATTAATCGGATAATATCAAATAAAAATACATTATATAAATAAACAGGGTCCCTATACTTAAAGATATTATACGGGATATAATAGGAGAGATCATGGGTTCGGCCGATTATGATGTGCCTCTGAGTGTCCTACAAATATTTGTTCGCGGCCATCGTAGTGCCGTTTTCAGTATAATCCGCGTTTAAAGAGACTACAGATGAAAAAAAATGTGTGAAACGACTTGAGGGTTCCGCTGATTATATTTTCTAGTTAATCTGTTTAAAACATGTCTAAGGGAAAGAGATGTATTTTCTAAATATATTATTTATAAATTATCTGAAACCGTAAGCTTGTTTTAGTTATATTCAAATTAAATTGCGAAATTCGATTTTGGATCTCACCTTTTTTTAAATTAAAACAGTTTGAACTCGTATCTTTTAAAAAAATTATGATTTTGTTGAAAAAAAAAATGCCTACTATATATAGATATAAAAATAATTTAAAGGTTTGCGTATTGAGATGTGGGTCTCTAAAAGCATTTTTCGCACATAACGTCAGCGACAATGACAGGACAACAATAAACCATTGATCCTAATCCCAGCAGTGTGAATGCTTACAACAGATAATAATAACACCACAGACAATAAATGGTGGCAAGATTTTTTTTAAATTTTACTTGCGTTAAAAGTAACGCCTAACTCGAAGCTGTAACTAGTTTTTTTTTGCGACACAATAAACTTTTGACGCTTTTTTCGTTATTAAGGTTATTGTGCTACTGTTAAAAACCTCTACATAATTCAGATATAGATATTGCTTTACAATTTTACATATGAGACGCAGGCGCATATTACGTATTAAATAATTACAAACCAAATATAAGTTGGAATAATAGTTTAAAAATTTAAAACTACGAATATTTTTTATAACAAATTTTCTAAAATTTTTATTTAAAAAATTATTTAAGTAAATACTTTTTTGTTTAATAGAAAATTATTGTTATATTAAAATTAAAATTATTCCTCTTCTCTCATTTCCACTGAAACGGAGGACATTTCCTTATTGATAACATATCAGTCCTTTCATTGTTAACAAAAGATTTTACGATGTTTTGATTATTTCAGTGCCCTTTTACCACGAAGGTGTGATCTTAAAGGACAACAAAAATAACTGGTTCTATAAAACCTATTTTCAACTTTATTCATATAGCAATAACAATTACAAGGCGGTAGAAATATTTTGGTTAAGTGGTGTTTAAGGATAATACGCATTATAAAATTAACAGGGCGTGCTCAACACGTCTCGGAGATGCTTAAAGATAAAAAAGTATCGTTGAAACAGATCTTATATGTTCGTTTCAAAATGAGGTTTTATTTTCTAATCCACGGATAATGTAATGCATAGATTAAATATGAAAGAACGAGATAAAGATTATGTTAATCGTGTATTATAAAGAACCTCGTAAGCTTCGTGTAGTTATGTAGTTTATTTTTTGTAGTAATTGTTTTTATTTTAATATCAGCATGATTTAGATATTATTTTTAATTATTAGTAGTTCAATCTAAATTGAGATGTACCTACTGTTTATTGAAATAAATTATATTTCTTTATTTACATTAAAATTGATCAACATGCTATTCATTTATTCATTTTCATTCATTAATTCCGGGAGAAGTTTTGTAGTGATAATATTTTATACTTTCGTTTCAAACTCCATGACTAGGTAGCGTCACTTTTAAAATTCTTATTAAGTCTTCACGGATCTAAAATTATTAAACCAATTAGACTTAATTTAAACTTTTTTTATGAATAAAGGTAACTTAAACTTTTATAATATTTGAGAATTACACTTTCATATAATTTCATTACATACATTTGCATTGTATTAAAGCAAATTGAAATAATAAAAAAATTATATTATAATATAATTAAGGAAGAAGTACTAGTACTTACAGCTTGTGGAAAATTTTAAATACGGCAAATAGGCCAACAAAATACCAACCTGCTTATGTTATAGAGCAAACCAATTTGCATCAACCGAGTACAATTTTCAATATAACTAAAAAGTAATTACATCTGGGTCCCTTTATAATTAATACTTACTCACTATCTGATCGCTTTTTTTACTTACAAATGTAAAGTTTCCGCAATAACAATAAGCTGTTAGTGTATACGTACACTGAATACTTTGCAGTTAAATACCGTGTAATTTTTTTATACTACAAGTTGGCAAGCAAGCATACGGCCCACCTGATGGTAAGCGGTTGCCGTAGCCTGTGAGCGCGCGCAACACTAATAGCTAACCTCGAGATATTGGTTCTTGAATCTCCTTTGCACAAGAATTTCACTAGCATACAGTGGTCTTCAAACCGAAACACAGTAATGCCTAAGCACTACTATGTGGCGGTAGAATATTTGACACTGCGGTGGTACCTGCCTAGCCGGCCTCTTGCAACGAATGACTGGTGGAATAATGTCTGCTGTAACAGAGATTATCCCAACAGCGAGCGATGGGGTCGTCACGTCCCGATGCCGGTAAATATTAAATTAAAATGTTGACTGTTCTAACATAGTTTATTTTATTTATATTTTCATCAACTTTAAGCCGTGGTTCTCAGAACGCACACATAAAACGAAGTCAATTTTGAGCCAGCTTTTGGCCAGGCCTCAGTACTTGGCTGTTTCTCCCGATGACGCTATCAAGGCCAGTGAGGTCAAGAGGAATACACATACAAAAACACTATTAATTTCTGATTTGTACTTACAAATTACAGTTTTACGATAGGTTAAATTACTTTAATATTTGTAAATACCTGTGTTTTGCCAAATCTATGTTTTGGGGCATATGGGAAGAAGAGATTAATAGTATTGCGCTTTGAGATTCGAATATGGTTTTTAGTACACTAATAAAAATATAGAAGGACGTTTCTTATGTAATATAATTAGTGGAATATTTGGGATAGATAAAATTGCTATTATATACTTTTAGAGATCTCTTCGTGACCCCTTCACGTGAAAAGATATATTTTTTAAAAATGTTTTAGTTATTTTAGAATGCATATTTATAAATTGAATATACTAACAGCATAACATTTCCCACACGGTGACAAAGTTAAGTAAGTAATAAGCCAATAGTACTACACTAAAAACAGCATAGAATTTTATACAAAAAATGTTATTAAAAGTCACTAGTGCACGTATAGTGCAACTCACTCATTTCCCAAGATTGATTTACAATGACTCTGTAAAACATTTCGTACTGTGAGACTCAGTGTTATATTAACAGAGGAGTTTATTATTATATTTCTCTTAATCAGCCACCGTGACGGGTGCTGCCATATTAAAAAAAAAAAAAAAAGCGTATTTAAAATCAATGAATTAAGCGTAGTTTTAAAACTTTTTCAATTTGTAATTAAACCAATTTTATTAAAAATAGTGCGTGGGGACTCCGCGCGGAAGAAGTGAAACTTCGTAATGTGGAATTGAAAATAGGAAGGGGTAGAAACTGATTCTTAGTGAAATCATATTGTTTTTTTAAGACAAATTTTATTAACATTGCATGCAATTCACAATTGATATCATCTTTTAATTGTCATTTTCGAGTGGAGAAATATCCAAATCTATAATAACAATGTTTACTTCGCTGCATAGCAAGAATACCACGCGCATGTGCTTGTGATCTACCGACTCACTTTCTTTCTCTCTCCTACTTTCTACTTTTGTCTTTCTTTCTTTCTCTCTCCCTCGTGCGTTAAACGTTTAACGCAACCTTGTTGGAAGTCGCATTAGAAGTTCCACTTCAATAGGAGAGCGCTAAAATAATAAAATTTTTATGGAGCAAGCCCTAGCAAGGTCATAGTCTCGTAGAATTCTAAGTCTTTATTTATGTATTTATTTTGATGTCTGGTCAATGATACATGCTGACTTTTGAGAAACTACCGAACGGGTACAGGTCGTTATCGAAAAGTGAGATAGGTAATTAGATTAGCACTAACATGTTTAAAAAAAAATTACATCTGATAATTTTATAATACGATTAATTGTACCATAATTACAAAAATATTACTTTAAAAAAGCTGTATGCAGTAATGTCTTAGCTTGCGGAGATGTTTATTCATGCTATAACTATTTATAAAAATATACTTATATATTCTTTTAAAAGCTAGCAACACAACACAAATGGCGCGAAGCTATTATAACGTTCTGTGTTTCCGTTTTCATCGCGTCTGTAAAGAGATGAGATTCTACAAGATTATTATTTACATAATGGCGATGTCGTAATGTTCAATTCTTTGTTATAAAATCTACAAGGATCTTGAAATGTTATATATTTATATTATTGAGCGACAACAAGATTTAAAAAAAAAGATTAGGTATCTTGTATGAGACCCCCTTTATTTTTAAATTTTAATTTTATTGATGGTATTTGTTGTAGATAGCGGCAAGAGAATTATAATTACCTTTATATCTATATATAATTCTTCTGTACGTGTGTATGTCACTGAACTCCACTTAACGGCTGGCCCGATTTTGACGATTTTTTTTTGTGTGTATTCCGGTGGATTCGAGAATGGTTTAGATTGAAAATTGGACCCAGTAAGCGGCGTCGGGTCTCACTTTTTTTTTCATTTTCGTGGCAGGACAACGTCTGCCGGGCCCGCTAGTATTCTGCGAAAATTTCTACTATCTGTCTAAAACAGTTCGTGAACATGCATTAACATAGGAGACGGACGGACAGACAGGCTAAGTTATAGGGTTCTGTTTGCACTATTTGGGTTCAGAACCCTAAAAAAACTACATTATCTCTCATAATGTTTAAAAGGGATCAACATAAGTTATCCAATATGTTTATTGTTATATTAAAATATCACATATCAATTCATTGTAAGCAATTCTTTAATTTTTCCGCCATTTTGTTATTGTGGTCAGACGAAAACCCGGAATCGTGTTACGAAATATGATATTCGCAAAAAGTTCCATCACTATCGGTACACGAGATGTTAGCTTTTAATAGGTTTTGAAAAGAAGATAATTTGATGCGGGTTGGTTTAATCATTTTATTGTTGCTTTTTTTGATACAGAAGTTTGGATTCGCAAAAATTATTAAAATTATCATCCAAAATAAATAACTTATTTTTTGTTTTTGTTTGGAAAAGTGAAGGTAATCTTTATATTTTAATAACATTTTTATTTAATATTTATTAATAATACGTTGATTTTTATACAATTTTATCTTTTGCCTGAATATCATCATTTGTAGATGTCACTCACGTGTTGCCAACCTCGAGATATTGGTTCTTAAATCTCCTTTGCCCCGTAAATTAACTAGCTACAGTGTCCTTCAAATCGTAACTCAGTATATTACGGTAGAATAACTGATACTACGCTTAGACCTCCGGACTTAGCCGGCCTTATCTTTTACTAACCAGAATATATATTTATGTTTTTAAAATTTAAGACTTAAAGAAGACTTTTCAGGAATCAAAAATCTTTTATCCGATTAATAATTTATCAAAGTTTTACTAAAAAGTTGTAGGAACAATTTTTAACATGTAATATTCAATTATATTATGTATAACATGTAACGGAAGCTATTTAAGTAATTTGATTTACTAACACGTCCCCCGAGGGTCGACGCGTCGACGTCACGCTGACGTCCCTCACAATACAACCGATATTGTATTGTACGCGTATTGTAGCGGACATAGAGATTGGAAATGACATTATTATTAAGCTAAGAGAATATTATATTATGTATTTTACGATCGTTATAGCGTTGGGTTCGATTCCCTCTCGGTGCAGATATTTTTTTATTTTTTTTATTTATTTATTAAGTCAATATTTATTCACAATATGTTTTATACTAAAGTCTTACAAAACCTGACAATTGGTTTGATTGTAAGATCAGTTAAAGTTATACTACTAAGTCAAATAAATATACTAATAACAACAACATTTTATACATTTAACATAACAATAAAATATAACGTACCTATATCTTATTAATATACATACAAATAACTGTAACATAACTATTTGTATTTGTATTGACCATACACATGTTCTTGACACATGATATTATTAGCATGTTCTCTTCGCGCCTTCCCTCAGGTCGTCAAGAGGCTTGTAATGCTGCTGGTGTAACGAGCGTCGATGGATTAGGCGGTTCTTCTTTTAATCGAGTGGTTAGTGGCCTACCTAGTGTCAGAGTTGTTCAGGTCGGCCTCTGACTTGACTTATCGACTATTTTCAAATTGATAGCAGCCGGGACCGACATGGGCCATGGACCTAGCCAACATTTGGCCTAGAGGGGGGCAAAATGACTATACTATGTTATTATTATGTACAGCTATTAGTTAAATATATACTTATATTCGTGCATTTTTCGGTAATTCGCAAGGTCCAGGAGGAGGGGGAGGCATCTTCCCCCCCTTGCTCCTACCTCGTGACTGACCACGCCTATAGCTGTTTAACCCCCCATAGTTTAACGATCAGTGAGCGCAGCCGGCTATGAGCGTGGTGGTACTAGGCGGTGACCACTTCGAGCTGTTACGAGCCTCTTGGCAAACTTTATACAAAAAGGGAAACAGTAAAATAAAATTATTATTTACAAAAAACCTGTATACACTCAACAAAAATAATCGTCACGACACCACACTGTTCAATGCGAAATAGAAATGAAAATATCTGGCTTGCTTTCTATAAGAGAGAGAGAGACAGACAGAGAAACATGCGACGCCGCACAGCTTACAATAGCTTACTATAGTAAAAAGTGTCGTGACAACTTTTCGTAAGAATTTTTTCCGTCTAGCCCCTTTCACAACGCGCGATAAGGAACTTCGTTCCAATAAACACTGATGGAAGTCAGAGACAATATGTTGGGAATGATGGATAGAGATTGACTGGAGTAGACAGGCGGCTAAGACGAAGGAAGAAAGTTATGAGTAGGCGGTGAAGAAGAACAGTCAGCACTAGGAGGTACATAGGCTGTCTATGCTTGGCAGGAGACGCCACGCAATCTGTCACAATCACTGAGGTCTGCCTACAAGGAGGTTTTAGTGGATCCCCATGACCATTTTATCTTGTAACTCCACATAACCCAATTAGCCTTCACAAGAAGCCAAGTATATGGTAGGCGATTTCCTCTCCTAAAAAAGGTGGGGAGTGCTTTACATCATGCTGCTCGTACCCTTGTTTGCCATCTTCTAGGTATAAAAAAACTAAAAACATAGATAATTTAGCGTCAATTACAAATATATTTTAAGCACAGCTGCTAAATAAAACTCAATATATACAATATCGTTAACAAATCCTTAATATCACAATATTCTAGCACACCTCGGCCACCCGTCGCGCCTTGCGACACCACGTAACGAATTCATTCACGTCGCCCATTGTGCCACGTAATTATGCTATGTGACATTCATGGCGAGGGGACATAATGACAATGTGATATTTAGTCTTCTACAGACACGCCCCAGTACTTTCTGTTTGTGGGTGAGATGTAATATTTTTGGATTTTCATTTATGATAAAAGGTTTTAAAAATGAAGAGGATTTGATCTTACTATAATTGTAGCTACGGAGACAATATTACAAAATTTTAAGTCCTCTAAAATAACAATACAATTTTTTTTGTAAATTCAAAGCTTATCGCACCTTTGGAATGAAAATGCTACAATTCAAAACAAATAGAAAATTTAGTTTTCAATGTAAAATGACTTAAAACGAAATTCTCAATATAACAATAGTCCAAACATAGCCGTATTTGGTTATTTAACCAAGATAATTATTTAATTATAATATGCGAAAGATTGTGCAGGTGTCAATATTATAAAACTTATTTTGTTGATTCCGAAGCCTTACTGCAAATACCTTTTTGTGTACGTCGTTTTCGTTCTAAAAGTGAGACATATTTTTGGAAAAAATTTGTAATTTTTAATTTCGGAGGAAAACAAAAACTTAGAACTGTGTGATGATTTGACATGTACTGTCGAATGAGCATTACCCGTCTAAAAGTTACACATTTAAAAATATTACAAGGAAAAGCAGCAATCGAATGAAATTAGCTTGTGACTAACTTCGTTTCGTTGCGTTGATGTTTGATATTGAAGCACCAGCAAGTCTCTGGACATTTTGCCTGAAGGGCCTGTCTATAGTAAGTCTATGGTTAAGAATAAAATAAATCATAATTTTTTAATAATAAATTATGCCTAGTGCAATTATGGTGCATACAGCTAAAATAAAATTAAAAAAAATCGTTTACAATAAAATTGACACAGATAATAAAGTATACATCAAAATTTTTTAATTGAATTAAAATCTTAATTGATGGTAATAGTTAACTCAATTAGGGAGTTTTTAACGAGTTAATATATTTAACCAATGTAAACCGATACAGGGTAGCGTCGGGTTGTAACGCGGTTATTACGCTCAATTACCCGCCATTAGCGGATAATTCCGGTTCTTACCGGATCGGGTTACCAGCTACTGTATTAGTTGTAGTTTTGTGACTGAATAAATTTTAATGAAGAGTGACAGGTTTTTATATGAATTATTTTAAATTAATTTCCAATCTACATAATGTATAATATAATAAAACCTAATGTTTTATATATTAAATGAAGTGAAAAAAAAATATTATGGACTTTTTTTATCTAGCTTCGATCTTTTTGCAGTTCGTAATCCTACATTAAATGTCAATTTTAACGTTAGTAAGTGTCATTTACACAATTATGTACGTTCACAAAGATTTAGATTTCGATACTGTTATATCACTTAGCTGTATTTTTACTTTTATTCAGAAATATGGGATGATAATAATAAAAATTATAATAATTATAGTTAATAATCAAATCTCATTTCACCAAATTCCCATTCACAAAAAACGCCATTTTTTAGTTTCTGTTACAAAAAACGAAAGCTTATCCGTTGATCCGAGTATCGTCACGTGGTCAATGTGATCGCGGATGCTATAATCGATCGGAGGCGTCCGTCTGTGTGCGGATAATGTCCGACTCAGGGATAATCCGCTTAACATGAACGTGCCCAGGTGCGCACGGAGTAAGTTGGGAGCGGTAGCTGCTAACTGCATAGCTGCGTAATTCTGTCTAATATTAAAACTACTGAAAGATTTGAAAGAAATTTAGTACACAGATAGTCTAGAGCCTGAGAAAGGACATAGGCTTTTTAATGCGAAATAAAGGGTTGTAAAGGGTTAAAAGGGGAGATGAAAAATTGTATGGAAGTATCTTCATTTTTAGAGCTAGGAGCTTCAAACTGTTGATTCGATGTAAATTAATATAAGGCGTCGGGATGTGACGACGCCATCGCCCGCTGTTGGGATAACCTCTGTTACAGCAGAGATTATTCCACCAGTGCAATCAGTCACACTGGTGGTAGGTCTTTTGTTGCAAGAGGCCGGCTAGGTAGGTACCTTCGCAGTGTCCAATATTCTGCCGCCAAATAGTACTGTGTTCCGGCTTGAAGGGCATTGTACGCTAGTGAAATTACTAGGCAAACGAGATTTAAGAACTTATATCTCGAGGTTGGCAACGCGTGAGTGGCACCTACTAATGGTGCTGCAAGCGCTCATAGGCTGCGGCAGCCATTTACCATTAGGTGGGCCGTATGCTTGTTTGCCAACTTCTATAATAAAAAAAAAAAAAATAATAATATGACATTCAACCTTTGTAAAAGAAAGGGACGGAAGAAACTTACTTTTTTTCTTATATATTTGCTTGGACCAAACGTAGACGTGTATGTTTTCTTTTAAGAAAGTATCACTAGTGCCTTTTAAGTGTCACCCAACAATGCCATGATGGAGATACATCTATGGACGCATTGAAGATATTGTGACGATTACTTTTGTGTGGTTAAACGCTCCGATGATCCTGTTTAAACATTATTCAAATGTATTTATCGCTTCGAGGAATTGATATACTGTTATAATAAAGACTAAGTAAGTCTTAGTCTTATATATAGACAGGCCATTCCCATACGGACAAAATGTCCAAAGATTCGCTGGTGCTACTTGGTAAATTCGCACCAACGCAACGAAACAATAAACTATGTCACTTTACGGATTTGACAGGTTACTAGTTTTTACTTATTATAATTATAATTTCGTCATGTCCGTCTGTCTATAGTCTGTGCATCTAACTTATGAACTATGGATTTAAAATTTTTGAAAATTTTGAGGTTGCAGAACATCAAATAAACTTTAACCACATTTATTTTGAAGAAGATAGGTCTACAAATTATAAATTATTTATTTTTGACCAAAGTACTGTTTTAGAGATGTATACTTGTTCCCATAACTTTGTTTTCTATATTACTTTGAATAATTACTATGAAATTACCAACTTATGTTTGCGGTCGATTTTAGATTTTTCTTTTCTTTCTAGTTATTATTTTTAAATTCCTTAAGATTATTCATCATCAAGCTGCCTTTGAATTACAATTGTACATGTTCCACAACACACTTGACTGATAATTATTTTAATAACTACTTAATATTAATTATTAATATTTGGTAGATAGCGAAAAGAACTTCACTCCTATCGCGTGTCCCAAGACAAATTTTATTTTAGTCAAAAAGAATACAATACATGTTTATACATTGCGGGGTTATTTATACAAATAGCCGTATTACTAATTAGTAAATCGAACTTATAAGGCAATGTATCACGGAAATTGATAATTAAAATGTCCGAGGGTGTTTTAACGTCATGGGGTCATAGAAATCTCATAGATATATAGTTTTAATACCCCATACCGAATATAAGCTTTGAGTAAACATAAACATTATTTTAGTAACCCGATAAGCTTAGTGCGAAAGCTCCCACAAGCGATTAGCTGAACCCTCTGTATAATCTGTACTGTACTTCAAACTTTAATGCTATTTTGAACCTTATTTTTATAATAATAAAGTCTACTGATACTTGTAAATTGCTATAACAACTAAAAATGTTAACTTACAAATAAATAATATTCCATTATGGGGGACTTTATTAATAACGCGATAAGAATGAAAATACTTTGACATTATTATAGTAAATGTAAAAATGAAATTTGTTTTTCATTTGTGAATTGCAGAGGAAAGTTATCTTTAAATAATGAGTAATAAGCTTGAATTTCGTATGTTTTTCATATATTATGATACTAGTAAATCTCCTTTCGTTCCGACTCCATTATTTGGTGATTAATTTGTAAACTCTGTGGTGATGGGGTGAATAATTTAAAGGTATGGTGATGTTCTGACATGGTGATTAGAGGTTACCACTAGAGCAAAGTCGAGGGAAAGTAATTGAGAGAATATTGTGAATTAAGTTTATCAATAAAAAAATATATTAATCTATATATTATATCTTTTTTTATATTATCTTCGTCAACCCTATAAAAAAAGTGTTATGTTAAATTATAATATATATGTACCTATAATTAATTTGATGCTCCAAAAATATGCCTAATATATAAGGCATTACTAATATTCCTATTGCCCCTCCAAATAAGCTCGTAGCTTGCGCTAGGAGTGGGTACGACAATAGCCCAAGGGGTCAGGGGTCAGGATCGAACCCTCGACTCTCGCGTTAGCGGTCGGCTAAGGTCCTTCTACCGTTGAGCTATGGAGGCTTCTTATAACTCACTTGCTTTTAGCCATAAAAATCTTATTAATAATGTACTAGAAGCCGCATATCCGTGTGACCATGTCGCTGCAGTTGTGACTTATGAGTCACAAGTGGTACGAGCACGGAATAGTGTTACTTGCTCTCCTTACCATTGCTGTACAAGCTTTTCAATATCCGGAGTTTATTGAAATTGTTACTAAATTACAAATGATTTAAAAATGGCCTAAAACGTCACAGACTTCTTATAATTTCATGAAGGTTTATGAACAGAACCCTAAATGTAACGAGATTTTTCTAAACAAAACACAAGGTTGCTACTGTGAACTATCCTTCTCTCGCATAATGTATTAGAAAGAGATGTAAGATAGGGGTGAGCAAATCCGTTCAGTGAGTGACAGTTGACAGCTGACTGGCAATCGTGGTTACTAGGGCTTATCGCCTTTCCTCCGCGATACTGAGTCAATCAACAATAATTTTAATGATAATACATTGTTTTTGGAACTATAGACTACTATTTGGACGCAAATAAGCAATACCATGTCAACCCACACGAATGTCATTTCGAGGAAATCGCGTTTAAAAATTTTGAACAACTTGCTTTAAATGAATTTTTTTTTAGTATTAGTCAAGTTTTTGGCAATTTCTTTCTCTTTCTACGTTTACTATATTTTTAACTTATACCCTGATTTGACAGGTTGCCAATTTTTACATAGACTACTGTAACCGATTTTTGAGTGAATGCGAAAGCGAGGGAAATTAACTTCTTTCTAGCATTACTCCCGGTATTATACGAGTACTTACCCAGGGTCTGCTTATTGCAGTAGTTCATAACATACGCAATTTTAAATTACTTATCAAGAGTTAACGATGATTATCATATATGTGATAACAACCGAGACCAATAGCTTAACGTGCTCTCCGAGGCAGGGTAGGGATCCACAGGGACAAACACCCAGACCGGAGCAGATATATGTTAGAGCGGGAATCGAACCCGCAATCGTCGCGGCTAAAGGCAGACTCGCTACCCACAAAGCCACAACGGTGACACTTCATTCATTAAAAAAAACCTTGAGAGGTTTCAAGGTATACCCGGATGGAATGAAGTTCCTTTCGATTAATTAGAGAAGGAATTGTAATAAAGTTTTATTTTTTTTAAGTTATAAAAATAACTGGCTTGTTTTCTATGAGAGAGAGAGAGAGAGAGAGAGAGAGAGAGAGAGAGAAACACGCGCACGCCGCACGGCTTACAATTATAGCAAAAAGTGTCGTTACAAATTTTGGTCTTAATTTTTTCTGTCTAGCCCCCTTTCGCAACACGCGATAAGGAACATCATTCCAATAGTATTATTATTTAATTACCATATTTAGTATTAACATATAACTAATACATGGGATACAGAACTTAATTCCCCGTAGCTGGGATTAAGGCTTATTGAATGCTAATACTTCTTGCAAATGTTCTAGTCACAGGATATCTGGTGCGACGCGGTTTCATTGTGTCAAACGATACGGTGTCAGATTTGGTCTTATTATTTAAATGCTTCTTAAAATTTCTAACATATTGTGCTTTGTGACTTGAAAACACATAAAACATGCTCAAGCATCCAAATATGATCCTATGTGATAAAAACATCATTGGGGTTTCATGATGTTGTCGGCAGACCTTCTACTAGGTGATATTGAGATTTGACCTCCATTTCCGATGACATCTTTAGCTGTGGCTTGACCACTCAGGAGCCTCCACGAGGGCTGTCTTTTTTTCACGACTGGGTCTCATTACTCGGCTCCCCCACACGGTAACGCTGTAAAGGCCAATGGGACCATCAGCAATACACATTAAAAAAAAGGAATTGATAGAATCGGGCTGCAAGTAGAACAAGATTCATTACATTACATTATCCTTTACATTATCTGAGAGAGACTTATGTTTACTGATAAAAATTCTTAGGTCGATAACGAGTGGAGATGAAATTATTAAGGGTTATTAGGGTTACATTATTAAGGGCAAACGTTCTAAAAAGAATTTACGAAAAAATTAAAAAAAAAAGAATATTAGCAACGCCTTTTTCAAGGCATTACTAATATTCCTATTGCCCCTCCAAATTGGCTCGAAGCTTGCACTAGGAGTGGGTACGACAATAAGGGGTCAGAATCGAAACGACGACTCACGCTAACGGAGCCAAGTCGGTGCTTCTACCGTTGAGCTAATGAGGCTTCAAAATTCAAAGTCAATCAAATTAAATCAATTTCAAAATTTGCATCTAGATCGTGAAGAATCCTCTTTCGTACCGTGTCATAAAATGGGAACAGATTTCCGAGATTAACTCTGAGCGTCAAATATCGCTGTTTATTTACCGCCTGTTAATGCACTTAGCTAATGCGGATAGATGTAAATAATTTCGCCCCTCTCGCATGTTTTGGTTACGCATTTTAGATTAAAGCATTTTTTAGTGGGGAAAAGGATAGAGTAAATCAAAAGAACTTGTAAATATCGTATATAATCTAGGCCCCTTGAAATTAATAATTTTATTTAATAAAAAACGATTTCAATTTAGTAATAATTAATTAATTTTATAGTATGTCACTTTAAATATATTCTAAAGACATGCGTAATGGCCCTATTTACAATAGTTGATATTTTGTAGTTTTAGTCATGGGCGGACTCGCCTGTCAACGTGATAGACAGACAAGACAGACGGACAAGACAAGCTATTAACGTACTCACAATATATGCCCATATCATAAACCCTAGCCGTACACCATACAGCTGAAACCGCGGTATTGCTGCGTGATTCATGTGCACCGTCAAATAATAAAGGTTTAATGCGACTGTTAGAAGTGGACTATAGAGCTATTAATGTTTAGAGAGGTAATATATTATTATTAAAATTTTGATGATCAATATATCGAACTTGAGTTGTGAGAATTTTTTTTTAATGTGAGAGGGGGCAAACGGGCAGGAGGCTCACCTAATGTTAAGTGATCACCGCCGCCCATGAACATCTGCAACACCAGAAGGCATGCCGGTGCGTTGCCGACCTTTAAAGAAAGAAAGCGCTCTTCTCTTGAAGGTTCCCAAGTCCTATGGGTTCGAAAAGACCGCCGGCGGAAGTTGATTCCACAGAGTGGTTGTGCGAAAATAAATAAATAAAATAAATTTTTGTACAACTAAAATGAGTGGTAATTAATATCTTAGTTATATAATGAGTTTTTTTTATATTTCATGATGGCTAGCAAGCAAGCATACGGTATGCCTGATTGTTAGCGGTCACCTTTGAACACTTGCGATACTTGCAGTATTACATGCGCGTTGCCAACTCAAGGGATAGGAAGGAAGGGAATCGAGAATGGTGCTCTCTATTCCCTTTCCACGAAACTTAACAATACCTACTGGTACTGTTACTTGACGCCGATTTTCTGTGAGAGGGTACTACATCCCCGGTCGAGCCGGGTCATTTGTACTACTACTAAAGACTTGCTATTTTCGCTATGAAAGTGTCCTGTTGAACCTCAAGCACTACTACCTTATAAATGATATATCAATATGAGGTAGCATATCATTACGTTTGGTTCTATGAGTAAGTGTCATTGATGTTGATGACTGCTTACTGCACGTATGCTTATGTCCTTTAAATGCATTTTAGGATTTTTATTTTAAATTCGTTTTCAAAGATTTTTTACTATTGATTTATATTACTTATTGATTTATAAAAATGAATTGCTGTTGGTTAGTCTTGCTAAAACTCGAGAACAGCTAGATTTATTTGGCTAATTTTTTGCATAGAAATATTAAGGGAAATCGAGGGAAAGTTTAAATCGATATAAACTTTTCCTATCAGTTAATTATTTGGTTTGTCCCGCCGTCGGTCATCTAGTTACAAATAAACATTGCCGTGTCTAAATAACATAGCTCTATAGCAGTCCAGTGAAACAGTGTCACATAAACTAATCGCCGGCTGATATACGACGACGTGCTCTGATAGCTGCGCCCGCGCAAGCACCCTTTGTGCGTTGCGGTCGCGTTTATAAACGAGGTTAGGTTATATACATTTATGACGTTTTTTTAAGTAGCTGTTAGTGTAGTGAGTATTTATAAGTTATTTCTCAGTGTTTAATTCATATTAAGGCGAAATTACATTTACTTATAAACAAAGACACACATTTGTTACGAATTAATTGATTAGGCAATGGACATATTTACATTTTAGTCGAATCGAAAAACTAAGAAAAGTAATCTTAATACGACATAAATCAATTATTTTTTTATATTTCTCATTGTTTGAGTAAAATACAGGATTATTTCACGACAAAAATTGAACAACTTAGGATGAAATTACTTTTTTTTGGAAAATCGTAACATTTTTTATGACACAGAATATAGCACCGAGAATGAGGCATGCAATTTTTTCAGCCGTTTAATTTTTGTATATAATTACGAGTATATATTTTTTTGACGTCCAAAGATCAAAACATAAAAAATATCGAAAAAAAAAATAAACTTTTAAGCCAATATTAAAATCTAAGCATTTTGAAGATATTTAATATTACTATAGATATATAAATAAACATACTATAAATATTTTCATGTTGAATTGCCATCGTTCATTCAATAGGTGTAGCGGGCGAGGTCGCGGGCGGGAGTGAGGTGTAAAACATGAAATAGCTTTCGCTAAACTGCCGAAGAACAAAGGGCACTGCGGATTGTATGGCGTTGGAGTCCATTCCAAGTCATGTGGACTTATTTATGATAACTTGCTTATTATATTTGACGACGTTTTGGGGTAGCGGTAGCGAGAATTGTATTGACCATACAGGCATATGTTTCGGTCTGGGTGTGTTTGTCTTTGTCCTTGTGAATGTTTCCGGACCCCCGACACAGGATATTACTATCCTAATGGGGGCCGTTGAGTGTGTAGCGTTTATTTATTTATTTATCCTTGTATATGTTTCCGGATCTCCGACACAGGATATGACTATTCTTATGGAGGTCGTTGAGTGTGCAGCGTTTATTTATTTATCAATTTCAGAATTAAAATCTGTAGCGACATCTACACGCAACATGACGTAACGCGATAGAAAGACAAGATTGTCACAATGTCGCATCAAGCTACAACGACTACTACGCAACGATATGGACGACCAACGAACGTCACGATCCTAAATCGCGCTATCAAAGATTCCTACGCTCTTGAGATATATATATACAACTTTCCAACTTAAGTCGTCGGGCTGCGGTCCGCCAGGCAATATAACCCGCCTGGTCGGAGGATCCTCCCCTTCATGTTGGAGGGTTCCGTCTCACGTCATACAAAATCTATTATAAAATCGCTTCTCGCTAACTCTTATCACTGCTACCAAACAACGGTAGGTGATAACAAAACATCGCGTAACAGTGGAAGGCCTACCATCATGGGCATTGTGGGTGTTCCTTCATAATAGAATGGTACTTCCCAACATCGAGCTACGAACTATCGATTTATGTACTGATATATAGTTATGTGTTGAATAATGCTTGTCTATTTCTATCGTATTGGCATATGTGCAATTGTGCATGGACTTACTAGTGGTGGTAGGCCTTTTATTATTAGTAGGTACCACCGCAGTGTCAGATACTCTGCCACTTTTTTTTTTAATGTTACAAGTTGGTAAACAAGCATACGGCCCACCTTGCGCTTGCAGCACCATTAGTAGGTGCCACTCACGCGTTGCCAACCTCGAGATATTAGTTCTTAAATCTCCTTTGTCCAGTAATTTCACTAGCCTACAGTGCCCTTCAAACCGGAACACAGTAATGCCTAAGCACTACTATTTGGCGGCAGAATATTTGACACTGCGGTGGTACCTACCTAGCCGGCATCTTGCAACAAAAGACCTACCAGCAGTGTGACTGATTGTACTGGTGGAATAATCTCTGCTGTGACAGAGATTATCCCAACAACAGGCGATGGGGTCGTCACATCCCGATGAAGCAGTAGTGTCTGTGACATTACTGTGTTTGCAGGGCACGTGAGTGACATCTATTAATGGCAAGTGCTCATAGGCTACGGCTGCTTACCATCAGGTCGTATGCTTGTTTGTCAACTTAGTTTAGTACACAGTAGAGTAGTAATTTACAATACAGCAGAAAATAGTACAATACATTAAAATAATAATAATAATAATACTTTTTTAAAACAATGAAATGAAAAACCATAAAACTTATATTTGACCACCGTGCTGTGTTCCAAAATGGTGTACCACGCTACACGCTAACTTCATTCGATTATGTTGCAAGCTTGTGACTAACTTCGTTTCGTTGCGTTAATATTGAATTTACGGAGAAGCACCAGCGAATCTTTGGACATTTTTTGTATTTCGTATATGGGAGGGCATTGTTGTGGAATTGTGGGTAGCAAATCTGCCTTTAGTCTCGACGGTTGTGGGATCGACTTCCACTCGGGAAGATGTTTGTTAAAATTTCTGTTTCGGTCTGGGCGTTTGTCTGTGTGGGTCTCTCCACCGTGCCTCGGAGAGCACGATAATCTGTCGGTCCCGGTGGTAAATAAAATACCGGGAATAGTGCTAGGACGCATGCGATGCTTATTATATATATGTTTTAATGCCAATTGTAACGCTCGCGTGACTTTATAATTGTTTTTCTTATATTGCATTTATTATATACTTTTTACGTAAACGCTCGAGCAAAAAAAACGCTGGTTTGCAATCGGCTTTAGTATTTCTGTGAAATACAGTTATTACATTGATATTTAACGCAATATAAATACAAAGAATTGTTACGCCCTCACATTCTCGGAATCCGTTATGAAAACTAGAATAATAGTTACTGAGTTATGAGCATATAAAAAAATCGAGTTCACATCAAAGTTCGTAAAACATTGTATTCAGTAACCAGCAGAGGAATATATAATTCTGTAGTGGAGAGCCATGGTCCCCAGCACCAATGAGCCAGATTGACCGGGGAAGTACTACCCACTCACAGAAAATCAGCGTAAAATAGCAGTATAAGTTTCTCAATATAAGTTGAACTATGCGCAGTAACACATTTTTGGGTCTCTACCGAATGCGGAATGAAGGGGGCCGCGTAACTATAGCAACGCGCCGACGCTCGACTCTTTTGGTACACTCGCTCACGGTTGTTTTAGTTCTTTAAAAATAAATGATTAAAAATTAAATTAAAATATAAATTATTTGTGTCAAGTGTGTGAACATTTAATTTTATTTCAAGATAAGGTGTCATCCTAATAAGTGACGGTGATTAAAAATGTACATTAACTATTTTTTTTTATATACCGTTTTTTCTATACTATTTATTTGTTTTATTCTTTTTAAGTTATTAATAACGATAATGAATAAATAATTAATTGAATTTAGAAGAAACAATAACTATATTATATACTTAATTTCGTTTTTCCAGTTTATAAAAAAATATTGAAAAAGACGAAATCACTATTTTTGTCTAACATTTTTGTCCATGATTGTACCTGCGCAGAAGCTGCCATTTTAATTCATTTTAAATTGAGTGAACTATATCAGAAGGTACTGTTGCGTTTCGTGTGATGAGTGAGAGCGCCGGAGGCCCAATCTCCCTTTTCAATTCTTAAATCGCCTTTACTCAGTAATTTCACTAGCTAGTGTACCCGCTCGGTGACGCTGTCAAGGCCAGTAGGGCTAACAGCAATACACATTCCGAAAAAAAAAATATCTAGTGTCCTTTAAACCGAAACACAGTATACTGTTTAAATAAATTATCATAGGGTCATATAATATGAACATTAAATTTTGTATCTAATTACATATCCGATATGGTTTAGTGGCTAGGATACCTGGCTCTCACCCAGGAGGCTCGGGTTCGATTCCCGGTATCGGAATTAATTTTTATTATTTTTTTTTTTGTCGAAGCTATTTTTACCAACATTCAAAAAAACTTGCCATTAGATTAGCCGCACACTTATATTCGTCATTTGCCACCATCGCCCTATATATAAAAACAAAAAGCTTTTAGTAATAGTAGAGTCATAGTCCTTCCAGCACAAATGTGCCGTATCGACCGGGGAAGTATTACCCTCTCACAGATATCGTAAAGGAACAGTATCAGTCCTATTGCGTGTAGTGCGATGAGTGAGAGCGCCGGAGGCCCAATCTCCCACCCCTCCTTAACCTTCCCTTCTATCCCTCTGGTAGGCAACGCGTATGTGATACTTCAAGTATCGCTCGCGTTCATAGGTTGCGGTGGCTCCTTACCATCAGACGGACCACATGCTTGCTTGGCATGTCATAAAAATTGTATATAAAAAGGTAATTCTAAATATAAGCTGGTGTCCATAAATAAATACTTTTGAGGTTATTGTCAAAATAACTTTGATGTCCGATGGCCGATTGAAAGGCATTAAGCGTTATTTCATGTACGATTACGTACAAAGCCATTGTCCGACAGATAGCGAGGCTGAAGCTAGGCTTTTTACAATGTAACTAGCGGGCCCGGCAGATGTTGTCCTGCCCCGAAAAAATTTGGGACCCGATAGCAGCGCCCCCTACCCGGTGAAAGTTTTTGATTGACTAAAAAGGCTATTAAAAAGCAGGGGTTGGTGATAAAAAAGTGAAAATTTAGGGTCGTATGTATTTTTCAATGCCACATAATAAAAAAATAAAAATAAAAATTTTATCCAAAAAATAAAAATAAAATTTTTGGAGTGGACACCCCTTATCAGAGAGGGGTTTGAAAAATAGATAGTAGCCGATTCTAAGACTTATTGAATATGCATAAAAAATTCATAAGAATCGGTCAAGCCGTTTCGGAGGAGTATGGGAACGAGCATTGTGACACGAGAATTTTATATATTAGATAATAGTAAATTACGTACCACGAGAGAAAAGTATGACATTTGACGACATTGTGGCCCAGCGGTAGCGAACCTGTCTTAAACGAGGTCGAGGGTTCGATTCCCGCTCGGAACATAATATGTTTGTAAGCAGATTTTCAGGTCTGGGTGTATTTGTCCTTGTCCTTTTATGTGTTTCCGGACCCCCGACACAGGATATTACTATTCTAATGGGGGTCGTTGAGTGTGCAGCGTTTTAGCGTTTATTCTCACCCGCAGCAATGTGTTCTCCCGTGATGTGTATACGATTTTTTTTCTACATTGAAAAGTTCGCTTTTAGTCCCTAGTAAGTAGCGGATTTACCAGCAGGCTGAGTAGGCTTGAGCCTAGGGCGACAGATTTTTGGGGCGGCAAATTTGGGGACCCAGTTTTTTCTTGCTACCTCATAGAAATCAAAAAAATTCTGCATGAACGTTTGCCGAGGACATTCCCCTCTAACTTATCACTGTACGACTATTAAACTTCCATTTTCTAGAGTACAACAGCTAGTAGGTACGTCGCCCACCGACCAGTAATCGGCTTTTTTTTGGTTTGTAAAAATAATGTAGAACATGACAATAATTCTAAACGCAAGGGCGGCAAAAACCATACAGCCTATACCTTGAAAATTTGTAAATCCACCACTGTCCCTAGTATGAGGGATAAGCATACGGTTGTTAGGTTACCAGGAGGTAAAGTGAGTTAATTAGTGTCACCTTGTCGGGAGAGAAACGGTCATTTTTCTCCCTTAGTTTCTTTTAATTATTAATATACTGATAGTAATTTATCCATATTTTTCATGCGACAAAATTTTTTTGAACCTGTAGACATTTTTTCTCTTTCTCTCTTTCATTAAAAAAATATTTATTTTATTCGAAACCTAAACTTTGATTCAGTGCTATTTTGTTATACCAAATAACCCTGCTTCGTGAACATTTAAACCAGGGCGCCAGGGGGCTTACCATTAACTCAAATTGCGATTGAAATGACGAATAAATCAAGCTAATTCAACTCTGACAGTAAATCGATTCAGATTTTATATGAGAATAACGTATAAATATATATGTCATTTCAATTGCAATAAAAGTTAATGGTAAGCCCTTTAAATGATAAAAAAATATTGAAAGTACACCTTTAACACGGTTAACGTTCAACGTTTGTACAAAACTACATTAAACAATGTCTCAATATATTTCTGCTTCATATCGAACTGTAGCTCTAACTGGTTCGGTCGAATCGACCGTCTGACTAACTAACCGTTTTGAAGGGTTACATTCTCTGTCATCATTTCGGTTTCATTTTTGCTATTCTTGTTATGCAGTCGGGCGGTTGATAGTCTTTTGATCGTGGACGCGGATAGGGTTGCATATACCAATGTTAGGGTAGCTGGAATGATCTAAAATTGACTTTTAGATGTCAATTGAGCGTGTTGACTTGTTTGGACGTTGGTATGATTGTTGAATATTGTATTGTTTTATTCAATATAGTATACATGATAGTACCAGAGTATTGTTCATTCTGATAATGGGCTGGCTCGACCGGGAAGTAGATACTAAAAACTCACAGAATATCCACGTAAAGTAGCAGTATGATCCTTATTAATATTATAAATGCGAAAGTAACTCTGTCAGTCTGTCGCGCTTTCACGACAAAATTACTGATCCGATCTAAATTAAATTTGGTACATTGATAGTCTAGAGCCTGAGAAAGGACAAAGCTTACTGCGAAAAGGGTTATAAGAGATTGAGAGTTTTAGATGGTGATCCGGCATACGAAGCCGGGGACGTTGCCGTAACCGACCCTCACGTGTTCGTGTGTGTTAGAACAAAAACCTACAACTTTCAAGACCTCAGCGGTGATCTATAATCTAAAATGAAGCTATAAGCTCATCTTCAAGATACAAAGACACGATTGATACAAAAACAAAACACAAACGCAATATTTCTCAAATCATTTTCGCTAAACGTGTGTCAAACGGCAAGCGATATCTGACGGCAGTAAAACGCAACATTTGACGTATAGCTCATTGTTTCGAAACAAACTTACCTTCACGGGTCTCAAAGACCGTAGAGCGATGAGACGAGGGTTATTACCTTGGTATAGAAACTATATTTCTTTAGAGTAGATTTGTATGCGTGTTTTATATTATTACTATGTTGCAATGCGTCAATGTGTTTTGGATTTTGAAATGTAAATGGTATATTGTATTCGGTAGCTGTCTGCCGGCTTTTATTTCGTATGTTAGATTCGTAGTCTTCATTCTTGTGTATAATATAAGATCAGAACGAGCTTTTGTTCCATGGTCGTGCGACAGACATAGTTGGGATGTTGTGGGAACTATTCGTTTGCAATGTTACTTGTGCCTATGAAAGATTTAGTTTTTAGGGTTCCGTACCCAAAGGGCAAAAACGGAACCCTTATAGTTTCGTCATGTCCGTCTGTCCATCCGTATGTCACAGTCATTTTACTCGGAGACCATTGGCTCTATCTAAACGAAATTTACTAAATAGTTGTATTCTATGAACCGCACAACGTATATAAGAATTAAGGGTAGAAGTCCATACATGTAACTGAGTGTGGAAAAAAAATTTCAACGTATGCCAACGTGTGAGATATCTTTCAAAATGATAAGAAGGTTTGATTTTGACTTTCTTCATTAAGTCAGTAGTTGTTGAGATATTAGCTCCTAAAGTCATAAAAATTGTGTCCCCCTCTAACTTTTGAACTATGGGATTTAAAATTCTGGAAAAATTTGAGCTTGTAGGACATCAAATAAAATTTCAACCCTATTTGGTTTGACGAAGATAGTTTTACGAATTTTTGAGATATATAAGCTGTTCTCATATCTTTGTTTTCCATATTACTATTATATTACCAACTTAACTTTGCGATCGATTTTAATTCGTTATTATTTTTAAAGGTTATTTATAACCAAGCTTTAGTTTCAACTGTGCGTGGTCCACAGCGCACTTGACTGGTAATTATTTTATATGGCATAAAAAATGTAAACAAGAACTTCAGTCGGTTGGTCATATTTTGATGATTTTGCGATAAGCAATTATATAAGACTAGACGTCTTGCCACGAAAATGAAAAAATAAGTAAGACCCGATAGCAGCGCCCCCTACTGGGTCCAATTTTTAATCTAAACCATTCTCGAATCCACCAGAGTACACACAACAAAATCATCAAAATCGGTCCAGCCGTTAACGAGGAGTTCGGTGACATACACACGTACAGTAGATTTATATATATAAAGATTATATTTTTTATATACCTACTTGATGTGTTTTTTACATATATTTTGTACGAGTAATTAATTTTTCTTGTGGTGTAATAATAATAATAATAAATATCATCTACAGGTGTTGTCCCGAAATCTCTACTCTTAAGCTTAAAAACATTTCAAATTCATCCCCTTACATTTAAACTCATCCAAAAGGCTGCTATCCTTAATACTTGCAGAATTGTTAGAAAATTTATGTCCCTAGATACGTAAACCTATAACTACTTCCAATTAATTTAGTTTTGGCCAAAAGCCTGCGGAATTAATCTATCTTGCCAGCAATGGTAAAAAAATATACACATTTAAAAAACAAACAATAATAATAATAATTCTTGTGGTGTAGGTGTAAATAAATAAACGCTACACACTCAACGGCCCCCATTAGGATACTAATATCCTGTATCGGGGGTCCGGAAACATTCACAATGACAAGGAAAAATACACCCAGACCGGAAAATATGCTTGCATGGTCAATACAAACATTATGCTCCGAGCGGGAATCGAACCGACCTGTGGCGTTTAAGGCAGGTTCGCTACCGCTACGCCACAACGTCGTCAAAATCGTCAACGTCGCCACAACGTCGTCAAAAGGTGTGTACAATAAAATAAAAATAAATAAATAAATTCGAATATTGAAGTTTTTTTTTATACACATTCTGTAAACATCGAACACAGTACCTATTGCCTAAGCACTACTATTTGGCGGCAGAATATTTGACACTGCCGTGGTACCTGCCTAGCCGGCCTCTTGTAACAAAAGACCATTTAGTTATAGAACCCTAAAAAAATACTGAAAACTATTAAAAATCAAAAGCAATTATTTAATAGAAACATAATTTTCTATTTTAAAACGATTAAAGAATACATATTCAACGCCAATATAAATTATAATACAATTAGGTATTTTAAAAATGTTTATGTATTATCAATTATAATTATTAATTCTAGAATATTTTTAAATTATAGATTTTAATTGAATTAACTTTATTGCAATAATATTAATATTAATGATAAAGTTTTAATTATATAATGAATATTGACATAATAATTACCGCCTACTGTTTTTATTTTAAATATTTTAATTGGGTTTAAAGAACTTATTTCTTATAAGAATACTAGCGGCCCGCTCCGGCTTCGCACGGGTATATAATATATAGCTAATGTCATTCACTGAAAAAATGATTAAAGTCGATCCAGTAGTTTTGATTTATTCATTACTGCCCGAATGTAATTATTTACGACATCACATTAGAAACCTCAAAAAAAAGTTTTAAAGATTTATGCATACATAAGGATATAGAGACTGAGAAAGCGATTTTGTTTTATACTATGTAGTGAATACATAATTCACTTAAAATAAGATACAGTTTTTATATTAAAATACATAATAATTTTTGCTTTTGGGTACTCGGATTATTACTACTATGCATCTATACAATAGATAAGTTAAAATGTTTGTTTGTTGCTTTTAATTAAATTAACAGCTGTTCACCAAATGCATTTGAATATATGGACGCAAATAAGCAATACCATGCCAATCCATAAAATTGAAAAAACTGAGTTATATATGCAGAAGTGTTGGTTGGTAAATGAAGAACATTTTTCTTTAATATTTGTATGGTTTTAAGCTTTAAAACTTCTAAAAAGCCATTTTTAATCATGCAATTTATGTATTATTTTAAACGTTTTGGGTTATAATATATACGAAATATGCAGTTTGTATACTTATTTTTGTGAAAATAAGTATAAATAACTTACATAAATCTGAAATTGTCAAAAACCTTGACCCATGCATAAAAAAATCATATAAAGCAAGTTGTTAAAATCTTCAAACGAGTTTTTTTCGAAATGACATTCGTGTGGGTTGACATGGTATTGCTTATTTGCGTCCATATATGGTACTTATATATAAATATGAAAGAAAAAAATAAATAAAAAGTGATCCTTTTTTTTCTAAATTTTTGTCCATCTATCCGTCTGTCTGTTTGTTACGGCTAATCTCTGAGGCGGCTGGGCCGACTTTAACGGGACTTTCACTTCGCTTCAATTATATTAATATTTTTGAATTCATTTATTTCATCATCATTCAATCATCATTTATTTAGTAGGCAGTATTGTGTAATGTAAGGGGTTGTTTTATGATTTTTTATTATTTACTTATTGCCCCTCTAAGTAAGCTCGTAACTTGCGCTAGGAGTGGGTACGACAATAGCCCAAGGGGATCAGGATTGAACCCGTGACTCTGGCGCTAACGGAGCGGATTCTTCTACCTATGACCTATTTAAGCTTCCCTGTGTATGTTTCCTTGCCCTAATGGCCCCTATTAATAAATAAACGCTACACACTCAACGGCCCCCATTAGGACAGTGATATCCTGTGTCGGGGGTCCGGAAACATTGACAATGACAAGGACAAATACACCCAGACCGGAAAATATGCTTGCATGGTCAATACAAACATATTATGCTCCGAGCGGGAACCGAACCCGCGACCTGTGGCGTTTCAGGCAGGTTCGCTACCGCTGCGCCACAACGTCGTCATTAAGTGTGTATCGTTTATTTATATTTATAATGAGGCCGCCTCGAGAATACATCCAATCAAACAAAAAAATAGTATATATCATATCATAAATAAATAAATAAATAAATAAACGCTACACACTCAACGGCCCCCATTAGGATAATTATATCCTGTGTCGGGGGTCCGGAAACATTCACAATGACAAGGACAAACACAACCAAACCGGAAAACATGCCTGTACGAATAATACAAACATCTGCTCCGAGCGGGAATCGAACCCGCAACCGTCGAGGCTTAAGGCAGACTCGCTACCCACAACGCCACAAAATCATCAAAATCTGTCCAGCTGTCTTTGAGCAATCGAGTAACAAACATACATTCTAATCGATAACCTTCTTTTTGAAGTCGGTTAAAAAACAGTTTTATTAAGATACAAAATCACAAAGATAAAAACTTATCATCGTAAAAGATTTATCAAGAAAACTCGACAATAGGGAAATACATTGTAAATCATAGAATCCCGGGGAACAAACCACACCCCTAAGATTTTATATCCAAACAAAGATACACCCCCCCACCCTCTATCGATCCACCCCCCAGGGAGCCGAACAGGCCCGATACCCGCATATAACCCAAAGGATTCATGGAAGCCACTTTACCTTAGCCCTAGAATATTATTTTCAAACTGATCTTTAATCCCACGCTGGATTACATATTTCACTTGTTTTTTAACTTTAAAAAGAAGTTATTAATTCACCAGATTTTTGTGTTTTAGGTTCCTTTCCCCAAGTCTGCTAATGGAACCCTACTCCTCAGTGAGCTTTATTTCACGAATTATAATATACTAGCGGCCCGCTCCGGCTTCGCACGGGTATAAAATATATAGCCTATGTCATTCACTGAAAAAATTATTAAAATCGATCCAGTAGTTTTGATTTATTCATTACTGCCCGTGGCCCGCACGCGTAAATGTAATTATTTACGACATCACATTAGGAACCTCAAAAATAACAGTATTTCTCTACTATTTAATGGATGTGATTATACATATAAACCTTCCTCTTCAATCACTCTATCTATTAAAAACCGCATCAAAATCCGCTGCGTAGTTTTAAAGATTTAAGCATACATAGGGATATAGGGACAGAGAAAGCGACTTTGTTTTATACTGTGTAGTGATGTATAGGTAGGGACTTGAAATTTTTACAGAATATGTTTCTGTTGTTGTTAGAAACTTGATGCTTTTGTCGTTTCTTTGCTGTATCTCATGACTAGGGTTTCCACCTTTTTTCTTGGAATTAAAGTATATTGCTGATTACAGGCAAGAAAAAAAGTACATTGTCAAAATAAAATATTATTGATTTTTCTATAGCAATATATTAAAAAATAAATTATATCGGTTTTGTTAATAATTAATTATTTTTTATAAGATTCAGAGCAGCTTTGATTTTGATTGACACTTTAGCTAGTGAAATTATAAGGCAAAGGAGATTTAAGAACCAATGTCTCGAGGTTGGCAACGCGTGAGTGGCACCTACTAATGGTGCTGCAAGCGCTCATAGGCTACAACCGCTTACCATCAGATGAGTATGTTTGCATGCCAACTTAGTAACATAAAAAAAGAAGTTTCCACTTCAAAAATAATATTAAAATTTTAACAAACCTTAAAGTGCCTCCATTAAAAAGGGCGTTATCATAATTAATTCAAAAATAATGGTAGTCTTGAACAGAGCGAACAGTAACTAAGTTTAGATTGAAAAGTTTGTAGTATCGATCGTTACAGAATAACGACGAGTCTTAACAAGAACGATCTTAACTATTGATATATCCCAGCGTTACTCGACTCATGTATATTATTTATTTTATATATATAAAACCACGCCTTATCTATATTCGTTTTAAATCACACTAAGCTAAGGATAGCCTGGAGCCTTTATGAATTCCATTCAAGTTAACTTTATGAACAACTCATTGTAACCAACAATGCTTTTAATCCCTTTACTAGATAAAACAATAAATTGCACAGCACTGTAACTACTACGTGGGATTTCAACGATCCGTCCTTTTATATGCGGTATGACAATAATTTTCTGTATCATAAAATATTGAAGGAACCATCAATGTGAGGCTTCGTTAGAATGACATCGTTTTCAAATATTGTCTTTCTAATCCAACGTATTAAATAGGTTCTATACTTTTTCATGTGCCAACATATATAATAATATACGTTACAATTTTATCCAATTTAGGTTCTTAGACAAAATCTACTTAAGTTATTCTGTAAAGTATTTTTTGTTGAAAGTGTTTTTGAAGATGTTTTTATATATTTTATTATTTCAGTAGACCGGATAATAGAAAACAATTTACTAAAATTCGTAGAGATAAAGTAAATAGGCTCCGAGTAAAATAACAACCTAACCGAAAAAAACTATTCTATATATATTTATAACGTGGATCGAATTATAAAATAATATATCAGTACGCTACTGTAAAACGCGAAGTCAGTTTACGAGATAATCGACGAAGTACATCGACACGAGTCGCTGTGTGTGTGAGCAGCTGTTATGCGCATACGCACAATACACATACACGAACACGTAATAAGGTTTTTAAAAATATAAACTATGGGTTTTTGAGCATCTCGTTTTTATGCTTGTATTGACGTCAACAAAAATTAACTACTAAAAACTTTGATACCTATGAAAAATATAATTTTCACCTCAGTTTCTCGATTTTTTGACGACTTTGTGGCGCAAGGGTAGCGAACCTGCATTAAGCGCCACTGGTCGCGGGTTGGATGTTTGTATTGACCATACAAGCATGTGTTCTGGGTGTGTTTGTCCTTGTCATTGTATATGTTTCCAAACCCCCGAAACAGGATACAGCTATCCTAATGGGGGCCGTTGAGTGTGTAGCGTTTATTACCCGAATGCTGAAGCAGGGTAATTTCTCGTGAACAGAACGTAGTCATTTTTACTTTTAATTAAACAAGTTCCAAATCTACATAAAAATAAACTTATCAATAAAGCCTATTATTCGTTAGAGGAATATTCTTCTGATTAAAATGCTTGGGACTCTTAATATTGCTGGATCTCATTCAAGAACCAAATTTTATAATAAAGAATAAAATTGTAAACAACATATATTTGAATAGAGTAGCTGTCGAGTTTCTTGTCGGTTCTTCTCGATAGAATCAACCTTCCGAACCGTCGGTAGCGTTTGACTATTCAAAAGTACTTTTAAAAGTCTACTTGAATAAAAATAATTTTGATTTGATTTTATAATATCTAAATTCCTAGTTTCGATTTAAAAAACCGTCCAAGTGCGAGTCGGCACATTAGAATTGAGTAGAATAGGTAGTATTAGATTAACTTAAGAAAGTTTTTAGGTAGTTATCTATTACAAATTCTAAGTATAGGAACTTCTTTTTGGAATTTTTTACGATTTTTATTTTTATTTTTAAATTTTTTGTTTTCTACGATTTGTTTTGTGCCGGCAATATAAATACACATTCTATAAAAATTTCAACTCTCTATTACGGCTTGTGAGATACAGCTAACTGGCAGACGGACGGACAGCGGAGCCTCATCAATAGTGTTTCGTTTGCATCCTTCCGGTACGAAATTAAAAAAAATAATATTACATAAGATTAGTTCATTTTTTTATATACAGTTATAGAAAGCCTAAATAAATCAATAAAACTTTTTTTTCTGATGTTATATTGCTGTGAATCCTGGCCTTGACAGCGTCACCGGACGGGAGTGGCCGAGAACAGAGACCCGGCCGTGAGAAAGGGACAGCCCTCGCCGACTCTCAACCACGGCTAAAGACGTCATCGGGCCAATAAAACTCTATTTTACACGCTCCATTAACACCTTCACAGTCCAGACGATAGACATAATTGTTAGGCAATTGCTTTGAGCCCTTTTGGGGACAAAGGACTGTTAACGTGTTAAGACAAACATGACGACATCTTTTTTGCCATAATTATAATTACAAAGGTCTAAATTATTTTTACAGAGTTCATAAGAAATAGACATAAAAAAATATTTTTCCCCTTCGGCCAGTAGGATTATTATCGCGACTCCGTCTGCATGGATTGCTGTTTTTTTTTTAATTTCATGACAAACAAACATACGGTCCTTCTAATGGTAAGCAGTCACCACGCGTTGCCTGCCCAAGGAACAGGAGGGAATGGATAAGAGGGGGAAAAGGAAAGGAACAGAGGGAGTGGGAAATTTAATCTTCGACGCCCTCACTCATCTCACGAAACGCAAAGACTTGGGACGTATAAAAACAATATCAACTTTGAAATTACTTATTTTCGTTTTTTAGGTACTTATTATTTTGATTTTTTGTTGTAGATCAATATAAGGGTTTTTTTTGATTTTTTTGTATCTTATTAGTTTAATTTTGTTACATTTTAATTTTAGTTACTGTGAATGCATTACTGAGCCTGTACCTAAATGAGGCAGGAATTTTGTCTGTACATTTCACTACCTACGTTTGTACTTCTTTTTAACCCATTGTATCGTTATGTTTTGTTGACCTTATAATAATTTAATTCGTTATTTTAAAGATATTTTATAAATCCATAAATATTATGTAATTTTATAGGAAACCAAAAAGTACACTAAGCTTTTAACTTTATGTATTGTTGCGTTGGTGTGGAAATTAAAAAGAAGCACCAGCGAGTCCTTGACATTGTCTATGAATCGTTGCTATTACGTTAGTTAAGAAGTTCACTTTCTCGTCAAGGTTAGCGAATGCAAACTTTAATTATGAAATGTAGGTATAATAACTTGAAAGTATTGAAAGTTTTAAATATTTTTTAAGTTATTAAAGAATATCTAAGCACGTTAATACCAAGTTCAATGGTTTACTTTTATAGTCTGAAGAGTCCGACGGTTAAATTTTCCATACTAACTTATTGTCATTATGTCATTGAATATATTGAAGGATAGTTTTAAATATAATTCCTTTATCTCTTAAAATAATTTAATAATTGCCTTTGAGAGTTTAATTTTATATTATATTCTATTTATAATTACTTATTAGCTGCACAATCTTCTTTTGCAATAACTTACATTTCCATAAAGGCCGTATGCATTTATACTATTGCTTTAATAAAAAAAAGCTACACGTCAATGGTAAAAAAAAATTCAACAACGAATTTCCCAGAAAGTAGCCTACGCAACAATTATATGAACATCAATCGGGACCTAATCCATTCGACGGCAAAAAATTCTATATTTGCTGTGAAAATCTATATCGTTCCCGTAATCTGTACCGGCTACCCCGGGGTGGGGTGAGTTACAGCGGGGTGTGGTTTGCCGTTCAATAACTTAATACTGTGGAAAGGCTTTCACGGTGAAATCTCGCGCTGTAGCGTGGCCGCGCTGTCTTGAAACTTGTTACTGTTTATTAAGAAGGCTGTATGTTTTACGATTAATAAAATACAGTAAAGTATAATTAACAATAACTGGATCAACTCTACATAATAAATATTATGGAGATGAATTAACTTAACGCGCTATTTCAATTAGTCTCGCATGTGTGTCAAACACATTATCGTCGCGTTACATCTACATTTAGGTTACACTGAAATGTTTTAAATTATCCGCGGCCCTTTTAATTACCGCGAAGGTATGCGAGGGCAGGCTGCGGTGAAGTGCGCTTTATATCGAATTTATTAGTAATTATGTTGGTAAATTATATTGTCATTGAAAAATATTTTAACGGTCACCTGGACGTTAATTAAGTAGGCGGTAGTATGAAGCGGATTAACCGATAATTTATCGATCGGTAGCGGCACATCGGGCAAATAAAAGCTCGTAATACACCCGGATGAATGTATGGTGGCTATTAATTGCAGGTTCGCAGGTAATCTATCGAGGCGGCGGCGGCGGAGGCTCAGGGCGCGCCGGGCGAGGTGCGCGCGGGGGCGCGGGGCGGGGGCGCGCGGTGTGCGTGACGGATCATGGCGGCGCGGGGGGGCCGCGCCCCGCCGCCCTCGTTAAACGCGCCCGCCGGATACGCGCCGCGGCGCGGTTGAAAGCTATCCGGCCCCCGGGCGGGAGGCGAGCGCGATTGGCCGCCGCGTCGAGCGCACCGTAACCGATAGCCAATCGCTCGCGGGCCCGAGCACGCCCCCCCGGCCGCTCGCGGCGCGCACTCGGCCGCCGGGCTCAAACGGCGCGCGACTCCGGCGCGCACACTCGTACCGATGCGCGGCTCCTGGGACGAGTCCACGACGGCGGCGCTGCACGCGCGCATCCTGGAGGCGCACCGCGGGCCCGCCGCGGCCGACCGCGCCGCCGAGCCCGCCACCTGCACCGACCCGCCCGCACCGCTCACCATCGCCGCGCTCGAGCTGGCCGCACCGACGCCGCTGCTGCCGCTGCCCACGCTCTCCTTCAGCGCCGCTCAGGTGGCGACCGTCTGCGAGACGCTCGAGGAGAGCGGTGACGTCGAGCGGCTCGCGCGCTTCCTCTGGTCACTTCCGGTCGCACATCCAAACGTCGCTGAGCTGGAACGCTGCGAGGCCGTGCTGAGGGCGAGGGCCGTCGTCGCTTTTCACGCGGGACGGCATCGAGAGCTCTACGCGATCCTAGAACGACATCGATTCCAGCGATCGAGTCACGCGAAGTTACAAGCACTCTGGCTTGAAGCACACTATCAGGAGGCGGAACGACTCCGCGGCCGTCCACTCGGCCCGGTCGACAAGTACCGCGTACGAAAGAAGTTTCCCCTACCGAGAACGATATGGGATGGCGAGCAGAAGACACACTGTTTTAAGGAAAGAACACGATCTCTGTTACGGGAATGGTATTTACAAGATCCATATCCGAATCCGACGAAAAAACGCGAGCTGGCAGCGGCGACGGGCCTGACGCCAACGCAGGTCGGAAACTGGTTCAAGAACCGACGGCAGCGAGACCGAGCGGCCGCTGCGAAGAACCGCTCCGCCGTGCTCGGGCGAGGGTTCGCTTCCTCCTCCACATACGACGAGGACTCGGCCGACTCGGAGATCAACGTCGACGAGGAGTAGCCACTAGCCGACTCCACAGACTGTTAGTGTAAATATAACCGGTGGTACGACACGGCGCCGGCCCCGCGCGGCCGCCGACCGACGGACGTCACAGTGAGGTTGCAATATAGATGCTCACAAGTAGCTGTTCACGGTTAACGTGGCGTTAACGTGACGTATGTGATGTTAGGCCGTTGTAAAGTTAACTAGGTATTGAGTGTTGAGCGAGTGCTTGAAGCTATAACGGCATTTCTGCGAAAAAGGTATGTACAACTTTTAGTGAAATTCAGAGCTGTTTCGGAGAGTCAATTCGCTGTGTAGAGTTTTTGACAGGGATGATTTTATTAGAATTTATTTTCGGTGGCAAGTTCTTACCCACCCACTAGGGTCAGTAAATAGTCTATTTATTAAATATTCCATGTTTTATTTAACTTAAGGTTCATCGAAATTTTATTCGCTACCATTTTATCAAAACGAAATGAATTTATTTATCATATCTAAGTATTTTAGTTGTAATATATTAAATGTAGATAATTATTTTAGTGGCAAGAATTTTATATACCTAATTAAAATATATAAGGTTGTACCTGATGTATGACTTGGAATAAGTACAGGCGATAATCCATGAGCAATGCTGTTTTTGTAATAAAAAAAATGCTGTAATAGAGTTTTTAGGCATTTAAATATAGCTTAAAAATAATAACTTTTTAAATTAATTTTTTTAGAGTTTTTTTGTTTACTGCAAAATCCTATTGATCAGGTTGACTGGTCGCGGCAATGAACAGTTTAATTGCATTAACCAATTCACCCTGAACCCTTACTCCATAAACATAAGTTATATTTAGAGATCAAATTATATTTTATAATCCAATCGTTACGCTCAAATAAGCTTTACAAGGAATGCACTTAATTAATGCTTTGTTACTAGATATTTTTTAGACCTCTGGCTGTTAATTTAAAATCTTTATACAGTTCATACGGTGAATATATTAACATTCCGCAATAAATAACAAGAGAGCTATTTTTTTAAACTTTGCTATAATAATTCCTAAGGGCATAAACAATCTAATTGCCTATTATAAAGGGTTAAGACACCAACAGCTAAAGAAACATTGGCTTCTGCAACATAGCCCTGCTAGTGCAGAAGTACCCAGACTTCCATCTTTCTTGTTTGTAACATATGTTTGTGTCCAATAAAGACTTATTAATATTGACTGTTGGGATAACCTCTGTCACAGCAGAGATTATTGCACCAGTGCAATCAGTCACACTGGTGGTAGGTCTTTTGTTGCAAGAGGCCGGCTAGGTAGGTACCACCGCAGTGTCAAATATTCTGCCGCCAAATAGTAATGCTTAGACATTACTGTATTCCGGTTTGAAGGGCACTGTACGCTAGTGAAATTACTGGGCTGAGGAGATTTATGAACCAATATCTCGAGGTTGGCAACGCGTGAGTGGCACCTACTAATGGTGCTGCAAGCGCTCATAGGCTACGGCAACCACTTACCATCAGGTGGGCCGTATGCTTGTTTGCCAACTTTTAACATAAAAAAAAAAAACCTTATTATAATCAGGTTGATAATAAACAAAAGAGTGAAAAAATACAATATGCATATTTAGACATACAGGGTTACTATGGAGTGTAGATGGGGTGTAGGTCTTGTTAAAACGTGTGTAAAATAAGATGAACCTAATTTGAAGGAACTCGCCAATATTGATCTCGAAAAAATATACCTTATTTATACCTCTATTATAATTCACGTTATTGACTATATTAAGTCATATTAAAAGTTGTACAAGCATCCTTATTTTATACATTATTGTGGACACTTTCGGCTTTTAATTTATAAGATATGTCCTACGTCCTGAACCTCAAAACTCCATATTTAAAACCAAATCATATTTTTTTTTGTCATAAAACAATTTAGTCTAATATCGAAAATAATAATGCCAATTGTTATCTTTACTTAATCCTTGGTAATATTATAAATGCGAAAGTAACTCTGTGTGTCTGTCGCACTTTCACACAGATTGTCTAGAGCCTGAGAAAGGACATAGGCTACTTTTTAATGCGAACAAGGGTTGTAAGGGGGGATGAAAAGTTGTATGGAAGTATCGTCATTTTTAGAGCTAGAAGCTGGAAACTTATTTTTTAGGCTGTTGAATCGATATAAACTTCGAATGTCATATGACATTCATATTTGGACGCAAATAAGCAATAAAATGTCAACCAACACGAATGTCATTTCGAGAAAAACTATTTTGAAGATTTTAAACAACTTGCTTAATATGATTTTTTGATGTATTGGTCAAGTTCTTAGATATTTCAGATTTATGTAAGTTAATTATACTTATTTTCACAAAAAATAAGTATACAAACTGCATATTTCGTATATAATATAACCCAAAACGCTTAAAATAATACATAAATTGCATGATTAAAAAATGGCTTTTCTAGAAGTTCTAAAGCTTAAAAACCTACAAATATTAAAGAAAAATGTTCTTCAGCAATTTACCAACACTTCTGCATATATAACTCAGTTTTTTCAATTTTGTGGGTTGACATGGTATTGCTTATTTGTGTCCATTTATAATATGTGTATGAAGTCGCGGATAGAGCTAATAATATCATTAAAAAAATACAAGACAAAAGAAGAAACGATTTCTTTATGAGTAATAACTTTTTTATCCAAGTAATAACTATATCAATGTTATTAATGACAATTAATAGTTAATAACGGTAATTGTAAATGTCCTTACAATTATCTCGCATATTTTTCCTCATTGTTTAATACTATGGTTTAATATCTCAATCTAGAGTAGTGTCAAGATTTTTTCTCTCTAAGTATTGTAAGATAATTAAAAGTATAATTTATTGAGCGTTGGAATAAGTAAAATGTAGTGACTCTGCAGTTCTGTTTTTAAAGAAAAGATTTGTAATGTGAGAAATATGTTGCTTGGTTATTTTTTTTTTGTTTAATGTTATGAGGCAAATGATAACGTTCAGAGATGCTAAAATATTTTGACATATTAGGATTTATAAAAAATTTAAAATTGCAACATAAAATTAAATTAAAAATCAAATATATCAATATATTCAATGGGTATGATAACCTAAAACAATTATTTAAAAATATTTAGTAAAAAAAAAGAAAAATAATTTCTTTTTATAACGACAAACCAATATGACGTCAAAAATATAATTAAAACTTATTGAAACATCGATCAGCATAAATCATAAACCGTTAACCAGAAAAAATAAAACAACTACCTATAATAAATAAAAAAAATAATAAATACAGGACAGCCAAAAAAAAACGCAGTAAAAAGTTAAACCAAATTGTACATATAAACAAATTCTTATTGCGATAAGCTTACTTACTATTAGATAATGTTGTGCACAATGAAGTTAGCGTGAGAACTTCGTTGCGTTGCATTGTTGAATTTACTATTCGTATCTTTATGAGTAATAACTTGAATAAATGAAAGGGCCGGTCCACATCTTATAGAAAGTCTATGATCATTACAATCCGGAGACGGTTCTGTAGAACATATTATATTAAATAGTCCCTTCTCTTTTGGGCATATATAAATACTAGTTAATGCCAGCGGCTTTGCCCGCGTTAATAACGATTTCAATACAAACTCTGAATACACCACCCCTACCTTCCCCTTTTCATATCGAATCAGCAGCCTAAAAAATAAGTTGCAAGCTTATAGCTCTAAAAAAGTTTAATTCAATACAACTTTTCAACCCTTCCAGCGTTACAAAACCTTTTTCGTATTAAAAAGCAACCTATGTCCTTTCTTAGTCTGTGTACCAAATTTAATTTAGTTCAGTAGTTTTGGCGTGAAAGCGCAACAGACAGACAGACAGATAGACAGACAGAGAGGCAGAGTTTCTTTGGCATTTATAATATTAGTAAGGATTATGAAAACTTATCTGACAGATTTAAAACCCCGCCATTTTGCAATGTGTCATTAATAAAAAAATTACCGTTTGTATTACTAATGTTGATACTCAGATCAGTTATCTATTATTTATTTATTGTATAACAACACGCTATGTACAATTATGTCGTATTTAGTATATAATAGATCATTAAATGTAAATGCGTGAATGTGTCTGTCTTGCGATCGTTTAAAAATCGTTAAATAACATTTACACGACACGATTTATTTAACATACAATTATTTTATGATTTCCAATCATAGAGATATATTATATATATGTACTTATGTTCATTGACTTATTTCATATGGACAGGCCCTTCAATACTAACATGTGTCCATAGGTTCACTGCTCACACCCACTAACGCAACGAAATGAAATTAGTCACAAGCTTGCAAAATATTCGAATGAAGTTATCGTGTGCATAGGCGTAGCGAAGTAGAAGGAAGGGGAGCACTGACCCCCCCAGACTTTGTTAAAAACTGAGAAATACACGAATGGAATACTGGACCCTAAATTAAGATTAAGACTGTAACTAACTTTACCGACCGAATCTTTGGACATTAAGTTGGTATGAAATATCCTGTCCTTATATTGTAAGGTAATATAAATATATATGTGATGAGATGTTTAAAGCAAATTATTCGCTAATTATTAAATATAGTTAATGTTTTTTTTACAAATTCGATTTATTTAGATCTCGAATTTATATATATAAAAACTGACTGTATACCTAATATGGACTGGCCATTCCGTACAGACAAAACGTACGAACCGTACGAAAACGAAAACGAAGATTTGCTGGTAAATTCAACACAAAGACAACAGATTGAAGTTAGTCACACGCTAACATCAGTTATATTGCAAGCTTAAATACAGTAAAAACTCGAAAAAATTGATTACGAAGCCGTGAAAAATAAATCATCAATAATTTTTTGTCCCACCTTGATGAAAGTTCGCTTTTAGTCCCTGGTACGAGGGATAAAAGTGCAGGATTTTCTCCAGACAAGATGACAATAATTAACTAACTTTACCTCCCGGTAACCTAGCAACCGTTTGTATATCCCTCGTAACAACGACTAAAAGCGTCGGATCACTCTGCATCTTCTATCGCATATATCACGGGGAATGTTCTGAAGAATTGTTTGGATTGATCCCGCCGGTTGAATTTCACCATCGGACATCGCGACAAAACTCTAAATTCCATCCCTACCACCTCGATGTCTGGAAATCCACAACAGCGCGATTTAGAAAACATTTTCTTCCTTGCACAACCACTCTGTGGAATCAACTTCCGCCGGCGGTCTTCCCGAACCGATACGACTTGGGAACTTTCAAGAGAAGAGTGTATTCTTTCCTTAAAGGTCGGCAACGCGCCTGCATGCCTTCTGGTGTTGCAGATGTTCATCAAGTGAGCCTCCTGCCCGTTTGCTCCCTCTTACATAAAAAAAAGCGAACTTTTCACCGCAGGAAAAAAAATCGTATATGCACCTCGGGAGAAAAGTAGGACATTACCACCCGCGACTGTCACGATTGTCATATCCGCGAGTGAGACTGTCCTACTTTTCACCCAAGGTGCGTGATACACTATTATTTACTTATTCCTGTCTGTGTCTTAATCTTTAAAACATTATACGAATGAAAATGATCGCAATTCATTTATATAATTATATCATCATAATTGATACATAGATTTACATTGTTTAAACTGTCTTATATTTATTTTGTATTTTATTATACATATAAATAATAAAACTGATTTAAAAATGACAACAACCTACAACTTATCAACTGGTCGTCGATTCATGAAGAATAGATACGGTCGAGCTAACTTATTGCCTTCACTGTTGACTTAGCAAATACTACAGATCCCTCTCTAAGAATTACGATGTAAATTAGGAACGAACTTAGTCACACGCTAACTTCATTGGGTTATGTTGTGCAAATCATAACCGAGTGAAGTTATAAGATATAATATTATTTTGTATGTTAGACTATTTAATATATAGCTTAAGGAAATCAATACTTTGTTATGTTACTAAAATACCAAGCAAGCGTACGGCCCTTCTGATGGTAAGCGGTTGTTGTAGCCTATGAAACCTTGCAACAACATTTGTAGGTGTCATTTTCGCGTTGATAACCTCGAGATATTGGTTTTTAAATCTCTTTTGCTCAGTAACTTAACTAGCTACAAGGTCCTTGAAACTGAAACACAGTAATGCCAAAGCCACTTTTCGGTAGAATATCTGATCATGGTGTGGTACTTACCTAGCCGATCCCTTGCAATAAAAGGCCTACCACCATTAAAAGGCCTGCCAAATGTAAATTGCTGCAATCTATATAAAATTTAAGTGTCTGTAATTCTAAATAAACAGCTTTTCACTAAATGCATATGAAAGTATGTACGGTACTTACATACAAAAATATTTTTTTTTAGTTTTTGTTTGTCTGTCTGTACCATTTTCACTAGTAGATGGTGTTATAAGGAGTATGTTAGGCTACTTTTATTATAAAGAATTAGGGTTCCGTGCAATAAAGAAAAATCGGTAAACAATGGTTTCGAGTTCATTGTCATATAATTACGTATAAGATGTCACTGTTGACGTCAATTATACTTATCCACCATTTTCTAGGACAAATAATAAATAATTTATAGAACGAATCCCGTCACGACTGGTCAATTTTACATTAATTAAAAAGACAATACTATCATCGATTTATTATTGTTTCTAAATTAACATACATTTTCCATTGTTCTACAATAATTTATTTAGCTTTTTATTAAATTTAATTAGTTGATCGTTTAATACAGTTAGTAACGTGATCGTGTCAAGAAAATGATCATTATTTGTCATGTCGTTTTAAATGCATTTTCATTAAACATTCTGCCAGCGGCTTCGCTCGCTTTAATAACGATTTTAATACAAATTTTGACCCCCATTTCAACCCAAAACACATGTTTCTTTATTCTTAATTTTTTACGTAATGGAAAAGTTATGTGGTTCTAGTGTCAAAAATGACTGACCTCCCAAAGAAACTTTCAACCCCTTTTTACGAGACGCTCATAGCCGAGTGCACCCGCTGATCGGTAAACGATCGGTAGTTTAAGCAACTTTAGGCGCGGACAGTCACTAGATGGGTGATCGCATAGTGGTACTTCAACCGAGCGTCTCCGTGCTTCGGAGGGCACGTAAAAAGTCGGTCCCGGCTGTTGACAATTAGACATCAGTCGATAAGTCAAGTCAGAGGCCTACGGGCGACCTGAACAACTCTGACACTAGGTTGACCACTAACCAATCGATAAGAAGAAGAAGACCCCTTTTTCACTCCTTCAAGGGTGGAATTTTAGAAAACAAAGTTTCATGTTTCAAATTGACGGATTTCCACACAAACTTTCAAAGAATTTTTCACCTCAAGGTCTGAATTTCGAAAAAGGGTTTTCTAGTGCGCGTTTACGTTTTAAAACAACGCCTGTAGAATAATCAGCTTTCTAGGTCTAATAGTTTATGTTCGGCGTTTATAGGTCAGTCAGGTTCATGATTAGTTGAATATTTAATAAAGTTAGTAACGTGTAACGTGATCGTGTCAAAAATATTATCATTAATTGTCATGTTATTCACGACGGGCAGATCGATCTTTATTAATCATCATTATTAGTAAAACGATAAACGTTCCATTTTAATACTAGATTTGTACTCGGATTCAACTATTTTTTTAAATATTAATTTTAACAATTAATAATTTTAAACGCGTAATTCTCTCTGTCTGTCTCTAAGGTAACAAAATCGTAAAATTTTCAAAAGCTTGTTCTATGTAAAAGCAAAATAAACAGACTTATAATTCGTTTAATTAATTAGTTACGGATTTGTTTTGCGAAGGAATTACAAAAACAACTTAAATATTTATAAATTAATTACAATATTCATCGTGAATCGTGATGCAAACCAGTCGGAAATTCTTTAATAATTAGGTACATGTATGTTTAAAATTGCCCATCTAGTTTTTTTTTCAGTTAATTCGTTCGTTCGTTAAATCGTTAATTATCAAATTGTAACTTTCATGAAACACAAACAACAAAGCAAGCATTAATAAAATGCAAGAAATGATTTCAAGCACTATTGGCTACTAGATATTAAAAATGATATTATGAAGTTCAGAAATAACAAATACAGAAGAATTCAGAACAGAAAAAAAAAATATTTATAAATTATAAAATTCTTTAAAGCTATTACTCGAAAATAATTATCGGTCAAGATTTTTATGACTTTAAGAACTAATATCTCAGCAACTACTGACTTAATCAAAAAAGTTAAAATCAAACCTCTTTATTATATTTAAAGACCTACCAAAGATACCTTACACGTTGCCACATACTGTCTTTTTTATCAACCTTCAGTTCAAAATTAAGGGAGCAGTCGATACTACATGAATTTTGTATTCATTTCATGATTTCACTGCAAAATTTTGTACCACTTCATAGAATACACCTTTTTACTAAATGCCTTATAGATAGAGTCAATAGTCTCCGAGTAAAATGATTGTGATCCATCCGGACAGACAGATGGACGGACATGGTGAAAAAGTGTTAGTAAAAAATCATTCTTTTGTTTATTATTAAAATAAAATAGAATGTTCATTTTTCTTGTATACTTTCGCTATAACTTTCATTTTGACGTTGGAAAAGGACAATTATGATAATAATTTAAAAAAATGTTAGTGAAAATAATGTAAATCTTTATTGCTCCTTTTTTTAGAGCAGTGCCGAATAAAAATATGTGTCAACAAAGCAGTATGCTTCTATGGAGTAAGGGTTGAGTTGTAAAATAATTATGCGCCTCGTCGCCTCCGAATAAATACGCGTCTGTTTTTGACAGATTACAAAATGGCGGCAGTTTTTTATAACATTTGTTTATTTTTACATAGATAAAAAACTCTATTACAGCATTTCTCTGATATTTATTATGGCAACGCAGAAATTTTATCTATAGTTTTATATAAATACAGCATTTTTCTTTTTTCTTATATAATTTTGTGCATATACTGAATGTTATGTATAGACTAGGCTAACTCGTAAGAGTTTTGTAAAAATGTAAATTAAATGAACGTAAATTGTAAATACGATATCGAATACAGTACAGTCATTAACGTAAAATTGTTAATAAAATTATATTCATAAACAAAATATTTTGTGTTATTTAAAAAACCTCCTTGAATAAACTATGATGGACGAAAATAGCTTTAAAAGACAATTTGTTAATTATATTATTGCCATAAAAAATAATAGTCAAATTTAGATATATTATTGACTAAGAGTATTATATAAAAGAATCTTGACGACAAGTAGCGAAGAAATACTTCGAGAAGGTTTTATAAAACTTACATATCCTTCAACTTTCTTACTGAGTCTGAATATAAATATAATAAAGATAAGAGCTAATTTACCATAAAGGTATGAATTAAATGCACTTTATTATTTACTCTATATAATTTACAATATTAATTTATTTTATACTATAAAAAATGTGCGATTAATTACAGATCAAAAATTAGGAAAAAGTATTCCTTTAAAGAGGTTTACTTTACTACAATTAAATAAAATACTGTTTATTTTTTTCATAACCTAAGGATATTTGGTTTTATACAAAGTAATGGTACCTATTTATTAACTGTAAGTGAAACCTATTAGTTTAATCCAGTTTTACAAGTCTACTTAGTTAATTAATTAACAGTTAAGTAGAATATGGATTATCTGTGCTAAAATTGATTTCCTGCTAAACAGGAATTTCGAGATTTAAAAAGCCAATGGATTGCAGAATTATTATTTATCAGGGGGCACTGCCAAATAGAGCACAGCCGTAACATCCTTTTCTCGAAGCGGCTCCCGGCACTTTTGACCCCCTGTAACTTTGTGGTGGATGAAGCAAGAAGTTTGATCAAGAGAACTCACTATACCTGTCTATATATCTTATAATTATAACTTTTACTTTACGCATTATCAGGCATCTATATCTCTTAAATTTAAAGACCTATCTTCTTCAAACTAAATGTGGATGAAAGTTCATGTGGTATTCTACAAGCTAAAATTTTTCCAGAATTTTAAATCCCATAGTTCAATCCTCAGTTACATGTATGGACTGCTACCCTTAATTCTTATATATATATTAAGATTTTATTGCAAAATCGTTGTGCGGTTCATGGAATACACCTATTTAGTAAATTTCGTATAGATAGATCAATGGTCTCCGAGTAAAATGACTGTGACATACGGACGGACGGACAGACGGACAGACGGACAGACGGACAGACGGACAGACGGACAGACGGACAGACGGACAGACGGACAGACGGACAGACGGACAGACGGACAGACGGACAGACGGACAGACGGACAGACGGACAGACGGACAGACGGACAGACGGACAGACGGACAGACGGACAGACGGACAGACGGACAGACGGACAGACGGACAGACGGACAGACGGACAGACGGACGGACGGACAGACGGACATGACGAAACTATAAGGGTTCCGTTTTTGCCATTTGGCTACGGAACCCTAAAAATAATACATATTTTCTACAACACAAGTCGGTGCTTAGTAAACATCGTCACATATTGCACCGAATTCTGCTGTAGAAAATATTTATTTTTCTTTTTGTTTTGAAATTGGTTTTTTTTTCTAAAAATTATTTAATTTCATAGATCTTAGTAACGAATGAGAGTACTTAATGAATATGCAAATTTAAGACTTATATGTGTTGTTATGGATGCCATTGTCAGAACTGGACGAAAATGGGATCACACGGCGGGAACCACCGGCTTTCAAATAAAAATCATCAAAATCGGTTCACCCAGTCTAAAGCTATAAGGTAACATACATAAAAAAATACAGACGAATTGAGAACTTCATCATTTTTTAAAGTCGTTTAAAAATGACTCCATCCAATATCCAATACAAACTTGCAACCCAACTTAAGTGTAGAATTTCTAAAAATATAAGCTTTCTAGGTCTAAGGGCTTAGACTGGGTGTTGATATGTCAGTCAGGTCTTTTCCTTTTATCTTTTTATTTTTTCTTTCCTCCGGCAGACGTTATCCTGCCTCGAAAAAATCTGGGACCCGATAGCAGCGCCTCCTAACTGAGTCTAATTGTGAACAGAACACGTCAGAAGGTTGAAAATGTAGGATTGCATGTAGTTTTTGACGCCACATAGTAAAAATTAAATTTAAAAAATGTACAGAAAAATAATTGGTAGGTGGTGGGTGGTGGACCACCTTGAACATTTAGGACTTTAAAAAATATATGCTGACCGATTGTCAGTCCTACCCGATATGCACATCAAATTTCCTAGAAATCAGTCGAGCCGTTTCGGAGGAGTTTGGTAGCAAGCACCGCGACACGAGAATTTTATATTATATACAAATAAATCATCGTTAGTAAAACAATGTAATTATTTAACATAATTAACATTCTTTAATGTAGAATTTGCCTACTTCGTTGGTAAGATGTATTCTGTAATGTGGTTGAAGTTTACATATAAGGCACTATTCCAAGTAATCCTAAACGCATAATACGTTTCCAGTAATTGTACATGTATGGTAATCAGGCGATGTGCCTTAATCATTTAGCTTTTATATATTTAATTTATATGTTTTGTCTATCTTTATATAATTAAATTTTTTTTTTCGGATGGAAAAAATCCATTTTTATGTTATATTATAACTAAATAAAATAAACTAAGATCCTCAGTAGATGTTTAGATATTGTTTGAAATATTTTGTATCTACAGATCAGAATTCGATCTATCAGAGTATAATATCCAGAGGTCCTGTTTTATATTTTCGCACTTTTTTATTTTTTATGTAATGACGGTTGAAAAATAAGCATACGGTCCGCCTCATGGTAAGCAGTCACTGCAACCTATGAACGCGCGATACTTGAAGTATTACATGTGTGATACCAATCCCAGAAGTAAAAAGGAAGGGTTCATGGTGGGTGGGAGATTGGGCCTCCGACGTTCTCACTTATCATACGAAATACAACAATACTCTGTTACTTAACGCCGATTTTCTGTGAGAGGGCAGTACTTTTCCGGTCGAGCCGGCCCATTCGTCCTTGGAAAAGCATGGTTCTACTACAGTTACTGGCTGGTTTCGTACCTAAAAATGTAAAAAGGAATTTCTTTTTTCCTAAAGTTAACTAAAATTTTCAATTTCATAGCATCAAAATATTAATTAACCCATTAAAAGGCTTCCGACGGTGAACGTGGACAAGTGCAAGTGTTAAAAAAACGGACAGAGTCACAGGATGTGTGATGTTAATGCTAATTACGACTTGTACACTTTTTATTTGAACCGTAATCTCTTATTTGCATTTACGAGACGGGTTTTTATTATTTGAAACTAGGAGATTCTCGCGGTTCCGTTTGTGTTTTACTATACCTCGAATATTATTTGCATAATTTCTCCAGTATTTGGTGCCTTCTGTGGCGATATTTAACTTAGCACCGACTGAAGAAAATATTCTGTAGATAATATTTATTTTTTGTATTTTTGTTTGAAAGTACTTATTTCTTAAAAAATATTTTTTCTTTTTAGCCACAAGTAGGCAGAATAAGCAATTTTGTTTTTCTCCTGAAACTACTAAGTCGATTTTGGTGTAATTTAAATGGAACCATTTCCGAAAAATCTCTTTCGAACTAAAAAAGATTTTTTAAAATCCATCTAGTAGTGACGGAGCTATTCCCGAATTGGAACATCGGAATTGAGTACTTCCTTTTTCCTTGAAGTCAATTATAAAAGCCTATTGTTTATAAAAGATATTTAAAACTATAATTAGATCATTTGTAAACATAGCTTTATAGGTAATTACGAAAGAAATATTATTATAAAAAGTACCTACCTACGTAAATAAAAATTTTATTATCTCTAATTGCTAGATAATTAAAGTGATACAGGATAATATATTCAATGAAAAATTAATTTAATATGGAAATGGTCTCTTTTTAAGGATATACATACAGACAGAAATTAATACTGTTTTTGTCATAGACTTACCCTATAATATGACTGACCCTTCGATACAGGCAAAATGTCATAGGTACTCGTTGTTTGTCAAACGTTAACTTCATTCGGTTACGTCTCGAAGTTTGTGACTAACTTAGTTCCGTTGTGTTGATATTAATTTAATTTATAAAGTAGCACCAGCGACTCTGCCTTTGAAATTTTTGTATGAAATAGATAAAATAACTACCTATCCTATCCATTGATCCCTACTTTAATATTGAATAGCGGCTTAGCAATTTGAAGAATTAAAAAAAAATACATTTTAGGTTATTTGAATAACAAATAAAAGAATTTCGAAGTAATGATTAGGTTTATATATTTAAAATTAGGTTGTCTTTTATAGTTGGAACAAGGCGCTGTCAAAATCGATTACTTTTTTTTTCTTAAATAAAAACTAAGGCTGGGCGTCGAACAGCCAAGTTAATTGCAACTCAAACAAATTAACGGTCGTATCGGTAGTTAATGAGTGTCTAGAGCAGGCTCGCGCTTGTTAGTATAAATGTGTTTATTTAGCTATTTTTTGTTGCTATACTAACTTCGTGTCTTGATTTTGTATAACCTTTTAGCGTTGGAATTATCAATTTTTGTGTAGTGATTATATAATATAAGTAGATAGCTTCAAAATTAAAATATTATGTAAAACTGTTTTTTTTTTCAAAATATCTTTCTAAAAACTAGGTGAAAAATAACTTGTTATGAGAGGTCTATGTTTCGATGCTTCTTAGTGTTAAAATTATTGTTAAATTTTTTTACCTGTAGGCCTAACGTATCGAGTTTCCCGCCGCCGCTTCGCTGTCAATGTGACAGCTTATAGCTATCTTTTTCAATTCATTCTATTCAGCCAGAACTTTTTGTTTTTATTTATTAAACTCTTTTGAGATGTATACGATTAAATCTATTAGACAGTTCCGTTTGTTTATTTTTATGTGTTGAAGGCTGTCTAAAACTGGCGCCTTATAGATTTCTAATGAAAACGTTTTAGTGATCGATTCTGAGCAATGTTTTATAAAAAAAGCTGTAGTGATGGGATTATTAGAAATAAGTACTTCATAAAAAATACTCGAATATTTTTTTTTATAACTATAGTTTCAATACAAAAGCGGAGAGTTGTGAACTAAGGAATTACTAATATGCAATATACAAACATTTTTGATGAGTGCTGTGGGAACCTGGAGGCGTGCCTTTAATACCATTGGTCGTTGGTTCGATTCCCACTCGGGGTGAATTTTTGTATTGACCATGCAATTTGTGTTCAAGTTGTGTTTCCGGACACAGGATTTTACTATCCTATTGAGTGTGTAACATTTATTATATAAACTTCAACGATACGATTTCGGTTATGACAGACGATTATTTTTATTAATGATTTCTTTTGACACAAAACACCCCAAAATATATTTAAGATAATTAGTTTCCGGAGGGCAGTTTTTGATTAATAGCCATAGGCTATACATCAAAGTAGTCAAAACACGCACACAAATAGTAGGTTATATTATAGTATATACATACTATACTATATATATATAAAGATTTCAAAATGCACTTTTAAAAGTTTAATACACAAATTTAACATAATTAAGATCTTATAACAGATTTTTACTAGTACGTAAAAGAAGTATAGAATTTTTGAAAAATGTTCATTTTAATGTGGAAAAAGGAAACAGAACAAGGGCAAATGGCTAGTATTCCATAACTATATACTATAGACAGGCCTTTCCATACAGACAAAATTTCCAAAGATCGCTGGTACTCCTTTGTAATTCAAAATTAACGAAACATACATACATAAGTAAATTATTAAAAGCCTGTTCTTTTTTTCATCATGGTCGCCCTAATTTAATAACCGAGATGACATTTGGACGCAAATAAGCAATACCATGCCAATCCACAAAATTGAAAAACTGAGTTATATATGCAGAGGTGTTGGTAAATGGCTGAAGAACATTTTTCTTTAATATTTGTAGGGTTTTAAGCTTTAAAACTTCTAAAAAGCCATTTTTAATCATGCAATTTATGTATTGTACTAAACGTTTTGGGTTATATTATATACGAAATATGCAGTTTGTATACCTATTTTTTGTGAAAATAAGTAAAATAACTTATATAAATCTGAAATTGCCAAAAACTTGACCAATAATGTCCTCAAAATTTTCAAACGCCTTTTTCTCGAAATGACATTCGTGTGGGTTGACGTGGTATTGCTTATTTTCGTCCATTTATACAGTTTGATTTATCAACGATTTGCTTTCGCCATTTTGTATACTCGATTCCGTTTATAAACTGACGACGCCATTTGTAAACTAACGAATTATAGAATTTGCCTGCGACATATACGAATTTTAGCAGTCTGACGTCACCAGTATTCTGTGACGCGAACATTGTTTGTTCTATAACAAAAATAGTTTAACGCCGCTAAAGACATTTTTATTTAAAAAATATGACAATCCGCCATCATACGACAGTTTCTTTCAATCCTTTTAGGTCACAAGGTATTAATTTGCTGAGCCGGTTTTTTTTTTCAAAGTTACAAAAAATAACTGTAGGCAATTTTATTTAAATATATCTGTATAAAAATTTTGTATGAAAGTCCTATTTATAATCTAAAGGATAAAAAATTGTTTATAATGCTTTCTATTGATGTACCTTTGATAAATATAATAAAAAAAGTATTTGGACGTTGAAGTATTTGTCCCTAGTAAATTCTTTAATAAGCACTGTGTTATCAAAACATTTAGGTTAAGTTCTGTCGTAGGCGTCAGTAGGGGTGGTTCAATGAGGTTGTTATGAAAAGCAACACTCAACAACCCCTAGTCGGCCTAAAGATATTAATTCTAACACTCTATGTAATAAGCGATTGTCTATAAAACATGTTTTAGTAGTTATAATGCCAAAAATATTTTTATTTTTTTAATTCATGACGGCTCAACAGAAAATATTTTTTTTCAAAGTAAAAATCATTACACTTATTTGTTGAACGTCAGAGTCTACCACCAGCTCCAAAATTACACTTCTACCCCAGAAGAGCCGGCATAACAAACATAGGGGTGTTTTTTCAATATATATAAGTATATTTTAAATATTTTTTTTAAATCGTCAAATTTGTTACAATCATAAATACTCTTAATTAACGCTGTAAAGCCTGGAGACATCGTCTCATTTCCAAGGTGTGGTGAATATATAATATATTGACCGGTCTCTTGCAACGAAACATCTACCACCAGTGTGACTGATTGCACTGGTGGAATAATCTCTGTTGTGACAGAGGTTATCTCAACAGCTGGCGATGGGATAGGATGGATCCCGACGCCGGGAAAACTTTCTAGGTTTCTACATTTTTTATGATTTAAATTAGTTTATTCATAATTTAAAAGCTTAAATGGTGTATCGTTTGTAACTTAATCCACACCAAGTCAGTTTTCAATTAACCGATATTTGTCAAAGTCGGAATGTAGAGACGTTTAGCGTATTTTCACAGTTAATAGGACGTCCCGGTCCCGATGTCCCGCGGGACGGGGCGCGTCGTGTTGCGAGTGTTGTGTTACGGTACAATTTAGATAATTCGCTACTCGTTTTGGGATAGTATTTCGTGTGATTAGGGTATCTAGTTATTTTCTCTTTGACGTCATGTTCAGTATCAGTTTTGCTAATGACGTAATTCGGTATTATTTTCTATGTATTAGATTAAATTAGATACAAATTGTATTCGAAATTTCGATTCTGTTTTCAGTCTCATTAAAATTGGTCAAGTGCGAATCGGACTGACGCACGAAGGGTTCTGTACTGACGACAAAAAACGAGCAAAATTGCTTTTGTTGTATGGGAGCCCCCTAAAAACGCTGTGTCGGAGGTCCGGAAACATAGACAAGGAACAAAAACACTTAGACCGGAAACATGCCTCAATACAAGTATATGCTTCGAGCTAGAATCAAACCTGCGACCTGTGGTGTCCCAATGTCACTACCGCTGCGCTACAATGTCAAAAAATATATATTTTATTCTGTTATATTAGTATAGTATTTATTATTATAGCGGCAAAAGTTAGGCACTTAAAGGTACAAAATAAATATTTTTTATTACATATACCTAATTTATTTCTAGAATCGTCGTTTTAAACAGCTCTATCAATGAAAAGAACGCGAAGTAACCAGAAACTGAATTGTATAATAATCGTTAAGAATCTTAGTAACTCTTAATGTGTAACTAATCTCCAGCCCTACCGATTAGTTTTGGCGAGGTTAAGCCGGAAGGTAGATAATGACAGTAAATACCTCTCATATCTCTTAGATAAGACAACAATTATTCACCATTATTTATATGCCTTATTTTGTTTAAATTATTGTATAACATGATGTCAATGGAACGAATTCCTCGGAAGATCAGTGGTGTTCTTTAATGATTCCTATTTGTATTAGGGATGCTGTCAATACCTAATAATCTAATACCTAAAAACCTGTGAAAACTAAATGGTTCTGCAGCTTGATGAAGAAGAATAAAACTATAAATATTAACAATTAAAAAGTTGATAATTTCTATTATAATATGAAAAAATTATAAGTCAAGTGCGTTGTGGACCACGCACAATTGAAACTAAAGGATTCCGCAGCTTGATTATGAAGAATCTTAAGAGCTTTCAAATAATAACGAATTAAAGTCGACCGCAAAAATAAGATGGTAATTTCATAGTGATTATTAAAAGTAATATGAAAAACAATGTAATGGGAACAACTTATATATCTCTAAAATTTATGGACCTATCTTCTTCAAACCGAATACGGTTGAAAGTTCATGTGATGTTCTACAACCTCAAATTTTTCTAGAATTTTATGTCCCATAGTTTAAAAGTTAGAGGGGACACAAAGTATATGACTTAAGGAGCTTACAACTACTGATTTAAACACTTTGTAAATAATCAATATTACACATAATTATATCGATGTTCTACAACCTCAAATTTTTCTAGAATTTTATGTCCCATAGTTTAAAAGTTAGAGGGGGGGGGACACAAAGTATATGACTTAAGGAGCTTACAACTACTGATTTAAACACTTTGTAAATAATCAATATTACACATCATTATATCGTCCTTTACGATTTGGTTACAAAAAAACCATTTTAACTAAGCTAAAATAAAACCATATAAAACACCAATAAAGCGTAAGAAGTACCCCGGCATTGTGGCGAAGTGATTTCGGGCTGTTTTCTGTCGAGACAACTCAATAATCTCGATTGAGTCTGCGAGGGGTCCACATCAGCTACATCGCAAATCGATGTAAAGATATAGATAATAGTATAGTTATAAAAATACTCGGATGGTGATTTAGGAGTGCATATAGCGGGACAAACGGGACTTTAAAAAAAATCTTGATTGTGGTAGGTAGCTAAACTGATAGATAGTCTTATAGTTTGTAATGTTCTTCATCTTATCGATTGGTTAGTGGCCAACCTAGTGTCAGAGTTGTTCAGGTCGGCCGTAGGCCTCTGACTTGACTTATCGACTGTTGTCTAATTGTCAACAGCCGGGACCGACTTTTTACGTGCCCTCCGAAGCACGGAGACGCTCGGTTGAAATACCACTATGCGATCAACCATCTTGTGACTGACCGCGCTTAAAGTTGCTTAACCTACCGATCGTTTTTCGATCAGGTGCACTCGCCTATCAGCGTCTCGTTTGTAATGTTGAAACTATTGATCGAAAAGTGATAATCAAATACCTTAAATGAATCCAATCCATGTGAAAAATGGTATGTAGGGGATTTTTCGCTACGTTTACGGTCCAGAGGAATTATAAGAAAAAGAAAAAGTGAAGAATATTTGTCGAAGTTGTGGCGCAGTGGTAGCGAACATGCCTTAAGCGCTACAGGTCGCGGGTTCGGTTATATATTTGTATTGGTCGCTTGGGGCATATGTTTGTATTGACCATACAGGCATGTTTTCCGGTCTGGGTATGTTTGTCATTGTCCTTATGTGTGTTTCTGGACACAGGATGAGTGTGTAGCGTTTATTGTGCGAGGCTTAGAAGATAAAATAAAAGGTTAATACAAAACAATTTTATTTTATAAACAAAAGTTATAACAAAAATATTATTTATTTCTAATGCTGTGCTCTTATATCATATTTTCCACCCCCTGCCCTACTGCGCTATAGCCGCTGGCAATCTTAAGGGTCCATAATGGACTCTATGTTTTTTTTTTTATGTTAGAAGTTGGCAAACAAGCTTACGGCCCACCTGATGGTAAGTGGCTGCCGCAGCCTATGAGCGCTTGCAGCACCATTAGTAGGTGCCGCTCACGCGTTGCCAACCTCGAGATATTAGTTCTTAAATCTCGTTCGCCCAGTAATTTCACTAGCGTACAATGCCCTACAAACCGGAACACAGTAGTGCCTAAGCACTACTATTTGACGGCAGAATATTGGACACTGCGGTGGTACCTACCCAGCCGGCCTCTTGCAACAAAGACCTACCACCAGTGTGACTGATTGCACTGGTGGAATAATCTCTGTTGTGACAGAGGTTATCCCAACAGCGGGCGATGAGGTCGTCACATCCCGACGCCTGTAAAATGTGATGTATCGTTTATATTTCTTACTCTGACAATTAAAATTAAGCAAATCAAATTGAATGAAAGCTTAGGTTATAAGAGCCATTTTTTGATAGCACCAATTTAATTACACAAATGTAATGCAACTTCATTTTGTTCAGTTGAGTAGTTAAAGCGTAAAAAATAAACAAACATTCGCATTCACACTATTAGCACATCGATATGGCGAACCAAAGTTAAATTACAGAATATTAAACTTTATAAAAACCATGTGAAACCGATGCGTGAAGCTAACTATATCTTAATATAGCAAATGTAATGATATATAATTATCATGTGTAATTAATTTAACATTATACTTTAGATAATATATTCGAGTATACATTACAGGCTGGTGCTAGCATAACGATAAGAAAAGCTGGGGGCCTTGAAGGGGGCCATCGCTCCGTGTCGCTTCCATTTCTGAAATGAAATAATTAGCAGTGAAATGGTGGACTACGCACAGTGGAAACTAAAGGGTTCCGAAATGCAGCTGCATGATGAAGAATCTTTAGGATATCAACGAATTAAAACCGACCGTAAATTGAAGCTTGTAATTTCATAGTAATTGTTAAAAATAATATGAAAAAACAATTTGGAAAAACGTACATGTCTCTGAAATTTCTTAACGTATCTTCGTCAAAATAATTATTCTTCAAGGTTTTTATGATGTTCTACTACCTCAAATTTTTTCAGAATTTGAAATCCCATAGTTTAAAAGTTAGAGGAGGCTAAAGTTGTCCCTTTTTCTCGGCTGGGTCTCAGTACTCAGCCACCCACACCCGGTGCTGGCTGGCCGGCTGTCAAGGCCGGTAGGGCCAACAGCAATACACAATCAGAAAAAAAAGACCGATAGACGGACAAACGGACAGACGGACATGACCAAGCTATAGGGATTCCGTTTTTGTCATTTGGCTACGGAACCCTAATAGGTAATGTAGACTTATAGGATAAATGCTGAAGTTACTGTGCTTTAGTCATTTCTATATATCGAGGAGTTAAAATCTCATAACTTTTTATTTCAGACCAAAAATTGAGTCTTTTTTACTTATGTCTACGAAAAAAATCATCATTTGCACACGGGATTCTTATACTTCAAATATTAAACACTATCTAATTCCGAAAAAAAAAACATGTCCGGAAATGAAGTCAAACTCCAAACACATTCTTCTTCATCCTAGCATTATTCCCGGTATTTTTATTTTACCCAGGGTCTGCTTTTATTGCTCTTATCCGGATTTGACGGGTTACTAGTTTTTACACAGAGCGATTGCCATCTGACCTCCGCAACCCTAAGGGCGAACCAGTAACTCATTGGATAAGAGCAATTTACTTATCAAGAGTTAACGATTATTATCAGATGTTATGTGATAACAACCGGGACCGACAGCTTAACGTGCTCTCCGAGGCACGGTGGGGAGACCCACAGAAAAACGCCCAGACCGAGACAGAAATTTTAACAAACATCTGCTCGAGCGGGAATCGAACCCGCAACCGTCGAGACTTAAGGCAGACACGCTACCCACAACGCCACAACGGTGTCAAACTCCAAACACATTATAGCCCCTAAGTTTGTTTCTCAGGTTCTTTTCAAATAGAGGTTTAATTTTGGAGCCGGTTGTTCAATAAATAAGCTTTTTATGTTGAATAAAAATATTTTATTTTGATTTTACACGAAGGAAGATATGACCTTGAGAAAATGGTTAACGGTGGTACTGTAAGATGCCTTTCCGTCTGTTTTTTTTGGTTAATCTCTGAAACGGTAGAACCTATTATTCACTGCCAGATAGCTAATATAATAAAGAGAGACTTAAAGTTTTTTTTTTTTTTTTTTTTTATGTTAGAAGTTGGCAAACAAGCATACGGCCCACCTGATGGTAAGTGGCTGCCACAGCCTATGAGCGCTTGCAGCACCATTAGTAGGTGCCACTCACGCGTTGCCAACCTCGAGATATTAGTTCTTAAATCTCGTTCGCCCAGTAATTTCACTAGCGTAAAATGCCCTTCAAACCGGAACACAGTAGTGCCTAAATACTACTATTTGGCGGCAGAATATTGGGCACTGCGGTGGTACCTACCTAGCCGGCCTCTTGCAACAAAAGACCTACCACCAGTGTGACTGATTGCACTGGTGGAATAATCTCTGTTGTGACAGAGGTTATCCCAACAGCGGGCGATGGGGTCGTCACATCCCGACGCCTATAAAGTACTTCATTTAGAAAAAGAATAAGAGTTCCGCGCAATAAAAAGGAATAACTAAACAATAATTCTGCAGACCGAAGGGTCACAGCTAGTCTGACAAAAGACTTCAGTATCCAAGCACACATATGTGCTGCTCCGAGCTTGCGACAAATCTTTAATAGTATAGTTATATATACATATTTCATCCCTTACCCCTGGCTCAGAGCCCGCGGCACAGGATATTGCAGTCATTAATATCCCCATTAATATGTCATATTCAGACTCTTCTCACTGGACGAGGATATTGACACCGCAAATAACAAATACTAGTTTTGGTACGTAGCTTCGCTTGAGTGGAGTTTTGACAGCTTTTGCACTTTGAATTCTGTTCAGTATGTTAGATGTTTTTTTATGTGAGTAAGTTGGAAAGCAAACATACAACCTCCCTGATAGTAAGCCAGTAAGGGATTTCGACTGGCTGCTGCCATGGGCCCCGACTGATGCACCGACATTTTTTTAAAATTATTTTTATCAATGCTTTTTCTTACTTCCCCACCAAATAAACTCCGATAAAACCATCAGAAAACCAGTGAAATCCAGGTCTGTAGTAAGCAGTTATATATATATTTGTGGGTGTTACTAAACTTGCCAACCTATAGATATTGGTTTTTAAATTTCTTTTGCTCAGTAATTTTACTAGCGGTAGAATATCTGATACTGCGGTGGTACCTACCTAACCGACCTGTTGTAATAAAAGACCCACAGTCACGGATAGTTTTAATTGTGTTTATTTGTTATCGAACCCCAGACACAGGATATTCAAACTTTCATTGAATTTGTAGCATTTAAAAAATAAATTTATGTTCGCAGGGACTCCAGCCTATCATCGTCCTTTGCCACCCCGAAATGGCTTCAAACTGAAGAGGACTGACGAGATGGAAGTGGCGGATCACGGCCGGGCCTTTGTACTCGCTTCCTCGCCCGGTCACGGTGTCAAGGCCAGTAGGGCCACACGCAACAGTACTATTACTATATTGTTTATGTTGTACATAAAATATTTTAAGCATATCTTATAAAATTATAATAAAATAAATAATACTTAAAAAAAACTACAAAAAACACTCTTAGAGAAATAAAATTATCCAAATAAAAAATGAAAAATAAATAAGAAAAAAATGTATTTAATTGTAAAAAGTGTGAGTAAACAAACATCCAAAAATATTAACTTTCACGTTTATAATATTATTATAATTAATTTAAATATAAGCTGAGAACCAAAAAAAAAAAATTATTTAAAGTAAGTCAGATGGTTTTATTAGTTACGGAAATTATACCCATCTGTGTTTTTCTTTGCATATATGTTTTTAGGGTTCCCTACCTCAAAAGGTAAAAAAGAAACCCTTATAATATCACTCTATTGTCCCTCTGGCCGTCTGTCTATCCGTGTGTCACCACCGATTTTCTCAGGAACCAGGTTGCACAACAGTTTTAACAACCTGACTACCTTTTTTATTTTTGGAATTTCCCTTAATTGTGCTGTAAGAACTTGTTTTTAACTAAAATTGACAATTGTAGGTCAACCGGAAGTACCCATTGTTCCCGTTGACCTAGTTATAAATAACGTTACGGAACCCTTCGTGCGCAATTTGACTCGCACTTGGGCGGTTTTTTATTTAATTATTAGTATTAATTATTATTAATATATAAAGAACTTCGTTCCTAACGCGTGTACCGAGTCACGTTTCTTTTATATACTGAGGATTAAAAACTCGATCATTTCTTATTCATAAAACATAATTATAAATTCGTCGCAGTGAATTAAAAAGCGTAAAATAATTCCAGTTATTAATATAATTATAATAAATGTATAATTTAATATATTACTTATAAGTACATACGCATCGAATATTTCTTCTTTCTAGCATTTTCCGGTATTTTGGGTCTGCTTTGGGTTACACAGAGCGATTGCCGTCTGACCTCCACAACCGTATGGGAGTTTTAATGAAAAAGGTTAATTCTGCGAATTGCGAAATATGCAACAAAATTGACGATGTTGAGCACATTCTTTCGGAATGCACTAAACATGACGGTGAGAGAAAGTCTTTGATGCAAAAGTTCAATATAAACAAATACAATTCTCGCGCGCTGTCTTGTAATTATTATAGGTTAGGTTATGATGGGGCTGACATGTCCGTGTCGGATAAAAGTCCCTAAATAAAAATTGATTAAAAAAAAAACCGTATGGGAGAACCAGTAACTCATTGGATAAGAGCAAATTAACTATCAACAGTAAACGATTATTAAATAAAAAAAGTCTAATTTTTCTTGTACAGAGACCTCAATAAAAAAAAATCTTTAAAAAACAGACATGCATATTGTTCCGGAGTCAACGTTCTTCGCCTTCGCCAGAAGGAGCAATTTTGCTTGTGCCAATCACAGAGCCCCTCAGCCCTAATGGCTCAATTTAATTGGCTAATTACATTTTTACCTTATTTGGTCATTGTATCTAAATTTCAACTATCGGTTCGTGAGATACAGACCCTTGATAGACGGACATACGGGCGGACAGAGGAGGCTTAGTAATAGGGTTCCGTAGACACCCTTTGGGTAACGAAAAATACCTTCTTTTTATGTCAGAAGGGACAAACAGGCAGGCACCTGATGTTAAGCGATTACCGCCCATGAACATCTGCAACACCAGAGTATATGCAGGTACGTTTCCGACCTGTTTTTAGGATACAACTAGTTATACGCTGACTGAACTTAAAACGCGGCTGACGAGCAGTCACTTCACGAGTTTTCCACCAACGTACGGAGGTAGCCAACCAGGTGGACCTTTTTAAGCCCTAACACCAGCATATACATGTATTAGAATTTCTTCCACGACATGCAGGTTTCCTCCCGAGGTTTTCCTTCACCGTTAAGCACGAGTTAAATTTGAAACACAAATTAACCACTTGAAAACTAAAACAGGACGACGTTGTGACGCAGCGGTAGCGAACCTTTTTTTTTTTTTTTGTTGACGCAGAGAAATGCATTTACGCACACCACTCGCCTTGCGTGTTCCGAAGAGCACGCTAGCGAGTGGTAGTGTGGGACTCGACCACCTGTGAAGCAGGTGGTAAGATCTACTGAAACTCCGCGAATCCGTCTACGCCATATTGGGACGTCATGGGCCCGCTTTCGCACACTACCATGACGCCCCGGCGGAAAGGTCAGCCTTTGCGGGCCACCATCTTGGGGTAGCTCTGAGGGGTCATGTGAGGGGCTTCAGTGCTCCATCACACTCTTCTCCTGGGCTTGACGGCCGGTAGGGGCTCCGGATCTTGGAGCCGTCGCACCTTTCATAGTGGGTGGGGAGCATTTATTCCCGCCCATCATGTGGTTAGAGGGAGCGGTAGCGAACCCGCCTTAACACAGGTCGCAGCTTTGATTCCCGCTCGGAGCATAATATGTTTGTATTGACCATGCAAGCATATTTTCCGCTCTGGGTGTATTTGTCCATGTGTATGTGTATACACAAATTTCGGACCCCCTACACCCCGGATATAACGATCCTAATGGGAGCCGTTGAGTGTGTAGCGTTTATTTATTTATTATTTAAAACTCAGAGGTGCTTGCCCGGATTTGAACCAGTTAAACAGAACCTTCGGTTAAAGTCTAGGTTTTCGATCCATTGGGCCATGTCAGCTTACCTAGACCTTAAAAAGTAGTAGGTTCTCCGCTATTTGCATATGTCCATTTAAAAGTACACACATTATGGTTTAAAAGACAACTGTCTATGGGCAGCTGATAATAATAAATTTTTTAAAGTATGAGCACCAAATTATAACAAATTAAATTTTATCTATATGTACCGAGAATTCCTGTAGTTATGGAGAACAAAACGACAGACAGACGTGTTATTTTTATTAGTTATTGTTTTTATAAAACGAAACTAAAAAAGCTATTTTATACGTACATGGTTAAAAATAAAAGCTCTTTTTTAAATTTTTAAACATTTAAAAAATTTTTGCTCTCACCAAAGTAATCCTTATACTAGTAATATTTTAATTGCCAAAGTAGCTTTGTCTGTCTGTCACGGTTTCATAGCAAAACTACAGAACCGATTTAAATGAAATTTAATACACGAATAGTCTAATGTCTGATAAAGGTCATAGGCTACTTTTTATTGCGAAAAAGGTTGTAAGGTGATTGAAAAGGGAGATGAAAAGTTGTATGGAAGTATCGTCATTTTTAGAGCTAGAAGCTTCAAACTTATTTTTTATATGACATTCAAAGTTTGTATTAAAATCTTTATTCACGCGGGCGAATCCGCTGGCAGAAGCTAGTTACATACAAAAAGTTGCAATTGCCGTAAGTACGTTCACATTAACACGTACAAAATAGTTTACTAAAAACTAAAGAGTTTTTACGATAATGTCATTTTTATACTTATTACTTTATGCCTGTATTTGTATTAATTAATGCTTTTGTAACCGACATTAATATTTTTTATTGTTTTTATCACAAAGTTGGTAGAGAAGTGTATTGCTCGCGAGCTTAAACGGTCATCATTGCCTATGTAAAGCAATTAGTGTCACCTTGCGTTGTCAATCATGAGGAATAAAATGGGCAAATTATTCTTTGCATAGTTAGTTGCTTTACTTAGTGTTGTTTTTTTTTTTTTAAAAGAATATTAGCAATGCATTTTTCAAGGCATTACTACTATTCCTATTGCCCCTCCAAATAAGCTCGAAGCTTGCGCTAGGAGTGGGTACGACAATAGCCCAAGGGGGTCAGGATCGAACCCGCGACTCTCGCGTTAAAGGAGCGAAGTCGTCCCGTCTACCGTTGAGCTATTGAGGCTTCAAAGAGGCTTTACATAGGCCTCTGACTTGGCTGCTGCGGTCTGCTTATATTCTTATCCGGATTTGACTGGGTTTCTACACAGAGCGATTGCCATCTGACCTAAAGAACAGTACCTAGGTACTGCTCAAGAGTTAACGATTACCTTATTTAATGATAACACCCGGGTCCGTCAGCTTAACGTGCTCGCCGAGGCATGATGGGGAGACCCACAATTCATGTTCATGACCGAGACATATATTTATAACATCAATACAAATATCCGCCCCGAGTGTGAATCGAATCCGCGATCGTCGAGACTTAGAGCAGGCTCACTACCAACACGTCACGAGGGTCGTCGGGACGTTGTTATTTATAAATATCTTAAAAATATAAAAGAGTTTTTGCAATGCATTTTTAAGTCATTACTAATTCCACTTTCCCCTCCAACTAAGGATGTAGCTTGCGCTAGGAGTGAGTGCGATTAAGCCTAAGAAACTCAGGATCGAATCTAGAACTCTCTTGTTACAAGTCGGCCCTTATATCGTTGAGCGATTGAGACTTCATTTAAATCATCTATCATAATACACTTAAAAGAAAACGTTGATTGTGAAGTCGTCAAGCATAAATCAATCAATCGTTTTTCCCAAGTCACGTAATCGCTAAAAAACTAATAACTATAGACATACTATATTATAGACAGGCCTTTCCATATAGACGAAATGTCTAAAAAATCGCTGGTGCTCCTTCGAAAATTCAACATCAACGCAGTGAAGTGAAGTTAGTCACAAACTAAATTTATTAGATTATGTTGCAAGCTTGTGACGCTAATTTCATTCGTTTTTTTAAGAATACTAGCAATACTTTTCAAGGCATTATTAATATTTTTATTGCCACTCCAAATAAGCTCGATGCTTGCGCTAGAAGTGGGTACGATAATAGAACAAGGGGGTCAAGATCGAACCTTCGACTCTCGCGTTAACGCAGTGAAGTCGGTCTTTCTACCGTTGAGCTATTGAGGCTTCGAATGTAAGACTGTGACTAACTTCGTTTCGTTGCGTTGATGTTTAATTTATTTATTTATATACCAGCGTCGGGATGTGACGATTCCATCGCCCGCTGTTGGTATAACTTCTGTCACAGCAGAGATTATTCCACCAGTGCAATCAGTAACACTGGTGGTAGGTCTTTGTTGCAAGAGGCCGGCTAGGTAGGTACCACCGCAGTGTCAAATATTCTGCCGCCAAATAGTAGTGCTTTCGCATTACTGTGTTCCGGTTTGAAGGGCACTGTACGCTGATGAAATTACTGGGCAGAGGAGATTTAGAAACCAATATTTCGAGGTTGGCAACATGTGAGTGGCACCTACTAATGGTGCTGCAAGCGCTCATAGGCTACGGCAACCACTTACCATCAGGTGGGCCGTATGCTTGTTAGACAACTTGTAACATACAAAAAAAATGCATCAACAGATATATATTACAGCACATTGAAGACACAAAATAGAGGTACAGAGGATATCTTATCTCTGAGAAGAAATTTCTACCAGAAACCCTAGGAGATTTAAAAAAAAAATTTAATCTAAACGTGGACTAGACGGAATAGGTAACTATTTATGAAAATTTACGAAGGAGCACCAACCAGTCTTTGACATTTTCTCTGTATGGAAGGCCCTGTCTATAATATATAGTAAGTCTTTAACAGCGGTAAATTACAGAAAACAATGCGGGAATTATCAGAGAAATTCATAATAAATTGCTTTTTAATTATTATATTATTCACTTAAAAGGTCACAAGCACCCCGCTATAACATGTTGAATTAAATAAGGCGTGTTTTTTTTACCTTATGACTTAATACACGACAGGATGTACGGATGAGCCGATAATTTACTTATCTTTTTATGATATAAAAGACAGATGAAAAAAGATATGTGATCTGCTTATAGAATGAACTATATATAATTTATGGGGTTTTGTTGTGATACCGTGATGACGATCCTTGTGGCGTGCTGGTGGTGAGCCTGCTTTGAGGCTCAACGGTCAGATGCTGTTGTTTCGTATATATATATGTGTATATCTGTTTCGGTCTGGGCTTTTGTTCTAGTGGGTCTCCCCACCGTGCCTCGGAGAGCACGTTAAGCTGTCGGTCCCGGTTGTAATCATAATCTAATATGAATAAGCAGACCCTGGGTAAATAATATACCACGAGTAATGTTACGAAGAATAAGGTATTTAATATTAGTTTAAAATCGACGAAATTAGAACTACGAATTAAGAACACACTCTTTTTGAAGTTACCTTAAAAATAAGATCAAAAAAACCATTTAACACTTTCCGAAAACAAAAGCAAATATACAATTAGAAAAAAGCAAAGGGGGTTATATCGGCAGGGGTAGCAGATAAGAGGTTATGGAGTAACAGGTTGATCGGAGCGAGTGTCAATTTTTGTCCAATCTCGAGTATTTCCGGCGCCGGCGTTGCTTCCTGCGCGCGGAAACTAAGCGAGCGGCTCCCGGCCGAAGTGCTAGTTAAAGTGGGTGTTCTTTCATTTATATATTGAACTTGTGGTGTTTACGTTTTTGATTACTTCTATATAATTTTCTTGATGTAACATCGCAATAAGTAATAGATTTTTTGAGGAAAATATAAGGGGTTTTATAATTTGCCTGTCTATATTAAATGCCTAAAAAATAAGTTTCAAGCTTCTGGGTCTAAAAATGAGGATACTTCCGTAACTACGTCTCAGGCTCTAGACTATCTGTGTACCAAATTTCATTTATATCGCTTCAGTAGTTTTTGCGTGATACGTTACGCGTACGTGAACGCGATAGGCAGACATACAGAGAGACGGAGTTACTTTCGCATTTATAATATTAGTCAGGATTCTGAGTTATTAACGCAGGCAAAGCCAAGGGAAAAACTAGTAAGTACACTTAGCGCCGAAAATAATAATGACCGGAGACCACAGAAATTCAAGGTGATATAATAATATAACATAATTCGTGTTTGGAGGTCGTTCTAAATGCACACGAAATAGCGATTTACACTAATTTGTTAATATGACTCCATTATAAACTTTTAAATAATCTATACTATGAAATAATTGTAATAGAAGTGTGTCTGTTTATTGAATAACAATAATTCTAAGTTATTTTTAAGTAAGAGGGGGCAAACGGGCACGAGGCTCACCTGATGTTAAGCGATCACCGCCGCCCATGAACATCTGCAACACTAGAGGGCATGCAGGTGCGCTACCGACCTTTAAGATAGGAATAAGCTTTTTTCTTGAAGGTTCCCAAGTCGTATCGTTTCGGAAAATATTCGGATTTTCGATTGTATGTTTATTTTACCTTTAACAATTACCATTTCTAATTTTTAATTTACCGGCGTCGGGATGTGACGACCCCATCGCCCGCTGTTGAGATAACCTCTATATATATCTCATAGCAGAGATTATTCCACCAGTGCAATCAGTCACACTAGTGGTAGGTCTTTTGTTGCAAGAGGCCGGCTAGGTAGGTACCACTGCAGTGTCAAATATTCTACCGCCAAATAGTAGTGCTTAGGCATTACTGTGTTCCGTTTTTAAGGGCACTGTACGCTAGTGAAATCTCCTCCTTTCTTAAATCGCCTCTTTTTTATAAAATTTAAGAACTTATATCTCGAGGTTGGCAACGCATGTGTGGCACTTACTAATGGTGCTGCAAGCGCTCATAGGCTACTGCAACTGGTTTGCCAACTAGTAATATAAAAAAAACATACATTTTTCTACATAAATAAAATATAAGTACGGAATGGATTTTTTAAAGTGATTTCCATGAAAAAAGGACATGCTATGAAATAAATTGGTCTTTTTGACTTAAATATCCAATCGAAAAACTATGTGAAATGAAGCCTCAATAATTCAAAGGTAGAAGGGCGAATTCCGCTCCGTTAAGGTTGCGGGTTTACTTCTGACCCCTTGGGCTATTGTCGTACCCACTCCTATCGCTAGCTAAAGAGCTTATTTGGAGGGGTAATAGGAGTATTAGTAATTACCTGAAAAAGAATAAGCAAAGCAAAAGCAAGCAAGAAAGCAAGATCAACATCAATACGGTCAATTTTAATCCGTCAACTTTTCGTAATTTTTTCAAAAATTTTGAAACATGTTACTTCTATTTTTAGCCAACGTATAATAAGCTTTTCAATTTAGGGTAGTAACAGCCTGTGTTGGGGGTCCGGAAACACACCAAAGACAAGCACAAACACACCCAGACCGGACCCAGAACATATGTCTGTAAATACAAGAATCTGTATGAAACGGAAAGACTAAGACCAGGTACGCTTACGCTGTGCCGCAATTATCGTCAAAGTATTTTAATATTGCATTGAGTGCCTTATTAAAAATTTTATCACGCGGATGAAGTCGCGGACAGAAGCTAGTATAATATTTTTTATCGAAGAACACCTTACATTTACAACGTAACGCTCTCGACATCGGAGGGTTGAACTTTTTCAATTCTTACAAAGTTAAGTTGAAACAATAACAGGGGCCGGTCCCGCTGTCCCGGGGGACGACTCGTCCCGCTCTTTATTGATTCGATTTGCGGGACGCTTGTATTGGATATAAATTGATGGTTATCAACTTTCTTACACCTCGTGAAAATTGCCACCTTGCAATTCTTGAGTCTACTTATTATTCTAATCTAGATTTGATTGAGTTTATAAACTATAAAGATTGACAAACATTGGTTTGATCTTTTTCCGTTTGTCCGTCTGTCAGCGAACTGTATCTCACGAACCGTACCTATTACGGTTCGTTAGAGAGTTGAAATGACATCATCAACTTGAAACATTTCTTCATTCGGTTATGTTCCAAGCCTGTGACTAACTTCGTTCCACAACCAGTACATCTTTGCATATTGCTTGTATGAAGGGGCTTTACATCCTGGTAATATAATAAAGTTGGAAGTTTCTGGATGTTTGAATGTTTGTTACTTAATCACCTTATAACTGCTGAACAGATTTTGATCACATTTGGCACATACATAGATTGTATAGGATAATTTTTTCTTATATTTTATAGTGTATAGGATCATTTTAATCCCGAAAAAGAGGTAGGTTCTCGTGGGATTAATAAGAAAGGACCTACTGAAACTGTTACTACTGAATCGATTTGGATGTAGTGTATAAAAATAGATAGGACTCTGAAAATGGACATACACACCACTTTTTGTAACGAAAAAATTTAAAGTTAAAATTGGAGATCAATGTTTGTATCTATAACCATTTATTTATATGAAATAAAGTGCCCCAAAACGCTATTCACGCGGGCAAAGCCGCGGGCAGATGCTAGTTATATAAGTAAGTCTATGGTAATGGTTTAATTTGAAACAAAAGATTGCTTAGCTTTTTTGTTACATCATCAAAATGGCATAGTCGAGTTCGTAACTAGTTTAGTAATAAACTGATTGGTAAAAGATTTAACACCACGACTGTGGTTTTATCAGTATTCATTTTGAATCAAACTAAGCTAAGGATAGCCTGGAGCCTTTATGAATTTCATCTATGTAGGTTAACATTATGAACAACTTATAACCAATGTGTTGTGTTGTAACCAATAATTCTTTTAATCCTTTTACTAGATAACACAATAATTTGCACAGCATTGTAAATACTACGTCGGATTTCAACGGTTCGTTCCTTCATATGCGGTACGACAATAATTTACTGTATGGTGAAATATTGAAGTAACCATCAAAGTGACGCTTCTTTAGAATTACATCTTTTTAGATATTGTCTTTCTAATCCAACGTATTAAATAGGTTCTATACTTCGTCATGCGCCAACAGATTTATTACAAATCACATCATCATAAATATAAATACCCCATTTTTATTCCAATAAATTATAAAACTTAAATACTAACATATAAAAACTAAAATTTAAATCACGCAAAAAATAGTCTACATCAGAAAATCCCACGTCAGAGCAAGACAGAAGTTACTTAGAGCGAGATGGACATGTCTTTAGTGGTAAAAAAAGTGACCATTATACAGAAGCACCGCGGAACCCATCATTATGTCGTTGAGACGGTGGTAATGGTCGGTGGTAAGTGGGCGCCCACCCAATGATGGTAGACTGTTTTGGAATGTCAAAAACCAATTATTTTAATCGATGGACTCGGATGTGATTTGAGGTTTTTTTTTCGTTTAATAAATTAGAAATAAATGTTTTGATTTTTTTTTTTGTTAAACTTCAAATGAGTCATCACATCCTTAAGATAGCACATCTGTATGGGACAACGCTATTCCTTGGTTCAATCTACTTCAAATTTACCATAAACATTTTTTAACAGAATTGATGAAAGGCGTGTTTCGTATTTTATTGAAATTCATCCCCTACTGACGTTAAAAAGGGGTAGAAAGTTATTTGGCTGTGATTTGCTTCGATGTTGATATCAATACTCCTTAATGCTTTTGATTTAAATTAAATTTTATTTTGACACATATTTGAAAACTCAATCCGATTTTATACCTATATAGATATAAAAGTAGAAGACCTGAGTGGCATATCAACGCCCAGTCTAAACCCTTGGACCTAAAATATTTTTTTTCTGATTTTTCGTACAGGTTTACAGGTCTTTTAGTAAAGAAACACGTGTTTAACATTATCTTAAATTCCAGGCTTTGAAGGCGTGAAATGAGGGATCAAAGATTGTATTAAAATCGTTATTCACGTGGGCGAAGCCGCTGGCAGAAGCTAGTATAGGTATATAACAACAACTCTGTTTAAAAGTATATTTAACTGTCAATATAATGCTGTCTTAAAATGGCCGATACGACTTTTAGTAACGTGGATACATTACATTGTATATATTTTTTGAAAAATAAATACATAGAAACAGTTTTAATCGTGGTGAAAGTGCTCTTATACTTTCTAAAGTTTCGTTGATCATCTTCAGATTATTGTAGCAATACATTGTACAATAAAAGTAATCACATGTGAGGTATCGTATTTAACCCTTAACTTGGCAGAATTTTATTTTTTCGAATATAAAAATAATATTCATAGCACTTAACTTTAATGACCTAAGGGGTCTAGAAAAAATATTAAAAAAATATTCAAACTACCCCTTTAAAAAACCACCCGTATCTTGTGGGATACATTGCCAAGGGCATTGATAAATATATTACGCTATCATTGTATCTCTACAGATACATTGCCAAATTATCTATGACTTGATTATATAATAATTTATATGAAAATAAATATAAAAAACACGTTAATAATCAGTAGTTTGTACTTTATTTAATAACAAAAATGGAACTTCAATGAAAAAATACAAAATCAGATTAATTTTAGACATTCATATTATGGAAATTGAAAAAACAGTTCCTATCCGGTAAAAGACACAGCCTCATACCACATTTGATGCACATAACAGTAATCTGACCTTTGATACATAGTTTGCATCGTCCTTTGGACCCAAAAGTAGGGAAATGATTGTATCCATCATATTTAACGTCCGCAGTTGGCCTTACGGTACAGGATGTTTTTATAATCTTTTTTGGTGCTGGTGGTACAGAATCATAGTTTTTGAATGGCTGCTGTCTCCCAGAATGTAAGAGCCCTTGTATAATATGATGTCGAAACTTCTTTAAACTCAGTCGTTTTATGTTATTCACGCCAATATGTCTGCGATACAAAATCCAGCTATTGTTCACGCACATATCTAACATTTGAGAAAATATCGGTAAGTACCATCGGTGGCTTTTCATCTCCGTTCTGTACAAAGCCACTCACATATCTGCAAGGTCGACTCCTCCCATATGTGCGTTGTAGTGCTTTATTATATTGGGACAGGGGACAGCAGCTCTCTGTTTTAAATCCTTATTGTAACGTTGTATAACTCCAACAGGAGTTTCAGAAACATAACTGCTTGCCACAGTAACCACTTTGTTGTTATGCCATTTGACAATACAGACTTTGTTTGTATTGCATACTACTCGTGAATAAGATCCGCGGCCTTTTTTTTTAGGGCTTTATCAGGTATAAGCTTTTGTTCTGCACCACGTAGTCTATTTGACCTTATGATGCCTAAGGAGAATAAACCCATATTATATCGGAGCATATGTATTAGCTCTAGACTGGTGAAAAAATTGTCAAAGTACACAACTGAACATGCTGGATCAGGAATAGTTTTACATAGTGAGAAGACGACTTTTGCCCCAAAGCCAAAACTCATTTCTTCTGGTGAAAATAGGTGGTATCTGAAAGTGTCTTCACCTCCATATACGAGAAAATCATAAATGAAGCCCGAAACGCCAGCTCTAACAAATATTTTGTACCCCCATTTGCGAGGCTTGCTCTTTATGTATTGTTTTCGATTACTGGCTTTTTTGCCCTTATATGGCACCATCATTTCATCAATGCTGAACCTGGTTTCATGAGGAACTCTCAAAAAGTTGGCACGTACTTTTTCAATGAGTGGCCTAACTTTAAAATACCGATCACCGTCATCAAGCAGATTGTCGTTGAAGTGGATGTACCGTCGTATCTGTTGAAATTTTTTGAGTGTCATTACATCAGCTATTTGTGAAAATCTGAATTCCTGACACCAATAGTCAGTGTAGGCCGATTTCACTACTAGAATCCGAGCTTTCTTCATCATTTGATGACTGACTGTGTTTTGGCACCAATGTGAGTATTTTGCTAGCTCTTCAAAGCATATGGACCTACAATTAATATATAAAATAAGCCATGCATAGCCATATGAACAGTTATTTAGCTTGTAAGTGTGGACATACAGATACATGACGATTTTGTAAAAGTTGTTAGTAAAGCTAGCAGTGTGTACCATGAGATACATATCAAATATATATAAAATTGTTAGTTTCTTGGCAATGTGCACGAGGAGATACATTCATTAAAAAAGTCACATGAAGCATCAACCAGACAATTAAAGAATGTCCAAAGTAATTATTTTAGTGCTAAATATATCTATAATTAATAACTTAACACATCCACTCATTCAATACATAAAAACAAGAAAAAATCATAACTTTTCTTACCTTTTTGCGAGGCAACATGTCGGAACTTAAACTAAAATGAAGATTGACAGCTCATCAATCTTACCAACACAAAAAACTTAAGTTGCGTTCCGAAACTAAGAAATGGCCTAAATATTTTTAAAAAAATATCATGGTTTCGCTTAAAAATAATAACACTAGATTTTTTTAAATTCTGGTGTATCTCTACAGATACACTAACAAGAAAAGGGTTAAAAAGTATAGTTTTTAGATTGTGTGGGAAGATGCGTAGACGTTGTAGAATAATAGAATAATATTCTTTCAATTATTTAATTAGCCGAAAAATACTACAACATTAGACTTATGTACTTTGAGAGATGTCGTTGTCGCTTGCTATGTGTGCGGTATCAAGTCAATGAGTAGTTTGTTCCCCTTCCTCGTCCCGCCGATACCCCGCTGTCGTCGTAGTGCATTCGGCGCGAACATAGATAAAAATACTGACTTCAATACTAAAAAGAAAAAAAAAAATAAAACATATTACACAAACACTATATAAATCAACAGAAGTCGGTGGCATAATATGTGGCAATTCCACTCGCTCTTTTTTTTTTTATTTTTATGTAAGAGTCGCAAACGGGCAGGAGGCTTACCTGATGTTAAGCAATCACCGCCGCCCATGAACATCTGCAACACCAGAAGGCATGCAAACGCGTTGCCGACCTTTAAGGAAAGAATACGCTCTTCTCTTGACGGTTCCCAAGTCGTATCGGTTCGGGAAGACCGCCGGCGGAAGTTGATTCCACAGAGTGGTTGTGAAAAACTCGCTCGGTGCCAACCTCGAGATATTGATTCTGAAATCTCTTTTGCTCAGTAATTTCACTGTCCCTAAGTGCCCTTTAAACCGAAATACAGTAATGGCAAAGGCACTACTGCTTTGCGGTAGAATATATGACACTACGGTAATACCTACCTAGCCGGCCTCTTGCAACAAAAGACCTACCACCAGAGTGACTAATTGCACTGGTGGAATAATCTCTGCTGTGACAGAGATGATCCCAACAGCGGGCGATAGGGTCGTCACGTTCCGACGCCTTAATACTGAGCTGTCCTAGAGGTCGTGGAATGTGTAGCGTTTATATAAAAAAAAATATATGTTTGATACAAAATATAATACATAGACGGAGCTGATGGCAATGCCTTGTTTCGAGTTAAAAATATAACCATTTCATTTGTTACATAATGTTAACAAAAACGTATATAGAAACGCATACATTATTCAAATGTCCGTCGACTATGTAATAAATAACATTCGAATTGCTTTCAAAATAATTTCAGTATTTATCGGAAGTAGCGCATTTATCGCGGCATCGAGAAATGACTTCAACTTAGCATTTGTATCGTAATACGAGTAGAACGACTGATATGTACTGAAACACTGCCCTCAAGAATGGTTGACTTTATTAATATACTATAAAATTGTAATACCCTTGATAAAGAAGAAATAAACATGAAATACAATAATAATAATGGGTCGACGAACCGATGGATGGTACAGCCCAAAAGTCTAATACTTTTGGCGACCATACACCGGAAGTGGCAGCACTGGCAGGCCTCTTACTAGGTAGTCTGAAGACATACAGCGAGTCGATGGCATCAATTAGGAGATACCTATCTCCAGCTATGGACGTCTATAGGTTGACGACAGAAACAATAATAATAATAAATATTAGATTTTTTTATATGCCTAAAGACTTTACTCAACCTGATGGTAAGACAGCTAATACAGCTGCGGAAGGCAAATCCGCCTCCCCCTGCTTAACCGCAATATGCCTTTTCGTGCCTCTATTGAAGGAGGCCAGATTATGGGAAGGATCCTTCTTTACTACATGTAATACTAATAAAAACTTAGTCGCAATAGCTCAACGGTAGGAAGGCCGATTACGTTAACGTGAAAGTTGCAGGTATATCATGATCCCCTTGGGCTATTGTCTTAGCCAGTCCTAGCACCAGCTACAAGATTATTTGGAGAGGCAATAGGAGAATTAGTTATGACTTGAAAATGCATGGCAATTATTTTTTAGTAGCTGTGCCTGCGGCTCCGCTCGCGTTGTATACCGATTTCTATTGCACGAAACCCTAATTCTTTTTCTGAAATAAGAGTAAGTTACTCCTTTTAACGTCAGCTAGTGAAAGTCCCGTTACAATCGATCCAGGCGTTCAAAGATTAGCCGGAACAAACAGATAGACATACAGACCAAAAATTTAAAACTTGATTTATTTATGCAAGTACCGTATATACTTTCATATGCACTTAGTGAAAAGCTGTTAATTTGAAATTACAAACAAACACTTCAATTTCAATGACTTAGGCGTCGGGATGTGACGACCCCATCGCCCGCTGTTGGGATAACCTCTGTCACAACAGAGATTATTCCACCAATGCAATCAGTCACACTGGTGGTAGGTATTTTGTTGCAAGAGGCCGGCTAGGTAGGTACCACCGCAGTGTCCAATATTCTGCCGCCAAATAGTAGTGCTTAGGCACTACTGTGTTCCGGTTTGAAGGGCACTGTACGCTAGTGAAATTACTGGGCGAACGAGATTTAAGAACTAATATCTCGAGGTCGGCAACGCGCGAGTGGCACCTACTAATGGTGCTGCAAGCGCTCTTAGGCTGCGGCAGCCACTTACCATCAGGTGGGCCGTATGCTTGTTTGCCAACTTCTAACATAAAAAAAAAAAAAAATAATAATTTATTTGTATAGAAAAAACCTTATATTCTAAAGAACGTCATTAAAAGCTTCAAAACCTAAAGATCCGTGTGTGTAGAGTGGGCATTGCACGCGTTGTATAGTAAAATACATCATATCATTAATCAAGTTCCTTTTTTATGTGTAAATGCGATTTTTATTATCCATTCGACTCGTGAATCCATTTGTGTTAATGAGAGCCGCAAGGTGGCCTTTTGCGTTAATTCAATGTCATTTCATAATATCATTTGTTGTTTTTTACACACCCTTCACAATCGCTTCGGGAGATGAAAAAAATTAGCAGTCAAGTGCGTTGTGGACCGCGCACAGTAGAAACTAAAGGGTTCCGTATAATGAATTAAAATCGACCGCTAAATAAGTTTGTAATTTCATAGTAATTATTAAAGGTTATATGAAAAATAAAGTTATGTGAACAACTTATATATCTCTACAATTCGTGGACTGACCAAATGTGTCTGAAAGTCCTATTAATGTTCTAAAACTTCAAATTTTTATTAATTTAGGATCTTATATCTCAACCAGTACTGACTTAAAAAGAATCAATATCAAACCTCGTTATCATTTTAAAGGACCTATCCAAAGATACCTAACACATTGCCATATGTTGAAATTTATTTTTTCAACAGTCAGTCAGTTACATGTATGAACTGCTACCCTTAATTTTTATATATTTTAGGATTTTATAATAAAATCGTGTAGCCGTTAATAGAATATACCTATTTACCATATTTCGTATAAATAGTTTCCGAGTAAAATGACTGTGATGTACAGACGGACATTCTGTTTTTGCCATTTGGTTACGGAACCCTAAAACGCGTGCGAAATCGCCAGTTGTTGAGTGCTTTATTGTGCTAAAGATTAAGAGATCTAACGCATTTGGATTAAGCAAATGCTATGATAACATTTTGTAACTGTGTTAACATCGTAGGGATTTGACGACTCCATCACCCGCTGTTAGGATAACCTCTGTCACAGCTGAGATTATTCTACCGGTTCAATCAGTCACACTGGTGGTAGATCTCTTGTTGCAAGAGGCCGGCTGGGTACCATCGTAGTGTCAAATATTCTACCGCAAAGCAGTAGTGTCTTTGGCATTACTGTATTTCGGCTTGAAGGGTTTTGTAAGCTAGTGCAGTTGCTGGACAGAGAAGATTATAGAAACAATATCTCGAGGTTGACGCGTGAGTGACACTACTTACCTACATCAAAAAAGGCTTTTGAGTATTTCATGTATTAGGATTTTAAAAAGGTAGTCTTATTAATTAAATTCTGTTTTAATTTTTTTATAAAATTTATGACTTTTAAGAAAATGGATGAAAAAATTTTTTAAACATATATACCTACTATAAAATTGTGTTTTCAAAAGTCTTCTTTTTAATACACAACGAAGTCGGTAAAGTGACACTTGCTTAAAAAAAAAAATTAGCCATGATACTAAAAAATGCTAAAGAATATCATGACTTGACAATAAACAAATCAAGATGTACATTATAATATAAAGTTAAAACAACAAAATTTATAAGCCCGTCGAGTTCCTAATTAAGTTTTCAAGCGTCGATCGCGGCTGGGAGGTGTGCGCCCGCGCAGGCCGGCGCGGCGACGGTGACGAGGCAGTATGCGCCGGCGCCGGCGCTCCGCTGGTATTCGGTGATTGCTTAGGACATTCCCACCATACATTCTCACCATTACCACTTGTTAACTGGGGAAAGTTCTAGGTTAAGGAATTCGCTGGATTATCGGTATTAGAATGTTGAAAATCTAATGGATTTTCTTAGGACTATTTATTAAGTAAATATACTTTGTTAAATTTAATTATTTTTAACATAATATACAAATGTAAATGCATGTAATAGTTTAGATAATTTATTACAAAGACTTTTCTTATTAAGTTACACACTTACCGGTCGCTACTATCTTTTATGTAAGGAAACAGACACAAAAACAAAAACAATCACCCATCCATATCGAAACACATGCCTGCATATAAGCCTGAGCTATGGTAGGTTGGGTATTACTGTAGTCCCCCGAAACCGAGCTCCTGGAGCGGGACCCAGTGCCAAGTTACGCTGGCTCGTTCTGCGAGATTTCCCGTAACCTATTACACCCACAAGTCCGTTTTAGTGGGTCCCCATGACTTTACCGTCTTTTCATGGAATGGAGTATAACAGAAGAAGACTTGACTGGCATATCAACGCCCATACTCTTCGACCTAGAAACGTAAAAGAGTAATAAGCAACGATTTTTGAAAATTCAATCCTTACGGTGTGAAAAAGGGGTTGAAAGTTTTCATGAGTTTTTTTTTTTTTTTTTATGTTAGAAGTTGGCAAACAAGCATACGGTCCACCTGATGGTAAGTGGCTGCCGCAGCCTATGAGCGCTTGCAGCACCATTAGTAGGTGCCGCTCGCGCGTTGCCAACCTCGAGATATTAGTTCTTAAATCTCGTTCGCCCAGTAATTTCACTAGCATACAATGCCCTTCAAACCGGAACACAGTAGTGCCTAAGCACTACTATTTGGCGGCAGAATATTGGACACTGCGGTGGTACCTACCTAGCCGGCCTCTTGCAACAAAAGACCTACCACCAGTGGTAGTGAGATCTCTGTGATTTTTCAAAAATAGAAGCATGAAACTCTGTTTTGTTTTTGTAGCGAACGATAAAATATAAAGAAAAATGTGTGCTAACATTTTCTAAAATCCACCCCTGAAGGAGTGAAATGGGGGTAGAAAAGAGAAAGCTAGTGTAATTAAAATACAAAACAAAGCATACATTATCTGTTGAACATATTCTATAATTTCCTTCATGAAGATCATTGTGCTCGTGACCAATAACTAGTTACAATCCAAATAAGACATAACCCATCAAGCTCCGATTGGACGTGTACCTCAATCGGGGTCACGCCGGGAGATGTTATCTCAGTGTAGCGAGTGATCCGATTGTGATGCTGTGAAAAGTGATGAAATTGTTACTTTATATTGATTAATTGATGTTTTTGTTTAACGTTTGGTTTTGACGGAGTAACTTATAGGTAAAAATGATGTTGATGTCAGAATCATTATTAGATATATTTTGAAGGTACCATCGTTGTGGCGCATTGGTAGCGAGTCTGCTTTTAGCGTCGACGATTGCAGGTTCGATTCTGTTTCGTTCTGTGTGTTTGTCCTCGTAGGTCGCGCCAACGTACTTTACGTCCCGATTGTTGACACAGAGCAAGTGAATTACTCTTGATAAGTAATTTGCTCTTATCCAATGAGTTACTGGTTCACCCTTTGGGTTGCGGAGGTCAGATGGCAATCGCTCTGTGTAAAAACTAGTAACCTGACAAATCCGGATAAGAGTAATAAGCAGACGCTGTGTACATAAAAAACAGTGAATAATGTTAGGTAGAAGATATTTGAAATTATGTTACAAGCTAAGTGAATAAATAGTTATAGAGACTGCTGATAGAAGTAAATGACTAGTCTGACGTAACACGTCATATGAAGCATGTCGTAACGTCACGTGACGAATTCACACGTTTCCCACATCAAAATTAACAAAAAAAAACGTTTTTTTTTGTACTTTAGTGTATTGTTATGTAACTTATAAGTGTTTCATTCATTTATTTCTGTTTGTATAAAAATATCAAATCGAAGCTATAAATTAATGGTAGAATCCTAATAACAAGTCTAAAGGGAAAGTATTTCCTATCATAATTTCTCATTTACTAATATGGGTTCTTAAAATGTCAATCAATAATTTACAAAATGACATAGAAAGTTTTTTTTTATTCTCAGAATGCTAATCAAATGGACCGTTTACATTTAGCGATTATCGGAGATCGGGCACGTCAAGTCTCGCAGCCGTCACGGCCGCTGACGCCGTCTTGACGCCGGACATAACGCGGGTCATGACGCCGATGACGCCAAATACAAATACTGATCTCGAGATATGTTGGATTTGATGTTTTAAGATTTTGAATTTTTATTTTAAGAATATTTAGACATAATTTTATTTTTGTAGTTTTAGAATTTTGTTGTTATTTAAAATTTACTCGTATAAGTGAGTGTTCTTAGTGAAAAATAATAATAATAAGCAATATTAAAATATTATATTAATTAATATTTGTGTCCGAAGACATACAGAAAGACAAAGACAAACACAACAAGACCGGAATGCCTGTATAGTTAATACAATATAATAGTCTGTGGCGCTTCGCTACCGCTGCGGCAAAATGTCGTCAAAAATTTCTGAAAGTCAAAAAAGTTGTAAAAATTTTCTGTAAATTACATTAATTGGGTTAATGCCTATGTTTCTTCTGAAATTAATTTATTTGTAAGTTTCGTGATAATGAATATTTTTAACCATTTAATCTGTCAGTTCACCACTTAGAAGACATAATAACTTAATCAGTGAGTTTTTTTCTGAAGAGATGGAAGGAAATAATTTTGCATGCACAATAAATAATTTTACCAATTTGACCAACACTCCAAGGTTTAATAATAATTAAAATTTAATAATAATAATAAAATTAAAATTGTTTAATTAATTTAAAAAATTAAAAATTAATAATAATAATAATAATAACAATAGGTTTAATCATTTTACCAATTTGGCCAACACTCCTAGTTTAAGAATTAACGAAATACGTATTTTCTTGACGTATTTAAACCTAAAAAAACCTAACAAAACTAATTAAATATCTATTAAAGTTTTCCGTCGGTTTCGACCTCAGGTGTTTTTACTATATCACAAGAACCGACAATTCATCCATCAGTACGCCAATAAGGTATAAGATAAGTGGCATTATTTATGTGCAATAGTTAATGTAATCGAAGTTAATTTATATGGTCAGTAGAACTGAAAAACCGGAATTACCTTAGCGAGTATTATAACTGTTAGAACGAAATCGGTATCGGTAGACTTCACTAAAAAATCAAATTACGGTAATTATTTTTAAATACAGCCACTATTGTAACGGATTTTTGCTAATATTATGTGTGGTGGAAATGTCATATATAATTTTAACCCAAATTATTATATATAAAATTATTACGCACCAATTGCTTGTGTTTGAGATAGGTTTAGTTAAATGTAAAAAAGGAATAATGAAATATAATATGACAGTAATAATTTTCAAAAATTTTTTTTTGACAATTTTATAAATTAATTTAAAAATAAAATTAATGCTTTTTCAAGTTATTACTAATACTCCTACTGCCCCTCCAAATAAGGTCGTAGCTTGCGCTAGGAGTGGGTACGACAATAGCCCATGAGGATCAGGATCGGACTAGCAATTCTCGCGTTAACAGAGCGGAATCGATAGCTCTTCTTATCCCTCCCCTGATATATGCTCCCTCGCAACCCAAGGGGGGTTGACAACACGCATGTGATACTTCAAGTATCACAAACGTTCATAAGTTGAGATGACGGCGCTAATATGCTAATCACCATAAAAAATTAAAGCATGATATATTTCTTATAATAAGCCTCCATTTCGTATTATAGCTAATAACTAATACATTATTAATATATATTTTTAACGTCATATACATTTTAATTGATTTCAATATCATAAATATCAATAAACACTAGTTGTTCGAAACTTAAGGTCACTAAGCAACATCAATCTACTTGATACTCTTGGACACATAGAAAACAATAAACAGCATTTGGCCTAGGGGGGGCAAAATCTTAATGTAGGGTCGGGGGATGGGGGCGAAAAATGACCTCTGAATCTCCTTCAATAGTTATTATTTAAATTGATGATTCAAAAGTGCTTAGAGGCCTATTTTAATAATGAATATTTGAGTTTGAATTGGAAACTTAATAAATTCCGTCAATATAAAAAAATATCATTAACATTTTTATTAAATTCTTGGCGATTAAATATTTGGTGTTGTCGAGTTAGCGACAGAAAGACCCTGGGTACATAAAAATACCGGGAATAATGCTAGGATGAAGAAGATTTTGTTAGCATTTCATATTTAAAGCCTATTAAGACAGTATATGAATATATATTCCTATCGCTATAACGGAATGGGACAAAGAATTAAACGCTAATACACGTATCAACTACCAATTCATTGTCAAAAAGCATTATAAATTCTAAATGGTATTTAAAACAGACATAATCCATCCCAATCCATTCACGTCCAATCTGACAACATAAAAAAACAAACAGTTTTTTATCGAAGGCTGTATATGGAAATCGATATTAAAACACTGGCCGAAAAATTTCCGAATCATGATGATCTGTTTAAAAAAAAAAGGACGAGAATTGAAACGCAGCGTGGCGTAATTACGCTCTTAATAATTACAATGGCCGGAGGAATCAATCGGTCCTACGCTGACGTTTCAATCAACATAGCATTGTTTGTATTACATGTTTAATGTCCGTAGATTGTGTTACCGATATACGATTTTTTGTTACTATCGAATGACGGGCGTATTCTTTCGATCAATCTTTAAGATGTTTTTATTTTATGCCGTCATTGAAATACGAGTTTAGTTAGCGAAGTTTTTTTTTATATTCTGTGGTATAAAGCGTGAGTATAATCTGTATAATGTCTAATAATATAACGGACGATACTACGGTTATCGAAATTTACTGTTGATCGGATATTTTCGTTATAAATCTCAATTAGTTACTTACTATGAGATTCTATTCGAAATATATTAGATCTAATTTTAATGTTATTAATTTTTCTTTCTTATTTATAAACATCATCTATTTATTACTTGCAAACTAGAAAAAGAATAAAAAAATAAAGACTTCTAATTGTGTTTTGTTTTCTATTGTGTTGTTAATGAAACCAGATTCCACCAGCGATTTTTCCAAATCGATACAAACTAAAAACCTTTTTTAGGGTTTCGTAGCCAAATGGCAAAAACCCTTATAGTTTCGTCATGTCCGTCTGTCCGTCCGTCCGTCCGTCCGTCCGTCCGTCCGTCCGTCCGTCCGTCTGTCCGTCTGTCCATCCGTCCGCCCGTATGTAACAGTCATTTTACTCGGAGACTATTGGCTCTATCTATACGAAATTTACTAAATAGTTGTATTCTATGAACCGCACAACGATTCTGTAATGAAATCTTAAAATATTTAAGAACTAAGGGTAGCAGTCGATACATGTAACTGATTGTTGAAAAAAATATTCAACGTATGTCAACGTGTGAGGTATTTTTGGATAGGTCTTTCAAAATGATAAGGAGGTTTGATTTTGACTTTTTCATTAAGTCAGTAGTTGTTGAGATATTAGCTCCTAAAGTCATAAAAATTGTGTCCCCCTCTAACTTTTGAACTATGAGATTTAAAATTCTGGAAAAATTTGAGCTTGTAGGACATCAAATAAAATTTCAACCACATTTAGTTTCAAGAAGATAGGTCTACAGATTTAAGAGATATATAAGTTTTTCCCATAACGGTTTAGAAGAGCAGCGACGGTCGCAGGTTAAATTCCTGCTTGGAGCAGATTTTTGTTATAAATATTTGTCTTGGTCTGGGCGTTTGTCCTTGTGGGTCTCCCCACCGTGCCTCAGAGAGCTATTAAGCTGTTAGCCCAGTTGTCATCATAACCTCTGATAATAATCGTTAACTCTTGATACGTAATTTGCTCTTATCCAAGAGTTATTGGTTCGCCCTTTGGGTTGCGGAGATCAGATGGCAATCGCTCTATCTAAAAACTAGTAACCCGTCAAATCAAGACAAAGGTATAGGCAGACCCTGGGTAAATTCCAGGAATAATGCTAGAAAGAAGAAATTTGTAGAGAGAGGGTAGTAATTCCCCGATCGAGTCGGCCCATTTGTGCTGGGAGGAGCATCGTAAACTTGTGACTTACATCGTTTCGTTGCATATTGCGAATTTACGAAGGAGCACCAGCGAATCATTGGACATTTTGTTAGCATCGAAAGTCATGTCTATAATATAAGTGTATAGTTATGATATATTTTTGAATTTTCCGACACCATTTTTTTAAAGAATTTTAGTAGCAATGCTCTTTCAAGACATTACTAATCCTCTAAATAAGTTCGTAGCTTGCGCTTGGATTGGGTACGCCAATAGGCCGAGGGGTTCAGGATCAAGCCCGCGACTCTCGCATTAAGGTAGCAGTCGGTCCTTTTCTACCGTTGAGCTAATGAGGCTTCAAAATTGAGCTACTTTTGTTTTGTTACGTAAAGTATTACTTCTTAGTGGTAAAGCCATTTATCTCCCAGCACTAATGTGCAGGCTCTACCGGGGAAGTACTACCCGCTCACAAAAAATCGACGTAAAGTAACAATATCAGTAGGTTCCATCTTCTCTGTTCCTTTCCTTTTCCCCCTTTCTCATTCCCTCCCTCCTGTAAAGTCTTATGCCTTGGGTTGGCAACGCGCATGTGATACTTCAAGTATCGTACATAGGTTACCGTTACTGCCTACCATCAGGCGGACCGTATGCTTGTTTGCCAACCGTCATAACATAAAAACTTGCGTAAACACACATTTTGTTATCAATTGTGTTTTGAATTAATTTCATTTTCAATATTCTACGACCGTTACTAAGTCATATACAGGAATAATTACAACAATCCGCAGTTGTTTGTTAATGGAAACCTCTAAAGCGTATTCCGGTTGATTGAAATTTTAATATTAAATAACCGGCCAAGTGCGTGTCGAACTCACAGATAAAGGGTTCCGTATCATCTTAGAATAAAAATATCAAGATTCTTGTATGGGGACCCCATTTAATTTTAAATCTTATTGTTAGTATTTGTTATTGTGTAGAGGAACACACATTCTTTGTAAATTTCAAATCTCTACCCATGGGCCTAGCGAGGCCGGAGCAAGAGGGTAGTTGCCCCACCCTTGTAAATGGAAGAATCTTACACATTTGGAATCATTAACTATTGGTGAGAATGGTCATTTTGACCCCCTCTAGGCCCTAAATTAAGTTTTTGCCCTTCCCTACACCCATGTCAGACACTACCCATTACAGTTCATGAGATACAGCCCGTAGACAGATGAACTGTCGGTACGGAACCCTGCAGACGATCATTCGATACGAAGTTTATTAAACAAAAAAAACATAAGCATCGATCTCATACAAGCGATGTTTTCTTTACAAATCTACACAATAACTTTATTTTGTAAAACACGAGTGCTCTTGAGTTGTGGCAAAAAATGTGATATAAAATGATTATTCAGCAATAATAAAGATTATTATACAGCCTGGTGGCAGCCTCGTCGCGTAACCGCTAAAAATAAGTAGTGATTATTTTGTAAAAAAATATCTCTATTAGATATTAATCATGAGATGTAAAAAACATAAAATTGTTGGATATATTTCTCACTAGCTTCTGCCAGCGGCTTCGCCTGCGTGAATAACAATTTCCATAAAAACTCTGAATCCCCCTCCCCCCTTTTAGAAACTTTGAATGTCATATTTATTTATATCGAATTAACTGCCTAAAAATTTCAGGCTTCTAGCTCTAAAAATAACAATACTTCCATACAACTTTTCATCCCCCTTTCAATCCCTTACAACCCTTTTTCACATTAAACAGTAGCCTCCTTTCTCAGGCTCTAGACTATCTGTGTACCAAATTTCATTTAAATCGGTTCAGTAGTTTAGTCGCGACAGAAAGACATACAGAGATAATTTCACATTTATAATATAGTATAGTAACGATAATGCGGTTTCCCAATGACTACAAAATAATTGATACTTCAGAAATATTAGATCCGATTTCAAAACCGCGATCTTTACTTAAAGTCCCCATACCCAAAACGTGAAGAAGCTATTTTTTGTTATTAATTTCAATGTATTTCATATTTCTGAACCTTTTTCAAAAGCCCTCGAAGCACAAAAGACGGTGGCCTATAGTGGCGATTTTTGTTTTACCCTTTGATTCTCAAGATGTATCTTTTTTGAATGATCTAATGTATGAAAGTTATTGATGGAAGTGAAGATGTTAAGGTTTTGTTCCCTATTGTGCTTATTGTATGAGTGTTGTTATTTTTTTAACTTTAACCGATTCTTTAGTACTCTATATCTTTGAGGATTTACCGATTTAATAATTCCCTTTTTATTGAATGACTAGCTACGTCCGTTGCACTGCACCTGTGAATGACCGCGATACTTGAAGTATCACATGCACGTTACCGGCCCGACGGATAGAAGAGAAGGGATGAGAAGGGAAAAAATTAAGGGTACAAAGGGGGTGGGAGATTGAGCCTCCGGCTCTCTCACTCATCGCACGAAATGAACAGTACTATTACATTTGTGCTGGGAAAAGCATGGCTTTACTATAACTAAAAAAACACACATTGAAAAAGCATCACTCTCTTTCTGGGACAGTCGGGTAAAAGAATAAAATATTGTTTAAAGCTTTTGCAACCACTGAAAGTTTTCATTTGTAAACTTATGGTAACTTATTAAAGATAAAAACGATTCAACCCTTAAAAAATTACCCTCAAAATTTCCCACCCTATTTGGAAAGTGAACGAAATGGCAAATCGCATCCAACCCTACCGAATGGATGAAACAAAGCGTTAATAAGCGACGTAGAC